>CANSGD010001501.1:0-1265716 GCA_947645195.1 Patellifolia procumbens | reverse complement strand
GAATGGACTTGTTAATAGATTGAGAGTTTTGGTTGGTCTAATTTTATGTTAAAATTAGACCCCTCTTTTAATAATTTGTGGTATATGGGGAAAAAAGAATTGTTTTTTTTACAATCTTCACAATGTCAATTATGGCACGTTCATGCCCACTTTTGTCTTCTCAGCTTTTTCTCTATTTTTCTCCGAGATTTAATTTTCTCCAAATTCCCAATTCTTCTCTAACCACCAAAGAATTCATGAAAAATTCAACATTTCCCAAAAACTTAGGCTTCTATCAAACTAACGTCCTCTTATCTATGACAAGGATTATTTTTTTATAATATAAATTGGATTTAATTTTATTTGTATGATGAATTACTCATAAATCACTTTGGGAATAAGGCTTAGTTGTTGTTGTATGAATTACTTATAAGTTTTAGCCTCAATCCATTGAATTTATTAAGATATTCTAATCTTAAATTTTAAATAGAGTACATTACTATCATATTTTTTTGGGAAATACTACATGGTGACATTTTGGTATTATATTTTTTATATGGTTTAAACATACATATTTTGTTTTTGGAGGGCCACATTCTACAATTTTGCCTAGGGCCCTAAAAAGATCTGGACCAGCCCTGCGAATGTTTAACAATTCTGCATGTACAGAGTTAATAGCCAACCTTGTACCTTGGAATGGCACCCGCCAATGATATATTTATATGTCTGATCAGTTGCATAATGATGCCTTGCCATTTGATTGAATGCCACTGAGCCAACTGCTAACTCCTTGTGTTTATAGCAGATATCAAACTGAAGCCCTGTCGTCAAGAGATTTAGCTCATAATTATAGAATTTACGAATGGCACCCGCCATCGTTGAAGAGGCAGAGAAACTATGGGAAATTTGGAATATCCGTATTTGCATCCTTCTGAGCTTCTTCATTCAGGTTTGCTTAACTTTTCTTGCACCTATGAGGAAACGCCACAAAAAGATAAGCTTTTTCATATGGTCATTATACTTGTTAGCTGATACAGTTGCACTCTACACTGTTGGTTCGATCTCTAGTAGCTCCGCCACCACAACAACAGAAGATATCTTTGTCTTCTGGTCACCTTTCTTATTACTCCACCTTGGTGGACCCGACACAATTACTGCTTTGGCTCTCGAGGATAACGAGCTTTGGCTCCGGCATCTCCTCCAACTCGCTACTCAGTCAGCAGGCACCATATACCTTTTCTACAAAGCATTCCGGAGCAAGTCCGGGAATGATCTTTTAATTCCTGCAGTTATTATGTATGTCAATGGATGTGTTAAGTACCTTGAAAGGACAACCTCTTTATACTTGGCCAGTATGGACACCTACCGAGAATCCCTTATTGGAAAACCTAATGCAGGTCCAAATTATGCGGCTCTTATGGAAGAGTATTCTTCCAGAAAAGCCGCTAATATCCCAGTGGAGATCACGTCCAACTTAAAAACGGTTTCTCACCTTAGCACTAGTACTTCATCGGATAGTGATTGTAATAACACTAATACTCAATTGGATAGTGATTGTGAGATGGGCACTGGAGATAATGGGGCTCAGCCTAAGGAGAGGAATTGGTTAAGCAAGCGCATGATCTGTATCTTAAATTTAGAGGCCTTGTAGCAGATACCATGTTTACCTTCAAAGAGCGTAAGGAAAGCCGTGAAATCTTCCTAGGTAAAATTGAAAACGGGAAAGAAGCATTTAAAATCGTACAAATAGAGCTGAATTTCTTGTACGATGTGTTCTATACCAAGGTGAATACGTTACAAAAAGCACGTGGAACCACTCGTGTATTTTCCTTTGTTTCTTTCACCTCGTCAGGCTTGTTATTCTACTTCATGAATACGCATAACTATCGCAAGCTAGACCTGTACATCACTTATTTGTTGTTAGGAGGTGCTATAATCATGGAAGTAATAGCTATTGTTATGCTCTCTTTCTGTGATTGGGCTGTTGTTGCTGCAGTTGAAAGTGCTAAGCAATGGTGCAAGGCCCCATTCTCAACCACTTTACTAGATTTCTGGCTAAGGCACCGTCCTCGAAGATGGTCACAGGATATATCACAGTACGACTTGCTGTACTATTGCCTAAACGACTATTCTTCCCTTGTGAATATCTTGCTTTTCAAGAGCATCAAAGATGTGGCAGAAGAATTTTTATACGTTTCTAGAAATGATTTTGATGATGATATAGGAAACCTTATCTTTATGGAGCTGAAGAGTAAAGCTACATCTGCTGAAACTTCAGAGGATGCAAAGAAGGCTTGTGAACCTAGAGGAGATCTTGTTTTCTTTCCCGAGTTTGCTGTTTACTCCAATATCTTACTCCCACGGACCTTAGAATCTGACTATGATGAGAGTCTTCTCTTATGGCACATTGCAACAAACTTGTTCATTTTGAATCATCCTAGAAAACTTCATCGCGAAAGAACACTTAAGTTCCGAAGATATAGCAAGATACTTGGAAACTACATGATGTATCTCTTAATCATGAAGCCTTCTATGACTTCTTCAGTAGCAGGAATAGCACAAGTTCGATTTCAGGATACTTGTGAGGAAGCGAAAAAGTTCATACATAGGAAACTACCACGAGATGAGATTGGGAAGCTGGCTAAACTCAATCGATTTTTCAAGTGTATAATTGGATCGGTTGGGCGATTGTTACTGTGGCCTTTCTATAAAATGAGGAATGTGATCAGATAATTCATTTGTTGTAGAAAGCAAACTCAAACTCCTGAGGTTCAAAAGAAAATGGAATTGAAGGTCGATGATAGTAGGCTTCCACAACTTTGTAGGAGGATTCTTGATGTGAACACAGAATGGAACTATGGAAGCCAGTCGAGGTGAAAGGTGACAGGAGCAAATCAGTTCTGTTTGATGCCTGCAGGTTGGCGAAGGCATTGATTGAAATTGGGGAGAAGCATGGCGAGGATAAACAATGGGAGGTGACTTTTAAGGTATGGGTAGAGCTGTTATGCTACGCTGCTAGCCGTAGCAAACCCACTGCTCATGTTGCTCAACTGAGGGAGGGTGGAGAACTCATTACATTGGTTTGGTTATTGATGGCTCATTTTGGATTAGGGGAGCAATTTCGTATAAATAAAGGTACTGGATGGGCAAAACTTATTGTTAGAAAATGATTAAGCTAATTCAAACAATACTCCAATGTATTATCGAATTTAACTGTAATATGCACTTGACCCTTGATGAATTAAGAGTTTTCTTTTAGATTTTGTGGTCTACAATGGAATAAGATCACAAATATACAACCTTTTAAGTCATTTTTTTTTTCCACAATAACATTTTGTTTGGATAGCATAGAAAGAGGGAAAGGAAGGGGAGGCAGAGAAGGGGAAAGATAGGGAAGAGAAAGGGAAGGAAGATGCATGATCCATTTTCCCTCCAAATCTTTCCGATTTTGGAGGGGTTAAGCTTATTAAAGGAGGAGGGAAAATGGTCCCTTCCTCTCCCACCCCTTTCCTCCCCCAACCATTTATCCAAACAAGTGAAATTGTCTCCCTCCCTTTCTCTTCTCTTCCTTTCTTTCCATTTCCTCCTATCCAAACAATGTGTAAGAGCTTGTAAAAGAAAGGTGAACTATACATTTTTTTGACAACGGTGCACTGGCTACGGCAGTCAGCAGTTGTAATGCCGATACCACGGAAGTCTCGCAAAGATAAATGAAGGGAAGGAAAAAGGGAGGGAAGAGGAAAACATTTTAATCATATACCACAAATCTGGAAGGAACAAGTAAAAAGAAGAAAAGAAATTTGGCGGATCTTCCAACAGAGCGAGAAATGCAAGGTGAATTAGTAAATGTTTAGTATGTAGTGGTGTAATACCCTTAAATCAAATCGTCTAACATGAAAGATAATAGAAGCCCCCTGCATAAAAGATGATACAATGCCGTTCAGCTAGAAAATTTATACGATAACATACTTATTACATCTACCAGGTTTGTTGCGATGTCAGAATTGCAAATTTTTCCGAAACAAGCGTACATTGATATTTCCTTGAAAGGCTTAATTTTTCAAGACTATAACATCGCTAAACTCTTCATCATCCAACCATGTCTCCAAAGCATTGCATCCCCGCAGACCAACAAGCATGATATCGATCAACCCATCCATTTCAGGCAATGACTGCAATGATTCACACCCTCTCAATATAAGCTTCCGCAAGTTCTTCAAACCCGAAAGTGGTGGCAGAGTTTTGATTCTAGTGTTTGAAAGGGAGAGTTCTTGAAGGGATTCCATCTCTTGAAAAGAAGCATTGACTTTCTCCAACTGAATGGCATCTGAAACATCTAACACACGGAGCTATTTTGCACCTTCAATGAGTGGTCACTCTTTAAGCTGACAACAACCCTTTAAGCAAAGATAAACGAGTTTGGTAGCGTTCTTCAACGGAGGAATTTCACGAATCATACTGCTCGAAAGATCAAGTTTTCTCAAAAAATCACCACTTGGGAGGTTTGCCTCTGTGAAATCATCTAGCTGGGTACTCCCTGAGGCATCAATGACTTTAAGTTTTGTCAATGCCGTCAATAGTGTGAGTTTATTTAACAGTGGACAGTTTCTTAGTAAAAGGTGAGTCAAGTTGTGGAGTCTCTCGAGGCTTGGTAACTTGTTGATATTAGTCTCTGAAAGATCTAATATACAAAGGCAAGGGAGTCCACTAAGATACCACAGTTCATCATCCAATGATTGAAAGATGGCACCAGAAAGATCGAGCACCTGGAGACTGCTTAAACCATTCACATCAGGGAACGTCTCCAACTTAATGCACCTTCTGAAAATCAGTCTGCGAAGCTTGCTTAGTGCAGAGCCAACTGATGGCCTTGCGAAAGCTTTAATGTGAGTGCCTGATAAATTAAGGGTTTCAAGACTATCAAAGCAGGCAAAAAATTCTTTTGGAATCTTCTCTAAGAAGCAACATCCAGATATTTGTAGAACGCGTAAGTTTCCAAGTTCTGCAATTTTCAAAACCATAGTAAGATTGAGTGAGTGACAATCCCTTAAAATCAAAACCTGGAGGGAAGGACACATGTTGGGGCATACAATCGGCTCTACATGTGAAAAGAAGAGGATCCGGGTACTCTTAAGCACATGTTGATCACTTATCTTAAATTGATCAGCTTTTGAGCTGACATTTCCTTTGACTAAGAGTGCCACAAGTTTGATATCTCCTTTACTTGATCTCTTGAAAGCTGCTATGGTACCATTTATGCGCTTCATTATGCACCTGTTGCCTATAATGTCACAAAAGTCGTGCATAAAATGAAGAAGATAATCCTTACGTAAGACCGAAGAGAGGTAGTGTGCAAAGATCGACCCTGCTTCTTCACAGACCACATCACCAAACATCCGTTCCTCAAGCAACCCAGCCTCTAGAAGGTCCATCAGAGCATCATGAGCCTGGGTATAAACATCTTCAAGCGAAGGGGTGTTATCCAAGGGAAAGTAGCCTTCCAGAATCCACAACATTATCAGTTCATTATAATTAACACTTCCACTTTCATATATGTATGACACGCTATGTAAAAAGGATTGAAGGATTCTGTCGTTATTTATGAATTTTTCGTAACAACTGAAATAACAATGCGTCAAATAATCATCGATCTCCTTCTTTGCTTCTTTGACAGCCAGTTTTCTGCTAATATCGTCAGGTGCATTCTCTAGGGCGTACAACAACGCACAACGCGTGTACACAATTGCACGGGGCAGATATTGGCATCGGTTGACAATCTCCTCAATATCATCATTGCTTAGACAATGAATGTGATTGTTGTTCCAACTCTTTTGCAGTATATACTTCGATTCAGACAAAGTCAAATGATTTATCTCTACAGCCACAACGCGTATGTTGGTACCATAGCAAGTCATCATCTTATCATTACTTTGAACTGTGGTTACTAAAACCTTGGATAATCTCTTATTTTCAAGACCAAGGTCAACTAGTATTTTTTCTATTGAACACATTATCCTAGTTGCCCTTCGAACTGGACCATCCAATACCAGAAGATATCTTCCTTTCTCTAGCTTTTGTTGCAATGAGAATGACTTAATGCAAGCACGGATGTCATTGACCCTCACATCGAGATAGTACTCTGCATCAATGACACCCTGCTGTAATGATAGTTGCTGAACTATTCTTTTGTGCAGGAAAACACCATATCCTGACTCCTCTTTATCCATCTTGTCATCTTTCTGCATCTCAATCGCTAAATCATCATCCATCTAGATCCCTGAATAATCATCCTTCTCAGTGTCTGAATCATCATCAGACTCAACATCTAAATAATCATCCGTGTCAGTCTCTAAATCATCATACATCTCACTCTCTATGTCTGAGTCTTCACCATCCATCTGAGTCTTCCTCCTCTCCCCATTTGCCGATACAGAGCCAGATCGTGCAATAAAAAATGTGCTTCAAGATGGCATGTTTTGTCACTTCTTTTGCTATCCATGTTTTCCCGACCCCCTTTTTCCCATGAAGGACAACTCTGCCAACGTCCTCCTCCCGCAGATGTTAAAGAATCTCTTCTATTAATTCTGTCCTAGACTTTGCTTCATCTGTTTAAGCCCAAAAAAGAGAAAGATGAAGTTGTATGTTAGAAGATAAATAATGGAACAAGAGGAAACCGGATAATCACCACTCCAAGGCACGAAAACTACGCTTTCCTATTAGTTTTATTTCGCCCCTCTAGGATCACCGGGTTACACGAAACAAATAATGAGATACAATGGAGTAACAATTCAATTCGATGATCTTAGAAGAGATTCCTTAAGAACTTGTGTTTGATGTGTTTAGGAAGAACTCTTAAGAAAGTTAATCAGAAATTCTTAAGCAAGCAATGAAGGTTGTGTCAAGGATGGAGATCACCACCTCCTTTTATAGTCACATATGCAAGGGCCCTCATTAAGGACCTTTAATAGGCACCTTAATGAGGTCCTTAATTCAGAGAATAAAGCCAGCCATTAACCATGTAATAACCAAGCATAACCGAGCAAAAACGCTTCAACGGATATAAACGGACAAAACGTGAACTGAAGCATCACAGAGCAGTGCCTGGTCGCGACTCGCGAAACCCAGTCGCGGCCCGCGAGCTGCCTGCTCCCTCTTTTCTCTTGTTTTCCGGAATTAATTCTACAACTTCTATTAATTCCCCGATATGTGATTAATCCAAACTCATTACCCTTACAAATGTTCCAACAATCCTCCTCCCATTTGTAGGGTAATGTTGAACGGTTTACCTCATGCAAAATCATAAACAAACATGCTCATGCATTATAGAAATATCTAACGATTGAATTTCCGCTAGTATATGTAAACTTAACAACAATTAAGATTGAGATGATAGACTAAGCTTTGAATCATTCAACCACTACAAATTATTGAAGTTACAAATACACATAAGCACAAAACTAATGTTCTTTAAAAACCTTTGACACCTTAGTAGCCATGGTGTCCATATCCATTCATGAGCGTTCCAAGTCAAGCCTAGACTTGTTGAAGCTGCCAAACCCCTAACTCATATAGGTAAATCTTTTCGCACATGCTCTTGCAATTGAGCACTTTATCAAAGATTTATTAAGAACTTACATTCAACCTCCTTTACATTGCAGTGTCAAGCACTAACCTTGGGATGTATATCACACAAGTGATTCCAACCTTTAAAGAAAAGTATTATCCTCATTGAATTTGAGATCTAACGTTGTATTAGACATCAAATTGAGTTTTCCTTAGTTAAAGGTTGATCAATAGGCTTAAGAACCATCCCTTTGTTCATTTTGTTCACTAGTTCCCTTGACAACGATTTTGTAAACGTATCCGCCAAGTTTACACTAGACCGAACAAAATCAATGGTTATACAACCATTCCTTATCATTTCACGTACATAGCTATGTCTAACCCCAATGTGCCTTGACTTACCATTGTAGACTTCACTATACGCTTTGGCTATTGTGGATGCACTATCACAATGGATAGCTAGAGGAGACATTGGTTTGACCCATAAGTCAACCTCACTCAAAACCTTTATTAGCCATTCCGCTTCTTGACAACAAGAAGCTAATGCGATGAATTCCGATTCCATAGTGGAATCGGTAATACATGTTTGCTTCTTAGATGCCCATGAGACGGCACCTCGTCCAAGAAGAAACACCCATCCACTTGTGGAAGAATAATCTTCCTTATTGGATATCCAACTAGCATCCGAGTACCCTTCAATGATTGAAGGTTCTCCCGTATAAGTTAAACCATAATCTTTGGTTTTGTTCAAATACCTTAGTACTCTTCTCAAAGCTTGTCAATGTATCATACTAGGTTTACTAGTATACCGGCTAAGCTTGCCAATAGCAAATGCTATATCCGGCCGAGTGCTAGTCATAGCATACATCAAGCTTCCAACCAAGCTTGCATACTCCAATTGAGCAATAGGAGTACCACTACCCGGAACCAAGTGAATACTAGGATCCATAGGAGTAGCAAAATGAGACGAGTTTGACTCATTGTACCTCTTTACCACTTTCTCAATGTAATGAGCTTGTGATAAAGAAATAGTTCCTTTACCTCTCATTATTCTAATACCAAGAATAACATCCGCTTGACCCAAGTCTTTAATTGAGAAGCTACTTGAGAGAAAAGCTTTAGTATTTTCCACTTGTTCCAAATCAGTCCCAAAGATGAGCATATCATCTACATATAAGCAAATTATAACTCCTTTACCGTTATTATCAAATTTGCTATATACACATTTATTGGACTGATTTATTTTAAATCCATTAGCCAAGACTACATCATCAAATTTTTGGTGCCATTGCTTTGGTGCTTGCTTAAGTCCATACAAAGATCTAATCAACTTGCAAACCTTAGACTCTTGACCTTTGACCACAAATCCTTCGGGTTGATTCATGTATACTTCCTCCTCAAATTCACCATTAAGGAATGCCGTTTTAACATCCATTTGGTGAATTACAAGACCATGAATCGCCGATAAAGCTATCAATAGTCTAATGGTAGCAATTCTTGCTACCGGAGCATAAGTGTCAAAGTAATCGATACCATATTTTTGCCTAAAACCTTGGACCACTAACCGGGCCTTGTGTTTTAATATGGTTCCATCGATTTTCCGTTTTCTTACGAAAATCCATTTACAACCTATGGGTTTGCAACCGGGAGGTAAATTAGCTAAAACCCATGTATTATTCCCCATTATTGAATCCATTTCATCATTCACGGCCTCTTTCCAAAAGGCGGAATCATGAGACTTTATAGCCTCATCAAAGGTCCTAGGATCCTCCTCCATATTGTAACAATATGAAAATTGAGTCATAATTGACTCCCTTGACCCTTCAACTAAATAAATTTGAAAATCCAGTCCAAAAGATTTCTCTTTTCTAATTCTTTTACTTTTCCTAATTTCCGGTGTTGTGGTTTCATGATCATCACTGATGTCACCCACAACCTTGGAACTAGCACTAGGTACCATGTCCTTTGGTCTAGGAATCGAAGAGAAACGAGTCTCATCAAATATTGCATCTCTTGACTCTATCACGGTGTGAATAGAGACAAAATCATTATGTTCAATGACATAAAACCTATAGGCTTTTCTATTTTCCGCATAGCCTATAAAAATGCAATCAATTCTTCTTTCACCTAACGTTTTACATTTAGGTTCCGTCAATTTGACAACCGCCCTACATCCCCATACCTTAAGGTAATTGAGATTAGGCTTTTTCTTTGACCAAAGTTCATATGGGGTAGTCTTGTTCCTTTTATTAGGAACTCTATTTAAAATATAGCATGCCGTTAAAATAGCATCACCCCAAAAACCGTCACTAAGACCCGAATTAGAAAGCATGGTATTAACCATTTCTTTTAAAGTCCTATTTTTCCTTTCCGCCACACCATTACTTTGAGGTGAGTATGGTGCGGTAGTTTCATGGATTATTCCAATGGAATTAAAATAACTAGGATTATAGTATTCACCACCCCTATCCGTTCGAAGCCTTTTAACTTTTTCACTAAGTTGAAGTTCCACTTCGGTCTTATAGATCTTACACTTTTCAAGTGCTTCATCTTTTGAGAATAATAAATATATGTAACAATACCTTGAAAAATCATCAATAAAAGTTACAACATATTTTTTATTTCCCAAAGATGGTGAACTATGAAAGTCACACAAGTCACTATGCACCAATTCTAGCAATACCGATTGTCTTGTCACACTAGGAAAAGGATTCTTTGTAATTTTGTTTAACATACATGTCTTGCACTTCTCTAAATACAAATCAAAGGAAGGTATTAAACCTAACTTAGACATGTCATATAATCTACGATAGTTCACATGACATAACCGATTGTGCCATAGAGAAGAAACATCAAGCATGTAAATAGAACTAGCAATTTTATTATCAATGCTAAACTTAAACATTCCATTACAAAAATAACCTTGACCAACATAAATACCACTCTTAGACACTGTAAATTTATCGGATTCAAAAACAACCTTAAAACCAAACTTATTCAAAAGTCCTCCCAACACAAGATTTTTCCTAACTTCCGGAACCTAAACAACATCCCGGAGAGTTAGAGTCTTTCCCGAGGTTAACAACAATTCTACTTGGCCAATTCCCTTAGCCTTTACCGTAGAATCATTCCCCATGTACAAAATTGGACCATCATCCAATTCCTTCAAAGACTTGAAATGGTGCCTATTATTGCACACATGTCGAGAAGCTCCCGAATCAATCCACCAAGAATCATCAACCTGCACAACATTAATTTCAGAAATCATTGCAATAAAATTCATTTCTTCAACTATGTTTTCATGTGCAACCATACCTTGGTTTTGACCAACACTAGGTTGATCTTTCTTTGTCGTCTTCTTTTTCTTCCAAGACGGACAATCCCTCTTCAAATGAGGACCATTGCACACCCAACAAGTAAGAGTTTTCCTCTTCTTGTTTGCAACATTGGTTTTAGATTGAGCATTGGATTTCTGGGTCCCATTAGACCCACCAACCTCTACCATATTAACGGTAGACTTAGGAGCACTAGAATTTGTGTCCTTAACCCCATGTTGAGCCCGGATCCCTTCTTCAATACAAAGATGAGTTCCTAATTACTCCATGGAAAGATCCTCTTTCTTATGTTTCAAAGTATGTATAGTGTCTTTCCAAGAATATGGTAGTTTATCAATAATGGAAGCAACGGCAATTGCTTCATCCATTACCATACCATGTGACCTTATTTGAATTAAAATGTGATGAACTTCGTGAAATTGCTCCATTCTAGGCCTTTCATTAGTCATTTTAAACATATTAAAATTACTAACAAGAAACTTCTTACTTGAAGCATCTTCCGAGATGTACTTGGCCTCTAGAGAATCCCAAAGCTCCTTTGCACTCTCCACATTTTGGTAAAGATCAAACAAGGCATCCGAAAGTGCATTGAGAATATGACCACGACAAATGTAGTCATCATTCTCCCACTTTGTACGCCTCCTCGTAGTCTCCAAAGGTTCCTCAACCCCTTCTTCCGGATAAACCGGAATTGGTGTTGTAAGCACATACACCACATTGAGGGTCGTTAAGAGGAAATGAATCTTCTTTTGCCAACAACGAAAACCCACACCTTCGAACTTGTCCAACTTTTGGAAGTTCAAAGTAAGGTCCTTGAGTGATGAAGCCATATCCGTAAAGAAAATAAAACTAATAGATTGTTAGAAGATAAACAATGGAACAAGAGGAAACCGGATAATCACCACTCCAAGGCACGGAAACTACGCTTTCCTATTAGTTTTATTTCGCCCCTCTAGGATCACCGGGTTACATGAAACAACTAATGAGATACAATGGAGTAACAATTCACTTCTATGATCTTAGAAGAGAATCCTTAAGAACTTGTGTTTGATGTGTTTAGGAAGAACTCTTAAGAAAGTTAATCAGAAATTCTTAAGCAAGCAATGAGGTTGTGTCAAGGATGGAGATCACCTCCTCCTTTTATAGTCACATATGCAAGGGCCCTCATTAAGGACCTTTAATAGGCACCTTAATGAGGTCCTTAATTTAGAGAATAAAGCCAGCCATTAACCATGTAATAACCAAGCATAACCGAGCAAAAACGCTTCAACGGATATAAACGGACAAAACGTGAACTGAAGCGTCATAGCAGTGCCTGGTCGCGACTCGCGAAACCCAGTCGCAACTCGCGACCACGGGTCGCGGCCCGCGAGCTGCCTGCTCCCTCTTTTCTCTTGTTTTCCGGAATTAATTCTACAACTTCTATTAATTCCCCCATATGTGATTAATCCAAACCCATTACCCTTACAAATGTTCCAACATTGTATTCTGTGAATTCAAATTGGAGGATTTCGGATGTATGAATGCAGCAAGATACAAACTGGTAATTTATCACAAAGACATCGCACGGTATAGGAATGAAGATTATTTTGAAGGATTTGAGATGCTAATGGAATGACACCAATTGCAATCGCACAAAACCTCTATTGACCAATAGCATTGGGAAGAAAACTGAAAATTTTAGTATGGACTTCTTTTAAAAGAAAAAAAAAAAGACAGCCAAGGTAGTGCATGAATGACAGCCGCACATTTGGCCATGTCAGCAGTATGTTATTTTGGTATTTACTAAACTTTATTTCAACTTTATCGTATTTTACGCAATTTTGTTTTTAAATTGTTAATATATTTTCGATAATACTGTATTACTCCCTCCGCCCCATAATTGTTTGAACATTTTCCTTATATGTTTGTCCCAAATTAGTTTGAACACTTCCATTACTGGCATGATCTCACTATTACTATATTATTTCTTTTATACGTCTTTGGACCTACACTTTAGCTTTATCACTAAAAAGTTACTCAACTTTATCTCTCCTCTATTAAAAAATGTCCTACCAACTACTATCACATCTACTTTTTACCTTTATCACTAATCAAATAAGAATTTATAACAACACTATTTATCACCTTAAACTACGTGTCTCAACAAGTATTCAGATCATTGTGGGAGAGAGGGAGTACGTATTTGGTATTTTCAGATATTATTGTATTAGCATTTGGTATCTAATACTCCCTCCGTCCCATAATATAAGTCATGTTTACTTTTGCACAGTCTCCAAGACGTATTTTTGACCTTCAATATCTTCAATTTTGTATTAACAAAAAATATAAAAAGTGGATATTATAAAAGTACATATCAAGACGATTCTAACTAGATCCCATATGAATATGTTTTTACGTATATATTAACAAGAACAATTGGTCAAATATTTTAAAGTTTGACTCTTAAAATAGAAACAAGACTTATATTATGGGACGGAGGGAGTAATTTTATAGATACCGTATAATATATGAAAAAAACAATTGTTTCATATCCTGGAAATTTTATAGTGTAGTTTATAATATAAAAAATTCCATTAAGGTCTTATTATGTGTTTTCATTAACGAGTTCTTCAATGTTGAAACACTTCGCCCTTGACGTCATTTTATATGTTGCCATCAACGACTTCTTCAATCTTGCCAAACCTCCATTAACAGCGAGTTTTATTTAATTTGAAGACATTTAGGGATCCTGATCGATATTTCTATTTAATTTGAAGAAAATTAGGATTCATAAGATTGAATTTCGTTTTTTTGCATCATCATTAACAATAATATAAGATTTTCTGTGCCTCCCTTAAGATCGTAGATTGGTTGCAGTCAATAGTATTTTGATTTGGGAAAGGTTGAAGATAACTGTCATTTGAAATTATCCGTCTTTGTGCATAAGTTACAAGTTTAATTGTTTCTAATAAGCTAACCTTTGCTCCTTCTTCCAATATTAAGTCAACCTTTGAGTAATTCAGGAATAAGTAAAGCTTGTATGGATTTTAACTTTTAATGAGTAAGCTGACCAGTAACTTGAACAACAGGTAATTATTTTTATTTAACTTTGCCTGTTGACCACAACCAAAACTACTAACGACCCACGTGACCTCCTCCACCACCCACTCACTACTCCCGCCACCACCCCGATAACCGCCACCCAGAGTTGACGACCTTAGACCACCTTCACCAGGCCACCATCATCAGAGCACCACGCCACCAAACAACCACAACCCTCACCAAAACCCATATCCCACACTCTTGTTGACGACCTTAAATCACCATAACCAGGCCACCATTACCAAACCATCACGCCACTAAACACCCCTCACCAAATCACCATCACCTGACCACCATCACCAGACCACCTTCACGCAATCAGAAATTCTGACGACACTACTCCACCACCAGCCACCACGCAACTCAACTCCCAACAGCCAACACCACCACGACCACTATTCCCAACACCACGCAACTCGCAAAAACCTGGAAGCCATTAATGGAGAGGGAGGAAACAGAGACGGGCAGCGGACGGGGGCAGGGTGAAGGAAAGAAGGAGGGTGGGGGATATGAGTTTCTGTTACAGGTCGAAGTGTGAAGAAAAGAAGGGAAACAAAGGAAGTTTTCTCGACAAATTTCAATATGGTAATGGAGAAAAATTTCGCGACACCATTTAATTGCGTTAATACTAAAGACGAAGTTTTCTCGAAAAATGGACACCGTTGTACGCCCTCTAAGTGTACGAATTTCGAGAATCCCTACAAAACGAGTACCTACACGTCAGGTTTCAAGCACATACTTCAAAATGACTTTTTCGGACTGAACACGTCGTTTTTTCGACAAACCGACACCGCCCTACGCCTCTTTATGGGCACGAATTTTGAGAATCCCTACGAAGCGAGTATCTACAAGCCGGATTTTCGGGCGCATACTTTGATACGTGTTTTTCAAACGAAACACGTTGTTTTTTCGAAAAACGGACACCGTAGTACGCCCTTTATGAGCAAGAATTTTGAGAATCCATACAAAACGAGTAACTACAAGTTGGATTTTCAAGCACGTACTTTAAAAAGACTTTTTTCGACGGATCACAATTTTTTTTTCGAAAAACGGACCACGTCGTACACCCTTTATGAGCACGAATTTCAAGAATGCCTACAAAATGATTTTTTCGGATGGATCATGACCTTTTTTTCGAAACATGGACACCGCTGTAAGCCCTTAATGAGCACGAATTTCGAGAATCTCTGTGAAATGAGTACCTACAAGACATGTTTTCGGGCATGTACTTTGCGACGACTTTTTCGGACGGAACACGACGTTTTTTCGAAAAACGGACAGCGAGACGTATATGCCCGAAAACCCGACATGTAGGTAAATTCGTGCTTCGAGAAAACGTCGTCTTTAGTATTAAAAATGGGATTAAATATTATCTCGAAATTTGTGCTCATTACCATGTTATATATCAAAAAGATAAGTATAGTTTAGAAAATTTGTAAAATTGAAGAAAAAAATATTTTAAAATGTTAATCATGATTTAACCGGTCAAACTATAGATAAGTAAGGTAATAGGTGAAAATTTGGAGGGAATTAGGGTAATTTAGTATGAATTTGGGACTCACACTTAACGTTGTTAGAAAATTCCGTTAACAGGTGAGTATTTGAAATAAAAAATTAAGGAAAGGAGAGGTGGTTATTTAAACACAAATGATAATGGGGTGGTTATTTTGAAATAGGTGTATCGTCCAGGTAGTTATTCACTAGAGGGGATTAATGGGCACTCCATGAATTCCGTTGAGTACAAATCTTTGAAGAAATCGGTAATGTGGAAACGCAACAGCGATTCCTCTGTGATCAGGTTGCCCACACTATCTTTCAAACACCTAATTTTGCTTTTATTTCTTCAAATCATTATTGTTTTATGGTGGAAATTTGTATTCCTCTCGCCCTCACTTAGCCATTGTACTCGACCTTTTGATTTCCAAAGGCATTCTTCCTGATTTAGGACATTAATATATTCAATACGCAAATCCTCTTCAAGGTTCAAGTGGAAAAGGGAGTTGGGTTGGGATTCTAGGAAATTTTCCCCCCTTTAATTCTAGCTAGAAGTCTCTTCTTTCTCCTATACACATTCCCAAAGGTTAGTTTGTTCCAAGTGGTAAGGTCGACTACTACATGGTTAAGCTTTGAGATAGTACTATCATGATATTGCCCCCACGTACCTAAGATAACTTTTCGAAACCCGGGTTTTACATCCACATTGGTTCAAAACGGAAAGGTTTAGCACCTATGATTGAAGGTGGTGACTCCAAACTGACTAGGATCGGACAGTGATCAAAACCTATTCTAGGGAGATGCCAAACCGAAGACGAAGGGAAAGAGGACACCCACCCTTGATTACCCCAAGCCCGGTCCGACCTCTCATAAATGGGATTAGCCTTCCTTCGGTTGAACCAGGTGAATTTTGGTCCGTGGAAGCCTAAGTCCAGTAGTTGGCATCTGTGCATGACGTCCTTGAAAAGGTCACACCGAGACCTTTTAACCGGACGACCCCCCCTATTTCTCCGCTGAACAGTAACTTCGTTAAAGTCCCCAACTAATAACCAAGGCATATTAATAGAACTAGCAACATCCAGCAGATTATCCCACAATTTTTTTCGAACACAAAATTATGGGTTAGCATAAATTGAAGATAAAAAGAAAGAAGAGGTAGTATGAGTTACCTCAACCAAGGCATGAACACCTTGGACATTTGAGCTTATGATGTGTAGTTTTACACAGTCAGACTTCCACAACACAAGAATGCCTCCAGAAAATCCAACAGGCTCAACAAGATACCATGAATCAAAGGGTAGGCAGCGAACGAACTATGAGTTCAGTGTGGGCACGGCTTGCACAAGTCTCAACTAGAACAAGGATGTCAGGGTGATGGTTAAGGATTACATCCTTAATATTTGGTTTGAAGGAGTCCTTGTTGATACCCCTTACATTCCAAAACAGAGTTGACATATTAAACGGTAGGTGTGGTTTGCGCTTGAGTGCCATCACCTTGTCCGATTGTTCCTCGGCCCACGGATCTACCTCTTGTTTTGTTTAGGGGCACATCCACATGTTTCGGAGTGGAGACACCATCATCTCTGTTGAAAGTAGATTTATTTTTCCTTTTGCCACGACCCAATTCACTCTCAAGGTTATTTGTTTGAGCATCGGCATGATTTTCATCTGAAGAAATCCTTCGGTGTTGCCTATGAAGCTCTAACTCTTGCTCATGCATTTCAGCTCAAAGATCTTCCTTTCCTTTGATAGGTGTGACTTTGGGTGAAGCCACGACCCGAGTTGTTGGAGGAGTTCCTTCTCGTCCTCCTCCTTTTCCATACTCTTATCTAAAACCCATTTGAGTATCAGCCATGCTGGCCTTGGGAGGTGTACCGCATCCTGTAGTTGTGGAACCCACGACGGTACTATATCTCCTTTGTGGTACATGAGGAGGTTCTCCATTTTTTTCCCCGCAGTCTTGGGGGATAGTATGAGTTGCTTGAACTCCTGGAATGCTAATTCTTCCTAAACTTCCCCTTAAGGAATTAGGTAGAAAATCTAATTGAGGTCGACTTCCGGTTTGAGAGGCAGGGCTGCCCTGCTGAAGGTCAGAGGAAGTCGCCCTTCAGTTTCCTGATGAAGGGTGGGGATGGTGGTGAGTTGGGTGGCTATGGCAGTGAGGTTGGTGGCCGGTGGAGAGTTGCAAATGATCTCATTCTGCATTTTTGGCTTATGGTGTATTTTTTTTTTGGTGTTATTTTTGTGGTGTTAGTGTCTGATGATTGGAGTGTGTTTGGGGTTATGGAGGTATGGGAGGAGTTGGAGTGAGGCAGGTGATTAGAGACACGTTTCGAACTAGGAACGGATGTTGGTCTTTGAGTATCAGAAGTCTCCTGTGCCAAATCTTCTTCCATATTTTGGAGGATATGGAAACTGTTTGTCTGCGTAAGTAGGTGTTCTTTTTGTATCCTAGGATTAGACAAAGCAGTAGAAGTATTATTATTTTGTAACATATGCGCCAACTTTGGGAAGTGTGGCCCCTCTTGATTTTTATGATTTTCATTCCCATGAATTAACTTTGTAGTTATCTCCGTTGACTGGTGGGTAATAACCTCTCCTTTTTGATGATTCAAATTTTTTGTTTGAATTGTTTTTTTGCCCACCCTTCTCCACTCTATTGGGTTACCGGAATTCTTCTTTTTCTCCGTCTGCAATTGTTTCGGCGAGCAAGCTCTAAAGTTATGGCCGAATTTATCACATTTGGCGCAGTACCATGGCCCTTTGCTGAAAGTCATCTCCTGGAAGTTGTTGCCAAGCAAAATACCCTTGGGTGGTGTCTTATCCCCTTCTACTAGGACACAAACGCTTACTTGACGCTTCCCTTCGCCCAACACCCGTCCAATTTTTTTCTAAAATTGCCTGTGAGTGTAATTCGATTGGCAATTCAGGGAAATTTACCCAAACCACACCTTCACGAGAACACTCCTTTGATGGCTTGAAACCTGGAGACCATCTTTGAGTCCAAAGAAGGTGGTTTTGGAGCACGCACCCATGGTCCTCCCGACAGGATTTGGGCAAAAGCCTCGTCGCTGCTGCACTTGATTGTATAATAACCCTTCCCTAAGGCAAAGAGGATAGGTGTTTTATCCCATTACCACATTTCTTTAGTTCAAGGGCTAAATAAACCTTTGAGAAAGACTTTCCCATTACATTAATGATTACTGACCTTATCCAAGGGGAACAGAGGGAGGTGTATTCCTCTGAAGTTGTGGGGAAATCATTAGGTGCCGCCTGTGCCGGTGGTGCATTTTCACTTTTGATGATCCTCAAATATTATTATTATTATTATCGCACTATTATTATCACTGACATTTTTTATTATATATATAAGATTAGATAAGAGTTACCAAGTTATTATGTACAAGCTATTTTTATAATTATAATTGCGTAAATATCAGTTTCTACAAATCACCTACTCCGTAAGATAATAAAAAGATTACATAACAACAAAACACATGCGCAAAGCACATCTATTGAAACAAAATGCAATCTTGCACAGTTTATATACTTCATCCATTTTTTAATAGTCGCATATTCACATCCTTTGGATGTGACACTATTTATGAATGGTCTTTGAATTATATTTGTGACTTTATATGTAAGCAAAAATATATAGTCATGTGAAATCTTGTCGGATTCGTTGCAATATGTAAATTATTAATATCTAATTTGTGTAATTTTTTCTTTTGTATAACTAAAGATATGGGACTAATAAGTTGTGTATGGGAGCGTGAAAGCTTGTTGGATTCAAGTAAAAAAAAGAAGAGAGGGAGTATTGAACAAAACGAATGTAAAGACTTACGGTTTATATAAACAAAGCTTGAAATTAATTGAAGCAGCACCGAGTCAAATTCCTAGAAATTACAGCAATATTTCGACCGATTATTGATATGGAGTAACTAATCTATATATCTATTTCTTATTAATGAAATCCTTATTCTTCTCGTCAAAAAAAAAAAACTAATCTATATATCTATATATACATCTACTAAAGTAATCCTGATGTGCCACCCAAAAAGGACGCGACACGTGTCACAATCCTAGAAAACAAGAGAAAAAGGAAAAAGAAAAGAAAAGGAATCAAAGGCTAAGATGGAAGGAAAGAAGAAACAAACCATGTTGCGACACTTGGCATCACCTAAGTGAGCCAAGTAGGGACACACTTCCCTATAAATACCCCTAAATGGGATGATGTGACAAGACACTTACACACATTGATTGCTACAATCATTACACTTTTCTCTCTCCAATCATTTGGTTCGAATCCCGAGGTGTAACGGGCAACCAAAACCTAACGGGCGACTATTCTAATAGGCGACCTAGCTAAAACAACCTTTCTTTATTACCTTGCCTATTTACTTTCTTACCTTTTAACCCCCTTGTTCACGTACTAACTTGAGCGTCGGAGGGGAGATAACCTTGGCAAGGTTATTCTCCTTTGTTTCAGGTGTATGAAAGATCAAGAGGGAGCTTGTCCGAGCCTTGGAAGTCTGAGTAGCATCGCGAGGAAGCCTATCAAGACCCACATAATATAAATTTACTGTCCTGTTGTAACACCTGCAACAACAGTTGGCGCCGTCTGTGGGGAGGCGATTCAAGATGACTGAGACTTCCAAGAAGGATGAGTCCAGGGTGCAAGGCAAGGCCCCCGAGGTGAAAGGGGTGTCCAAGCCAAGCGAACCCAAGATAGCCAGTAAGGCATCAGAGGCTGCTAAGCTTACAGAAACTATCAGAACACAAGAACCAACAGAAAGTCGAGCCAACCCAAAGGCTCAAATGCATGCGTTATTCTCCGACAAACCAGCGTCTTCCACCCAGGTTCAGATGGGACGGGAAGATGAAGAAGGACTAGACCTTGATGAAGGTGAAGATGATCCTGAACTCGATTATGTATCTCAGGAACATCTCGAGAGGAACTTTGTGAGAAAGAAAGCTTTTAAGAATGAGATTCAGAAACAAATGCAAGAGATGAATGAGAAACTAAAGCGTCTAGCTGATGAGAACAAAGCTCTTAAGGCTCGTGAAGAAGCCCGGAAGAGAACAGAGAAGGAGCTAGAGTTAGCCCCAACTCCAAAAGCTCCAAGGCTTAAGACCATGGCCATCTGGGATGTGGGACATGATGATAGGCCTGGTTCTAGAGCCACTAATGGTGCCAAGTATACCAAGCATATTCCTGCGAAACATGCTAAGTCAAGAGGCAAGACCTATCGGACCACTCCTATTCCCTCTCATCGCTCTCATGCCCAGGAGGATAAGGGAGAATCCTCTAGGAGTGGGCCCGTTGAGGTTGACATGAGGCATTATTTGGAAGCTAAGAAAGCTCAAGCTGGCAAGCTTGACGCCAGGATGATATTGGAAGCAAAAAGAAGAAAGAAGCAACAGCTACAAGCTCTAGAAGATAGAGCGCACTCGGACACTGGCTCAACACCTATGTGTACGGATCCTGCTCACTCGATGTAGATCTTTCGAGGATCCCATCAGCCTTCTGTGAGGGGCGAGGATCCTCAAGAAGACCATGTATCCCACCATACCCACAATAGTGGAGGAATTTCCAGAAGGACTCTCTATGATAACGTCCGTACCCACCAAGGTGGAGGACACGGTAATGCCGGAGTCTATAGGGATGAGGTGGTTCAACCAGTGACCCTGATGCATCAAATGCAGACACTGTCACTTAATCAGTCCACACCATTTTCTTCAGCAATCATGCTAGCTCCGAGAACCAAAGTAAAGTTGCCTAGCATGGATCGCTATGATGGCAAGTCTGATCCTGACGATCACCTTGCAATGTATAACCATCTAATGCTTACTACTCAAGAAAACGATGCCACATGGTGTCGATATTTCCCTGCTACATTGAAAGGAGTGGCCCAGAAGTGGTTCAGTGGGTTTCCCGCAGGATCAATCAACAACTTCTCAGAATTGTGTATTCTATTGACCCACCACTTCATGGCCAACAAGCAAGAGAGAAAGAGCAGCATGCACTTGGCAAAAATCAGACAACGGGATAACGAAACTCTACAAATCCCAGGTCTGTCAGATGATCTTATTCTAGATGCCTTTTATCGAGGTCTCCATGATGATAGTGATTTCAAGTTCGATCTGTTATGAAAGAAGTGCACAGACTTGAGAACCGCCTTGAGGGAGGCAGAAAGCTACATGCATGCTCAAGAAATCTGTCATGGCACCAAGGGAAAAGAAAAGCAAGGGGCATCCCAACGTTCCAAAGGACAGTCTAGCCAAGGCCGTCAGAGGGATCGAAAGGATAATGATCGCAAGAGATCAAGCACTTGGAGTGTGAGTGATGAAAAGAAAGTTTCCCAAGATCGAAAGAAGAGAAGGACTTCGGAGAGTGAAAGTCCCAAGATCACCTACTCTAAAGACTTGTGGCAAATCTACCATGAGGTGAAGAAGGATCACCCGATTTATGACCCCTTGCCTATTAGGTCTCCAAGGGAGATTTGATATAAGAGCAAGTATTGCAAGTTCCACAGAGACATTGGTCACGTTGCCGAGAATTGCTTCAACTTGAAGAAGGCTTTGGATGCGTTATACCATAAGGGCAAGATTTCCAACCACCTTGTGAAGAGTGTAGAGGAAGTTAAAAAAGAGAAACCCAGCAGTCCACATAGTGGAGGTTCGGGGGGTACGGGCGTAGTACATGTTATATCAGGAGGTTTCGCAGTTGGCGAACCTACCTTGAAGGGCCACAAGGAATATCTACGCAGTCTACGCCAAACCATCAAGCCTGAGAAAGATGATGAAGATGATTTTCCAGAGATAATGATCACTCGAAATGAGAGGGGTCCCCTATGCACTCCCCATGATGACCCATTGGTTGTTGAGTTGAAGAACCTTAGGGTTCGTAGGATACTTATCGACACGGGAAGCTCTTCCGACATAATAAGCTTTGAATGTTTGAACAAGTTGAAGTATGACGACAATGAGGTGGTTAAGGTTCACAATCCGATCATTTGATTCGGAGGGGGAGTAATCCACCCCGTGGGAACCGTTAACTTGCCCGTTAGATTGGGAAGAGGTAACGACTGCAAGCATATGACCGTTAAGTTCTTGGTGGTCAAGAATCTAAGTGCCTACAACATCATCCTTGGGAGGCCTACCTTAAACAAGGCAAAGGCTGTCATTGTTACCCATATGATGTTGATGAAGTTCGTGGGTGACAATGGAAAAGTGGGAACGGTCCATGGAGACCAAGGCATGGCACGAGAATGCTACTTGACTACAGTGAAACCCCTTGTGGAACCTAAGGGCAAACAAAAGGTAGAAGAGCTGGAAGAGCCACCAGTCTCCAAGAAGAGGAAGTCAGGAGAAGTCATGATGGTGCATGGTGCACATCAATAGGCCATGGCCATCCATGGTTTGTTCCAGGCTGCATCTAAGCCTTCTCCGGGCACGGAGAAGCCACAGAACTTTGAGTTAGAAGAAGGAAATTCAGAGAGATGTGTTCCAGTGGGTTAGAGTGCTGATACCCAAGTGGGCAAGGAAGTGAGAGCTTTACTTCGAGAATATAAAGATGTCTTCGCCTTTACAGTGGAAGAGATGCCCGGTATAGCCCCAGAAATTGCTCAACATGCTCTCAACGTTGACCCAGAAAGAAAGCCATTCGCTTAAAAGAAGAGGAATCTAGGGCAAATCAGAAGTAAAGCTGCAGATGATGAAGTGAAAAAGCTACTTGACGCGGGATTCATCAGGCCTTGCCAATACCCCGAGTGGGTGGCAAATGTTGTGCTTGTACAACTTGGAGGATGTGTGTAGACTACACGGATCTAAACAAGGCCTGCCCGAAAGATCCTTTTCCATTGCCAAAGATCGACAAGTTGGTCGATGCTACCGCGGAGCATGAGATAATGAGCTTCGTAGATGCCTACTCAGGCTTCCACAAAATCCCTTTGAAGAAGGAGGACCAAGACAAGACGGCCTTTGTCACCGATAATGGGCTCTATTGCTACAAGGTTATGCCGTTTGGTCTAAGAAATGCTCCCGCTACCTTTCAGAGATGTGTGAACACTATCTTTGCTAGGCAATTGGGTAGAAATGTTGAGGCTTACATTGATGACATGATCATCAAGAGTAAGAAGATGGAGGATCACCCCAAGGACTTGAGAGAGACTTTTAATACCTTGCGCCATTATTAAATGAAGCTGAATCCCAAGAAGTGCACCTTCGGGGTCACATCAGGGAAGTTCTTGGGCTACCTAGTAGACCAAAGGGGGATATAGGCAAATCCCGACAAGGTTCATTCAGTTCTTGACATGAAGTCTCCTACAAGTGTAAAAGAGGTACAACGACTCACAGGCTGCCTAACCGCTCTGGGCCGATTCTTGTCTAAGTCTGGAGCTCGATGCCAATATTTCTTTAAGGCTATCAAAAAGAGTACAAAGTTTGAATGGACCGCCGAAGCTGAAGAGGCATTTGTTAAGTTGAACCAAAGTTTATAACTAACAGACTTATAATTTACTATTATGTAGAGGAAAAACCAAACCTCGAACTACAAAATAATAAGTTTAACCAAAGTTTATAAATTGTCTTCAATCAGATCATCTAATTACAACCTCAATTCTTAATACTACTTTGTGAGTCATGTTCTCCAGAATGCTGAGTTGCGCTACTCAGTCACCGAGAAGTTCGGGTTAGCCATGTTGATGGCTCATAGAAAGCTCAAGCCATATTTCATTGGAAGAAAGATTGTTGTCTACACCGACCAGCCTCTCAAACAACCCTTCTCAAAGCTTGAAGCATCGGGAAGAATGCTTAGGTGGGCACTTGAGCTAAGTGCCTACGATGTCTCTTTTGAGCCTAGGACTGCTATCAAGGGGCAAGCCTTGGCCGACTTCATTGTGGAGCTTACCAAGCCGGCTCCTCAAGAGAAGACTCCGGACGTCTGGACACTCTATGTCGACAGCTCGTCCACTCAAGGAGGGTGTGGGGCAGGCATATTGTTCAGGTCGCCTAAAGGAGACACTTATAAGTATGCTATGAAATTCAAATTTCAAACATCAAACAATGAGGCTGAATATGAGGCTTTGGTCGCGGGAATTCGAATGTGTAAGGCAGCAGGGGCAAAGAAAATTGAAGCCATGTCCGACTCACAACTCATTGTGAGCCAGGTCAATGGTGAGTATGAAGCTCGCGATGAAAATATGGTGAAGTATTTGAAGATGGTCAAGAAAGAAATTGAAAGTTTGGAAGAGTTTCTTCTAATGCAAGTGCCCCGTTCTGAGAACAACCAGGCTGATGCCTTGTCCAAGCTGGCTAGCTCTGCTACGGGCGATTCGCCCAGGTCTGTCTTATGGGAGGTCAAGGATAACAGAAGTATCGATGACCTAGAAGATACCAATTTCATTGATAGAGGCAACTCATGGATGGATAAGATAATGCAGTACAAAATCGAGGGAAAGTTGCCCGAGGATCCAAAGAATGCAAAGTATGCCAAGATAAGAGACTCTTGGTTTGTTCTATGGAAGGATCAACTCTACAAGAAGTCTTTTTCTCATCCACTATTGAAATGTGTGACCCCCGAGAAGGGTATGGAAATCTTACAAGACATTCATGAAGGCTTCTGTGGGTCACACATTGGGGCAAGAGCATTGGCTGAGAAAGCATTGAGAACAGGCTATTATTGGTCAAGCTTAAGAAATGATGCATTGGAGCTAGTTAAGAAGTGCAGAAAGTGTCAGATTCATGGTGACATTCATAGAAGGCCAGCGGTAGATTTGTCTACCATTCTCTCGTCCATTCCGTTTGCAAAATGGGGCATGGACATCTTGGGTCCGTTTCCTCAAACTCCCGGACAAAAGAAGTATGTGTTGGTGGTCGTAGACTACTTTACGAAGTGGGTTAAAGCGGAACCAATGAAGGGCATCAAGGCCTCGGATGTTCAAAGTTTCATTTGGAAGAATATAATTACTCGATTTGGAGTCCCTCAGTCAATTGTGTTCGATAATGGTCCGCAATTTGATACGAACATACTAACAAATTGGTTGGCAGACCAGGGCATTACAGGCCACTTTGCTTCAGTCTCTCACCCACAAGCCAATGGGCAAGTTAAGGCATTCAACAAAATCATTTCAAATGGAATTAAGAAGAAGCTCGATAATGCAAAAGGCTTATGGGTTGATGAATTGTACAATGTGTTGTGGTCCATAAGGACCACAACCAAAAACTCCACAGGGGAGACGCCTTTTATGTTGGTCTACGGAGCTGAAGCTGTTCTTCCCATTGAGAAGTATGAGCCCGCACTACGGGTGATGATGTATAATGAGGAAAACAATTGGGAGGCTATGAAGCACAACCTAGACTTGTTGCCAGAGGTCAGAGGAAATGCGTTGCATAGGCAACAAATTTACAAGTTGAGAATGGCAAGGGAGTACAACAAGCGGGTTGTTGCAAGGCCACTACAATTGGGTGATTATGTTCTCCGCAAGATGGAAGCACAAGGTCGAGCCAAAGAGCAAGGCAAGCTTACCCCAAATTGGGAGGGTAAATATCGGATCTGTGAAGTCCTTAGGGATGGAACATACATGCTTGAAGCCTCCGATGGGAGAAGATTGCCTAGAGCATGGAATGTTGACAATCTGAATAAATACTACATGTAAGGCTAAGGGAAAAATGAGATTATCATTATCTTCCTTGTAATTAACTGGCCATGAGCCAAAGGAATGAAATGAAAAGAAGTGATGACTTCCTATTCTCAATTTATCTTTCATTTATTTGTGACTATGTTATTCTTAACAAAGATGTCACCTACCAGGGCAAGATCCCTAAGAATAATGATTGAAAATAAGGACTAAGTCCCAACTTGAAGACAAACCGACAAACGGACCAAGCTTCCGAGGTTTGTGAACTAAGTAAAACAACTGAGTGCCAGGGGCAACCCCCTTAAAAACTTAGTAATGGCTAAAAGCTAAGGGAAAACTCTTTAAAACTTAACTGTTTAGGCTAGGGGCAAGACCCTTTGTGTTAAAACACCTAATAGCCAATTAAACTAGGGCATGATCCCCAAAGATAATTTAAAATTGAAGAGGGAAATCTCCTAAGTCCTACGTCTATCGGCAAGCTTTACCTGGTAGGATCCATCCGGTAAGACCAAGTTAGATATTCGGCATCAACCCTGTTAAGGTACAAGTGCCATTCTATTGTCATTACAATTTTAAATTAAGTTGTTTTGAAATGTAGTAATTGTCAAGGAGCAACATGCCGGCTCTCTAAAGCCGATGTTGCACCTGATTTTTTACAAGAGAAACATGCCTGCTCTCTAAAGCCGATGTTGCACCTGATTTCTTACAAAGCAACATGGCGGCTCTCTAAAGCTGATGTTGCACCTGATTTTTTACAAAGCAACATGCCGGCTCTCTAAGCCATGTTGCATTTGACTTTCTACAAGGGCAACATGTCGGCTCTATAAGCCGATGTTGCATCTGATTTTTTGCAAAGATAAAAGTCGATAGCATTAAATCTAGTTTCCATCTGCAAAATTTACCAAACTGTTGGTTGAGTATTTCAACCAGTATAGCCGGCTAAGCCACTACTTGAGGATATTCTGAAAATTATGCAAGTATAACAGCTTGCCGGTAGTATAGCCAGCATACAGTTGTTAAATCAATTTAATAAACAAAAGAGCTTGAACAAGTTGGAAAATAAGTGAAGGAAAAGCTAACCTGCTTCACCAGAGCAACCGGCAAGCTTGAGGGCAATCAACATGGTTGATTGACCTAACACTCCTACTGAGTCTCAGGTCAACCAACTAAAAGCTAGCAAGCTTGCTGCTTCCCCAATCATTACCTGCAAGAAGGGTTAGATCATTCAATAAGCAAACACTTAGCAGAATTCAGCAGATTCAATGAAGACCCAACCGGCATAGCCAGTTGAGTGTTAGTCATTCGAGCCAAAGGAACCTCACGGGCACACGCCAGTGAGGCACAAAAGGAGAAATATTCAAAGGCCTTATGGCCGGTTACAACATCCAAATAAATATTCAAAGGCCCTATGGCCAACTACTTTAAATTCAAATTAAGTACAGGCCCTCTGGCCGAATAGCATATTCTGAAAATAAAATTTTAAATCTAAGGAGAGAAGAGGAGAAGCTATTCAATGTTGACGTTGGCACCCGGCTCCTCATCATTACCAGCAGTCAGATCCACCATAGTGCCGTCATCAACCTGACCAAGGTTGTCAGAGGGTTCTTGATTGCCTGCATCCTGATTGTCGATTTCCTGGTTTCCAACCTCCTGGTTGTCTAAGTTCTGGTTTTCAAGATCCTAGTTATCTGGATCCTGGAGGCCGAGATCATTGCCGGCATTGGCATCGGCGGCATTGTCCTCATCTTGTTGCTCCTCGGCCTCACCAAATGTGTATTAGAACCTTGGAGGAGAAAGTTGTTCCTCAGTTCCTTCTACACATTGTTCCATCTCAACTCTTGTGAGACGTTCAACCATGAACTCAGCCGGAATATCCAGGCCGGTGTACTTCCAGGCTTCAGCAATCAGTTCTTTCATATTATCGGCACCCTCATTGTAGCCCTCAGTTTTGGCCTCTTGGATCTTGGTCTCTAGGTCAGCAATTTTCAGTTTAGCTGCCTCCAAGTCCTCAGCCGTCTTCTTAGCAGTAGCCTTCTTCTCCCTCTGCCGGGAAGCCAGCTTCTTCTTCTCGGTCTCGACCCTCTTGGTCACCTCGGCCTCAATCCTCTTGGCCTCGGCTTCCTGGTCCTTAGCCTTAAGCTAGGAGTTCTCGGCCATCAGCTGGGCCACCTTTGTCAGGGCAAGCCGGTAGCTTATATTGCACTCGGCAATCTTCTTTGCCAGAACACTTAAAGTCTCGTTGTTATTGGCATCAATTGTCGAGGCTTGTTGGTCGAGATACTCCCCGGCACGAAGAGCCTTCTCCCGGTTAAGCTTGTTCTCCCTCCTCTCCATCCTTGCTCTCCTCCTGACCCCGTCAACTCTGACCACATACTGCAATTAAAGTCAAGTTAGAAATGACAAAGGAAATTTCAGAAATTTAAAAACAAGTAAAGGTTAACAGGCATAACTCTACCAGGATGCTCATGACCACACAGATATGACCATCCTCTGCCCCTTTAAGATTCTCCTTATACACAGCGGGCATAGAGTTGAAGATGTCTTGGAACATCTTCCGTCTGTCTTCAGCCGACAGCCTGGACCCCCCTCCAATCTCCAAGAAGGCATCATCTTCCTCCTCATCCTGTTGGAGCTCCCCTTGGAGAGTCGGCAACTGCTTACCGATGTACCTGTTCAGGCCGACGATAAAGTTGGAGTCAGGCCTGAGCCGCTTGCGAGGTGGCGACTGGATCCTAAACGGATCAGAGATGAGGGGAGGGGTCAGGTTCTCCTCCAAGTTCAACTTGGAGAAGTCCAGGTCATCGATGCTGTCAACATACTCCGGCCTGGTTGGTATGCCGGGATACCTGCGGGCAAGTCGTTCAATGGGGTCTTCATTGGCCCGCTCAAAGTTCCGGGTATCTGTTGCCAGGTTGTTGACGCCGGCATCTGTTAACAACAAAAGAGTTAGAAAAATTTACAAGAAAAATAAAGCAAAATGCCAAAAGAAGGAAGCTTACCCTCAGCTCCGGCAGTAAACCGGGATCTTTTTTGAGTTTGAGTGGGTGGAGTTTCATTGGCTCTCTTGGAGCCAGAAGGTTTAGTGAAGACATGATAGTCTTCCTTCCTAGACCGCCCACTACGGTCCTTGTTTTTGTCGGCATCCCTTGTGGATGCCGGAGTTCTCTCTCTGTGGCCCCCAGAAGCCGGGGTCCCAGTAGACCTGGCACCCGAAGCTGGGGTGCGAGAAATCCTTATACCATAATGAGTACTAGTGGACTTCCCACCGGCACCCTTAGATGCCGAAGTCGGCACCTTGGTATCAGGAGTTTTGATGAGGAAATTGGAGGGTTTGCTGCTGTTCTGAAAATGCACAAGTAAACAAAGTTAGCCAGCGAGTAATTAGAAAAAAATTTCACTAAGTTATACAAGCATAGGATGCCGGCTTACTATAGTGTCGTTCTTCTTCTCTCTCAAACTCTTGAGACGATCGGCTAATCATGAGAGCCAGAACAAAGTAAATCTAAAAAAAAAGAGGGGAGGGATTAGTCACATGCAGACCCCTAGTAGACGTGTTAAACGGGTCGAGTTGGGTTGTACTAACTTGACACCTATTTTGGGTTGTTCATTACAAGTCGTTATTGGATTCATGTGTCCGTTATCTTGTTCATGACCCAAAACCTTCGGGTTTGGGTTGATCCAACGGGTTTAAAGATTTATAATTGCGATGTTTTATTATAATCTAAATATAATTTTTACAGCTTCTTTGGTTTTAAAAAATGTTTAAATTTAGATCCAAATAATAAGAATCAATAAATATCGGCCCTGTTTGGCAATCAGAGTTTAGAGTTTAGCTGATAGAGTTTAGAGTTTGCTGATAGATTATTTACTTTTTATTCAGAGGATTTGACTACGAATATGACTGCGGATTTATATAAAAGTGTTTGGTAACATTAGCTGTTTAATAAAAGCTGATAAATATTTTATAGTACAAAATGACAAAAATACCCATTTACTAAAAATATGAACTATGTTTTAAATACCCCTAAATAAAATTAATTCACACAATATTTTAACCCCACATACTCCCTTTTCCCGCAAATTAGATCCTATACTCGAGTGTACAATGCGCATGGTACTCTCGAATGTACATTAGGAGCATTTAAATGTACATCAGTTCAAATTCATTTAACAATAGTCCCCAGTATTTAAGATGCTCATTTATTTGATGTTATTGTTCATTCACATACTTAATATGTTCATTTACGGATATCAAATGTACATTACAAAACCAACTTATTTTTTTCAAATATCACTTGTACTCATTATCATCATTCAAAAAATTTCAAATTCAAAATTTTGACAAAAGGCGGGAATGTACATTAGAAGCATTTAAATGTACTCAGTTCAAAATCAATTTTTTAATTTGAAGTGATTTTTGAATTTGAACTGATGCACATTTAAATGCTTCCAATGTACATTCTCGCTCAAAAATCACTTGTACTCACCATTTTCATTCAAAATTTTTCAAATTCAAAATTTTGACAAAAGGCGGGAATTTACATTGAAAGCATTTAAATGTACATCAGTTTATCCCCGCTCAAAAATCATTTATAATCACCATGTACATTCAAAATTCAAATTGTTGCCAAAAAGGCGGGAATGTACATCAAAAGCATTTAAATGTACATCAGTATTTGAATTGATGTACATTTAAATGCTTTTGATGTACATTCGCGCCTTTTTAACAAAAATTTAAAATTAAAAAGTTTTTTTTTGAATTTGAATTGATGTACATTTAAATGTTCATAATGTACATTCGAGAGTACCATGCTCATCATACACTCGAGTGTAAGGTCTACCTATTGCCCTTTTCCCAACAATCACACGGCCCCCACACCACCCTTACTTCTTATCCTACGTACCCACTTAGTCTACTTACCCACACCACAAAATATCAATCATCATTTCTCTCTCCTCAATCTCAATCTCAATCTCAATCTCAATCTCAATCTCTTTCATCAAAGCCACACAACAAACATCAAGGCCACGCACGCAATCAGCATGCAACATCTCCTTGCTACTCTATGTTCTCCATTTTGGTAATTTTTGTGGTGGGTTTTCAATTTTGGATGGCTTTAAGTTGGTAGCTTTCGGTTTCGGGTGGTTGTGGGTTGTGGTTTTTTTTATTTTGGGTGGTTTGAATTTGTTAGCTTTCGGTTTAGGGTGGTTCTGGGTTTTCGATTTTGGTTGATGGTGAGTTGTGGGTTGTGGGTTGTGGGTTTTTGGTGGTTGTCGGCAAGTGGGGTGATGTTGATGAGGTGGTGGAGGTGCTTGTTTCTGGTGTTAGTAACTTGGTGGTTGTGGGTCATTAATAGTGATTAAAATTGGTAAATTAGTCTCAATAAAAAAATTGGATTGAAATTCTGATTGAAACGCTGCATAAGGCAGCGTTTTCATTTTCAGAGTTTTGATATCAAAACTCTCTTAAAACCTCTGTTTTACCAAACATGTCATTTAGGGTTTTGACTGGGTCAAAACTCTAAATGCCAGTCAAAACTCTAAATGGCTCAAAAACCCTCTTTTTGGTTCATAACGCTGTTTACCAAACACAGCCATCGTCTTTTAGAATCATTTTCAACAAATAAGCACTCAAAATATATGACAATTTAGAAATTTGATAGGAAATATTTAAGAGACTAATGTTAAAGGTATTATCAACAAACCATAAAATATCAAAAAGTGATTAACCCAACAGGTTGAACTGGTTTAGATAAAAAAAATTAACGGGTTTGGCGGGTTTAAAAAGACGGGTTGAAGCAGATCAAATATTTCAAAATTTTATTTAGAACCCAGTGTTTGCAATTGCAGGTCGGGTTAATCGGGCTTTTTGAGTCCGGTCGAAAATGCAACAAGTTTTAATAGTGTGGGACGCATAGTTCCTCGTAACGTTACTAAGGATTTCAAAAACATGACTACAAATAACATTAAGACAAAGAAAAAGCAGCGGGAAAACCTTATATACCAGTATGCCAAAAATGAACATGATTCTTTACTCTCCTCAGTATTTCCCAAACTCTTTCAGTACTCCATTGATAACCATGTTTTCTCCTTTTCTCTCTCCTAATTCCATTAAAACCACCCAGCTAACTTGCTACACACTCCCATTGCATTCACTCACCAAACCACGTTTCTCCTTTCTTCTTCCTCTTCTTCTTCCATTCACTCTACTACAGTATATAATTCTTCAATTTTGCTGCAAATCTTCTTACATTACCATTTCCATTGTTTTCTGCAACAATTGACTGGAAAACCTTCATTTCACATTCGAATTTAGCATGGTCGAGTGGATTTTCATGTAATTCTACAATAATCAATTCAAATCTTAATTTAATTAGCTTACATTTTAATTGTATTCTTTGGTGATGTTGATCTGCGAATTTGTTGTTGTTAGGGTTTGTTTATGGTCAAAGATATTTTTATTTTTATTTTTGACGGGATATGGTCAAAGATATTTGATCATATTTTTAGCTGTAAATATATTGTCCTTAGTTGTAAATTGGCATTGTTCTTTCCTTTGCTGTTTTATGTCAGTCGTTTTTAATCCTTGAATTATATGGTCAACACTAACAGAATTTTTCTTCCATTTTTTTCCGCTTCTGTCTTCAAATTTACTAGCATTTACTCGTTACTAGAACTTCTTTTAGATGGCATAGTGTTAGTGTTGTTGATTTTTCGAGCTATTGTTAGTGTTGTAGTTCGTTGGTGGAATCGCTGTTTAGGTAGTCTACTTGCAGTCCAATTGTTCTTGAGCATTATAGTGGTGCATGTATTATTGATGTTACGGTTACATGCTTACAGGTTAAATTCGTCGCGTTTTCGCTGTCACTCTTACTCTTTCTGAATTGCAACCAGAATAATGGCTGATAAGGTTTTGGTCAAATCATTTCCTTCTCCCTTTAAATTTATTTGATTATAATGGTGTATTATGCGAGTTGCTGAGAAATGCCAAGTACTTACTTCTTGTGGTTTGGTTTGATAGTAATAAATAACAGGGGAAAATTATATGTACAGTAGAGTATGGAACGTCAACTGCTGGGGAGTTTTGCGTGACTTGTCACAATAAAACTTACACTAATTACCAAAAAGTTGAACATGATCCTGCTGTTGCAAATGAAATATTTCTGAAAATCCATCGTAGTAACAGCCCATTGTTTGCTGATTGCTTCCCACCGGTGATTAAGGAAAAAAGTGTCGTTTGCATTCACCGTGTTCATGGGACCGATCTCGATTCATGGTTAGCAAATAATTCCAATTGGGCGTATACTAATGTTGCTGGAACACAAACTCAATTAACTGATAAGTTAAAATTGATTATTCAGTTAAGTACACTTTTTTCAATTGATTTTATGTCTTTATTTACATATTAATTGATTTTTACCAAATTAATACAAACTTCTTTTTTTTATGCAGGGATTTGGGTTTTATTGCACTGCAATCTATCCGTTGTGGAGTCAAGATGAGTTTGACTGGGAATGAAATCTTAGTCACCGGCGACCCTCCTAGAGTTGTAGCGGTTGCAACATCTTCAATGTCACCAAGTACTAATTTATACTGCATATGTACCTTTGTCTAATTTCTTCTTGACTTTTACCACAAGTTTAGTTATTGGTAATAAATAATTGCGGTAATGATTTAACTTGTTATTGGCTAGGAAGCATAGACACTCGGCCAAGGTCGCGTGTCCCGTGTCGAACACTAAACCCGTCTTCATAAGGTTCAAAGCTTTAGTTGAGAAATTCTTTGTACGGCTGATCAAAATTTTATACTCTGATAGTGTGTGTGTGTATGTGGGGGGGGATATCAAGCTTTATCGTCTTTCCTGAGTCTCTCATCTTACCACTCCACTACATACTCCAAAACACAATGATTTCGCCGAGTGACTTCATCAACATATTGTTGAAACTAGCTTATCTCTACTATCTACCATGCTAAATTACGTCTTACATTTTGTTCTACAATCCTTAGAGTTTATTGCTATATTATTTACTACTCTTTTTTTTTCTTTCTATATTCTTCTCCCCCTTTTATTTATAATATAATAACACTTGAATGTTAATCATTGATTATCATCCTACTATTGTTTGTGTGTATATTATAGTAAGAATACTTTGGAGCTCTTGGAAACTCTACTGGACAACATCTGGAACAAGTGTGGGATCACGAAGAACCAATTATTTGAAGCTCGTGTGATAGCTAGTTCTTTGAATAAGAACAAAAGTACAAGGTAATCTTAATCTTTCTTTTGTAAAAATTTCATTCCTTTTATGTTATTGGTTAGTTGGGTATTGACTCTCTTAATCTTAAATGTAACATTAGTAACTAAGTAGCAATTAAAGGGCCATTAGTTTCCATTACAGAACATGCAGAATGTCAGTTGGCATCAAACATAAAGAATCTAAACCTTGTTTTATTAAAACTCCTATCCCAAACATCCACATGTCTTACCCTCCCTCATTTCCCCCAACAAATCACTCATTCCTCACTCCTCAAGTCCTCATCAAACCACGTCATTATTTCTTTCTTTTTCCTTTTTTTTCCATGCCTTCAATACACCCTCACTCATTCACAACATCTCTCCTCTTTCACTTAATTAGAAGGTATATATTACGAGGAAGTAATTCACTTTAATCAATTTGCATACAATCCTTTGATTCACCTTCTTAAACTCACCAATTAACTGCTTCTTAATCTATAATCTGTAAAAACATTCCGATAAAAACCTATGACATCTCTTGTGCCTCTCCTAATTTTTCCATTTTTCTCTAGCCCCCACGTGGCATTCTCATTGCTCTTTTTCTCTACAATTCAATGAAACACAAAATAGACAATATTTGATTTTCTCTTTGGTCTTCTACCTCCCCTAAAATTATTTGTTTCATCTACTTAATCATTCATTATACAGTAGCTTTTCATATTCCTTAGCCTCTTCAATTACTCTGTTATGTTACATTTCCAATTTATGATGGCAACAATATTTTCAATTGGATAGTATTTATATACGCTGTATTAGACTTTCCAAATTGCAGTTGCAAGTTTTGGTATGTTTTTCCCTTACTCCTCTTTATTTCATCAATCATTTGTGAATTTTTGTATCATTTATCTTCTATTAATCGATTGTCATGCTTTTTTTGCTCTTTTAGAGAGTTTGTCATATGGGTTTTCTTCAATTGAACATTTCCCTCAATCTAGCATTCTAGCTAATATATCAAATTTGGGTTTTGATGATTTATTATTGTTGTCTTTTAGTTGTCAATTTTGTATATGCCTTTTATTGATTGGTGATTTTTTTGCATATATTTTGGTGTATAATATGGTAATTGCTACTCAATTTGTGATTTTGGCTTCTCAATTTCAATTACTATGCATATGCATTTGTTGTTGAATTGGCATGCATATTTGTTGATGTGGCTGAGTGCAGTATATAATGTGTTTGGTCATGTAAATTTTAAGTATAATGTCATCCATGAATGTTCTTATGCTGTCTAAATTATCGTATATATACTCGGTTATGTGTACATTTTCTTTGAACGGTGATGAATCTGGTCGATGATTAATTTTGTTTGTCCATGTAAGTATAAGGCGTCTAGAAGAACGTGCACATGCCTTCCAAGGTCGATCAAATGTCTTGATGTACGTCGGAATGCACTACAGTCTATTGTTAATAGGCTATTGTTCGAAATTGTAGAATGTATTTTTCACATTTGTAGCTAGAATACACAGGTGTTATATGAAGGGATAATAATTATTTAATTATCTTACACATCAATTGTAATTCACATTTTTGGGGCTCATTCTTGTATCCATCGGATATAAATTTCAATTTTCGACTTCATATTAATTCCTAATGATTTATCAAAGATACTTCGTATATAATATTAAGACGTACTTCGTATAAGCTTGAGTGCTTAAAGTAAGTTTACATCTAGGTTGATTCTCTTCTTAGCTTCCACTGTCCAAAACTAAATAAAAATACTACAGCGTCGAGAACTCGAGATCAAATAAATTTGTTTAAACATTGTTTGTTCATCAAGTTCACAATAACAAAGTAGTAGTGGAGTTGAACCTTAACATCTATAGTTCATACAATAGATAATTAGATTCTATACATTCCATTGATTTATAACACATTATATTTGTTTCTATTTGGTAGGGAAATCGATGAATTTTTGAAATCATCCACTTTTTGGACAAAGGAAGTTAGAATTTATACTGTTATTAAACTTGGAGAGTTTGTTGGGGGTACAAAGGAGTCTGTTGGTAGGATAGTGAGACAACCCCAACATGCATTGCTATTTCGGAATTCTCTTTTACGAGATTCAAAGATTGGTAGTCTTGCTTGGCGATTTCCGACGAACCACGTTGGCGAACACGACCGGCGTCATAGTGTTGCAGAAGTTGATTGTTGTTTTAAATTCCTGGCAGATACTTTGGTCCATTTTAATTAGATGTGCAAGGTATGTTTATAATTTACTTGATTACTTATTATATTTTATAAATCGGAACACTTTCGTTAATTATTATATTGAAAAGTGCTCTCTTTTTATAGGGATTAACAATCACGGATCGAGTTCAATTGATCGAGCATTATGACTGCAACTATCCAGAAATGATGTATGAGTTATATGAAGCAAGTAGAAAGTTATCAGACTTTTAGAACTAAGGGATGTGTTTAATCTGCTGAAGTGCTTGTCAGACACTGATGTTCTTAACAACTTGGATGAGAGGCGTGTCATCTTCTTGGATTAGATGTCCTTTACTTATTGTTGGGTCTTCTCTGTTAAGGATTAAATCCTTTGATCTTCTACTAGTTTGGTTTAGGCTTGTGTTCTATGTAGTATGTACCTCTGCTCCTCCTGTCTTTTTTTATTCTGATTTGTGAAAGAAACAGGGTTCAGGAGTGTTGTAAAAGATTTCAGTTCTGAGCCTTTTACTTACTGCTTGTTACTCTTGGCATTCCTAGTATACCAATCCAACATTGCTCGGAAATTATGTACGCTACTTGGCCTATCTGGTCCCAAGCCATATTAAAAGTAATACATTCCATTCCTCGGATAAAACGTCTCTTGTGCAATTGGTCACGAAAGGAACTTAATTCTCTCGGGAAGGTGAGTTAATAACATTGGTCCCGTTGTATCGCTCGGTCAATGGAGAAGCCTATAGCCTATCCTCATCATATTATCCTCAAATGCAAGCTTAAGTACTCAGCTCAGATTAGAAGTGATCAATGCCTCAAGTTCCTCAACACTCCAGTAAAAGACAACATGGTCAGATAAGATTTGTGATACACAAAGTCAGAAATATAAAATAAAGCAGTTGACAAATATTCTAGCCAAAGGCCAAGGGATGTTACATGCTCAGCGAACCCAAATACAGCTTTGTAAATTGTAATCCGCCCTTATTGGCGAGCAAACTCTCCGAAGAACACACCACGTGGTCAAATGGGAAATTCTGTCCAAGGAAGCCACACTAATTTGTGTACACACTCACCTGACAAAGTGCATTGCTTGATACAGCAATGTACATATCATAAGCATAACAAAGTGAAAAAATGCCAAATAGCTCTCATATATAGCAAAGCACTTCATAAATTTCCGAGGAAACATTTTTCACTTTGTTTGACAACTAGAAATCAGAATAGTACATAAAGCCCAATTACCAAAAGAAATTAGATCACCATTTCACCATAAGACATCTCTTAGTATTTCACAAAAAAAAAACAAATATTAACAAATCTAAACAGCTTATAATTTACATATACTTCCTCCTTTTCAAAAGCTTGCAACAAAGGGGGATTTTTTGAGAGACATAAAAAATTGGTTTGTTGCAAGCTTTTGAAAACGGAGGAAGTATTTTATTTCTCATAAACACCGAATGCCTTCAATTCACCTTGTCTCCATCAAAGGACTAATGTCTGTATAGAGAAAAGACCATCACTTAAAGGGGTTCCACCAGATTCCATTATTTGCCTCAACATGTTCCTTAAAAACCTTAATACTATAATCCCCAAAATACCAATCTTCCGTGGACAATTCCTTTGGTTTGATCACATCGCATTTACCTGGGAAAAGAACTATAAATCATCAGACAATTTTTTGAAAACTTTCAATAAAATAGCATACTTCGTGCGCGCGTGTGTCTATATATATCTTACATGGTCTTTCTTACCATTAACTTTAATTATTTTTTAAAATGGGGACCCTTTTTTACGTATGGGAAAAAAACACAGAATGAGTTCGCAAATACCAGTCTTGAAGTGCTTGAAGTCTTCTTGCAATTCTTTGACCTAAAGAATACAATGAAAAATAAGAAACAGACACCTAAAGAGCTATATAACATGCTCAGTGTCCGAAGGTAAAACATCAAAAAATCCAGGCTGACGAGATTTACCTCCTTAGCAGAAACGGCAAAGGCAAGATGATATACATTAGGGCACACATATTCTGCAGGCCAAGAATAGGAAACAACATGAACATCTTCATTTATTTATAAACATAAAAAATAAGTTCAATAAAGGCAGACAATTCAAAAGTTTGAAGCAAAAGGATACGTAAAAACAATGATCAGAAACCATACCAGCTTTTGCCAATCTTAACATAATATCATATATGTAATATGGGGAGCGATCTTCAGCACCCATCCTCGAGGCTAATTCATCCTTCAATATATGCCCTGAAGCATCACCCAAGAGAGAATTTGTTTTACATATTCGCGAGAATATATTCAAGACTAACAAAATCAACCAAGAATATAATAGAAATCTTCAGAAAAAGTACCACATCCGATCTCATGAAAAGCCCACACAAAATGGTCCCTGTTGATAAAACGACTCCCTACTGCCTTACGACGAAGTTCAGCCATTTCAATAAACTGAAAAACAGTCACAGGTTGAGGAAGCTTAGAGCGAAGTGCCTCCATTTCTTTCATTTCAAATTCATTAGAATACATATAACTAAATACCACAGGTGCCCTTCTCAAACTATGTCTGACCTGAGATAAAACAAATAAATATAATAGTTAGAAATTTCTCACTCAAAAAGAGCATGTATTTCCATGATTGTAATCATAGCAAATTAAATAACCACCAGTGAAGAATTACAGGATTGGTACCATAAAGGATATAATCTAGCGAGGTTTAGCAAACATACCGTATATTTTTTAAACCTAATAAGTGCCATCAGGTGATTTTTAATAAGCATATCCAATTCTTCATGGACAGAAAAGTGCATGCCTTGCACCCCTAAATCCTGTATTGCATCAGCCTCTAAGTTGTACAAGGTCTTGACATCAATAAACTCCACAGCTTTGGCAAGCAAATATTCTTGACATTTCAAACTCAAGTCTTCCCTAAGTAACTCCAACAGTAAAAAAGTATATTCATCAACCTGCTCCAGGAAAAAAAAACACGCTGTGAACAACTTTATCCTTCTTTTCATGATAATATAAAAGTAACTTCGGGAAAACTGAGCTAGAAGTGATGCGATGACTAAGCATCAAAATGGATGCCTTTCTGGTGCATATTTATCTAAAGAAATGTACGAAATTCATTTTTTTAGTGCGAATGAAGAATTATAAAAGAACTCTTAGCTTAGGATCATTTGCGTTGTCACGCATTATTGAGGGCAGTTTATGAGAACGAAGAATGATATATACTTCCAACCGTCCCATAATATTTGGCAAATCTAATTTTAAGAAGTCTACAAAATAACATTTTCCTAAAAACATGTTAGACCAATAATATCTTTGAATTTGTCTAACAAATAATTGTAATAAAAGTCATAGTATGGTACTACACTACAACAAATCCAATAACATTTCACATAATAATCTCCGTATCAGGCATCAATGAGAAATTGGTTAAACTTCAAAAAGTGTCACCCCAAAAATAGGAAACTAGCATTTGAGATGTTGTACTTCCTCTATTTCAAACAGTTGCCTCACTTTTAAAAGACTTCTCTTACATAAAGGGTCCGTTTGGTAGGGCGTAAAACATTTTCAATGTAAAATGATTTTCATGGAAACCATTTTCCATTGTTAGGTTGCATGTAAAAAAGGTGATGGAAATAGGGAAAATGAAGGGGGTGGAAGGAGGTAGTGAGAAAAGAGTGTATAAGGGGGTGGGAAGAAAATTGTTTTCCTTTCTTTTTGGAAGAAAAATGGTTTTCCATCATTGTAAGGAGAAATTTACTCCCATGAAAAATGATTTTACATTTCTTTGTGTACCAGACAATGTAAAATTGGAAAAGGGAGGAAAACACTTTTCATGGAAAATGTTTTACGCTCTACCAAACGGAGCCAAAGAATGTGATTAGGGCATTAGTCATATTCTCACTCATCAAGCAATAATAACCCCATATATTATGGTAATATTCCTTACCGTTAATCTTGGATACTGCTTCGCCTTTTTGATCGCTTCCTCAATGTCATCATCATAAGGACTCTAATAACAAATAAGGTAACCATATAAATGGTAAACATAGCAGAAACAACTTGTACTTGGCAGAAAAGCAAAGAAAACATTGCTACATCCACAACTTCATCATCATAAGGACTCTAATAACAAACAAGGTAAACATATAAATGGTAAACATAACAGAAACAACTTGTAGTTGGCAGAAAAGCAAAGAAAACATTGACCTCCACAACTTCCGGGACATGGCCAGTGTAGTCCTGTGGCAAACAATAATAAAAGAAGTTAATAAACAAATATGCATGGGCTAAGACTGCTATGGCTGCTATGGCGAAAAGGCAACAATAAAAGCTTCAAATCCTCATAAAATGCATTTGATTTACGATCTACCATTAAATCATAGCCCCCTAAATCATTTTACAAAAGTACTAATAGCCCCCCTTTGTTCTTTGTTATTTAACCACAAATTAACCAAAGAGCTATGAAAGAATAGATAGATAAAATCATAAAAAGATGGATAGATAAAAGATCAAGACAATATGGAACTAAAGAGGATTAGTTGTAATTTGATGTATGTAAAAAACCAGACTTTGGATACAATCCTACATGGCTACACCTTGTTCAGTGGTTAGACAAGCTGGCCAAAGTGTTACACCTAAATTTCATCATAAATGTTATGCTACCTACCCTCAGCTAAACATAATGACACAGCCTAATAATTCCTCTTTTCTACCCCTGTTACCCTTCCCTAATACGCAATTCATTGCACAGTCTCTGACAACACCAAGATCTGAATGAGGATATAGGAAGAAGAAACACGGGGCTGGGGTGTGGGGGGTGTTGTATGTAATTGCACATACCGCAAAAGGCTTCCTATACGGGTTACAGTTGTAAAACTGCACATCAAATGTAACCATCAGAAAGAATAGAATTATCACACAGATATTGAACCTAGATGAATCAATAGTTGAAAGCCTGTACCATTAGCATAGAAGCAACATTAGATTCGTTTAAAAGAGAGTACTCATCCCAATTAATATTTGTATTCGCTATCCACTTGCAAACTTCATAAAATGAATCTCCCTGTGAAATAACAAATTCATATAGATTAATTAATAAACTAAACTTGCAAGAAAGAATGAAAGATATACAGTAACATGCTACTTCCCCATTACTTCCTAATTAAGCTTTAAAAATGATAAAGATTGCGTAGAAATCGATGCAAAAGGTGTCATCAGAGCTGGAATCCTACATGAAATTCAATTGTTTAATTTTGAGCATGTTGTTTCATACTAACAAATAGGATGGCCACAAAGAATGTTTAGCTATTCTTCAGATAGGTGAACAGATAAATCTAGAGTTTCTTGCATAGTAAGGGTATTGCTTTGTAAAGGGGTAAAAACACACACACGCAAAGCTGGGGTAACATGTAGTATATGAATAAATCACAGAGAAAGTTTGAGGATAAAGAAATGATTTTACTCCTTGTGTCCTTTGCAAATGAAAGCAAAAAAAAAAAAAAAAAAAAGGCTACATGGTCATTGCTGATTTCTAATTCCAGTGTTGTATAAATTGAACAAAAGACAACATGTAGTGGTGAATTCCACGATAAATACAAACCTTCTGCGCAAAACGTTCAAGTTCTTCCCAAAACTTGTTCTGTTGGTCATAAAGCATGCGAGATTCACCTATCTCGTACAGTTCCTCCTATCATATGGCATTAGCAATTGTTTGATAAGGGAATGTTCAGTGGTTTGTTATAAGATAAGAGAGTAGCTACCTTGTCAAAGAGCAAGTAAGCAAGTATGGCAGCTCCATCAAGCAGACTACGGTAAAGCTTATCAGAGAGTTGCTTGCACAATTCCAGCGAACGGGAGCAATTAGCCAGGATCACTCCTTTTAATGCACTTTCCTCAATTGCTTGTAGAGCTAGTTCTTCCTTAGTGAGGCTCTGCCGCTCCTATCATGAAAGATTTGAGTTAGTTCATAGCAGGTTTAAGCTAGCTGGATTTATAATACTTCGTATTAGAATAGACTACTTTGAGAATTGTGAATCATTACAAATTAATTAGTTATTCACAAGTGCAAAATACGACGTAGGTAGGAAATAAAATTCTCTAATGATTGAACCGAATAATCCCTCCATAACACATTAATTTCAACAATTGCTTCTACGCATATCAAGGAAGCAATTTAAGGGTGTAAACAAACAAATTATTCAAAATAATTTTATTACATCATAATAATGTTCAAAAATTGTTAGTTGATTTGTTCGTTTACACTCTTAAATCGTTCTTTTCATATCCGTAAAAAAAACAGTTGTTAAATTTAAATCTGTAACATCCCGTCCGAAATAAAGAGCAAAAGAGACAATAATAAAATAAATTAAGCACTAGTGGTAGCGGAAATACCACTAATACGGAGATGCTACTCTAAGGAGTAGAATTAAACTATGAAAATAAGCATAAAACCTCCAAATAATTTCGTTAACTTCCACAGGTCATATATAAAAGGAAATGAGGTCCCATACCCTCATTCCGACCAAAGTTCCAAAATACTATAAAAGATAATCCAAAAGAACTTTAAAACAAGTGATCCAAAATCCCAAAGACAACTAGAAATCTGAGGTCCAAAACATAGGATAAAACATTAACGGGATACTACTTAAGGCCTACTAGGAAGCTAGTCCTAATTCCCGACTCATAGTGCTCATCTACTATGACAAGCACCACCTTCTTGCTTACAAGGCCAAAACGCACTTTCCCGGTCCAAACCGTAATAACCCTAAACAACATCGTCATCTGCAAAATAACAACTTCCACAATCAGTGGGGAGTAACTAGCAGTTCTCCCAGTACAAACACGAATAAATAATAAACTTAAGAAATTAGAAACACACAAGACATACATCACAAATAACGTAACCAAAACATGTAAAACATGCTACTACAAAACGTTAACACTAAAACATGCGTAAAGAGACAACTAAGTACTCAAAACAAATCATCACACAGACAATCAAATTCACACCAATTCAAAGACAACAGACCATACCGCCTGTAAGTAGACTCATTGGACCATACCGCCCAAGGCCTACTATGCATATTCGAGGACCATACCGCCTGCCGAATAGCAATGCACATTCGAGGTCCATACCGCCCTGCCGAATGGCATACTCCACGAACCATACCGCTCGTGAGTGATCCAATGGACCATACCGCCCATGGTTAAGTAACCAAATCCTATGACCATACCGCCCTCAAGATACAAACAAATTCCTAGGACCATACCGCCCTCAGGAAAACAAACAAAGCAACGTATACTCGTCAAGGCATACAAAGGTACTCAAATACTCAACATACGTATACAAGTCAAGGTATACAAATCAACCCATATAAATAACATACGTATACACGTCAAGGTATACATGCATAACCCAATCCATAAAGCAACATAATAAACATGTTAGGGCGTACAACACAAAAACGTTATCTGAGTTTGGGTACGAAGTCAATTATGACCGAATCACAATATTCCCCGTACATAACTCTTGGCGAACAGATGCTAAGGATAGTATTATCCTCCCCAAAGCATTTCGACGTCGACAACTCAAACATAGGCCCACAACAACAACAAACCGTCAACTAGCAAAACTACCCAACTAACTAGGGTATGTATGTTCCTTAAAGAAAAATAACACCAACATAACTCAACATGCTCAATATACTCACATAAGGCCTATACCATACTAAAGAACATGCTGTAAACCAAAAAGGAAATCAACACAAAAACGTACGCAAGCACGGCAGCGTCGACGGCCGCGAGGGGCGACCTGGCTGTCGCGAGTCGCGAGCAGTCACTGCTCGTGGCTTGCGGCAGCTCTCGTCGTCTCTTGCCTCGTCCCCTTTGGTGCACAACTTGACTCCAAACCACAACTAAACACGCAAGGCACATCCTAGCATGATACTATACATCAATAACATGCCAAACTCAACTCCAAAGGTTAAATCAAACCACAACCATCAACATAACCTCCAAATTCAACATTTCAACGACATCAAAACTCAAACCAACAACGGAAACACAACAACATGCTCCATACGTATAAAGTACCATAAAACTACATCCTAAACATGACACTACACTAAACTACAAGCATACAATCACCTAAGTTCCACCTAGCATGATTCTAAGTTCCTGTAACGCGAATCTAACAACCTAAGTTCAAAAATCTATTCCTATCGAACTAGAAAAACGCTAGTTACCTTGGTCTTCGAGTGGGAATTAGTTGAACGCTTCAACCGTAGTCTAAACACCTTGAGCAAAGTCACCACCTTCGTCTCCTACGATCACACGGCAAAGAAACTTCAACAAAGCTTGAAAACGGCGCGAAAATAGCTTGAAACCAAGTAGTAAAAACTGATTTTTAGGAGAGAAATGGTGAAGGAAGAACAAGAGAACTCTTCCTCTTCTTTTTTTTGTAAGGGGCGTGTGAATGAGACATGCAAAGGGGGGTTTCAAATGCTGATTTAATAGACAACAAAAAGGGATGGAAAGAGGATGATTAAGTGATGGTTTAATGGTGGTTTTTATGGCCATCAATAGGAAGCTTAATGAGGGTGAGTGACGGGGCTAGCTCATAAGCTCAATTAACGTTATAAATGGAATACTATGGTTGTCCAAAGACTCTTCGTAGGTCAAGTAAATCAGATTTTCGGACTCGTAAGCTCAATAGCAAAAACGTGCGCAAACACTAGTACAATGCACGTTTTATAAAAAGAAGTACAACACTTAAAATAAATATTATAAATAAATATTTTTATAAATAAAAATTATAATTACCAATGTAGTATGTATACACATTTACCAAGCTATCACATTATACGGTTCGCACATAAACGAGCGCTACATTGCCCGTTAAAGAAATTGACGCAAAATACAAGCATTGTTCGAATACTTCACAATGCCACACTTAAATTCACAAATAAAAATATAAATGTAATATAAGTTTTTAACGGATAATATATATACAAAACATAATTTATCGTCTAACATAGTATAATCAACGCGCGAAATTTTCACGACAATTCGGGGTGTTACAAAATCGTTACTGAGGGAGTACTAAATTAAAAGAAAAGAATTGTAATTTCCCATCCTCTACTCTCTCCGTTCCACTACAAATCCATCACCGCACTAATTTCACCACCACCACCATTGGCAAAATAAAAATCAAAGGCTGATTTTTTTTTTTCAAAATTTCAAGTTGCAATTTTGATTTAAGATCCAAAAAATATCAAACAAAGAATTAAGGAGGCGAATTCCCCAATTCTGGAAATTTAAACTGACGAAATGAAACACTAGCATAAAGAAATTACGAACCAAGCTCCTTAAAAACCCTAACTGATTTCATTTTCATATTAATTAAGATTGAAAAACAAAATTTAGTACTCCGTACCTCAATTCAAGTCTGGGCTTCTTCAGCAAAGGTTCATCCTTGGACATTAGCATCAGCGTGGACATCCTGATTTAAAATTCCAAAAATATAAATGAAATTGAAATGCTTTTGTTAGGGTAAATATTAGGTAAACACGAGAAATTGATTGCTTGAGCAGACAAAAGGTTTAATGATTATCACCAATCCACATAAAATCCAACGAAACTCAGGATTTGAACACGAAATTGAAACAAAACTCACAATTCCAACAAAACTCAAGCAAAATTCACACGAAATAATTCAAACAAAGCTCAAAATTCGAATAAAATTATATATGGATAAACAATTTTAACCAAAATTGGGGGAAGAAGAGGAGAGAGAAGAAGAATACCTTGTAAAACCCAAACCCTAACAATGATACTAAGATCGAGCAACCACACAACAACAGTAGCAACGCAACAATAGCAGCAGTGCAACACCAGAAATAGAGCGACACGCCGTCAGGTGGGGCCACGCCGTCGACTAAGGAGAGAAAGGGTTTGGAATTGTGAAATACTCCATATTTTAGACCCAAGGAGAGAAACAATTACTCGTACTATTTGACGGAGAATTACTAATTTGGTAATTTGTTAGTATGAATTAGAATTTTTTGCCAAATACAGCCATGTAAAATACCATAGGAAAAATTGCATAGAATAATGCAACCTTTTGCACATTCGCCAATAATAATGCAACCTAAAGATTATTCTGGAATAATGCAACCTTTATACCCCATTTATTTTAAATAGGATAAATGACGGGTGACCTGAACCATTGGTAATTTTTATTTAAAACTTTTATAATTTTGTTAATTAAAACTTTTAATTATAATTAATATATTAAATAAACTTAAAAAATAAAAAAATAAAAAATCCACCCCCACCTCCCACCCTCACCACCTGCTATCAACTCCCCAACAGCCACCCCAACCCCTCCCCCTACTCTGCCGCCTTATCCCTCCCCTTCCCAACCAAAACCCCCCCACCCCCACCCATAACCACGCCCTCCACCCTTCTTCAGCCATAAAACCACCAAAAATCAACAGCCACCCCAACCCCTCCCCAAAAATCAACCGCCTCCCCCTTTACTGTCGTTTAAACTCCCCTAACCCCACCCAAAAATTAATCGCAGCGGGGGTATTTCTAAAGGCGTTTTTGTGGTGGTCGGGGATATCTGGGTGGGGTTAGGGCTTCTTTGTGGTGGTCGGAGATTTCTGGGTGCGGTTAGGGAGTTTTGTGGCGGGCGGGGATTTCTGGGTGGGGTTAGGGGTGTTTTTCGGTGGGCGGAGATTTGTGGGTGGGGTTTGGAGTGTTTTCCGGTGGGCTCCGGTGGGCGGGATTCTGGTGGGTGGGGGTTCTGGGTAACGGGGAGGGGAGGGGAGGGGTATTTTAGTTTTTGTTTTATCTTTTTGTTTTAGATTTTTTAATAAATTTATTTGTTTAAACAAATTATTAGCTGACACGTGTCCCACTAAACCTATTATTCAGGTCATATCCACATTTATCCGGTTTTATCCTGTTTAAAATAAATGGGGTATAAAGGTTCCATTATTCCAGAATAATCTTTAGGTTGCATTATTATTTGCGAATGTACAAAAGGTTGCATTATTCTAGGCAATTTTTCTAATACCATATTTGTTAATCGTAGCCATCATCTTTTTTTCTTGTGAATTACGGCCATGAAAGACTAATATCTAAGTAAGTTGTTGCCATTTTCACTAATTACACCACTAGTCCATAGTTTGACCGGTCAAATCATGTTTAACATTTTCACTAATTACACCACTAGTCCATAGTTTGACCGGTCAAACTATGGATTAGTGGTGTAATTAGTGAAAATGGCAACAACTTACTTAGTTATTAGTCTTTCATGGCCGTAATTCACAAGAAAAAAGATGATGGCTGTAATTAACAAATAGAGTATTTTACTTAGTTGTAATTGGCAAAAAATTCTATGAATTATGAAACAACACTTAATTTTATGAAACAATTGAGAGTGAGGGATAACTCAAGTGGTTAAAGCTTCCCTTCCGGTTTCAGGAGATCTTGAGATCGATTCTCATTCCCGCCCTTATGTGGCTCTCTTAGCACCAAAAAAAATTATGAAACAATTACTAGCGTAGGAGCTGAACAAAAATTGGATATCTCGTGCCATTTGGTAATTTTGGTTTCAAAACAAACTATTTTTTTATTTTTATTTTTTTGACGAGTGGTTTCAAAACAAACTAATTACGTCTAACATGGGGTTTTAATTATAGAGCATTAATTTACCCATGTCCTGACTACCGTTAATCAAGAGAGGTAGGGTTTGAGAGTCCCTTTAGAGGGCTTTTTTTGTTTCGTTCGTTCTCCCTCGTTCCCTCGTCTCCCTCGACCCCTTTCTTGCTTTCGATTCGCCGGGGACTCGTCGATCGGGGCTGAGCTGTGGCCCTTCCTTGCCGCCGGTGAGTCCCCCCTCCCCCTCTCGTTTTTTGCTTTGAGCCGACTGCTAGCGCGAGTGGTTTTGACGGAGGTGACTCTTTCGTTCTTCCCCTATAATGGTTGTCCGTGATATCGGTTCGAGGGAGGGGTTTCGGGTACGATACTCTTGTTCTACTGTCCTCGTTCAGATCGCCCGACCCCTGGAGGATCTTCGTTGGGGTAGTGCCGCCATCGCTACCGCTTGTTGTTACTTTTTGTCTCGAGCAATTTTTCTTTATTTAGGTTTATTCGCTTTATTTTCAATAATGGTATCCTCTGGGATTTGGGTATCGCCTAATCGCAATACTAGGGTTGTTGGATCTTTTTCCTTTGCTCTTTCTGCTCTAAGGAGGAGACCTTGGCTGAGTCTATGTCTTTTGCTCGGCGGCTGTCAGGTGCCGGCTGGTACACAGGTTGTACCAATGGCTGAGTCCTCAGTCTGGCGATGGAGGTTGGTTCAATTTACTAGTGTTTCGCTGATCGATATACGCTATATCTCCTTTGGATCTTGGTTTGCAGGGTTTCATGATTTTTGTCATATTTGGGAAGACTACAGATGTACACGGGCCGACGTAACTACGGATAAACAGATAGAATGCCGAATCTGCGGAACTCACAGATTCGTATTGCTTCAGATGAAGGGAATTATTTAAGGCGATGTTTAATCAAATCTGATTTATTAATGCATAAGTTCATAGGTTCTATGTATGTCAGTTATTGTTTTGTCAAATTTGTCAAACTGTAAGTGCCGTTTGGCTTTATTATGAATGAATCCTTTTAATTTTCTCGTCAAAAAAAAAAACTACAGCTAATCAAATTAAAATGTCATATTTAATTACCTATTCTTGCCCCTTGCCATATATATTGAAACATATTAAATATGGAATAGAATTTGAAATTTTAATTAAATATTAAGTAAAGAATAATGACTTCGTTTTCTTACTTATGAAGTACTCCGTATTATATTGTTAGTTATTAATACTCCCTCCATTTTTATTTAGACTCTATTTTTGTCAGCAGAATTTTGCTGAATTGAACTTAATTTTACTGAACTGAACTTATTATTACTGAAACCTTAACAATTTTCTTAAGGATTGTACTTATTTTTATTGAAACTTATTGAAATAAGGTGACGAGAACAAGAAAATTCTATTATACAACCGTTTGCATGGGATTTGCCATGCAACCGGTATAAAACGACCATCTGAAGGAATGAAACGCAAGTCATGGAACGCAAGTGAGTAATGCAACAATCAAGTTCCTATTTTTATACAAAAAATTACGTTTAGTTTTATTTTGATTTCTTTCTATAATTATGCTTTTTTAATTTGACTTTTCAACCTCAATCTTTATATTTTTATATTATGCAGCAATAAAGTTTCTATTTTTATGTATTAGATTCGGCAAAGATTTTTATATTTTTATCAAATGTGATTTTTGACGGATTTTTTATCAAATGTGATTAGCATAATGTTTAACTATCAACTTTATAAGTACTTTATAACCATTATTCCATTAATTGACTTTTTTTTTAACTAACATGAATTGACAATGTTGTTCTATTATTTAACAACATTGTTTTATAATTTATTATGAGTGTTACATAAATTGACAATATTGTTTTATAAACTATCAATATTGTTTTATAAACTATCAACTTTGTTTTATAAGTACGGAGTACTTTATAACCATTATTCCATTAATTGACTTTTTTTTAACTAGCATGAATTGACAATGTTGTTCTATTATTTAACAACATCACTCTTCCTTATTAAAACACAAGGGTCATCCTTGCGTCACGCCACATGGCACCTTCCATTGCTTGAAATTTGCCACGTGTCACCATCATCCTAGCGTTGACGTGGCACCATCTAAGAGTCGCCCAACAAGGAACACAAAAAATTGTCATCACTAAAATCGAACCAGTGACCTCCCACTCAACATGTATGTTCCTCACCATTAAGCCAAACAAATTTTACACTATTTGTAAATGAAAATCAATATATTAGTATTGGAGTACTTTTCTAATTCTTATGGCTTAATATACGTTACTCACTTACTCTCATCATCAATTTCCCCCAAATTAATACAGTAGCAATTGCGAATCTTCGACCATGGCTGATTTTTCGAGCCTTTCATCAATGGCATTCAATTGCATCATTAACCCCTACATTATGTCATCGAATACTAATAATTCTACACCATTGTTGGGCACCTGATCTGGGCGACCTAATACCATTGATGCAAGAGTAGGCTGATAATTCAGAAGATTTTTGGATCTACTTTAATTTTTGGGCACCATTGCTGATCAACAATGTTGTGCAGTTATTGTTCATTTCTCTGGCCCCTTTAATGGCACCACATTTGATGTCCTTATAATGGTGTCTCTCTATCTTCATCCTCCCAATCTCCTTCACCCATTTCTCTTTTTGTAAACCGAAAGTATTATTAGTATTAACTCTACTATATTCAAAATTATTGCCCAAACAATTACATCTTAATTATTAGACATAACTGAAATGGGGCTCCCAAATTATTACTATATTTTGTAGCTGACATTTTGAGCTCATTACCATTATTAGTGGAATCAACTCTCTCTATATAGATATAGAAGCTAAAATACTCCATTCTGGTGATGCCTCACTTTCCACCATCTTCTTCAACTTGCATTTTCATGTATATGTATTTGTATTTGTATTCGTGATGTTCAATTAACATTAATGGATTAATGGTTGCTATAGATTTACTTGGTTTTGCATTCTGAATTTTTTTACTAGGTACCACAGAGTCATCAGAGTGACACAAATTGTTTCAACCCAATGGAAGAGACACTTACTTGTAGGTTCGAGGAAGACTTCCTCTTGAAGCTATGAGCTTGATTCCTCTCCAAAGCTAGGGAAGATAAGTCCTTAGGTCCAAATCGTCTACACTCCACGTGTCTAACGGTCTTTCTACCTGCAAAAAGGCGAGTAATCCCTTGGGATTATCGCCCCTCCGACGCTCAAGTTAGAGATTGAATGTGGAGAGGGGTAGAGAGTAAACAATAAATAAACAATAAATGTCCAGAGAGAGTAGAGAGAAGTAATGATTATGAGGTGATTGATTTGTTGTGTGTTCGAATGTGTGAAATTTTGGGATTTGTGTGGGTATTTATAGACCCATGGGAAGCATAAGATTGTGACAAATGGCATGATCTTGGAGTTTGGGCCTTATTGGGCTTTATAAGGAATTTGGGCTTATTTATAATCCTTTGTATTCTTATACGTATTTGCATACGTATAAGGTATATGAATAGTAGGTTCTTAGGCCGTATTTCGTATGTATACGAGGTTGGTTGCTGAAATTGGGCCCTTGGGCCTTGGAGTGATAGATAGTCCATTTTAAGAAATGGGCCCATGTTCATTGGGCTGCAACATTTGCCCCTCGGCCCAACCTGAGTGGGAGCCTCGGCTCGGACTTAGGTTGAGCCAAATGCAGTTGATTTCGCCGAGCCTTTAAGCTGGCATAGGAAGGTGGAGAGTTTATTTGGCGGGAAAGTTCAAAATTTGAAAAATTTTCAACCCCCTATATATAAGGAGGAGAGAGACGTGAAAATGAAAATTTTCACTCCCTCATTTTCACATTCTCTCCACTTTTCCAAAGCTCCAAGGCAATTTTTAAGGCGATTATTGTCTATCTCGTCGGCAATCTTTACACTCGACAATTTTCCTGTTTGGCGAAAATTTCTGCTCGGCCAATTTTTCTGCTGTCATTTTCTTTTCACTCGACAGAGACTACCCTGCACCAGGTATTTACTTTTCCTGTTACCTCGTTCTTTAGCTTTTGTTTTATACCTTAGTCTGTAAAATGAATTCCTCTTGCTCGTCGAATGATCTCCTCGGCATGAGTAGAAATAACAAGGGGGCTGATTCACCTATGGAGGTGGATTTGTCCCCGGTTGAATCAAGGGTCTCGGCATTTCTTGACCCTTCACCAGAACCTTATCTGAATTCAATAAACTTGTCGTATGGACCGTCGTCAGCTCCTGTACTTAATGTGTAGGAAACCATGGAGGATTTGAATAAACTCCCAAAGACTGACCTCCGGCACCCGATGTACCAAGCCTACACCTGGGCTAAGCCTCTCCAGGCTTTGCGTCCAGAAGACCCTGACCCCCAAGTGGGGGGCTCGGCAACTAACGTGGAAGCTGGCACCTCAAGCCAAGTGCCTCAAACTAACGTGCCAAATCCCTCAGCAGAGAAACCTGATGGTGAGGGTTTCATCGAACCTTTGTCTTTAGACCTTTGTCCATTCATTTTCCTGATTTATATTCTGTACAAAAATTTGCCGAGGCTAGTGGTTTTAAACCAAAAGTTTCTTCAGGTACTGCTGTTGGTCCTTCTGTAGCCGAGGCTAGAACTGAAGCCGAGGCTAGTACTTCTGAAGCGCAAACTGATCCTCCTTCTAAACGCCTTAGCGCTTCAGAACTTAGGAAATCATACCCTCCAGTTGACAGAGAACCCGTAGAAGATGCTAGGGGGCTCGGCATAGTAAATCCCAGAAAACCTCTTCTCCCTGGACCCTTAGGCAACCTTATAAGTGAGAGGTTTAGGAAGGAAGCCGAGCCTCTGATGGAGGAATTAAAGGAAGAGTATAGCATCCCTAATAGCTACGAGTTTATCCTTCCTGACAAGGGTGACACCATTAGGTATGCGCCGGGTGGATACTTTGGCGTGTATAGATCAGTGCTCGACTTTGGGGTTAGATTTCCTCTCCACCCCTTTATTATAGACTTGCTAAACTGCTATGGGGTCGGCATTTGGCAGATCACCCCCATATCTTGGTTGAACATCATGACCTTTCTTGCCACTTGTGGCATATACAGAATGAAATCGACCCTCAATGTCTGGTTTTATATGCACACTCTTCTGAGGAACAAAGAGTGTGAGCCTGGGTGGTACTTTATTCAAAACCGAGTGGAGTATATGACCTTTTGGACAAAACCTTCCAAAATTAGAGATTGGAAGAATGAATTCTTATATATCAAGCCCAGAAGACAAGATACCGCCAAGCTCCTTCAACGATGGAACAACAACCCTAGAAACTTAAGAGAGGTTGAAGTGACCGAGGATCTAAGCAAACCCGAGTATAATGTTCGGGGTATGTTTATTAAAGTGAAGAAGGATTTCGATGGCAAACCGACTTGGGTCCCCGGCAATTGGATTGCCCTAAGGGAATGGCTGTATAATGCGAAGTTCTTGATTGCTGCAGGAATTCGCAAAGTCAAAAACAAAGGTATAATTTCTCTTTGCCGAGTGAATTTTCAAACTTCCAAAATTTGACTAACTCATTGATCCATCATTTTGCAGAAGAAATTGAGAAGATCAAAATGGAGCTCCCAAAGGAGATGCAAGGAGACGTAACTCCAGATGACTTCTTAACTTTGCTGGCAAAGAGACGTGCCGAGCAAAAGGACCAAATGCCAGAGGTAATAGACTTAACCAAACTTGTTGTTTAGTTACTGCTCTTGTCTTGATTGGATGTTAAAATTTGCTGTCGAGCCGAGTGTACAAAACCCTAAATTGAATGCCAACTTGAATGGTCGGCTCGGCATCCTTTCTGAAGAGAAAATAGTTTGGTGAGTCGAGGGTTCAAAACCCTCAATTGGTTGAAAACATGAATAATCGGCGAATGATGATTCTGCCGACGATTTATGTTTGGAAGTAATTTAGGGTTTTTGACCCTCGGCTCAGCACCCTTTCTGATGAGAAAATAGTTTACCGAGACGAGGGTTCAATACCCTCAATTGATTGCAAACATGAATGATCGGCGAATGATGATTCTGCCGACGATTTATGTTTGGAAGTAATTTAGGGTTTTTGACTCTCGGCTAGGCATCCTTTCTGAAGAGAAAATAGATTGCCGAGACGAGGGTTCAAAACCCTCAATTGATTGCAAACATGAATGATCGGCGAATAATGATTATGCCAACGATTTATGTTTGGAAGTAATTTAGGGTTTTTGACCCTCGGCTCGGCACCCTTTTTGATGAGAAAATAGTTTGCCGAGACGAGGGTTCAAAACCTCAATTGATTGCAAACATGAATGATCGGCGAATAATGATTCTGCCAACGATTTATGTTTGGAAGTAATTTAGGGTTTTTGACACTCGGCTCGGCATCCTTTCTGAAGAGAAAATAGATTGCCGAGACAAGGGTTCAAAACCCTCAATTGATTGCAAACATGAATGATCGGCGAATGATGATTCTGCCGACGATTTATGTTTGGAAGTAATTTAGGGTTTTTGACACTCGGCTCGGCATCCTTTCTGAAGAGAAAATAGATTGCCGAGACGAGCGTTCAAAACCCTCAATTGATTGCAAACATGAATGATTGGTGAATGATGATTCTGCCGACGATTTATGTTTGGAAGTAATTTAGGGTTTTGACCCTCGGCTCGGCACCCTTTCTGAAGAGAAGGTTTATACCAAGACGAGGGTTCATCACCCTTAATCAAATGTTAACATAGATGTTCTGAAATTTCTACTTTTAACTTCGTATTCCCTTCTCTGTTCAGACTCAAACGACTCCTTATGGGGTCGTCACGAAATGACTCAGTGATCTGAAGCCAAAAAAGACCCCAGCCAAAAGAAAAAGTGCGAAGGCTGCTGAGGAAGAGAAGGAGGCCAAGAAACCTAAGACCTCAAAAACTGCCGAGTCTGAGGCAGCAACCAAAAAACCAATCAAATCAACAGAAAAAGGGGCGTCGGTTACTATCCCGGTGGACCCTGAGTAGGTGGTGTTGAAGGTGGTTCAACACCAAGAGAAGAAGAAGGAAGAAAAGAAGAAGACAAAGGGTGATGACCCTTCCAAAAAATCCTCCTCCAAGGTAGCTGGTGACAAAGCTACCGAAGGAAAAACTGCCAAGGCTCGGAAAAGAAGAAACGAAGGAAATCTTCTGCCCATAAGCCGAAGAGGACTCCAACAAAGGACAAAACAGGTCCTTCTAAGGAGAGTCGGCAGAAGAGTAAGAATGACACTGACGCCGCTGATCAAAGCGCTCAGTCTGCCGAGCAACAGGAGCATGACTCAGTATTTCAACAAGTTGATTTTGCTACCGACGCACAACCCTTTAATGTGGAAGGTGACGATGAGGATCTCCCCCAAGGCCCTCCTGAACACCTTATGCCTGAGCTGGACGCGTCGGCTAGATGTGCTAGGAATGAATTTGCAAATGAAGATCCTCTCTATGTGGATTCTATCCACACTTTTGACCGAATGAGGCAAGACCCAGTCTTCAACGTCCTTGCCAAACAAATTGACGAGGGTGTTTACCAACCTCCCACTGCTGAGGAGTTAGCTGATAGGTTTCCTGATGCCAAGACTCAGGCACAAATTCAAAAGGAGATCCTCGACAAAATGCCGACGGTCACGAAGGAGAGAATGAAACACCACATCTCCAAGGGTGGTAAGTATTACCCTAATGTAGTCACCACCATTCGTTATTTAGACGACTCAAGTTCATCATGTCCATCTTACCCGTCGGTGGTTGCCTTCCCTGTTTCAGTGAACACAACACTGGAGGAGCAAGAGGAACAGATGGAAGAGCAGCAGCAAGCTGATGCCGAGAGTGAACTGAAATTCTCGGCAAAAGAGAGGACCAAGATGGCTGAAAAGATGGTCAAGGCTGTTGATCCCATATACCCTCAAACTTTGAAGGGTTGTCAGCAGGGCTTCATCAGGCCTTTGAAGAGAGATTTAATGGATGTAAGTATCTTCTTCCTTTATTTTTGTCGACTGCATTTTTGCCGACAGTATTGTTTTTACTTAACCAATTTCCTTTCTATTCAGGCTTTGGTTAGGGTGGATGGCATTGAGAAGAGACTCAAATCCGAGATCCTGGAGAGCAACAAGAACCGAAACTTTGCCATTGTTGCTGGTGACTTTATGACTTACAAGAAACAAATAGTGAGGATTGAGAACAAAACAATAGAAGATGCTCTTACGGCTGAAATCACTGGTCTCAAAGCTAAAGTCACCGACGCCGAGTCCAAAGCCTCAGCTGCTGAACCTTCCAAATCTGATGTCGAGGAGAAAATCAAAGAGTTGGAGAAGGAGAATAGGGACCTTATTGCAGCTGTAGAGCCCGTATCAAATGAAAACTCTGCACTGAAGGAAAAGGTTGAGACCTTGAAGAAGTTTCTCCAAGACGCCGACGCCACTAAGGAAGCTCTACAAAAGCAAGTTGCTTATTGGAAAAATATGAGTCTTGATGGTAGCCTCTTAGTTGAGCAACAACTCTTGGAGAGGGCTAGAGAGGCCTTTGACATGCTCAGGCCTCACTGCACTGCCGACTCCCTCATCCGACGCATCAAATATCAACAAAAAGTGGCTAATGCTACCAGGGACAAAACCGAAATGCCCGAGCCCTTTGTTGAAACTCCTCCACCCTCGGATGACGAGGAAGAAGATGATGACGAAGGAGAAGAGGAGGATGGTGACGATGAGGAGGAAGGTGATGATGATGATGAAGAGGAGCTAACTCTAAAAGAGCTGGAGCTCAAGAGAAAGGATGACGAGGCTGCTGCATACAATGCAGAATTGCTGAGGCAGGTGGAAGAGAAAGAGAATAAAGAAGCCGACCAAAAGAAAACTGCCGAGTCCTTCAACATCACACAAGATCCTCAAGCCTCAACTGGGCCTCAACCTTCCAACACTTAGATTTTATTTTCTTCCTCATTCTTTCAATCAGATATCTGTAATTTTGCCGAGTAATGCCTCGGTTCTGAATTTGAGTTTCCTCTAATTGAACTTGTAAATGAATTCTCTTTTGAAGATCTTAAATTAAATTGACTAAGTGTTTGCCAATCTATTCCCCTTTATTGCTTTCTTTGCTTTATTATCCTTGCCTTGATAAATTTTGCCGAGTACCTTTAGCTACGAAAACAACTAAGACCAGGAAAGGAGTTAATACTCAAATTATCGAGGCACTCCTTCGGCAACATTGGGAATTTTAATCCCTCACTTAACTTGGCAATGGTTAGATTGAAAAAAATCTTAAGTTTATCAATTGTCTCGGCAAACACTCTATTGCCCCATTCAATTTAACCATTGCTCGGCAAACACAAATTAGCCGAGATGTTCAAGTTTATAAGATTTCGTGTTGATTGACTCAAGGCCTAGTAGGGGCATTGAGTCAATCAACTACCATTGATTGCCCTTAAACTTGAGCATTGAGGCTTTGAGCATGAAAATGCCCTTGCCAACCATATCCTTGCCGAGGATATGCGTTTGTGAACAATTATGGGTTTTACACCCTCGGCTCGGCAGGATTTCTTCATGCCCTTGAAGAAGAGCACTTTCTACCAAGCATTTATGCTTAAAAGCAATTTTGTGTTTTAAATCCCCGGCTCGGCAAGATTTCTTCATGCCCTTGAAGAAGAGCACTTTCTGCCGAGCCTTTATGTTTGGAAGCAATTTTGGGTTTTAGACCCTCGTCTCGGCAGGATTTCTTCATGCCCTTGAAGAAGAGCACTTTCTGCCGAGCATTTTTATTGCTTCCAAACTTGAGTTGACTTACTTTGAAAACGACTAAGAGGAACATATTGCCGAGCACTAGGCTCGGCATTTTCACAGTTTAACTTAAGTGATTTTACTTTCACTAAGCATACAATATGCAAGGTTATAACCTTTCCTTTGGAAAGCGCAAGTGAATTATGCCCTTATTAAAAGATGTTATCATGAGAAGATTTGCCTTTGATCAAAGGTCTTTGAGGTGAGTGCCTTTGAAGAAAGGTCTTTAACTTAGTTTTGAAAGAATAGCCTTACTACTTGTAAACCACTACTCTTGGCAGGGCTTGAAAGTAACAAATTTGTTTTCAACCTGTAAGGTATTTCCCTTGGAAAAGCTTAAAAGTCGTAGTTTTTATGCCTGTAAGACATTGTTCTCGGCAATGCTTAAAAGCATGTCATGATTTTCTATTTGAAAACCGTATGGCTTGAAAACAGAAAAGGCGCTTGTGAGTTATCGCTCTTTTAGGCAAAACTCGAAAGCAACACTAACTTGTAAGTCCTTGCCCTTAGGTTAGACTTGAAAGTTAAGTGATTGATATATGCTTGTAAACCATTGCTGATGAGCAGTGATTTGAAAGCTAAAAAAGGAATAAACACAATATAATTGGAGAAATCGAACTCATCTCATTGATTAAAGAGGTGACCTAGGTCACTTAATTACAAATGTTCAACATTTTGGAGAATGAGTACAATGATTGAGGAATCAAAGATAGTATTTCTTGAGCTTGTCGGCATTCCAAGTTCGTGGCAATAGCTTCCCATCCAGAGTTTCCAACTTGAAGGTTCCTTCTCTAACTGCCCCGACAATATTATATGGTCCCTCCCAGTTTGGGGTGACCTTGCCTTCCTCATTTGCTCTGCCGAGGGCTTCCATCTTCCTCAACACCAAGTCACCAACTTTGAAAGAATGAAGATTGACCTTTTTGTTGAATTCTCTGGTCATCCTCATCTTGTAGAGTTGCTGCCTTAACAAGGCATTTCCTCGAATTTCGGGCACGAGATCGAGGTTGTGACGAAGTGCTGCCCAATTGTCTTCTTCGTTGTAGAGCATGACCCTCAAAGTTGGTTCATAAACCTCGATTGGAAGAACAGCCTCTGATCCATACACAAGCATAAAGGGAGACTCTCCAGTGGAACCCTTGGTAGTGGTTCTGATCGACCATAACACATTATAGAGTTCTTCCACCCACAGGCCCTTTGCATTGTTGAGCTTATTTTTGATACCGTCACTGATCAATTTGTTGAAGGCTTCCACCTGACCATTAGCTTGTGGGTGAGCAACTAAAGCAAAGTGAGCAGAAATGTATTGCCTTGCCAGCCAATTCTTCAACATGGGGGGTCTCAAATTGTGGGCCATTGTCAAAGACAATAGACCTGGGCACTCCAAACCTGGTGATAATGTTTTTCCAAATAAACCCCTCTACATCAGTTGTTTTGATGCTTCTCATTGCTTCTGCCTCCACCCATTTGGTGAAGTAATCGACGGCAACCAAAAAATACTTTCTTTGTCCTGAGGCTTGAGGGAATGGACCAAGGATGTCCATTCCCCACTTAGCGAAAGGCAAAGGAGACAATATTGGAGTAAGATGATTGGCTGGCTGTAGAATAAGTTTTCCATGAACTTGGCATTTGTGACATATCCTGACCATGGTGATTGCATCTTGCCTCACCGAAGGCCAATAATATCCCGTTCGTAATGCTTTTTCGGCCAAAGACCTCCCACCAATGTGTGCCCCACAAAATCCCTCATGCAAGTCTTCAAGAATTTCCTTGCCCTTCTCAGGAGTCACACACTTGAGGAGAGGATGAGAGAATGACTTCTTGTATAGGACTCCATTCATTAAAACGAACCATGAATCTCTTGCCTTAACATACTTTGCCCTGGAGGGGTCAGTAGGCAAAGTTCCATTTTGCTTGTAATCTAGAAGTGTTGCTCCGGTCGATGAAATCAGTCTGGCTCAAATCCTCTATACTTCTCTTGTCAATGACTTCCCAAAAAACTGATCTTTGCTCATTGCTAGTGGCCGAGCTTGCCAACTTGGAGAGCGCGTCTGCCTGGTTGTTCTCCGACCTAGGTACTTGAGTAAGAATAAAGCTCTCCAAACCTTCAACTTCCTTTTTAACCATATCAAGATATTTGATCATGCTCTCCTCCCGAGCCTCATAACTACCATTGACTTGTCTCACAATCAATTGAGAGTCAAACATGGCTTCGATACGCTTTGCCCCAGCTGCCTTACACATTCTAAGGCCAGCTATGAGTGCCTCGTACTTGGCCTCATTGTTTGATGCTTGGAAGTTGAATCTCATTGCATATTCATAAACATCTCCTTCTGGAGACTTGAATTGAATGCCTGCCCCACACCCATTTTGTGTTGCAGAACCATCTACAAAGAGAACCCAATGATCTTGCTTTGGCTCTCCAACCTCTGGCCTTGTCATCTCAACAACAAAATCGGCAAGTGCTTGCCCTTTGATAGCTTTTCTTGGTTCGAACTCAATATGATAGACATTCATCTCAATTACCCATAGGAGCATCCTTCCAGAGGTCTCCAGCTTGGAGAATGGTTGCTTGAGGGGCTGATCAGTGTATACAATGATGTGGTGAGCCACAAAGTAAGGTCTCGGCTTCCTACAAGCTGTGAACAAAGCAAGTCCGAACTTCTCCACCGTTGAATAACGATGTTCATCACCTTGAAGAACGTGACGGACGAAGTAGACCGGCATCTGAGATCCCTCTCTCTCGGTGATGAGAACGGCGGAGAGGGCATGATTGGAGACCGCCAAATAAAGATATAGTCGCTCTCCTTCAATAGGGCTCACCAAGCGGGGAAGAGTGTGTAGATGTTCCTTTAGCCTTGTGAAGGCTGCCTCCGCCTCCTCTGTCCACTCAAACTTTGCTCTCTTCTTGATAGCATCAAAGAAATATTGGCACTTGTCGCCAGATTTTGATAAGAATCTTCCCAAGGCTGCTAGGCAACCCGTAAGCTTCTGAACTTATTGTACATTTCTTGGAGAAGACATATCCAGCACCGCCTGAACCTTATCCGGATTTGCCTTAATACCTCGTTGATCAACAAAGTATCCAAGAAACTTACCAGAGGTCACACCAAAAGTGCACTTCTTTGGATTCAACTTCATCTGAAAATGGCGGAGAGTCACAAAAGTTTCTCGCAAGTCTGCTGGATGGCTCTCCAAGTTCTTACTTTTGATGATTATATCATCAATGTAAGCTTCCACATTTCTCCCAAGTTGAGCAGCAAATATTGTATTGACACAACGCTAGAATGTTGCAGGGGCATTCCTCAACCCAAAGGGCATCACTCTATAACAATAGAGGCCATTCTCTGTCACAAAATCCGTTTTGTCTTGATCCTCTTCCTTCAAAGGAATTTGATGGAAACCGGAGAAGGTATCGACAAAACTTAATGCTTGATGACCGGCAGTAGAGTCAACTAACTTGTCAATCTTTGGGAGAGGAAAACTATCCTTGGGGCAAGCCTTGTTTAAGTCCGTGTAGTCTACACACATACGCCAAGTGCCATTAGGCTTAGGCACTAAGATGACATTGGCGACCCACTCTGGATATTTGCATGGGCGGATGAATCCCTCATCTATCAACTTCTCCACTTCCTCATCGGCGGCCTTACTTCGGACTTGCCCCAGGTTCCTTTTCTTTTGCCTCACGGGCTTACTTCCTTCTTCAACATTTAATTCATGTTGGGCAATTTTGGGGTCTATGCCCGGCATTTCCTCGGCTGAAAAAGCAAAAACATCCTGAAATTCTCGGAGAAGAGACTTCAACTCTTGCCCCACTGAAGAGTGAGCAAGTGAACCAATTTTAACAGTCCTCTCCGGTCGTGATTCATCCAACACGAAATCTTCTGGCTTCTTGTTTTCTTTGGGACATGAAAACGTCCCTTGGAGACTATGAACGGAGAATGTCTCTTGGAGAGCCTCATGCGTTGTGAGCACCTCACCTGCCTTTCTTTTATTACTCTCCGGGGGTTGTTCACTGCTACCATCTTATCCTTCCTTGTCTGAAGAGACAGGTTTTAGAGCCGCAAGATAGCATTCTCTCGCTGATGGTTGATCTCCATAGATGGATCAAATACTACCATCATTGCAAACAAACTTCATGAGAAGAAGATTAGTGACTATCACCGCTTTGATCTTGTTCAATGTTGGACACCCGAGAATGATGTTGTAGGCAGACATGTCTTCCACCACCAAGAACTTCACAACCTCATGCCTACATTTGTCTTTGCATCTAAACCTTACCGGAATGAACACCGTTCCTACTGGACGAACAATGCCACCTCCGAAACCCACAATAGGATGATCAGCCTTGACGAAGGAACTGTCATCAAACTTGAGTTTGGAGAGGCAACTGAAACTAATGATATCTGAGGATCTGCCAATATCAATCAAAATTCTTTTCACCTTCAAATTAGCAATTTTCAATTCAACTACAAGGGGGTCGTCATGAGGAACCTTTACAGGAGTTGTGTCCCTATCTTTTCTAGAAATCCTAACTTCTGGAAAGTTGTCATCTTGAGTGGTGTCTGTAGTCATCACTTGAAGAGGCTATGAAGTTAGTCTTTCCTTCCTTTCATAGTAGGTCCTCCAGCCGCGAACCCACCAGAAATCATACGGACACTCTCTGGATCAGTGTCCTCATCTTCAACATGTTGATGATTCTTTCTTTCTTTATCCTGGGCATTAGCCTTGCCCTTGATCAAATGCTTTGGGACTTTTCCCTCGTCTACAAGCGCATCTAAAGCTCTCTGAAGATAGAAACATCGGTTGGTAACATGACCAATATCTTGGTGGAACTTGCAATATTTTGAACTGTCTCTCTTTTCTCTTTCTGACTTCATTGGAGGTGGATCAGGTATGTCCACCCTCCCCTTGATCTCCTTGTAAACAAGGTATAGATCTTTGGTGTATTCGTGCTTCGGACCCTCAAATTCGGTCCTTCTCTTCTTACCTGAATTGAATCCTTTCTTAGACTTCTCATCAATGGCATAGGTCCCCGACCTCTTTGCCCACTGTGAGAGCCTGACTTCTCTTGCCTATCACCTTGTCGTGAGGATCCGGCATCTCTATCTTTGTCTTTCTTTCCATCTGTAGCTTTGCATATTTTTTCGGCATGAATCCATAATTCAGCTTCTCGGAGAGCCCGGGTGATATCACGACAGCCCATCCTGAGGAGGTCGAAGCAAAATTTGCAGTCCTTGTGTAAACCACTAATGAAGTTGTCGTAGGCAACCTCATCTGACAAACCTTCGATCTGGAGAGACTCGTAATTGAATCGTCTCACATAGCTCCTCAAGGACTCTCCGGCCCCTTGTTCTACCTTTCCCAGGTGAATGCTATACTTCTTTTCCCTCCTACTTGCCATGAAGTGGTGTGAGAATGTCGTTGCAAGTTGGGCAAAGTTGTGGATCGAATTTGCTGGAAGGCCGTTGAACCACTTCTGTGCTATGCCCTTGAGTGTAATCGAGAAATAGCTACACCAAGTGGCGTCATCGGCAGGCTGAGTGAGCATCAGGTGCTTGTAAGTGGAGAGATGGTCATCGGGGTCTCCCTTCCCATCAAAAGGCTTAATGTTGGGCATTTTGATCTTCTGCATGGGAGTAGAGAGAATGGAGACGGAGAGAGGGGAGTGTTGAGCTATGGAGAGTGCTCTGACTCTGTCTTCTATGGCTGGCTCTCCTTGAGGAAGGAGATTGCCTTGCATATCATATTGTGATTTTCCGGCTCCTCCGGTGATCATATCATTTCCCCTCCTCCCTTCGGTGCCATGAGAGATATGGTAAGAACCTCCAAGGGAGAGAGTGGCATCTCGCATACTAGAGGTAGATGCGGAGAAAGATAGTGTTTCGTCTCCATCTTCACGACCCGAAATGCCCCTCTTTTCATTCAGAATGGACCTTGCGTCTTGGTTTTCATTTGTTTATCTTTAATCATTTCTCTCGAATCTCTGTTCTTCACCTTCTTTGCCTCACTGACCCCCCTCACATCCTGATGAGGCCTTGGAGAGGGGGTCCCCAAGTTGACATATCTCTTCTCCTCATTAACCTGAAGAGGTTGAATGGGAGGTGGTCTCTGAGGACCATATTTGGGAGTGTCATGGTATTTCCTTGTCTTTGGCTCATCAAACTTGGTTGGGGCATGAGAGTTGATGGCTTTTCGGAGCTTCTCAATCTTAGAATGACTCTTCTTCTTTTGAGGTTCTTCATGGTCTGAAGTGTTGCGGACAGTGGTGGTTTTGAGTTTAGGAATTTCGGGAGTTTTAAAGCTCCCTACTGCCTTCTTCTCTGCCCGTGCCTTTCTAAGCTCTTCTTCATAAGTTTGCTTGGCACGGGCGGCGTCCTGCTCGACCTTTTCTTTGGCTCGTTCGGCAGCAGCCTTTTCTTCCTTCAAGGACTTGACATAGTCCATGACACCTTTGAAATCCCTCATGAGACCAGAAAGTTGCCCCACCGTCACGAACTCTTCGTCTCCAAGATCCACATTTTCATGAGGGTCTTTCCTTGCCTGATCCCCTCCCCCTTAGGAATGGAGAAGGGAACCTCATCATGGAGAAGATTTTTGTCTGTGTTGTTGTTGTTGTAATTGTTTTGCTGACCTTGTTGAGGACTTGTTGTGGATCCTTCACTCACCATCTTGAATCGTCTTCCCCACAGACGGCGCCAATGTTTCAACCCAATGGAAGAGACACTTACTTGTAGGTTTGGGGAAGACTTCCTCTTGACGCTATGAGCTTGATTCCTCTCCAAAGCTAGGGAAGATAACTAGATAAGTCCTTAGGTCCAAATCGTCTACACTCCACGTGTCAAACGGTCTTTCTACCTGCAAAAAGGCGAGTAATCCCTTGGGATTATCGCCCCTCCGACGCTCAAGTTAGAGATTGAATGTGGAGAGGGGTAGAGAGTAAACAATAAATAAACAATAAATGTCCAGAGAGAGTAGAGAGAAGTAATGATTATGAGTTGATTGATTTGTTGTGTGTTCGAATGTGTGAAATTTTGGGATTTGTGTGGGTATTTATAGACCCATGGGAAGCATAAGATCGTGACAAATGGCATGATCTTGGAGTTTGGGCCTTATTAGGCTTTATAAGGAATTTGGGCTTGTTTATAAGCCTTTGTATTCTTATACGTATTTGCATATGTATAAGGTATATGAATAGTAGGTATTTAGGCCGTATTTCGTATGTATACGAGGTTGGTTGCTGAAATTGGGCCCTTCGGCCTTGGAGTGATAGATAGTCCATTTGAATAAATGGGCCCATGTTCATTGGGCTGCAACACAAATCCTTTTGAGGTATTGTGGGTATTCTTATTTTCTTATTCCTATTTAATTTGATAGTACTTTATAAACCATGTAGTGTAATTTTGGGTTTCAAATGTTTGGTCGATTCCTTTTCTTTTTATTTTGTACTTCGTATGTTTTATTTTGAATGATTAATTATATAAAGTGTGTTCTTTTTTTATGGAATATTGCTAATTTGTGATTTTGATTTATGGGGTTATGACATAAGAAATATTGTTCGTTTGAGTAATAGTAAAATTTCACAATATTTTGCTGTATATTTCCTGCCTTTAGAACAACTTTCCCTAGCATTTGCCCTTTTATTATCACTTTGGTGGTCATGTTACAATTAAAGCAAGATTTATTTGTCATTCCTCCAATTCTGTCATTATACACTTCAAGTGATTTCTCTTGCAACTTGTCTCTTTATATTAGCTGATCAATGCCGTAGCTATATCCTTCTTTTTGAGCTCCATTAGTTCCTTTGTTTTATTACCAATATTGCATTTAAGAATATACATGTAGGCAATATGGTAGAGAATAGACTGCAGTATATACTCTTTCAAGAAGCAACTGATAATGCATTATATATATACTCTGGATATGTTCTTCTTACAGGTCTATTCCTTAGCAATTGGTCTTTCTCCTATTTTTAATATTTTCAATTATATTAGACTTTTATTTAGGTGATTTGATGTTTTTGTTACCTCTCATGTTAAACGGGTCACCCGAGAATACAATAGCTCACTTAGTGGCAAGGTGGGGTACTCGGGGTAGTACAGAGTTAGTTTATTAAAACTCTTTTCCGTGAAGTATTATCAATTTGACGGAACTTGATTTGCAATAATTTTCCTGGCCTAATTATCCCGAAAAAAAAGTACAAGTGAAGAAACTTTGATTTGTTTAGTTAGATTGGACAATAAATGCTCCAAGAATCCAAGGTGAGCAAGCATGTGACAATAAAGGGTACTACAATTGCGTTTTTTTTCAACTTTTAGTGTAGAACGATTTGTTGGAGAATACTTGATCTCATAGAGATACAATTGCAGCTGCAAATGGGCTCTCTGATGATCAAATGAACTTGATATTTAATGCTACTAGGATCACACAAATTGATCCAATTGCTTTTAGATTTGATATACCTTTGTCAGTATTACATAATTTTGTATAATATGCTTAGATATTAGGATCATATAATTGTACAGTATGCTTAGATAGTTAGATTTTGTATAATTATGATAGTTAGATTTTGTATAATTATGGTTGTCATAGTACCTATTAATCAACTCAAAATTATTATGCAAACCATATTTTCATAGGATTATATACGAGTATATTGTTTGTCACTTTAATTTTTAGCTATTGTTTGGAATAATTGCTAACAGACTTCCTGGAATAATTACAACAAAGCCAATCTCATATCTTTTCATCTATCCCTTATCTCTCCATGAGTCATTTAATTTGTAACCGAAAAACAAACAAAACAACCCCTTAATTCTTCTTATAATTAAAAATTATGGAGTAAATGCAATAAAATATCTCCATTATCAAGTACAATGGAAACATAACTACCACCACAAAAAGGTACCAAACACCCCAGAGCATCGCCCGGGCTCAAAAACTAGTTGTTTTATAATTTATTAAGAGTGTTTCATAAATTGACAATATTGTTTTATACACTACCACCATTGTTTTATAATATTCACCTTTATTTAATAAATTGTCAAATAATGCCCATGTTGTTTTATGAAATACTGCCATTGTTTTATAATTTATAACCATTGTTTCATAGATTGTTAATATTGTTTTATAAATTACCATTATTGTATCATACTCTTATCATCTTTTCTAGGATATAATTTAAAATCAAATATAAATGAATTACTTTTACCTTGTTTTATGAAATCGCATCTTTGTTTTATATGCATTGTCATCATAAATACTTGTTTGGTGAAATACAAAATTGATTTAAGTATTAAAATATTGCGTTTTATGATATCTTGATACTGTTCATTATCAATAGATTACATATAAAAATCCCGTCAAAAAAAAGATTACATATAAAAATAAGGAAAGTTGAAATTTAAGAATAAAAAAGGAAGTCATCAAATATAAAATAAAATCTACTAATTGCAAAGAAATAATTATTGTAGAGCAAAAGTCAAAATTATAGCATGAAAATAGGTTTCGTAACTACCGGATGCATATACCTTCTTGTGCATCCGGTTGTATAGTAGACTAATTGACAATAACAGGGTCTTAGTTGTTATTTACGATTCGTCATACTGGGCATATTGAAACTTATTGAAATTAAGATAAGAGAAACATTTATTGTTATATTTACAATAACAATTTCCAAAACCATAATTTGAATAGGAAGAAATTCTTAAAATTAAATAAACAATGTTGTCATATGCCTTTTTTTGAGGGAAAATTTTCTTTGAGAGTGACACTTGTCCAATGATGATGTCATCATTGGCTTGTTTTAGTTATCCTACTAGTTTAGGGCCCGTGCGATTCACGGTATTTATTAAATTTATTCATAAAACTTTATAAAAGTGAAATAAAACTGCAATTTAATATTTGTCAGGAAAGTTTGTATTGTATAAGAGAATAATAGTTCAAGACTCGTGCAATGTATGCTATTTACTAAGTTTATTCACAAGAGATTTATAGATTATGATATAAAATTGAAATTTAATATGTGTGGGAAACTTTTGTATTTTATATGTGAATAATATAGAAAAAATGTTAAGAGAAATGTTATATACAGAGCTATCGTGTAAGCCTAAATGTAATGAACTTTAAATGCATGTAAAGAGTTGAATTGATTGTTTTTTTTATACCAAAGGAAATACTACTACTCGACTACTCTGTATAATTTTATTGTAGACTTCTAAAATATTGAAAGAATAAATTTCAAATTTAAGTTTACTATTTTTATATCTTATTTTTTATAATTTATTATAGATTTCTAAAAAAATTAAAAGAATAAATTTAGGCTTACATTTTTCTATATTATTCACTTATAAAATACAAAAGTTTCCAACACATATTAAATTGCAACTTTATATCATAATCTATAAAGCTCTTGTGAATAAATTTGGTAAATATCATACAAATGAGATATAAAATCTATAAACTTAAATAAAGAAAAACATAGAATAAAATTATTAGTTAGAATATTTCCTGGAATGAAAAGATATCTTAGAATGATGTTCATGAGAATTTTTTTGTACGATACTTAATATTTTTCTAGCAAGATATACAATGTTAAATATATTTGATGATATAGTTTCTTTATTAGAGAATATTGGTTCCTTAATTATAGTAGCAATGTTATTCCTTAATTATAGTTCACGTATATTGTTTTTTTCCCAACTTTTTAGTATTTAAGAGATAAGCAAAAAGGTGGGAAAAAAATTAATCATGACATGCCAAGTGGCAGTTCTGATTTTTGCTTTAGTAAATAGTTATTGATGATTACTAATAAAAATGTTGGTTTAATGAGGAGCCTCCAAATCCTAAATGGAGGCTTCCCATAGTTTCTAAAAAAAATTCAAAAAAATAATAAAATCTAATTTTTCTCATCTTATAACTACCCCTTTTTTTCTTGTAATAAAAAAACTACCTTTTTTTACAAAAATGTAAATAAATCATCTTTAGAAAAGCAAACAGAAACCTCAAGAAAACTACTGTGATGTTTGAAAAGCAAGAAAGAACTGAGAATCAAATCAACAGATGAAGACTGAAATGCGGAAAATCAAACAAAAAATGACTACAAATCGATCACAATGCTCTGATACCATGTAATAATTTGCACAAGAGGTGCAATGATACTATGGATCACATACTAAATTGATAAAACTTGAATGAACAATAAGAGAAAAACTGAAATGAAAGAGAAACTAATAAGAGAAAATTGAGAGCATTTTTATTAATTACTATTTGTTGGATGGACTGAACAATACAAGAGTGGGGGTGAATAGTATTGAGGGAACTTGAGCTAAATTTTGCGGAATTAAAAACTAAAACAAAAGAAACTTTGAGACACGAGTTTTCCAAACACAGAAACTCTCAAGACAAACGCCAAGAGATAAAACTGTGACCTGATGCAACACAGGATTTCGTCTTTTATTATAATAGGATGCAACACCTAATTAAAATCTAAGACACCGTTCTTAAGTTCCTCCACAAACTTTAGAACCCCTCGTAACCAATCCCACTATTGGCTACACTCTATCTCTCGATTTCCTCTGAAATCCCTCGGTTATGAATTCCTCACTCACAACCCCTCGCTTCAATCAACAGATCAAAGCACTTACAACATAATAACAACCTAGATGCTTGGCACTTGTGTGAATAAAAAGACTCGGATTAATTGCTTGCTCAAGTGTGTCTTAATGATTTACCAACTGGTGTTATTCATAGTGATATGTGAGCGTGAGAACAAAGCAGTAAGCACACAACTACAATATCTCCTATTTTGTAGGAAGTAGTGCTTAGTGGAACTTGGACTGCAAGTCCACAATCACACGATCTCAGTTTGTTAGGTTATAGCCGTTAACTTCCTTAAATCTCTCAGTCAGTTTTAGCTTGATGAACATGCATTCAGCTTGCACACGTTTCCTCATAATTTATCAAAACAGATTTTCCACTATTTAAGGAAACCATTTTCATCAAAACCGTTTTATCATTAAAACATATTTTCAATTAAAATCATTTATCAAAGATATAGGAAAAGAATAACTGGAAATAATTTTATTATTCATTAAAAGATTTTATTCTTTCATAATATATACAAGTTACCTAGGATTTATTCTGAAATATCTTTGTATAAACTTTCCAATTTATATCCATTAATAAATATTATTCCATAAACCCTAATTCTATACCTTTTATTTTTCAAGCCAATTAATCACACATTAATGCGAAGCTTTACAATAAATCTAAAAATATAAACTTCTAGACCTATTGTACCAAGATGTTCTCCACGAAGCATCTTCAATCTTCGAGTCATGTTTATGCCAAGGAACTCGAACCTCCTTGAAACTGAGCTTCTTCTATGAGCTCCTCAAACACTTCAACAATCACAGAGACTTCTTCCTTCTCCGAAGGCTGTCATCATCCCTTTAAGATTCCTTGAAGCTTTAAAGCTGAAATCACAACACTCAACACACACATTAGAAATACACACACGAGTTTGCTCTTGGTTTGTTTGCCATTCATCAAAATCTAGGGTTCAACAATATTCCCCCTTTTTGATGAATGCTAAACCAAGCAAACTCTTTAATCATGGGGTCCAAGACCACAGTAAAGGAAATATGGGATTTGTTAGAAATAACTCATGAAGGTACAAATGAAGTAAAGCGTTCTAAGATAGACTTACTGATGTCTAAATAGGAACGTTTTGAAATGGAACCTAAAGAAACCATTCAGGATATGTTTACTAGATTCACTAACATTAATAATAATGAATTGGTTTCTCTTGGAAAGCATATACCTACTGATGAACAGGTTAGGAAGATTCTTCGAAGTCTTCCTCAGGATGAAAGATGGAGGGCAAAGGTAACTGCCCTTCAGGAAACTAAAGACTTCACCAAGTTTAATATTGAACAATTGGCTGGATCTCTCATGACCCATGAGCTGCACTTAGGATCCAGCACAAGTGATCTAAACAAAGGTAATAACTTGGCTTTGAAGGCTGATGAATCTGAGGAATCCGAGATAGGCGAAGAAGTTGCTGCAATGTTGGTAAGAAGGTTCAAAAGAATGTTTAAGTCTAACAAATTCTCTAAGAACTTTGTCAAAAAAAAACAGGTGCTACAAAGAATGATCAACCATGTCACCGATGTGGAGCAAGTGATCATTGGGTGAAGAATTGTCCTCTGAATCCCAACAAAGAAAAGGGCAAGACGAAAGCAAATAGCAAAGGTGCAAGAAACTTCAACAAAGCTGATGTAAGGAAGGCCATGATTGCTGCCTGGGGTGACTCAGAAAGTGATGAAGAAGATGAGTCCCCTGAATTCGAGACAGCCAATCTCTGTCTAATGGCTAAGACTAATGAAGAAACACAAGAAAAGGAGGTATTTCCTGATCCTGAACATCTACTTGCTTTCCCAAAACAAGACCTAGTTGACTTAGATATGGAATATGATGAAGACTAGAGGTATGTTACCAAAAGTCTAACAGAATCTGAAAAGGCTTTAAAAGTTTACAAGGAACATTGTGCCTGGATTGAGGATCACAAAACTGACGTTCAAAATAGATTATTTGAATTGTTTGACAAGAACCTTATTTTGAAGGAACTTGTTGAAAAACTTAAACAGGACAATGTCATGCTAAATATTGAAGTGACTCAGTATGAAATGATGAATGTTAACATAAATGGTGCAAGTTCCTCCTCAAACAATTTTAACAAAGAACTTGAGGAACTTAAGAAAAATCTTGAGGAACTCAAAGTTGAGAAAGCTAAACTTGAGAAGGAACTTGAAACCAGGAAAAGCAGAGACATAAGTCAATAATCAGTACCTAAATGGATTGAGCAAGCTCAAGTAAAAAGAACAGAAGGCTTAGGCTTTGTGCACTCTAAGCACAAAGGAAAGAAGAAGATGTTGATTTACCTAGTAACAAAGTTTGTACCTTCTGTGGCAAAACTGGCCACTATGTGTCTAACTGCACTAAGAAACAAACTGCTATGAAAAATAATGTAAAACAAGTTTGGGTAAAGAAACAAGATACTGCTTCTTCTTAAAAGGGACCCGAGGAAACCCGAGTTCATCGTTCTAACCCTTAAGTTCTTTTGCAGGTTCTAGTGAGGGGGAACAACACATGGTACCTGGACAGTGGTTGTTCCAAGCACATGACTGGAGACAAATCAAAGTTTATCTCACTGGAAGCCTATGTAGGTGGAACTGTGACTTTCGGTGACAATAAGAAAGGTGAAATCCTAGCCAAAGGTAAAGTTGGTAAGTCAAGTTCCCACTGTATTGATAATGTATTTTTAGTCGAGGGTTTGAAACATAATCTGTTAAGTATATCACAATTCTGTGACAAGGGAAACACAGTTAAATTTACAACCGAAAATTCTCACATCATCAGCAACCACACTGGACTTGTTGTTCTTGAGGGTAACAGAAGAGGGAACAGTTACACAATGGATCTCAACACTGTCCTAAGGAATAATCTTACTTGTCTCAGTGTGATTGAGGATGATGCCTTAATCTGGCACAAAAGTTTTGGTCATGCAAGTTTAATTTCTTTCACATGAATAAGCTGTACTCCAAGAACTTGGTAGTTGGACTTCCAAATGTCAAGTTCCCTGGTCAGTACATATGCGATGCTTGTGTGAGTGGGAAACAGATACGATCAACTTTTCAATGTAAAAACATGATAACAACAAAGAAACCTCTGGAATTAATTCATATTGATCTATGTGGTCCCATGCGAGTCCAAAGTAGAAGTGGTAAAAGATATGTGCTTGTGATTGTCGATGACTATTCTAGATTCACTTGGGTAATATTCTTAGCTAGAAAGGATGAAACTTTTAATGAGTTTGTAGACTTTGCTAAAAGAGTACAAAAATCAAGTGGATTTCAAATAGACCATATTAGGTCTGACCATGGAACCGAATTTGAAAATTATAAGTTTGATGAGTTTTGTAGGGAAACTGGAATGAATCATAACTTCTCTGCCCCACGTACTCCACAGTAAAATGGAGTTGTGGAGAGGAAGAACAAGACCTTGGAGGACATGGCAAGAACAATGTTAATTGTCAGTGGTCTTGCAAGGAACTTTTGGGCAGAAGCTATTAATACTGCATGCTTTATAATAAATCGTGTTCTGCTTAGACCTATAATTAAGAAAACTCCTTATGAACCGTTCAAAGGTAGAAAACCTAACATATCACACTTCAGAACTTTTGGTTGCAGGTGCTTTGTTCATAATAATGGTAAAAGAAACTTGGGTAAGTTTGATGAACGAAGTGATGAAGCTTTGTTCCTTGGCTATTCTAACCATAGCAAGGCATACAGAGTTTACAACAAAAAACTCCATGCGTGTAGAAGAAAGTATACATGTTATATTTGATGGAGCTAATACACACTTTAATGCTAAGGAAATAGATGATAATGATTTTGAAATAGGTCTTTCAAGGAAAGAAAATCCAGATGAGGAACTCAGCAAATATTCCAAGGAATCCCCTGCAGTTCAGATGAAGGAACCACAACAAGAAAACAGCTCCCGACCGACTGAAATTTCCTACCGCCATAAATGTAGTCGGTAATTACCGACTGACACCGACCGACACCGACCGTGCAAGCCATTACCGACCGCATACACGGTCGGTGACCGCCTTACAGTCGGTAAAGGTTGAAAAATACCGACCGAATTACAGACGGTCGGTAAATACTGACCGTCACCGACCGTATACACGGTCGGCAATGTTAATTTTCTTTTTTTTTATATCACGAGCACAAATCTTGTGCCGTGGGCCACACAAGATAAATTCCTAAAATAACTCCCTCATTTGCCTCTTTCTCTCTCTCTCTTCATTCTTCACTCTCTTTTCCCCCTCATCCTCTCACCCCCGTCCTCACTCTCTCTCTTCCCCCTCTTTTTTCAGATCCCCCCAACCTTCTCAACCTCTCATCACTTCTTTCTTTTCTCGACCGGCGGCGCCCCAAAATCAGCAGCCACGACCACCGGCGGCGCTCCAAAATCAGCGGCGGCAACGTCTTTTCCCTTGATTTTTTTTCTTTTCTCAATTTTTTTTTTGTTTTTTGGAATTTTCTTTTCTAATTTGGGGGTTTCAATTTTATTTTTGGTTTTTCTCCTCAATGTGTTCGTTAATTTCGCTTTTTTTTCCTCTCTTTCGTTTTTTTCCTTCCCAGATCTAAGTTCTGATTTGTTTTTTTTTTTTTTCATTTTCTTGGGTTGCTTTCGTTTTGGATTTTCTTCTATTTTCTTTCTCAACTTTATTTTCAGAAATTCGTTCAAGTACAAATTTTATTTCAAATTTAGTTTTTTAGATTTAGATTTCTGTTTTTCAGTAATTAATTTTTATTTTCAGATTTTGATTTCGTTTTCTAGGCGACTTATTTTCGTTTTCCATATTTTAATTTGTGTTTTTCAGATTTTGATTTCCGTTTTTTGATTTTGATTTCCGTTTCTTGATTTTGATTTCATTTTTTTATTTCGTTTTTTATTTTTAAATTTCATTTTTCAGATTTTATTTTTTCGTTTTTTTCCTTTTTGAAATTCGTGTTTAACTATAATCGTTTTCTTTTTCTGGTTTTTGGATTTTTTTTTGCTTTTCATCTGATTTTGATTTTCGTGGTTTGATTTTCATTTTGCTAATTTTGTTCTGATTTGTTTTTTTTGTCACTTGAAGGTGAAGATCTGGAAAATTCAAAGGTGAAGATATGGTCGATTCTAGGGTTAAGATCTGGAAAAATAAATGAAGAATTCCCCATTTTTTAGTGTGAAAAAATTGTCATAGGAATTTTGTATTTGTTTAATGTAATTTTTGCAAGTATAATTTTTTTTCTTCATATGAATGTATTCTATGTTATTTAATTCAATTTGAGTTTTGTTCATATTTGTTATTGAGTTTATTATTTTTGCTTTGTTTTTATTTAATTCTCCGTAAGTATAATGAGTTTTGTTTTTATTGAAAGTTGGACTGAACTACTGTCAGACTACTTTGTGCTTTCAAATTTTTTTATTTTGCAAACCAGATTTTTATTTTTTTAATTTAAATATATTAATACAATTAGCGACCGTGACGGTCGGTAATCTAAATTTTACCGACCGTCTGGCGGTCGGTAATTAGCGGGGGCGGTTGGTAAATTGAGTTGAACACACCGACTGTTTGTCGGTCAGTGATCGGTCGGTAACTGTTTACCGACCAACAAACGGTCGGTAACTGTTTACCGACCAACAAACGGTCGGTAACTGTTTACCGACCAACAAACGGTCGGTAAATCCTAGTCACCGACCAACTTTGCAGCGATCGACGTTTACCGACCGCTTTTCGCGCCCTTTACCAACCGCACTTGACGGTCGGCCGAGTCGGATTTTCTTGTTGTGAACAACCTGTAAATACCGAAGTTCCTCAACCTGAAGTTGTAGTAGAAGAAGAAACTGAGGAGCATGTTGAAGAAGAGGAAGACACAGAAGGAACTCAAGCTGAGACAGCTCAAGTAGGGGTTCCTGCGAGAGAATTCCAACCTAAACCTTGGAAACACCAAAGTTCTCACCCCACTGATCTCATCATAAGTGATATCAGTAAAGGAACTCAAACGAGAGCTCAGCTGAGGAACTTCTGTGCCTTCCAAGCATTTCTATCCATTGTTGAACCCAATAATCATGAAGAAGCCTTAAAGGATGCTGATTGAGTAAATGCCATGCAGGAGGAACTAAATGAATTCGAAAGAAACAAGGTATGGCATCTTGAACCCTTACCTAAAAACAAGAAAGTTATTGGACTTAAATGGGTTTTTAGGAATAAACTAGATGAATATGGAACCATTATAAGACATGAAGCAAGACTAGTTGTTAAAGGGTATAACCAACAAGAAGGCATAGACTTCGAAGAAACTTTTGCACCCGTAGCAAGGTTAGAAGCTATTCGAATTCTCATTGCCTTCGCATCTTTTATGGGTTTAAAATTATATCAAATGGATGTAAAATGTGCTTTCTTAAATGGATTTTTACAGGAGGAAGTTTATGTTGAACAACCTCCTGGCTTTGAAGATCAAAAATTTCCTGATCACGTTTTTAAGCTTGACAAATCTCTTTAGGGGCTTAAGCAAGCACCCAGGGCCTGGTACGAAAGGCTTTTAAAGTTTCTTTTACAAAATGAATTTAAAAGAGGAAAAGTTGATAAAACCTTTTTTTGTAAAAGCTGAAGGAACTGACCTATTGGTTGTGCAAATATATGTTGATGATATTATTTTTGGTGCAACTAATGAGAAACTGTGTAAGTATTTTGCTGACCTAATGAGTGGAGAGTTCGAAATGAGTATGATGGGTGAGTTAAACTTATTTCTTGGCATGCAAATAAAGCAAACAGAGAGGGGGAACTCAATCCATCAACAGAAATATATTAAGGAACTTCTGAAAAAGTATAAATTCGATCAAGTCAAAACTAATCATACTCCAATGGGAGTTGGTACCAGATTGGATGAAGATCCACAAGGCATATCCGTGGATCATAAAAGGTATAGAGTTATGATTCGTTCTCTTCTCTATTTAACTGCTAGTAGACCTGATATTTCTTTTAGTGTTGGTGTGTGTGCAAGATTTCAATCTAATCCTAAAGAATCACACCTTATGGCAGTTAAAAGAATTTTCAGATATTTAAAGGGAACAGAGAACATGTGTCTCTTCTATCCTAGAAGTGACACATTTGACTTGAAAGGATTTACTGATGCTGACTATGCAGGAGACTTAGTTAACAGTCCAGTTCCTTGGTTCTTGTCTTGTTTCTTAGGCATCAAAGAAACAGAACACTGTAGCCTTGTCTACTGTCGAGGCTGAGTATGTAGCTGCTGCTGCTGCATGTTGTTCTCAAGTTCTCTGGATCAAGCAACAACTTAAAGACTATGGTATGAGGTATGACTGTATCCCAATTTATTGTGATAATACTAGTGCCATATGTATTTCTAAAGATCCAGTTCACCACTCTAAAGTTAAGCATATACATATAAGACATCATTTTTAAAAGGATTATGTTGAAAAAGGCTTGATCAAATTAGAATTCTGTGAAACTGAAAGTCAAATAGCTGATATTTTGACTAAGCCTTTAGCAAGAGACAGATTCGAAAGGATGCGTATGGAACTTGGGATGATTCAACTATCCTAAAGAGGTGTTCCAAAAATTCCCCAAGGTATGGTCTTAAACATTATCTGTATATAAGTCTCATGCACAATTTTATGTGAAAACATTACACTGAGTAAATATGTATATATGTCTTGTGTGTGATTATGAAGTCATGAGTAGCTAATAAAAGGCAATTTGAAAAATTTCGTATAAAGTGTCAAAGCCCAATTTGTTTTGTTCAATAGTTCAAGGTCCATATCAAATTTCTCACAAAACAAATAAATTATTTTTTATTTTTTAACAGCTAAAAATTAAATCTCACAAAGTATTATCTAAATTAGTTGTATTGCATTCAAAAGATAATTCATCCCCTAAAATTTCTCAACCGGATGCAATTCACTTTGTTTGCTTGTTTAAATACCCACTTTTCCTTGTCAAATCAACTGCATCATTGTTATTAATTACTGACCGAATTAATTACCCTCTCAATTTTCACCACACAAATTCATCCTCTCTCACCACCGCCATTCAACTCACCTTTCACTTTCACCCAATTATAAAACATGCAAAATACAATTCAAAACCCCATCTTTTCATCTCCAATACCCACAAAACCCCTATTCTCTCTCCAAAACTCAAATTTCTCACCCATGGACATTTCTCCTGCCTCCAAAAATCTCACCGAGCCAAAAATGAATGCGACTCAAGAAATTGCTGAGGTTTCAAAGAAAAGGAAGTTCGAGGAAGTTGATGAGGACTGGAAGGAACTCGGAGATCCCATTCCCATGGAGGGCAAATCCCACATCCGCGCTAGAATTGAGGCTCGCTGCACAAATTTCATGATAGGCATGGCTGTGAACATGGATTGGTGCCGCTCGTGTAAGTTTACTCAACTCCTTGACATCTTAGAATTTCAGGGGTGGAGTGATTTATTTGGAATTTGCTATAAAATGTGTTGTCTTATTCGATAATGGAGAAGATTAATGAAAGTTTTATGCATGATAAGGGTGTGTGTTTTGTTAAAATTAAAAATAGAACAATTGAATTTACTGCTGATGATTTGAGTGAGGCGTTTGGGGTTCCTAATGAGGGTTTTATTGATTACTTTAAAGGTTCTTATAAGGAGAAGGTTGATGGTGTGAAAGTGAGGAAGTCTGTAAAGGGCGTTTGTGTTGATCAGATGGTGGAGTCAATTGGTGGAAACCCTAACCACATTAAAACGAACCACAAAAATTTCAGTCCCATTCAAAAATTGTTTTTTCATCTTGTCTTTCGTTCAATCATTCCTCGTACCCAACACAGAGATGAAGCTAATCATCTTGATGTTGTGTTAATTTACTGTCTTGAGCACAAAATTAAAATCAATTTTCCTGCCTTGATGATAAAACACCTTAACCATTGTGTCGAAAATAACATGAAAATTGGGTATGGAAATTTGCTTATGACCTTCCTTGAAAGCTACAATATCAAACGTGACAAAGAAGTCCTTACTATGCAGACCAACCACTTTGTTCAACCTAGTACTTTGCATAGACTAGGGTTGTGTGTCAAGGAGGGAGTGTGTGTGTTTGAAGAGGATGAGGATGATGAACAGGATGATGATAAACCTGCTGAGAAAGTTGAGGGTGAAAAAGAAGTTGAAAAGATTGTGGAAAGGAGTCCTGAAAGAGTGGAGCCTGTTTCTGAGGAGAAAGTTGATGAGGAGGAACATGTGCTGAAGCCTACTGGGAGAAGAGGCAAAGGCAGGGGAAGGGGAACTGCTGTGAGAAAGAGTGGGAGGAACACAAGGAGGGTTGCTGAGAAGGAGTCTATGGCTGCATGTTTTGATCTTGATGTAGAAGAGGAGGACACTAAGAAGAAGGAGCCTGCTGTGATAGACTGCCCCAAGTTGCTGATGAACCAAAGCTGGAGAAACAGGGTAGTGGATCTCTTATGGCTACAGGACAGGGTTTTGGTGGTTTCAGTTCCTCAACCATCCCCAACCATCTCTGAGGAACTGAAGTCACTTAAAGCTTCTGTTCTAAATCTCGATAGCAAGGTGGATAGTGTTCTGGATCACTTTGCAAAGGTGGAGACTCTGCTCGAGCAATAAGCCACATCGTCAAAGGTCATCACCACTGGACTCAATGATGCATCAACCCAGCTCTACAAGAGTCAAAAGAAGATTTTGACCAAGGTCACTGAAGTGCTACAAGAGCTTGGAGTTCCTGAAGATGCTTGATCTTCCCTCACCCTACCTACTATTATCCTAGCCTACCCTGTCCCCTAAATTTATTAAAACATTTGGTCTGTAATTAATCAAACTTTGGTCTGTTGGTTTTTGCTAATTAGCTTTTGAACAGGGTATTTGAACTTATTTCTTTTGTTGAACTATTATGGGCTTTGCATTTTAGATGATTAATATATGACTGCCTTAATTAATTGCTTGTGTATGGATAAATTGCATGCTTGATTTTATATGTATTGAAAAGGTACGACCAATTAACTTGGTTATGTGCTATGAGATATGTATATATGTGTCATGTTTTTGATGAAAGCAAAAAGGGGGAAGAGGAGCAAACCTCTTTGCTATAACAGGTTGATGATCAAGTTTCTTGCATAACAAAGCTGCTTGAGTTTCTCTTGCTGCTTCATTAAAGTATGTATAAGGTTAACACTTAAACTGTCCTGTGTTTTTGTTTCACTTATACATCCTGTGCTTATTGGTTTTTCACTAACACACAAAAGTTAGAAACACACACACGAGTTTTCTCTTGGTTTGTTTGCCATTCATCAAAACCTAGGGTTCAACACTATTTCATTGAATGAGAATACATGAAATGCAAATGATTAGTACAAGGGTATTTATAGACTGCTAAGCTCTCTTCCTATTGGTTGAGTGAGGTGGCAGAGCTATCTGATTGACTGAGAGTAGCTCACACATATTGATGAGCTGGAGGCCTTCTAGAAATATCCTGCACCTCTAACAGAATTCTGTTAGAGGGAATGATGATGACAGCTGCAGGGTGTGTAAGGTCAGCCATTCTGTTAGAGCTGATGATGTGAGCTGTAGAAAGGGTGAGGTCAGCTAGGAGAGTACAAGATCAGGTCAATATTTTACCATTATGGGCTGCATGGACTGATTTAGGTGCATGGACTGATCCAATACTCTCAACATTCTCTCGGGAAGGTGAGATGATAACATTGGTCCCGGTGTATTGCTCGGTCAATGGAGAAGCCTATAGCCTATCCTCATCATATTATCCTCAAATGCAACCTAAGTACTCAGCTCAGATTAGAAGTGATCAATGCCTCAAGTCCCTCAACACTCGGGTAAAAGACAACATGGTCAAATAAGATTTGTGATACACAAAGTCAAAAATATAAAATAAAGGAGTTGACAAATATTCTAGCCAAGGCCAAGGGATGTTACATGCTCAGCGAACCCAAATACAGCTTTGTAAATTGTAATCCAACGAGCTACTTCATTCTTCAAGTATCTTGGTAGTGGTCTTGACTTCAACATTCTTAATGGGTCAAAACGAAGGGAAAGTTGAAGAACAAAATGTTCGAAAATCAAACAATTTGCGGGAACATGATTTTGTTGAGATCCCCATAAAAAGCCAAGGCATGATAAGAGAGCCTCTTGTGTTGAATTGGCTTATCGAGAACATGTTTGCCCAAGTCAAAAGCTTCGTCTCAAATGTTAGTATTGGTTATAGTTAAATGTTTTTTTGTTTGTTTAGAAAACCTAAAAATCTATCTCAAGATCTCTTAGGACGGCTAGGAGGGAAGCTTTAATCACCTAAGCTATCCCTCACTCTCTAACTATAGTTAAATGTGGCTAATTATCATGTCTATCGAACATTATATATACACACTTTCACAAAGTATTGGGTTAACCGATCTCAGTCGAGTAATAATTAAGAATATATAGGTTCTCTAGGTGTAAAATAGGGATGGTCATGGGTACATAACTCGCTCCATTTTCAAGGGACCAGGTCTGATTTTTTTGTCCCATTGAATTTGGGTCGAATCTGGGCCTATGCGTCAAAAAAGGTTATTGGTCTGAGTCCAAAGAGTCTAAACCCAAACCTACCTCGGATGCAACTCGTATTTTCAGAGGGAATCTTAGTCTATAAATGCTAATATTAACATTCAGTTAAAGGGGAACAAATTCAGAAGCAATAATAGCATAGAAGTTCATATCATTCTACATTATTATATTCAAAGCAAGAGTCTTTCTTCTCATTGTTTATCTTTTGTTGCAATACTACATTATTTTATTAGTCATTGCTCAAGCTTGTAACTCACTAATCGTGGTTTCTTATGTCTAAATTCTCCTTAAGTAAATATTTTACTATTATTAATCTCTCTTCTTATTCTCTCTAAATTTATACTATTTCGATTAGTTGATTGGAGGAACCATATTCTTATTTCATTGTCGAGTGAACCAAAAATTGCTCGAACACATATCAAACGCGTACTCCCTCAGGAAAGTACACCAACAACCCTTACGCAGTAATGCGCTGCAATCAGCTCCTTTGAGTTTTCTAACCAGAGGGCAGTCTGTTCAACCTGTAATAAATTAAGAATCACATTCAGTAGTAGTATGCGTGCTCTTTCTGCACACGAGCCTGATAGAGAATCGCCATCAACTGAATATGAAGAGGGGGAAGATCCGAAATCTAATGTAGTCGCCATCTCCTGCTGCCCAACCTCTCCCACTTCCTTCGCCTCATGATTCTGTCACTCTGAAAGGTACAGGTCTACAGTCTTCTTTGTCCCCCTATGCGCTTCTGTTCCACTGCCACTAGTCCACTACCTCCATCGGGGATAATTCGAAACTTTGCCAACGAAGAAATCAGGCTTCCTTTAATACAGTAATATCTGAAAAAAGGTTCAGTTCAGAATCAATCCAGAGGTTACTGGAAAGACTATTATCAAGCATATAAAATTTTCATAAACCTTTTACCACTTTGATTATAAAGTATGATACACATACTTGTATATGAAATCAAGGATCAATTGTAGGGAATTTTTATAGCTACCAAGCTAAGTATACAATCTCTCGCCCCGCTCAACAGCTCAAGGCAAGTAACCTCTCTACAGGACTAGAGACATCATAAGGTTGATGTTGAGTATTTCTATATATGACCAAACAGCCACCATGGTCTTAATTTCAAAAAGAAACACTAAAAATAATGTAAGATAGGTGATCATTACTCTAATCCATGACACCATAACTACAACTATCATAACAATGAGACTGCATTATGAACCTGGTAGACTCGAGTCCTTATTATCGAGTATAAACATAATATCATTACTCAACTTTGCGATATTTGGTCCCATGGCACTCTGAGCCAAACACCATTTAACTTAATTGACTGGATAACTTGTAATGGTTCACCACCAGTTAGATCCCTAAACAGATGGCAGACAAAACCTTTTAGCAAATTAGCATTAGCACGGTACTATATAAATGAATGCAGATTTAGAAAGATAGAAGGAGATCTAGCAGCCAAGAAGATGACAATAATACTTAAGCAGTAGGAGCACATAGGTACAATAATATAGTCTTCGGTGAACACAGAACAAAGAGGCCATCATATGAATATAATTCAACGATAATTAACACCGTGTAGCTGCAACCCATTAGCATTTCTGCAGGCCCATCACCTGTATTATTATTCAGGTAACAAAACCCTGGAGTAGAAAATTCAAATTTAGATGCATTTAAGCTGCTGCAGCTAATATCGATATGATCAGAGTCATTAGACTTTGAATGAAAATGAATTTCAGTTACAAGGAAACCAAATAAATTCTAAAACAGAGATCAGAAACTACTGAATAAATCCTACTTGCCATTTATTATTGTCAATCAGTGAATGAAAACTCTCTGAGTTGAAAGCCTTTAGATGCTTCGGGGAGGTCACAACATAAATACTATCCAGCAACTAAAATTTCACATTTTTGCAAACTTTGGATGTACAGAGTGGCATTGAAGAATCCATTTACATAAACAACAATTAGAACAGCCAAGTTTTGACCAGCTACATTGGTTCACTTACACTTCATAGCCTAATTGTTCCATGAATCAAACATCCATACATATGTTCCAAATAAGGCCATTACTAAAGGAGTCAAAACTCGAAACCCTCTCAAGAGGTAATTGATGAATACCAACAAAAATTTATAAATGATAGCCTAGTACAATACATGTCTTCCCACTACACAATGAGCTACTCACTCCAAACATATGTTCACACTACTAGTAAAGCTAACCATGATTGAATTATCATCAGTTAACAATCAAAGTTTCCTTAGTAAGTAAAACATAACAAAGAGGGACAAATTTTATTCATTAACAGATCCTTAAAAATGTTACAATCTAAGTAAACTAATGCAATCATTACTAGAGGATTCTTACTCACCAAAATCATATGCAATTTTAGCAACTCCAACTGTATTCAAGTAAATGGATGATTGCATTAGATAATTTTAAACCAACTGTATTCAAGTAAATGGATGATAACAACAACTGCTTTTAAAATTCATATTATCTACATCAAATTAAACGCCGAAAAATTGATCAACACAGCCAAATTATCACAAGCTTAAAATCCAGGTACTTGCAAATTGATCTATGCCTTACCCTAAACAGCAGTATCATTCCTGCAGTATCATATAGCGCAGACATTACCCCTTTGAACCATCTTTCTGAACACAATGATACGACTTGGACCATCTGGATTTCTAGCATAGCTTCCCTTATATTATACTTTTTCCATTCAGAGTGAAATGGAAAGAAGCAAACAAAGATCATCTTTCTGAACACAATGATACGACTTGGATTTGTAGCATAGCTTCCGCTATGTGTACCGAAAAAATAGGATCATAACTTCGCGGGCTCATAATATCTGTAAAAGAAGGTTCAGTTCAGAATTAATCCAGAGGTTTCAGAAAAGACCTTTAATAGCAATCAAGTAATAAAATTATTTATAAACCTCCTACCACATTAGCAGAAATTTACCTCATTAGCAGAAATGCCAAATCTGCCCAAAATGACCACAAAAGCGAGACGAATTACATCAGACAGCATGAGCACATATTTTGCAGGCTAAGAATAGGAAACAGCATGAAGATCTTCATTTATTAAACACAAAAATAAGTGCAATAAAGACAGAAAATTCAAAAGTTTAAAGCAAAAGGATAAGTAAAAACAAAGATCAGAAAACATAGCAGCTCTTGCCAATCTTAACACAATATCATATATCATATATGTATATGAGGGATGATCTTCAGCGCCCATCCTCGATGCTAATTCACCCTTCAATGCAGTATGGAGCCCTGAAGCATCACCCAAGAGAGATTTTGCTTTACATATTCACGAATATCACGAATCAACCAAGAACTTAATAGAAATTTTCAGAACAAGTACCACATTCTCCGTCATCAATGTGTCCACATACTCCAATCAGTTTACCTTGATTTATTGCAATGTGTCAGTGGACAGCCAGCAATTCACCATCTGAAACACTTCCCATCTGCAAAAATGCAACAAAATGATCAATTCAGTTTAAGCTCAAAACTCGACAGAAAAAGGTGTCTAGAATCAAGATACTCACAAGTTCATATGTCAAATTAATCCTGTATAACCAGATGCTGAGGGGTGTTTCAGAATCTCAGAAACACAAATTTCTGAATTTTCTTACGAACAGTACAATTAATTATAGATTGCTTTGATATGTTATCCAACTTTATTACTATTTAGAAGACATATACTCCGCATGAATTACCAAGTAATATGTGTGCCATCAATTGAGTACGAATTTACAATTTACCAATGGCAGAGTGTATAGATCAACCCATTGTTGCAGTATATCTTCAGAAAAAGAAAGGCATATCTTCTTTCCTCAATTCTCAGGAAATCAAATTTCCTACACCTACAACCAACCAAACAACACTGCACTTCCATAATTCACAGGAAGACTAATCTCCCATGGAAATCATTTCCGGCCAAACAACACCTTTGTCTTCCTACATATCATAGGGAAATGCTTGGTCCAAACCTAAACAAATAAAAAATCTAATCTATAAATCTATTACCCAATAGTGTGGGCTTCCCATGGTAGATGGCCTAGATGCAATGGAAGTCTTAATGCTGTTACAATCACAACAGTGAAGTTAATAGTTTGCAAATGGGATCTATACGAGCATATTTCTACACAAAATTAATAATAAAAAATCGAGTTTGCAAGGCCATATTTCCGCACAAGTTTAATGTGCAATTACTAGCCTGCATTTCAAAATCATGTTGAGGCACACATTGATCTTCACTTCTTCAGTGCACCTATCGCTTTTCTCTTATCATCTAAACTGTAATAATCGCTCAGGTCCCCGACTTGACAGTCCATTCCTAAAGGACAACTTTGCCTATTTTCCTATCAACACTTTATGACCTGGATACAATGAAATGCAGAGACTATTATTTCAATGTATCCAAAACTCCAGGTCATAAATAATACAACGCTAATAGTCAGTTGTCCACACAGAGGGCACAGGTCGATCTCCCTACAGTTCTATTTAGTCGAGTTCAGAACACCGGGAGGCAGTTACAGATAAACCCCAATCACACACGAGACCCAACCAACAATAGTTTAGACCTCTCATGATCCAAGACCAAGGGCTTTCCTCAGATGACAAAAGTTAATAGCAAACAGGAGGAACACTTTGGCAAAAATAGACCAATGATTGTCTAGACATTGGAGAAAAGTGCAGCTCTATGCAGATGTATGAACATGTCCTCCCTTCTTTCTATCACTCATACTATAGACCTAATAATACATGATTTCTTCACTTTACATTCAACAGACACAAACAAATAATTCAAGCTGCTACTAATAATATATTTCTCCAAAACATGTGTGTTTGTTCATATATTACTCTACCCTATCTCTTAAGTTAAGATTCATTTTAGAGGTCGGACTCAGTTGGTTAACCACATCAAGTCCAAATCTGATAGCCACTTAAGTTAGTTCCAGAAACAGAATCGGAGAGCAGACATTGCATTCTTAAACCATAAAAAATGAAAAAATACCCCAGATCATCACCATTTCATTTTCCTAGTGCACAAAAGAGCATAGATACACTGATGCAAAACCATTCAAGACATGCCACTGCTGCATAAGAAACCATTCCCACTGTGAAATCAATTGATTCTTTATAATTTACAGCTTGGCAAATGGCAACTATCAAGCTAAATGGCTTAACAACTCTCATCCTGAAATGGGAACAGAAGAGAGCCAACGAACTACAATACATGCTGTGCAACGAGGAATTGACTATCATGAATAAGCAAAATTTAATTCCTATCCTAACACAATCGACAATTGTGGCCAGTGAAGCAACCTTACCCTTGGTGTGCAAGTATTCTACACCTTAAGGACCTTTTTTGCCTCCTTCACTTGCCCTCCTTTTGGAAGTTGCTGTCCTGCAATCACAGAACAATGTTTGAAGCAATATAATTGCAGGTAGAAATCATGTAAGCTATTTTCCATACCATGCCATCGAACTCAGGCCCTCCTATGGCTATAAGCTTTTTCTGGTAAAAACTCCACCATCGATAATCAATTGCTCCACCAGATACCTAAAGGTTACAGGACATGGTTTGATCACTTCCTTACCACCATGGCACCATTGGTTCATCTTCCATCTGTTCATGATCTCCATAGGAATTCCACGTTTTCCTATTCGATTCATAGCCAGCATCATGAGTTCATGACTAATTAACAATACTGGTAACTTCTTCACCATCATCCGACGGTGAGTAAATGCTGCATAATGGGAAATTCTGAAGTTTTGAGTCACATAACCAGTCCTCACTGAAATTTTCTATCAATTTCTCAGTTTACTTCCAATTGAGCATCACCCATATAACAGAATACAATAATTCAGTTATATCATATTAATCCTGTCAACAAATTTCATGCAAAATTTAAGCCTCATTGATGTTCAAAAGCATGAATTCAACTTCACATATAGACTGAATTGCACAATAACCGAGCTTGTTCATTGCCCAAATGAAAGGCAACTTAGACAACTGAAAATAAGTTCTGATTCTAGAAAAAAGTAGTACAGTACTGACCACAATCAACTCCTCCAATTAACTCCTAATATTCGACTATTACATATATAAAAATTGACAGATTCTTCCTAATATAGTTTGCTAAACCATCCTTTTTGTTCTCTCTTCATTCCTTTCATTCATCTCAATCCTTAAACATCCCTAATGAGCGAACAATCCTTGTAGCATCAAAATGAATCTGATTTTGCAATTTTGCAAATGCAATCATATGTATCGGAAAACAAGATTGGTACATATGTTGCATTTCTTCCACTGGAAATTGCACCTGTAGTATGGGAAAAATTATTCTATTAAAACAATTCAATAAACTTAATATCGATATCAATGATTAAATGGAAAGTAGAATTTACTTACTTTTGCGAGTTCAGTGGCGTGTCGATATGAGTCTCTTAACCGAGTTAAACCCTGCTCTAATATCAACTGAGAATGTGATCCAATTACATTCCAACGCCAACCACTAGGCTTGTTTGCACCTTCAAACCCCGACAACCAACTGTTATGTTTTTTCGTATAGTTAATGTGTAGCACTTTTATCAGGATCTTGTGTTTTGAATTTGAAATCATATCACGAAAATTCTTAGTTGTGGGTTTTGACAGCTTGTAATCTTGTCCATCAACAAATGCATCACTAGCAATTGGATAGACTGAACATGTAGCAGCCTCTAAAGCATCATGCAACTGTATGATGTACTGGATTCTCATTTTATCATTCCAAAAAATCACGTTTTTGAAAACAAGATTAATATCTTTGTCCAACAAAGGGTAAAATCAAATCAGCTAGACTTAAAATTAGAATTAAGAGTATATAAATGTCATTACACACTGAACTTTTTATTTCTTTGTTAAATGAACAAGAAATAACAAACTTTGGTTATAAACTAAAATTTACAAAAATTAAATGTATAATTGAACAACTCATTTTACTCAGCCAAGTAAATTGTTGTGATTCGTCGCACTCAACCAATCAATAAAGTCTTTTACTTCAGAATAAATAGTATCGGAACCCCTTGCCTTGTTATGGCTTATGCCTTTGAATAATTTTGACATCTCAGTTGTTTCATATACCCAATCATGATGTGGTTCTATAAAACAAATAAAACATTAATCAAAATTAAATTAATAGTATACTATATTGGATGGAAATGAAAAATGTAATAATATATACCTCTTTTTTCGTAATGGGTGAATGTTGTCTTCACCAATATACATGCACTCAGAATTTAGAATGGTCCTAAAAGCTTCATTCTTGAACGTCATAACAGTTTTCACAATGCTTACGATAAGTTTCTTAAAACTTGAACTAGCGTACAAGCGAGCATTTACTGAATCTTTCTCTCATGTACGAACCGCTATTGCTGGAAAAAAACCAATTGCAAGAAATACGGAGAGCGGACTTGTATCAACAACCTTAACCATTACTACAAGCTGGTTATTGGTACCCTCAACGGTACATGGCAGAAAAAGGGTAGGAAACCACTCATGGTTGCCCATCATTTGTCTCAAACAATGATCAAAGCACTCAATTGATTCTGATTCATTGAGCAGCTTTACTTGCTTGTATGATAACAGAGTATCGCCATAACTAATGGAGGAAATTCCGTCATGTCTAACTTCTGCTTTATAATTATCTGGAAAACTCATGACCTAAATAATACATGTAATTTCATTATTTTTTCCAATCAACACTTTTCAAATTTCAGAAGACGTATCTTATATATGCTTCAAAGAACAGATGTGAAAGTCGAATGATGTGAACTTACAGAGCAGTGACGGATCTTGAATTTTTTTGTTTAGGGGGCCGATTTTTTTAAAATATATGATTTAGATAATTTGAATAAAAATGTATACGTGACAAAATTAATCCAATCCGATTATAAAACTAACTCGATTGAAAATTGACCAAATACCCAAATAACCCGAAAGAAATTAATTCAAACCGATTCTTATCCGAAAATAAATTAAGCCAAACCGAAATCATATCCAAATTTAATCGACATAAACTCGATTTGATTAAGATTTCTACATTGCTCAATATCACCCGATCAAAAATCGAATTCAATACGACCCGATCAAAAATCGAATTCAATACGACATAAACCGAATTGACCTGATATAACATAAACATGATAAATCGAAAGAATTTAAGGGTAATTCGTTTTACTCTAAAAGATCAAATTTCGACTAGACACCAAAAATCGAAATTTAAACTAAAATTTTTTGTCGTGTTTGTATTAGGGGCCATGCCCCTGTTAGCCTCTATGGAAGATCCTCCCCTGTTACGGAGAAAGAGAAAGTGAAGAATAACCGATGAATTAAGTAAGAGAGTCCAACAACGATCAATTGTTCTCTGAAATAACTCTGAAATAAGAGAAAGACTATAATTAGGTAATCTTAAGCAAAAAAAAATCAACTGACCATTTTACATTTCCTGCATGACAATGATAGCATCAATCATCACTTAGGTTCAAGCGAGGTTCCTTAGATGCTTTTGTAATTATTTTGGTTGTGTAAAAATTCCATACACCTAATCTTTCCAAGTTAATAGTACCATGCATTGTGTTTTTTTCACCTCCTTTGAATTCCTCAAGTGTACAAAAAATCCTTGACATGACTAATAAAACCTTTTAAACAATATGTGTCTTTTGACTTCATTTACTCTTTACCAATTAAACATTTTACATTTCATACATGGCATTGATCGTCACTTAGATTCAAGGGAGGTACTTTAGACTACTCAACAAATTTCATGCATATGAAATATCGGATAGTGCAATTCAATTTGTATATGAGGGTAAATTACCAAGAAAATACATGCAAAGGAATTACCATGATATCGAAGAATTGATTAACAAATTTCAACTAAACACAAGCTCGTATTATAAAACCAAGGAAAACAAAATGAAACCGCAAAAGTTGAGAAGACATCTATTATATATGGTTGGATTCTTGGATTTCAGCGCAAAGTCTATTGTATGGATGCATTACATGCTGAAACTGCCAACAATTATTGAATTCATATCAGACTCCAAAAAAGCTAAAGAAAGAATTAACACTATGCAACAGGGGAAAGATATGTATTCTAATGGTTTAGCTACTAGCAGGCTTAAACTCAGGTTTGAAGAAGCGCATTGCAGCTAGATTGGAAGAAATGGAAATCAGTTAGCATAAAGTTTAACTAAGAAGGAAAACTTTCCAAGAAGTAGTGATGTCAACAAGACTAGTTTTCATTGGTAACCTCCTAGTCATTGCTTGAACATATTTTTCTCGAATTGTAAGGAGCTTTTTAAAGCTGTGTAATGGGGTTTAACCCTGGATATTTTATTATTTTACTTTAGTTTCCTTCTTCACCAAAAATAAATAAATAAATAAAAATAAACATAATTCTTACCTATTATGAAGAAGTATATGATGAATTAAGTAAGAGATTCCAGGAGCAATCAGGCAGAAGTGAGTTCAGCATCAATAGTTCTCTGCAACAAGAGAGTCTATAATTAGACAATCTGAGACAAAAAATTTAAATAAAAAGGAAGGGGAAGTGACTAATTTAATTCCTCGAACACCAAGTTACATAATATAAAGTACAACGATACCTCAATGTACTGGGCTTTATATATGTATCATGCAGAACAATAAGTTAGAATCATCAAGAAAACTAGGTGTAAAGCACATAACAAGTTCTTACAAGATATATATGTTGGAAGTTCTTGATGTCAAAAGAAAGAATTTGAGAATCCCATTTTAAAATCTCTTTGGTCTAAATTGGTTTAAAATTTCATTTGAATTTTAAACCTATCCATTTTATTTAGGGAAATCGTGATCGGTTGAATATTTGGTGATATTCCAACAGTATATTATATATTATTATATAATGTATTTGCACCAAAAAAATTTATTATATAATATATAATATATGATGCTTTGAAATCGTTTCATTTTGAAATCTCTTTGGAATATTTGTTCCAACAGTATATTATATATGATGACTACAATAAGAAGCTCTTGTAAAATGTACTACAACAAATAAGACTATTAGTTACAAACTAAGTGCTTAAACGGTGCCTCCATTTTTTGAGTATAGAACTAGAATGACATTAAAAACTCAAAAGTATTCCATAGAAGAAAAATAAATACATGCTTTCAGGATAAATAAAGTAATTCGATCAACAATTGAAGCAACAAGAACAATTAACCACTATACATTTCTTACATGGCATCAATCTTCCCTTATATTCAATGTGGTTCTTTTGAAAACTCAACAAATTAAATCTCATGCATATGACATATCCGGGTAGTACAATTCGACTGGTATATGCTTGATAATCATCATGAAAATCCATGACCATAATACATGCAAAGGTAATAGCATAATAAAAAGAATTGATGAACAAATTTAAACTAAACACAAGTTAGGTTGGTATTATTGAATTAAGAAAGAATATGAAAATTTCTCAAGTTGAGAAGATATATCTTATATATGCTTTTATGAACAAGTGTGAATTAGTATCTAGGAAAATGTTTTCTCCCAAAACGAACAGAGCACGAGTAATATAATAAAAAGTACAACCTCTTGTTTATGTGCACGGCTATATATGTGTGTGTATCGTGAGGAACGGCAAGTTAGAATCATGTAGAAAGCTAATATGTACATTCTTTAAAAGCATATATAATTACATAAAGCTCTTAAAAGATGTATATTATACATGATGACTAGAATAACAAGCTCTAACATGACAAATAAGACTCTTTGTGCATTAGTTACAACTTACAAACTAAGTGCCTAGACTACTATACTATTGGTTCATCCAATTTCTGAGCATTGAACTAGTAAGACATGGAAAAGTCAAAAGTAGTCCATATAAGGAAAAATAAAGTACATGAATCCAGGACAGCTATAGTAATTTGATCAACATTATTAGAAACATCAAGAAAAATCAGATGCTTTTTCAAAAACTTTGGAACTTTTTTTTACAAGATGGTACCTTGTAATTATTTTGGTTGTGTAAAAACTCCATTCACCTTTTTTATTCATTTCATAACTCCTTCCATCTTATTGATTTTCCAACCAAAAAAAAAACTATTCTTTTATGGTCTGTAAGAGTAGGGTTGACAAGAGAGAATATATATAGTAAGGTTAAATTCAATTTTTGTGAGAGAAAAACGGTAGTCACATAAACCATTTATAAACATTGCAACCTTTTTAGAACATAGCAAAAAGAAAAACATTGCAAAGTACTTTTCACTCTCTTTTTTCCATCACCTTTCTATTTCTCTTAGTGTCCAAAAGATCTTTGACTAACAAGGGAGTCATCACTGTGGCATCCTCAGCCCGGATGAATGACTCAATTGCATCACTTATTAGACCTTCCTTGAGTTTGGCCTTTGCAACCTGACTCCATACAGCATCCTCTTCAACACATAATGCAAACCCCACAATGCGATCAATATTCTTGATATTGTCCAGTAGCACATTCACAGCCTGGACAGTTAAGTTGGTTTTCTTAAAGATTGCAAATGCATGCTCATACAACTGTGCTGCAACTGCCACTTCTCCAACTGCAGGTCCATCGAAGTGTCTAACCTATTGATGTAATCCATAACTCTTGAAGAATCTACCTTGATAGTAGTAAGGATAAGTAGATTTTGCAAATTGAAGATTACATTGGAAGCAGAGTTTTGAAGCACAATATTTTCAAGAAGCTCAATCAGCTCATGGGGAAGATCAGTTGTCATGATGGCTTTAACAGTAGCAGAAACCTTTTCAGGGCTCTTGCTTTCAGGTAAAGCAGTTGAAATAACTTGATCTATTAATTGCCTTCTGTACTCGTTGTTTGGAGTGAGGACCATCTCCCAGAGGTCACCGTCCATTCTCTCCACGACATATCTGATGATCACAAAATTCTACACATTAGAGCAGTAACAAGAATAGTAAATGCTCCATTTGAGGAGCGGAAAATCATACAAGGTTCAAGTATATTTTCAAGAGAAATAACAAACAAAGGTCAACAATATCCTTTCAAAGGAGTCAACCGTACAAGTAGGATATAAACACACATAATCATTCTTAACCAAAAGAATTTACTAATGTTGATAACAAAACCCTATGATAGTTTTCAATATACCCCAGCTCAATCAAACATGTTACCACAAACAAAAACAGAAGCCCACGAGAATGAGGAGGAAAGCCCAGGAAGGATATTTCTATCACAACAGAAGTATGCAGAAGACCTACTCAAGAAGTTTAGCATGAGTGAATGCAAGCCATTATCTACACCAATGGCCCTAAGCGAGAAACTATCAAAAAATGATGGCAAGGATAAGGTCGATGCATCAATATATCGAAGTTTGGTCGGCTCCCTTATTAGGCCCGACATAGTATATGTTGTCAGCATAATATCCAGATTCATGAATGAGCCAAGTAAAGCGCACTTAGGAGTAGCAAAAAGGATTGGGACAAAGAGCTATGGAATTCTATATGAAAAAGAAGAAGATTACATGCTTATAGGATACACAGACAACGATTGGGCCGGAAGCGTGGATGACAGGAAGAGCACAAGCGGGCATGTATTTCAATTAGGATTGAAGGTAATCTCTTGGTCATCAAAGAAACAAAAGACAATATCGCTATGATCCGCTGAAGCAGAGTACATTACAGCAACAAATGCAGCATATTGGTCGATCTACAGCAAACAGAAGAAGAATCAACAACCATATTATGTGACAACATGTCTGGTATAGCAATGACGATGAGTCCGGTCTTCCACAGCAAATTGAAGCACATCGAGATACGATAACACTTTATTCGCAAGATGGTCGAGAAGAAGGAGATCGAGCTGCAATTTTGCAAAACGGGGGAGCAAGGGATATATTCACAAAGGCAATATCCAAAGAAAAATTCATCGAGTTCAAAAGACAACTTGGTGTATAAGATTTTTCTGATTAAGGGGGGTTGTTAAAATCACTAATCTAGAAATATCTTAAAGTCACACAAATTAGGTAGAAATATCTAGAATGGAAAATAACTAATGTAAATAGAAAAATCTAGCTTAAGTCAAAGTCCTAGAAGAATCCATCTAAAGAAGAGTTGAGAAGTAACTAAAATAATATAGAATGGTAAAAGGTAGAAGGAAGTAACAGACATTAACCGCTATAAGTACAAGTTGTAAGTGTTTGTATGAAGCAATGCAATAAGCACATTATTCCTAATTCAGTTACACATTCTCAAAGTTTTCTCCTCCACTACCAAATATAAATCATTAATTAATACTTGTGATGCTAAGAAAACTAAATCATGAGAGATATTGTAGGTATTTGTTGTTAAACTGGTCTGATTAGTCGATTTCGTCGGAGAGAGAATCATTGAGTACTTGCTCGTCGTTGGATGTCTGAGTTCGATTGACTGCTATGGCAGCTCAGGAAGGTTCATCACAACAACTTCGAAACTTGGTTGCGAGTTTTCAAGGTGCAATGGAACAGGGAAATGGTGAGGAGGTGCTGAGGAAGGTAAACTCCGTTGATGTACCTGGTCCATCATGGAATCAGCGATGTTTTGAGCACCTTCGTGATGAAGGGTGGATCTCATGAGTGGAGATCTTTCTGGTAAGTCTTTGGTACAAATTACTTTGATGACATCAATGATGAACTCTGTTATTTGGAATTTTGCTATTGTTTGTTATGTGTTGGGTTCTAGATATCCATTTAATGTTGTGAATGCTTATGCTAAATGGACTTGGGGCCAATGTGGTATTGATAAAGTGGCTATGTTACAAAAGGGGATGTTTATTGTGAGGTTTAAGGATGAGGTGAGTAGGGAGAATGCTATTAATTTGGGGCCTCAATTTTTTAACACTAAACCTGAAATAATAGATGGTCAACTGATTTGAACTTAGATGACTTGAATGTATGCTCTGTGCCTATCTGGATTCAATTACCTGGTTTGGATTTGAAATATTAGGGTGCTAGTACTTTAATGAAACTTGCTGGTGTGATTGTTAAACCTATTAAAACTGATAAGATCACTGCTCAGAGGGAGATGTTTTCCTATGCTAGAATAATGATTGAGGTGGAAATCAATCAGGTACTACTTGAGTGCATTGAGTTTGTGAATGAGTTGGGTAGGAAAGTGTCTCAGGATGTGGTTTATGAGTGGAGGCCCATTGTATGCTTTGAATGTAAGGGATATGGGCATACTGGTGCAGAATGTAGAAGGAAGAAGGAGGAAGTTGGGAAGAAAATGAATAGACAAGCTGTAAAGAAGGTTTGGGTTGTTAAGCAGCCAACTCATATTGAAATAGAGCCTGTGTCAGTAATAGCTAAACTTGATCATGCTGCTCAGTTTACAACTGATATTCAGCATCATGATGAGCAGGATGTTGCTCCTTTGGATCATGATGTTGCGGTTGAGAGCCTTATAACTGATGCACAGGTGCATGAACTGCAGACTGATGAAGGAGGGGGTTTTGCTGCACATGGAAGGGTGCTTGAAAAACTTCCTGATGGATAATATGGGTTTTTGGAAAACTAGGGGATTAAATAGCTCCTGGAAACATGGAAAAATTAGGCAATTTCTTCATCAAAATAGAATAGGGCTATTTGGTCTCCTAGAGACTAGGGTTAAGGATGTTAATTTCTTTAAAGTCTTCCCTAAGGTGTGTGATAATTGGAGTGTTTGCTGTAACTATCAACAACATAGAGGTGGTAGAATTTGGTGTGTGTGGTAGCCTGGTTGTTTCAATGTCAATATTGTGACGGTTACTGATCAGTTGATTCATATTCAAGCTTCTCATGTTGCAACACAGGTTAGGTTTTGGTGCACTTTTGTTTATGCTCATAATGATCCTAAACTCAAAATGGGATTGTGGAAGGAGTTAGGAATTATTGGGAAAGGAATGACTGGTCCTTGGGTGGTAATGGGGGATTTCAATAATGTTTTGAATCTTGATGAAAGAATAGGGCAGCCAGTTACACTGAATGAAGTGGTGGATTTTAGGAGATGTTTGGTGGAGTGTGGCCTTATGGATCATAAGATGAATGGTCCTTTTTTCACTTGGAATAATAAGCAACAAGCAGGGGATAGAGTTGCTTCTAAAATTGATAGAGTGGTGGTGAATGAGGCTTGGGTGGATGTATTTCAGAACTCTGAAGCTGTTTTTCATTCTAAAGGGCTTTTTGATCATTGTCCTTGTGTTTTTTATCCTATTGAACTGAGTGTCAGGAGGAGAAGCTCTTTTAAATTTTATAATATGTGGTGCCTTGCTCCTAGTTTTCTGGATGTGGTATAGGATGGTTGGAATGGTGTTGTAGAGGGAGTTCCTATGTTTGGTGTGGTCCAGAAACTTAAAAAACTGAAAATTCCTCTTAGGAGGATGAATAAAGAGCATTTTAGTGACATTGAGGTAGCTGCTGATGTTGCTAGAGGGAAGTTGGCTCAGATTCAAGAGAGGCTACATAGTGATCCACAAAATTCAGAGTCTATTAGAGAAGAATGTGATGTAAGAGCTGAGTATGGGTTGAAAAATACTGCAAGGTTGCGTTTTCTTCAGCAAAGAGCTAAGGTGAGATGGTTGAGGGATGGAGATGGTAATACCTCCTTTTTCCATTCCTATTTAAAGAAAAAAAGATTACATTGCAGAGTGTTTAGGGTGCAAAATCTCCATGGGGAGGAGATGAAGGGAAATGAACAGGTAGCTCATGCATTTATAGAGTATTACACTGGATTGTTGGGAACTGCTTGTCCTCAGAAGCAATCTGTTAAGCATCATATAGTGACGAAAGGTTCTCTTCTTACTGAGGATCAGAAGCACTTAGTAGCTAGACCCTTTTCTAGGGAGGATGTTAGGAGGGCTTTGTTCTCAATTGATGACACTAAAGCTCCTGGTCCTGATGGTTATTCTAGTAAATTTTTCAAGGAAGCTTGGCATGTGATTGGTGAGGAGGTCTCTGGAGCAGTTCTGAACTTCTTCCACACTGGGAAGATGTTGAAGCAGATTAATACTACTAATCTGGTTCTGCTACCTAAGTGCTCTCTACCTTCCAAGGTAACTCAATTCAGACCTATAGCTTGCTGCAATGTAATATATAAAATCATTAGTAAGATGATTAGTAGTAGATTTAAAGAGGTGCTTCCTAGCATTATCAATGAATCTCAAGGTGCTTTTGTTGCTGGTAGAAGTATTATGCATAATATTTTACTCTGCCAAGAACTTATTAGTATGTATGGTAGGAAAAATCATACACCTAAATGTACTATAAAGATAGATCTACAGAAAGCATATGATAGTGTGAGTTGGGTGTTTATTGAGCAAATGATACAAGCTTTAAATTTCCCTGAGGTGTTTATTAACTGGGTGATGGCTTGTGTCAGTACTCCTAGTTACTCCATTAGTATCAATGGAGAGATGTCTGGTTTTTTCAAAGGAGCTAGGGGCATTAAGCAAGGTGATCCCATGTCTCCCTTGCTGTTTGTAATCTGTATGGAGTACCTACATAGAGTTCTTGCTGTGGTTGGGGAGAGGAAGGATTTTTCATACCACTACAAGTGTAAGCAATTAAAGATCACTCATCTGGTTTTTGCTGATGACTTATTATTGTTTTGCAAAGGAGATATCCCTTCTATGATGTTGCTTTTGAGAGCTATTTCTACTTTTGGGGCGGCCTTAGGTTTGCAAGCTAATAATGATAAGACAGCTATCTATTTTGGTAGTGTTGAGTAGGAGGTTCAGGATGATATGTTGCAAGTTTCAGGGTTCTCTCTAGGTACCCTTCCATTTAGGTACCTAGGGGTTCCTTTGAATGCTAGGAAGCTTTCTATGACAGATTGTGATGTGCTTATTGATAAAATGCTAGCTAGAATCCATTATTGGGGCTCTAAAAACTTATCTTATGCTACTAGAGTCACTCAACTATGTAGATGTTTTTTGTGGGCTCTAAAAGCTTTCTATGGTAAATTCTGTTCTACTGAGTATCAACATGTATTGGGCGCATGTGTTTATTCTCCCTAAGAAGCTTTTACATAGAGTCACTCAACTATGTAGATGTTTTTTTGTGGGAGGGTAAAGTTAATTCAAATAGACCTCCCCCTATAGCTTGGGATTTGGTATGTAGGAAGAAGGTTGAAGGAGGGTTTGGAATTAGGGATTGCTTTACTTGGAATTGTGCAGCCATGGGGAAGTATGTATGGCAGATTGCTGAAAAGAAGGATAATCTATGGGTTAAGTGGATCCATCACTTTTATATTAAAGATCAAGATTGGTGGGGGTTCACAACCCCTCATCAAGCAAGCTGGAGTTTCAAGAAGCTCTGTAAGATTAAGGATGATCTGAAGTAGGGATTTATGCATTCCCTGCAGTTTCAACAGAAGTACAGCATCAAGAAGGTGTATCTTTGGTTGAAGCAGGATATTCCCAGAGTCAGGTTGCACTATTGGGTGTGGAATAGGTTTAACATCCCAAAGCATGCTTTTGTTGCTTGGATGGTTGCCTTGGATAAACTTAAAACAAGAGCTAAGCTTGTTAAAGCTGGTATTATTGACACTGATGTGTGCTGTTTGTGTGGGAAAGCTACTGAAAGTTCCCACTACTTGTTCTTTAGGTGTGAATTCAGTAAGCTTTGTAATAAGGAGATTTATGAATAGGTGGGGATCAAATTCCAGGAAGTTGATGTGCATACAGTTTGGAAGAGGTGGTGGAGGAAGAGGAACCAGAGCAAGAATCAAAGAAGAGTTAGACTATGTGCTTTCACTGCTTGTGTGTACCATGTTTGGAAGGCCAGAAATCAAGCCCTGTGGAATGGAGCTGTGCCAAGACCTGCAGTAGTAATAGAATCTATTAAAAAATCTGTGTGTAATAGAATAGATGGTTTGCTTAATGCTAGGTGGTTGAATGATGATGTAATTTGGTTTAATACTCTCAAATGTTAGAGAGTTTGCTTTGGTTGTTAGGATGCTAGGGTGATGTTTGGATGTATGGGATGTTTGTGCTACTATTAATACAAGCTTACATGTTTACCTAAAAAAAAATCATTAATTAACAATCAACCCACTACATTTTCGCACAACAAATTCCAACATTGGGTGATTCTATTTTTTAAACAAAATTTAATCTCTTGTTCTATACACTCTACAACGATAGTATGTTCCTTCCATATAAGTTCATTCGTACTCGTCCATATGTGTTATACAGAGGCTGCCAACGCAGCTGCATAAATCTTTTTCCTGTTTGTTGTATGCTTATAAATTCTTTGAACCCACTGAGTGAGTCTGTTGATGTAATTATTGTTGGAGTTAAGGCTTGTAAAGCCTCTTTGGGTTTTTCCCAAAGATCCCATATCGCCTATGAAAGGGAGTTTTCCTTTGTTTATTAACTCCCTTCCTCTACTTGTCTATTGAGTTGGTTACATGGTTGGCTTTTATGGTTGGAGGTCAAGCTTGGCTTGGGCTAACTACCACACACACACACGCGGGCGCGCTGCCCCCCCGGACCGGGCTGGTCCTGGGCCTGGGTTCTGGGAAGAGATGAGATGGAGCTTATCTTTTTGGACCCGGGCCCAAGTGTGTGTAACGGTAACTTAATGGACTTAAACGTTTTTAACGTTACAGTCCTAATTGCTATTTATTGCGGCCCTTGATTCTCTTTGACAATTGATTACATTCCTCTTTTGGGTCTGATTGTTTTGCTATAAAATCATACTTCCTCTGTTGTATTTCTTCTTCCGAAAATACACTCTTCTCTTCTCTTCTTCTTCTCTTCTCAAAATTCTGGGTACGTGCTTTATCTCCAAAGCATTTCTCTGTTAGTAGTGACTTAGAGAGGTTGTTGTGTTAACCTTGGGGAGCTTTCCGACCAGTTGCGATTACCACCATAGTCGGGCCGTAATTGCTTTCAAGTCAGTGGTCTTCTACAACGACACAAACTTGAAATTGTTCTTTAATCCGCCATTGCAAACAGTGAGTTTCTAACAATTTGATAGCAATTATTTTATTTGCAATGGTTGACTTTTCAAGCAAGCCAATAACGCATCTGTCCAAACTCGAATCTCTTAACGGAAACAACTACAAACATTGGTCTTCCAAACTGCTGATTTTTTTGAACAATTGGATTGACTACATCCTCTTCAAGGACTGTCCTACTGCAATTAATGCTACAGGCGATTCATCTTCTTCTCTTTCTACTACTGATATTAAGAAGAATGAGGATGAAATTGCAAAATACGTAAAAGATAATAAAACTATTCGTTACCACCTTCTTAATCTGATGACGAATAATTTGTATGATTTACTCATGGTTCATAAGAATTCAAAACTGATTTGGGAGGCACTTGAGAAAAAATATGGGGCTGACGATGCTAGAAAACAGAAGTATGTAGTTAGGAAGTGGCCGGCTTTCCATATGGTTGATGACAAGCTATTCATGGACAAAGTTCATGTCTTCGAAAATTATGTGCTGATGTTTTGAATGAGGATATGAAAATTTGTGAAGTTTTTCAAGCAAATGTGTCGCTGGAAAAATTTCCCCCTTCTTGGATAGATTTCAGACACAACATGAAACATAGAAAAGAGTTTATGTCTCTTCAGGAACTTATTAGTCACATGAGAATTGAAGAGGCAAATTGCCTTAAGGACAATCAGGATTCAGTTAGTGTTAATGTTACTAAAGCTAATCTGGTGGAATCTACTGCTCCATCAGGCTCTGATAAGTTTAAGGGTAAAAGGAAAAAGGGTAACAATAAGGGAAAAAAGCAAGGAAAATTCAATAAACCTGATGGAAAAATTCAAAAGAGGTCTGTTGTTTGTTATCACTACAAGAATGAAGGTCATTTGCGACCAACCTTAACGACCGTGCGCAAATCTGGTCGTAAATAGCTACCAGCAACATCGGGTTTTGAAAGTCGTCGTAGATAGTAAGGTTTTTTTTGCAACGAGTCTTATATTTGGAGGTTAATGTTATTATCTGGTCGCAAAAGGTATGGAAATATGCCAAAAAAATTGAGCGGGAGCTTTCCCGGGTTTCTAAATGCTTTTACGTTCATGTGTTTACTAATTACAACGGTTTCAGTGGTTGTAAATGACAATTAAATTAATAAGAAATATTATGAAGCTATTAAAATTGTTGATCCCTAAAAATAAAAAACCCTATGTCTCATCACTGTTCCATTGTAGTTGTCGATGTGCGAACTCCTTTGAGCTTCCCTGTGCATCTGATTTCGGGTAAGTTCTCCTTCTGTTAATCAAATATTCATTTTTGTTTTTTCTCCCCTAAATTGATTGTAAGTGTTTTTGTTTCTCTCGGACCGAATTCCTCCAATTGGCACCCCAACTAGGGATAAGAGTGAGGGTTTTTGCTTCGAATTTCAAAAGACTTATTCCTCTCGGATCGAATTCCTCCATTTGGCGTCCCAATTGTTGAATTTGCCAACCGCTTCAAGTTTAGGGCGATTCAGGGCATCAGGTAATATTTCAGTTTTGTGTGACTTATAATTTGGTTTGATTTAATTATTTTCAGAAAATCAAACATAATGCAAAACTATAAATTGGTTCGAATTTCGATAAAGGGATTTCTTCTTGCCAATAGCATCAGTTTTATGTGACTTTTAATTTGGTTTTACTCAATTATACATTTTGTTTTGTAACTTTATGATGTAACTAATAGAGAATGGAATTACATGGGAGAAGTATAGGCTATACGACGGTTTTACCAAAGCACTCGCCGACGACATTTATCTACGTGATTAGGTAAATGATTTTATTGGTTATATATGCCATTCCTCCTCTCTGTTTATGTATTTAGATATTGGATGATACACCATTTCCTAATTTTTTAAAATTCCTAGTCTGATTTGTGTGGTAGAATAGCTACCTGCTGCTGCTGTTGTTACTTTGTTGTTTCTTTTTTTTCCCTTTCATTTTATTGCTGTCGTTTCTTTCTTCCTGTTTCTCTGTTTTGTTTCATTTAGTTGATGGTTCTGTAGCTTGGGTTTTTGCCCTCTTCATCACCCAATAAAAGAAGACACAAGTATGTACTGCACCCTTAAAAGTTGATGCTGGGAATTGGTTGATGTAGTTGTGTTGATGGTTTGTGTTTATTCCTGCTTAGTAGCCTTGAAAGTTGACTGAGGGGGAGAATTGTTGTAGTGTTGTATTGTGTTGTTGCCTTTTGTCATATGCAGTTTCTCTTATTGCCATGTTTCGGTGATCCTAAAATAGCCTTCTTTCTTGTTTTGCCTAGCAGTGGTAAGTTGTATAGTCCTAATCCCATTAGTGGCATCCGTGTTTGATTGTTACTGGTATTGATTGTGCAGCCTATATTAATAACTTGTGGAGTTGTCATGAGGGACTTGTTAATAGCTTGACGTTAGTAGTCACCATTGGACAAGTACATGTTTTTAGGAAGTTGATGTTTCTTCAACTACTAGGCCGAGAAATGAGAATGTGGAGTAAATTGTTAACCCCTTTGGTCAAGCCGAAGAGTGAAAATAGACTGGTGTCGTTGCCCAACTAACCATATATGGGAGTCTACCAACTTTATCATCGTTCACCTTATAGATCAATAAAAAATTACATGGCTTAGTGCTACTGATAGATCTTCCTACTACTTTGCTTTTGGAATTGACTTGGTTTTTCTAGTTATTTCTGGTGTACTATCAATTTGCTGGCTATTGAATCTGAATGAATATCGGAAGTTTGTTGTTCTATTCACTTTACTGCACAGTTTCTGAATGCTCATGAATGATTATAGGAAATTTGTTGTTCTATCCACTTTGCTAGACAGATCCTGAATGATTATAAGAAGTTTGCTGCTCAATCAATTTGCTGGCTATTGCTACTAAATGTTTATGCCCTGTGTTTTTTGTGAATATCCTGTGAGAATTATTATTTCACTTTGCATTCTGTCTTCCTAATTTGTAAACGATGAGCATCAAATACTAAAATTGTACGAGTTTTGAGATTTATGACGAAATATACCATGTTCCTTTTGAAAATCATTTTAGGATCTCTTAGAATGTTTAGATTACACATTGACTAGAGAAATTCCATCTCTATCATCATATAAACCTTCATGGTAGTATGTACTGCAGTAGCTAGATAGTAGTTGTATACATGTGTTTTCTGCTGCTAGTTGAGGCACTTTGTGCTAGTTGCTAGTTGTACTTGTGTTTTGCTGCAGTAGCTAGGGGTTCAAGCCCTCCTTCTAGCGCTTCATTTGGACTGACTTTATGGAACTAATTAGTGAAATCAGATGAACTTGGATAGACTATTTGCGGAAAACAGTAAGATAGATTAATAAACACTCATTCGAGTAGCTAGTACACTACTAAGAATTAACCTAAATATATCTCAATAATTTTCAAGATAATTATTTCTCTCTAATCATTGACCCTATATCAATTTACCCCTAAAAAATCTCGGCTTCCTTCTCAAGCTACTTGTAACTGCATTATAACACACCTACCTACATTACCCTTCCTAAATATCAGTTCAAGTAGTTAGTAGCTAAGAGAGTCGAGGAGTGTTAAATATTTGTTGTTGTTGACATTCAACACTGGTTAGTCGAAAACAAGTTCAGGCTTTAGCGATTAGAAAATTGGACTTAAGGGTGATTTTTATAAGTACGTTTCTTCTTAAGTTTGGGTATGAGAATAAGACTCTTAAAGGGTGGTTTCTAGTTAATCTTCCTTTTTTTCTTTTTTAAAGTCTGGGTATTATTTGAGGTTATTTATTTGCTAACACTTGGATTTGTATTTTATCTTAGGTAGTATACCAACAATTGGGGTTTGCGTCCTCTTTTGCCTTCTGGACAATCTTACACATTCCGCATAGTCTTGGTTAGAAATTTAGAAGGTAAATTACTAGATTCTTTTTAATATTCATGCTTTGTTTATAACTTTAAATTTTCATTTATGAAATTATAATTTGGATACGTTATTATCTTATTACAAGAAAAAATTACATCTGTTTGTTCAGAATACAATAGCGCCTTGTAAGGAGTGGATGAAACTTTCTCGAGATGATCGTTTGACTGTTGCATATGAAATAGGTGTTGAAAACTTTTTAAAATATGCATCTACAAAGACGGGAGAAATTGAAAAAATTAAATGTCCTTGCGTAAAATGCTTAAATGCATCATTTAGATCTCCAAATATGGTCAAAGATCACTTATTAACTTATGGAATCATTGAGGGTTATACATGTTGGTATCACCATGGGGAAAGAGTTGGGGAGGATACCTTGGAATCACAATCTAGCAAAGAAGTAGGAGATGATGAGTTACTAGATGGTGATAACAAAAATGAGATGATACAATACTTAGGGATTTTTTTCCTAATTGTAGTGGTTTTGCTGAAAATGACTCCTCTAATGAATTACGGGCTGAAGATCCAAATAATGATGCTAAGAAAATCTTTAGATTGTTTGATGATATGCAAAAGCCATTATTTGAAGGTTCTAAGTCCTCAAGATTGTCTACAATTGTTAACTTGCTTCATATTAAAACTCTTGGGAGGTGGAGTAATGACTCATTTACTATGTTATTGCAATACTTGAAAGATCATTTATTACCAAAAGACGCAACTCTTCCCGTTTCCTGTTATGATGCAAAAAAGACCACTAAAGACTTGGGGCTTTCATATAAAAAGATCGATTCTTGTGTTAATGATTGTATGTTGTTTTTGAAAGAAGAAGAACAATTAGAACATTGCAAAATTTGCAATGCTTCTACGTGGAAGCAAGGTCAGAATAGTGGGGAAATCATAATGAAGGAAAATGGTAAAGGAATACCTGAAAAGGTCCTTCGATATTTTCCGCTGAAGCCAAGACTTCAAAGTTTATTCATGTTCTCTAAGATAGCTCATCATATGAGATGGCATCATGAAAGCTCTCTCGAAGATGGGGTTATTGAGCACCCCGCAGATGGGAAAGCATGGAAGCATTTTAATGAGAAGATGGGGTTATTGAGCCTTTTTCTTCTGAACCTCATAATATTAGGTTAGGGCTTATAAGTGATGGATTTAATCCCTTTTTCCAATGTTGCAAAACCATAAAATATTTGGTCTATGATGCTTGATCCATACAATTTGCCTCCTTCGATGTGTATGAAATCGTCTAGTATGCTATTGTCAATGCTTATACCTGGTCCAAAGGGTCCTGACGATGCTATTGATGTATATCTACAACCTTTGATAGAAGATCTTAAAGAGTTGTGGGAAGTTGGTGTTGAAACTTATGATGCATCAAAAAAAGAAAATATTAAAATGCATGCGGCTTTGCTGTCAACTATCAATGATTTTCCGGCTTATGGAATGCTATCTGGATGGAGTACTAAGGGGAAGAGGGCATGTCCTTGTTGTCACAAAAGAAACTTCACATATGTGGTTACCTAATTGTTTTAAGCATGTCTATATGCGTCATCGACGTTTTCTTCCTATTAACCACCCATGGCGAAGGAAGAATGATATTTTTGGAAAGAAGGAAAAAGGAGAGGCACCTAAGCCATTATCAGGGGAGGAAGTTCTTGAACAAGTTAGAGATCTTGAAGGTATATGTTTGTCCAAAGATCGCACTAAGAAGACCAAAGTATCACATAAGATCAGAGGAGATAATTGGAATAAGAAAAGTGTTTTCTTTGAGTTGCCTTATTGGAAGACACATTTGTTACGGCATAATTTAGATGTAATGCACATCGAAAAGAACATATGTGATATTATTTTGGGAATCATCATGAACATTAAAGGATAAACTAAAGACACAACTAATTCTCGTTTTTATATGGAGGGGTTGGATATAATGCCAAAGCTACATCCTATTTCAAAGGGTGACAAATTTGAATTACCCCCCCGTACCATGCACACTATCTAAGAGTCAAATAGAGATATTGTGTCGTTTTTTATAAGAGTTGAAAGTTCCAGATGGGTATTCTTCTAATATTTCTCGATGTGTATATGTAAAAGATTGTAAGATTTCGGGATTGAAGAATCATGATTGCCATGTCCTTCTACAAATCATACATCCTCTTGTGATTTGCTGCCTTTTGGTGAAAGATGTATCTGAGCCTTTGGTTGAGCTATGTCAGTTTTTCAGTGGGAACTATGTGCTAGATCTGTGCAGGTTGAACATATAGTGAAAATCAAAGCCCAGATTCCTTTAACTCTTTCAAAGTTAGAAGCATGGATGCCTCCTTCATGTTTTGATGTCATGCTTCATTTAAGTATCCATCTAGCTGATGAGGTAATTCTTGGCGGTCCTGTCCATTTTCGTTGGATGTATCCTGGGGAACGATATCTCCATAAACTCAAGTTATATGTGCGTAATAAAGAACGTCCGGAGGGCTCAATAACGGAGGGTTATATTTTTGATGAGTGTATGACTCTATGCTCAAGGTACTTAGATGACGTTGAAACAAAATTTAATCGTCTTGAACGTATCTGTGATGGTGATGATGATGCTGCCAAGAAACTATCTATATTTTCTCACCCTGGAAGGCCCTTAGGGGGGGGGGAATAGTAAAAAATCTAGACGTGTATGAAAGAGAGCAGGCCCACATCTATGTTTTAAAGAATTGCGCTGAAGTTGACCCATTCTATAAGTGAGTAGTTAGAACATTTGTTTTTTAATTTTTGCAAAAACCAATTTATCGTCCAACATAGAGCACATGCTGAAATGATAGCACATGAAGGAGTTGAACTTTCCCAACATCAACGAGATGTGAATTTTATGAATTGGTTTAAGAAAAAAGTAAGTTTTCATTTCCGGACAAGTTTAATCTTTGACTCAGATTATTTGAGAGATTTGCATTTTGATCGTTATTATGTGTATTTTCTAGGTTGAAAAGTTCGACGAACAAAAGAAATGTCCTTATGGAGAAGAATTTTTCTATCTTTAGCACGTGATCCTATATACAATTCTAGGTCTTTTAGTGGTTATGTCACTAAGGGATTTATGTTTCACACATTACATCGTGATAGAAACTTGAGAACACAAAAATGTGGAGTAGTGGTGTTGGGTGATACTGGTGAGGAAAAAGAGGCCTTAGACTTTTATGGGGCATTGACAGAAGTAATCAGAATAGAATATTTTGGGGGTAATTACTTTGTATTATTCCGTTGTGATTGGTACGATGTGCTTAATTCTAAGAAAGGAATTAATGTGGAAAAATTTGGGTATGTTAGTGTTGATACACAACGGAATCTCAAAACAGATGAACCCTTTGTGCTAGCTAGCCAAGTATCACAAGTGTTTTAAGCAACCGATATTGTAAAAAAAAGGTAACTGGTGTGTTGCGGTTAACACAAAACCTCGAGTTACATATGAGTTGGTAGTGAAGAAAGACAATGATTCTCAAAGCATGGAAATCTTAGATGATGCCAAAGATGCGTATCAAGAACGTGAATCTTTTGGCTTTGTTGCATCTACATCGGCATACACGTATAACGAGATGTGTAATGAGCATAGGGTTGACATGTGTAACACCCCCAAATTCCTCTCTATTTTCATAAATAATTTTCTACGTAAACCAGAGGTATCTAGAGGTGTTACCGCCACGGTGATATGTATACGGCTGATAAAACAAAATGTTAAGTAAGTCTACTAACCTTCGCAAATAAAACAGCGAAAGTCTTAACTTAAATTAATCAAAGACAAACTGGAAACCCTTTAAGGCCCTTTATTAAAATCCTTAGCAATCCAAACTCCTAACACTACTAGAAAAAGGACATTTAACGACGAAAAAAGTCGTCGTTATATGTCCAAAAACTTGTCGTTAATACTTTTAACGACGAAATAAACTTTGTCGTCACTTGGTTGCAATAGGTCCCATCGTTAATAGTTTTAAAGACCATGTTCGTCGTTGATGAGTGACGACGAGACATGACTCGTCGTTACTAATTAATGACGAGATAATGACTTGTCGTCACTACTTAACGACGAGATAATGACTCGTCGTCACTTACTAACGACAAGATAACAACTCGTCGTTAGTTATCAACAACGAGGATGTCACTCATTTTTTTTATTTTTACTAGGAGGTAAAGTCGTCGTTAGTTAATTGCGGCAAAACAACACATGGTCGTTGTTAAGCATTTTCAATGACCATATTAATAATAACCAAAGTTTCTCGCCGTGAATGATAATCCAATGGCCACTCATGATTTAATGATCATGCTAATAAAATCTTCCATTATATTACATTGAACAAGAAAAAGCTAAAAGATTGAAACTCAATGTAATTCTTATATAATTGATGTGAAAATTGTTAAACAATCTTTAGTCTAGTAAAACTCATACTTATTCATACACTTGAAATCTCAAAAATGTCTCCAAATAATGATAGAATAGAAAATGTATTAAACATATTCCAAATAAGCTTTCACATTCGCTTGTAGTTTCCATTATCATATACAGCACCTACAATAAACAAAAAAAACATAAGTTAGAATCATAGAAAGTTTAAATCAAAGGCATGATATAGTTAGTCGGTTTTAGATTAAAAACTCAAATGAAGCATTGTGTTTCTTGAGCTTTATCCTTCATTTTAGCTCTGCTCACTATTATATCCTTCAAAAGGAATGACAACTTCTGAATGTTAATGTAATACCAGTTCAACAAATATGAGGGTGAACGTCAAATATTTTCTCGAAACAGGGGATCCTTCCTTACACAATGTTACCTAACTACGTATCTAAGTAACAGGGTATAATTAAAAAGAAGGCCTGCCCCACAAACATAGGACAGAACAAAGCAAGGACAAGCATGGTAAAGGCTACACATACACTCAGTGTATGTGGTCCCAACATACACTGATGATGTGTATGCCTTTAATAGGTAGATTAAATTGGGTCCCAATTTGGGTCTTTTGAATTTTCATTTGAAAATTCAAATGAAAATTCAATTTGAATTTCAAATCAGATTTGTGTTTTCAATGCACCACAATCAATGCACCAAAATTCTGAACTTTCTTTTCTCTCTCCTCTCATTTTTTTTTGACAGATTTTTTTTGGATTTCCTTTACTCTATTCTCTCTCTTCTTATTTCTTCATGTTCTTCATATTTTCTTCATATGTTCTTCATTTCACAAAAAAAAATTACATTTTTTACGAATTTTTTTTTCCAGTATTAATGTTACTTTAAAGTAAAAAAAAGGACCTATTTTGGTAAATATTTTCGACATAATTTTTTCTGGGTTTTTTTCTCTATTCTCTCTCTTCATGTTCTTCATTTTTTTTTTAAAATAATAATTTCTGGGTTTGTTTTTCGAACCGTTTTTGTGTTTATTTTATTGGGTTTGTTTTTCTCTTATTCATCTTCAACATCTTTGACACAAATTTTTGAGTTCTTCATCCTTACCACTAACTATGAGTTAAACTCTATGATTGATTAGTAACTGAATATGGACATTGGACTAGTTATAATGACAACACAATTCACTATTTGATTTATCACGGTAACAAAACAAAAAAATCGAAATAAAAAAGTACTTTCTGGGTTGGGGTTTTGTTTAGTAATTTAATGTAAAGTGCTACTAAAAAAGGAAAAGAACAAAAGGGTTGGGGGGTAGGCATGTGTAGAGTAATAAGCAAAGCAAGCAAGTGGGATTCGAACTCGAGACCTCACAGCAAGAGAGGCGCTTTCAGGGCATGGAGGTGTAACCAAGTGGACGGGGTATTCGACCGTGATATGAAGGGCGTTCCTTTAGTACATATGCTAATTGTCTGCGCCATCTGAAAACTACAGTATACGTTCAGGCTTCTGTTTAAGTGGAACCTGTTACCAAAAAACTAACAAACCTACAATGTTTCCAAACTCATATGCTAAAAACTTATAATGATATTTGATTACTTATATATTTATATAATTTGTACTTATTCAACATATTATTGATTGATATTGATTACTTTGTTGATCGATCTAGTATATTTGTGGTCGATATACTGTATTACTCTTAACTATCTTTGTAGACTGATCTAATACACCGATGATCTTAACCATATTATATATTGATCTAATCTAGCGATGGTTGATCTAATACGCTAATCTCACCTCTTCATATTAATGATTGATATTGATTACTTTGTTGGTAGATATAGCATATATGTGGTCGATATACTATATCTTATAGATCGATCTAGTATGTATTGACGATTGGTCCAATAGATTGGTCTCAACTATCTTATACCGATGGTTGATCTAATAAGCTAATCTTAATTAGCGTATACATCGATCTAATACATTGATGATTGTTCTAATGCGTATGCTTTAACAACTGATACTTTTAAATATCTTATCCACGAATCTGGTACATTGCTGATGGATCGAATACATTGTTGTAGTTTAGGACGATTTAATCAAATACGTCGGCCATAACTAAACTTATCACTAAAGTCCGTCTTCGTATCACACTAATGTTAATATCGTGGTTTTATATCGATATATAGGAGCTTATTTACTTATCATGTTTAAAATGTACATCGTTATAAATTTTAAACGACATTTAGAAGCCATAGATATTAGTAATCCCACGCATAAATTAGCTATTGCATTGCTTATTATTAATTGATTTTAGTAAAATAACTCACAACTTGTAACGACTTTTAATATTTGAAGTTTATTGAAAATAGAAATTATCAAATATTAATTAGGAGAAAACTATAATATTGGTCCCCTTTACTATATAATCTGTCCTTGTTACTACAAAACTAACAAACCTACAATCGTTCCAATTTCATAGGTTATAATTATACTGGATTACTAATATATGTATTTAATTTGTACTTAATTAACATATTAATGATTGATATTGATTACTTTGTTGATAGATATAGCATATATGTGGTCGATATACTATATCTTATAGATCGATCTAGTATGTATTGACGATTGGTCCAATAGATTGGTCTCAACTATCTTATACCGATGGTTGATCTAATACGCTAATCTTAATTAGCGTATACATCGATCTAATACATTGATGATTGTTCTAATGCGTATGCTTTAACTACTGATACTTTTAAATATCTTATTCACGAATCAGGTACATTGCTGATGGATCGAATACATTGTTGTAGTTTAGGACGATAACTCCTTAATCAAATACGTCGGCCATAACTAAACTTATTACTAAAGTACGTCTTCGTATCACACGAATGTTAATATCGTGGTTGTATATCAATATATAGGAGCTTATTTACAAATCATGTTTAAAATTAGCTATTACATGGTTTATTATTCATTGATTTTAGTACTAATGATATTAATACTATAAATAAAAGGGATAACACTAATTAGTCCTATGGGATGATAATAATAATAACATGAGTACCAATACTATATTGATTACTTTGTTGATTGATCTAGTATATTCGTGGTCGATATACTATATTGCTCTTAACTATCTTAAAGATTGATATAATACACCGATGATCTTAACCATATTATATATTGATTTAGTACGCTAATCTTAATTACCGTGTACATTTATCTAATACATTGATGATTGTTCTAATGCGTAGGCCTTAACTACTGATACTTTTAAATATCTTATTTACGAATCTAGTATATTGCTGATGGATCGAAGACATTGATGTAATTTAGGACGAAAACTCATTAATCAAATACGTCGTCCATAACTAAACTTATTACTAAAGTACGTCTTCGTATCATACTAATATTAATATCGTATTTTTATATCAATAAGTTTGGACTTAATTAATTATCATTTTTAAAATGTACATAGTTATAAATTTTAAACAACATTTAGAAGCCCTAGATATTGGTAATTCCACACTTAAATTAGCTATTGCATTGTTTATTATTAATTGGTTTTAGTAACATAACTCATAACATGTAATGACTTCTAAAATTTGATGTTTATTGGAAATAGAAATTATAAAATATTAATTAGGAGAAAACTATAATATTGGTACTCTTTAGTATGTAATTCCTCCTTGTTACTAAAAAACTCGTAAACCTACAATCGTTCATAGTTTCATATGTTTTAATTATAATGGATTACTAATATATGTATTTAATTTGTACTTATTTAACATATTATTGATTGATATTGATTACTTTGTTGATAGATATAGTATAGACGTGATCGATATACTATATTGCTCTTAACTATCTTATATATGGATTTAATACACCGATGATCTTAACCATATTATGTATTGATCTAATATACCGAAGGTTGATCTAATACGCTAATCTTAATTAGCGTGTACATCAATCTAATACATTGATGATTGTTCTAATGCGTAGGCCTTAACTACTAATACTTTCATATTCGTAAATGAACAATGCATGTAAAAAAAATATTAAATAAAAATTCATGAAATTTATATAAACATTTTTTTAAACAATATCTCATTGCATTTATAGAAAATAACTAAGTATTAAACGAACTCATCTAAAATACGGCTTAAATACTCTTATACTGTTATTCTTATTGTTTGGATAAATTAAAATACTACGAAAATAACAAACAATTAAATTGACCTCAATTAAAATACTTATACTTAATGTTTGGGAAAATTAGAATACTAAGAAAATAACTAAGAATTCAAATCAATCGGACAATAACAATAAAAAATTCATAATAATTACTTTCATAATAACCCATATAGAGTTATAATTGCGGCTACGTTTCTTATGGTACCAATGCATATTTATAGGGGACATGCGCATTTCCTCCAACCACTTATTGATGACGACGACTAAAGTCATTTGGATTATTGGCGGGAATTAATATTGGCCATAATCAAGAATTGCAACAGTTCTGTTACTAAATAAATATGTTTTTTACATGCAATTGTTTTACGTTGCAAATAAACCACGCCCTTTCGTTACTAGGAGAATGAAGGTTTTGTATTTTAAGTACACAAGTGTTTCCCGTACTAATATGCCATTTTAGCGGGAAACAGCTACAACAATACATCTTAGGGTAGGTGAATACTCATCTATAAATAAGGCTTATGTGATTATCTCACAATATCAACACCTCCTCAAGAAATCTTTTATTTTTTTTTTACAATACCTTGATAATCAAAAGGCTAAAAGTAAGCAATGGGCTAGGCGCAACAACTCCTCCAAGAAATGTTTGGGTAAAAAAAACTCCACTTGCATGTTCCTTTGTTGTTATATTGTTTAGTAATTCCTATTGTATTTTGCAAATTTTTGGATGCTTTACTAACAGTGTAATTCCTCTTTGTAGCTCCACGCAAACGCATGACCAAGAAGTTAAAAGAAGAACTCGAGCGCACAAGGGAGAACATATATAACCGATTATTCATGCGAGAAGTGATCGGGAGTATTGGTCCACTAGAGGCTGGTAAGATCGTTACCAGAATTGGTCATGAGCCAAATGTTGAGAAACTGTACGAGGAGGAGAGACAACATTACAAGTTGAACAATTTCTACTTCAGCCAATTGCCTAAAAACTCAAAGGGCGAAATCGTTCAATATGTGCCTGAGGTAGACGACCGAATAATCAAAATTGAACCATATGAAAGTGGTGATGAAGAACAAGTTTGCCCCAAGAGGTTCAAAAAGATTCATTTCATCGACCTAAGTAACGAAGACTAATATTTCATTTCAAAAAGATGTATTGAGTTTGTTTTTTTTAATTGTTTTTTATCAGTTTGGGTTAGTTTTGTTAATGTAAGGATTTATGTTCATAACAACCTTTTGAATGAAGAACGCTTTATCTTTTGGAATTACATATCAGCTTTATGTTTTCATACTCACACTAACTGTACGAGCTCTATTTTAATCATTGTCCAAAACCAATCAAATATACAATTATAATATGTTTTAAATGGTTACTAAACAAAACATTCACAAGCATATCCAATAACAAATCACTTCACACATCTATTTAATTTTTTTACCGTTACCCTATACAGTGACAACGGTCATCTCCCTAATCCACCCACTATATAAAAAAAACGAAGTTGAATATGGTATACAAACTTCATATACAAACCAAAATACCAACAAAAAAATCTCAACAATCAAATGACTATTGTAAATCAAGTAGCACAGTCGATTGATTCGTCAAAAACTCATTCATCAATTATTCTATGCAGACATGACATTCCATCCAAACTTCAATTGTGCAAGAAAACAAAAAACGCAGGGCGTAGGTTCTATAGTTGTTCAAAAGGAAAGGTAATATATTCATACCCCAAATAATAATGTATTCAGTTTCAGATAACCATTTTATATGCTAGCCATGGTTACATGTTTGACATGACAGGAACTAGGCTGCGGATTCTTCGCATGGGAAGATGAAATTAGTGGGAGTGACAATCGTAGCTTACATATCCAAATTTTGCACCTGGAAGAACAACTCTTGTTGCTAAACCATGAGTTAGACAAAATCAATATGGAGAACATCCATCTCATGTCAGAAATTGAACGAACACAGAAGATGATGGTTGAGTTGAAAATAGATAAGAAAAAATCCGAAGAGTTAAATTCAAAGTTTATAACGCAAATTGCTGATGCAGCCAAGTTTGAACAACAGAAGATTAGGGGATTACTGTTTAGCTTTTTTATTATTGTAGCACCATTACTTATGTGGTTGTTAATCTTGTTATAATTAATTTTTCAGAAATTTGGTTAAATTCCTTGTTACTAGCAAATGACTTGACTTTGTAGTTTTGTCACCTTATTTTATTAATGGAAATTATAACAAGTTTAGGTGATATTTTCATGACTCATTTTGCTAAAGTTATGAACAAAGTGTGAGTCATCTATTCATATCTATTAAAACAAGTACTACTTAAGTGTGAGTCATATACTTATACCTACTAAAATACGTAAAATAAAAAGAAACTGTAATATAGGTTCATTTACTATTTCAAGCGAGCTATGCTACTAAAAATATAACAATCATACAAACGTTTCAAATTATATTTATGTATAATATATTTTACTTTCAATTTTAGAATATTATATACAAAATGTTAGTATTTTATGTGTGTTAATTTATGAACCTGTTGGTGATTTCATAAAACGGTTTATCTTTATGTTGTTTTGGAGCATTACAATGTTTGCGAAATGAAACCTTTTTCTAATTTCCGTCATTGATCGTTAGTTTAAGACCACCCCGAAACCATCGCGACACCACCACTACCCTACCCGAGACCACCCCAAAACCACCCTCCACCGAAAACCGGCCCAGCCCACCCGAAACCACCCCCAAAACCGGCCCAGCCCACCCGAAACCACCTTAAAACCACCCCCAAAACAACCCTAGAACCCGAAACCACCCCCAAAACCACCCCAGAACCAGCCCCAACAATCACAGCCATTCGGGTTGGGGTGGGTGGTGGTTTTGCGGTGTTTTTGGGGTGTTTTCGGGTGGTGTCGATGTGGTTTGGGGTGGAAACCAGCGGTCAATTAACGGTCAAAGACGGAAATTACAAAAATGTTTCATTTCGCCAAAAAATTTAGGTTTTAGGTTTTAAGTTGCAAAAAAAAATTTAAAAGGTTGTTTTTCGCAAAAAAGTGATTATAAAAGGTTGTTTCTGTGAAAAAAGTCTATTAGTAATCAATTATCATGATCACAAATGAATTTGGAACGATTTACGTTTAATAACATGTCAATTTGAACCGTTTGAAAGTTTATGATTTGTTTAGTAACAGGATACATTTTATGATAAACCTAAGTTATATTATTGACGACATTGGATTTTTTTATCCTAACTAATATTATATTATTGTAACAAATATGAATTTTTTTTGTCATATATTAAAACTCTGTAACAATTTAGAAATATCTATATATGAACTAACTTTTTTTGAGGGGTTTATATATGAAATAAGTGTTACATAAATTTGTAGTATCAATTACAATTGTGGGTTATTAAGATTCTTTAAATATGACGAAGGTGTCTTGGAAGCTGTAAAGGTTTTCACTTGGGAAGAGACTACAAAATTTAATGTAATGTCCCTTTAATGAAAAAGGTGGTTAACATAATAACAGACAATTTAAAATATAATGATGTTATTAACCTTGTGATTACATTTTTATATTATTAAAGCAAGACTGATTCTTTTTTCTTCAGCTGTAAGACTGATTATAGCTGATTCTTCAAGCTGGAATTGAAGTTGTTCAAGCTGGAATTGAAGTTGTTCAAGCTAGAATCTGAGAAGCCAACCTCTATATCTTCATTTTCCCCCTGTCTGGTACCTTATCTAATAGTTATCCCTTATATATTTAGTTTGTAATTCTGAAAAACGAACGCTAAAATATTACTGTCTGCATTTTTATTATTTAATTTTTTGCATGAATTCCTTTAGTTTGTAGACAACAAAGATTAATAATATGCATATTGTTAAAAGATAATTTATACGAACTTCTTATGCCATACAAATACAGTGAAATGGATAACGATATGAACACTAAAACTTCATGAGCTTTGATTAATTATGCATATTGTCAAAAGATAATTCATATGAACTTCTTTTATGTCATACAAATACAGTGAAATGGATAACGATGCAGACAATAGTCGTCTACTAATAGATCTAAACCAAGAACAAGAAGACCCTGATTTGATTAACGAAGAAAACAATGATCAGAATATACAACATGAAGAAGAAGACGACCATAATCTGAATAATGAAGAAAACGATGATCAAGAAGAAGAAGACCATAGTCATGACGATAGTGCGCCAGCTGTAGGAATGTGTTTTCTTAACGGGGAAGAATTTGCAAAATTCTGCCATGATTATGCCTTTAAAAAAGGGTTTGTGTTTTTCACAAGAACTGCTATTTTGTTTGACGAATATAAGAGAATAGGAGTCACTCGGACAGCGAGTGGGGAAAAAGAGTCATCTTACCATATGATGAGGATAATCAGATTTGTATGCAAGAAAGGAGGGAAAAAACAAACCATCGGATCTACAGTGACTGGATGTGGTGTTGTGGTTCATGCAAGAATTACAGATGGTAAAATGCAGATAAGTACATGTGAATTGCAACACAACCACCCACTTCATCCAGAGGCGAGTCGTCTTATGGTGAACTATAGAAGCATTGATCAGCCAACAGTTGACAGAATTTTAAATAACGATCGTTCTGGTATATCCATCGTAAAAAATTTCAATGCACTGTTAGTTGAAAATGGGGGTCATGAAAATCTTACCTTCAATCGGGGAGACTTGAGAAATGTTGTGAACTTAGAGCGTCGTAAGACGAGGTTTGCAGGAGACGCTATTGCTCTTGAGGACTACTTTCAGAAGCAGCATGACCTCAACAATAACTTTTGCAGCGCAATTCAAAGGGATTGTGATGGAAGGTTGATGAACGTGTTTTGGTCTGATGCAAGGAGTAGGGCAATGTGTGCAGATTTTGGCGACATAATAACATTCGACACAACCTTCAATAGCAACAGGTTGGTTTCTTTTTTATTTAGTAGACACGCTTGTTAGTTTAATATCTTCTTATGTTTAATTAGTAACATTGAATCCTTGTCTACTTTTAATATGATTTGATTACTATGACTCATATGAATTGCCTGATATAATTTAGAGTTTAAATGTGTTTCACAATTCATTTGTAATCATATAATAGGATTAACATATGCTATACTTGTATATATAGGCGAGAAATGCCTTGCAAATCACATTATCCAAATCTTTGTATTTATGGTACCATAATATATTTTATTGGTAACACAGAAGATTTGCTTGTAAACAAATGGCTTCGTATGAATTAGCTGATATAATTACGAACACAACAAGAACTACATTATTATTTAGTAACAGTCAATAACTTCTTAGTGGTATCATCATTTTGTTAAATGTATGTGACAAAAGTGTTGAAACTGATGAAAACAAAACTTACAGATACCGAATGCCTTTTGCACCGTTTGTCGGTGTCAACCATCATGGGTGTTCCATTGTTTTTGCATCTGCTTTGATTTCCCATGAGGACACAGAGACGTTTGTATGGGTGTTCACTCAATGGCTTAAATGTATGGGCAAGGCCCCTAAAGGCATACTTACTGACCAGGATAAAGCTATTTTGAAGGCAGTGGAAATAGTGTTTTCAGGGGTTCCACACAGATTGTGCTTGTGGCATATTCTACAAAATGCATCCAGGAACTTAGGGAGCAATAAAAAATGGAAAGATATTGAGGTTGCATTGTTAGTAGTTGTCCATGAATGTCTAGACCCGGATGAGTTTGATGAAGCTTGGGAATGTATGGTGCATAAATTTGAGATACGTGGAAACACTAGGATCAAAGATTCATACGAGCTGAGGGATCGATGGGCGCCGGGATATTGCAGAGGAAATTTTTGGGCTGGAATGTCATCCACACAAAGAAGTGAAGGTATGAATCGTGTTTTCAAAAGCTACGTATGCGTTGATACCCCGTTGTGTAGATTCGTAGAGCTTTATGAGGCGGCTATGAAAGATTTAGTGGAAAAGGAGAAGAAACTGAATTTTAAATCTAAGGATCAATCTCTTCATGTGGACAAGACCATACTTGCTGAGTATGTGTTCCACACAAAGTACACAAATGGAAAATTTAAAGAGGTAAAGGATGAGGTACTAGGGTTAAAGCATACATTTATCAAGAAGACCGGAACACTTGATACGGTCTCCTTTTTCAATGCCGATGAAAAGATTCCAACACCAATACTAAGGAAAAGGTGGAAGCATTACAATATTACTATCGACAAAGAAAAGGGTGATTTCTCATGTTCTTGTAAGTTGTTCGAATTTAGAGGTATATTGTGCAAGCACCTTATTCGTGTGATTGAGCTTGAGGATATAGAATTTATCCCCGAAAAATATATACTGAGTCGATGGAGGAAGGATTTGGTGAGACAGTACGAGGACATTAAGGTTTCATACTATAATCCAGAAGAATCAATACGGGTCCAAAACTTGAGGGAAGTATCACAACGGAATAAGTACTTGACCACGTTAGCCATGCATAACGAAGAAACTTTCAAAATGTACCAGGAAGCAACAGATAAAATTCGAATGGCTTTGGAGGAATCAATGGGAATAGAGCGGACTAGTGATGATGCGCATGGATGGTGGGACCAATCAACACGCAAAGTGTATGGACGTCGTAGGCTACGTCCAAAGGTACACAACGAAAGACACCTTAGAAAGACTGTAAATCCCGTAGAAAATGGCACAAAGGACCCTATCAACAAAAGATATTCTGGCAGGGGAAGCAAAACCAGATTTCCCAACCCATCGGAGAAGAATGCAAAGTCGAAGAAAAAATATAAAGCAACACCAGAAGAAATTGCCACAAATGAGGTAACCTTGTGATTTATTTTAGACATTATATTTTCTACAGTAACTTCGTAACCACCAGGTTTATCATATACAACTAGTTCATTTAATGTTCACATCAAGTTGAGAAATGTTCTTTATCTTGGTGTTTGAATATATGAAGGAAATTATAAGAAACACGTTTGGTTCAATGGGCGGGAGGTGGCAATTACAATATCATAACTATGATGGTGCTGGTGGTAGCAACAATGTCCATGTGGGTCTACATCAAGTTTCCAATGCATCAAGATTTATGACAGAGAGCATTGCTTGTTTACCACGACACTTTGGAGCTGAAGAAGAACAATCAACGCATAGTCCAAGTTGTTCAATTCCTACACACCCAAATCCAAATTGGTTACGTAGTACTCAGTAATTGATCTCATAAGTATTAGTTGAGACTTGAACTTTTGTAAACATTATTTAGATTTGGTTTTGAAAGGTTATTGAAAACATCATTTTAATGTTATGGTATGAACTTTTATGTCACCACCTATAACAGTAAATACTTTTGTAGCATCTGAAAACTATAATGTAGGTACCTTTTACCATTTAATCCATAACGGTTACTAAAAAACTAATAAACCTATATTCGTTCCAATTTCATATGTTATAAACTTATAATGATAATTGATTAATAATATATGTATATAATTTGTTTTACTCTCAAATTTAATTATCATATAATGGACTCTAAACAGTTTTTAGTAGTAATTTATTCCTTAACAATATTTGTTGGTTATTAACCTATATTTTATTAACCACCCACTATTTGTTGAAGAAAAAAAATTAATAATGCCTTTCAATAACTATTAAAAATTAGGTATACATTTTTTTTCAAAACTACTAGTATCATCATTAGTAATGTAAAATTGGTTTTACAAATATGAGTTTTGTTTATTAATTACAAGTCCTCGAAAGAATGTCCTAAATAATTTAGAAAGTAATCATGAAAAAAAAACAAATACTATCTCTTAAATAAAGTGATATTAAAAAGAAAATTCATATAAATCATTAAGGAAAAGAAAAAAAAAACAAAAGGGTTGGGGAGGAGGGGAAGTATCTTATTCACGACACTTTAACTACTGATACTTTTAAATATCTTATTCACGAATCAGGTACATTGCTGATGGATCGAATACATTGTTGTAGTTTAGGACGATAACTCCTTAATCAAATACGTCGGCCATAACTAAACTTATTACTAAAGTACGTCTTCGTATCACACGAATGTTAATATCGTGGTTGTATATCAATATATAGGAGCTTATTTACAAATCATGTTTAAAATTAGCTATTACATGGTTTATTATTCATTGATTTTAGTACTAATGATATTAATACTATAAATAAAAGGGATAACACTAATTAGTCATATGGGATGATAATAATAATAACATGAGTACCAATACTAATTAAATATTCATATTGATGGTAATAGTATTATCAGTACAACTAACATCTACAAAGTTTTGAATAATACCAATGTATATATAATATGTGAAAGTAATTCTTCTTTTCAATCTTAATAATGTAGCCGAATACCGTTGGATCTTTAGGCCCGATTCCTCTATTGGATACACGTGTCCGAGTTTCTATAGAATTGATTGGTAACATAACATGAACACTAGATTAATTACAATGACAACACATTAACTTCTTTGATAGGATGGAAAACAGGTTTTACAAATATGGCTTTTGTTTATTAATTAAAAGTCCTCGAAAGAATGTCTTCTATAATTTGGAAAGTAATTATGTCCCCAATAACTTTTCCTTCAATAATTTCCTAATAATAAAAAAAAAAAAAAGTGGATGGTTAATAAAATATTAATTAGGAAAAAAAATGTTATCTCTTAATTAAAATGCTATTAAAAATAAAAGTCACAAAAAAATAAAACAAAAGGGTTGGGGGGTAGGCATGTGTAGAATAATAAGCAAAGCAAGCAAGTGGGATTCGAACTCGAGACCTCACAGCAAGAGAGGCGCTTTCAGAGCATGGAGGTGTAACCAAGTGGACGGGGTATTCAACCGTGATATGAAGGGCGTTCCTTTAGTACATATGCTAATTGTCTGCGCCATCTGAAAACTACAGTATACGTTAAGGCTTCTGTTTAAGTGGAACCTGTTACCAAAAAACTAACAAACCTACAATGTTTCCAAACTCATATGCTAAAAACTTATAATGATATTTGATTACTTATATATTTATATAATTTGTACTTATTCAACATATTATTGATTGATATTGATTACTTTGTTGATCGATCTAGTATATTTGTGGTCGATATACTGTATTACTCTTAACTATCTTTGTAGACTGATCTAATACACCGATGATCTTAACCATATTATATATTGATCTAATCTAGCGATGGTTGATCTAATACGCTAATCTCACCTCTTCATATTAATGATTGATATTGATTACTTTGTTGGTAGATATAGCATATATGTGGTCGATATACTATATCTTATAGATCGATCTAGTATGTATTGACGATTGGTCCAATAGATTGGTCTCAACTATCTTATACTGGTGGTTGATCTAATAAGCTAATCTTAATTAGCGTATACATCGATCTAATACATTGATGATTGTTCTAATGCGTATGCTTTAACTACTGATACTTTTAAATATCTTATCCACGAATCTGGTACATTGCTGATGGATCGAATACATTGTTGTAGTTTAGGACGATTTAATCAAATACGTCGGCCATAACTAAACTTATCACTAAAGTCCGTCTTCGTATCACACTAATGTTAATATCGTGGTTTTATATCGATATATAGGAGCTTATTTACTTATCATGTTTAAAATGTACATCGTTATAAATTTTAAACGACATTTAGAAGCCATAGATATTAGTAATTCCACGCATAAATTAGCTATTGCATTGCTTATTATTAATTGATTTTAGTAAAATAACTCACAACTTGTAACGACTTTTAATATTTGAAGTTTATTGAAAATAGAAATTATCAAATATTAATTAGGAGAAAACTATAATATTGGTCCCCTTTACTATATAATCTGTCCTTGTTACTACAAAACTAACAAACCTACAATCGTTCCAATTTCATAGGTTATAATTATACTGGATTACTAATATATGTATTTAATTTGTACTTAATTAACATATTAATGATTGATATTGATTACTTTGTTGATAGATATAGCATATATGTGGTCGATATACTATATCTTATAGATCGATCTAGTATGTATTGACGATTGGTCCAATAGATTGGTCTCAACTATCTTATACCGATGGTTGATCTAATACGCTAATCTTAATTAGCGTATACATCGATCTAATACATTGATGATTGTTCTAATGCGTATGCTTTAACTATTGATACTTTTAAATATCTTATTCACGAATCAGGTACATTGCTGATGGATCGAATACATTGTTGTAGTTTAGGACGATAACTCCTTAATCAAATACGTCGGCCATAACTAAACTTATTACTAAAGTACGTCTTCGTATCACACGAATGTTAATATCGTGGTTGTATATCAATATATAGGAGCTTATTTACAAATCATGTTTAAAATTAGCTATTACATGGTTTATTATTCATTGATTTTAGTACTAATGATATTAATACTATAAATAAAAGGGATAACACTAATTAGTCCTATGGGATGATAAATCATAGTGAATGAATTGTTCGATGAAACAGTATCGAAAATCACTATATTAAATATTTTATGTGAACCTTTAGGTTCATTTGAATTTGTTTCAACATAAAGCGACATTTCATATTGTAACCGGCAACCACTATTTGAATTTCAATCCATATTATTTCTATCTTAACCCTTTGGTGTTTAATCTTAACCATACGACTCAAGCTTAACTTTAAGTTTTATCTATTTTTATTTATAAGACTTTAGCTTAAAATTCATTTATTTATAATATATATATAGATAGATATATATACACGCACACACATATATATATATCAAAAGCTTCAGTGTACAATTTGTAGTAACAGGATAAGTTTAGCTGGTAATACAAACCTAATAAAAATATGATAATTTGTTTAGTAACGTGAGTAATATAATAGTAACGACAACGTATATTATAGTTCGCATAGTAACGCGGCTGTAGCAGATAATTACCTTGTGTGTCCACAAGTGAGCACGGTTGAATATCCCGTCTCCATGGTCACAAACTGCACCCTTAAAAGCGCTTGCCTGTCTGTCAGGTCTCGAGTTCGAATCTGATTCATGTCATTAGCCCCACACATCCTCCCCCACCCATTTTTTTTGTTTGTGTAGTAGCACACTTTGCTTAACACCCTTAAAACTCTTTAATATGGACATTGGACTAGTTATAATGACAACACATTCATTATTTGATTTATCACAGTAACAGAACAAAAAAAAACGAAATGAAAACATACTTTCTGGGTTGGGGTTTTGTTTACTAATTTAATGTAAAGTGCTACTAAAAAAAGGAAAAAAAAAACAAAAGGGTTGTGGGAGAGGCATGTTTAAAGTAATAAGCAAACACAGCAGGCAAGCGTGAAATTCGAACTCGAGACCTCAGAGCAAGAGAGACGCTTTCAGGGCATGCAGGTGTAACCAAGTGGACAGGATATTCAACCGTGGTATAAAGGGCGTTCCTTTGGTACATATCCTAATTAGAAGCGAAATCTGAAAACTATTTATAGGATTAGGATACAATTAAAATCGCTCCTGTTACCAAAAAACTAACAAACCTAAAATGATTCCAAATTCATATGTTAAAAACTTATAATGATAATTGATTACTAATATATGTACATATTTTGTTTTTATTTAACATATTAATGATTATTATTGAATTCTTTGTTGATCGATCTAGTAAATTCCATTTCGATATAATATATTGCGCTTAATTATCTTATTTATATTGTATAAGTATCGAAACAGGTTGAAAGGGTTTTAAAAGTTGATAAATTGTTTAGTAACCATAATACCTTTAATTTGTTATATGAACATGTATTACAGTTTGAATGTCTTGTTTACAAATGAACCAGGGGGACTGAAAATGGAGTACAGACGAACTATGGAGCTGAATAAAAATTCGAGTATGAACTGTGTTAGCAAATAAGCTGCTAGATGTACATAGCCAAAAATTTCAAGAGACAATTAAAAAAAATTAAGTTTATCCCTTTTACAGAGATGCAAATTACAACAAAAATTTACAACATTAAAAAAAATTCAAGCCTGCAAATTAAACTAGTATTGAAGTAAAATTCGAGTATGTAAATTAATTACTCATAAGGCTTTTCATGTTTAGCGTATTTTATTAACAAAACAAAAAAATTTAAAAAAATCCAAAACTTCGCCGGAAAACATGACGGTATTAATGGATTCCAGTTTCTGGTTGTCTTCTCCGGCCGTTTAGATAACTTGGAGTGAGAAGCAATGAACAAGCTTCTTGGGCGCCAATAGAAACTGAGGAGGAAATAAGAGTGAGAAGCAATTAATGCTTGGGCGCCAAGAATTTTGTCCCGCCAAGAGTGTAGCTTGGGCGCCAATATGCCAAAACGTTTCCCCCCCATTTTTCCCTCTTCTTTTTTTTGGTAGCAGTGATGTGGCAGCATTACATTGGTCGTGTATGTCTACCCCACATACACTCAATGTATGTGTATCTCCTCTCGGACAAGCATATCACCACAAAAGGTGAATTCTATGGTTCAATAAATGGTCATTTGGAAAGGGACGAGCCATAGATGAGCACATCACCACAACATTTCAGACATGCAAAACTACTGGCTCTATACATCACTATTCATGTTTAAGGATGCTATAAAGGTAAGACCCCATGACTTAGTTGATTGTTCTCATGCAACTAAAATCAATACACCCGTATAACTTCTCTCCTTTTCATGTATACTTTTGAATGAAAAAACAGCCACCACCTTTATAACGCAATGAGTATTTGTTTCCTCAATAAAAAAATGGCCTTTCCTTGCAAAGTTATATCAAATTAACAACAACACCAGTCTCCTAACTTAGATTGGCTTAACAAAAGCATTGACAAGCATATATAGTGTCTGATTAGAATATATACCCAAGCATAAGTAGCGATAGAATGCACTTATTTTTTTAAACGTTTTTCATATAAACAAGACTTGAGATTAGTACCTTTTTGAGTAGGAGAAGAGTGATTTGGTCACTCCATACATAGCCATTGTATGCTTGTCGCCTGAAGTTGGTAAGCACCAATTGACGAGACAAAGAAGACTGATGAGCGGTTCGTCTAATGGGAAGTATCATCCTGAAATAGAACGACATATGAATGACTATCGATGAAAATTGAAAGTAGTTAGAGCACAACTCAACTGGATCAAACAAGGGGTAATCTGGGGAGCAGAGAGTGTTACTATGCCAGATATAAGTATAACCATTGCCTAGATCTTCATCAACTATTCATTTAACGTTTAAACAAGTGCAAGTGTAGGAATCTCCATATGCTTTTAGGCACTGACCTGGTAAAAAGAAAAAGAAATTTAGCTTTTGACAAAAGCGTAAGATTGAAATAGTAGCTACATCCAAATATCTTAAAAAGTTTAAAGTATCTCTAGAGAATGCTTAGATATGGTGGCCTCATACTTACAGCTTCCACCAATGGTCGCAACGGGTACCTGTTAGTATGTATAATAAAATTCATCAAAAACACTATGTGAACTCATTTATCAGTGATAGAAGTAACAAAATTATTTCTACCCCAAAATAAGATTTATTCAAGAAAAGTAGGGGACTAATGGGCTGAAATATGTAGGAGCAAGTAATCCCAAGTAAATCATCCGCAACAAATCAAATTAGTGCACAACATAAATAACTTGAAAGTAAAACCTTTACTTTAATTTATTGAATTGGCATAAGCAAAAGAACCAGCAGTCAAGAGCCTTTTAAAGCCTAAAAACGCAGCTCAATCACCCTCAAAACAGTAACAGCAACCACCCATCATTCCACCATGAAATCAACACAAAATAGTAGCTCTATAAGACTATAACCCCTCAAAAGTTCCCAGAACCTACAGCCATAAACCCTACAAAAAACTGCAGCAAAGAACCTCCAAACAGCTAAGAAAAACCTGCAGTAACCAGTTCCCAAAATCCATAAAATAACAAGCATTTAACTCTTTAAGACAATAACATAATACCTCTGAAAACAACACCAAAAACAGTCCTAAAACCAGCAACTTAAGATTTTTTCTTAAAAGCTAATCACATTGGGGAAAACAAAAGAAACCAATAAGAATATTTATATGGAGAATATAAGTAATTTTCTACTTATCCCTATCAACTATCATGCACATTTCAGAGTGGGACTTCAGATATATCGAGTACAGGTGGCGAAGTAATTTCATAGAGATACAATTACTTTAAAGCAAGAACTGCACAATTACTTAGTAATGATGGAAATCTGAGTCACTTAATACATGTACTTGACTGATTTTCTATATCACTTAGAGAATAAAGTACCATAACCTATAACAAGAGAGCCAAGGAAGAAGCAAGAACCAAGAAGTAAGTGTGCAGCAAGAAGATTATGGTGGCCAATAAGGCTCGTTTGTTTTGGTGGAAAACCATTTTCTTGGAAAATAATTTTCCTCCATCTTTCATTTTCCTTTGTTTGTTTTGGTAAGGGGTGGAAAACAATTTTCATAAAGGTGGAAAATGCTCTTAGAAGAGGAAAACCAATTTCATTTTGTAAACAAGGTATGTCACATTTTCCTCTCCACTCCTTACTCCTCTTAATTCTCTCCTTCTCATCTTTCCTTCACTTTTGCTTCATTTACCTTTTCTTCCTAATCTTTCCTCTATTCAAACAAACAAAGGAAAACTTTTTCTAAAATCATATTTTCCATTAAATATTATTTTCCTTGAAAAGTGATTTTCCATGAAAATTGTTTTCCATTAAAACAAACGGACCCTAAGTTCCCTCTCTTTTATAATTGCGCTTTTATGCCCATGCCCATTCTCCAATAATGCCCAATTAAAGCCCCCAAACTGAAGTTGTATTACCGTTCTCCTATGTCTTATTGGGTAAATTTATAATTTGATTTTGGTCATAAGATTCTAACGGGGCGTTTGGTTTGTGGGAATGGGAATTTGAGAATTAGAAGGAGGGATGGGGATTGGAAATTAGTGGGCGGGATAAGGATAAAATAAAGTATATCCCTTGTTTGGTATGAGTTGGGAATTCATTGGGATTAAATTATGATTTTACTTCAATACCCTTACTAATCCTCCACCTTCTTTTTGGTGGGACTAGGGGATATTTAATCCTAATACCTGCCCTCCCCCATGTCTTATTTTGGTGAGATTAGGGGATATTTAATCCCACTCCCAATCCCCCTCAAAAATCTCAATCCCTCCAAACAAACATGAGAATTCTACCAATTGGGATATATAATCCCAATCCCTCCCTCTAATTCCCTTAAACAAACACCCCCTGAAAAGTTTTTTTTTTAGTATGCTAAAAATTAATTAAAAAACATATTGGCAAGCTCTAGAATAGAACCCGGCCGCGACCTACAGCTCGTGTTAACAACTCTCAATAGAGATAAAATTCCACTGAGCTAAGCATTAATAAGTCTTACTTGCGCCATATCAAAATAATAAATGAAGGGTGGTGCTAAATGCCGCACTGTATTTTCTTACTAACGCCCTGTATTTTATACGTTTTAACTACTAACTATGTATTTAATATATTTTAACTACTAACTACTTTATCTTTTTATAAAATGTGGTCCACCTCTTCCACATACTCCACACCACTCTCATTCTTCACAACCACAACAACCACCCCTTCACCATTATTTCCGGCGGCGGCGCCACCACCCTTGGCGGCAGAATTTCCGGCAACCGGCTCAACACCGGCGACTTCTTCCACCACTGGAGACCGGCTCAACGCCGGCGAACCACCCTTGACGGCCCAGATTCCGGCAACCGCCGGCAACTTCTTCCACCATCAGAGACCGACTCAATGCCGACGACTTCGTCCACCATCGGCGACCGACTCAATGCCGACGACTTCATCCACCACCGGCGACAACATCTCCGGCGGTCCTTATGGAGTTTAGTCTAAGGAAAAAAAATTGAAAAAGGGCCGAGCCTTGTGTTGCACAAGGCCCACCACTTGGTCAGCCTTGTGTTGCACAAGGCTCGGTCATTTTTCAAATTTTTTATTTGTCGATTTTTTTTCTTATTTAATTATGTATGTAGTATTTAATATCATTTATAATTATAAAATAAATAATTTGTAATGTGAAATTAATTATTTTTTAGTTAGTGAATTATGTTATTTGTATTGTAGTAAAAATAAACATATAATTTTTTAATAGCGAAAAACAAAAAAAAACGGCCATATAAGGCGAGTCTTGTGCTACACAAGGCTCACCATGTGGCGGGCCTTGTGTAGCACAAGGCTCACCATGTGGCGGGCCTTGTGTAGCACTAGGCTCACCATGTGGCGGGCGGGTATTTTTCAAAAAAAATAAATTTACCTTAGTTTCCGGCGACTTCCGGTGAAGACCCACAACTTCCGGCGAGTCCTTTTCCGGCTAGAGAGCAAGAAAAACGGTGAGGCCCTTTTCGGGGAAAATAGACCGGAATTTTTGGCTAATTTCGGCACAAAATTCCGGCGGTCAAGTGGGCAACTGGGCTCCGGCACAAAATTCCGCTCGTCATACTCCGGCGGGGAAAGTCCGACCCTTCTTTTTCTAGTTGAGACCCCGGAATTTTCGGCTAATACGGCCAGAAAATACCGGCGGTTTGGCTAATGCTGGCGGCTCCGGCCTCCGGCGACCACCCTACTCCAGTGGTGTTTAGTGAGTGGGAGTGAGTGAGGGTGATGAGGGTGAGAGGTAGAGTGAGGAGAGAGAATGAGAAGGATGGAAAAGGGGATAAAATAGTATATAATTTTTTTAAAAGTTAATACGTATTAGGGCGTTACCCAAAGTATTTAGGGCGGTGTTTAGTCGCCCACTAAATGAATGGTGGTCCGGGGGTACGGTTTATTTTGGCAACAAAACCTCTCCTTTCAATGTTACCGTAAAAAGAAAAAGAAATAGGGTTCCATTTTAATGAGTTCAAGTGAAAATTCCTAATTTTTTTACACTAGTTGTTGCACCGCGCGCGGGGTACCCCAATGTATTATTTACTAATCATAAATTAGTGTAAGCAAGCACTCAAGTCTTTCAAATGCTTCATAGCAACACCTATTTTACTTGATAATCACTTTAAGATCCACCTCGTCCTTCTCTTAATTTTGCTCATCAAATCTCACTTCATTACAGAAATATAGATACTTCCTTCGTTTTTTTTCAGCTGCAACAATTGAATATTTTACCTCTCACAAATATTTTCAATTGTTGCAACTAAAAAAAACGGAAGAAGTATAAGAATAATGTAACGGTAGTCAGCTTGTCATGGAAAAAAGGACATATATTGTGTATCAACTAAAGCCAATTACAATAATCACAGGGTGTACAAGGAGATGAGAAATTCATGGTCCGATAATCTTAGAAAAATGCAGTCGCAAACATTGTTCATCAAACTCTAAATCAATTAAAATAAAGATTAACATTAAAATAAAGTTTAATACATGAATTCTTTAAATTTGAAGGCCCGTGCAACCGTTGTTGTCTAGCAACGAGATCATATCAACCCAACAACGAATAATCCTTGTTATCATCATGCCTCTATACAACACCATTTCCAACAGCATGTTATTCCAAAAACGAATCTTGTTGACTCTTGAACTTCATATTTCATTTTATTGGAAATTTCAAAGGGCTAAAGCTCACCTCAACACCTCTAGATGAATGGTGAGTTGTGGCATGCAAGCAACTTTGTGGAGAGGGGCATGCGAGCAACTATATTTAGCATAAAATTAAAGGGCATATGACAATATTTAGTAATACACAAAATTACTCAGTGCGCTACTCAGAAATCTAATTCAGAATAATAAGTTTGTTTCTTCGGATTAGGAGGCCAAGATAAACCATCATTGACCATAAAGAGGATAAGTGAGAAATTTAAAACATATGGAGATAAATTTATTGGAGATAACGGTCTTTTAGCAATATGGCCAAAATAAGATCCAAACTAGGTTTTTGCTTTCCATGTGTAGGAAAATTCACTTTTATACCACTCATATCACTGCTCTTAAAAACAGTAAAACAAGAGAAAATTAGGGACCTTCAGAAAATAATCGACTCTAATAATAATAAAAAGAAAAGAAGGATAAAAGTAAGTGATGAATTGATGATATAGATATTACAGACTTGCAATGGAGAGATGGGAAAAATGCAAGATGAACCTGCAAACAGAGAGAAAAGATGTTAAAGAGAACAACCTGCGATCCATCCCTAATATATTAATCACTAATGTCTAGTCCTGTAATACGTTGACTACCAAACTAACCAATTGAAAGAAAGAGAGTATATGGTAGCACACAAAAACTCATCCTATACCTCTTCCCAACCAGTCCAATTAACACCCAATGGAAATAAAGAGGGAAAGAGATAATTAGAAAGTCCGAAATGCAACACATGATTTTCAAAGCTACAAATTTACGAATGTTCAAATGCCTGGCAGAGGTCCAGGTCTGGACTACAGTCAAAATCCTTCACAATCCAATTGCCTTACCAAAAGTGTACAAAAATGTAAGGTGGTTCCTGCACAGAACATGAGCAGTGGCTAAATCACAGAAGGACAAGAAGATTGGAATGGAACTTCAGAACTTGGGTATTCCTCAAACAGAACACTTACAAAAAATTTAACTCTTAGGGGGTTGGGTGGGACTGTTCCATAAAGCACACAATTAAACTTTGAAAGCTTGGGCCAATACCAGTATAAACAACCACAACTTTGAAAGCTTACCAATTTGCATGACAAAATATAGCAGTCACAAACAGATACCAAGCAGGCCGACAGTGGAACACAAATAGGTCTTTGATGCTTGAACCTGCTAGATTCATTAAAAAACTTTAAAAAAACAGGTGATAGCTAGTCTGGCAATCCGACAACCGTATAACATCCATGATAATTGTAAAGGAAAGCAACCTCCTCATAGGTAGGATATGCCAATTTCATTTTTCAAATAAATAAATAACTGCTGAATTAGGGTTTTTTATATGGATTCTGCAGCAGCACAACGTGAATCAAAATCCTCTACTTCTAATGGTTTAAAAATATCAGTGATCAGTCATAGGGTGTGCTCTATTCATAAGAATTAACTTCCTAAATTTATCAATTTATCTTAACTCATTGGAACTTACACAAACAAATCGAAACTAATTGGAAATCATATAAACTCACCTAAACTTACTCGAACTTACTTTGTTTTGAAACAAGTTATGCAAAATAACTTGAAAATTACACCTTAAACAAGCATATAAAGTATGTAAGCAAAAAAAAAAAAAAACAGACAATCAAGTTGCTTCTCTCTCCATGATTACATTCAACCTTTGCAAATTTATATCCAATTTACAATCTAAGTCGATCGACCTGAATCAGAGGTCGATTTTGAACTATGAAGTGATATTATCGATCTCTGTTTAAGGAGGGAGGAAGAGCAGAGCAGAGGTGAAGAACATTTTAATATGCAAACAAGAGCAAAATATATGAAAAATGCTCTAATAAGTCTTACCAATCTCCTTCGAGGGAAGAAGTGTTATCCAAGCGCAAGTTGCATAAAATATTTCTACAAAACTCCATGGCTACCCTCTACCGATTCTTGGAGAAACAGCCAGAAAGAAAGGGAGACAAAGGGGAAACGTGGGTTTGCAGTGAAAGGGGAGGTGATTAACATATACACTATGGTGAGAAGGAAAATCAAACGTAATTGTACTCTCATTATAACTGTTATAAATTTTCTATCTCTTCATTGCTCTTCTTATTTTTTGTTCCTTTCAAAGCAGTAAATGTAGTTTAATTCCTTCAAGAAAAATGTTCAATGTATTTGATTGTCAATAACCTTTATATCTTTTGAATTTTTTATGAAACCTATATGTTCTATCACACCTTAATTCATTGAACACTGACAATCAAATACACATGTTCAAGAATGTTAAACCTATATGTCAAATATTCTTGAACATTATCAAACCTATATGTTCCTTCACGAAAAAAAATCCTGCAATCATATCTATCAAGCCTATATGTTCAGGTAATGATACCAGCAGCAGATAGATGCATCCAAAGAATGCTACAACTACAACCACAATAGCAGCAAAGTTTAGCTTAGAAAGCCTAATAACTGACTCATTCTGGACTTGCAGAACTTCAAGTACTCATTAAAACTGAAGGCCATGACTGAAGTTTCCTGCAACGACTGATCAGAGAAGAGAGAAAAGGAGTGAAGGAAATATTACCCTTTCACGGTCTTCAAGACACGATCGTCGTCAGACAGGGTGCCTCTTCTAGCAGACCATGGCTTAAGATGCTCCAAAAATAAAATAGGCCCAGATGTCCATATATTTTCAGCTTGAATTCTATGTGGAGTAAAATGCAGGCACTGACAGGAACCTTATTAATCTGGACGAAAGCTCAAGTTTTCAGAACAATCACGCACTATTAGTTCTGTACATAACATTCAAATAAGAGAACATGCGATATTCAAGCTAATTGTACTAAAAGGATTGATACATTAACCAAGCTCTCTGTTTCTTAGAGAAAAACACATCTAAAAAAAGGCCAGCAATCATTATATAAAAGAGATGTAGCATCGTTCATCAATAACATCCACTGCATGCTAACTTACCCCAACTAAACTGCTAATGGAGCTGAGCTCCAAGATATTCAAAAGTAAAATGAAAAAGAAATCTCAGTAAAATAAAGATAAGCGAAATTTTAAAAAGCTGGCAAGCTAGTAAACATATATTTTTGAGCAACAAACCATCTGCAGTAAGATTTCCACCATCCAGATATAAAAAATAGTCCTAACAATTGAAGAGTTTACCCCTTGATTTGAGGAATTATGTGCCCTTCCATATTGCGAGCAATGGTCAGTGCGATTAGAGTCCTGGCCCCTGTTGACAAATTCCCTGTCTTTGATCGACTCCCATGACCTCTCCGCAGAAGGGGCCGATTATGAGGCTCCGTATAATGACCCTGCGGCTGACTTGGGGGCTGAAATTTCGAAACCACTTACAATTTAAACAATGGGTAATCACATTTAACCAAAAAATTACTCAACCTGAACAACCTTCTTGAACGCAAAAGTCAAGTTGATGTCAATTAGTGTCAACAAGAAAAGCTTAGCAACTATGAACAAAGAAGCAATTTCAAAAAGTAAACTTACATTAGCTTCAGCACGACTCCAACTCTGTTCTTCACCAAGTAACTCAGAATCAATTTCTCTTTTCACATTTAAGATATATTCAGGAACCACAGACACCTTTCCAACAACATAGAACACATAATGAGATCAAAGGTTAAGAAAAATCAGAGTAAACAACCACTCTGACCAAAGGACTTAAGACACTTAAGAGTCAACACCGAAAAATATATAACTTCAGCTAGTATGAACAGAGTGCAGTAACCAGCTAGTACTCTTTTTTTGCAATGAGGCTTCACTAATCCAAAGAAACAAGCACACAATAACAATGATGCATATCAAGACTAATCATTAACTACCCTGACTTCAATACAGACTGAATTTAAAAGAATAACTCCAACAGTTACCTCTCTGAGCTGCAGCAGCTGATCCCTGAGTGTAGCGGACACGTTCATGATTCTCAAACCGAGCATCTCCAAACTTCAAAAATGGAGGCATACCCAAATAGAAGAATTGTGGGTGTAGTCTTCCAATATTCAACACAAAATATACTTTCACACACACTGAATTCTAAAACATCAACTTGAAACCAACGAAGCTCAACACGTATCCTAAAATAGTCCCATTGTAACATATGGAAAATGTCAACACAACTCCAATTCATCTACCTTTCTCCAATCAAACATACTCGCGAGAAACAACTCAATCATAGCTCACCTAAAGCCTACATATGACTTTCTGTCCTTGTTTACAACAGGAAACACATCTCAAATGCCCTGTCAAGAATTAGGACGTTCGATTCACCAACATACATCATACATCACACTTAATCTGCCATTTTTTCTAGTGAAATTCGAATCCTAGCATTTCATTAAAGAACTTCATTGTTGGTGATTGTGGAACCCTAAGTAAACAAGAGAGAAGGGTTTATAAAAGACATGGAGAAATTGTAAAAAAAAAAATCAAAACCCTAGATCGAATAAGAGAAGGAAAAAAAATAAAACCCCTTAAATTGAAACAACGACCAGAAATCAGAATTCGAAAAGGGGAAATAAGATCGATAGAAGCGGAAATTCACGTGAAACAACAATGGACGAAGCTGGAAGAGAAAGGGCGAGAGGATTTTGAGGAGGAGGTAGAGAAAGAGTTGTAAGGTTTGGTGGAGAGAGCAGAGGAGGAGACAGAAATACCAGCTGAATGCGTGGATGTAACAGAAGGGTAAAACAGTCAATTTACTGTTCATAAGCTACAGTAACATCAAGTTCTCTCTTTTAAAAAAGTAGAGATATGATTCTTTGCAAAATTGCAATTGAATTGAAGAAAGTAGAGGTTGAAGATGTGGGGTAGTGTTGCTTTTCGCACTATGGTCTCTGTTATAAGTGAACATTGGGCTCAAATGGCTTATTGCGCTCTGTTTACTCTCTACTTGATTATTGCTTGCATTCTTCGTCAGCTTGCTCCCCCTCCTTGTAAGCTCTCCCTTTTTCTCCACTTCCATCTCTTTTTCATATTTGCTTCTTCTGATTCCAAGATTCTGTTTTTAGCTTATACAGAATTGTATTATACAATATTGGAATGTATTTTGTTTTGAAATTGGAATGATTCTTAGCTTAATGAAGGGGGTTCATCATTTATGAAAAGTAATCTGCATTTTGAAATGTAATGGTTTTAGGGTCATTATACTCATTATTAGTACGATTCGAGTTGGTACTTATGTCGACCAAAATTTCAAAAATTTGGGTTTTTTTTTTAAATTTGTGAAGAGAATGGAGAAAGAAAGGTAGCCTCTTTTATAATATATTTATGTTGATTTATTTACCCTCTAGTCTATTATGAATGAGTGATTTCAAAGGTATAATCGAAGTTGATATTCTAGACATAAATCCAAGACAGACTGTAAATGAGGACATGAAGTAAGATAATGTTCAAGGGAAATTCGTTGTCATGGATTGGGGAGATATGAATCCTTGATACATTTGACCTTGTCGGCATTGTGGCACTTCGATTAAAAATGGATTTAGCATGGAGTAGTGAATAGGTGGGGATGGAAGTATTGTTTAAGACCATGGCGTTTAGAGCGCTTGTTTCCATTGAAAGGAGTTAGGTTTGTATATGACTGGTTAGCTTCAAAGAGTTCCAAAACATGTTTCAGCATTTAGTACTTGTTGGTTCATTACTATATAATCATTCAACTATGGCTTCTTTTGGCTACCTAGGGTCAGCACCTAGTGCAATGTATATTGCATAAGTTGATTGGCACTACAACTCCAAATTTGGGTATATACCAAGCTACGGGAAGCTCAATTAGAATGTCTGTTCATCCTAGAGCTACTTCTTTCATTATAGACAACCTAGCTAGTTTTTATCGCAAGTAGAGTTGGGAACCTTCTAACAATTTAACTGAGTAACATGGCCTGACGGTTGTGAAGCTAATTAATTTCAGTATTGTCTGACAACTGTCATGAGCCAAGACGAAGCCACTTAAGACCTGATATGTAAGATTAGATGAGAAGCCACTTTATGCCCTGTAGAATATTTGAGTTTGTCTGTTATCTTATGATGTAGAAAGGCTGTTTCAAATACTCGGGACATTTCCTAAGGTACACCTTAGGTTTGGTGTAGTGCCCTAACAATTTTGGTTCTTTCGCTTGTACCTCACCTCTATTACCTCATAATCTATCTCTAGAAGATAAATAGAGTAAAAAAAAAGAACAATGGTTACTTACATTTAAACAAACACAAAGAATATCATTTAAAAACAATTAAAGATCCACAAATATCAAATCAAACTTCAGGGGTACCTAAGGCAATTCTGAAGCCTCATGGGTATATGAGGGGATACGTTAAAACTGCAGGGGTCCCTAAGGCAATTCCAGAACCTCATGGGTATATTAGGGGATACGTTAAACTGGAGGGGTACCTAAGGCAATTGTAAAACCTCATGGGTATATTAGGGGATACGTTAAACTGCAGGGGTACTTGAAGAAATTTTCCCTAAGTACGTTTACTTCAAAATTCGAAGGACATTGGCTGTGTTGAGGTACATTCTGCTGAATAGGAAGTCAAGAAAGGGAAGACTTCTATAAGATGGTCTAAGTCTCTAACACTGTTTGATAAGTAAATAAAAGAATAGAATAATGGATTACTTCTGATTATCCTTAGAGGGAAACTTGAGTAGGCAAGTCATTTTCTATTATTCCAAGTTTATTTGAGCTTGGTTTACCTAAGTCGCCATGTTTTAACACCTCAAACGAACATGGATTCTTCGGTGAAATTTATTTGAGATACTAAGGAACACTAGTACAATAGCGTCGCAGCTGAATATTGTCATTGAGCAAGGATGATGTGTGACTGTAAGGGGGAATGACAAAAGAACATGATGTGGGGGAGACATAGAACTTATGTAGGAGAAAGAAATGGGCTGGAGATTTGAGGCATGTACGACAGATATGGAAGAGTAACATCTAATTGATTGGAGAGAGAACTCCATTAACAAAGCGGAAACAAGGAGCATTAATGTTATATCTTCTCTCGTACACTAACAATTGTGGAGTCATGACTTTTGATGTTGGGGGGCTATAAGCGAATAAATTTTGTCCTTTCATCGATAAAAAAAAAATAATATCTGCATATGATTGTAGAAAATCCATTACTGATCTTATACTTCTTTTTTTGAGTGTTCCATTCATTGATAAAATAAAATAATATATGCATATTACTAATTTAGAAAATTTAATACTAATGTTATGACTTCTTATTTTTGAATTAAATAGTTCTACATTATGTTGCTACAATTGAAAATTAAAACTTGGAAATTTTATAACTTTCAAGTTCTATATAGGGTTCGCTTTATTAGTTGACATTAAAAAAAATGGAAAGTACAATTTCCTAGGAAGTTAAATCATTTGGTGTCATTTGGTTAGCAAATGTATGGGAAATTTTTCTTTCCCGCAATAGAGGTAGTTACTCGCCTTGGCTACCCCTAGGTAATTGGAACCTTTCATAATTCCATGAAAACCAAGCAACACTTCACAATTTGTAGGAAATGGAATTACATGGGAATTTACTGGGTAATATTATTTTCTATGTTCAACTAAACATTTTAATGTTGTGGTTCTGCATTTCCATTTTAATCACTATTCCCGCATTGCTTTCCAGTTGGCGAATATTGATTTCAGCTATGGAGTTATTTGTCCAGTTCAGCGTGCATATTGTTAGAAGTAGACAATGGAACAAGAGGAAACCGGATAATCACCACTCCAAGGCACGGAAACTACGCTTTCCTATTAGTTTTATTTCGCCCCTCTAGGATCACCGGGTTACACGAAACAATTATTGAGATACAATAGAGTAACAATTCACTTTTATGATCTTAGAAGAGAATCCTTAAGAACTTGTGTTTGATGTGTTTATGAAGAACACTTAAGAAAATTAATCAGAAATTCTTAAGCAAGCAATGAAGGTTATATCAAGGATGGAGATCACCTCCTCCTTTTATAGTCACACATGCAAGGGCCCTAATTAAGGACCTTTAATAGGCTCCTTAATAAGGCCCTTAAATCAGAGAATAAATCAGCCATTTAACCATGCAATAAACCATGAAAAACTGACCAAAACGCTTCAACGGACATAAATGGATACATCGCAAACTGAAGCGTCACGGGGTAGTACCCAGTCTCGACTCGCGACCATGGGTCGCGGCCCGCGAGCTGGCTGCCCCCCCCTTATTCTCTTTGTTTTTCCGGAATAATTCTACAACTTCTTTTAATTCCCCCATATGTGATTATCTAAACCCATTACCCTTACAAATGTTCCAACAATCCTCCTCCCATTTGTAGGGTAATGTTGAACGGTTTACCTCATGCAAAATCATAAACAAACATGCTCATGCATCATAGAAATATCTAACGATTGAATTTCCACTAGTAAATGTAAACTTAACAACAATTAAGATTGAGATGATAGACTAAGCTTTGAATCATTCAACCACTACAAATTATTGAAGTTACAAATACACATAAGCACAAAACTAATGTTCTTTAAAACCTCCGACACCTTAGTAGCCATGGTGTCCATATCCATTCATGAGCGTTCCAAGTCAAGCCTAGACTCGTTGAAGCGGCCAAACCCCTAGCTCATATAGGTAAATCTTTTCGCACATGCTCCTACAATTGAGCACTTTATCAAAGATTTATTAAGAACTTTACATTCAATCTCCTTTACATTGCAGTACCAAGCACTAACCTTGGGATGTATATCACACAAGTGCTTCCAACCTTTAAAGAAAAGTACTATCCTCATTGAATTTGAGATCTAACGTTGTATTAGACATCAAATTGAGTTTTCCTTAGTTAAAGGTTGATCAAAAGGCTTAAGACCCATCCCTTTGTTCATTTTGTTCACTAGTTCCCTTGACAACGGTTTTGTAAACGTATCCGCCAAGTTTACACTAGACCGTACAAAATCAATGGTTATACAACCATTCCTTATCATTTCACGTACATAGCTATGTCTAACCCCAATGTGCCTTGACTTGTCATTGTAGACTTCACCATACGCTTTGGCTATTGTGGATGCACTATCACAATGGATAGCTAGAGGAGACATTGGTTTGACCCATAAGTCAACCTCACTCAACACATTCCTTAGCCATTCCGCTTCTTGACAACAAGAAGCTAATGCGATGAATTCCGATGCCATAGTGGAATCGGTAATACATGTTTGCTTCTTAGATGCCCATGAGACGGCACCTCCTCCAAGAAGAAACACCCATCCACTTGTTGAAGAATAATCTTCCTTATTGGATATCCAACTAGCATCCGAGTATCCTTCAATGATTGAAGGTTCTCCCGTATAAGTTAAACCATAATATTTGATTTTGTTCAAATACCTTAGTACTCTTCTCAAAGCTTGCCAATGTATCATACTAGGTTTACTAGTATACCGGCTAAGCTTGCCAATAGCAAATGCTATATCCGGCCGAGTGCTAGTCATAGCATACATCAAGCTTCCAACCAAGCTTGCATACTCCAATTGAGCAATAGGAGTACCACTACCCGGAACCAAGTGAATACTAGGATCCATAGGAGTAGCAAAATGAGACGAGTTTGACTCATTGTACCTCTTTACCACTTTCTCAATGTAATGAGCTTGTGATAAAGAAATAGTACCTTTACCTCTCATTATTCTAATACCAAGAATAACATCCGCTTGACCCAAGTCTTTCATTGAGAAGCTACTTGAGAGAAAAGCTTTAGTATTTTCCACTTGTTCCAAATCAGTCCCAAAGATGAGCATATCATCTACATATAAGCAAATTATAACTCCTTTACCGTTATTATCAAATTTTCTATATACACATTTATCGGACTGATTTATTTTAAATCCATTAGCCAAGACTACATCATCAAAATTTTGATCCCATTGCTTTGGTGCTTGCTTAAGTCCAAACAAAGATCTAATCAACTTGCAAACCTTAGACTCTTGACCTTTGACCACAAATCCTTCGGGTTGATTCATGTATACTTCTTCCTCCAATTCACCATTAAGAAATGCCGTTTTAACATCCATTTGGTGAATTACAAGACCATGAATCGCCGATAAAGCTATCAATAGTCTAATGGTAGCAATTTTTGCTACCAGAGCATAAGTGTCAAAGTAATCGATACCATATTTTTGCCTAAAACCTTGGACCACTAACCGGGCCTTGTGTTTTAATATGGTTCCATCGATCTTCCGTTTTCTTACGAAAATCCATTTACAACCTAAGGGTTTGCAACCGGGAGGTAAATTAGCTAAAACCCATGTATTATTCCCCATTATTGAATCCATTTCATCATTCACGGCCTCTTTCCAAAAGGCGGAATCATGAGAATTTATAGCCTCATCAAAGGTCCTAGGATCCTCCTCCATATTGTAACAATATGAAAATTGAGTCATAATTGACTCCCTTGACCCTTCAACTAAATAAAGTTGATAATCCGGTCCAAAAGATTTCTCTTTTCTAATTCTTTTACTTTTCCTAATTTCCGGTGTTGTGGTTTCATGATCATCATTGATGTCACCCACAACCTTGGAACTAGTACTAGGTACCATGTCCTTTGGTCTAGGAATCGAAGATAAACGAGTCTCATCAAATATTGCATCTCTTGACTATATCACGATGTGAATAGAGACAAAATCATTATGTTCAATGACATAAAACCTATAGGCTTTGCTATTTTCCGCATAGCCTATAGAAATGCAATCAATTCCTCTTTCACCTAACGTTTTACGTTTAGGTTCCGTCAATTTGACAACCGCCCTACATCCCCATACTTTTAGGTAATTGAGATTAGGCTTTTTCTTTGACCAAAGTTCATATGGGGTAGTCTTGTTCCTTTTATTAGGAACTCTATTCAAAATATAGCATGCCGTTAAAATAGCATCACCCCAAAAACCGTCACTAAGACCCGAATTAGAAAGCATGATATTAACCATTTCTTTTAAAGTCCAATTTTTCCTTTCCGCCACACCATTACTTTGAGGTGAGTATGGTGCGGTAGTTTCTTGGATTATTCCAATGGAATTAAAATAACTAGGATTATAGTATTCACCACCCCTATCCGTTCGAAGTCTTTTAACTTTTTCACTAAGTTGAAGTTCCACTTCGGTCTTATAGATCTTAAACTTTTCAAGTGCTTTATCTTTTGAGAATAATAAATAAATGTAACAATACCTTGAAAAATCATCAATAAAAGTTACAACATATTTTTTATTTCCCAAAGATGGCGAACTATGAAAGTCACACAAGTCACTATGCACCAATTCTAGAAATACCGATTGTCTTGTCACACTAGGAAAAGGATTCTTTGTAATTTTGTTTAACATACATGTCTTGACTTCTCTAAATTCAAATCAAAGGAAGGTATTAAACCTAACTTAGACATGTCATATAATCTACGATAGTTCACATGACATAACCGATTGTGCCATAGAGAAGAAACATCAAGCATGTAAATAGAACTAGCAATTTTATTATCAATGCTAAACTTAAACATTCCATTACAAAAATAACCTTGACCAACATAAATACCACTCTTAGACACTATAAATTTATCGGATTCAAAAACAACCTTAAAACAATACTTATTCAAAACTCCTCCCGACACAAGATTTTTCCTAACTTCCGGAACATAAACAACATCCCAGAGAGTTAGAGTCTTTCCCGAGGTTAACAACAATTCTACTTGGCCAATTCCCTTAGCCTTTACCGTAGAATCATTCCCCATGTACAAAATTGGACCATCATCCAATTCCTTCAAAGACTTGAAATGGTGCCTATTATTGCACACATGTCGAGAAGCTCCCAAATCAATCTACCAAGAATCATCAACCTGCACAACATTAATTTCAGAAATCATTGCAATAAAATTCATTTCTTTAACTATGTTTTCATGTGCAACCATACCTTGGTTTTGACCAATACTAGGTTGATCTTTCTTTGTCGTCTTCTTTTTCTTCCAAGATGGACAATCCCTCTTCAAATGAGGACCATTGCATACCCAACAAGTAAGAGTTTTCCTCTTCTTGTTTGCAACATTGGTTTTAGATTGAGCATTGGATTTCTTGGTCCCATTAGACCCACCAACTTCTACCATATTAACGGTAGACTTAGGAGCACTAGAATTTGTGTCCTTAACCCCATGTTGATCCCGGATCCCTTCTTCAATACGAAGATGAGTTCCTAATTACTCCATGGAAAGATCCTCTTTCTTATGTTTCAAAGTATGTATAATGTCTTTCCAAGAAGATGGTAGTTTATCAATAATGGAAGCAACGGCAATTGCTTCATCCATTACCATACCATGTGACCTTATTTGATTTAAAATGTAATGAACTTCGTGAAATTGCTCCATTATAGGCCTTTCATTAGTCATTTTAAACATATTAAAATTACTAACAAGAAACTTCTTACTTGAAGCATCTTCCGAGATGTACTTGGCCTCTACAGAATCCCAAAGCTCCTTTGCACTCTCCACATTTTGGTAAAGATCAAACAAGGCATCCGAAAGTGCATTGAGAATATGACCACGACAAATGTAGTCATCATTCTCCAACTTTGTACGCCTCCTCGTAGTCTCCAAGGGTTCCTCAGCCCCTTCTTCCGGATAAGCCGGAATTGGTGTAGTAAGCACATACACCACATTAAGAGTCGTTAAGAGGAAATGAATCTTCTTTTGCCAACGACGAAAACCCACACCTTCAAACTTGTCCAATTTTTGGAAGTTCAAAGTGAGGTCCTTGAGTGATGAAGCCATATCCGTAAGAGAATAAAACTAATAGATTGTTAGAAGTAGACAATGGAACAAGAAGAAACCGGATAATCACCACTCCAAGGCACGGAAACTACGCTTTCCTATTAGTTTTATTTCGCCCCTTTAGGATCACCGGGTTACACGAAACAACTAATGAGATACAATGGAGTAACAATTCACTTCTATGATCTTAGAAGAGAATCCTTAAGAACTTGTGTTTGATGTGTTTATGAAGAACACTTAAGAAATTTAATCAGAAATTCTTAAGCAAGCAATGAAGGTTATATCAAGGATGGAGATCACCTCCTCCTTTTATAGTCACACATGCAAGGGCCCTCATTAAGGACCTTTAATAGGCTCCTTAATAAGGCCCTTAAATCAGAGAATAAATCAGCCATTTAACCATGCAATAAACCGTGAAAAACTGACCAAAACGCTTCAACGGACATAAACGGATACATCGCAAACTAAAGCGTCACGGCGCAGTACCCAGTCACGACTCGCGAAACCAAGTCGCAACTCGCGACCATGGGTCGCGGCCCGCGAGTTGGCTGCCCCCCTTATTCTCTTTGTTTTTCTGGAATTAATTCTACAACTTCTTTTAATTCCCCCATATGTGATTATCTAAACCCATTACCCTTACAAATGTTCCAACACATATTACATTGATTGTGTATGATTTTAGTTTCTTTTTGGCTGAATCTATGTTGATACACAACGTGAAACTTTTATCAATTTAATGTGTTCCTATTATTGTACTCATATCTTAACCGTATCAGTCCTGTGGTTCCTACTGTTCCTACTAGCAACAAATGTGAAAATTGATGAGGAAATATGATGCCTTTATCTTATATGCAGGGATCAATTATTTTCAACCAGCTCCGGACAAGGAATGGTTCCAAACAGATGCTGTGCTACGAGTTAGTTTGGGAAATTTTCTGTTTTTCTCCATTCTGGCTATTCTAATGACTGGTTTGAAGAACCAAAAAGATCGTTGTGATAATTTGCATGATGGAAGATGGATGATGAAATTAATATGTTGGTTGGTCCTTATGCTGTTGATGCTTTATCTTCCAAATGAAATTATCAGCTTCTATGGTATGTGTCTATATATGTTCCCTTTTTTTTCATGTTGTTCCTTTTTTTATTTTTCTTATCCCTTGGCTTTTTCCGTTTTTGCTTTCAATGGTTGTCTAATTTCTTTTAAAAACTTGGTTTTAAGTGGCATATGGAAGTCAAAGCATGAATCTTAGGTGATTTCTTTCGTACTCGGGGTTCGAAAGGGTATTTGCTTGTCCTTTCTCATATGTAAAATATAGTCACTTGAGCAGTAATGATGTATTAGTGTCGATCTTTTTCTGAAGTGCTTTTACTTTAATGATTCCTTATGCATGGACCAATTTTCATTTATGTGTTTTTGCGTTATATCATGTTTGTTCTAGATTCAGTGATGCTCTAATTCTATACTGCCTGATGCAGTTTTAGATTGTTACAGCCCTTGTTTTTATTTTACATCATGAGATACTATATTGGCGACTCTAGTGGAACTCGAGTTTGGTTTGCTAGTCTCTGATGTAACATCAACATCAGGGAATTAAAAATAACTGAGGTTCAAAGAGTAGAACCTAACTAAACAGAGGTAGATAGAGAGAGAGATAGATATTAAAAAGTAAGGAGAACACTATCACTTAAGTGCTCACCAATTATATCATCATGATAATATGGTGTAATAAGCTTCCTTTGAGTCATATAACCTTTTGGTGCAGGGTGAAATAAAATCGCAACTATGTATAATTTCAACATTCACTTAACATAGAATAATTTGTAAGTGTAATACTTTTGATGAGATTGTATATTCCTGTAGCAAACCAAAGAAACATCCCTTATCCGCAATTTCTCTATGGAAGCTTAACTTATCCACTTACAATCTTATACAAGTTTAGACTTGTCCTTTGTGACAACATGCGAAATCTCTATGCTTTCTGTATCCCGATAAAAAGTGAATGAATATGTAGTACTCAGTAGTAGTATAATCTATACAGTGATGTGGTGTTGAAAATTTTACACATTCTTGTTATTACTCCAAATTTCAAAATTTTGATATATCTATGTTTTACGTGAATCCAACTCCCCTAATGGGCATGGATACATGTTGTGTTCCTTTGAATATAGGAAAAATTGGTTGGACAATACCATGCTACGTGCAATAACATACCAACTTTAGTGGGTGCAAAATAAAACACCAATTATAGGTGTAAGTCGCAAAAGGGGACCCTTTTTTGTAAGTCTCTAACAACACAAATATTAGCCAAAAGTTAATGTTTCCATGTTGGATTTTATAATAAGTTTATTTCATTGCTCACCTTACACTTATAGTTGGTGTTGTGTGTAACTCCTCATTAAGTTGGTGTTGTTTATTACACATTGCCATTGTTGGTGTCGTTATAGCCAATTTTCTCTTAGATTTATACCATCCGTCCTCTCAATTTATTTGTTACACTTACATTCTCCGGCCATCCCAAAATATTGGTTACACTTTTATCTTAAGCATGACTCCACTAATATCATAATACTTCCCTATTCCCGCTACTAAAAGATTTGGTCCTTACACTCTCTCTTATACATATAAAAAAGCACCCTATTAACTCCTATCACATACCGTTTACTTATAATAATATTTGATGACCACTTAATAATTTATTATCTAAATCTCCGCACAGATAGGATGAAGGGAGTAATAAAAAAAAATACATGGATACTTGTAACAAATATTACCTAATTCAAGAGTTAAAGTAATGCACCTTTTTGAAGTGTATATGACATGTGGGGCTAGTTTTATAGTTTCTTGAATTTGCAATAAATATTTGATAGTTTCTTAAATTCGATGTTGATGGAGGAAGGGATAAATTTAAGAAAAACCAAGCTGATAATCCAACCACACTTGAGGAGCTAATAATATTTGTATCACTCAACTCACTCCTGTATTAATTATTCATTAATAACTCTCATTCTCTTAAATTGAAGTTAAAGGTTTGTATGTTCACTTACACAAATAAATCGCTTTTTCATTAATAGTAAACAATTTTCTAGTACTTGTAGCACATGCTTATTTATAATATAATATTTGACTAATAACTAATCTATTAGTAATAGAAATTCAATCCCAGTATCTATCTTCCTCCGTCCCCAATAGATTGCAACAGATAAGTTCTTACTTTTTAAATTTTGTTTCTTGTAGAGGCGAGATTAAATTGACAAATTCGATATTGAATTGCAAATGTCACATGGTATGTTAGGAGCGAAAAAAAGAGGGAGTTTCAAAATGAAAGTGATTTTGTTAGCATAATCAATTGTTTGTGGAGTAATTTGAAGTGGGCCCATTATACCAAAATAAGAAGTGTTGCAACCAATTTTGATAAACCCATGAGAGGAAATTGTTGCATTTTTTGAGGGACGTAGGGAGTAACTAACATCGGTGCCCAAACTTTATATCAGATTGTAACAAACCTTGTCAAATTTGACTGCGTCAAACCAGGGTCACATAATTCACTAACCCTCCTACGAATTTCGACTTGTAAACATCGAATTATGGTCGGTTTTGGTTTATTTTTGACTCATTTTGAGCTAATTTCGAATTCCAAGATCAAATTGTATACCGAATTATGTGACCCTGCGTCAAACCTTAACTACTAATCTAAAACTTCAACTAAGACCAAATCTCTTTACGAACTAACAGATTGGTTTCTAACAAAATTAACTAACAAAATCGAGTTAAAGCTAATTAATTTCTTAAAGCCATGACCTAGTACAATGCTATCAAGTGAATGGTAAAACCATGGAGGTAAACTCTAAAATAATGAGCAACTAGAATTGCAAAGTTAATCAGCATAGCTATTCAACAAGAAATGTTGGACCAATTAGAAATTCTTTTTGGAAGCGAAGAAATTGCACCTCATTGAATATGAAAACAAAGTGATGGTTTTTTGCACCTCAAGTTTGCATGTACATTATTCCTGGATTCATTTACCAACATATTTGGATGACTTACTGGGCCTGCTTCAAACATCATAAAATGAACTATTAGTGGACTTATCTGGGCTTATTATGTTATTAGTGCTAGCTTGCTCTATAATCCTCTTTTTTTTATCTTTCTTTTTCCTTTTTTATCGGTTTTGTTTCTTAATCTATGTTTGTGTGATTCCAATATTGAAGGGGCAGCCTCAAAGTTTGGTGCTGGATTGTTTCTTTTTGTTCAAGTTGTGCTCTTACTAGATTTTGTTCATGGATGGAATGGCAAATGGGTTGGATACAATGACCAGTTCTGGTAATGAGCCTTTATTCTGTATCAATCAACGTTTTTCTATCTAAAAAAAGATTAATGGCTCTTAATGGGCTATTTAAATTTCTAAAGGATGATTATTGCTTCCTAACTTATTTATTCCAAATCATTGTCAAATCTTAGGTACATTGTTCTGTTTGTCGTTTCACTTGTATGTTATGCGGCAACATTTCTCTTCTTGGCTCTTTTGGGCCACTGGTTTACGCCATCCTGGCAAGATTGTGGGCTCAACACCTTTTTATTGTGACAAACCTTGTTTTTGGATGGGTTTTTGCAAAAGTAGAACTACACCCGGCGGTGAGTAATTATATCTATCGAAATTTTCGTTGTTTGTGGCAATCCCTTCCTTGTTTAATAATGTACATCAGGCAAGCATTTGTTAGGATAAAACTTTAATTGTATGTTGCATTTGATTGGTAGTTTTAGGCAAGCACAAATTGAGTCTGGATGTCACTGTATCTACCGTTGTACTTGTGTATTAAATTTTGAGTATAAGGGATAGATTGTTGTGCAGAACAGGAAAAAAGGATTTGTTTTGTGTCTATAATTATCTTTTCCCTTTTTCTTTCTCCTGGTACGGATGTCCATAATTCGACAAAATTCCAAAGTCCAATCGCATCCAATCCGTATTATCAATTCAGATCAGTTTTTTAATAAATCGAATTGGATTTGGACTCAAAATTTTTAAAAGTTGGATTATTCAGATTCAATAAATTAAAATCAAAAAAGTCCAATCCAATCCAAATATATATATATATATATATATATATATATATTGAGAAGAGGCCATGCACCGTACACCCGGGTGCACCGTGCGCCGGTGGCATTATTGTAATTTTCGCGAATTTCAGTAAAACAGCTCTAATACTATTTCCTTCCATTTTACATCACTAAATGGAAGCTACCTCAGTGGTTGGGCCTCTATACTCTCTCCGCGTCAGAGGGTCGTGGGTTCGAATCCCCCCTCTACCACTCTTTGTGTTTTTTTTCCTCCTTCAACTCATTTTTTATTAATCTTCTTTTTATTCCTATTTTTTAAAAAGAAATATATTATTGCTCATTTAAAAGTTATACTGCTCATTTGAAAGTTACGATGCTCATTTAGTTATTTTTCAAGTTCAAGTATAATCTATTTGCTTATTCGAAAACAGTATTGCTCGTTTACTTATATTATAACCGATTACTCTATTTGGTATTTATTTTAACACATTAGAAAATATATTTTCTCATTTTAAGATATATTTCTCATTTGAAATATATAATTCTCATTTTAGTAATATATTCGTCAATGTGAAACAGTATATACATGTTTACTAATCAATAAAGAATTATATAATTGCTCATTTAAAAGATAAATTACTCATTTATTTATTTTCCACGCACCAGTGTTAAGCTACTACAAATTAGAAAATAATATTGATTATTGTCTTCTTTTTTATGACTATTTATTTTTATTTTAAGACATTAGAAATAGACATTTAATTTGCTCATTTAAGATACATCGCTCATTCGAACTATGTATTGTTCATTCTAGTGATATATTGGAAGCTTAAACATTAAAGTGAATTTAAAATAATTATATATTCTACACCTTAAAATAAGACAATGTTTGCTCATTATAAGAATGTTTTACTCATTAAAATTATTTTTTGCTCCATAAATATTCAGTGGTATTGTTAATAATTTTATTAAATGAGCAATATTCTATGAGCAATATTCTAAGAGTTTTTTGCTCATTTAAGTACCTTTTTGCACTAAGTAACATATTTACTCATTTCAAAGCTATATTTCTTATTTCATTAGTTTTTCAATGAGTAAAATAAACAACTCATTTTGTGAATGAGCATCTTTATTTTAGCTCACTCAAGATTAGAATGTTAACTGATCTTCTTGTGCAAAAAAGATTGCTCATTTCATCAAATGAGTAAAATAAAACATCTCATTTGGTAAATGAGCAGATTTATTTTACCTCACTCAAGATGAGATTACTGATCTTCCTGTGAAAAAACGATTGTTCATTTGATGAAATGAGCAGTTTTATTTACTCATTTGATCAAATGAGCAATTTTATTTACTCGTTTGATCAAATGAGTAAATAAAACTGCTCATTTTGTGAATGAGCAGGTTTATATACTATGTATAATGTGTTGCTCATTTTAGTCATATATTGGAACCTTAAAAATCAAAGTGAATTTAAAATAACTACATATTTTACCCGTAAAATTAAATATTTAATAATTTAGAAACAATAATTATAGTACAACAATATGCAAAATAAATGAAAAGAATAAATAAACAAAAATAAGAAGTAAGACTATGAAGAAAAAAAATAATATCATTTTAAGAATACTTGTACAAGGAAAAATGAGATTCAAAAGACAAATATTGTGAGAAAAAAACAAAATTGAAAAAACCAAATAAGTTGCTTGGTAAGAGAGTCGAACCCGCGACCATCCAACAACTCAAGCTTTGATGATAGGCACGCTGACCAACTGGGCTAAGCAGCCTTTATGTTACATGCTGTACGCTTTTAGTACATAACTATTCTCATATTGTATCCGGGTGCACCATGAGCACGGTGCACCCGGGTGCATGATAATAGTTGTAATATGAGAAGGGTGAGAAAGATTTTTTGTGCATATTTTTTGAACTAAATGTGCATATGTTTTGAACCAGATGTGCAACTTTTTTACCATGTGCATTTTTTTATATTAAATGTGCATGTTATCATTCAAGAGTATATACTTACGGCTCGAAAAGTAAAATATGCATATGCAGTTCAAAAAATATGCACATCTACGTTCAAAAAATATGCACATCGGTCCTTCTCACCTTTCTCATTTTACGATCCTTCTCATTGGATCCCAACTCTCTCTCTCTATATATATATATAAAATTTCTCATCTCATCAATAAAAAAGCTCAAAAGTGTCAAAATCTTCATTAGTTGTCATAAGTTTTCTTTCTTATTTCCATTGTTGGTCCTGTTTAACTTTTTTACACCTTATTTGAGTTATTAGATCCTTTGTATGAATTTGTATTGAGGTTTGGTAATTTTTTATCTTTGCCCTTTTGTGTATATATTTTTGGATTGGATCCAAATTATAAGATTTTAATTCGGATTGAATTTCGGTCAACTTTGGACTGGATTTAGACTAGAAATTCAGAATCCAAATTATAATTTGGATCAGATTAGGCTTAAGTCCAATTGTAAGTCCAAATAAACTAGCCTCCTCGTGCACACAAGGGAGGGGGAGGGTTGTTCAAAGGGTTTGGGGGAGCCGGGGAGGGCCAGTAAGTAAAAGTATCTTTCTACAATTCTACCAAATTGTGTTATGGAATTTCCAAAACTTTATATATTGAAGTTAGTGTTCACTTGTTACTCCAAAGTCATTTTCTTGGTGGTGACAATAATCTGGATGGTTTTGCAATTTACTTGCATATGGATTCTTTTGCAGGTTAATGGGAGCATTGTGCCTGCATTAGTAGTATTTTTGTACTGCACATACCTGTGTTATAGTGGACTTGCTAATGAGCCCAAGGATTATCAATGCAATGGCCTTCACAAGCATTCTCAAGTTGTTTCAATAACTTCCCTTACCTTTGGGCTGCTTACTACTATACTTTCTGTTTTCTACTCTGCTGTTTGTACTGGTTCGTTTACCACTCCTCTCTCCCATCCGAGTTCACCCTGTGCAGGTAGGTGCTGGCCAGCTTTGGTTTGGGGTTTCTAGCATGTTGTCTTAGTTTGTATGGCTAATTTGTTTTTCTTAGTCATGCTGCATATGTGATATCTCACAATTATATTATCGTTGTTCAGGGCTTCATATTGTCAAAAGTAAATGTGTGAGTTCCCTGCATGATAATCTTATTAGTTCAGATGTTGGTTATTCTTTTTCTCCTACTCACTTCTTATGAATGGGACTATTTTCTATGGACATCTTTGCTCTAAACAAAATCGCCTCTCCAGTATCAAATATTCCTAATGCTGGAAATTAACATCTATGTTTTATTGCATCTGCTCTAATTGCAAATACTCCGTATAAGTAGGGTTCCACTTCTATGATTTTGGAGTGGTCTTTACGCCGTATAATTGCATTCATCTACATTGCATTTTGAATCTAGGGTCAACTTTTAAGTAAAGGGTGAGGCTGTATCCATTTAATCCTTCAAGAGTGAGTTATTTGTGTGCTTTTAGCACTATCTTCTTAATCATTTTCACCAGTGATCTTTTGTTATATTTTTTGGGTTTTCTGTTTATGTTATGTTTTATGATGGTGATGTTGATTTCAGTTGTATATTCATGGTGTGTGTGGGACGCTTTCTACATTCTTGTATTAACGTTTTAAGCTTTCTATGAAGGTGCTGGAAGGCCCATACTTCCTGTGGACAAAGCTCCTGAGGAAGAAAAGGAAATGGCTGTGCCAGTTATGTATTCCTACAGTTTCTTCCACATCATCATCTCTCTTGCTAGCATGTATTCTGCTGTTCTTCTGACCGGGTGGTCCACACCAGTTGGAGAAGCTAATAAGCTGATTGACATGGGTTGGTCATCTGTTTGGATCCACATAATCACAGAATGGGCAGCTGCAACTTTGTACATTTGGTCCTTAGTCGCACCACATATATTCCGCGGTCAAGAGTATTAAGTGGTAACATGTATGCTATTTAGAAAGCCATTTGTTTAGATGTTGGTTGTTGCAGTCTTGTCGTAAATGTGTTACATATGGCTTTCTGAAAAATGCTCATATGATCAGTATCCTATGTTACCTTGTTTGCCATTGTAAATAAATCCTTACTTTCTGTGACAATGATGTAGATATATCCAGTGGCGGATCTTGAACAATTTTTTTGAGGGGGCCAAGAAACTAAACCTATTATTTTGTTAAAAATATACTTCCTTCCGTTTTTTTAATTGCAACAAAGGGGTATTATTTGTGAGACATAAAAAATTCCTTTGTTGCAATTAAAAAGAAACGGAAGTATATATATATATATATATATATATATATATATATATATATTTATGTTCTTTTGGATTGGATTAATTGCAATTAATATTAGTTCAATTTAGTATTAATTTCAGTTCAAGTTAGCTATGTTAAGCTTCATTAATTTCAATTTGATTTAGTTCAGCTCAGTTTAGCTCCGTTCAATTCAAAAGGAGAGAGTCTAAAATACCTACTATTTTTTTCCTCCTTTGACCCACTTTACGAAACACATTTTAGTTCATAATATAAATTACATGTAAATGCACCCATAAAGTGTACCAATACTGTAATACTGCTGGTATCTTTTCTATGGCATTTACAAGTAAATTGTTTTTAAAATTAAAGTACATGTCTTGTCTTTAGTCATTTGTTGTAATGTTTGCAGACTTACGTGTCAGAAAATGAAAGAAAGAGGTAAGTTTTAGGCCTATGCTATTGCTACGTGTGTCAGGGTATTAGTTTGCAACCAACCCTTACTTTGCAACCAACTCTTACTTCACTGGGCTTCATAAATTCAAAGTATATATTTAGGTCTGTGCTTTTGACTGTAGTTCGATTTTTTTGGGCTTGTAGGGGCAAGGCCCCAACCCGCCCCTACAGAAAATCCGCCCCTGGATATATCTAACGTTATGATGCTACGAGCATATATAATATAGACTATGCATAAGTTTAGTTTCCCCATTGCTCTCTTGTAAATTTTTGTGGATGTACTTTGTATTGTGAATCATTCTAATTACTTCCTGTTGCTTCATTAAAGTGCACCCTTTTGATAACTCACCAGAGCAAAAGAGGTCATAATCATTTAATCACAATAAGGCAAACCAATAGAGAACAAAAACAGTACAATACGATTATCCATATGTTCCTTCATTTATCCATTTGATCACTTCACAAACTTCTTGGAGCTATGTGCCACGGTCAAGCAAAACAATGTGTCCCAAGAATTTGTGAGGCTCACCTTGTTTCATCTTTCTCTTGCGGGAAAGGTAAGGAAGTGGTTGCAATCAATTCCACCAAACTGGTTGAACACATGGGTGGAGGTGACCACTGACCGCAACTTTTGTTTTGAGTTCTATTCTCAAGAGAAAACCTCCAAAGTTATGAAGAAGATCTAAAACTTAACCCAGGCTTCAGATATTTAAACATTACAATGGTACTTCTAGTGAATATAAGGTCATCCATGTTGGAGTATTAATTAAGTCCAAGTTGTTTGTGCTTCAAAAGTTCAATCCCACATTGCCTATAGATGCTTTACTTCCTTTCTTTATTTATGGGCACCTTTTTCCAAAGGTTCAATATCCCCTATTTGGTCCCATATCACCCATTTCACAACTCTTGTATTTCTTTATATTTGCTTTCATCCTTTGAGTTTTAGTTTGGAGACTAGAGGCTATGCTCTAGTAACCACCACACACACGCGCGCACGTGTGGCGTTGGCGCGATGCGTTCGCGGGTGTGGGTGTGTAGTTTTTGCGACCCATCTCATTTTATTTGGGCCAAACGGTTAGTTTTGTGTTTGATAAACAGTTGCAATATTATTGCGTTATTAAGGGCCGTAATCTTCGTTTCCTTGATTACAACCTTTATTTCTGGAAACTGCCATTTGGGGCAGATTTCGGAGCCTATTAAAAGGCTGTTTCCTCTTCATTTCTGAGACACAGAAAATTCATTCCATACACAAAAACGCTCCTTCTTCTTTCTTGTCTTCTGGGCAGTATTCTAAAGAGTTTTCATCTGTTTCTTTGTCGACGCCATTGAAGCAGAGGTCGCGTAACCCCTGGGAGTTGTTTGCTAAGAGTCCGTGTGTTCGTAAGCGGGGCAAATACAACTTTAGGGCAGTGATTCTTCACGCCACGACTTTCAGTTAAGTTGTTCCAATTACTACCAGTATACTCTCTAACATTCTAAAGTTGTATTTTCTTAGCGTTGTGTGATCATGTCTGGTAGTAATATTCCTTATGCTATTCCCATTGATGCTGCTCCCAATATGTTTAATCCATTTGTTCCTGACATGTCGAAACTGGGTCTTTTTGATGGTAAAAATTATAAAATGTGGTCGGACAAAATGGAATTTTTTCTGGGACAAATTGGGGTAGATTATACTTTGACTGAAACTGTTGCCCCTGTTAATTCCAATAGGATTTTTAAGAAGGACAATAAGACTTGTAGGGGAATGCTGTTGCACTACATGACTGCTTCTTTATATCAGATTTATAGTAAGTCTAAAAGTGCTAAAGACATTTGGGATGCCTTAAATGCCAAATATGGAACTGACGATTTTGGGACTAAGAAATATGCTTGTAGTCGTTGGTTGAAGTTCAGTATGACTGATGATAGGTCTGTATTAGATCAAGTCCATGAATATGAGACCCTATGTGCAGATATTATTGCTGAAGGTATGGATATGCATGAACAATTTCAAGCAAACTGTCTACTTGAAAAATTACCACCTTCTTGGGAGACTTATGTGCACTCTATGAAACATAAGCAAAAGGACTTTACCCTTCAAGAACTAGTATCCACATTAAAATTGAAGAACAGAACCGTATTCAGACTAAGGGGAAATATGTAGATCATTCCTCTTCCGCTGCTAATTTAGTCGAGTCTAAAAATGATGGGTATGGTAAAGGGCCAAAAGGAAAGGGTCCAAATCAGTTTCATGGGACTAGGCAGAATAGTAACTTCAAAGGGAAAAAGCAGTTTAAGGGAAACTGTTTTACTTGTGGAAAGTTTGGACATCTTTCAAAGGATTGTAGACAAGGACATGGACCTGGGGGTAAGCCAAAGGACAACAAAGATAACAAAGCTCAAGCTAATCTTACTGAAGATGTTATTGCTGCTGTTGTTTCAGAAGTTAATCTCGTGAGTAATGTGACTGAATGGGTAGTGGACACTGGTGCTACAAGACACATCTGCTCCAACAAAGATGTGTTCCAGGGCTACGAAAAGGTAAGTGAAGGCGAATGCGTCTTCATGGGTAACTCCAGCACTGTGAGTGTGCTTGGTAAAGGGCAGGTTCCTCTTAAATTAACTTATGGTAAATTGCTTGAATTACGTAATGTCTTACATGTGCCTGACATTCGCAGGAACCTTATTTCTGGTGCATTGCTTAACAAAGCTGGCATCAAACTGACTTTTGAATCGGAAAACTTGTACTCACCAGAAATGGTGATTTTGTGGGAAAGGGCTTTTGTAATGGGGGGTTATTTGTTTTGGACATTATGGACACTAATAAAGTTTCTGCTGCTTCTGTTTATATTGCTGAATCTGTTTTATTATGGCATGCTAGACTAGGTCATGTGAATGTAGCCTCTGTTAAAAGGCTAAAACAGCTTAGTCGATCTAATTCCTAATTTCAGTAGTACTGTTTTTGAGAAATGTGAAGTATGTATAAAAGCTAAACACCCTAAGAAGGCCTTTAACAAGTGTGTTAATCGTTCTTCCACCCTTCTTGAGTTAATCCATAGTGATTTGGGAGACTTTAGGAATTCCATGAGTAGAGGAGGAAAACGATACTACATTACCTTTGTTGATGACTTTTTGAGATTCACTAAGGTTTATTTATTAAGTACAAAAGACGAAGCCGAGGAAAAATTTCACATTTTAAAGGAAGAAGTTGAGAACCAATTAGACCTTAAAATAAAGAGACTTAAATCCGATAGAGGTGGTGAATATGATGGAACACCACTTAAGAAATTCTATGAGGAAAATGGGATAATTCATGAGACCACTGCACCTTACAGTCCTGAACAAAATGGGATAGCTGAAAGGAAAAATAGGACCCTTAAGGATATGATGAATGTCATGCTCATTAGTTCAGGTATGCCTACTAGCATGTGGGGAGAGGCTATCCTTTCTGCTTGTTACGTTCTTAACAGAGTTCCTCACAAGAAATTAGAGAAAACACCTTATGAGTTATGGAAGGGTTTCAAGCCAAACTTGAATTACCTCAAAGTGTGGGGGTGTTTGGGTAAGATAGGAATCCCAGACTTTCAAAGGAGTAAAATTGGGCCTAAGACCATAGATGGAATTTTTATTGGATATGCCTCCAATACCGCTGCTTATAGATTTATTCTTAAAGAGGCAACTGGTTTTGGTGCAATTAAAGAGTCTAGGGATGTTGAATTCTTTGAGCATATTTTTCCTATGAAATCGAATGTGCAAACTTGTGTTACTACTGCACCTTCTTCCGTATTACCTCAAGTCATTGCATCACCTAGTGAGACTATAGAACCTAGAAGGAGTAAGAGGACTAGAACATAATCTAGTTTTGAGCCTGACTTTATTACTACCTTCTTAATTGAGAATAAGTTCCTGACTGACCAAGAGGTAAATGTATTTGTGCTAGAAGAGGATCCTAGGACATATGGAGAGGCCATGAGATCTATTGACTCTAGTTTTTTGTTGGAGGCCATAAATAGTGAGATAGAATCTATAATGGGGAACAACACTTGGATTTTGACTGAACTTCCTAGAGGATGTAAACATTTGAGTAGCAAGTGGGTGTTCAAAAAGAAGCTCAAACCTGATGGGTCCATAGACAAGTACAAAGCTAGACTAGTAGTTTGTGGTAATCATCAAAAGAAAGGATTGGATTTCTTTGATACCTATTCTCCTGTGACTAAGATTGCGACCATTAGGGCTTTGATAGCTCTTGCATCCATTCATAATCTTGTTGTGCATCAAATGGACGTGAAAACGGCCTTTTTCAAAGGTGATTTGAATGAAAAAATTTATATGAAACAACCAGAGGGTTGTGCGGTTGCTGGACAGAAAAACAAGGTGTGCAAACTTGTTAGATCTCTTTATGGTCTAAAACAAGCTCCCAAGCAATGGTATGAAAATTTTGATCAAAACATCACTTCTAATGGTTTTTCTGTTAATGATTCTGATGCTTGTGTTTATTCTAAGCTATGTGAGCTTGGATGTGTTATCATATGTCTATACGTGGATGATATGCTTATTTTTGGGACCAATATAGACATAATTAACACAACCAAGAATTTTCTAAGTTCATGTTTTGACATGAAAGACTTAGGCGAGGCAGACATCATATTGGGAATTAAGATTACTAGACACACATATGGGATATCTTTAAATCAATCTCATTACGTTGATAAGATTTTAAAGAAATCTAATCAATTTGGTTGTACTCCAATGAAAACCCCATATGATTCTAGTATTCATTTGAGAAAGCATAAAGGTAACAGTGTTTCCCAAGATGAGTATGCCAAAATAATTGGGAGTGTAATGTTTTTGATGAATTACACTCGACATGATATAGCGTATGCTGTTAGTAGATTGAGTAGATATACTCATAATCCTAACCAAGAGCACTGGGATGCCTTGATAAGATTATTGAGGTACTTGAAAGGGACGATCAATTGGGGTCTGCATTATCATAGAACGCCTTGCATTTTAGAAGGATATTGCGACGCTAATTGGGTGTCCGACAATGATGAGATTCATTCTACTAGTGGCTATGTCTTTACTCTTGCCAATGCTGCTATATCATGGAAATCTTCTAAACAAACTTGTGTTGATAAATCAACAATGGAATCTGAATTTATTGCGTTAGAATTGGCAGGACAGGAGGTTGAATGGCTAAGAAGCCTACTAGCAAACATTCCATTGTGGGGGAAACCAACTCCATCAATTTCCATGCATTCCGATTCACAAGCTGCAATTGGGGTAGCTAACAACCAAGCTTATAATGGCAAAAGGAGACATATACGCTTGAGGCATGGGATAGTTAGAAATTTGATCAAAAATAATGTGATATCACTCGAGTTTGTAAAATCTGAGAGGAATATAGCAGATCCTCTCACCAAAGGCCTGTGTAAGAAAATGGTGCTTGAGTCAGCACAAGGAATGGGTTTAAAGCCTATTGAGGAGTGAATTGTGATGGACACCTATCTTAGGATTTTCTAAGTTCAATAGGGCAAACAAAATCACGAAAGAGCTCATAGTATGTGTACTACCACCCTTTCCTCAATAATACAAATAAAGCGATGTAGTAATTTTCTTTACTGTCAAATGTGGAAGGTTGAGTTCATACTCTTAATAAATTCATAGCCTTTTAAGGTGGTTTGTGACAGTACAAACTTGATGAATTTACCTATGTGAATGTGGGGGTTACGCCCAATCCCCTATGAGGTCTCTAAGGCTTAGGACCTCCAGAGCGTTCATGAAACCAGGATTTTATGTGGGGCACATATGTATAAACATCGTGAGAACTTCTTTTGGTTTGTGAAAAGTTTCAGTGCGCAAGCGAGTATTACAAACTTCGTGTAAGGTTCAAAGAGAAATCTACCTAACTCGAATGTAAATACGAGTCTGTAAGCACTGGGTATCAATTCAAGTCTACAAGACATTGATACTTAAAGACTTAGTATCTACTGCCCAGTTTCTTCTCTTTTATTTCTTTCTCTTTTGAATCATGTGGGGGAATGTTGGAGTATTAATTAACTCCAAGTTGTTTCTGCTTCAAAAGTTCAATCCCACATTGCCTATAGATGCTTTACTTCCTTTCTTTATTTATGGGAACCTTTTTCCAAAGGTTCAATATCCCCTATTTGGTCCTATATCACCCATTTCACAACTCTTGTATTTCTTTATATTTGCTTTCATCCTTTGATTATTAGTTTGGAGACTAGAGGCTATGCTCTAGTAACCACCACACACACGCGCACGCGGGCCGGGCGGTGGGCGTGTGGCGTTGGCGCGACGCGTTCGCGGGTGTGGGCGTGTAGTTTTTGTGACCCATCTCATTTTATTTGGGCCAAACAGTTAGTTTTGTGTTTGATAAACAGTTGCAATATTATTGCGTTATTAAGGGCCGTAATCTTCGTTTCCTTGATTACAGCCTTTATTTCTGGTAACTGCCATTTGGGGCAGATTTCGGAGCCTATTAAAAGGCTGCTTCCTCTTCATTTCTGAGACATAGAAAATTCATTCCATACACAAAAACACTCCTTCTTCTTTCTTATCTTCTGGGCAGTATTCTAAAGAGTTCTCATCTGTTTCTTTGTCGACGCCATTGAAACAAAAATCGTGTAACCCTGGGAGTTGTTTGCTAAGAGTCCGTGCGTTCGTAAGCGGGGTAAATACAACTTTAGGGCAGTGATTCTTCACGCCACGACTTTCAGTTAAGTTGTTCCAATTACTACTAGTATACTCTCTAACAATCCACATATGCAATCATGGAAGTCTCTATTACTTCGCCTTTTCACATAAAGTGCATACTCATGAATGCACCAAGCAAATTCATTATCTTGAAAGTACTTATATAAACGACTATTTCTAGGCACGTGGTTCTTGTTTGAAGCCATACAAGGCGTTTTTTAATTTAAGTACTTTTTCTCCATGCTCGTTGATTGTATAACCCTCGGGTTGTTAATGTACACATCCTCCATTTGATATGTTTTCCATTTAAATTGAGTTGCTATTGCTATTAGCTACCTCTGTCTTTCTGGGTACTACAAGCTCTTTATAAAGGATTTCTTCAAGATAGCTCAAACTCTGATGAAGCTAATGCGCAAAGACTACAAATTCAAAAGGTTAAAAAAATGTCAAAAAGCTTTTTAGTCATCGAAGGAGATCAGAGTTTAACTTAGCCCCGATTCTTAATATTTAGCGCACCAAAAGGAGTAGAGTTAGAAGTGTATAGTGATGCATCAAAGCTTGGGCTAGGATGTGTTTTAATACAACAAGGAAATATCATTTCTTATACCTCGAGACAGTTGAAGGTTCGCTAGAGGAACTACCCAACTCATGATCTCGGATTGGTGGTATGTGCTCTCAAAATATGGTGACATTATCACTCAAGGGCCTGAAATATATTTTCACTTAGGCTCCGTTTGTTTTGGTGGAAAACCATTTTCTTGGAAAATGATTTTCCTCCTTTGTTCGTTTTTCTTTGTTTGTTTTGGTAAGGGGTGGTAAGCAATTTTCCTAAAGGTGGAAAATGTTATTAGAAGAGGAAAACCAATTTCATTAGTCCTCTTGATTCTCTCCTTCCCATCTTTCCTTCTCTTTTGATTTATTTTACCTTTTCTCCCTAAGTTTTCCTCTACTCAAACAAATAAAGGAAAACTTTTTCTAAAATCATATTTTTCACCGAATATTGTTTTCCGTGAAAAGTAAATTTCCGTGAAAATTGTTTTCCGTTAAAACAATCCTTAGTCGTGAAATGAATATGAAGCAGAAGGTGCTTAATGTTGATCAAGGATTATATTTGTCCGTGGATTGTTGCGAAGGTAAAGCCAACAAGGTAGCTTATCCTCTTAGTCGTAAAAGCAAGCGCTCTCTTAACGCGGTGATGGTTATGCCTAAGGATCTGTGTCAAGACTTTTGGAAGCTCAATATTGAAATGGTACCTCGAGGGTTCGTTGATTCTTGTTTGAACTCCATGTGTGCTGAGGCCTAGTTATAGCAAGAGTTGAGAGAAAGACAAAAAGGGGATCCAAAGCTTGAGAAGATATGGGAAGCGAAAGCAGAAGGCCAAGCTGATAATTTTCAAATTTGTATAAAATATTGAAGTTCATGCGCCGTTGTTGGGTTCCCAATGATGCCGAGTTGAAAGGGAGGATCGTCAAAGAAGCTTTGTATGAAGCTCTTTATGGGATGAAATGTCATAGTCCTACTCGTTGGAGTGACACCAGTAACTCCTTTGTTTTCGTCCGGAATTGATTGAGGGCGTTGTTGAGCAAAAAAAGGTTGTTCAACTCACGTACGGAGAAGTCAAGTTTCTTACTTTTCTTTTTCTATTAGTGATTTCTTGTTTGTGTTTTTAGAAAGTCTAATATGGACCCGGTCTACACTAAACTTATTGTAGACCAGGGCTAGGTCTCAAAAATTAAGGTTTTCTAGCAAAAGTTAAGGTTTTTGTTCACCAAAAGTTAAGGATTCATTACCAAAAGTTAAGATTTTTTGATTAAAAGTTAAGTTTTTATAGTCAAAAGTTACGTGTTATGAATGAAAAGTTAGGTTTTTTTTAGCAAAAGTTAAGATTTTGTAATTAAAAGTTAAGGTTTTGTAATCAAAAGTTAAGTGTTATGAATGAAAAGTTAAGGTTTCTTTAGCAAAAGTTAAGATTATATATATAAAAGTTAATGTTTAGCAATCAAAATTTAAGTGTTAAGAATGAAAAGTTAAGATTTTTTAAACAAAAGTTAAGATTTAATAACTAAAAGTTAATTAAAATTTAGCAATTAAAAATGAAGGTTTAGTAAAACATGAAGTTAAAATAAAATTAAAAAAGAGAAACACTCACACCCTCCTCCATACCAGCTCAACACCATCCCCGTCATCTTTCAACCTGGCAAATGAAATCAAACATCTCCATATCTTTCTCCATTAATGTAAATCTACAAAATTGATTTCAAGTAAAATTATAGCCATGGAAACCAAGCTCCCAAAGTTTGGAAATGACTATATAAATAGATGAGCAATTTTCATTAAACTTCAAGCCAAAAATCATTTTGGTTCAATCAATTTTTCCCTCTGACTTCGTCCTCTATCTACAACCACGCCGGAACAACCGCCAACAAAAACACCACCACCAGCCGCCCCTGCTCTTCCTACAACCACCGTTCCTCCTCCTTCGTCTCCCCTTTCTTTCCCCTGCCTGTGGTTCGAAGCAGTGAACCACTACGCCACCCTCGATTTTAAGAGTGGAGGGTTGATTTTCGGAGTGGTGAGTCGATTTTAAGAGTGGAGGAGGGTCGAAATCGATGATCAGTGGTGGAGGAATGGAGGAGAGGGTGGTGATTTCAGATAGGAGGAAGGAGAGTGGTGGTCAGGAGTGGGAGGCGGATGGGTAAGTGTGGTTGAGAGTGGGTCTACATTATTTTTAGTGTGGACCAGGTCCACCCAAGAGTTTCTCTTGTGTTTTTGTGCTTGCAAGTTTCGAGGACAAAATACTTTGTGACGGAAGGTAGTTGTAAAACTCCTAATTTTTTAGCTAGCTAGGTTTTTCGCAAACAAATTCTTAAATAATAAATTAAGGAATGAAAATGTTGATTTCAATTTATAAAATTATTACTTTATCTAAATAGTTATTTATAACTTTAGTTTAATATGTAATGTAAATCGTGATTACAAATTTTGTTATTTGAAATGATTATTTAGAAATTATATTCAGTTGTTTAATCATGCTCGAGTATTATTGCGAAAATTATTTAAATTATTTTATAACGTTACTTTATACGTCTGAATCACAACACTACATTCCTCACTCAAAGTACCGTGGAGGTGGTGATCCACTATCTGGTCCTAGTGTAAACAAAGGTTCGTCCTTAACTTACGTGTAATATGCTTGAAGATGGATTAACATGAGTAAATGAGATAATGTATCTATTACAATCTAAGAGATGGACCACAAGATCTTGAGACAAAGAAATGCATGTCGAGATTAAATTGTTATAGAATAAACTATCTCCATTACAACATGAAACTGAACACGAAGGCTCTAAAAATACATAACTAGTTTAAGTAGACGTTGTCTACTTGAGATTCTACACTACAACTATGCTAGGCTAGGCTAAGATAAACTAAGATAAGAAATAAGTCATTTGATGGGTGGGTTTGATCTAATTTTCTTGTTCTCATGAGTCTTCCATTTATAGATGGAACGGATGGAAGTTATATATGTTGACAATATGGGTAGTTATCTTGAAATGAGTGGTTATCTTGGACATCATGACGAGTTAATTAACCACCCACTAATATAGTAACCTCAACTCTATTTTTGAATCAGCTTCTTATAACTTCTAATCAACTCTTGGATATAAAATATTTGGCGGTAACATCTACAAATTAAAAGGTTCGAAACGAATGTTGTTCCCTATTTTCTCAAGAAAAACAAAAATAATTGAGAACAAAAAAATCAGATTTGTGTAAGTATTTTACCAAAACAAGTTCCTATACATCTGATTGATCTACAACTATTGCTGACTTTTTTAATTTCTCCAATCGGAACATCTGTTACTGCCATTATGATTGCGAGAGGGTGTTAGGAAAAATGTTAGGATACTAAATATATGATTAATATCTTATGATATATTTTTTTGTCATAATATATATTAGTAAACTACTCCCTCCGTTTCTTTTTTATTGTCCCATTTACTGTAGCTCCAAATACCAAGGAGAGTGATGTCATAGATATGTGGGTGGGGACAACAATTAATAAGTTCATTTACTTTATAGTAAATTGGTGATTAAAGTAGGTGAGAGAAGATTAAAAGGTACATGTGAGACCAAAAAGTGATAAAGTAGGGGTAAATGAGTAATATAATTTTTTTATATAAGAAAAGATGAAAAAGTAGGACAAACAAAAAGAAACAGACTAAAACAGAAAGTAGGACAAACAAAAAGAAACGGAGGGAATATTATATTATGATTTATTTCCAATAAGTATTAGATCAAGAGTAAAATAACATATTCTAAAGATACTTTGCTAGATGGAGATAAGTTTGTAATTTCTATATCACGGTTCCTTATTGCACTCACTTGAATACAATCATAATCATTATATTTGTCTCCTCTCATAAACTTATCACAAATCCATTCCCACTCGATACCAACTATGAATTGGTAATCGTTGTTAATTACAATCTATAAAGAAAATTACAGGTCTAGTACAAGTATTACACTGAACATTAATATCATGATTCTTAATTTCTTATATAAAACTACATATGAATTGATTACCATTACCATTACTATTATCATTTATTACTATATGCCAAAGGGGCCTTTAGTTTCAGTTCATTGAGTACTTTGATATCCTCTTCTAGCTTTAAAGTTAAAGATTCAATCTTTCCCATTGACTCAGATATTCGTTCATCAAGTAACAAGAGAGCAGGGAATGGAGCGTTGCACTTTTGCGTCGCAAAGCTATCGCAGAGTTCTTGAAATTGCAGCAGAGACACACCTGGATCCGCTGGTACTTCCTAACAACAAGAATTAACACATAAAATTGTTAAACTTGGACCTAGTAGAATCATAATAATTGACACGATTATATAATACTTGGCCTTCAGGTGTAATGAAGAAATAATCCTAGGAACGGTTAGGTTCCTCTTGACTTTTGATTTCATAGAATTGATAGTTTATTAAAATAATATAACATTCGAAGGAAATCACAAAAAAAAAACACAAAACAACGATAGAAATATTATTTACTCTTTTAAGTAAACTCTACAAGATAGAACCTTTATTCAACTCTAAGGGATCTCATTCTAAAAATCAAACATCCAATTTGTTGGATACATTGTTGTGGTAATGTTTTAAATTTTGTTTTTGACTCTCCATTATTCTAGTAGTAATAAGTGTTTAATGGTTAGTAAGGTTTTGTAGCTAAGTTTTGTGATTATCATTTTTTATAGTTCATGGTTTAGAATGGGGAAATACTTGGTTTATTAACCTCATTAACTACTCACTACTAATAGATAGTAATAATAAGGTGTATTGCAAGAATTATAAATAGCATATACATCGACTATAAAACCTATTAGTGCGGGATTGTTGACCTAAGATCGATGGTCCCAATTTATTGCTTTTGTTATGTTAGTGTAAGTGATGATATATTTAATGGCCTTCTTTCTACCGTAATGATGCAAGCAAGTTTATAGTTGTTTCCAATAAAATAATCTTTATATATATCAGAGTAATCTTAATTTTTTTTGTAACAAGAAGTGATCCAGATCTCGCTCGGGTCCTATTGTGTCAGATACTTTGAGAGGGGGCAACGATAAGGGAAATCCTAAAGTCAAGTGTCCTAATGGGGATTGAACGCTCAACCTCAAGGTTGGAAGTCTCACTCCTTTCCACTAGACCAAGTCTTACTTGATATCAAAGTAATTTTATTTGAGAAAGAACAAAAGCACTTCGACAAGTTTTTCCCTTTATCAAATACACAATATCCAAGTTAGGTTTTTCATCACAAAAAAGGGTAAAGTAGGAAAGAGAGAAAAATATTACATCGCCGTAGATGTTTCTCAATTCGGTAACATATTTTCGAGTGAAACAAAATGAGATTGAGTGAAGTTATGGATGTCAATACATCACCTTCCTTAAGTGCGCTAACCTTAATTCCTCATCTGGAGAGAAAATCATTGAGCAAACTGTTTGAAAATATGTCGAGGACATTCAAAAATAAATTTCAACAAGTTGTGTCTAATATTATAGAGAGGAGAGAGCCCATAATTTGTCCACTTACAGATTTGATGAATTGACGAGTTACTCCCAAACTACTGATAAGAGCTTAAACAACAAATAAGAAAAACAGGAAGAGAAGGTATTCGAAGTTAAGGGCGAACCCTTAAAGGATAATCAGAAGGTTGCATTCTCCTACACTAGAGGAAAGAGAGGTGTAAAGGGTGGGAGACGTCATGGTGGTGTTGCGTTAATGTCACAAGTCATGGGAGGAAAGAAACATTTTAGAGTCCTAATTTTTAAGATGAAAGGAACAAACTACCTTATAATATGATGGTATATCCGAGTGGATAATGACTTTGGGGGAAAGAGAGTACTAAGTTAAGAAGAAATCAAGTAAAGAGACTGAATTCTGAAGACTAAACGAAGATGCTTAAGGTTGTACTAAAGAAACATCAAGCTAAAAGCAAAGAAATGTATCTTAGTTCCTATGTAAGAAACGAGTTTGAATTGGTAAGAAACAAAGGCTGTGTAATGAGATTGAATGTCTATTCCTTTATCGAAGAACAAACAGATCGGAACTAAGTGTAATACCCCATATTTTGAGCTAAATTTTTCGTGAAACTATTTCCTAAATAATTATTTTTGTTAGAGATTGTTGATACTTCAAGAGCAGCTTGCATGATTTTCTCTCAGTAGCTAGCTACCGTCGCCATGGCAAGGAAATTGAACAAGCCAAAGGGTCATGTGTCTGATTCTAAAGCAAAGAAGACAAAATCTATGGATGAGCTGATTGGACTTAATGCGATTGAGTTTGATGGTTTGGTGTCAAGACATTGTGGAGTGGAGGAATATCCTTCTATGAGGAGTCATTGATGCAATATAAGGTTGATTCTGTGCTCCATAGATCGTTTGATGAGGGGCTTTCAATAGCTTTGAAGGACAAAACTCAGAGATTCAATTGAAAAGTGGGAGTTGTGGTCTGTCTACCTCTGTTATACCAATCCTTCAACGTTTTGATGAAGTTGCGGATACTGGTAAGGATTCTACTGAGCTAATTCGTGATTCTATTTTTAAAATTGATTTGGAGAATATTCAGCTGGAAATAAATTATTGGAACTCTTCTATATTTTTTATGTGTTGGGTTCAAATCCTCCAGTTCAGGTTATTGACGGATTTATTAGAAGAGTGTGGAGGAATAAGGGTGTGGATAAGGTTGCTTATCTTAGTGTTGGGACACTTTGTCCATGTGTATTTTGAGGATGACAAACACATGTATGTTATTAACATGTTTTGGGTATGTGTCAGTGAAATAATTATGATCGAGCAACAAAGTCATTGAAGTTTTTGATAGTTGGATATTTAAACAAAGTATGAAAATAATTTTAGCATAATTACTTATTCTCTTAAAGTAAAGAAATGAAGTAATCATGTTAATATTATTTTCATAAAAATCTGTTTCTTGAAATAAAGATTTTGTATATAAATAAAGATAGTTTTCTAAGACTGATTATGTGATTAGTTTTGGAAAATATTATCTTATCTTTTTTATGTCAAAGATAAAATGATTTATTCTAAAAAGATTTATCCTCTAGCAAAATCTCCAATGATACATGAAGATCAGCTTTGGAAAGGATATAAGACGAGTTTGGAAAAGATAGAAGATCAAAGATTAAGGCCCGGATTTTTCGGAAGAGATATTTGCCTTCAGTGGCACTGAGCTGTTATATAGCTGGAAACAGTTTTGATTAGATCGTAACTTTCCTCATTAGCTTATCAAGAAGCACGATTTTAGAGGACTAAAATCTTTCTGTAATTTTCTTATTAAAGAGAGTGTTGGGTTGGTTTGAGTATAAATCTAATTCACTTAGTAACACTTAGGGTTATGTGTTGGGGGGCACTACTAGGGTTAGTAGTGAGGGAATCAAGTTGTATCAAGAGTTTGGTATTTTGTGATTCAATTAATAAAAGAAAAGGTAGGGTGGACGTAGATCTCACAGGTGAGGTTGAACCACGGTAAAATTGCTTGTCTCGTCTCTTTATTACTGCCTTTCTATTTACTATTCTAGAAATTCTTATCGAATTGACAATATTCATAAGGCTCATCCCTAGAGAATAGAAGTCATGAACATGCAAGATGACTCTCAAAGAAGGCACTCAAAGTGTCCGGTTTTCAATGGAGAAGATTATGGATGGCGGAAGGCTAGGATAAGGATTTACATCCAAGGGTCGGATTATGAATGCTGGAAAATCATAAGAAAAGGACCCATCCTCATCCAAGTCAAAAATAATGAGGGAAAGTTGGTTGACAAAGACGAAGACGACTATGATTCAACCGACTATGCAAAGGACGAGAAGAACTTTAAGGCTATGAATATTCTCCAATATGGAATTGGACCTTATGAATACCCAAGGATCTCTGCTTGCTCAACGGCAAAGGAAATATGGGATACTCTCGAGTTAGCCCACGAAGGCACGAATGAGGTAAAACAATCTCGCATTGATTTGTTAGTTCAACAATTTGAATTGTTTACCATGGATAAAGATGAATCAATAAATGAAATGTTTACTCGCTTTACTATCATCACAAATGAATTGCGTTCTCTTGGAAAAATTTATTCGTCAGAAGAATTGGTTAGGAAAGTGTTAAGAAGTTTGACAAGTCGTTGGCTACCAAAAATAACTGCTATACAAGAAGCCAAGGACTTGTCGAAACTTCCCCTAGAACAATTAATTGGTTCTTTAATGACTCATGAACTTAATCTAGATGCAAAAATCCTACACCAAAGAGCAAAGGTCTAGCATTAAAAACTGAATTAGAAAGTGATGATAGTGATAGTGATGAAGATGTTACTTTTCTTACTAGGAGATTCAAAAAATTTCTTAAAAAGAACAAAAATAGTAATCCTAGCAAGAATGCGAATTTCAAAGGTAAGAGTACTACATCTAACAATAAGAAAAGTGCTACTAACTCTGGATGTTTTAAGCGTGGAGAATATAGCCACAGGATCAAGGAATGTCCCTTGTGGGAAAATGAGAAACCCAAAGATAAAAGAGAACAATCAAAAAGGGAGTTCAAGAAGGCCATGGTATCAGCCGTATGGGGAGAATCCGAGTCTGATGAGGAACAGTCAGAGGCACTGAGCCAAGAGGCAAAACTTTGCCTAAATGCAACTGAAGGATCTCAGAGAAGGTCTCAGTACCTAGATGACTCGCATCTATGTCTTATGGCGAAAACACCCACCTCCCAAGATGAGGAGGACAATGCAGAGGTAAATCTCACTTCTTTGAAATAAGATACCTCTATTATCCAAAAACAAACTAATTGCTTTGCTTAGTAATGTAATTGACGATTGTCAAGAAATGCGTGATGAATTTATAAACATGAAAAAAGATTTGAAAAACATCACTAAGCAAAAAATTGGGTTGGAATTGGAATATAAGGAATTGCTGGATGATAACAAGGACTTGGTCAAAAGAAATAAAGAAATGGACAAAACGATAAATGGCCAAGTCGTTGAGATAAGTGCGCTAAAATATGAAAAAGCTCTTGCTAAAGAAATTGTAAACAACACTGTGCCCTATACTGAGCTTGAGGTAAAGAATCTTGACTTTGAAAAACAAAAAAACGTTTTGAACCTTGAACTGCTGGAACTGAAAAATGAAAAGGAAAACCCTAGGGTCGACCCTACAAATGAAGGACAAGGTACAAAACTTCGTGAAGATTTTGAAAAGGCCAAACATGACTTAAACACCCTAAATGACAAAAATGAAAACTTGAAAGCAACAATTGAGTCTTTGAAGGTGCAACTGCAGAAGTCAAAAATTGCCACACCTGGTAGTAATATCCTAGACCATATGATCTCTCAAACAAATAATCGAAACAGACATGGTTTAGTATATACTGACCAGAAGCTTAGTACAAGTCTCAGAGCTAAAAATTGTGAAAGAGACTTTCGAAAGCGAAAATATGTTGATCTTCCCGAATATTTGATTTGCTACTTTTGTGGAAAGAATGGACATCTCATGAATGACTGTAATGCAAAGAAAAAATATGTTGAGAAGAATGTAAAGTATGCAAATCAAATATGGGTTAGAAAGGATCTTTTAGATGCTCAACGAAAGAAGAAGGGACCCAAGCAAGTTTGGGTTCCTAAAACTAACAAGTGATCTTTTTGCAGGTGAATGTGAGAGAAAGCAGCCTATTATCCTCCGCATTAGCTGCTTAAGACCTATGATTAGTGAAAATTCAATTCCTCTCACTTGTAGCCTTACCATGGAGGGTGTGTTACATTTGGCAACAAAAAAAAGGTGAATTTATTGGCTTTGAGATATATTTCTAGCAATTGATTTGTGTTATATGCCTTATCTTCTCTCATAGATGTGTTGAATCGGAGTCTATAATATTTATCCATGTGAAAATTTGTGAAAGAGTCTTTTAATTGTGATTTAGGACTCGCAAGGTCTAGTGATGCTCTCCTGATGTCTTGATTCTAAGTTGCCAAAGTATTAAGCTAAATGATCCTAAGTTGCTGAACTATTGAGCTATGAAATGTTAATTCACTTTTCTATGGCAAGCTTGATCTTTAGCCCGATATTTTGATTTGCTTATTTTGAGTTTGTCATTTGGCCTTATTATTTCTTCTTTACTTTCCTATTACATCCTCGTTTTCATCCCCTATTGCTCCAAACAACAAGTGCTTTTAACCTTGATTCATGATTATATTCGGGGCAAAGACATTCTGTAAAAATGGTGAAAGAAGATGTCATGAGTTGAGGGGGAACTTGAAGAGGTCGGCAATGAGATTCTATAAGTGAAAGAAAAAAAGCAGTGGGGCACAGTACAAGGCACAGTGCCATGGACATAATTTGAAAGAAGATAAGCTCACGTTTCACAAGTTAATATTCTTTGTTGGTTCTCATTAATTGACTCTATGATTTCTATATAGTCTACATCTCCTTATAAAAAAAGGAAAATAGGAAGAAAAAAAATGAAAAAAATAAATAAATCCTTCTATGACATCAAAAAAATAATAAAATATATATATATATATAAAAGGAAGGAGATGAGACAATTCATATTAGAGTTTAATTATGAGATGATGAAAAGAGTTGTGATTACCATGTCTTTGGATTATTGAATATACGAAGCAAAGCTATCTTTGAAGGAAAGAGATTGTCTAGTGGCACAGTAACATATATAGTGCTGAAGTGAAGAAAGTTCCAAAATCTATGCGTGATGATGTCAAAAAGGTGAATAAGGTTTGAGCACTTGTTGAGCATATATCCATTCCAAATAATTCAAGCTTGCTTACCTTATTTCTTTATCCTACCATAATTCTTCACTTTTACCTTATGATCCATAACTTTGAATTGTGAATTGGATTAACTCTTGCTTCATAGTTTCGGATTGTGAGTTGGATTAGTTCCTGCTTCAAAACTTTGGATTGCGAATTGAATCTTGACATAGCACCAACATCACTAGATTGATTTTTGCTTGAGCTAATATTTTGCATGGACAATTGACTTCGAACTATGATACTATGAATTTTTATGCCTCCTTTTTGATAATGCCAAAAGGGGGAAGATTTGGTATATAGAACTATGTTAATCCTAGATGTTCATTCTCATGAAACCGTATCATGTTTGCCAATGTAATATTTGCTTATGTTGAGGGGGAACTATTATATGTTTGTCATCATCAAAAAGGGGGAATTTGTTGGGACACTTTGTCCATGTGTATTTTGATGATGACAAACACATATATATTATTAACATGTTTTGGGTATGTGTCAGTGAAATAATTATGATCGAGCAACAAAGTCATTGGAGTTTTTGATAGTTGGATATTTAAACAAAGTATGAAAATAATTTTAGCATAATTACTTATTCCCTTAGAGTAAAGAAATGAAGTAATCATGTTAATATTATTTTCATAAAAATCTGTTTCTTGAAATAAAGATTTTGTATATAAATAAAGATAGTTTTCTAAAACTGATTATGTGATTAGGTTTGGAAAATATTATCTTATCTTTTTTATGTCAAAGATAAAATGATTTATTCTAAAAAGATTTATCCTCTAGCAAAATCTCCAATGATACATGAAGATCAGCTTTGGAAAAGATAGAAGACGAGTTTGGAAAAGATAGAAGATCAAAGATTAAGGCCCGGATTTTTCGGAAGAGATATTTTTCTTCAGTGGCATTGAGCATTGCACTGAGTATGGCACTGAGCTGTTATATAACTGGAAACAGTTTTGATTAGATCGTAACTTTCCTTATTAGCTTATCAAGAAGCACGATTTTAGAGGACTAAAATCTTTCTGTAATTTTCTTATTATAGAGAGTGTTGGGTTGGTTTGAATATAAATCTAAGTCAATTAGCAACACTTAGGGTTAAGTGTTGGGGGCACTAATAGGGTTAGGAGTGAGGGAATCAAGTTGTATCAAGAGTTTGGTATTTTGTGATTCAATTAATAAAAGAAAAGGTAGGGTGGACGTAGATTTCAGAATTAAAGATTGAACCACGGTAAAATTGCTTGTCTCATCTCTTTATTACTTCCTTTCTATTTACTATTCTAGAAATTCTTATCGAATTAACAATATTCATATACGCAACTCAAAAGCTCAAAGAAGGTCTATGAGATCTCGAAAGAAAGTTCGATAAAATTTAGAAAATACCACACTCAATTCAACCCCCCACCCCCACCCCCCTTCTTGAGTGTCTCCTTGTGATCCAACACTTAGCAAAGGGATCTATAATGTGCGTTTTAAGTCTATGGAGAAAAGTGAGGAGGTCTTGCATGATGGTATGCTATTTTTTGATAGTAAAATTGTGATTGTTAAGAGGTGGTTACCTAAAATTGACATTGTTAAGGATGATATCTATAAAATCCCTATTTGGACTCAATTGAAGCTAGATTTTAAGTATTGTGATGTAGCTGGTCAAGGAAAATAACTAGCTCAATTGGGAATATGTAGAAAATAAATAAGATAATTGAACAAAGGGATAGATTACAATATGATAGGGCATTAATTGAAGTTTTTGTTTATCAGCATAGCCTGAATATGTTCAATATATGAATGAGAAGGGCGTGGATCGGAAGTGTACTAGTTGTTTGGAGTTTGGGCATGTCAAAGAGAATTGTAGGAAGCAAGCTCATATGAAACAGGCTTAGCAGCCCAAATATAAACCTATTGCCCTAATTTCTTCTCAGTTGGTGGTTTCTTAGATACAACGTGTCATACAGCAGAAAGATGATATAGAGAGGGAGAGTTTTCAGAATGTGAATAGTCCTATTAAGCATACAATAGAGAAGAGTGTAATTACTCTCACTAATAATCAGTTTCAAGCTCTTAATGATGGGATTGTGGATGTGCTAATTAGTGCAAAGGAAAATAATGAAGTCAGGGGAGGGGACTCTGCTATGAGAGATGGATAGTATTATTTTGGAATGTAAGGGGGGTTAACAATCCAAAGAAGAAGCTAGATGTGAGATACTTCATCCAGTAGCATAATATTGGATTGGTTAGCCTCTTGGAGACTAAGGTGAAAGCTTTGAATCTTGGTAATTTTTATAACAATGTGTTTGGCGATGGTGTTTTACTTCTAACTTTGGTTGTCATAGTGGTGGTAAGATTCTTTTAGCCTGGAAACCTGGGGCTTTTACATTGAATTGCTCGCTCAAGTCAATATAGTCATTGTTTGGTTAAGCCAGTCTATAGTCAGTTGGATTCTTTTTGTACTTTTATCTACGCTTTTAATGATAAAAGTGGTAGAGAGCTGTTATGGAAGGACTTAACTAAAATGGGTAATAAAATTGATGCTCCTTGGTTAATTAGGGGAGACTTTAACTTTGTTATGAATTTGAATGAGAGGATAGGTAATGGTGTTAGAATTGGTGATATAGAGCCTATGATAGATTGCTTGTTGACTGTGATATGACAGATATTCCTAGTTTTGGTTGTTTCTATACTTGGAATAACAAGCAAGAGGGTTCAGCTAGGGTTTTCTATAAGGTGGATACGATTATGGGCAATGAGAACTGGTTTGCTTCCTTTCCTACGGCTTGCTAAACTGAGAGTGAGTTTGATCACAAGCCTAGCTTTGGTAAGAGTTTGTACAACTAGGTTGAGTTGTAAAAAGCCATTCAAGTATTTTTTTCCTATGTGGAAGATTGTTGATAGATTCCAATATATTATAAGAGAAGGGTGGCAACAAGATATATCTGGAACCTTGATGTATAAAGTTCATAAAAAGTTGAAGTATGTGAAAGAAGCTATGAAGGAGTTGAACAGAATTGGGTTTCATCAGATTCAAGCTGTTGAATTAACAGCTTTTCATGCTATGGAAGAAGCTCATAAACAAATGCACATGAAACCAACTGATATTGTCTTAGCTGATAGAGAAAGGGTTGTTATTCAGGATTATAATGGGAAGCATAGAGCACACGTTGCCTTTCTTAAACAGAAGGCTAAGGCTAGCTCATTGGATTAAGGATGGTGATGAGAATTCAACTTTGTTCCAGAAAGCAATCAAAGTTAGGAGAATTAAGAATAATGAGTATGAGATTCATGAATGGTGAATGGGTGGATTCTGAGCATGAGTGGTTGATGCTTTTCTTCAATATTATGATAAGTTGTTAGGTACAGAGGCTCAACTGAGAGTCTTAGTTCAACAAGATAACATTGATTTGGGTCCTGCTCTTAGTGATGAGCAATGTGTTAGCTTGATGGCTTCTTTCTCTGCTTTGGATGTTAAAAAAAGCTATTTGGTCAATCCCTGGTGACAAAGCTCATAGCCCTGATGGGTTTGGTGCTCATTTTCATAGGGATACTTGTGATATACGTGGTGTTGAGGTTACTCAAGCAGTGCTGGACTTCTTCTCATCTGGTAAGCTGTTGAAAGTGATTAAGAGAACAACTATTTGTTTTATTCCTAAAGTGAAGTGCCCAGCCAATATAAGTGAGTTTAGACCCATCTTTAGTTGTAATGTGTTATACAAGTGCATTACAAAAATGTTGTGTGAAAGATTATTGGTAGTGCTTCCTGATTTAATTGCTATGAATCAGGGGGCTCTCGTTCGTAGTAGATTTATTATGAGTTAATTGGGCGCAACAACACAAATTATAGCTTGGGTGCAAGCTACAACACAACCTTGTTCGGGTTCACAACACACCCTGAACTTAATGTGTGGGTGCATACCACAACTTAAATGATGATCTGTGTCTCTTTCCATCTCTCCATTAACATCTTTTTCATGAACAATCTTTCCATTACAGACCTCCTTATGTCTTCCAACATAACCCTTATTGGATTTGACCTAACTTCTATAATGCAACTATTAAATATCTCAGTCACCAATCATCATTTATGTTGTGGTATGCACCCACACATTAAGTTCATGTTGTGCTGTGAACCCGAACAAGGTTGTGTTATACCTTGCACCCAAGCTATAGTTTGTGTTGTTGCGCCCAATTTTGCCATTTATTATTCATAATATAATGATTGTACAAGTTCACGCTAGACAATATGCAAGGAAGAAAGTTTCCCCAGGCTGTATGGTGAAGATTGATATAAAAAAACCCTATGATACAGTGGAGTGGGGTTTTGTTCAGGAGATGTTGGTTGCTTTAAAATTCCCACACAAGTTTGTTGATTGGATTATGGAGTGTATGACAACCCTTAGATTTTCTATTGTGGTGAATGATATTTTAAATGGTTTCTTTGCTTCTAAAAGGGGTTTGAGACAAGGAGACCCTATATCCCCCTTTTGTTTGTTATTTGCAGGGAGTATTTATTTAGGTTGGTGATTAAGCTAAGTTCTTTAGTTCGATTTAAATATCATCCTAGATGCAAAAGCCTGGGGTCAATCATTTGTGCTTTGCTGATGATCTCATTATGTGTTGTAAGGGTGAGTTTGTGTCCATTTATCTGATGTTGCAAACTTTTATGCTCTTGTCTAATACTTATGATCTTATTGCTAACCCTAAGAAAACTGCCGTGTATTTGCTATGGGATGAAAGAAGATGAAAATGGTAAAGTGATAGCAGTCGCTGGGTTTAGTAGGAATTTTCTCCCATTCAGTTATCTTTGGATCCCTATTTGCTTAAAAATAAATTTTCTAGCTTAGTGTGAAAGCTTAGTGGAGAAGATGACAGCTACAATTAGAGTTTGGAGTTCAAGGAACATCTCTTATTCTGGTAGACTGCAACTCATCAATGTTGTATTGCTTAGTATACATGTGTATTGAGCAAAGGTTATGATAATTCCTAAAACTGTTCTCAGAGATATTGAGAGTGGGTGCAGAGCTGAGCTTTTCTTTGGTCTGGTAATTTTCAGATGCAAAGACAAGGTCTGGTTGCTTGGGAGGATGTTTGTAAAAGCAAGAGCCAAGGTGGGCAGATATGTTTGTACTTAGAACGGAGCTGTCGTGGGGAAATATGTTTGGGCCATAGCTAAGAGGCAAGATAACTTGTGGATCAGGTGGTTTAATGAGGTGTATATTAAGGGTGTAGATTGGGAGAAAACCCAGCCTTCAAATGGATATTGCTAGTATTGGAGACAGGTTCTTACTGTTAAAGAGTTTATTAAACAAAAGATGCTTTGGTGTGATTTTTGCAACTTACTTGAGTAATACAAAACAAGATGTATAAGCTGTTGAGGGGTGATGATACTCTAGAAAGTGAGGCACATCAAGTTTTGAATAGGATCATTGTTCCTAAGTTTAGATTCATATATTTGTTGGCTATCAAGAAAAGGCTCCAAAGAGCTAGCTAGCAAGTTGGCTGGTTTAGGGTGTTGTACAAGTGATAGGTGCTTGATCTATGGTAGGGAAGCTTAATCCCACACACAACTCTTCTTTCAATTTGTATCTAGAAAAGCGTGATTGAAACAACTGAAGAGCTGGATTTGTATGAAGGGTGATAGGGATCAGTTGGTAGACATAACCAGGTGGCTTCAGGAAGTAAGTTTGAGAGGATGGTTTTTAGTGCTGTGCTAGCTGGCGCAGTATACTGGATTTGGTGGAATAAAAACACGTGTTATTGGGATACTTTAGTTCAGGTTGTTGATAATATTGTTGAAAGAGTTAAAGATTACATTAAAGCTAGAATCTTAGCTTGCATGCCTTGGAAAGTTTCTAGCAAAAATAGGCATTGGTTGGAGGAGTTGTGTAAATACTTGTTTAGTTTTTGTGTGTAATTCTGTTTTGAGGAGTCCAACTTAATTGGTTTGCTCATTCAGGAGGGGGCGATTGCCCCCACCAGCCACCTCCTCCCTCCGCACTGCCTGGACCTGAATACTAGTTTATTTTAAAAACTAGTGAGGTAATTGGTAAAACATAAAGAGCCAGAGTCAAAGAAAGGGATACTAAGATACCTGTGATGGGACTACCGCACAATCTCTATGGAATAGAAATTCATTTGGGCATTTCAGGCACTTATAGATAGGATCATTTTGGGCTATGTCCTCGGCACACGACTCGCAATAATCGCCAGTGCTCCAGTCGTAATCTTCTCCATCACCACGAGCTGATGGGAGGATGTACTGCATTGGATGATGGTGCTCGTCCTCGTTGACTATGATTTTCTGGTACTTAATACAATTTTCATGGATTATAAAATTGCAAGGAAGACATCGATAAACTCTAAAATCTGTCTTTCCCCCTGTCTCTTCCTCTGCCTCGGGCCAGTTATGGCCGCACCAATCACAACTGTAATCTTTGTAATTAACGGTGGCGTTCTTCTTGATGCGCAGGAGAAAGAGAGGATGCTGGTGTACTCCTTGTCTAATAATAGGCATTTGCTGTGCACATTCGATATGTAAGTAAAAGTCAGAGCAGAGAGTACATTTGTAAGAAACGTAATATCTATGCAGATCGTTAGTTAACTCAGATCCGCAAGCATAACAATGCAACCAGGGGTGACGTCTGAAATTCATAGGAGCTAAAACCAAGTTATGTGTGTGGAAAGGATGCTTAATCTCAAAAGGTAGAAAAGAACAGGATACATGACACCCGTAGGAGTAGCCTGTGATGGATGACGACCAGCCGCACTTGAAAGGTCCTGCACAACGTCCAAAACAACGAATACATCTTTCGTTAAATACATAGGGGACCAGTTTCTGCGACGTAAGACCTGAAAGTTTTAAGGTTTCCTTTCGGATTCGAGATGGTTGACCCATACAACTTTCTGTAGGGAAGACCAACTTTGGCGGGCAATTCTTGTGGACAGCAAACTTGCAGGGTAAACAACTGTAAGTCAACCCAGATCGGATGGGGTTATTGCAAGAACTACAGAGGATACCGTGGTAGTCTCTCACTTTATCTGTGACAATCAAACGATGCACATGTTCATCGATGTAAGGTATTACATGGGCTGGAATGTTATCAGATATTTGTGTCTCGCTCGTCGCCATTTCAATTGAAGCAAGGTCGAGTTTTTCCAAGAAGTAATGAATCTGAAATTTTTTTGGCTAACAGACTCTCTGGTCTTACCGACTTACTAGATCATAAAGTTCTCATTATTTTTAATTAATGGAAGAGGCAACTTGAATCATAAATTCGTCTATCATTAAAAATAATATATTGATGATCTGATCTGGATCAATAACGACAAACTAGCCCCCTGGAATTGTGGGATGAAATTATAAAAATAACAGAACAATCACTAATTTATTAACGGTGTGTTCTCCCCAGTTTACCTTCACTTAGTTTCGTAATTTGTTTATCTAATAAAACACTTATTATAATTATTTATTTATTCTCATTAATATTTTTGTTCTATTATTATGTATTATTATTATTGTTATTGTTTCAGGTACAAGAAACACAGTAAATTTGTAGTTCGGGGGAATCCAAATCTAGCTAGGGTAGTAACCAGTAACAAGTCCAAGGTCTTCGAATTTCCGGTACCTGCAAAACCGAGTACCATGAACTACCTCGGGGATGTTCCCGGGATCGGCTCTCCGATGCTTAAGTCATATATGATCTCAGAAGTAAGAGAGTAGTACCAGTAAATGCTTTGGAATGTGTGTAAAAACGTACCTGAATGATCAGAAGAGAGTACTATTTATAGGTAGTACTGAAGTGACGTCATCTGGTGAAAATGGTGATGTCATGAAAGCCTTTTTGTCAGTGGGCCTGTACTTTGTAGCCTGAAAGATCCTTAGGGGTAATATGGTAATTTTGCCCCCTAAGGGTATTTTAGTCATTTCACCGGTTAGGTGGGCCATGACTGGAAGGGGCCCAAACATTAGCCCCAAACTCTATGTTGTAGTGTCAGATCATGATGAAACTGCGATGTGGAGCGGAATAGTCAGCCTTTGTTGTTGAAAAACTCGACGAACCCCAAGTGGGGTTGGCCTTGCCAAAATTCGGACGCCCTCACCCAGAGGGGTTCTGAATATTCGAACGCCCTCGCTCAGAGGGGTTCTGAAATTTCGAACGCCCTCCCTCAGAGGGGTTCTGAAAATTCGAACGCCCTCTAAGAGAGGGGTTCATAAAATTCGAACACCCTCCTATGAGAGGGGTCCATAAAATTCGAACACCCTCTCATGGGAGGGGTTCTGAAAATTCGAACGCCCTCTCATGAGGGGGTTCTAAAATTCGAACGCCCTCTCATGAGGGGGTTCTAAATTCGAACGCCCTCTCATGAGGGGGTTCTAAAATTCGAACGCCCTCTCATGAGGGGGTTCTAAATTCGAACGCCCTCCTATGAGAGGGGCTTATAAAATTCGAACACCCTCCTATGAGAGGGGTTCATAAAATTCGAACACCCTCCTATGAGAGGGGTTCATAAAATTCGAACACGCTCTCATGGGAGGGGTTCTGAAAATTCGAACGCCCTCTCATGAGGGGGTTCTAAAATTCGAACGCCCTCCTATGAGAGGGGCTCATAAAATTCGAACACCCTTCTATGAGAGGGGTTCATAAAATTCGAACACCCTCTCATGGGAGGGGTTTTGAAAATTCGAACGCCCTCTCATGAGGGGGTTATAAAATTCGAACGCCCTCTCATGAGGGGGTTATAAAATTCGAATGCCCTCCTTGGGGAGGTTCTAAAAACTTAGACACCCACTATTGAGTGGTTTAAAAACTCGAACGCCCTCCTATGGGAGGGGTTCATAAAATTCGAATGCCCTCATAGGGAGGTTTAATATAAAATTCGAACGCCCTCACTAGAGGTTCAATATAAAACTCAAACGTCCTCTATAGGGGGTTCGATATAAAATGAAAACACCCACCATTTGGTGGTTAAAAATAAAACTCGAACGCCCTCTATAGGGGGTTCGATATATAAAATTTTAGACACCCACCATTGGGTGGTTTAAATTCTTCGAGGTGCCTGGTTAGGGCTAATAGAGTTCTATACTCAATCTGATAATTCGAGGTAGCCTGGTTAGGGCTAATTGAGTTCTATGCTCAATCTGATAATTCGAGGTGGCCTGGTTAGGGCTAATTGAGTTCTATACTCTTTTGCTCGAAGGGGGTGCCTTATATGAAGGGCTTAATATACTTAGAAATTTTTTCAAAAAGTATGATTCAAAGAACATCCTTGAATTTGCTCGAGGTAGCTCAGTCAAAGGGTGGTCCCTTTGAAGAGTTCGAGGTAGCCCCGATGAGGGGAGAATTGTACAGCTGAATTTCTTTAAAGTAGGCCCGGTGAGGGTTAACCCTTTAAAGTCAACTTTTGGGGTGGTCAACCATATTTTGACCGGTATTTATATGTTCCAACCGTATACATGACGTATCGCATTAAACCTCCTTCTACTTCTTGGCACGAACTCCCATGTTGGGTGACTGTTGATATTAGAGAGGTTATTGTTCAGGGTAGGTTAGATATAAATATTTCACTTCTTTCCTCCTTTACTCACTTTGCAACTTCTCTCTTTACTTTCTATCTCTAATTTTATCTGTTTTAAAGAAGCCTTTTGCTTCCTTTGTGTGCTGCTCATAGTGCGTCAAGAGTGCGAGGAATCTCTTTCGTGTAATTCGACCAAGGTATGATTTCTCATTCTTGACTCTTTTCTTTTCTTTTAATAAATTTGATAGGGGTTACTGTAATATAAATAATTAACCCTGTTTTCGAACTGAGCGCCTCCTATGCTTTGACCCTTCCTTTTATGCCCTGGGTTGAAACATGGGTAGATGAGGCTCCTGTTGTAACAATAGCTTATTGGGCCTCGAACTCTGATTTTTTACTCGACGCCGTTCCTATTCAGGAAGAGGAGTGTGAGGAAAACTTCGAGGGACCCGAAGAGTTTTTAGATCATCCGAATAAAGTAACTATAGCTTTCCCTCCTTCTAAGAGGAGTTACTTAGATTCTTTCCTTTCCCTTGGTGTAGTGCAAATAATAGAGGCAACTGGTGAAGGGACTTCGACATCCGATCATTACGAGCCCTGCCTTTCCCCCCAACATGAGATTGGTAATAAGTGGCCACTGGTCAACAGGGAAGTGGCGAAAGGATCTACAAGGCGGGCTTTCGTTCTTGTCGGCCTTGTACGCCATTAAGCTGCCTTATGTTATGTACCCTCCCCAAGTCACTGACTTGGTAGTGTCGCCACCCCCTGGGTGTATGGTGTATACAAGTCTTATTTCGAGTTGGGTTTCCGTTTTCCCTTGCACCCACTCTTTAAGGGAATTTTAGAGGCGTATAACATTGCCTTATGTCAATTTATGCCCAATTCTGTTGGGACAATTGTATCCTTTTTATGTATTTGTCGCATGCTTGGAGTGCGACCCTCGTTGCGCCTTTGGCGCAACATGTTCAAGATAAACGAAGTGTCCGAGGTTCGCCATGGGCCTGGTTGGTATTCTTTTTAAGCCAGACACCTCATTATGGTTAAGGATGGTCGAAGAGAATAGAAGTCATATAAGGTTACGACCGAGATGCCAACCAACCATGCTTTTTTTCGAGGGGAGTTCCTCTTCATATTTTGAGGGGACCAGCCATGGGATGTGCCCGTAACTCTGCCCGATAGCCCTCCTAATTTCGGCATGAACCTTAATGTGCGTGAAATGGACGCCGAGGAGGCTATTGTGGCCATTCATTGCCAAGCCACAACGTTCCATATCGACGGGAAGCAGAGATACAAGACTGATTATTGGCTGCCCAATGACAAGGACCTGGCCAACGAGCACTTCCTGTCGGCTTTCGGTGTGTCCCCAGCCTATGACCAATGTAGGGGTCCATTACTTATCTGTTTTTCTTGTTCAAAGTATCAATTTGTTTCTAATCCACTTGTCTGCTTTTGTAGTGCTTGCCTGTAACAATCTCGACGAAGAGATGAAGAAAAATACGACAAAGAGTGGTATGGCGGCCATGGCGAGGCTGTCGATTCAGAAGGGCGAACTCAAAGTTCCAAAACCTCCTGCAGTAAGTTCGATCACCCTGCCTAACTGTTTCGCTATTGGTTTTATTTTTCTAACTTACCCTTTTTTCCGTCTATGCAGAATCCAAAACACAAACCGAAGGCAAAATTGGCTCTACCAAAGCCTTTCCCCACTTCGACTGCTTCTCTGCCCAACCCTCCTCTTTCATAGGTCGATGTACTTGGCAGTGTTGGGTCTAAGAGAAAGGCTCTTGCTTCCCCTTCACTCGAACCCCTTATACCAGATCTAAGTTTCCACTTGGGTTCGGGTTCCGGTTTTGATGAGGAGGACGTTGAGGAACCTCTGGTTAAGAAGACCAAGGCCTCTTGGTTAGCCGACGTTGAGGGTCAATCCGGCGTTGTTAGTATCGAGAACGCAAGCAGGAAGGCTCTTTGAGCTCGCTATCAACGAGTTCAAGAGGCACTGCTGGTGCCAGGGGATAAAGAAGACGTGTCCAAGTTGGGGGCGGAAAAGGAGATCGAAGAACTCAATGAGTGCTGGTTACAGGTGAGTTTAAATCTTCTTAATCGCCTTCATATCATTTGTCTTATGTTTGTTTAACACCACTTTTTCTTTCTTGCCAGATGTCCATTCGAATGGCTTGCCTTATTGAGAAGGAACGTCTAGATGCGACAAAAGTGGCCGATGAGCTTGCCCAATGCAAGCAGCAACTTCTGGAGGCCTCTCGAAAGGTTACTGCCCTTGATGTTGAACTCGAGCAGGCGAAGCGATTAAATGCCGACAATCTTGAGGCCTTTAACAGCGAGAGGACCAGCCTTCTCACCAACAAAGAGGAGGTCTCCAACCAACTGAAAGTGGCTGAGAAGAATTTGGAGGCCTCTCGGACTGAGGTGGCCCAGCTCGAAGCTAAGCTCAAGGCTCATAGCGAGGGGCTTGAACGGGCGTTTACCGAGCGTGATGAGTTGGAGTCCAAACTTAACAAGGCTGCCAAGGATCTTATACAACGAAGGAGCAAGTTCATCATTTACCGGTGGAAGAAGTCCTCGGACGGCCTCACTTTTGTGGACCAAAAGATTGTCGAGGGCTATCAATCTGCCCGTGACGACGTCTATGGCTACTTCGAAAAGGCTCTCAAGGATTTGGCGCCTGACTTGGACTTCAAGCAGGTTCTGGCCAAATATGATGAACATGGGCAGCGGGCCTTGGCTGACTTTATTGCCAAAGAGAAAGAGAGCAAGGAAAAGGAGAACACTGTAAGTGCCGAGGTTTCGGCTTCCGCGGCTTTGGGGGAAGTCGAAACCGAGGTAGCTACAGCATCTGAGGTCCCTGCAGCTGAAGAGGTAGCCAAGGAGGGTGAAGATGTGGCCGCTTCTGCAAGTTCGAGCTCTCCCTCAGATTCCTCTAGTGAAGAAGAAGTTAAGATCGAGGTTTTGATTTGGGCAGGTTTTTTAGGCTTTTGTAACCAGCTTTTTCATTTCTTTTGGATGTAACTTGTAATTATTTGATGATGAAATGAAATTGTTTGTTTTGAACATTTTCGAGTTTCATGTTTTCTTCGCATTTATTTTCGACCGACTAGGTCTTTTTACTTCTTGGATGACGGAATTCAAGCATCCCCTCTATTGTATGAATGATAGAATTCGAACACCCTGAAGGGGAGTTCTAAAGAATATTCAACCATCCTCATTTAGAGGAGTTAGTGAAATTCAAACGTCATTCTTAACATGAGTTCAAGTGATGAAAACAATTTTGAAAGACCGGTGAGGTCGTATTTTATTCGTAACTTCTTAAAACCTGTTAGGTGTAAAGTAAATTCGAATAAGATGCACATAACAAAAAATGCACACAACAATAATTTCGAAGGACCGGTTAGGTCGTATTTTATTCATAACTTTCTACAAGTCTGTTTGGACTGGCGAGGTCTTTTACAAGTCTAGAAGTAACTAAATAATCCGACGTATATCATAACATTTTAATCTTCGTCTAGACCGGTTAGGCCAAAGCAGTATGAGCCAGGTTGCTCCTATATTAGCCCCTTAACTTGCTGTGTTGTGCTTCAAACATAAAATTTCCTCAAATTATCAACATTCCATGGACGAAATAAAGGATCGTCGTCCATGTTCTCGAGCCTGTATGTTCAAGAACGAATAACCTCAGTTACTTGATATGGTCCTTGCCAATTTGGACTCAACTTACCAAGGTCTTGCTTTCTCCTTGTGGCTTCAATTTTTCGAAGGACGAGGTCTCCTACTTCGAACTTCCTTTCTTTGATTCCTCGATTGAATAGCCTGGTCATTCTAGCTTTTTTAGCTATTGATTTGAGCAATGCATTCCCTCTTGTCTCTGGTAGGAGGTTGAGTTTGACGCTTTTTTCTTCCTCATACTGCCCGTAGTCGTAGAAGGTTATCCTCGGTGACGGGATATCCACTTCAACCGGCAATACGAATTCAGTTCCATAGACCAAGTTAAAAGGCGTGTGACCAGTTGCCTCTTTTACAGTAGTTCGAGCTGACCATAATATGCCTGGAAGGTCTTCGACCCACGACCGCTTTGCTCCATCTAACATTTTCTTCAGCCCTTTGAGGATGACCTTGTTGGCTGCCTCGGCTTGCCCGTTGGTTTGTAGTCGACTGACAGCGGAGAATCTTATTTGTATGTCGAATCGAGCGCAGTAGGCTTTAGTAGGTCCACTGTTGAATTGTCGACCGTTGTCTGATATGAGTGCTCGAGGTATTCCAAAACGAGTGATGAAGTTTTTCCATATGAAGTTTTTCACTTGGTTATCTGTGATGGTGGCTAAGGGTTCTGCCTCAACCTATTTGGTGAAGTAGTCGACTGCCACCAATAAGAATTTTCTTCCTCCGGATGCGGTTGGGAAAGGCCCGAGGATGTCCATCCCTCATTGATCGAATGGTAGCATAGCCTGCATGGTAGTGAGAGGAGTGGCTGATTGTCGATGCACATGGGCATACACTTGGCAGTTGTGGCATTTCTTGACCATGTCCCTGGCATCTTTCATCACTGTCAGCCAATAATATCCGGCTCGAAGGGCTTTTCCAGCTATGGTTCGAGCTCCTGGTGACTACCACAAGTGCCTTCATCTATCTCCCAAAGTATTTGTTGGCCTTCTTCGAGTGTCACACATCTCAACAGCGGATGTGTGAAAGACTTCTTGTATAGCAGATGATCATGCAACAGGAACCAACTGGAACGGCGTTGTACTCTTTCCGCCTCTTTTTAGTCTTCTGGTAACTTTTCCTCTTCGAGGTATGAACAGATGCTTTTCATTTAATTGTTCGAACGGTCTACATAACAGATGAGGAGTTGGCTGTTTATACTCGGTCTGTACAATACTTCCCAAGAGATGGTTCGAGGTTCAAGTCCAGATGCTGAGCTAGCCATTCGAGATAAAGCATCTGCCTGCTGGTTTTCGGATCGTGGGATGTGTTGTATTGAAAACTTGGTGAATTTTTGCTGCTGCTCCTTTACCTTGCCTAAGTACATTCTCATATTGTCCTCCTTTGCTTCGAATTCCCCTTTTACATGCCCCATGACCAGCTGTGAATCTGTCTTGACGGTTATTTCATTAGCCCCATTCGAGAGGCATACTTTTAATCCCAGCAAAAAGGCTTCGTACTTAGCTTCGTTGTTTGAAGCAGCGAAGTTAAATTTTATTCCATATTCCTTTTTATTTTCGAGAGGGTCTATTATCAATAGACCTGCTCCGCACCCTGCCTTCGACGAAGAGCCATCTACAAAAGTTGCCATGTCCCGGTTAGGGTGGCAGTCTCGACCTCTGTCGGGCATTCAGCAATAAAATCAGCTAAGGCATGTGCTTTTATTGCTCTTCTGGGTTCGAACTCTAGACCTAAGTCAGATAATTGATTAGCCTATTCGATGACTCAACTAGAGCCATTTCTATTTTCGATGAGCTTTCTGAGTGGCTGGCTAGTGAGTACCTTGATTGGATGAGCTTGGAAATAAGGCTTTAATTTTCGACTGGCCATTACCAAGGCATATATCATTTTCTCCGACGGGGGGTATCTACTTTCTGCTCCTCAAAAGCCATGGCTGATAAAATATACTAGGTGCTGTTGTTTGTCTCTTTCAGCGACGAGGACAGCACTTAGCGCAGTTTCAGAAACCGCGAGATACACGAACAATGTTTCTCCCGGTAAGGGTGAAACAAGCTTTAGCAGTGAAGCTAAGTGCGTTTTCAGCTGTTGGAAGGCATGTTCTGCTTCGCAATCCCATTCGAAGCAGGACTTGTTCAAGGTATTGAAGAAGTGTAAGCTCTTGTCAGCTGATCTCGATAAAAATCTTCCCAATGCAGCCATACACCCAGTAAGTCTTTGAACCTCCTTGACCGTTCAAGGGGATTTCATGTTGATGATGGCTTGTATTTTGTCGGGGTTAACTTCAATACCCCTCTCGTCCACCAAAAACCCCAAGCATTGTCCTCCTCGAACGCCAAAGACACATTTCTTAGGATTCAGTTTCATATTATACAAGCAGAGGGTGGACAAAGTTTCTCACAGATCTTGGACATGATCTTCGACCAGCCTGCTCTTGACTATCATATCATCAACGTAGACTTCGACATTGCGCCCCAACTATTATTCGAACATTTTATTGACCAGTCTTTGGTATGTTGCCCCCGCGTTCTTAAGTCTGAACGGCATGACTACGAAACAATAGATCCCGGAACTTGTAATAAATGCGGTATGCACCTGATCTTCCTCGGCAAGGGGAATTTGGTGGTAACCAGCATTTGCATCCATGAAGCTAAAAAGTGCATGTCCTGCTGTGGAATCGACCAACTTGTCGATTTTAGGGAGGGGGAAGTCATCTTTGGGGCATACCTTATTAAGATCAATAAAATCGACGCACATGCGCCATGTTCCATTGGGCTTTCGAACCAGTACTACGTTCGACAGCCATTCTGTGTATTAACACTCCCTTATCATCCCAGCACTTAGCAGCCTCTTCACCTCTTCAGCTGCTGCTTTATTTCTTTCAGCGCCCTGATGTCTTAACTTCTATTTGATGGGCTTGAATTCCTACTTGATATTCAGCTTATGTTTAGTGACCAAGGGATCTATCAATGGCATCTCATCAGCCGAAAATGCAAACACCTCCTCATATTCTTGAAGGAGTTCCACTATTTCCTTTCGAACGACCTGGTTAAGGTCCTTTCCAATTCGAACTGTCCGGTTAGGATCAGGTCCGAGTTGTATTTCTTCATCTTCGTCGACCGGCTGAGGTCGATTGTGGTTGGTTGGGTTCACGTTGTAGAACAAACCCAATGGAGGAGGCGAACTTTTGTTAGTTTCCTTTTCTTCTCTTTTTCTCTTCCTTTAGCTTTGCTCGATCGGCCTGCTCCTTCTCAAGCCGTTGACATAACATTCTCGAGAATACTTTTGATCCCCATGTAGCCTTCCGACCGTCCCATCATCTACTTCGAACTGTAGCAGGAGCTGGTAGGTCGAGATCGTTGCCTTATTCTGTTCAGCGTGGGCCTCCCTATGACGATGTTGTAATGGGAGGTCGATGTCAACAACAAGGAAGTTGATGGGAAGGCATCGTCCTTTTCCCTTGTCACCAAACAGGCTAGGTAGACTCCAAGGGGGTGAACAGATTGGCCTCCGAATCCAACCAAAGGTTGGTCAATGGCTTTGATGTCCTTCCTCTAGTACTTGAGAATCTGCAGACATTCCCAGGTGATTATGTCCGCTGAACTCCCACTATCTATCAAAACTCGACCAATCCTGTGATTGGCCACTTTAAGTTCGATGACCAGAGGGTCATCATGGGGGGTCTGTATTTCCTTCGAGCTTTCTCCGAACACCATTGTGGGGGTGTCCGGCTTCTTCATTCTCTCACCATTTTTCAAATGGTAAAGGTGATTCTTCCTTGAGTTGCCGGTTAGGCCTCCGGAAGCGAAGCCCCCAGCTATGACTCCTACATAGCCTTCGGTTTCATCACTCTTAGCTTGTTTCTCTTTTCCCTTATCTCTCCTTCGATCACCCTGGGGTTCTTTGAGGTATCTGTTCAATTTTCCTTCATCAGCCAATTTGTCGAGTGCTTTATTCAACTCTCTATAGTCCTTGGTCGTGTGACCACAATCCTTATGGTATTCACACCATAGCTTCTTGTCCGTACGATAAATCGACATTTTGATGGGATTAGGTCAAGGTAACACAGATTTCTCTTTTATGTCTAAGTATATTTCCCTCCGATTAACGTTGAAACGAGGATCATGGCCTCCATCGGATGGTCGATGTCTCTTTAGCCTATCTGCCATATCCTTCTGATTCGACGGCTCGCTTCTTCTTTTATTGCTTCCCTAATCACGCACATTCTTGCAGATGTCCGACGCTTGGATATACTTCTGCGCCTGCCTCATGGCATATGCCAAAGTAAGAGTTTCCCTCATGACGAGTCCGAATTTGAATCGTCCAGGATGGAGGCCATTCATCAAGGCCGTAATAGAGACTCCATCTTGGAGGTCGGAGACCTTAAGGGACTCTTCGTTGAATCGCTTGATGTAGCAGCTCAGGCTTTCCCCCTTCTGCTGAGAAACTGACATCAAGTGTACACTAGGCTTTTTGTGGCGTTTAGCCACTATGAAGTGCTTGGAGAACAGGGCTTCGAGTGCCGAGAAGCTTGTGATGATGCCAGTAGGCAGACTAGTGAACCAATTGAGGGCCAACCCTTTGAGGGTGGTCGGGAAGTACCTACACCACGTGGCCTCACAAAACGTCTGCACGCTCATTTGAGCTTTGTATGCTGTTAGATGGTCAGCAAGATCGGTGGTGCCTGAGTAATGCTCTATCGAAGGGATTTTGACTTTGCCCGGGTTTGGGGTCTCCGTGATGTGTAGGCTGAAAGGTGATTTATGTGCCACTACTAAACCAACTCGAAAACCTGATTCAGCTACCTCTTCGGGATGCTCGATATGTTGCGGGTTCCCTATTCTCAGTGTGTGACGGTTAGTCACGGGGTGAGACTGTCCTGTGGTTCGTGTGGCTACTGAATTTTTCGAATTCCCTTCTTAGGACTGTTCTATTATCTTTTCGATGATCTCCCGGGCGTCGAAGTTCTTACCCCTCATCTGTTTCTGCTGTATGATATGCCGAGCGTCATCTTGGCTTGGTGACATAATAGATTTCCTTTTCGAAGTAGCAGGTATCCTCTTCGAGGGGCCAGCAGCAGCGTGCTCGGTTAGGGCACGTTTTGGTTGTGCTTCCCTTCGATGAGCCTGCGGCTGATCTAGGACTGTCCCTCGGTCAGAGGGAGTAGTCTGCTGAGTCTTCATAACTGAAACGAGCTGTTGCATGACAGTAGTCATGTGGCTTTCCATTCAGAGTTTGAGTTGTCGAAGGTCCGAGTAAGTCACTGCTGGTGGTGGTGCTTCGAATGGCTGTGTCAGCCTGGCTTCCAGTAATGGGGATGTCAGTCTCTTCCTCCAGAATAGCACCCCCTTGATTCACCAGAGTAGTCTGAGCATTCTCAGAAGTAGTTCTTCGAGCAGTAGTACCATGGTTACCTTGTCCTCGTGTCACGGTGTTTGAAAATGCAGCTGTTATGTTAGGTCCCCACAGACGGCGCCAACTATTGCGGTTACAAGAAACACAGTAAATTTGTAGTTCGGGGTAGTCCAAATCCAGCGAGGATAGAAACCAGTAACAAGTCCAAGGTCTTCGTATTTCTGGTACCTGAAAAACTAAGCACCGTGAACTACCCCGGGGATGTTCCCGGGATCGGCTCTCCGATGCTTAAGTCAGATCTGATCTCAGAAGTCAGAGAGTAATACAAGTAAATGCTTTGGAATGTGTGTAAAAACGTACCTGAATGATTAGATGAGAGTACTATCTATAGGTAGTACTGGAGTGACGTCATCTGGTGAAGATGGTGATGTCATGAAAGCCTTTTTGTTAGTGGGCTTGACTGAAGGCCTGTACTTTATAGCCTGAAAGATCCTTAGGGGTAAAATGGTAATTTTGCCCCCTATGGGTATTTTAGTCATTTTACCGGTTAGGTGGGCCATGACTGGAAGGGGCCCAAACAGTTACTATTATAAAACAAGCTCAAAATATTTACAAAATATTAAAGGGGAACCGAAAAACTACCTGGATCCACACTCCTTCCGCAATAGCAAAATTGATCGTAGTGAAGATGTCGGCAATAGCCCGTGCTTGGAGATCTTGAGTTATAGAGAACCTTTGTATCCGTTTGAGCAATGCAATACGGTAATAGCATATGATTTTTAATTCTACCAAAGAAACGAAGCAGTAAGGTAAGAAACCATATCTAATTGTCGCATATTTAGCCCGATATTTGACACATTTGCGTTGCCCCGCATCCATCATCACACCAGCTGGCGCAAATTTAGACAGCTCAGATTGTGTCAAGGGTGATGACCCAATAAAGTCAACATAAGCATCAAGCCTCTCATCCCAGGAGTAGAGTAAGAGATCCGCAGGACAGAGGGGTTTGTCATGCCCATCACATAACCCAATATAAAGTTCCTTGCCAGCAGACCGATAGAAAACATCTAACATGATGTCACGAACTAAATTATGTCAATGTTTAATACCAACAATACCAACATACAACACATCATGATTACCTTAGCTATCTCCCTTAAAAACCCTGGAGCAAGTAGGGCACGACCTCGGAGTAGAAAAGAGAGGAATACCCAACCGATAACACAATACACAACGGTAAGTCTTTTCATTCATAGTCCTGCCCAAACCTGAAATCAGGACCGCCCTGAGCCAATCAGAGGTGCACTCTGCCTATGAATTTGCCACAAAGCTATTATTATTATTACTCCCTCCTCGCCGCCACGTATCTACACTATCCATTTTCTTCTGTCCCATAAAATTGTCCAACGGTAAGTCTTCTTCCTGACTCTCCTTTTCCCCATTTTTTCCCCAAATTTAAACACCTCCATGAATTAAAGCTGAAACCCAAAATTTCTTTTAGTCTAAACACCATCAAGGTAAGTGGCCTCCAATTTCTCTCTATTCTTCTCTCTGTTGCGTCCCTTTTCTTCACTTACTTAAGTCACCTTTGCCCCGATTTCCTTGGTTGAATTGCAATGTGAATTGGTTGATTTTGCCTCCAATAGCTTGACAAGTTTGGCAAAATATCTAACATCTCCAACACAATTTCTTGAACTCCAACAAGATTTATATCAACATCCAACAAAAGGCTGGTTAGTTTGAGTTCTATGGGATTATCTTTCATTTAGTTGATGTATATCTTTACCTTTGCTCTATAAAAGCCTACTCGTGTAGCCGTTGTATACATGGGTTATAAATGTCATATTTTCTGTAAAACATAATCAAGCTTTCCCACCATCTTCCATATAGTGAACAAGAAGGCCAGAGGGAAGAAAATAGAAGAAAATAGAGAAAATTAGGGGAGACTTAGTTTCAGATTGGGATTAAGCTTCAATATTGGGAAATGTAGGTATATGTGCTTGATGAAGATGAAGGCCTCAAATTTCTATTACCGTTTTAATATGGGGGATGATGGAATTAAGTTGAAAAAAGGAAAAAAGTTTGAGATAGTTGGGGAAATTTGGGTAGAAGGGATTGAGGTAGATGAAGATTTTCATAGGGTTCAAATTGGGGAATAAGAGGGGTATTTGAGTGAGATGAAGGGTTAACGCCGGAATTAAAGATTGTGGCCAAATTTCATTAAGATGGCCTAACTTCATAAGCCGAAGTATCTTAAGTAGTTATTTTTTGAAATAGATTTCAGATCCGGTTGCACGTTAAAATAAAGTGATTTTAAAGGCTTAATTAGACAAATTATTCTTAAAAAAATATACCCATTCTATTTTTTTAATAGATGTAACACGCTAATTCTGGCACTTTCACCATTAATTTCTATTTATACGTTACGAAAAATATAGTCATATGGGATTTTTGTTTGATTCGTCTCATTATATAATTTAGATTTATAAGTTCTTTTATAATTTTTATGGTTAGAAGTAAGCCGTGGCAAATGTTAAAAGTCTAATGTTACATCAAAGAAAAACTAATAAAGGGAATAGATGGTATTGGAAGCAGATTTATGCTACCAAAGAAAAACTAAAACTTGTTTTTACTATGAATGGTTTGTGCTCAATGCAGAGTTATTCAGTAATCACAGTTTACAGGAGATTAGTGCAAGAACAAGCTCAGGTATGCTGGTCTGGTTTTGTATGGAATAGGCGTTCTTTGCCTAAACACAGTGTTGGGTCTTAGTGTGGAGATGTATAAGAGCCAAGGTCGCGAAGGTTTCTTCGCTAGTCGCGAGCAAAATCTGCCAAGTGAAGAGGAAAAGCGCGCCCAGGTCACGGACCGCGAAATAGCTTACGGCCCGCGAAGGCCTGGTCGCCACCCGCGACGGGGTGCTGACCCCTGCACCCTGTTTTCGCGATTTCCATCACGTGCAGTCGTTTTTTCCTATTTTAAGGGGTAGTATAAATACTCCTCTTTTCCCCATTTGTAAATATGACATAATCTCACACAAATCAAGAGACTAGAGAGAATTTATAGGGTTTTGTGCCTTTGTGTGTGTAGCTCAAAATATCTTGTATCTCTCTTAATCAATCATCAAGATCAATACTACTCCTTAGCGCTTGTGGCTTTTTACTCCCGGATTCTCGGGTCTTCCCACGGTGCCATTACTTAACTCTCTCTCTCATTTATTTCTTCATTTATTGTTGTTTTGATTGCTTGCTTGGTTGTTAGCTTCCATTGGTTATTGTTGGTGATTGCAAATTAGTTTTCACTTTAATCTATGTTCTCAACAATTGGTATCAGAGCCTAGGTTAATCTTTGGTTAAATCTGAGTTAGAGTTTGTGTGGAAACTTGTGTTTGTGATTGGAAATCAAAGTTTGTTACTTTGGGTGTTTGGGGATTGAAATTTTGGTGTAGAAATTTTGTTCCTTGTGTTGAAACCCTAGGTTGAGAACTTTGTGATTGCTTATCAATGGATGAGAGCAAGTTGAAGCTTGAGAAATATGATGGGAAGGACTTTGGCTTTTGGAAGATGCAAATATAGGACTATTTGTACCAAAAGGGTCTTCATCTACCTCTTGAGGGCAAGAGACCGGATAGTATGAAGAAGGAAGATTGGAGAGTGTTGGATAGGCAAATTGGAGTGATAAGGTTGACATTGAGTAGGAGTGTGGCCTACAATGTCAAGGATGAAACATCGACGGTGGATGTCTTGCAAACCTTGTCGAATATGTATGAGAAGCCTTCGGCAATGAACAAGGTGTTCCTTATGCGTCGGTTGTTTGAGCTTGAGATGAATGATGGTACTTCGGCTCTGGAACACATAAATGAATTCAACTCGATTATTGATCAATTTTCTTCGGTTGATATCAAGTTTGATGATGAGGTGAAGGCCTTGATTTTGTTGTCATTGTTGCCTAGGTCTTGGGATACAGTGGTTGCCGCCATTAGCAACTCTTCCGGCAAGGAGAAGTTGAGGAATGATGATGTGAGGGACTTAATCTTGAGTGAGAGCTCGATGAGGAAGGAGTCTGGTGAGTCATCCGGTGGTGCCTATTCTAGTGAGGCAAGGGGGCGATGGAGACAACAAAAGGGGAACCCAAGAGGGAGATCGGAGAGTAAGGGGAGGAGTAAATCTAGGGGGAAGGGAAACATTGTGTGTTGGAGTTGTGGAGTGAAGGGTCATACAAAGAGAGAGTGTCTGAATCCTAAGAAGAAGGGTGGCTCTAATCAAAAGAGCAATGATGATTCAAGTTCATCGGTTAGCTTGGCATCAAGCGATGAATTTGGGGATGCCTTGATCTTGAGCATGGATAGTCCCATTGAGACATGGATACTTAATTCGAGTGCATCGTTTCATTCTTCAGCTTGTAAAGAAATTTTTCGGAACTTCAAGAGTGGCAAGTATGGGAAGGTGTTTCTTGCGGATGATAATCCGTTGGACATTGTGGGGAAAGGAGATGTGATGATCAAGACTTCAAGTGGGAGTTCATGGAAGCTTGAAGATGTGAGGTATATTCCTAAGCTAAGGAAGAATTTGATTTCGGTGGGTCAATTGGACTCAAGTGGCTATAGGACCATATTTGGGGAGAGTACATGGAAGGTGTCAAAGGGTGCCATGGTGGTTGCTCGGGGCACGAAGATTGGTACTTTGTACACTACCTTAGGGTGTATAAACATGGTTCCTACAACCACGGAGTGTAATACCAAGCTATGGCATACTCGGCTTGGTCACATGAGTGAGAAATGGATGAGGATGTTAGCTTCAAAGGGTAAGTTGTCGGGCTTGAAATCAATCGAAATGAAATTTTGTGAGACATGTGTCTTTGGAAAGCAAAAGAGGGTGTCCTTCACAAAAACCCAACGGTCCTTGAAGAAGGATAAGCTAGCGCTTGTGCACACGGATGTATGGGGCCCATACCCCATCAAGTCCCTTAGTGGATCTCACTATTTTGTTACCTTCATTGATGATTCAACCCGGAAAGTATGGGTCTACTTCATGAAGCACAAGTCAGAGGTGAATGATAAGTTCAAGACTTGGAAGGCGGAGGTTGAAAATGCTTCGGGGGCGAAGATAAAGAGTATCAAGTCCGATAATGGAGGAGAGTATGAGTTGGAAGCTTACAAGGAACTTTGTAAGGAGCATGGCATTGTTTTGGTGAGGACTATTCCCTGAAAGCCTCGCCAAAATGGGGTAACGGAGCGGATGAATAGAACACTACTTGAGAGACCAAGGTGCATGAGGTTATTTGCGGGTCTCCCATAGTGCTTTTGGGCGGATGCCGTTAGCACCGCGGCTTATTTGATAAACCGTGGACCTTCGGTGCCCTTGGGGTTCACGATACCGGAGGAGGAGTGGAGTGGTAAGGAGGTGTCTTACACTGACTTGAAGACCTTTGGGTGTGTGGCTTATTTGCAATCCGAAAAGAGAGACAAGCTTGACCCTAAAGCCATGAAATGCTACTTTTTGGGGTATGGTGATGAGAAGTATGACTATAGAGTGTGGAATCCTCGTAACCGCAAGGTTATTAGGCATTGTGACATTACCTTTGATGAGAGCTCCTTGTACAAGGATAGTTTTGGTGGAAATTCCGTTGAAAAAGAATCCATTGAGAGTGAGCGAGAAGTTGTTGAGCTAGATGGTGATGTGAGAATTGGAAACGAAGATGAAGATGTGCCAATTCAACATGCATCTCCTCAACATGTTGTGCAAACTCCGGGTGATCCGGTTTCTAGTGAATCGGAGGAAGATGAGGATACTTTTGAGATGGAGGAGGTTGAGGTTCATTGTGAGCCTAGTGAGGTTCGTGAGGAACCAAAGACACCGCCACCGGTGAGGAGAACATCAAGGCTCTCTAAAGCACCGAATAGGTTCACACCACCACCCATAAAGAAGACTTCGGCGAATTACTTGTTGTTGACGGATTTCGGTGAGCCGGAATGTTATGTTGAAGCAATGAGGTTGGGTGATTCGTTGAAGTGGGAGCATGCAATGAGTGAGGAAATGATCTAATTGAAGAAGAACGACACTTGGGTGTTGGTTGACTTGCCTAATGGCAAGAGAGCACTTTTGTGCAAATGGATCTTTCGCAAGAAGGATGAACCGGATGGTAGTATTCGGTATAAAGCAAGACTTGTGGTGAAGGGATTTTCACAAAAGGAGGGCATTGACTTTCATGAGATTTTTGCTCCGGTTGTGAAGTTGACTACCATTAGAACCTTGTTGGCAATTGTGGCTTCGGAAAATTTATTCCTTGAGCAAATGGATGTGAAAACGGCGTTTTTGCATGGTGATTTGGAAGAAGAAATCTACATGAAACAATCGGAAGGGTTTGAAGTTCGGGGAAAGGAAGACATGGTATGCAAGCTCATACGGAGTCTATATGGGTTGAAGCAAGCTCCAAGACAATGGTACAAGAAGTTTGATAGCTTCATGTTATGCAATGGGTTCGTGAGAACGGATGGCGATCATTGTTGTTACTTTAAAATGTACGTAAATGGTTATGTTTACTTGCTTTTGTATGTTGATGATATGCTCATTGCGGGTACTAGCATGAAGTTCGTGAATGACTTGAAGAGGAAGTTGTCGGAGAGAATTGAGATGAAAGACTTGGGTGAGGCCAAGCAAATACTTGGCATGAGAATCTCTAGGGACTTATCGGCGGGTTTGTTGAGGTTGTCTCAAGAGGAGTATGTCAAGAAGGTGCTAAAGCGGTTCAACATGGTTGATGCGAAGCTCGAAGCTCACCTCTTTCGGTGGACCTCAAATTGACAAAGGAGGATTCACTCAAGACAAAGGAAGAAAAGGAAAGGATGGCAACTTTTCCTTATGCTTCAGACGTGGGGAGTATGATGTATGCTATTTTGGAGTTTCAATACTGTGTAATGATTGAGTCATATTTTTATCATAGTGTAGTAGACACATTGAAATTCTAGTGAAACCTGTATCTCATTCTTTTTGGTATTTTTTAGAATTATTTCAGATAATTATTTGTAAGGAATTCTTTTGCTCAATGTTTGAGATATTGATATATACATCTTTCTTTTTGCACTCCATTGTTTTGGTAAATGATTATTTTTTACAACTTATAAGAACACCCATTAATCGCATAAATATAATATCATTTAAAAGTTCATATTGTTTATAAGTTGAAGCCACATATTAGAATATTGATCTTTCTTCAGTAGATCATATTACTGTTAAAAAAAGAACATGATACTATATTTACAAACTTTATAACATATTACTTGTGTAGAAAGAACATTCAACTATGTTAAACAGACCATATAACTTGTTTGTCAGACAAAACATATATTTGTACCAGTAATAGAATATTGTCAACAACTAAAAAAACTATTACATATATTATGTAATTGAAATATGTTTCTAGTAAAGCTAATGCGTAAATATTGAACGCGTAAAAACATATTTCTCCTATTACATCCATTCTTCTCCTTTTTGTGATTTAATTTTGTGTGCTCCAATGTTGTACAATGTCGTGCCTTTTGTAAGAGCTCAACTCCCTTTTTGTTCGTTTCATGCAAGGATATCTCAGCACAATATTGAACGCGCATCCTTTTGATCTCATCAGCCTTCATCATCACAAACAATATATATTAGATTTTAGTATGTAAATTAAAAAAACAAGTAGAAATTTCTTTGATAGAGAAGATTCATAGAAAGTTACATCATTGAGTTGACATTCCCACTTGGTTGGATCTTGTCCAATGTATTCCTCCATGTGATTCATCATGTATATTGCACAATCCGCATTGTCATTTGGAGCCTGCCACTTTAAGCTAAATACTTCTAATGTGCACATTTCGATGTCTTGGGCTTTCTTATTCTTTCTAAATTTCAATATTTTAGTCAATGATTGCCTCTGCATGTGAAATAGATTTTAGTGCGTAATCTTTCCTTTGATGTGTTCCCCTATAAACATAAATTGTTAATTTAAAATTGAACATACCATCAAGTATGGGTTGTCTTGAAAAACCGTAACTTTTGGTGTTGTTGCAATTGCTTTGTTTTGTATGACATTCATAACTTTTGTCTTGAGGTTGAAGACCAGAAGGTAGTAATGAGATGGATTGGGCATTGGAAGGAATATCTGTTTTTAACAATAGGAAGGACAAATTCTGGTCAGTTATAATAATTGAAAGAACATACTTCCTCCGTTTCGCAATACTCGCAACATTAGAATAGTAACCACTATTCATTTATCAATTTTATGTTATATTTTTTCACAAATGTATAAGAAAAAATATAGTCAAGTGGGGTCTTATTTGATTCGTCATAATGCATGCTATCATAATATCAACTTTTTATAATTTTTACTTATCAATAATTAGAGATATTAAAGTTCAAAGTATTGCATTGGATAATGTGCAAACAAGAAGCGTTGCGAGTATTGCGAAACGGAGGAAGTATATGCTAAACTGAAGAACATATTTGTATTTTTAAAAGAGCATGTTTTCATTTTTTCAAAAACATATTTCGTATTCTGAAAAACTAATTGTATGATGAAAAGAACATTAGTTAATAGCAAGCAGGACATATTTTAAAGGAGCTTATTCTGATAATTTGAAGAACACATTTTAATATCTAAAGCAATTGAAGGACATTTCTTAATTTTTCAGTTTTTGAAGAAAATTAAAGTTGTTTTGAAAAAACATTTTGGATTGTATAGCATAACATATTTTATTTTTTAACTAACCAAGTCATAATTATTCCATTTTCTCATTTCTCTGTCCATTACTTTTGCGATGTTTTCACTTTATCATCAACACTGGTTGTCTCAGATTCATATTCTTTATTAGTCTGCAACTGCAAAGTATAAAATTAAGTGTTAGCACTATTTTAAGTTTACATGTAACAAAAAGTATTTGACATTAAGAGTAAGATGTCTTACATATGGTAATGTGGAGAAGAAAAAGCGATTCGGTAAAATGAGCTTGTCCCTCTTTGTGTTATTAAAGTTTTGAATTATCCATCACACAGCAATAACATTGTTTTGTGTTATGTCGTTCCCATCTAATCCCATAATTTCCTCTCTAGTTAAGATTCGGTCTTCTCCGTTGTAAAAAATCTCACTATTTTCATTGATTTCGAAGTAGGGTTTAGTTATAAGGTAATGTAAAAGAACATTAACATGAATAAAGTTAAGTTACACTTACTCATCCTTTAATTTTGTGTTGAATGCATAATCTTCGAGTGCCTTTGTATCTTCTACTAAGTCTTTGAACAAGTCATGGTAATTTGACAAAAATGGCGACGTGAAAGCATTTGGTAGGTTCTTTGGAATGCGCACAACTCTTTCTTTCCTTTTGTATTGTTCTGCTGTTTTTAAGGTGTAGCTGCAAATTTCAATATTGATTCAATAACCACAATCAAATGAAGTTCATTACTGTAAAATAAGAGGTTATATACTTATGTTTCAGCTTGTTGAGATGGTGGATGCTCATAATCTTTTTTGTGTTCCTATATAACAATGTCCCGTAATATTCCAAGATTTTCGATGTCAACAACGCTGGAAAAAAGTAATTTAACATGAATATGTTAGAACATAAGGTTGTTTTACAATGAATAAATTGGCATAACATGTTATAGTAATCTGTTTCTGTATGTTACGCTATGAAAATATTTAAAAGAACATATTGTATGTTTCCAGAGAACATTTAGTGTTATCATGCAGATCATGTTGTTCTATTTAAAAGAACATAATGTCAGTAGTACATCAGGAAAAATCCTTACTTTTCATCCTTCATATTGTCCTCTTTAGGTTCAGTTTGTTCCTGTTGATTCATGAAGCCAACCTCTGAAGTCGCTTCATCTCCGATCTTTGTAGTGGCACTGATATAGACATATATTTTAAATATACAATTTCTAAAAAGGAAATTGAATCACTAGTAAATAGAATATATCATTGTGATTAAAATTAGTTTATGGTGACAACATAGTTGATTACAAAATAGTTACTACATTCTAGAAAAAGATCATTTTCTTGTTATCCTTAATACAACTTTTGTGTTATTTTTATCCAAAATTTGCTTGAGTAGTCTTATCCTTTCCATCTTGAGACTCCAAGGTAGATGTGCTCTGTTCCTTATAAGCAGTTTTCTCCTTCTCTTCATCAAATGGCTGACTTGTCTCTGTGGTAGTACGATTGACATCAATCTGGTCATGGGGGGGATCACCATCTTTGTTCTCATCATCGTCGTCATGGTGCTTTTGTCCAAAAGCACTTGTCTTGCAGTTGACCTTTGGTATCTCTTCAATATTTTTCTGCTTTGTTGATTCCCATTGCTGTAAAAAAATTACTCATTTCAGAGAACATAATTCTGAAATTCACAAAACATTCTGTATAAATTTGAAGAACATTATACCCGTTAGTGTTTTGGTTCTCATTAAGAGCTTCATGAACTATATCTTGTGTTGCATCATTCATTTTTTCGTCCTTGTGTAGTGGATCCTCATGACTGTAAATATTTGAAAACTGTAAAAACATTGGTTTTTCTTGGAAGAACACTAACCATAATTTCAAATAACAAAATTTAAAGGAAAAATAACTTACTCCAAATCCATCTGCATAGTTTGATCTTCAATCGTTTTTTGTCTACTGTTTGACCCAATATCAGTATTGGAGCCAAGTGCACTTGATAGATAATATTTCAAACAATTAGATAGAGTATAAGATAATATGTATAAGATTAAATTTGATTTGAAAGATCATTGTACATGATCTCAAAGATCATCTTACCCTTCAGTGTTTTGGTTCTTAGTAGGAGTTTTATGAATTGTGTCTTCTTTTTTCTCATCCATTTTTCAACCTACTTCGGATCCTCACGACTGTAATTTTCCATGAAAACCAAGTGTGAGATGCTATAAAAGCAGATCATTATGTATAATCTTGATGAACATAAAAAATATATTGTTTCATTTTATAAAACATATGCTATAATGTGCAAAGAACATATTAACTAGTTATCTTTCACCATTGAAGGAAAAAGAACTTACTCCAAGTCCATCTGCGTTGTTTCAGTAACAATGTTCTCTTCTCCAATCTCAGCAGTAGGATGAACTCTATAAATTAGAAGTGAAAAGAACATTGGTACTGATTTAATAGAACATTTTTTTCAATTTGAAAGAATATAGTGCAGTATAGAAGAACATCTTACTATTCTGTGTCCTTGTTCTCAGTTGAAGTATTCTCTGTCATTTTTTTCCCTTCATCAAACAGTTTGTCATTCTCTTGTCTTCTTCACAAGAATATTTTAAAGGAACATATTATGAAATTTAACGTAACAAATTTCTAAAGTGCAAGGAACATATTTATTACCTAAATTTATCTCATTGAAAATAAAGTACTTACTCTAAATTGATTTTTGCTGTTATGCATGGAATATGCTTTTCTCCTGTGTTTGACCCAATATCAGCATTGGAATCAAGTCTATAAGTAAAAATATAAAAGAACATTATCTTTATTTCAAATACCATATGAATTGAACTAAAAAGAACCTTCTTAAAAGAACTTTATCTAAGAACATTAAATTTAATTTAGAGGAATATTATTCAGAATTTGAAAGAACATGTTACCCTTCACTTTATTTCTTATCATCAGGACTGTTTTTTCTGCTTCTTCTTTGTCATGAACACTGTAATTTTCAATAATATAATAACTTAGAAATGCTATTTTTATAAAAGTAATAATATTGGAAACATTAATTAAAAACTGAAAGAACACCATACCCTTGATTTTGGTTGTTTTCCACTGTCTTCTCTACTTTGCCAGTATTTTCTTGTTCTTCCAATGTTGGACTGTCAAGGCTAAAAAGAGCATTGTTGTGTTAAAAAGAACACTAACTGATATGGGAAAGAACATAATACTTTTGTATAAAGAGCACTAGGTGAACATCTAACTATTTTTTTGTGTTAAAAAGAACACTAACTTATATGGGAAAGAACATAATGCTTTTGTATAGAGAACACTAGGTGAACATAAAACTATGTTTTTCTGTGTTAAAAAGAACACTAACTGATATGGAAAAGAACATAATGATTTTGTTTAAAGAATACTAGGTGAACATATAACTATGTAAAACTAGAGTATTTTTTAGTACAGATATAACTGACTAAAAAAAATCATTCAACTATGATGAATTCTATAAGTGATTTTTACCTCTCATTAGCTTCATTTGTAGAAGCTTCTCCTACAATACCTTCAAAAGCCAAATTGTTAGCATTAGGTTGTACAATAGCATGCATGATGAAGTGAGTGCCATATCTACAGTTTGGATTTTACCGAGATTAGGATCCTGTCCAATTATTGGATCATTCTTGAAGATGTTGTTGAGTGTTTGTGGAGGTTGGTGCACAAGAAACAGATTGTTCAGGTTCAGCTGATCATTCTCTAGCGACATATGTACAACATAGTCTACCTCAGACCGTTCCATTGCTATTTCCAGTTGAATCTTCTCCTCCAAACGCGTCTCATCCCCCCCCATCTGCAATGTCTATCAAGACGTTATTGATCTGAGATGTGGCTTCAACCGTTTATACCATCTTTTCTTTCCCTTTGTCTTCTATGTGCAAGTGTTTTGAGTGCAATTTCATCCAAGCTTGGTATATCATCATGTATTAGGGAATCTGTGTCTTCTTCTACTTCTTCTGGAGTGGATTGGCTCGAGATCAAATTGAAAGTGGGGGTGCCCAAGATCAGTGGTGTTCTCCTACGTTGAATCTATTTCCCCTTCCTTTGCCTTGATTTCTTCTTGAAGTACTTAATTGTTGCATCTTCAGCATTTTTGTACAGCCTTTGGAACTCCTCGCTGGAGAAAACTTTATTGTCGTCTTGGCTAAAGAAAGAAGATGTTGACTGATCTGCCTTCTGGCTTGATTTAGCTTATGTAGATGTAGTATTTTTTTTCTTTCTCGTTTACACGAGTATCTTCGTCTCCTTCTGATCGTTTCGTGTTGAAGATTATGGAACCCACAAGGTTCTCAATCGTTGATTTCACAACTTCTCAATCGTTATGTATCTTCCTAAATGTTGTTTTAATAAAACATATATCGCCCACAAGATGATATATGTTTTATTAAAACAACATTTAGGAAGATATATAACAGAATAGAAAATATGAAAACATTAGCAACACATAACTATTTAGTGAATCTGTAAAAAGAAAATATGTCAAAAGAATAGAATTACATATGTTAAATGAAAAGAACATCAAACTATGAAAAATGGAATATCTATTAAGTAAAGAAGAACATATAACTATTTCAGAAAGAGCATACAACTATTCTAAAGAGCATATAATTATTTTAAAAAGAATATGTTATTAGCAAAACTGTAAAGTATTTACTTACACAAAGGTCAGGGTGCATTTGTTGTTTTTCTTTGTGTTGTTCATTTTACTGTATTTTTTTGTTTTTTTGGTTGTTCTATGTGTTGTTGCTCATTCCTCTTTTGTGCCACAACTCCTTCATTTTGTGCTTCTTCTGTGTGGCCTTGCCACTTTGGTTCAATTCTTGTCATGTGTTGGAATGGAATTTGAGGCAAGATGTTTCCCTCTCCGAAATGCTTTTTTTTTACCAACTTGAGCCTTTCGATCAGTTAGCAGCTTTGATCTCCATGTATTGATTAGGGGTAAATCCCTCTTTTGTGTCATTGACCCTATCCTTGTTCTGTCAAAGTATAGTATCTGGAAATCACATGAACATATTGTCAGTTTTCAAAGAACATAATATAAGTTCTCAAAGAACAAACTGGAAATATATACACAATACATCACATGTAGTATTTATTGTATACTTTGAGAACACCTACCATTAAAAATGGAAAGGGCCATAAAAGTATCTTCCTGCCTTGTGCTTCCAATACTTGGTACTATCATCAAGACATTTAATTGCAAAGGAACACCAATCAAGCTCCTTTATCTTATTGATTTCCATACATGACCTCAAAAAGTCAACTTCAGTTGAGTACTTGATGTTGAAGTTAGGAGACTGTTCACAAGAACCAACAAAAAATCTCATATCCAATATCTATCGAACCTCCTTACTTCCAAATCTTTGCATATGGCTTTGTTGTTTAAGTTATTTGCCAAATGATTTACTTTCCATTCCACTTCAAACTCCTTCCATTTTTCATAGCTTGAAAGATCATTCTCTTCATTCTCATCCTCCCCTTCCTTCTTGAAGTACACCGGCTGACCACCATATGGAAGACCTAACACTAAATGTACATCCTTCTCACCGACCTCAATCTTCCCATTTTGTAGAGTAATTGTAATGCTTTTGCTGTCAAAAGAGTGTAGAAGCTTGGCCGCAAACTTGCTGTCGTGTCTTACCACATTCTCCACATCTAAAACAACACCAAAGCCTATATCGATCACTGCTTTCAGTATTTTGCTGTCCAGTTTTATCGCATTAGCCAATGCAATAAAACTATTGATTAAGACTCTTGTCAACAACGAATTCCAATCATTGTTCCAGCTCTTTTTTTACTCCAAATGTGTGACTAATGTTTTCAAAGGAGGCTTCTCCTCTACTTCATCTTTTTCTTTTTGAACTATGATCTTAAATTATTTCTTCTTCTGTTTCATAGTGATGTGCTCAAGTTATAAGATATTATTACGTCATTTCACATGCATATGTTATATGATTTCATGGTTATTACTGGCGTATTTGTGATTATTTGGCTTTAGCGGAAGTTCGGAGTTTTGTTTTGTAATGTACGTTAACTTTATAACTTTAGAACTTTGTATTGCCAAGTATATTTTTGAGTAATGCTCGTGGAAGTTTCGGATTATATTGAGTTGGCACAAGAGCATCTACACTAGGAATAACCTCTAGCATCAACAACGTCCATGAACCAGCAGCAGCACCACCAAACACGCACCACCAAACCAAACAAGCAGCAGCAGCCCAGCAAAGCAGAGGACCAGACTCAGGTCACGGCCCGTGACGCATCTCGCGGCCCGCGATGCACCTGTCGCCCCCCGCGACCCAGCTCATGGCCCGCGAACCTGCACCGCCCAGCTTCACTCCAGCTTATATTTTGTATTTCTTGATGTTTTGTAAAGCATTCATGGACGCTTCTTAGTTTCAGTTTTAGGTCTCTTTAGAGAGAGGAAACCAAGGGGGAAAGGAATCCCTTTCCTTCCTCCTTGAGTTTACTCTCACTTTCATTATGTAGCTTAGTTTGTATCTTAATCTCGAGGAAGATTAACTCGGAACTTCAATCTACTTTGTGAGATCTTTCTCCCTATTTACTTTCTTTGCTTATGGTTTGATTTCTATGTCTATTTCATGATTATTGCTTAGTTAAGCTAGGAGTACTACTAGTCTTGATTATGCTAATGATCTATTGCTGGATTTGAGAATGGAATCGGATTGTTTTGTTCTCCTTTCATATGCAGCTACCGAGAGATTAAACTAGATGCAGATCATCTTATTTAGTATCTTGGGAAGTTTAGCCAACTGATCAAATGCTATTTGCCTAAATACCATTGTCGGGTCTATTGATTCTCTGAATTTATTGCTGCCTAGGGTTGAATTTATGCGCTTTTGTATAGGTTGCCCTTTGGTTAGGGTTTTGTAGTCACGCTGATCGTGCTACTTAGCTATGATTAAGGAGAATGTGAGACTAGGTCTTAACAATAGATAAGTAAAGAGGAGATTAGGGTAGAGGTTCGATGATCGAGGTTTGATTTGAAGTTGTTGTTAATTGAATTCGAGGTTATTTTACTTAGATATCCCTTTGTAGTTAGTTGATAATTTAGTTTAGTTTATTAGAATTTATTTCAACACCCCCCTTATTTTGATTGCTTACTTTACATTAACTCAATCTCGCCAAATGCCAAACTACCCCGATTCTCTGTGGATTCGACCCTTACTTCCCTACTACATTTATTTGTGATAGAGAGTAAGCGAAATATTATCTTTGGAGGCCCTCGCGACAGAGCCTGCCACATAGGTTGTTGTTTTTCAGCAACAACTATTTTGCGTTTCTTAGAGACAGGTTTCTTCGCTTGCTGTTCCTTTTTACTTTCATCGTTTGAAGTATATTCATCGTCTCTGCTAGATACTTCTGGTTTTTTCTTTTTGTTCTTTCAGCAGTGGGCAACAGTCTTGTAGTTGCCCCTGTAATTGAAAATGAATCAATATATGTTGTATATAAATGAGATAATACCGTTTTTAGAACATTGAATCTATTTTGAAAGATCAATATTATTCATGATGGAGAATATGTAATGATAGGTAAAAGAACAATAGAATGACAGAGACATTGTTTCATCAGACTGAAAGAACATATAAATTGAACAAGAAGAACATAAACCCTTTTTTAAAAGAGCATGTAAGTATTTAGGAAAGAACATATAAGCATTATGAGACCAACGATCATACTGTGATGTACATAAACCCTTTTTTAAAAGAGCATATAAATATTCAGGAAAGAACAAATAAGCATTATGAGACCAAAGATATTAAAATCTGAGTGGAAGATCATGTTAAAATTTAAAAGAAAAAATGTGATGAATCTTTGTAGTTTGAAGTATGGTACCCATTTTAAATCCTTCATGACCTATACCATGAAAAATCAAATGGTCCTTATTGTTACTCATAAGTTCAAATACTTTTATAAGACCAAAGAACCATGTTTTTGATAAGCATGTTATATGATATATATATATATATATATATATATATATATATATATATATATATATTTATATATATTTTTTTTTTAGAACACCAAACTTTAGGTCGAAGAACATAAGAACAAATTGGTTATTTGGTACAACAAAAACACAAAAAAACTGTTTATAAGATTCAATTCCTATAAACTACATCTGAAATTTGCAATATTCCATAATTGTTAAGAATGATAGCAAGTCATTATCATTATGTTTAATAACATTGAAGCAATCTTAATAAAACATATGTTTTCATTTAGTAGAACACTACTTAAGGGGTAAGAGATCATGATTCACATAATCTAGGTATACAAGAACTTTGAATTCTGTGCTCCTCATTTTCTTATAGTACATTTTTGTTCTTTTACTATTGATTCTGGTCCACCATTTGCATATAATAATCGTATTTGTCTTATGCAATTAATTTTCCTGCCTTTTATTGTCTATAAAAGCCAAATCAATTTAATCAACTCTCATTTTCTCTCTCACTTTCAATTTCATTACCTACTCACCACTCTTCTTTTCCCCTTCTATCTCTCACAATCCTTGTTTTTCCTTGTCCCCATTTTATGATCTTAACCTAATTTATGAAGTTTAAAGTATAAATGTGCTCTAGAAATCAGTTATTCAAGTATTTGACTTACTTTTCTCTTGTGGAAGCAAATGCTCAGTCGATTTTGAAGCTTCGTCTTCATCCTTCTTTTTGGATGCTTCTCTGCAAGTGATAAATGTGTAAGTAATTGTTTGTAATGAAGTTGCAATGTTTTGAAATCAAATCTTTTTTTTGCTTTGAAATTACTCACCTATGGTTTCCTTGAGAAACTTTTTTGCTTCTCATTTTCTGTTTTGAATGAATTTGATTGCGTTTTTTATTATGTTTTTTGGATGGAAGTTGAAAGATTTGTGAGGTTTTGTGGTCGTTTTTTATGGAAGTGGTGGAGAATTTGTTTTCTCTCTTCTAAAAATGATGATGATGGTAAAAAATGTTTGTGAATTGGTTTTATTTATAATTTTAAAAAAAATTAATGTCCATTTTGTTAAAGTGACAATAAAATTTTAAACTACCGTTTTTAAATGTTCTTTTATTTACTACTCTTTGTTATCGCAAAATTTTCCAGCTCTATGCTATTAGTTATGTTCTTTGAATTTAAGCTTTTCGTTCATTAGAACATGTTTATTATTAATAGTAAGTATTTTGTATAGATTTTTTTTTTTTGTTTTAATGATAATATCTTTTGTAATTATCATTTTTTCCCTGTAAATAATTTTTTTTCGCTTTTTATATTACTTTTTTTTGAATCATCACTGTTTACCACTTTTTTTCTTTAAACTTTAAGTAGATGTTCTGTTTATTTTATGTTCTTTCATTCATGTCTGTATGTTCTTTCCGCGTTCTGCTTTTTTTTAATAAATCTTTTTTTCTGTGCACCTTCCCTGTGCGTCGGAGATGACGTCAGAACGGAGATGAAGACGTCAGAACGGAGATGAAGACGTCATCCCGGTGCACGGTGCTCGGTGCTCTGGGGAGCACTAGAAACGGACTACTGATAGTGTGTTATTAGTATGTGTTGTTTAAAGAACCGCTACTAATAGAGTTTTAATTTGTTTAAAAAATTGATTTTTTCCCCATGGCGTTGTTGCCATGAGATGCACTAGAGTTCAAGTCCACGTCTAGCCAGATCTTAGCACATAATCGTGCTCCTGCAATCCATTTGCCACTACCTAAAATGCACCAATATTCAACCAATAATTGTTTTTATGTGTTACTACCACTTTTAATATGTGGGCTTTGAGACCCATGGGCCACTTAAACCCATTTATTTTTAGTCCAGGTCCAAGTAATATTGACCCAGTCAAACAAGATACACGTATTTAATGAAAAGAAACCCAAGAGCCAACCAGAGTCTCAAGGGAACGCAGACTCTAGAAGCTTCAAGAAGCGCCCAATATAAGGCGCCAAATTCAAATGTTTCCCAGAAGTTTGGAGGTTAAGAAGATAATTCAAATTCGATGGAAGATAACTGCTGCTCCATTTGGCTATAAATAGAGGCCTCCATTAGACGAAGAATGACATCAACAATCAATCATCAACACAACAAAAAACTGAATTTATCCTTAGATCTTCGGCATAGTTTTAGGTAGTTATTTGGCAAGAACACTCCATGTTCTAAATGCCCTCCATAGTTATTGTCCCATTGAGTGCAAGAAGGATGACGATATTCTTCTCTTTCTTCATCAATTAAGCCTGTTTGTTACTTTTCTTTCTATAAAAGTATGTGTAAGACCGGAATTATTATCATCAATAAAATGAAATAGTATCCTTCAAGTACTGTTTGTTTTATTTTGGTCACTTGTCTCTCTATAACTCTTTCAAAGTTATTCAAATTACGTTTAGCACGCTATTTCTTAGCCATTGATAGTTAGCGAGGTTCCTTTAGTTTTAAGGGTAACCCATATTGCTAAGGGCTAGTGACTCTTAGGAGAGTGAATCACCTCCCTAGTGTTCTGGACCAACTTGCGATGGGGCATCCTTTCTTGTTTGCAAAATCATTTTTATACTAACAAGTTTTTGGCGACCACAATGGGAGTAAACTGTCACAAAGCTCAAAACACTCTAAAGAAATGGCTAATACTCATTCAAAACACTCTAAAGAGCCAAAGACGGGACTGATAATGTTCCTCTAAGGACCACACGTCTGTCTAGTGCTATCCGTGTTTGTTTGAATCAAATGCATTCCAGATATGTTGAGACTATATATTCGGCAACTCCTAATTGAGGCTAGAGAAATCCATAGACATCAATTTGACTCTCAATATAGAGCTCTTGCTCAAGAGTCTGCTAGATTTTTTACAGATATTACTAGAAATATGATAGAAGACTCTAGGGATGCTATGAAACCCCAGGTAGATAGAATTATCTCAAAATTTGAGATACTCTAAGGGCCACTGATGTGGTTTTATCTAGACAGGTAGTCGAAGAGGTTGCACGTCGACTAGAACCGTTAGTGGATAGACATAAGGTTCTGAATGAAACTCCTACAGGCCCGAGAACAACAGAATCTAGATACTAAAAGAGCTAATCAGGTCAACTCCCACACACGTGGAGAGCCTTCGAACCCGGTCTTGAGAATTACATATCCACAAACATCCACCCAACGCCAAACTAGGAATCATCCTACCCCAGGCAATCTTCGAGGTGTTAGGAACCAGTCTAGGAGGGTCGAACATTTAGGAATGGGGGCTGAAACAAGCTAGCTCAATTGCACTAATGTCCAACCACTTAGAACGGTTCCTCTAGAAATGGGGACTGATTATGAAGGCTTCAATCAAAGTGAAGAACTTCCATATAATGTTGGCCAGGGAGTTAGAAGTAATCGACAATATTACATCCCTTCCCAAGCTAATTATGGCTACCAAGATGGTACTGCTACTGATGCATTTCATCCAAATTTGCGTAATGTGCGTAGTCATCGTCAACAACCTACTTACCAACATAACCCAGAAAGACATCAGTTCTCAGTGCGTCCCAACCATAGAAGGGGTATATCTCCTATGGGACATACTGCACCAGAACCATATGATGATCTAGATTACCAGTACCCACCTCTTTGGCTCAACCATTTATGGGCAACCCAAGAGGTCCACAAGGAGATCAGATTATGACTATGGCTCAAGTTCAGGCTATGTTAGATGAACAAATGGGAAGGAGACAACGATATGACTTAAGTCCATACCCTGAATGGATTGATAAAACTTATCCTTTTCCTAAAATCCTGCCAACCCCTGCATCCTATTCTCTAGTAGGGATGGGAAATCTGCCCAAGAACACTTACAGAGATTTAACTCCCCATATAGCCGGGATTTCGGGGAATGTGAATATTTGAGGTTGAGACTCTTTGCAACCTCACTTTCTGATGTTGCCTATAACTGGTATATGCATTTAGCCCCAGGGTCTATACCTGATTGGCAAGAAATCAAAAACCATTTCGTTAATCACTTTAGCAGAAGACAAACTAAAGTCACTATAAGTCAATTCTCAAGGATTACTCAGGCCCCAGGAGAGCCCGTGAGCAATTATTTAGAACGATTTAAGAATGCCAAATTAAAGTGTCATACTAACGTCCCATAAATAGAAGTCCTCCAAATGGCACAAGATGGTCTAGGTCATGAGTATAGGAAGAAGTTCTATGACTCCCACTTTACAGATTTTGGTGAGTTAGCTCATCAGGCTTGTAAAATTGAACAAATTTTACAAGATGAAAGTAGAGTTAAACACCAAGATTTTGTTGTTAGGGAAGAGACCGATATAAACTTTGATAAAGCTGATATTAGCTTTAAGGAAGTAGATGTAGAAGTCGTAGAGTTTATACAAACTGCTCCTTATAAGTGTCCTACACTTGAAAGAAAGAAATCTACAACCATTACAGACATGAAATTAGGACAGAAAATAGATTATGATTTCGATTTATCCAAGTCTGATTCTCTTTTGATTGGTTTTTGGCAAACAAGAAAATGAAAATCAATGGCAGACATAGAGTCAGAACTGCTGATGAATTAAAAGGAAAGAAATATTGTAAATATCATGATGCAACTACTCATAATACAAATGATTGCATTGTGTTTAGAAACAATGTTCAGGTTAAGAAACTTATTTTATTTATTTGCTGATGAGATTGATGCTAATGTGATTGAGGAAACTGGACTTTATCAATTAGAATGTAATTTTGTGGATTTTGATGAGATTATGTTGGATGTGTAGGAAAATCATCATAACACTGCTATAGCAAACCAATATCTAAACATGTTTATTAATGAAGGCATTTTGATCATGCCAAAATGGCACAATGATGATGAAGAAGTATGTAGATATCATGTCAACTCAGGCCATACCACTGATCAATGCCATTCCTTTAAAGGAATTTGATTGAAATCTATCAAAAAGGGAAGGACTACCATCACTAACAGGGGAAGCCAGAGCCCTCAAAATGGAAGAATTCGAAGTCCAACTAGAAAAACAAAGAGAGTCTCAGAAGAAAGAGGCTCTGGCATTACCAATCCCTTTAGAACAGATCAAACGTGAGGAGAGTGTTCAAACTCCCAAGTCTTCAGTCTTTAATCAGGTTAATGGAACTCAACTGACCTATAAGGAACTACTTAAAACTCCAGCAGTCATTGCTAATCTAAAGAGTTTGAGAGAAAGTATGTGTGGTATTTGCTCATACATGCTACGTTTCGAACTAGTAAGGAATCCGTTAATCCCCAATGATCCAATGTGGGTACCATCCTACTAGAAACCTCCTCTTTATTCCAAAAGGAGCAGAGGTCCTAACTGGGCTCCTTATCCCATGTATCCACCTAAGATGGGAAGGGGAGGACGACCTGAGCATCAATTCCTACCAAGGAATCATACAACTCCATACATTGTTAGGAACAAAACCTATGGTTCAGCAGGACCTGAATTCTCAGATATTAGTTCCAATGGTCATTCTAATGGAACTAAGACTGGATCAAAGAAGAAAGCTCCTGCATACCGGTCACAACTAGCTATGATGGCACAGCAAGAGGCTCAGGTAGCTCACATCCGCGTTGATGATCAGGCACTAAATGTAGGAGTCTTGAAAGTAGAGATGTTACCACTTGACAAGATCACTGTTGATGTTGAACCTCAGCCATCAACTAGGAACAATCATAAAAAGTTGGAAAGAAATAGAGAAGAAGAGAATGATATTGAGGATAGTCATGATTCTAAAAAAACATCTCACATTCGACAGGATTCCCCCAAAATTGCAATATGAAGTCACCAAAGTCTCTGACTTTGAATCACTAATGTCTCACATAGACTCTGAAGATGATTTGAGTCTCCTAGTTACAGATGAAGATCTAGAGTTGGGAGAAGAAGATGACACAGGTATCTTCAATTTACAGGATCTGGAACAATTACCTCTTGAAAGTGAATGTAATTTTATCATACTACCTTTAGAATTAAAAGCTGATATAACCCTACCTTTTGAGGAGGATGAATCAAAAGACCCTCAGAATGGTGGTAAGTTTACTGCATACTCTACTCAGAATATTTCCACTCTTTTAAATCGTACCAAGGCTGATCTTTAGAATATTAAGATGATAGTGTCAGGTTTCTCAGGCTATTCTGAGCAGAGTGAAGGAATGATGCTAATCAGAACTAAGATTAGGACGAGATCCACCGATACTGGCATTATTATATTAGATGGACCTACTTCTTATAATGCTATTTTAGGTAGAGACTAGATTCATTTTAATTATGCTATCCCTTCTTCTTTGCACCAATTTTTAGTTTTAAGGAATGGTAAGTCCTTTGAAGTTGTTAAAGCTGACGAGGAAGTTCACTCAATTTTTCCTATTTCTGGTTTTCCTAAGACACTTTTGGGATCTACCCCATCTATCAGCATAGAAGTGGCATTTCAGCCTAACACAAAAGCTTTATTAGATACTGTAGAGTCAGAAGCAGTTCTAATTGAAGATATAGAAGACGACATAGAAGTCTCCCCAAAGACTCCAAAAGGTTCCACAGTAGTCCTGGAGGAGATCATTGAGAGTGAAAATGTCAATCAAATATTGGTGGAAGATGTTACAGAAGCTTTCCCACAAAGAGCTATTATGGAGTACCAAGCTCCCATAATTAGTCTTTAGGATAAGCACATTAGGTACGTTGTATTTAGTTACCTTTTATCAAAAAGTTGTAATGTTTAGTAATGAAATTGAAGGGTACACATGTTGAGCCTATATTTTACATGTTTTTAGCCACCTTTTGGTGGAGATTTCAGCACTCTTTGTACGAGTTTGATTATTTTTGCGCCTGTTTTATATGAGATAAGTATGGATGCAGATTTATCGAGATTCGAGGCTTTCGAGATGATTTTGGTGCTCTTTGTGTTACATTTGGAGCTTACGAGCCTCTCATGATAGTCCTGGACACTTATCGCATGCTTTCCTGAGAATTTTCAGTTGAGAAGATCATCCCAGACACACCCCTGCTCGCGGTTTGCACCACTACTCGCGGATTATTGCCGACAGCTGACCACTGATCGCGGTCAGGACCGCAACTCGCGGTAGACACACCAATAGTCGCGGTTCCTGCCACTGGTCGTGGTCATTCGGGCCGTTTTCATTTTCGTTTTCGGCTTAAGTTTAGTTTAATGTTTAGTTTATATACTTAGACGATTACTTTTGACATTATTCACTCTTTTATTATTAGAAATCTTAGTTTAGCCCTAATTACATTGCTTGGATTAGTTTTGAAGATCAAAGACATCGGATTCGTGAAGTTTAATTCAAGTACTCATTAATTCAAGTTTGATTTTCTCTACTCTCTTTTGCTATTTCTCAATTATGTCTTCAATTATGTTTATAGTTCTTAATGCCATGTTTGGTGAGTAGTCTTATTTCTAAGATTGAGTTGAGCCCTAGCATGGATTGATTACTTTATTCTTTAAATTTCATGTTATTGAATCGTATGATTAGGGTTTGACAAGTTTGTTTTCATTATCAATTTGAATCATTGTTAGACCTAGTTTTTATTATCAATGAGAATTGGAATTGAAATTAGGAATTCTTTGTAGCATTGTTGTTATTTCATCAATTGAATTTGCTAATGAAAGTTGGGATTCAATATAGTTTGGCTTGTCATTGATTGAGCTTCTCACATGAAAATAGTGATAATTGAGATTGAGAATTTCACTTGACATTGAATCTGCTTCTAATTTTGTATGTTAGCCATGAAAATAGGAAATATGCATATTAGTTAGGCCTTTTGTAGTCACGAAAGTGGTCTTAAGGTAGTTCTTTTCGAAAGAATGTCATCTCTCCTAAGGTTCGATTCTTTAACTGGAATGTAAGTTGTGTCTGATCAATACATGTTAGTGCTTATGCTCAGTCTTAGTAATTTCTTATCATTGTTATCATCGTTATTGTTATCCTTCTTATTAGTTTAGAAATTAGTTTGATAGATCTTACCATCGATATAGAATTGTGTAGCTATTTCATAGTCTAGAATCAACTATTGTTTAATCTTGCACCTCCCAGTGTTCGACCCCTTAGTGCTACGACACCGTTCACTTGCGGTATTAAAATAAAACCCTAACAAGTTTTTGGTGCCGTTGCCGGGAAGGCTATGGATTAGAATTAGTTTGATTATAGATTTAATAGACTACACCTGTTCCCTTGTCTTTCTTTTCCTTTTCTTTCTAACTCTCTTCTTCTAGTTGTTGTTCTCTGAATGCACAAGCGATCGAGATCAGTAGATAATCTACACTTCGACCCTGAAATCGAAGCCACTGCAAGAAGGCGCAACGCAGAGAGAAGAAGGAAGCAGTTAGAGGACACTCAGACAGAGACAATGGCTAGTCCTCTCAGAGACTATAATATGCCGGGTGTTACATCAACATTTAGCATTGCCAGGCCTGCTGTAGAGGCTAATAATTTTGAGATCAAGATCGGGTTGATTTAGTACATTCAACAAGATCAATTCAGTGGCAATCCCACAAAGAATCCAAATCACTACATCAATTCTTTTCTGGAGAAGTGTGATACAGTGAAGATAAATTGGGCCTCTGAAGAAGCAGTTCGACTTCGTTTATTTCCCTACACATTAAGGGATAATGCGAAGGAGTGGTTGAAGAAACAAGAAGCTAATAGGTTCACCAATTGAAATGCCTTGGCCATTACTTTCTGCCGCAAATACTTCCCACCAGGGAAAACTGCCAAGCTACGAAATGCAATCACATCATTCACTCAAATGGATGGTGAAACACTCTATGAAGCTTGGAAGAGATACAAAGATTTACTGTAACAGCCCGGCCTCCCGAGCTGCTAGCTTAACACGCTTAGCAATCTCATACTTCGATAATCATGGAATCCATAATAATAGATAATACTTCAGATGAAACATGCAGCGGAAACAACCTTAAATACACGATCCTGGACCTGTGGGTTATGGGCCCACAAAATAATAACCTTTATATAATACTTCAATTACAGAGTCATTCGATCTCAATCCCAAAATAAAGGAATTAAAAATTAGAACGTAACTCATTGTAACAGACTCCTCGTATCCAAACTTAAATCTCAGAACTTTAACCCATAATATACATCTGAATCATAACTTTACTCTAGATTCGACTCCGAGCTTCCAACATTAACTCCTGCAAATAAGAAGGAATATAAAACAAAGAAAACATCCAAAATGAGTGGAAAACTCGTAACTCTTACTTCAGCCCGTTAAAAACATTTTCATTTCAAATCTTTTTATCACTTGGAAAACGATAATCATTCTTGTAAATGTATACGACTGTCATAGCTCAATCCCCTTACACAAATCACTGGCAAGTACAGGCTTTGGACACAATTTATTTTAGTTTACACTTCACATATCACTTACACAATACGACCACACCGGTCCATACTATAACCATTTCAATTTATTATTTAACTCCTCCACCTGTACCTTGCCCACTTTTCATTTCAGTTCACAAACTAGCCAGCCAAAACAAATAATATTCATAATCAACCAAAACACAGTTTCAATAACAACAACACATTCATAACTATGGCCATAGTACGAACTACTTCACCAAAATAGAAGTACAAAACACATGGGTATGAAATAGATTTTGCAGAACATAAAAGTTACCTAAACCGCTTAATCCTTTCTTAGATCGATATATCATACTTCGAGAACTCCGTAGTTATATTAGCTCTCTTGAACTCCATAATCAATGTCCTAAAACATCCACCTCATAACAAAAACAACAATAGATATCAATAACCATTGACTACTAGTTTCATACCTCGGTAAAATCAAACTTAATATGATTCCTATTACCTATTACTAACGAAATAAACATGTCTCACCACTGTAACCTTCCTACAGCTTCCCCCTGAGTATGTAAGGTGTTAAGGATTAGTTTGAACAAGCTTTAGAACATGATTAGGTAAGCTAAACACAAGAGGGATGCAAAGCTGTACTTACAGCATCCTGTTTGCTGTTTCTATGGAGTTTTCTATACCTTTCCAAGGCTTTAAGGCTTGAACAAAGGCTTAAAAAACTAAATATGGATGTCTACAAGAGATATATGTCATAAAAAGTAGGTATTTTAGAAGAAAAATTGGGTGAAAAGAACCGAAAACCCAAAACTCCTATTTATAGCAGGTAAATGGCGGTACCAATAGGAGAGGGAAACCTCTTCTGGGTAAGGTCGGTTTCATGGATTTTCTGGGTGATTCTTACTTGAGGTGTTAGTTTGATGTGTTGGCTTTCATGCATGAGAAGATCCATGGGAGATCGACACCCAAGTAGTTGCTAAGAAGCTTTCACTGAGGATAGGTCTGAACTGTAGTTTCAGCTGGCCAGTTTTTACTTAGTGAGCAACGTAATTCTTGGGCATAAATGACCATTTTGACCTTAAGACATCCCAAGCGTGTTATATATAAAGTTTGGTTAGGTCCTAAGCTCGGATTCAACCCCGAAAGGCTCTATAACTGGAAGTTCGTTGCTACCCGATAAAATGATCTCTATACGATTTTCACAATCTTAATGAATAAGGATCTTAAGGACCTTCTAACCTATTTATTGGTTTCCAAGACCTTACTAACCAATAAGAATGGTAGATCTTACCCACTTTTGTCCTCATATGGTGTTGGAGAATATTCTAATCTGCTTAAAGGGCTAAAACCAATTGAAACCTTAACACAACTAACAATCCAAGTAACTCTCTTCACCTGAAATACTTTAGAATCCTATTTAAATAACTTAATATAATTAGCTTTAAACTCAACCTGCTTAAAATTCAGGCTATTACACTCTACCCCCCTTAAAATAAGTTTCATCCCGAAACTTCAAAACACAAAAATCAACCTTCAATCACAATTAAACTTCATAACCTCATTCCCTAAGCTTTACTAAACTCTAAAGTCTTGTCCTTTACTTCTATTTTTCAGAACTTGAACTCCACACACACTTTCCCAAAGATCATTTACCCCCGCTATGTGGCTAACTCAGCACACGGTCGCATGGTTGCTCGGATACCATTTGTAACAGCCCGGCCTCCCTAGCTGCTAGCTTAACACGCTTAGCAATCTCATACTTCGATAATCATGGAATCCATAATAATAGATAATACTTCAGATGAATCATGCAGCGGAAACAACCTTAAATACACGATCCTGGACCTGTGGGTTATGGGCCCACAAAACAATAACCTTAATATAATACTTCAGTTACAGAGTCATTCAATCTCAATCCCAAAATAAAGGAATGAAATTAGAACGTAACTCATTGTAACAGACTCCTCGTATCCAAACTTAAATCTCATAACTTTAACCCATAATATACATCTGAATCATAACTTTACTCTAGATTCGACTCCGAGCTTCCAACATTAACTCCTGCAAATAAGAAGGAATATAAAACAAAGAAAACATCAAAAATGAGTGGAAAACTCGTAACTCTCACTTGGAAATCAATCTTGGAAAACGATAATCATTCTTGTAAATGTATACGACTGGCATAGCTCAATCCCCTTACACAAATCACTGGCAAGTACAGGCTTTGGACACAATTTATTTTAGTTTACACTTCACATATCACTTACACAATACGACCACACCGGTCCATACTATAACCATTTCAATTTATTATTTAGCTCCTCCACCTGTACCTTGCCCACTTTTCATTTCAGTTCACAAACTAGCCAGCCAAAACAAATAATATTCATAATCAACCAAAATATAGTTTCAATAACAACAACACATTCATATCTATGGCCATAGTACGAACTACTTCACCAAAATAGAAGTACAAAACACATGGGCATGAAATAGATTTTGCAGAACATAAAAGTTACCTTAACCGCTTAATCCTTTCTTAGATCGATATATCATACTTCGAGAACTCCGTAGTTCTATTAGCTCTCTTGAACTCCATAATCAATGTCCTAAAACATCCACCTCATAACAAAAACAACAATAGATATCAATAACCATTGACTACTAGTTTCATACCTCGGTAAAATCAAACTTAATATGATTCCTATTACCTATTACTAACGAAATAAACATGTCTCACCACTGTAACCTTCCTACAGCTTCCCCCTGAGTATGTAAGGTGTTAAGGATTAGTTTGAACAAGGTTTAGAACATGATTAGGTAAGCTAAACACAAGAGGGATGCAAAGCTGTACTTACAGCATCCTGTTTGCTGTTTCTATGGAGTTTTCTATACCTTTCCAAGGCTTTAAGGCTTGAACAAAGGCTTGAAAAACTAAATATGGATGTCTACAAGAGATATATGTCATAAAAAGTAGGTATTTTAGAAGAAAAATTGGGTGAAAAGAACCGAAAACCCAAAACTCCTATTTATAGCAGGTAAATGGCGGTACCAATAGGAGAGGAAACCTCTTCTGGGTAAGGTCGGTTTCATGGATTTTCTGGGTGATTCTTACTTGAGGTGTTAGTTTGATGTGTTGGCTTTCATGCATGAGAAGATCCATGGGAGATCGACACCCAAGTAGTTGCTAAGAAGCTTTCACTGAGGATAGGTCTGAACTGTAGTTTCAGCTGGCCAGTTTTTACTTAGTGAGCAACGTAATTCTTGGGCATAAATGACCATTTTGACCTTAAGACATCCCAAGCGTGTTATATATAAAGTTTGGTTAGGTCCTAAGCTCGGATTCAACCCCGAAAGGCTCTATAACTGGAAGTTCGTTGCTACCCGATAAAATGATCTCTATACGATTTTCACAATCTTAATGAATAAGGATCTTAAGGACCTTCTAACCTATTTATTGGTTTCCAAGACCTTACTAACCAATAAGAATGGTAGATCTTACCCACTTTTGTCCTCATATGGTGTTGGAGAATATTCTAATCTGCTTAAAGGGCTAAAACCAATTGAAACCTTAACACAACTAACAATCCAAGTAACTCTCTTCACCTGAAATACTTTAGAATCCTATTTAAATAACTTAATATAATTAGCTTTAAACTCAACCTGCTTAAAATTCAGGCTATTACACTCTACCCCCCTTAAAATAAGTTTCATCCCGAAACTTCAAAACACAAAAATCAACCTTCAATCACAATTAAACTTCATAACCTCATTCCCTAAGCTTTACTAAACTCTAAAGTGTTGTCCTTTACTTCTATTTTTCAGAACTTGAACTCCACACACACTTTCCCAAAGATCATTTACCCCCGCTATGTGGCTAACTCAGCACACGGTCGCATGGTTGCTCGGATACCATTTGTAACAGCCCGGCCTCCCTAGCTGCTAGCTTAACACGCTTAGCAATCTCATACTTCGATAATCATGGAATCCATAATAATAGATAATACTTCAGATGAAACATGCAGCGGAAACAACCTTAAATACACGATCCTGGACCTGTGGGTTATGGGCCCACAAAACAATAACCTTAATATAATACTTCAGTTACAGAGTCATTCAATCTCAATCCCAAAATAAAGGAATGAAATTAGAACGTAACTCATTGTAACAGACTCCTCGTATCCAAACTTAAATCTCATAACTTTAACCCATAATATACATCTGAATCATAACTTTACTCTAGATTCGACTCCGAGCTTCCAACATTAACTCCTGCAAATAAGAAGGAATATAAAACAAAGAAAACATCAAAAATGAGTGGAAAACTCGTAACTCTCACTTGGAAATCAATCTTGGAAAACGATAATCATTCTTGTAAATGTATACGACTGGCATAGCTCAATCCCCTTACACAAATCACTGGCAAGTACAGGCTTTGGACACAATTTATTTTAGTTTACACTTCACATATCACTTACACAATACGACCACACCGGTCCATACTATAACCATTTCAATTTATTATTTAGCTCCTCCACCTGTACCTTGCCCACTTTTCATTTCAGTTCACAAACTAGCCAGCCAAAACAAATAATATTCATAATCAACCAAAACATAGTTTCAATAACAACAACACATTCATATCTATGGCCATAGTACGAACTACTTCACCAAAATAGAAGTACAAAACACATGGGCATGAAATAGATTTTGCAGAACATAAAAGTTACCTTAACCGCTTAATCCTTTCTTAGATCGATATATCATACTTCGAGAACTCCGTAGTTCTATTAGCTCTCTTGAACTCCATAATCAATGTCCTAAAACATCCACCTCATAACAAAAACAACAATAGATATCAATAACCATTGACTACTAGTTTCATACCTCGGTAAAATCAAACTTAATATGATTCCTATTACCTATTACTATCGAAATAAACATGTCTCACCACTGTAACCTTCCTACAGCTTCCCCTGAGTAAGTAAGGTGCTAAGGATTAGTTTAAACAAGCTTTAGAACATGATTAGGTAAGCTAAACACAAGAGGGATGCAAAGCTGTACTTACAACATCATGTTTGATGTTTCTATGGAGTTTTCTATACCTTTCCAAGGCTTTAAGGCTTGAAAAAAGGCTTGAAAAACTAAATATGGATGTCTACAAGAGATCTATGTAAGAAAAAGTAGGTATTTTAGAAGAAAAATTGGGTGAAAAGAACCGAAAACCCAAAACTGCTATTTATAGCAGGTAAATGGCGGTACCAATAGGAGAGGGAAACCTCTTCTGGGTAAGGTGGGTTTCATGGAGTTTCTGGGTGATTCTTACTTGAGGTGTTAGTTTGATGTGTTGGATTTCATTCATGAGAAGATCCATGGGAGATCGACACCCAAGTAGTTGCTAAGAAGCTTTCATTGAGGATAGGTCTGAACTGTACTTTCAGCTGGCCAGTTTTTACTTAGTGAGCAATTTACCTTGGTGAGCCACGTAATTCTTGGGCATAAATGACCATTTTGACCTTAATACATCCCAAGCATGTCATATATCAAGTTTGGGTAGGTCCTAAGATCGGATTCAACCCCGAAAGGCTCTATAACTGGAAGTTCGTTGCTACCCGATAAAACGATCTCTATATGATTTTCACAATCTTAATGAATAAGGCTCTTAAGGACCTTCTAACCTATTTATTGGTTTCCAAAACCTTCCTAACCAATAAGAATGGTAGATCTTACCCACTTTTGTCCTCATATGGTGTTGGAGAGTATTCTAATCTGCTTAAAGGGCTAAAACCAATTGAAACCTTAACACAACTAACAATCCAAGTAACTCTCTTCACCTGAAATACTTTAGAATCCTATTTAAATAACTTAATATAATTAGCTTTAAACTCAACCTGCTTAAAATTCAGGCTATTACATTTGCAGAGGCAGTGCCCACACCATGAGATCCCCAATTGGCTTATCATTCAGACATTCTATAATGGTTTAGCTAATGAGGATCGTACTTCTATTGATGCTGCTTCTGGTGGTGCACTAATGGCTAAGACCGCTGAACGAGCCCCAGATTTGATCGAAGAGATGGCCACCAACAACTATCATTGGTTCAGTGAAAGGCCATCAACGAAGAAAGGAGGCAGATATGAGGTTGATGCAATCACTTCTCTATCTACTAAAGTTGATGCATTGACTCAGCAGATTAAACAGATGTCTGGAGGTGGTAGTGCAGAGATGAATGCTTTTCAAGGAAATAATATTGCTGGGTCAGCTGATATGAGTATCACGGAGCAAGAGCAAGCCAATGCTCTATATGGAAATGCTAGGCCTAGAAATGACCCTTACTCGAATACTTACAATCCGGGTTAGAGGAATCATGAGAACTTTTCTTGGAGCAACAATCAAAATCAAGCACCACGACATCCTAATCCTCCAGGTTTTCAGCAAAGGCCACAAGGTCAATCTTCTCAACCACCTACTTAAAATTCCTACACTGATACTTTATTAGAGAAGCTGCTTGCTAATTCAGAGGAGACCAACAAAAAGTTCAAAAGAATGGATGCCCATAATAAAATGGTTGACACTCAGATTGCACAGTTAGCTCAGCAGATGTCTCATGTGACTTAGCAGGTGACTCAACTCCAAAAGGGACCACCTCAGTTTCCAGGACAACCGGAACCGAATCCCAAGAATGACCAAAATATTAGTGCTGTTACTTTGCGTAGTGGGAAGATTTTGGAGGAACCCAACAAAATTTCTGAGACACATTATAAGGTTGTAGAGGATGATTCTGAAATATTGTTGTTGATACTGCAGATAAAGCTGAAAAAGAACCATCTAAAGTTGTTAGGGAGTACGTCGAGCCAGCACCCTTTCCTCATCGTTTGGTTAAGGCTCGGATTGAGAAGAAGTATGGGAAGTTACTTGAGTAATTGAAGGGGATGCATCTCAATATCCCTTTTCTTGAAGCCATTTATGAGATCCCTACTTATGCCAAATTCCTAAAGAAACTTTTGTTAGGCAAGAAGAATATATATGAGGCTTCTACAATGGAGCTTTCCAAGGAGTACCGTGCTATTCTCCTAAACAAGCTCCCTCCTAAACTAAGTGATCCTGGGAGTTTCTCCATTCCTTGTTCCATTGGGTATGTGAAAATTCAAAGGGCATTATGTGATCTTGGAGCTAGTGGCAGCCTTATGCCGAATGCCATTTTCAAAAGGCTGAACTTTGGTGATTTACGCCCTACTCGAGTATCTCTGCAATTAGCTGATCTATCTGTTCGATATCCTTTGGGTGTTGTGGAGGATGTACCCCTTCAAGTGGGTAAGTTGACTATTCCATGTGATTTCTTCATTATGGAGATGCCAGAGGATGCACATACGCCGATCATACTGGGTCGGCCATGCCTTGCCACTGCTGGAGCTTTGATTGATGTGAAGAGTGGTAAACTGCCTCTTTATGTGGGTGATGATAAGGTGGAGTTTGAACTTCACAAAGCACTAAACTCTCCTTCTGTGGGAGACACTTGTTATCGTATGGATGTTGTGGAAAGATGGGAAGAAGAATCACCTATGGAGGCTAGCGATATTGATCCTCTCCGAAGGTTTATTGATGGTGATGAGTTGTGTGATGTTGAGGTTGCTGCCTATGAGAGAATTCTGGATGATGCACCAATATTTGAGCATAATGGTCCTCCATTCGAGGTTCTACAAGTGGATGTTGCGGCTAAGGAGTGTTCTAAGCCTCTTGAGGTAGAACTAAGACCCCTCCCTTCTAATTTGAAATATGCTTTTTTGGGTGAAAATTCTACTTATCCTATTATTATCAATAGTGCACTTGATGACATTGACCTTGAACGAGTGATTTCCCTTGTTCGCAAGTACAAAGATGTCATTGGGTATACTATTGATGATATTAAGGGAATTAGCCCATCTTTTTGGACTCACCGAATTTTGCTAGAGAAAGAAGATGCTTCTTCCGTTGAGCCACAACGCCGCTTGAATCCCAACATGAAGGAAGTTTTTAAAAAGGAGGTTTTGAAGTTGCTTGCGGCCGGAATTATCTACCCTATTTCAGATAGTTAGTGGGTGACTCCGGTCCAAGTTGTTCCAAAGAAGGGTGGTATGACTGTTGTGAAGAATGAAAAAGGTGATCTTATCTCCACACGCACTGTCACTGGGTGGAGGATGTGCATATATTACCGTAAGTTGAACAAGGCAACTCGTAAGGATCACAAGCCTCTCCCCTTTATTGATCAAATGTTGGAGCGTCTTGCTAAACATTCCTTCTTTTGCTACTTGGATGGATTTTCTGGTTGCTTCCAAATTCCTGTACATCCAAGTGATCAAGAGAAGACGACCTTTACATGTCCATATGGTACCTTTGATTATCTTAGAATGCCATTTGGTCTATGTAACGCTCCAGCAACTTTCAAAGATGCATGATTGCTATTTTCTCTGATTTTATTAAGCATTCTATGGAAGTTTTTATGGACGACTTTTCTGTGTATGGCACTTCGTTTGATGTATGTCTGAATAATCTTGAAAAAGTAATGCATAGGTGCCAAGAAGTCCAATTAGTGCTTAACTGGGAAAAGTGACATTTTATGGTACAAGAGGGAGTTGTTTTGGGTCATGTGGTTTCTCATAGGGGTATCAAGGTCGACAAAGATAAAGTCGAGGTTATAGAGAAGCTTCCACCACCAATCAATGTGAAAGGGGTGAGGATTTTTCTTGGTCATGCGGGATTCTATCGCCGTTTTATCAAGGATTTCTCGAAAATCTCTAGACCCTTGACTTAGCTTTTGGCCAAAGACGCCCCATTTGTGTTTACTGATGCTTCGCTTGAGGCTTTTCACAGGTTGAAGAATGCATTGATATATGCACCTATTATTCAGCCTCCAGATTGGAATCTACCATTTGAGTTGATGTGTGATGCCAGTGACCATGCTGTTGGTGTTGTTCTGGGTCAAAGACGTGATGGCAAGCTACATGCCATCTTCTATGCTAGCAAAACTCTAGATGGTGGTCAGATGAATTATACTAATACTGAGAAAGAGTTGCTAGCAGTTGTGTTTGCAATGGAGAAGTTCCGATCCAAACTGGGGGGTCGAAGTTTATTGAACATAAAGTTCTTGCTGAACAAGAAGGATGCAAAGCCCCGCTTGATTTGTTGGATCTTACTTCTCCAAGAGTTTGACATGGAGATCAAGGATAAGAAAGGAGCTGATAATGTCATGGCCGATCACCTTTCCCGCCTCACATTAGAAGCTAAGTTAGAGGATCTCCCTATCGACGATTCATTCCCTAATGATCAATTGTTTGGTATTTTCTCCACTACACTTGGTCAATCTCCTTGGTTCGCCGATAGTCAGAACTTTCTTGCTAGTGGCATACCTCCTCCTAACTATTCTTCATATCAACGCAAGAAGTTCTTTCATGAGATTAAACGTTAATTCTGGGATGATCCTTGTTTGTATCGATCTTGCTTGGATAGGATAATCCGTCGTTGTGTACTAGAGGAGGAGATGACATCTATTCTCACTCATTGTCACAATTTGCCTTGTGGAGGTCATGCTAGCTCTTCTAAAACCACTGCTAAGGTGTTGCAGTGTGGTTTCTACTGTCCTTCTCTGTTCAAGGATGCTTATCAGTTTGTCAAATCATGTGATAGATGTCCGCGCTTAGGGAACATTTCCCGTCGCAATGAGACACCTCTCAATCCTATCTTAGAGGTTTAGATCTTTGATGTTTGGGGGATCGATTTCATGGGGCCATTCCCATCCTCTCATGGAAATGAGTTCATCCTAGTTGCAGTTGATGACGTGTCTAAGTGGGTGGAGGCTATAGCTTCTCCAGCCAACGATGCTAGGGCGGTCTATAAATTCTTTTAGATGGTCATCTTTCCCCGCTTTGGAGTGCCTCGAGTTGTAATTAGTGATGGAGGGAGTCATTTTATCGAACGGAAGTTTGAAGCTCTTCTTAAGAAATGTGGTGTGCATCACCGTATTGGTCTCTCTTACCATCCATAAACAAGTGAGCAAGTTGAAATCTCTAACAGGGAGATTAAGTTTATTTTAGAGAAGACTGTTGATAGATCGAGAAAAGATTGGTCTGTGAAGTTAGATGATGCACTATGGGCGTATAGGACGACTTTTAAGACTCCTATTGGCACTACAACTTTATCGTTTGGTCTATAGAACGGTGTGTCACCTACCTGTTGAGTTAGAGCATAGAGCATTTTGGGCTATCAAGAGCCTTAATTATGATTTTGATCGAGCAGGTGAACATCGACCCTTGCTGTTGAATGAGCTTGATGAGCTTCGTTTGGATGCTTATGAGAGCTCTCGTATCTATAAGGAGAAGACTAAGAAGTGGCATGATAAACAGATAATAAGAAGAGAGTTCAATGTAGGTGATTCTATCCTTCTATTCAACTCAAGGTTGAAACTTTTCCCTAGTAAGCTGCGTTCTAGGTGGTCTGGCCCGTTTCGAGTCACCAAAGTCTTTCCATATGGCTCGGTGGAGGACACTAGTGCGTCAAGTGGCTCATTTAAGGTGAATGGAAGTCGCCTCAAGCACTATGTTACAGGTGATCCTATTGAGAGTAAGCAAATACTTTGCTTGTCTCTTCCCCCAAGTGCGAACTGATCAAAGAGTAGTCGAGCTCATTGACTTAAAACGAGCGCTTCTCGGGAGGCAACCCGAGCACTCTTTCCCTTTTCTTCTTATTTTTTTCTTTTGATTTTTTTTTATTATTTCTTTGGTGTGTTTTTCCTTGTTATCTTTTTGGTATGTTTGTGTGTTATGTATATAGGTGGAGCAGATTGAAGCATGAAGTAATGAGCGAAGAGGCGAAACGGTTGTGCTCGAAGCGTGACAAAGTGGTTGTTCGCGGAATTTTGTCGTAAGCTAACCGTGGGGCGCGGAAAGCACCGCAGATCGCGGCATGCTGGCCACTGGTCGCGGTCCATCTAAATTGTTTGACAGGAAAAAAACGCACAACGGATCGCAGATAAAGAAGCTGGTCGCGAAAAAACGCCGCAAGGTCACTGCGGGTCGTGGACCCTACCGCGCTGCGCGGTCCATCTTCTAGGGTCGTGGGCTGTGCTTCGCTGCGTGGTTCGTCTACAACAGGTAAGACTAAACAAAAAATTCACAAACCCATCCCTCCCCTCTCACGGCTCACGACTTCTCTCACTCCCACAACTCCCCTCCTCTCCTCACCTTCCCCAATCCACCATAACCACCCCAATTCCTCATTTTGTTTTTAGACTCGATATTTCATTATTGGGGGATAAGGGTGTCGCATGTGACCCCTTGTGTTAACCTTGGAGTCTTTTGATGAGTGACTTGTTGATGAGAGTTGAGTTGTTGTTGTGTGGAGTGTTCGTGTCCTTTGAGATCTTTCGGGAGATGACCATTCTAGGTGATGCTTTGGACAAGCATGGAGGAGTTCACTTTTCTTGATAGCCCCATGGCTTGATAGTAGGGGATGCTTGTTGTGACGGTTTGCCAGTTGAGGGATTTTAGGAGGATGTTTGGGAGCACATTATAGTGAGTTGAGCGCTATTGATGGCATGAGTGAGTTATTGATTGCTTGGACCTTGCGTTTTCATTTTCCTATTGCCTCACACCTTACTCGAGGACGAGCAAGGTCTAAGCATGGGGGAGTTTGTTGAGCCTATATTTTACGTGTTTTAGCCACCTGTTCGTGGATATTTCATCACTCTTTGTACGAGTTTTGATTATTTTTGCGCCTATTTTGTTTGAGATAAGCATGGATGCAGATTTATTGAGATTCGAGGCTTTCGAGATGCTTTTGGTGCTCTTTGTGTTACATTTGAAGCTTACCAGCCTCTCATGATAGTCCCGGACACTTATCGCTTGCTTTGCTGAGAGTTTTCACTTGAGAAGATCACCCCAGACACACCCCTGCTCGTGGTTTGCACCACTACTCGCGGATTATTGCCAAGACCTGACTACTGATCGCGGTCAGGACCGCGACTCACGGTAGACACACTACTGGTCGCGGTTCCTGCCACTGGTCGCGGTCAGTCGGGCCGTTTTCCATGTCGTTCTCGGCTTAAGTTTAGGTTAATGTTTAGTTTATATACTTAGACGATTACTTTTGACATTATTCACTCTTATTATTAGAACTCTAAGTTTAGCCCTAATTACATTGCTTTGGATTAGTTTTCAAGATCAAAGACATCGGATTCGTGAAGTTTAAATCAAGTACTCATTAATTCAAGTTTGATTTTCTCTACTCTCTTTTGCTGTTTCTCAATTATGTCTTCAATTATGTTTATATTTCTTATTGCCATGTTTAGTGAGTAGTCTTATTTCTAAGATTGAGTTGAGCACTAGCATGGATTGATTACTTTATTCTTTAAATTTCATGTTATTGAATCGTATGATTAGGGTTTAACAAGTTTGTTTTCATTATCAATTTGCATCATTGTTAGACCTAGTTTTTATTATCAATGAGAGGTTGAATTGAATTTGGGAATTCTTTTTCGCATTGTTGTTATTTCATCAATTGAATTCGCTAACGAAAGTTGGGATTCAATATAGTTTGGCTTGTCATTGATTGAGATTCTCACATGAAAATAGTGAAAATTGAGATTGAGAATTTCATTTGACATTGATTCTTAATGCTTCTAATTTTGTATGTTAGCTATGAAAATAGGAAACATGCATATTAGTTAGGCCTTTTGTAGTCACAAAAGTGGTCTTAAGGTAGTTTACCTTGTCCAGTTAATTTAATAGTATTCCATTAAATTTTTTCGAAAGAATGTCATCTTTCCTAAGGTTTGATTCTTTAACTGGAATGTAAGTTGTGTCTGATCAATTATTGTTAGTGGTGATGCTCAGTCTTAGTACTTTCTTATCATTGTTATCATCGTTATTGTTATCCTTCTTATTAGTTTAGAAATTAGTTTGATAAATCTTGCCATCGATATAGAATTGTGTAGCTATTTCATAGTCTAGAATCAACTAGCGTTTAATCTTGCACCTACTTGTGTTCGACCCGTTAGTGCTACGACATCGTTCACTTGCGGTATTAAAATAAAACCCTAACAACACACCCACGGTTGACTTTTGTATGAAATCTTTTCTTTTAGAACAATATATGGATAAGTTACAACAACACAATGTAGACTTATTACCTTGTAATGTAGAGTCTGAACCACTAGTAGAAGAAGAAACTAGAGTTTAGGCCAAGAGTGAGGATATAAGACAATAAGTCTATGATCCTCTAGAAGAAGTAAATCTAGGAACTAAAGAAAACCCTACACACACCTAAATCATTAAATTGTTACCCCAAGAGGAAAAACAAGACATAATCAGTATATTACAGAAATATAAAGATTGCTTTGCATGGGAATATCATGAAATGCCTGGTATTGACCCATCAATTGCTAAGCGTGAGTTACCCATTAAAGAGGGACATGTGCCCGTAGCACAAAATCCTAGAAGGTTATCTCCTAATTTAATCCCAAAGGTAAATTAAGAAATAGGGAAGCTTTTACAGGTTGGATTCATCAGACTTATCAAATATGCTGAATGGATAGCCAATATAGTACCGGTAATTAAAAAGAATGGCAAAGTGAGAGTCTGTATCGATTACAAAGATCTTAATAAAGCTACTCCAAAAGATCAATATCCTATGCCTGTGGCAGATATGTTGATTGATGCAGCCTCTAGGTAAGAGTATATCTCCTCTTTGGATGAATATGCAGGATACCATCAACTAAAGATAGCTGAAGTAGACCGTCACAAAACGACTTTTAGATGTCCAGGGTCTTTAGCTATGGATGAATGGATATCTATGCCATTTGGCTTGAAGAATGCTCGGGAAAATTACCAAAGGACAATGAACCTCATTTTAGAGGATATGATTGGTAAAATTATGGAAGTATATATTGATGATATTCTGGTGAAATCTCATGATCTATCTTCTCATAAAGAGCACCTTGAAAGATCTTTCGAAAGAATGAAAAAGTTCAACTTGAAAATGAATCCTTTAAAGTGTGCCTTTGGAGTTAAGGCACTTAACTTCTTAGGCTTCTTGATTCATAAACATGGAATGGAAATTGATCAGAATAAGGCTAAAGCTGTATTAGCAGCTCAACCTCCCCAAAACAAGAAAGAATTACAGAGATTCTTGGGACAGATCAATTATGTTAGAAGGTTTATTTCGAATTTAGCTGAAAAGACTAAGGTCTTCTCACCTCCGCTAAAGTTAAAGAATGAATCTGATTTTAAATGGGAAAAGCAACATCAAGAAGATTTTGACCAAATAAAAAATTGTTTGGCCAATCCACCAGTCTTGATTCCCCCTAAACAAAATGGCAAACATCTAAGACTCTATTTGACTGCAGCCACAAACTCTATTGGGAGTCTGTTAACCCAAGAGAATGAAAAGGGTCAGGAACAAGCTGTGTTTTACCTCAATAGGATTTTACATGATACTAAGAAAGATACACCAAAGCAGAAAAATGGTGTCTTTGCCTTTATGACACACTATTAAGTTCATTTATTATTTCATGGCATTTACCATTGAAGTAGTTTCTCCTACAGATGTAATGAAGCACATGTTGTCTCAACCTATCCTGAAGGGACGTTTGAGCAAGTGGAGTTTACACCTCTTACAATTGATTTATTGTTTGTTCCTCAAAAGGATGTTAAAGGTCAGGCTCTAGCCGACTTATTGGCTACTCACCCATATTGTAAGGTAGGAATTGAGCAACCAAGCCAACCTCCTTGTATCGTGCACTTTGATGGATCTTGTACTATAGATCTATCAGGAGCTGGGGTTGTCATTCAATCTCCTCAAGGTGTAATCACTAAGCTCGCAATTACTTTAGAAGGAGTATATGTACTAATAATAGAGCTGAATATGAAGCTCTAATCATAGGATTTGAAATTCTAGTAGAACTCGAAGTACAAAGGGTTAAGGTATTTGGAGACTCTTAGTTAGTAATTAACCAGATTAAAGGTGACTACAAAAGCATTGCTCCAGTTGCAATCAAATGTGGCGCCATAGTCCATGAGTTGGTTAAAAAACTAATTAAGGTAGACTTCATGTATGTACCTAGAGAGGAGAATCAAACAGCTGATTTCCTAGCCCAACAATCTTCATCTATGGACAATATGTTAGGCGATGATGAAACTGTCAGAATAGGTAAACAAAGCCTAGAGTCTCTTGACTCAATAGTGGAAAATACAACAATATGATTGATGTCCTAAATACTGAACAGGATTGGAGAATAGAGATTATATATTACGTGAATGATCCTATGGGGAAGAAAACTCCTATCAAAGTCAAAATGTCTTCAACTAAATACTTTCTAGACAAAGGGGAACTTTATAGAAACGATCCTGAAGGTTTGCTACTGAAATGAATAGATGCAGGTGTGATGGCAGAAGTACATCAAGGACTATGTGGTGCTCACCAAAATGGTCTAAAAATGAGATGGTTGATCCATAGACATGGGTTCTTTTGGCCTTCCATCCGCAAAGATTGCATAGCTTATGCTAAAGGATGCAAACAATGCCAACTCTTTGGACCAATAAGCAGAGCGCCAACCTCTAAATTAAAATCCATTATAAAGACCTGGCCATTCAGAGGTTGGGCTATGAAAGCAATAAGTATTTTTCATCCAGCATTATCAGCTGCAAATTCTCATATCTTGGTTATCACTGACTACTTTACAAAGTAGGTAGAAGCTCAGGATTTTAAGTCCATAACCACGATGACAGTAATTAGTTTCTTGGAAGAAAAGATCTTTATAAGATTTGGGATCCCAGAATCAATCACAGTGGATCAAGCTATTGTATTTAGGAATCCAGAGTTTGACAACTTCTTGCAAGGATAATCCATACGGAAGTTGCACTCAACTCTCTATTATACGCAAGCTAATCGCCAAGCAGAGTCGACTAACAAGATTATAGCAGCAGGGATTTCAAAGATGGTCAGAGCCAATCCCAGAAATTGGCATGATTTATTGTTGTATGCACTATGGGCTTATATAACCTCTAAAAGAGAGGCTACTGGAGTCACTCCTTCCCAACTAGTGTATGAACAAGAACTTGTTATACCAACAGAGATGAGTGTCAAATCTGCTAGAGTAGCTAGTCAGATGGAGATGACAACATATGAGTATTGTTACGCAACGAAAATTATGCAGGTTAAAAGTCGTTACAGCTATGAATTCCTAGGTTAAGACTTCCAGCTAAAGAATCCAGCTTGGATCCCACCAGCTAAAGAAAGCCAACTAAAGCTTCCCAGTTAAGGAATACAGCTTCGTTCAAAAGGCGTTATGATTAATGTTGACAAAGCCTAAAAACCCGCAGAGGAGTGAATGCCATAAGCACAGAAGGACAATTATGAGCGAAGATCATGCTTAGCAGCATTAATGGAGAATATGAATGGAGATTTAATAGCAGTTACAAGACGTTGCTGGTTCAAACGGATATATTTTCTTTGCTATATATATATTGTTGAAATGATTGTATAGAAACACAAGTTCATTCGTATTTAGCATTTACATATTGATACAAACACATTGTTCTAAGAGCTTACGAATTCCATAGATACAAAGGCACTAGGGCTGTAATCAAAAGTATAGTGGATTGGTGGACTCAAAGCCACCCGCGGTTTTTCCCTTATTCCACGGGTTTCCGCGTCACCATCTCTGGTGTCTTGTCTTTGCCTCTATTTACTTTCTTTGCACGTTCTAGCTGTGTTCAGCAGCTTCCAGCTACCTAGCAATACTCTAGCTGTCGTTCCCAGCTTAGTTTTGCCTTAGCAGAATTTAGCATAAACAGTTTGGCGCCCACCGTGGGGCCTACATCTAGATTTCTTATCTAATCTTTCATTATTAATCCCTTCTTGAAAACACCCAACTTCAAATGGCTGAATTCACTCCTGAGCAAGTGAGAGCTGCTCTCGCATCTCTATAGGAAGCCCAAACGGAGTCCAACAAGATCATTGAAAACTTACAAAAAGAATTAGAATCAGTTAAGAGTAACGCCAAGAAGACTTCACGACGACGTACTGGCATGACACCTCGAGTCTTGGAGTTAACTGATTCAGAAGCTAGTGCTGATGAAGATGCCGAGGACATTCCAGAAGACCCTAACCAGGAGGAGACGGATCCCACAGCTTTAAAGCTGGCGCTCCTCGAATCCCAGAATAGGAAAATGATGCGGATGCTAGCTAAGATGCCCGGGGCACCTACACCCGTAGCTGAAGAGACCCCTGATGGCTATACCAAGTCACCTTTCGTAAAAGAGATAGCTAGAGCCATGATTCCAAAGAAGCTGCATCTAGCCCCATCTGGCAAGCTGTATGATGGAACCACAGATCCATACGATCACGTGAACCAGTACAAGAAGAAGATGTGGACCCTACCTATCCCAGAAGGCCTCCTTGAAGCTACAATGTGCAAGTCCTTTCGAGCCACCTTAGGTGGACCTTCCTTACAATGGCTCATAACCCTCAGGGCTGGTACTATCCGTAACTTCTCTGTTCATATTAACAAGTTTTATCAGCAATTTGCTAGCAGCAGGGTGCTGGAGAAACATACAGGCGACCTGTACCACATTATACAAAAGATAGGTGAAGCTGTACGCCAGTACCTGGACAGGTTTAACAGGGAAATGATTTATGTTAAGAACCTGGACATCCCAACAGCAATCGAAGCATTCCGGAGAGGTTTGATCCCTAAATCCCGCTTATATTATGAACTAACCAGGTATCCATATAGTACCTTTGAAGAAGTCAGGACTAGAGCTATGGCTGAGATCCGCGTAAAAGAGGATGATGCATCCAGGTATGGAGGAGAATCTAGCTACGATAGAAAAACTCAGAATAACAATAACAACAGCAACAAAAGGAACGATTGGCGCCATCAGCCATACCAGAAGCGTGATCAAGCTAGCAGCGTAGCTAGGGAAGCTCCTCGCAGGTCTAACAGTACAGACTTCCCTCCTTTATCTTGGTATTGCTTTAATGTTGATGCAGGAGGTGTGGTGAATGCCTTGGAAAAGCTAGGTTCAGCAACTAGGTGGCCTAGGAAGACTGACAAACCCAATGGGCAAAAAGACACCTCCCAGTGGTGCAGCTACCATAGCGACCATAGTCATCTAACTGAAGATTGTAAAGCTCTCAGGAAAGAAGTAGCTTGGCTGCAGAAAAAAGGCTACCTAGAGCATCTAATGGGGAAAAAGGGTCAGAAGGATGAACCTAGCAAGGATAGCAACAACAAACCAGCTGGGCCACCACATGATCCGACACATGATAAGGTAGTCAATTTTATCTCTAGAGGTTCATAAATTTGTGGACTAACCTATTCTGCAGCTAAGCGATTCGCTAGAGAAGGTTCTAAAGAAGCTCCTATCCAGCACAGAAGCAAGGAGGAGCGGGAGCTGCGAAGCATGACCATCAGCTTGAAGGAAGAAGAGGAAGCTGAGGAAGATGTGGACAGTAGAAGATCTATGACTGGATATGTGTTCACTCTTGGTGGTTTAGTGGTGAGTTGGAAGGCAACTCTACATGCTATAGTGACTTTGTCTCCGACTGAGGCGAAGTACATGGCGTTGACTGAAGCTGTTCAGGATGGAATCTGGTTGAAGGTCCTAGTTAGTGATCTGGGTTTACATCATGATCAGGCTATGGTTTATTGTGATCGTCTCAGTGCAATATGCTTAGCCAAGGATCAAGTCCATCATGAGAGGACTAAGCACATAGATGTGAGATATCATTTCCTAAAGAACGAGAAGAGGATAAAGGTGAAGAAAGTGAGTATTGTTGATAATCCAGCAGACATGTTCACCAAGTCTATTCCACATGGCAAGAGTATCTATAGGTTTAGATGCTTGGACTTGCTAAATGTTCTAAGTTATTAGAGTCTATTCCCTTAAGTGGGAGTATGAGTTCCTTATGGAACAATATGGGCCCTTAGGGGCGATCTTAGAGTCTAAAGTTTATGAGGAAGCATGTCTAAGAGTCTAGGCCTCTTATGGGGTAATCTCAGAGTCTGAGCTCTTAAGGAGCATTCTGGTACAGAAGGAGAGTCTAGCACATCCAGCAACTTGGTTGTTTTATCTGGTATATTTATAGTCTGGTGGTTTTGGGAGAATTTAAGTTAAGGTGGAGATTTGTTAAATATGCCTTGAATTATTTGTTGGTTCGAACAACCAAGCACGGGGGTATTATAAGGTTTAGTTAAACCTTATATTATGTTATGGATTTTAGGCCCAAATCTGTTTAGGTTAACTCTAAGGATTCTTATATAAACCTTATATATAGCCGTATTCACTATTCAGTTAGTATTAGTATTGCCTAACACTATTCTGTATTTTGGTTCTCTCCTAATAAAACTACGTACTCTCCATCTAGTCTGGTGGACGTAGCTAGCACATTGTTAGTGAACCACGTTAAACTCTGTGTGTGTATTTATTGTCTTTTACGTTCTTTATATTCTTTAGTGCCTCTCCCATCACAACAAACTTGGTGAACCGATTTCAAATCTTGCTGCCCACACATTTTTCCACAATCAAATGTTTTATTATATGTTGAGATATTCCTATATGCATTTCAAGGAACCTTTTATTAATTTATTTCACACTTACTTTTATGCATATTTTTATCACTAGAAGTATGTGTCTGTAATGAAATTTCCTTCTAGTACTTTTTTTCTTCATATGGTTATTTTGAGATATTCCCATGTGCATTTCAAGGAACCTTTTATTAATTTATTTTACACTTAATTTTATGCATATTTTTATCACTATTAGTATGTGTCTGTATTGAAATTTCCTTCTAATACTTTTTTTCTTCATATGTTTTATGTTCCCCCCAAATTTTAAGTTACAAATGGGTCAAGTGGTACATATAATTTAAGAAATCAAGAAAGGAACGCTTATATAATTTGATATAAAAACTTCTATAAATAACACCGTTTCGCTCTGTTATAATCTTGCTGCCCACACATTTTTCCACAATCAAATGTTTTATTATTTTGAGATATTCTCATATGCATTTTAAGGAACCTTTTATTAATTTACTTTACACTTGTTTTTATGCATATTTTTATCACAAGAATTATGTGTCTGAATTGAAATTTCCTTCTAGTACTTTTTTTTCTTCATATGTTTTATGCCCCCCCAAATTTTAATTTGTTGTAATTTATAAATGGGTCAAATGGTACATATAATTTAAGAAATCAAGAAAGGTCGGAACGCTTATATAATTTGATATAAAAGGTTCTATAAAAAACATCATTTCATTCTATTAGAGCACATATAGATTCCATATTTCGATAGATTTTGTTATATCGAGGAAAAAAAATTAAATGAATTTTATAATACAATTTTATTGCAATCTTATAGGGGTCTAGTCTGTAATTTTGCACATAACCCTCACTTTCTATAAGACAGCCCTGTATAGTAGTTCTTCTGATCATACATATTACTTTATACTTCAAGTCTATATATATATATATATATATATATTTTTTAAAACGCGTAAGCAAGAGTTGCAGCTTGTCACGTATTACTCCATGTCAACATCACCATTTGCAATACACAAAATGCAAGTAATGGCGTTTGAACACATGACCACATCCCTTTTTGTTGTCATCTTGCAATTAAGAATTCTTTTTACCTTAATTAAGGTTAGGGAAAAAGTAAAGATACGTCATTCATTACAATTTTTCATGCTCCTTTTAATTTGTTTATTTGATTCTTAAATTATACCATCACAATTTTAATATAAAAAAAATCCAATCTATGATAAATTAATTGTAGCTCAAATAAAAAATATGAACTCCAGGCACCGTAAGGGCCAGACACTAGTTTCTATCCTAAAACCCGTAGCATCGTTTGGTCTGCCAGTTTTACTATTAATTTTTGGCTAAACAATATGAAGATAGCATTTGTCTCACAGAGTAAAGTTTTATTTGAATTTATCAGGATTTAAGAAACAAAAGTAACGCTAGGGGAGTGAAAAGTCTAAATAATAAATATTTTTATGAGAAGATTCGAATAAAACCTTCGACAACATGAGTTGTAGACCACTAACAGAAGCCATATATCCCACGAGAAATATCATCGTTCTATATAATATTATTAGCATCAAGCCGTGCCTGCAAAAACGGTTTAATTAGTGAAGTAGTAAACTATCGAATTAGTAAAAACAATTAGTTTTTATTTTCTTTTTTCTTTTTTTTTGTGCATTGTCCACCCCCTCTTTTCTTTATTGTAGAAGTACTTCCTTTGTTTCAACATTCATACAACACGAACATTTGTCACGAGGGTTAAGGTGGTGAGATCAAGTGTGATAGTATGGATGACATATAATTAACAATTAACAAGCGAGAAATACAGAGTCCAAATAAAATAGGTGGAGTTAAGTGATGCAGAAAACATATGAATATTGAAGTGTTGCATTTTACAATTTCATTATAATCGACCAATAAGATGTTGCATTGATAATGGAACAGTGGAAGTATAGGATTCAAGCCCTTGGAAAATTGAGGCTTGTATAATAACCGGCTCTAGTAGGCTAGCAGCCGCTTAGAGCATCTACAATGGTTTTATATAATGATTAACTTATAAATATAAAACTACTTCAAGCTAGTGGCTGACTATTGGACATTGTAGCTTATTTGAGTTAAGTAGCCAAACCAAACTACTAGCTTAATTGAGGTCAAAGAGGAAAGAGTAATAAATGCTCATGATTTAAAGAATAAAAATTAATGTTGGTGGGAAACATTGAGCTACACACTGTTGCTTACCAATGGAGGAAATGGTGATGTAGCTAGAAATTGTGAGGTGGCAGTGCTAGTAACAAAGAGAGTAGCTAGACCATTTTAGATGCTTTTATAAGACCTATGCAGGTCAGATATGTTGCTTTTAGGAGGGATTTCAATTAAGTGTTGTAGTCAAGGCTTCCTCAAAGAAAATTATAAAAAAATATTTTAAAAAGAAAATGGAAAGATAATTTTACATTACTATATGAAAATCAAAACTTCTAAAACTAAAATTTGAAAAAAACTGAATATGGGAAAATATCGATATATAGCATTTTTTGGCAAATCATATTTATGTAAGGAAATTTTCAAAATATAAATGGGGGAAACAACATGGGAAGATACTAATGAGAATAACATAGGAAAATTGGTTATTTTTTCATAAACAAAATTTTGAAAGACGGAAAAGGGAAGAGAAGATGGCAAGACACTAAGGGGGTGTTTGGTTCAAGGGATTGAAATGCTATGAAATGGTATGGAATTCACCCTAATGTTTGGTTGGCCTTTTTTGCTACGGAAAGTGATTCCAAAGGGTTTCTAACTCTATCCAACCCATTGGGATCAGAAACTCTACCCCTCCCCTAGGATTCTCATTTCATTCCAGCCAAGTATCAAACTCCAGAAGGGAAAATGGGAGAGAGAGGTGGGTTTACAGTGGCCAACGGTCGTTCCGCTTTCACTCATCGCCGGCCACTGTAAGTTGCTTTTGTTTTTCATTTTCTGGTGGTTTCATCTTCTTCTTTATGTTCGCGGGCATTTACGGTGGTTTCATTTTTGGTGGTTGCATCTTCGCCGACCATTTTTGGTGGTTTCATCTTCGCCGGCCATTTTTGGTTGTTTTGGTCTTTGGTGGCTTCATCTTCGCCAACCATTTCCAGAATCCTTTGTTGACTTTTCATTGGGGAGAAACCATACAGGGAAGACGAGCAGATTTTTGTCTTTGTATTTGGCATTGTTATGATTGATCAATCACACAGGGAATGAATTGTATTAAATTATTAATCATAGGTAAAAATAACAATATTAATAAAACTATTAACAATTCTTTGTAAGTACAAATTTTTTTGGTGATCTAAAAAAAATTAATTAATAGAATATAAAATAATTTATAGGTAAAAATAAACACTTAATATTCATTCCAATAATGAACCAAACAGTTGGAATGGATATGGAAACCATTTCAAGATTGAACCAAACAGTTTAAACTTGGTATGGGGTTTCCAATCCATACCACCCTGGTATGAGATCTCAATCCATATCATTCCAACATTTTGAACAAAACAGGCCCTAAGCTATACATATTTATAAAATAAAATCCATAATACACATGTCATTCATTCCTTAACATTTGGGCCATGTGTCGAACTCTAAGCAATATGCATTTAGCAATTCAGGGAAGAAATCGCAAACTATTATACTTTTCCGTATAAAAAATTGGAAATTGCTATATTTTCAACTATTATATTTTTAAAAAATCAAAAATTCTAAAAGTAAAATTTGAAAAATAGTGAATATGGGAAAATACTGATATATAGCATTTTTTGGCAAATCATATATCTGTAAGAAGGCCTCTGGATGGGGGCCCTGTGCGAGGGCAGCCCTGAGGATTTTTCTTCTTACCGTAATATAATCTCATACTTAAAAATGAGATTATATTTTAAAAAATATATATATATATGTAAGAAAATTTTCAAAATATAAATGGGCGGACAACATGCAATTAGTAGATTATACACCAAGGAGCACAATGAGCATGATGCTCCTTGTCCAAAATGCAAAAAAAGTAAAACAAAACGCGTCTTTTTAAGTTGGGCGCGCTGCTCAGTGTACATTGAGTGTATGCCAGTGTACACGCGAAATTAAAAAAGAACTGATGTGACAAGTCATTGTTGAACATTAAATGCAAAGTGGACAGCCATTTCTCTTCCCACTTTCCCATACTCCATCATTTCTCTTTCTCTCTCTAATTTCTCTCTCCAAAAACTCCAAACCCCCATTACCAAAACTCTAAAAACTCAAAACCCCAATTCCGGTTACTCCTCTTCACGAAAAATTCGTCAAATTTTTGGAAATTGCTCATTGAACACCATATATATTCGAATTCTAGCATCTTTTTTTACAATTATGGATGTTAGAGATGAATTAAAGTCGCAAGGAAAGAAGAAACCAAGGCAACCAAAGAAGCTACCTTGCCCAAAGCCCCTCAAAATGCTTCACCTAGATCCACTTCTAACACCCATAGAGTAAGTCTTCTCCTCATTTTCATGTTCAAAAAATCATCCCATTTTACATATGTTTAGTAAATTGTTGTCTCTTTTGCGTTCCAAGATTTGAAGAAGAAATCTCACTAGGCGTCCTTTTCAAATAAAAAATGCAAGAACTCTAAAAATGCTCTTCATCCCCACAAAAGGTATTTTTAATAAAATAATTGTTCATTATTAGACGAGTGATGTACTTTGAAGACTCGTTGTTGTACAATAACTTGTATTTAGAATTGTTCTCTTGTACTTTTATGAACATGCAAACAACTAGATTTAATTGTTATTGTTTAATATGTTGTACATTAATAGAATTAGAATGTATATTGGTGGTTGTTGGGTGTTGTTGGGTGTTATTGTACAATAACTGAATATGGTTGTACACATGGTTGGATGTTGTTGGAACAACTAAATCCATATACGATGGATATGTTTTAGAAAGTTGTACATTAATAGAATTCGAAGGTACACTGGTGGTTGTTGAGTGTTATGGATATGCTTGAGGAAGTTGTACATTAATAGAATTAGAGTACATTTGATGGTTGTTGGTTGTTTCTATGGATTCATACATTATTTATTTGTACACTGCTGTTAGTATGGTTGTTAATGAACGGAATAAGAATGTACATTAGATGGTTGTTGGTTGTTTCTATGAATTCATACATTGGATAGATGTGCTTGAGAAAGTTGTACATTGTTGATTACCTAGTTGTTCGTTAATAAATTCAATATGTACAATGACAGTCCCATAACTGAGAATGAAGCAATTCCTAACACTGAGGCCAAGTGAGTACTTTTACCTTGATTTGTTTATTTGTACATTGATAGTTTCATGGTTGTTCATTAATAAAAACAATATGTACAATGATAGTCTCACAGCTCAAAGTATATATTCCTGTTGTACAATACATATGTTTATATGTTCATTATCTATATAACCATATGTGTTGTTCATTTGTACAATGTTTATGTTATTGAATATGTATGCCACAACTCCTTACATGATCATTATATCTAATAATATGTACATACTCTCATAAAGAATTCCAGAACTTGTGTCCAGGCCCAAGCGTGGGAAAAAGAAAGCCCCAGCCTCTGAAGAGTAAGTAATATGTACACTGAATACTTGTTTTATGTACAACACAAATGTATATATGTTCATTATGTCTAAAAAATGAATAACAACACTATCTTTACTTATTTTGCGCTTAGTTTGATAGGATCAAACATGTCAGGATACAATACTGCATTGACATTCTCATGACAACAAGCGTGGAACATGGGTTGCAGAAACTGCCAAAAAAGCGGGGGAAGGAAAAATGTCAAGAATCATAGATGAAATCAAGTTCCTTTAACATCATTTCACAATGTTAGTTTTTGTAATTAACATCGATACTATGTATCCAACAATTCCTATAAATTTAGATTACTTTGTATATCTACTGACTAATTAGAATCATAGTTCCTTTTGGGTTAATAAAAATATATGCTTGCATTCTCTATCTTGCAATTACTTTTACATATATGTTCTAGAAATTTACAATACTTTTGTATAGTTAATCAATGTTCCTTTTGGGTTAGCAATATCCTTGTATTCCCTATTTTGTGAATATTCATTATATATATCAAAGTCTCAATTACTTGACATATGTACACTCATATATGATCTTTTGTACCCTTACATATAAGCTATTGTACAATTATCAATGTTCACTCGCTTTACACATGTGTACAATACCATAATTCATATGTTCACTAATTGTATCCACCTGTACATTGTCTAAACATATATGTTCACCTATTACATTTTTGGGCACACTAAATCTTGCAAATAAATGAAGAACAGAAAAAAAATGAGAGAGAAAGAAAAATGGTTATTGAGAAATAAATGAGGAATAATGTAAAATGAACAATAAGCAATGATGTAAGCAAATGATGAAAGAGAAATAATGAGAAAAGCAAAAAGTAATCAGCTGGCCCACTTTTTAAAAGAACCCCAAAATTTTATCTCCCCCAAATTTATAAAACGACAGCGTTTGGTGCAGGGAGCAGCATGAGCATGGTGCTCCTCCCTGCACCATCTAATTTGCGGACAACATGGGAAGATACTAGTGAGAATAACATGGGAAAGTTTTTGAAAGACGAAAAAAGGAAAAGAAGATGGCAAGACACTAAGCTATACATATTAATAAAATAAAATTCATAATACATATGTCATTCATTCCTTAACATTTGGGTCATGTGTCGAACTCTAAGCAATATGCATTTAGCAATTCAGGGAAGAAATCGCAAACTAATATACTTTTGGATATAAATAATTGGAAATTGCTATATTTTAGACTATTATAGTTTAATCAATTAATCTATTTTTTCGAGCTCTATCAAAAGATATCCATTTTTTAAAAAAATTATTTTTATTCCATCAAAATTTCGGATGATCTGAACTTACCATCCTGCTCAACGACCAACCATTATCACTAGTAGCGACCTAAAATTTCCTCTGTTTTTTGTATCTTGAGTTTGCATCCTTGAATTTGCGTTTTCCTACTTTTAGGGTTAACCCATTCCAATAAAGGTGCGCAAAAGTTGATTCCCATTCGGCAATTTCATCCACTTCAATCCTTAATTAATTTGTTTCAATCTGTTTCTTTCTTTCACTTGGTAGTTAATTGCTTGATTTGTAGGTTTTAGTCTTCTTAATTCGAATGTGCTTCTCCTGTCAGTGGTTGAACATTGATGTTTATACTAAATTCTGCTAAGACAAAACTTAACTGGGAGCTACAGCTAAGATTCCACCAGGTTACTGTTACGCCATGAAATTTATATAGCTACTGGTGCAGGTTAAAAATCATTGCAGCTATGAGCCTCCAGCTTGAGACCTCCAGCTAAGGAAATCCAGCTTGAAGTTCACCAACTAAGAAGGATCAGCTAAATATCACCCAGCTAAAGGAACACAGCTCTATTTGGAGAACGTTACAAGTCAAGACATCAAAGCCTGAAGATCCGCATAAGGATAAAGGCCATAAATGCAAAGGCAATAAAAGAGCAAGAATCATGCTCAACAGCATTAATGGCAGACATAAATAAGAGATTTGGGAGCTGTTTCAAGACGTTGTTGGGTTCAAACGGTTATATTCTTCTTAGTTATATATACACTCGAAATGATTGTAAAGGGACACAAGTTCATATGCTTTAGCAATTACATACCAAAGTACGAGCATTGTTTTACTAGCTTACAAACTACGAATTGCTTAGTTACAAAGGCACTAGGGCTGTAATCAAAAGTATAGTGGATTGGTGGACTCAAAGCCACCCGCGGTTTTTCCCTTATTCCACGGGTTTCCGCGTCATCATCTCTGGCGTCGTGTCTTTGTCTTTATTTTGCTTTACTTGTTCATCCTAGCTGTGCTTGGCAGCTTCCAGTAACCTGGTGGAATCTTAGTTGTAGCTCCTAGCTAAGTTTTGTCTTAGCAGAATTTAGCATAAACAATTGAATTCCAGTTATAAACTATTAGGAGAGGCTGAGAGCAGACTAAAACCTATTGTTCCATGTTACTATTAATCTTCGATTTGTAAAAAGCATATACTGACTCAATGATTGTAAAAAGCTTTTAGTTTGTTTCTTTTACATGGTATACTTATTCGATTTGTAGTTTTATGTTAAAAACTCAATGAGAGTTGATATCTTTACTGCAATTTATAGAATCATCCAAATTTAAGGTTTCACTTTCATTTCTAAACCAAAATTTAAAATCATAGAAATTTACATATCTTTTGACTAGTGTTGATTTTACTGATGTTTCTTCTTACCATTGGAAGCTCTTCATTTATGGACATGGTATCAGTTGATAGAAGCATAAAGAGAGTTATTTGGAAACTTGTTTCGTTATGAGACACCTCCATATAAACTAAATAGTTTTTCCTAAGTCTGCTCTGATCTAACTCAGTACTAGCTTTACTATAACAACCTTGTGGCTGTGAAGTATGGGCACTAAAATATAGTTTTGCCATTTATAAGAGCCGACCAACAGCGGGAAAACGACATATCAGCTAGCAGCCACAACGAGCCAGTAGTAAAGAAGTTGTAGCTGCTCACTCGTCTCCTTTGTTCGACCAACAGTGCAACAAATCAACAAAAGTAGCATTGTTATACTGTATTTTTAAACTTCTCTCTTATGTAATCTCATGTAGTTCTTAATTGAACCTATCTTACCATCTTATACTTTGAAGTTTAAAGTTAAAATACAGCTCTTAACCATCAAAGTGTCCCTCTTTCCTTTGTAATTTGTGATATACAACTGAAACAATTCAAGTTGGTGACGTAATGGAGTTCAGGTTACGGTAAATGAAAAATGAAGTGCTGGTGACATAGTTTGGATACAACAATTAAAGCTGGAAATAGGAGATGGGTTCTATTTGTTGGAGTGATGAGTTTCAGGTAAGGTATCATTATTGTCGCTGTTTTAGCACTTAATAATTGCACATACTAATGAGACCTCATACTGGAAGGAGCGGAGTAGAAAGAGTAAAGAAACTCATTGCAAAAGACTGCAAGGAATTCCAACAGAGGTATTTATTTTGTCCTTATAATAAATGTCCTATTAATAGTCTATATAGTATACTGTTAAAATATATACTTTCTCCGTTTCACAATACTCGCAACATTGACACAGTAACCACTATTTATTTATTAATCTTATATTATATCATTTTCAAAATGTATAAGAAAAAATATAGTCAAGTGGGTCTTATTTGATTCGTCTTAATGCATATTATCATAATATTAACTTTTTATAATTTTTACTTATCAATAATTAGAGATACTAAAGTTCAAAATATAGCAGTGGATAGTATGCAAATAAGAGACGTTATGAGTATTGCGAAACAGAGGAAGTATTAACTTGGATATAGTTGTACCATTGATCAGAGTGTAAAAAAGACTAATAACACCTACCATTAATCTTTGGACCCTTGGTGTAGTAGATGATCGTAGGATGTTAAAATCATTAATCTAGAAAAAACTTAAAGTTACACTAATTATGTAGAAAAATCTAGAATGCAAAATGTGTAATGTACCTAGAAAAATCTAGCTTAAGTCAAAGTACTAGAAGAATCCATCTATAGAAGAGCTTAGAGTTAACTAGAATAATATAGAATGATAAAAGCTAGATGGAATTAACCGACATTGTCTCCTATAAATACAAGTTGTAAGTGTAAAAACCCGGATCTATATCCAACTTAATTAAGACCTAAATGCAGCGGAAAACCTAATCCGGGCTATTACCATCACACTCACCACGAGTGTGGAGCTCAAAAACCTTGGGCAAGTAGTATCAGCCAAACTGGCTGAGCAAGATTTCATACCGAAAAGCCAAACATATATGCAGCTACATGAAGGTATTGTATGATTGACGATGGTTCGATGTTGGAAGTTTATTGTGTTATTCATGTTGTTTGTATCGCACGAGGACGATCGACTTTGTAATAGTATAGTTAATAGTTTAACTTGTAATTAAGTTTAAAGAATTTGAGTTTGTTAAGTTTAGACTTGTTTGGGTTGCTGGATTTTGAGAATACAGGTTTATAAGTGGGCGCGAGTCCTAAATTAAGTTTTAGGCGGTCCGTTTTACAAACGGAACTCTGCCGGATTTTCAGTAGAATTTTTAGTAACAAATCTAGTTGTTTAAAGTGTTTTAGGATCACTTAATATAGTTTATTATAGTTAAAGGTTTTAATATAGTCATTACAGTTTAAAAGTTTTAAAAAGTCAAGGTTTTTGAGCTCCACACTCGTGGTGAGTGTGATGGTAATATCCTGGATTAGGTTTTCCGCTGCATTTAAGTCTTAATTAGGTTGGTTTTATATCCGGGTTGTTACAGTAAGTGTTTGAATGAAACTAGTATTAAGACCCAGGCGATGCTCTGGGGTTTATCTGTATTATACGTTAGTACTTTAAGACAATTAAAATTTGGTGTGGAAAGATGACAGTTAAAGTTATAAATTAGTAGTTTTATTCATAAATGCAATTAAAATATTGTTTTTCATTGAGAACATATAATATCATTATTAGTATTCATGAAAGAAGCAACAACAATGTAGTGGCATAATGGTTAGAGCATTTCTCTCCCATACTTGAGGTCGCGAGTTCGAAACTCCTTATGGACAATTTGCATTTTTTTATGAGAATGACGTTAATATATATATATATATATATATATATATATATATATATATATATAGATGCAATGCAATAAGCACATTACTCCTAATTCAGCTACACATATCTCAAAGCTTTCTCCTCCACCACCACTGAATCATCAATCAACCATCAACCCACTATATTATTTTGGCACAACAAATTCCAACAATTGGTAGCAAGAGCCACTATAATCCAAATCCTTCAACAATGAAATACATTCATCACTCAACTACAAACACTACATGTTCAAATCCCTTTAAGCAAAATCTAACACTACAAAATTAAAATGAGTACCACAAACACCAACTCTTTCAATTCCCGAATTAATTAGGTACCCACATTTAAAGTGGAGAAATATGAACAATGGAGTATCCAAATAAGGTCAATATTTATCACACAAGACCTTTGAGATATTGTACAATAATAGTTATGAAAAACCCAAAGATGTCAATGAAGAGGCTTCTTGGTATGAAACCAAAAAAAATTTAAATAAACAAAATAAAAGAAGGGACCACTGTACTATGCCTAATCAATAATTTATCGAGGAGTAGATGAAATCATACTTCCACAATTATGGCTGCGACAGTGGCCATGGAGGCTTGGAGTATTTTGGAAACTAAATATAGAGAATCCGAAAAGGTAATTCTCTTTAAACTTTAATCTTTATGGAGAGACTTCGATAATTTATTATTGTCAGAAAATGAAACTATTCAAGCATTTTTTAGTCGATTGTCAAACATTATGAATCAAATCAGAACTAACGGAGACAAAATTGAAGATGTCCAAGTTATTCGGAAAATGTTCAGAAGTCTACCCAAAATTATGATCTTATAGTGGCTACAATTAAAGAGTCCAATAAAGACTTAACTAAATTAAGTCTAACCGAATTTGTGGGATCTCTTCTTGCACATGAAAATAGAGTGCGTAGATTATCGGAACAACCATTAGAACAGTCTTTCCAAGCCAAATTAAAATTTTATAATAATTGCAAAAATAAATTTAAAAATGGCTACGGTAAAGGAGGTACTTCATATAACCGTGAGGGGGAGAGGAAATAATAATAATGGGAGTCGAGAAAATAATCAAATTGGCTCACACTACAATTTATGTAAGAAAAATGGTCATAATACACCAGATTGTCGGTATAAATGTCATTGGTGTAAAAGACATACTGATTTAAAAAAATATTGTTGGTACCAACAAAAGAAGGAGGCCAACTTTACGGAAAACAAGAGTCGAATGATCAATTATTTTATACTTGTCTAAATGCTCATCAAGAGTCGAGTAACACATGATAGTGATACTGGTTGTTCAAACCACATGACTGGCAACAAAAATTCTTTTGTCAGTCTTACTGAAAATGTTAAATCTCAAATTACTCTTGATGATGGAAGCAACTAAGAAGTTGTTGGAAAGGGGACAATTGTCGTTAGAACCTAAAACGTCTCGTCTAAATTGATTAGTGATGTTTTCTAAGTCCCCGGACTTACACAAAATTTATTATATGTGGGCAAATTAGTCCGAAGAGGCTACATGGTAAATTTTGACGATAACAATGTCTCATATTTGACAAGAAAAAGGGACAATTAATTACCACAACTCAAATACCTCCAACAAAATATGCCCAGTAAAATGCCAATGGAGAATAAGTGTGCCTTCAATCCTATTAATGATGTATCAATATTATCGTATTTAAGATTCGCGCACTTAAAATTGTTAAAACAAAAGGAAATGGTGAGACTTCCACCAATAATGAATGAAAGAAAAGTTTGTGAGGGTTGTATATATGCAAAATGCATAGATTACCCTTTCCAACTTCTTCTTGGAGGACTAGAGCTCTATTGGAACTTGTTCATGCATATATAGGAGCCCTAGCAAGAATCCGTCTCTTGACGGAAAACCATGTGTTTTGTTATTTGTTGTTGATTTCTCTTGCATGAGGTGGGTCAATTTCTTGGAGGAAAAAATCAGAAGCTCTTGCTCACTCCACATAAAAGGAATTATTTAAAAATTGGTATAACTTAGACGGATTTCTATAATAAATTATACTACGATTATATGCGCTTTGGTGAATGCTAGAACTTTACCAATTCAACAATCCCTATTGTTTAGATACCCTTATAATTTTTTGATTAATTGGTTTTCTTTGTGTTTTTGGTAATTGCTTTTTTTATTACAAGGAAGTTGTGATCATTAAAATGCCTCTATATTGGTGATGTTATAATAGATTTAATTGTGTTTAATAGTCTTATCAGTGGTAAGATTAAACTTATTATATCTTAAATAAATTGACTTGGAATTATTAAAAATTTAATATAATAGTTTCAATAACATAAGATGAAAATGGGTATATATAATTTAAAATCAAATAAGATCGATTACTCCCTCCGTCCCATATTAGTTACAACACTTTCTATATATGGTTGTCCCATATTAATTGCAACACTTCGATTTTAGGCATGAAACTACCGATATTTTATTATATATCACCCAACTAATATACCCCACTCATTCATTGATTTATGTGAAAAATATTAAAATATTACTCCCATACTATATTAAGTTCATAAAACTACCACATCACTTTCAATCACATCAACTTTTACAATAAATTAATATAACCAACATCCTACTTTATTAACTTCCTCAAACTATGTGCACAAGCTATTGTTGCGATCAATATGAGAAGGAGGGAGTATTATTTATCTGAAGTCAAATGAACAAAATTGTAACTAAAAATCTAATGGATTTAACTTAGTTGAACTGAACTGAAAAAATAGACCAAGCTTTTTTTTCGACAATTGGAACCAAGCTTTTTTGGACTGAAAAACAATGAATTGAACTGCAAGTAAGTTGGAGAGAACATAATATACTCCCTCATTTCCCATTTGATAATCCCATTTGGAATATGGGGGAAAACCAATGCGAATTGAGGTGGATGAGAGTCTTTATAATTTTATATTGTATAAAGTGTACTTTGATACTTTTTTATTTTGAAAAAGTTAGAGAGTGAAAGACAAGTGGACGATTGAGAAATAAATGATTCTAAAGTGGGTCCATATGTAAGACAAAAAGTAAAAATGTGTAGTAAATATTTGGTTATTGAAGGGTAAGATTGGGATATAAATGTTCTTAAAAGGTAAAAGATTCAAAGTGGGAAGAACTTTTAAAAACATTCCAAAAAGGAAAATGAAAACATCAAATGAGAACGGAGGGAGTAGATTCTAAGAAATTATAGGTATAATCATAAATGTACTAGTATTAATATGAAAAATTTTGAAAAAATTAATATACCAAAAATGTTATAATAGTGTTATACGTACATAAAAGTACTATTATTATACTCCCTCCGTCCGAGAAAACTTTATACACTTTGCTTTTCTATTCATTCCAGATTATTCTATACACTTCTATTTTTGGATATGACCCATTACTACTTTAGTCTGTTGACTTTTGACTTTTCAACCATTACCTACTACTCTCTCACATCCAAATAAAATAATACGCCATTTACTCCTATCACATCTACCTGTTCTATAAAATACAATTGATAACCAAATAACTTATCATCTAAACCTACGTGCACAATCAAGTATATAAAGCTTTATGCGACGGAGGGAGTAAACGTGTTACTTTTGTAAGAAAAATTATCAAATACAAATTTTCACATTGAAAATTTATATTAAAATCATAATTTGGTGAAAAAAATACCAAAATTTATAGTAATTAAGTAAAAATTGATACGTTTAATTCATAATGGATAAAGACAAAAATCATGATATTCGAGAACAAATGAGGGAATTGAGGGATAAGAAAAGACATCAAAGGCAATCATTGACCTTGAACCAAGAGGACGTGAACATGCACAAAGATGAACCAAATAGGCTGGTGAACATCCTGAAAATGCGGAAGGTTCCCACGACAATCAACCTCAAACATCCACTTCACTAGATAAAAGAGATTTTTTAATAAGTATGATACTACTTGTATTTTAACGGAATAAACTTATTTATATAATCCGTTATGTTAATATTGAAACCAATTTGACGCACACGTCGCGTATTTAGTATCTTATTATGTCTATGGGCCGGCTGCTACCTATCAGAAGATACACCGGGAGTATCATACAATAGGCCCCATAATATTTAACCCGCCCATGATTTTAAGATAGAAATCAATATTGATAGATCAAGCCATTGCTCCGTTATGTACATTTTCTGACAAGTCCTTGTAATTGCACATGCTCCTTGAGTATCTTCTTCTCTAATCTCAGCCGAGCTGTAGTTGCTTCGATGTCGCTACATATTTTATCAGTTTTCTTTCCATGATTGTTTTCTTCAATATTTAAATCCAACAATGGCTCACTTCCCACGACCTTTCCAAGTATTGTGGCCTGCTTCTCCTGATATGGAAGTACAAACATTATAAATTATTTTATGATAATACTAATTTTGTGATTAGTAATTAGATTATTTATCATCAATAATAACATAATATTGAGAAAGCATTTTATTTTTAATAAGAATATAAATTATAATAATATTAACATTAACATTTTAAAGACTGAGTGAGTAATTGTGATTAAGTTCTAAACATGACTAGCTACAACAACAACTAAGCCTTATTACCAAAATGATTTAGGGTCGGCTAACATGACTCATCAACTGAATTCGTTGCTAAAGGAGATGACATCGACAAGTGTGATAAAAAGTTTTAAAAAGGTTTTAAGTTTTAATAAGTTTTTAAACAAATTTTCAATAAGTTTTACGCTAAAACGTTTTAAAGGAAGTTTGATACAAAAAATTTTAACACAAAGACAAACACCATTAAAGATAAAGCAAATAAATAACATAATCACACCCCTTCCTCCACGTGAATACTGTCCCTCCACCGACATCATCCAACGCCATGCTCTCTTTGGTCCCAAGTAACCCCATATCACTTTCAATTACCTTCATCCAAGTCATCTTAGGTCTTCCCCTGCCCCTTACATTTGATTACTCCCCCCACTCTTCAAGTCTTCTCACCGGCGCATCACTTGATCTCCTTTTCACACGACCAAAATTTTCCCTCATCTTTTCTTCAATAGATGCAACTCCCCAAATCACTTCATTTTTAATTGGTCCTTCCTTGTATGGCCACACATCCACCGCAACATACGCATCTCCGCCATATTCATCTTATGAAGGTGGCATTGTTTCACTACCCAACATTCGGTGCCATATAACAAAGTATGCCTAATTGTCGTGCAGTAGAATTATCCCTTCAATATTTGGGGAATGTCGGAATCACAAAGGAACCCGGTGGAGATTTTCCACTTTAACCAACCCGCATTAATCCTGTGAGCCACGTCTCCATCGAGTTCTCCATCCTTTTGGAGAATAGATCCGAGGTAACGGAATATGTTCGATCCTTGAACCGCTTTGCTATCCAAAGTGAATGCCCCTACCTCGCTGCTTCTAACCCCACTAAACTTGCACTCCAGATACTCCATGTAACTTCTGCTCAATCTAAAACCACAAGCTTTCAATGTATGTCTCCACAATTCCAACTTACTTTCAGCACCATCCTTTTGTTTCATCAACCAACACAATATCTTACGCAAACATCATACACCACGATATATCGTCCATAAATGCAGAACCTTGATGCACTCCGATCGTAATAAAGAACTCTTTCGTCTTCCCTACTGTAGTCCGCACACTCGTAGTGGCCCCTCATACATGTCCTTGATAATATCATTATATTTTTGTTAAACACCTTTCTTTGCCAACACCCACCAAAGTATTTCTCTTGGTACTCTATCATATGCCTTCTCCAAATTAATGAAAACCATATGTAGATCCTTCTTCCTATCACGGTAATGTTCCATTGTCTGTCTCATGAGGTGAATGGCCTCTATATTCGATCTTCCTGGCATAAATCAAAATTTGTTCTTCGATATCTTCACATGTTTCCTAAGTCTTTGCCCAATCACCCGTTCCCAGAGTTTCATCATATGACTCATTAGTTTGATTCCTCGATAGTTAGTATAATCTTGTAATCGCCTTTGTTCTTATACAAAGGAATCAAAATACTCTTCCTCCACTCTGATGGCATTTTGTTGTGTCTCTAAATCACGTTGAAGAATGTTATCCATTCGATTCCTCTCCCCCTTAAACACCTCCAACCTTTGATAGGCATGCCGTCCGACCCTTTCTTCAATCCCATGGTGCATGTTTAACGCTACTACGACTTCTGCCTTTTGAATCCTCCACATAAACACTCGATTCAACATACTTGGGCGATGTGTACATCCTTTATGTCTTGTGCCTGTTCACCATTGAACAAGGTATCAACGTACGATCTCCATCTATCCTGTATCTCCTCGTCCTCCACAAGAATTCTTTGGTCGACACCTTTGATGCATTTTATCTTTCCTATGTCTGTTGGCTTCCTGTCCCTCATACACACAATTATATAAATATATTTTTCCCCTTCTTTCGAATCCAATCTTGCACAAAGCTATTGGTTTACCTTTGCTTTAGCTTCCTATACTGCCTTCTTGGTTTCTCTTCTAGCCTCCTTGTACACCTCATAGCTCACATCACTTCTATCTTTTGCCAATTGTTTATAACCTTCTCGTTTATTTTTTTATCGCTTGTCTTACCTCCTCTTTCCACCATGATGTGTCCTTACTTGATGGTATAATTCCTTTAGGTTCTCCAAGGACCTCTTTCGCCGCTTCCTTTATGCTAGATTCAATCTTTGTCCATGTCGAATCTACATCCATTTTCGTGTTACAAGTCCAAATATCTTCACCATCTATCTTAGCTAGAAGCTCTCTCTGTGCTCCCCTTGGAGCTTCCACCACTTGATTCGTGGCTCCACGTTAAGTCTTCGCTTTCTTAAAGACTCTTTACCCCGAAAATCAAGCACAACTAGTCTATGTTAGGTGGTTGCACTCTCACCCAGTATCACCTTCAAGTTTGTATACGTCTTTCGCCAAGCATTCCTTACTAAAAATATGTCAATCTGACTTGTGTTACTTCCACTCCTATACGTCACAATGTAAGATTCTCTTTTCTCAAACCAAGTGTTCATAATAGGAAGACCATGTGCTAGTGCGAAATCCAATATACCACTTCTAGCTTCATTTCTCTCCCCGTACCCAAAACCTCCATGAATGCTCTCATAGCCAAATCGACTAGTGTCCACGTGTCCATTAAGATCCCCGCCAATGATCAACTTTCACTAATAGGCACTCGTTGCACAACCTTCTCTTAATCTTTCCAAAATTGTTGTTTAATAGGTGCCTCCGGTCCTACTTGCGGTGCATATGCGCTTATGATAGCTACCACCTCAACCCCTAATACTAGTCTGATACTCATAATGCTCTCACTCTTCCTCGAAAATTTCCCCACATCATCAATACGTTGCTTATCAATGATGATGCCTACTCCGTTCCTACTCTAATCCTTTCCGGAGTACCAAAGCTTATAACCACATGGAGCTAGTTCTCTTGCTTTTGACCAACCCACTTAGTCTCTTGAAGGCCAATTATGTGAATCTTTTGCCTCCTCATAACCACCACCACCTTGCCAATCTTCCCATTAAAGAGGCAATGTTTCATGTTCGAAAATGCATCCTATTACCCCTACTACTACCACTACCCTGGAATAGCTTCTTTACCCGCACCCATCCCTAATGCAAGAACCCTTGCATATTTGACACCATCCTTGGGCGTAGGGATGGCGCGCCGCTTCCGGGCGATGACCTAGCAACCCTTGCATACTCATCACTACACCTTGGCCTATGAAGTGTAGCGCGTCGCTGAGTGGAGAACACCACCACGTTTTTCATTTGTCGATTCATGTCATGGTATGGGGCTATGTTTTACGTTAGCCACCTCAGACCTACCGCAACTCTCCTCCTTTATCCGGCCTTGAGACCGGCAGTGAATGTCACATAGACACTCACTGTTGGAGTTCTAAGCATGACTAGCTTTACAAAGTTAATAATTGATGTTATAAATATAAGATAACAAATGATGTTTTATTATTTCGAATGTCAATGCAATAACCAAAAATTTGTTATCAATACTAAAATTTAAAAGAAGTGGTGTCACTAGGTAGAACATTACAAGCTCATTATACTATATTTTCTACAGTTATTCTTAAGTATAAATGTTACACCATAAGGATTCTTAGTGGAAGCTCCACACTTATCTCTGCAGTTGGTGGGGCTAGAGACTCCGCCCCTCATCCTCTTCAGCCTTTATCGCCCTCACTTCTCCATGTTGCTCAATTGATGCGACCGGATGGTGGATGTAATGCTTCTCTTATTTGGAGTACTTTCACTTGCCCGACTGCACGATGTATCCTTTCGGTCCCTTTACTTCAATTTGCACCTGCAGGACTAAATTAGCTTGTCTGACGGCTTACTCCTCATGGCCTTTACTCTACGCGGTCTGGTTACCTTTTAGGGAGTTTTTTGGATATAGAAACTTCCCCCTAAGTGGCTCCTTTTTCCTGTGCAAATTGTTACACGATATTCTACCTACAAAAGTCAATTTACAGAAGCGAACAATAGAGGTTTCTCTGCACTGTTCGTGCTGTGGTGATAAGGACCAGGGGCATCTTTTTCGGGACTGCACCATTTCTCACCGCAGCTCGGCGGCTTCCCCTTGGGTGTCTGTTGTATTGCTGCACACATGGGCTTATCTGATTGGGATAAGAACTTCCTCTACTACGTCTCCAATCTCCTAGAAGCCTGTTCCTCCATGACTCTATGCTTTACGAGTATGCTTTGGAGATTCTTGTCTCACCGTAATCATATCATTTTCCGTGGTATTGGGTGCAATTCGGCTGCTAACATGGCTATGCAGGAGGAATTATATGCTCATTGGCTACCAATTTGTTCCTCCTCTTCGCCCTTGGAGACCTCTGCCACGCCCCTAGTCATGACAGTCCCATCTTCAAGCTCGGTGGCCCCTATATCTCGCCGTTAGCTGCACTTCTCTATGTTGATGGTACCTAGAAATAAGATAGACATATGGTTGTCCGTGCGGTTGTGGGCTGTTATCTTTATCATCCACCTTACTCCTTGCAGGCTAGGCAACGCGTATTTTTGCCTCCTCCCCAATACAAACTGAACTCATTGCCCTTAAGGAGGGCCTCCTTTGGGTTTATGATCATAGGAACAACATACGAGAGGTATAAACTGGTACTGACTCGTCCATTGTTATTCGTAACTTGGCTGATCCTACTACTACTACTTTTGAGAATGGGGTTTTGTTCGTGATATCATTTTTATGCCTCTACTTTTCAGTCATTTGTTCGTCAGAAAATTGATTGGTTCGTTGTATGAGTCCCCCACGAGCTCGCAACGTAAGCTCCTCGGCGGGATTAGTTTGTTTTCTTTGTTTTCTTGTTGTAAAAAAAAAGAACCCACACATGTTTCCATAAAATTAGAAACAAAAAATCTTGTGTATTTAACCGTTCATTGCACCGTGATTTCACCATCCAGATCGTCTACCACCCTGTGCCACCTGTTGTGCCACATGTGCCAGAATTCTAAACCTTCCTACGATTCACGGGGTGGTGTCGTTCAGCATAAAAAAACTCAATCAAGCACACAAAGATATCGTAGAAATAATGAATCAAATAGAGGAAGAGAAAGACCAAACCAGATATTATTATGGTTTCGAAGGGCGTGTAGGTGTTTCCAAGGTTAGGGGTGGAGTTTCGGGTGGTTTTGTTGATCTTTTATAGGGCGGGTGATGTTTCAAAATAATAGACAACACGATTGATGATCTTTGCGAGTAAAACATACTCCATCCGTCCCATATTACTTGATACACTTTCCATAGTCGTCTGTCCCAAAATACTTGATACACTTCTAAAAATAGCATGGTCCTATACTAAAAATATAGTTTTATTATGGATGTGTCCACATTTGTCCTATTGCATTCTCTCTCTTAGCTTTTTATTTTACTTTTTACAATACACCCATGTCCCACATTTGTCCCACATTGTATTTACTTTACTTACTTAAAGAATATCAGCAACAAATGACTCACAATAAAGTAAATAAGTCAAATAACACTCCTAAAACTCTGTGACGGCCAAACTGTATTAAGTTATATAGGACGGAGAGAGTAAATTATAGAATTCAAATCTAGCTCTTATGACGAATGATCAAATAGATCTTATTTTGAGATATGCGCCCTGCAAGATAACCAGCGAAACAAGCTTTTAAGCTAACTAGCAAAGCCACAAGCTATAGGCAGTACCTTTTGGTTAGCTTTACTATTGAGGAGTACATCACCCTTCCTTTAGTAAACTAACATCGTCGGACATTGTGTTTTATAATATTGTTGTTAAGATAATATTTAGAATAATATCTTCTAATATCTTGCTAAATCTTTCAAAATTAATGAAAGGCAAGCTTTGCCATATTATTGACATGGTATCAAGAGCCAAAGTTTTTTTCTAACCCTAATACAACCCCCTATCGGCGCTATGGCCGAAGAAATACCACCCCCAATCGGCGGTGCAGCCAACATCCGGGCTACTTCCCTCTTCTTCCTCGGTCGACAAGACAGACCCGGGGATTTTATCACTCCCGCTCGCCTTAAAGAAAACAACTTTGATTCATGGGCATGTGCATTTTGCGTTGCTCTTTGTTCCCGTCGTAGATTTGGATTCTTAGATGGCACTATTATGGAGCCAAAGGCATCGTGCATGGCCGATGATTGGAGTACCATTCACTATCTGTTATTTTCTTGGATCACGAATACTATTGATCCAGAGGTTAGTGCAACCCTTTCTTACTATGATAATGCGTTGTGGGAGGATTTACATGAATGATACTCTGTGGTTAATGGGACTCGTATACATCAATTAAAATCTGATATAATTCGTTGTGAACAAACAAAAACGATGTCTATGGCCACGTACTTTGGAAAATGGAAGGTCTTGTGGGATGAATTGGCCCTTCACGAGCCTTCTTTACCTTGTAAGTGTGGTGAACTTGGCCCCACCCTCCTTAAACGGCGCGATAACGAGCAATTACATCAATTTCTTTTTGGCTTATACTCTGATTATTATGGTACTCTGTGCTCCTCTTGGCTTGCTGAGGATCCTTTGCCATCATTGAACAAAGCTTTTCAACAAATTTCGCAAGAGGAACGGGTTCGAGGCTTTACTCGAGCTAAGGAAGAAAAGCCGGAAGTTCTTGGTTTTGCCCTTCTATATAGATTCACGTGGAAGGGGGAGTACGCCTCCTCGTTCTACCAAAACCGGCCTTACTTGCTCTCATTGTCACAAAATTGGGCATGATGACACTATTTGCTTCTGTCTTCATGGTAATCCTGAGTGGTGGTATGAAAAATTTGGCAAACGTACTTCGTCTCATCCTTCCGCTGGCCGTGGGCGAGGTGTTGCTCGAGCCATTGCCACTTGTCTTGAGGGTGCTTCTTCTTCAGCACCTCCTATCACTCCTGATCAGTGGCAAGCTTTCTTTTCCACGTTTGGTAATGCATCTTCTACTCCCTCGAACCGTTTGAATGGTAATTTGGAGATTTCTTCTTGGATTATTCATACAGGCTGCACTCATTATGTAACGGGAGATCGTTCTTTCTTATGTGACATTATGACTATTGCTGATTGCCCTGTTTGTCTTCCTAATGGGGATTCCGTCCTTTCTACTCAAGCAGACACGGTTCATTTGAGCGACACGTTTGTCTTACATCACGTCTTATATATGCCTCATCTTCGCTGTAACTTAATCTCTGTTACTAAGCTCAGTGATGCCTTGTCTTTTTTTGTCACTTTCTCTGCTAACATTTGTGCTATTATGAACCTTCGCTTGAGGGCGTTGATTGGAACGGGTGAGAGACGGGATGGACTTTACTACCTTCGGTAGCAACCTACAGCTTTTGCAGTCACTGTCGACAGTTCAGCTTCTTCAGACTCTGCACTCTGGCACAAAAGATTGGGGCATCCATCCGAGGCTTTGGTGAAGTTACTTCCTTTCGTTACTAGTGCAACTCATTTAGATAGAGGATGTGTCATTTGTCATCAAGCTAAACAACATAGATGTAGTTTTTCTTTAAATGAAAATAAAGCCACTCAGATTTTTGAGATGGTTCATTGTGACTTATGGGGTCCGTATGCGACACCCTCCTCTTGTGAATCAAGATATTTTTTGACATTGGTTGATGATTATTCCCGTGCTGTGTGGGTCTATTTAATGGTTGATAAAAAAGAGGTTTTTGGTTTGTTCATGTCGTTTGTTTCTATGATTAAACGTCAATTTTCACAAGAAATAAAAATTGTGCGTAGTGATAATGGAACGGAGTTTAGGTGTCTTGAAGGTTATTTCAATGCTGTAGGGATTATCTTTCAAAAATCATGTGTGGGCACTCCTCAATAAAATGGGAGGGTAGAACGCAAGCATCAACACATTTTGAATGTTGCTCGCGCTTTACGCTTCCAAGCCCATCTTCCTATAACTTTTTGGGGTGAGTGTGTGTTAGTTGTGGCTCATGTGATTAATCGGACACCCTCTATGTTGCTTGACAAGAGAACCCTGTATGAATTGCTTTTTGGTGTCCTCCTCTTTTTGATGCTTTGAAAGTCTTTGGATTTCTCTGTTTTGCCCATAACCAAAGGTCTAAAGGGGACAAGTTTGCTAGTCGTAGTCGGAAGTGTGTGTTTGTAGGATACCCGTTTGCTAAGAAAGGGTGGTTGCTTTATGATCTTGAACTACATGAATACTCTGTGTCTCGTGACGTAAATTTTTTTGAGGACATATTCCCTTATTTGGATCTGGAGGTGATGAATTTTACGCCCCCGAATCATGAAAGTGAGAGTGCTACGTGCGTGGATTGGGATGCATATCTTTTTGTGACATTTGATGACAATGCACGCAGCCCGCGGGCGCGGGATGTTGAACCCGCGGGTGGGCAGCTTCGTGGTGAACATTTGGATTGTGAGGCCGCAAGTGAGATGCAGGCGCGGGGTGTTAAACCCGCGGGCGGGCAGCCTCTTGGCGAGGGTATGCACAGTGATCCTGCGGGCAGCTTGCGGGCGCGGGATGTCGAGTGCCTGCTGGCGCGGGGCGATGAGGCCGCGGGTGAGCAGCCGCTTGGCATATCAAGGCCAAGTGAGTCCGCGAGTGAGCATTCGTCACATTTAGAGGGTGTGAATGAGGAAGGTAATGGTAATATTGTTGTGAATGAGGACAATGCCGCGATTAATGATACTTTGGGTCGTGGTATGCGTGAAAAACGACAATATGTGCTTCTCAAAGACTTTTTTACCTACACTCCGGGCTCGAAATCTCAAAGCTTGAACAATCCATCTTAGTCTCCACCTACTGTAATAGCATCCTCAGGTACGTCATTCCCTATAGCACATTATGTTAGTTGTGATAAGTTTTCTGTGAAACATAGACATTTCTTGGCAGCTATCACTGCAGCTTTGGAGCTGCAATCATTTAAGGAAGCAATGAAATATCATGAATGGCAAAAGGCCATGCAAACTGAGATTCAACCTCTTGAAAATAATGGCACTTGGACGATGGAATCACTCCCTGTAGGCAAAAAGGCACTAGGGAGCATATGAGTGTATAAAATAAAGTACAATTCAGATGGTAGCATTGAGAGATTAAAAGCTCGTCTTTTGGTCTTTAGGAATCATCAAACCGACGACCTCGACTACAACGAGACATTTGCTCCTGTGGCAAAGATGGTTACCGTTCGTGCGTTCTTGTCTATTGCCGCCTTTAAAAATTGGGAATTGCACCAGATGGACGTCCACAATGCGTTCCTTCATGGGGACTTGAACGAGGAGGTGTACATGAAAATCCCTCCTGGTTTTGGTTCTTCGTCTTCGAATCAGGTTTGCCGTCTTCGCAAATCTCTCTATGGTTTGAAAAAGCTCCTCGTTGTTGGTTTGCAAATTTGGTTTCAGCACATAAGGATTATGGGTTTTGTCAGTCCTACTCTGATTACTCATTATTTACATACACTAAGTCAGGTGTTCAGATTAATGTTTGGGTGTATGTAGATGATCTTATTCTCTCAGGCAATGATTCCGCTGCTTTGAACGACTTTAAAGCCTATTTGGGGCGTTGCTTTCATATGAAGGATCTAGGGGTTCTCAAATATTTCTTGGGTCTCGAGGTTGCACGTAGCTCCAAAGGTATATTTATGTGTCAACGGAAGTATGCTCTAGATATTATTTCAGAAGCAGGGTTGCTCTGTTCAAAGCCAGCAGCCACGCCTATTGAGTAGAACCACCATCTTGGTCGTGATGACGGTCCTCTTCTTAATGATCCTGAGCCCTAGCGACGTCTTATGGGTCGTCTCATCTATATTGCCGTCACACGTCCTGACTTGACCTATGATGTCCATGTTCAGTCCCAGTTTATGCATGCTCCTACATAAACACACTTGGAGGGTGCGCATCATATTGTTCGCTATTTGAAAGGATGTCCAGGGCAGGGTATATGCTTAGTGCGGATAGTGACTTATCTCTACAGGGTTGGTGTGACTCTGACTGGGCAGCTTGCCCCGTCTCTCGTCGATCTCTTACGGGATGGTTAATGTTTCTGAGTGCTTCTCCTATCTCATGGAACACTAAGAAATAGCATACCGTTTCTCGTTGATTGTCACTTGTGAGCTGAAGTGGCTCAAGGGTCTTCTTTTGAGTTTGGGAGTACATCATCCTAAAGCCATTCCTCTCTTTTGCGATAGTCAGTCAGCCTTACATATAGCAAAGAATCATGTCTTCCATGAACGCACAAAGCACATTGAGGTTGATTGTCACTTTGTGCGAGATGCCATACAGGATGGTCTTATTGCTCCCTCATATGTTCCTACCACAGATCAACTAGCTGATGTTGTCACTAAGGTGCTTGGAAAGAAGCAATTTTAGTTTTTACTCCCAAGTTGGGCATTTCTGACTTGCATGCTCCAACTTGCGGGGGTGTTAAGATAATATTTAGAATAATATCTTCTAATAACTTGTTAATATCTTTTGTATTTATCTTTTAGCATATATTTAGCTTTCCAAGTTTAGTTGATGTATATATACTCTTTCACAATTAATGAAAGGTAAGCTTTGCCATATTATTGACAATTGTAAAAAATGAGTTGGTCTATTTAAGTCTAAGTAAAAACAATGAAGTCTCTGAAGGTATCTTTTTATATCAACAGAAACGAATTTCATGAGCAAATCTCCATTCAACAAGAATTTCAGACCAACAAAAATAGTAATTCGATGATTCATAATGTAAGAATATCTTGAGCAACAAAGAGAAGCCAGTTCAAGGATACAGCCAACAGACAGGCAAACAAACAACCCAAACAAAACAGCAATACTAGAAAACACTAGATATAGCCAGAATAAAATTGAAAAAGAGTATAAACGTCAAGGTTCACAAACATAAATCCAAAAACCAGTCTCTGTCATAGGAACTCTAGAGTTGCATAACAGACAGGCAAACAAACAACCCAAACAAAACAACAATACTAGGAAACACTAGATATAGCCATAATAAAATAGAAAAAGAGGATAAAGGTCAAGGTTCACTAACATAAATCCAAAAACCAGGCTCTGTCATAGGTACTCTAGAGTTGCATATTACATATATTCTTCACCATTAAGCTTAATTCATACGGTGTGTACTGAACTAGAACAACAGGTCTGCAAACATTAGGATTCTAATTATTTCTGGCCTTCCAAATGTGATACATTAAAGGAGAAAGAACAAGTAAACAAACTTTCCTCTTGCCAGGCAGATTCATTATCTCCAGCCCAAACTCTCATTCTTCTTAGGTAGATATTCCCACCGGGAATGATCTTTAATGTAAATGAAGGAACCCCTTCAACCCAAGGAATATCATAATTATTTGCAATATACCAAACACATTTTCCTATTGCTGCAATATACCAAGAAGCAGCATTCGTGATTCCCCAACAACCATAATATTTTGTTCTACAAAGCTAATCCCATGAAACATGCGGAGTTTTGTTTAATTTAACTTTTCCAGACCATATAAAAGCCCTATTATATTGACAACTTCTTGGAGAGAATAAAATTTGTGACCAGTAAATGTAGGCTTAAAAACACATATCCAAAACAACTCTAGCACTATAGGAGTTTATCACATAGAATCTAACAGTTAGAGGCAGAGATATTATTTGAGGCGATGGGAACACCTAAAGGGAAAGACCCTTTCTGAAAATCAGAGAAGCCCCCAATAGCATATTGGCTTTCAAGGGTCACATTGCCAAAATAGATTATAGATTTAGAACTATTGGCAACCTAGCCAGAGGAGAGTTCAAAGGTTTTCATGACTCTAAGAAGAAGGAAGATAGAATGTTTTTCACCCCTTAAAAATAACATGAGATCATCTGCAAATACCACACGAGATAGTTTAAAAGCTTTGCATCTATAGTGGAACTGGAAAAGGTGATAATCTGTGGGCCAAGCAAGAGTTCTAGATAGATACTCCATGTTTGTAACAAAAAAAAAGAGGAGAGATAAGATCCCCCTGTCTTACCCCTCTTTTCCCATGAAAAAAACCACATAACCTACCTTCAATGCATAGGGGAAAAGAAGGGGTAGAAATACACTACATGATCCACATAACAAACTTAAGTAGTAGGGAATTTGAATTTAAAAGGAGGTTTACAATGAAATTCCAGTTTAAGGAGTCTTAGGCCATCCAAAGATCACCTTAATTGTAAATCTCGGAGGAAAAGAATTAGTGTTGTATTGCTTCATGAGATCTAAGGCTAGCAGAATATTATAAAAAATAACTCTGTCAGAGATGAAAGCCCATTGAGTATCACATATAACAAAAGGGAAGAACAACTTTCAATCTTGAACATGACATCCTCGATAAAGCAATGAATCTGAATTGAGTGATATCATGAGGATGATCAACTTTCGGGGGTTAAGGTGACTATGGTAGCATTTATTTGCTTAAGAAGCCTTCCACGATGAAAGAAGTTAAGCAGAATATCCACAACTCTTTGCCAATGATGTTCTAAGCTCTCTTGAAGAATTGGCTAGTGTAACCAGCAGGACTGGGAGCACTATTATAATTAATGGCAAAATATCTTATTTCACGTCCTCAATAGAGAAAGGCTTGCAATGATTTGTTTGTTAAGCAGAGTTGAGAGTCTCTCCCATACCAATAAGTTTTGATATAACTTTAAGAGAGCAAGGTTGCCCTTCCCAAGCAACTGTTTATAATAGTCCACAAAGGCAGAATATATATCAGTGGGGGAGGAAAGCCAAGAGCCATAACTGTTCATCAAACTACAATTATCGTTCTATATTCTCGTTCTTTTGAAGAAGGCATGAAAGAAGGCTGTTTATCATCACCCTCCTTAAGTCAATGAACTGTAGCTTTTTGCTTAAGGAACCTAATATTAGTTATTTGATTTTCAAAAGCAATAGATCTAGCATTGAACTCGGCCTGAATAAAATTAAAGCAGGATTGCTAGAATCACTATGTAGAGTAGTCTCGGCTAAAAGAAGATCAAATTTAGCTATGTGCTTGCTCAAGATTGGAGAACCCGTGTCTATTTAACTCTTAAAACACTCTTTTGAGCCTTTTTAGCTTCTAAACAACTCTATACATAAGAGAGCCATTAAAATGTTCACACCAAATATACCAACTTTATCATCAAACGAAGGAGGACTTGACCACATATTGAAATATCTGACGGGTTTTGGCTTTAAAAGGACAACATAATCAGTTTTGCTAATACAAGGACAGTGATCAAAGCAAACTTCGGGAAGGAAATGAGCCACAGAGCCAAGGAAGGTAATCGTCCATTTACCATTGCAAACAACCCTATTAATTCCTAATAAAACCCTATTTTCACCCTCTTGTTTGTTGTTCTAGGTGTAGAAAGAACCAGAAGAGTGAAGGTCACGGAGGTTGCAATCATTTAGACAAGTCTTGAAAGGTAAAACCTCTTCAATAGTGAAATGAAAGCCAACTCTTTCATTTAAATGAAGGATGTTATTGAAATCACCCATCACCGACCAAGGATCAATCATACCAACACTAAATCTACTCAGATTGTGCCAAAGAGCCTCTCTCAGCTTAGCATCATTAAGGTCATAGACCATAGTTAAGAAGAAAGTAGTGCTAGAGTGTTTTTAACAATTTTCACATGGAAAAAAAGGAGCATTGATCTCTAAAATATCAACGTCCAACTAAGTATGTTAGTGGGGCGGGTTTCGTGGAGACCCTCCCCACACCCGCCCCAATTAGAAGAGGATGGGGGAGGTTGCAAGGGTGATGGGGCGGGTGTGGATGATAGTGTATCCGCCCCATCCCCGCCCTCCCCGCTTTATCCTTGCCATGGCTATCAATTGTCAAATACATATATGTTTTAACAGTTTTATTTCTAAAATACTTTCATTTTTGGGTAATTCTTCATGGCGACCTTATGATATTGTTCTTTCTACATGGTGGAAGCAAAATGTTTTGATTTTCTAAAGCGACCTCAAAGTTTTGTTTGTTGAACTAGGGTGTGCAAAGCGCGAACTAACAACTCACTCAAAGTGCGTTAACTAACCAACCCCTAGACCCTAGCTAATCTACCTAAAAAAGTCCAAAACACATTTTATCTCCACCGGTTTCATCTTCTTCGTCAATGGTGGAACTTAAACGAATTGTATTGCTGCCTATTTGTGCGCTTTGACCAAGAAATTTGGTAATTGGGGAAAGAATAAAGCATAGAGGCGAGGATGATTCATTTCTAGGCTAGACAATGCGGTGCAGCCATAATTGTTCTTTGATCTTGTTCAATGAAATTACTTTGTTACAACCAGTTCTCCAAATCCTCCACAATTTATCTACAATGACTTATTGTAGAATGTGCCACATTAACAATTTTCAACTCGCTCAAAATTGGTTTTTCAATTACACCTCCTCCTCTTCAATAGTTGAAATAATATTTAGTGGTGTTAGAACTCGTAACCGGGAAAACAAAGATGAACACAACAATGACAACAACGAACGAAAGATCCTTTAGGCGTGTATGGGAACACTTTCCCAAAAGCGATATTCCGACCCTATACGAAGCACGGGTTGCACGGAATTCACCTCCGAGATACAAAGAAGAACAGTGAATATCACGCTCGTATGAGATTCACCAAATGAGAACAAATGTGTTTGTGAGAATTGCTTTGATGATCAATATAGAATGAGAGAAAACTTAAGAGTGCTTTGAGAGAGTATGAAATCATATGAACATTCATCAGAGCTCTTGCCTCTTATAATGCACGTTGATTCTTTGGAAAAACCGACCTCAACCGCTCAATAAACATGAAACGGTCTAAAAAGATCGTCCATAAACGGCCCAGTCGCGAGTCGCGACCATACGAAATCCGAAGCACCAAGGAAGCAGACGCTCATCGCGAGGCGCGACGACCATCGCGAGTCGCGAAGGCCCACAGGTCGCGGGCCGCGACGTAGGTCGCCCCCCGCGAGCCTGCCCAGCTCGTTTGTTGCGTTACTTGTTGCGTTGCTTGTTGCTTGCTCCACATTACTCACCTTAGTTTCCAAAGACATAACACCACAACATGCACATCTAAACATCACTTAAGTAGCGACACCATAACCAAGCATCTTAAGTTAATGTTTCATGAATATTATCAACCAAATACTCTAAATATTCAACAATCCTCCCCCATTTAGAGTATTCTAAAAGATACTAAGCATAAAAACATCATCAAAACAAACAACCTCATGCATCAATGAAAGTGTACTAAGACTTGAACTTCCACCTAGTATAATATACATTCCAAGAGTCCGTATCCGAAAGGTGTCGCAAGCGATTGAACCAATCTCAATGCATAGTGGAAAACTTGAAGATACCATACACACAAGATTAAATATTTGAACTCATTAAACTTGACACTTAAAGCCATGTGTCCGTATCATTCATAAGGGTATCATAGCTATGCCCCTATAGCTACTTGAAGAGGCTAAACTTCACACTTACATAGGTAGAACTCTTAAATAAACATGCCACTATGACAAGGCATAACAACAAAACTATTAAGATTTACAACCTCTTTACAACATCATAGTCAATATAAGAACAATACTCGAGGATACTTACAAATGTTCTTCAATCATCAAATGAAGGAATTAATCTTATTGAACTTAAGACCCAACGTCTTATTGGGCGTTAAGTTAAGATTCCCTCACTCGTGATTAACTAAGGGCTCGAATCCAAGACCGATTGCCATCCTCTTCACCGTATCTCTAGCCAAGGCCTTAGTAAAACAATCCGCTAGATTATACGTAGTCCGCACATAGTCAACAGTCATAACACTATCCTTGATAAGTCCTTGAATATATGAATGCCGCGCGCCAATGTGCCTTGACTTATCATTATAAACTTGACTATATGCCTTTGCCAAAGCTGCATCGTTATCACAATGTATCGCTATGGGCAATATTGGTTTTGGCAACAAAGGAATCTCAATCATGAGATTATTTAACCACTCCGCCTCTTTACTAGCCGAGGACAAAGCAATGAACTCCGAAGTCATGGAGGAGTCCGTAATGCAAGTTTGCTTCTTAGAAGCCCAAGAGATAGCACCTCCCCCAAGTAGGAAAACGTATCCACTTGTGGAAGAGTGATCCTCTCTATTAGAGATCCAACTTGCATCCGAATAACCTTCTAAAACCGAAGGATATCCACTGTAGGATAAACCATAATATTTGGTTTTCCCCAAGTACCTTAAGACATGACGAATAGCATGCCAATGCTTCATACTAGGGTTACTAGTATACCTACTAAGCTTTCCTGCCGCAAATGCGATATCCGGCCTAGTACTCGTCATAACATACATCAAACAACCTATGATCCGTGCATACTCATGTTGAGATACCGCACTACCATCATTTGGCATTAATTTTTCACTTGGATCCATAGGAGTTGATACAAAAGAGCAATCACTAACATTGAACTTCTTAATTACCTTTTCAATGTAGTGTGTTTGAGATAAACTCAATTTACCATTGCTTCTTTTAATTCTTATGCCTAGAATGACATCCGCTTCACCTAAATATTTCATGGAGAACATTGATGATAGGAAAGCCTTTGCCCACTCAACTCGTGACAAATCAGTCCCAAAAATCAACATGTCATCTACATATAGACAAATCATAACACCATGACCTAAGTCATCAAATTTGCTATATACGCACTTGTCCGAATTATTTAACTTAAATCCGTTAGACAACACAACCTCATCAAACTTTTGATGCCATTTCTTAGGTGCTTGTTTTAGCCCATACAAAGATCTAACGAGTTTGCAAACTTTACCTTCTTCACCTTTTACAACAAACCCTTCGGGTTGTCTCATGTAAACCTCCTCATCTAGCTCTCCATTTAAGAACACAGTCTTAACATCCATTTGATGGATCACAAGGTTGTGTATAGCCGCAAGAGCAATCAACAACCTTATAGTAGATATTCTAGCAACGGGTGCATATGTATCTAAATAATTGATACCCGACTTTTGGGAAAAGCCTTGAGCCACCAACCGGGCTTTGAACTTATCAATAGTTCCATCAATTTTCATTTTCTTCTTGAAAATCCATTTACACCCAATAGGTTTACACTTGGAAGGATCCGCCAAAACCCATGTGTTATTTCCCATGATGGAATCCATCTCATCATCAATAGCTTCCTTCCAAAAAGGAGCATCTTGAGATCTCATAGCCTCATCATAAGTCAAAGGATCACCTTCCACAGTAAACACATATGGAAATTTAGTCAATATAGAACTTCCAGATCCTTCAACTAAATATACATGAAAATCCGGGCCAAAGGATTTCTCCTTTCTTGCCCTTTTACTTCTCCTAGGTTGTGATGAAGTCGATGCTACATTCTTATCTAGAGTTTGTTCATCTAATTCTTGATCATTTAAAGACCGATCACCTTCTTGAATAATGGTACTTGGAGTTACATCCTTTGGTCTAGGAATTGATGAATATCGATTTTCATCAAAGATTGCATCTCTTGACTCCACAATAGTGTGAATTGACCAAACATCATATTGTTCTATAACATAGAACCTATAGGCCTTGATATGAATAGCATACCCTACAAAGATGCATTCAACTCCCCTTTCACCTAACTTTTTAAGTTTAGGTTCCGACACTTTTACAATTGCCCTACAACCCCAAACTCTATGTTAACTTAGATTTGGTTTTCTTTTGTACCATAATTCATAGGGTGTAACTTTGTTCTTTTTAATAGGAATGCGGTTTAATAAATAACAAGCCGTTAAAACCGCTTCACCCCAAAATCCATCACTTAAACCCGAATAGGATAACATAGAATTTACCATTTTTGTAAAGTTATATTCTTTATTTCCTCTATACCATTTTGTTGTGGTGTATAACTCGCGGTTCTTTCATGTATGATTCCTAATGATTGGAAATAACTAGGATCATGGTATTCACCACCCCTATCGGTTCTAAGCCATTTTATTTTGTCATTTAGTTGCAATTCAACCTCGTTTTATAGATCTTAAACTTATCTAGAGCTTCATCTTTAGTTAATAGAAGATAAACATAACAATACCTAGAATAATCATCTATAAATGTTATGATATACTTGTTATTACCTAAAGAAGGAGTGCTATGGAAATCACATAGGTCAATATGCACCAAATCAAGCAAACTAGTATCTCTTTCCACATTATTAGGGAAACATTTTTTGGTTATCTTTGTAAGCATGCATGTTCTACACTTCTCTATGCTTGGATCAAAACTAGGAATCAAATCATCCTTTGACATAGAATATAACTTTCTATAATTAACATGACCAAGCCGATAATGCCAAAGAGAAGAACTATCATTAACAACGCAAACATTGTTTAACAAAGTATTCGAAATACTTAACTTGAACATACCATTACATAAATAACCCAAACCAACAAAAGACCCTCCTTTAGATAAAATAAACTTGTCCGACTCAAATACCATTTTAAAACCTATTCGATTCAAGATAGCTCCCGAGACTAGATTCTTTATAAGGTCCGGATCAAATACAACATCTCTTAAAACAAGAGACTTTCCGGAACTAAAAACTACCTCAACTTGTCCTACTCCTAAGACTTTAGCGGTAGAATCATTTCCCATGTAAAGAACTTCTCCTTCATCCGCCTCCTTGAAGGTCTTGAAAAGAGATCATTCCTTGCATACATGTCTTGAAGCTCCCGAATCGATATACCATGAACAATCATCCTGTACACAAAGGATTTCAGAAATTGTACACACATAATTCAAAACCGAATTAAGTGAAACTTGTGCACATGTACCTTGCTTGGGTTGGGTATGGCTTGACTCGCCTTTCCCACCACCATGCCCATTCTTGCTCATCTTTTTCTTCCAAATGGTGCAATCCTTCTTGAAGTGACCGGGCTTTCTACATTTCCAACAAGCTCATTGTTATCCTCCTCCACCAAACTTTGGTTTCTTACCATAGTTTCCCTTGGTGAAGTTATGTGCCCTCTTCTTAAGATTACAGTAATTAGACTTTCCATCCTCCACCATGTTAATAGTGGAAGACTTAAGATTTACCTCCTTTTGACCATCTTGAACCCGAATGCCCTCTTCAATCCGAAGATGAGCACCCAATTGTTCAATAGTCATTTCATCCTTCCTATGTTTCAAGCTATTTCTAACATCTTTCCAAGAGGAGGGTAATTTGTCGATTATTGAAGAAACGGAAAATTTTTCATCCATACTAATATCATGTTGTTTAAATCTTCCTAAAATTCTTTGGACTTCATGGAATTGCTCCATAATTGGCCTAGACTCAACCATTTTAAAGTTATTAAAATTGCTCACTAGAAATTTCTTACTAGAAGCATCTTCGGCCATGTATTTAGACTCTAAGTCATCCCAAAGAACTTTAGCGGATTCATAGTATTGATAAATATCAAAGAGATCATCGGACATACCATTGACAATGTGACCACGGCATATGTAGTCGTCGTTCTCCCACTTCTTCCTCTTCCTCGTAGCTTCAATCGTCTCATCATCCACTTCAATAGGCTTCGGGGATGTGAGAACGTAGACCACCGCCAAAGAGGTAAGAAGAAAGTGCATCTTCTTTTGCCATCTACGGAAACCCACGCCTTCAAACTTGTCAAGTTTGTGAAAATTCGCTGTCATCTCATGGAGTGTAGCCATCTAAAAGTGAATATCGCTTTTGGATTGTTAGAACTCGTAACCGGGAAAACAAAGATGAACACAACAATGACAACAACGAACAAAAGATCCTCTAGGCGTGTATGGGAACACTTTCCCAAAAGCGATATTCCGACCCTATACGAAGCACGGGTTGCACGTAATTCACCTCCAAGATACAAAGAAGAACAGTGAATATCACGCTCGTATGAGATTCACCAAATGAGAACAAATGTGTTTGTGAGAATTTCTTTGATGATCAATATAGAATGAGAGAAAACTTGAGAGTGCGTTGAGAGAGTATGAAAGCATATGAACATTCATCAGAGGTCTTGCCTCTTATAATGCACGTTGATTCTTTGGAAAAACCGACCTCAACTGCTCAATAAACATGAAACGTTCTAAAAAGATCGTCCGCAAACGGCCCAGTCGCGAGTCGTGATACAGGTTGCGAGTCGCGACCATACGAAATCCGGAGCACCAACGAAGCAGACGCTCATCGCTAGGCGCGACGGCCATCGCGAGTCGCGAAGGCCCACAGGTCGCGGGCCGCGACGTGGGTCGCCCCCGCGAGCCTGCCCAGCTCGTTTGCTACGTTGCTTGTTGCTTGCTCCACATTACTCACCTTAGTTTCCAAAGATATAACACCACAACATGCACATCTAAACATCACTTAAGTAGCGACACCATAACCAAGCATCTTAAGTTAATGTTTCATGAATATTATCAACCAAATACTCTAAATATTCAACAAGTGGAGGGGTTGGTAATGATGGGCGTTATAAGTGAGAGAGAGTGCTAGTTTTTGGATTCTGTGAAAGGGAAAGAGGATATCAAAGAAGATGAACATGAATTTTTGTTATTCTTTAGTATTAGGTTAGTCAAATTACACTTTAAGCTTTGGGTTAGTTGTAAAATTCATGATTAGCGCACTCTAATGAAATATACAAAACCTTGAGGTCACTTAGAACATCAAAATATTTTGTTTTCACCTTATATAAAAAACAATACTATAGGGTGAGAACCTGAGAACTTCCGGTTGCTGTGATCGGTGCCGGTGGCCATGGGCAAGTCCAAAGGTTCTCAGAAATCTTCGAATAAACTGGGGAAGAAGAGGCGGAATGGCCCTAACACACAAAATGGTGCAAAAAAATAAGATCAATTGCAGAGTTGACAGGTATCCCTCCACTTCGAATTGATGAAAAATTACTTGAAATGGGTGAAATTCTTTCTCTAAAATCAGTTGAAAATGACCTAAAACAACAAGAATCTTCGAAGAGAATGTTATCTGAATGGTTGTATGTTATGAAAACTCATAAAAGGAAGATGGATCAAATAGTTGGTGATAATGAAAACATTTGGTTGTGTTCTAATACTGTGATTGATAATGATGTGATTGTTGAGAACACACACCCACCTATTGCTGTTAACACTCCTACTACCTTTGTTGCTGTTATGGCTCAATCTACCATTCAACGTAATGTTCATGAGGACATAGTTGAAGCAAGTACTGATGAAGTCAAGATTGATTAGGAGAAATTTCTTTTTGGGAATCTTCTGTTGTGGTATACATTCTTGGTGCTAATCCACCTGGAGCTGTGATGAGTGGTTTTATCCATAGAGTATGGGGAAAGTTTGGAATTGATAAGGTTCTTCTGGTTAGTAAGGGGATATTTTTAGTGAGACTTACAACAATGGAGAATCATGCTAAGCTGGTTAGTGGTGGTTACTAGTTTTTTGATGGGAAGTATGTGATGTATAGAAAATGGGAGAAGGATTTGAATATACATAGAGAGGAAGTTAAGATGATACCTACTTGGGTCCAATTTCCTGAGTTGGACTTGAAGTATTGGAGGGAAAAATCATTGAGGAAGATTACTAGTAAGCTTGGTATATTCATTAAAATGGATCAAGCTACAAAGAAAAAGGAAAAGGTGAGATTTGCTAGGGTGCTAGTGGAAATGGAGATTAACAAAGCTATTCCTGCAACGGTTGCATTCATAAATGAGAAGGGTGTTAGGGTTGAGCAGAAAGTTGAATTGGAGTGGAAACCTTTGTTTTGCAATGGTTGTAAAGGTTATGTTCATGTGAGTAGTGACTGTCTTAAGAAGCCTGCTGCATAGAAACAAGTGTTGATGGTTAAAAGGAAGACTGCTCAGACTAAGCTTGAGTTAATTAAGCCCAAGGCTGGTCAAGTTCAGAATGATGTTGCTACTTATATTGTTATACACCAGGCTGGGGATGCTGGCATAGTTGTGAAAAAATCTTTTGATGCCCTTACTACAGAGGAGCTGTTGTATAAAGGTGATGAAAGGCCAGTTGTGGTTGCACAGAGATAGGGGAAGCAAGTAGTACATGATATGGTTGAAGTGTGGGAAGGGTTGATTACTCCTCTCACAATGGATAATGTCCTTATATGGAATGTGAGGGGGCTAAAAAGCAGAGAGAAGCAAAAGGAGGTGAATTGTTTATCAACACTCACAATGTTAAGCTGTTTGCTCTGGTTGAAACTAAGGTAAAAAGTGCTAAGTTGGGGAATTTATACTTGCACCTTTGCCCTGGTTGGTGTTTTACTAGCAATAACTCCATTATTGATAGAGGTAGAATTGTTGTAGGATGGATACCTAGTTCCTTTCATCTTGATATTTTGCTTCAAACTAAGCAATGTATTCATTGTTTGGTTAAGCCTAACAATGGCATTACTTTTTTATGTACTTTTGTGTATGGGAGGAATGATGCAGATGGCAGGACTCTGTTGTGGGATTGCCTAATCAAGCTTTCTCAAGATCATAGGAATACACCTTGGTTGGTTTCTGGTGATTTCAATGCTCTTACTGGTGTGGATGAGAGAATTGGAGGGGCTCCTGTCAGAATGAATGAAACTGTTTCATTTAGAGAGTGTCTCGCTCAGTTTCAGCTTGAGCATATCATAAGCACTGGAAGATTCTTTACCTGGAATAACAAACAAGATGGTGATTCTAGGGTTTTTTCCAGAATAGATAGATCATTGGCCAATGAGAGTTAGATTTCTAGCTTTCCTACAGCTGAAGTTACTTATTTGCCAAAAGGTACTTTTGATCATTGTCCAGGCCTTCTTTGTTTTTATCCTAATGTCTCTGGTAAAAAGACTTTTAGGTTTTTTAATATATGGAGTACTAGTCCTGTATTCAGAGAGATTTTTAGGGGAGTGTGGAGCAAAGGAATTGTGGAGTGTCCCATGTTTAGGGTGGTCCAGAAACTAAAGGTTCTGAAGATAGACCTAAAGGATCTTAATAGGAAAGGTTTCAGTGACCTCCAAGCAGATGTTATTAAAGCTCAGCAGCATCTCAAGGTCGTTCAAGATCAAATGGACCAAGAGGGGTGTAATTCATCATTGTGTGCATCTGAAAAGATTGCTCATCAGGATCTTCTCAGAGCTAAAAAATTGTATGGTAGTATTTTAAAACAGATTGCCAAGATATCTTGGTAAGCTGAGGGAGATGATAATACCAAGCTTTTTCATCAGAGTCTCAAAGCTCGAAGAAGCCATAACATAATCAGTGCTATTCGGAACCAAGAAGGAGTTTGGGTTAACACTTCACAGCAGGTCCAACCAGCTTTTATGGAGTATTATCAGTCTTTGTTAGGCTGCAGCTTAGAGAGAGCTCATATTTAGCAAACTATTATTGAGCAAGACTCTACCTTATCTGAAGATCATGTTCAGATACTTGAAGGCACTTTTAGTAATGATGAAGTGTAGCAGACTCTCTTTTCTATTCAAAATGAGAAGGCTCCAGGTATGGATGGCTATAATAGTTTTTTCTTCAAGCATACTTGGGATATTGTTGGTGCGGAGGTAACTGAAGCTGTTCAAGATTTCTTTAGAACAGGTCTTTTATTGAAAGAGGTAATTATGACCTAAAAGTGAATGTGCGAGTTCAGTTAAAGACTTTAGGCCTAAAAGTGATTCCTAAAAGTTAATGCCCTAGTTCAGTTAAAGACTTTAGGCCTATCTCTTGTTGTGCATTTATCTATAAAGTGATCACCAAGTTGCTTTTTAGTAAATTGAAGCTGGTATTGCCTGATATAGTTTCTACTACTCAAGGTGCTTTTGTTTGTGGAAGAAGCATCATACATAATATCTTACTATGTCAAGATTTGATCAGAATGTATAATAAAAAGTCAAGCCCTCCTAATTGTATGATGAAGATTGATATACATAAGGCATATGACACTGTTAGCTGGGAGTTCCTTGATGAAATGTTGGGTGCACTAGGCTTTCCTAGCAGATTCAGAAGACTCATTATGACTTGTGTTACTAGCCATAGGTTTACTATCATGTTGAATGGATGCCCAACTGGTTTTTTCATTTCTAAGAGAGGCCTGAGGCAGGGAGATCCATCTCACCTTTGCTTTTTGTTCTATGTATGGAGTATCTCACTACGTTTTGATATATGTTGGGAAACAGTCTCCTTTTAAGTTTCATTCAAGGTGTGCTAGCCTGAAACCTAATCATCTTTGCTTTACTGATGATCTAGTGATGGTTTGTAAAACAGATCTATCTTCATGATAATGCATGGTTTTAACTTGTTTGCAAGTACCACAGGGATGAATGCTAATAAGAGTAAATCTGCAATTTATAGCATCTGCATGGAGGAGAGTGATTTAGTTAGAATTATTGATGCAACTGGATTCAGTATAGGCAGTATGCCTTTCAGATATCTTGGAGTGCCTATCAATGTAGTTAAACTTAAAGCTCATGATTGTGATCAGCTTGTTGAGAAGATGACTTTAAGCATCAGCGTGTGGAGTTCAAGGCATATTTCTTATGTAGGGAGATTACAACTTATGAATGTTGTGTTGATTTCTATCCATACTTATTGGGCACATATTTTCATTCTGCCTAAGGGTGTGATAGATAGGATTATCTCTGTATGCAGATCCTTCTTGTGGGCTGGCACTCATGAGAGATTAAGACCATCTCTTGTAAGTTGGGAGAGATCTTGTTTTCCTAAGCAATGAGGTGGTTTGGGGATTAGGAATATACAAGCTTGGAATTTGGCTGCTATTGGTAAGCTTGTGTGGAACATAGCTAAGAAGGCTGACAATTTATGGGTGTGATGGGTACATGCAGTGTATATCAAGCAAGGCAATTGGGAGAGCTACACAGCTCCTAGCAGTGCAAGTTGGATTTGGAAATTGATTTGTAAATCTAAACAACAGCTTAGATGCATGACTCAAAATGGTGCCTGGTTGACTCAACCAAACTATTCCATTGCAAAAATGTATAAGAGTTTATCTCTTAATGGTCCTAAGATCAGGGTATTCAACTCAGTTTGGGATGTTTTCATCATCCCAAAACACAGATATATCTTTTGGCTCAGCTTGGTTGAGAGGTTACAAACTAGAGCTAGATGGGTAGATTGCTTGTATGCCAGATAGACACATGTGCTATATGTGAACAGGCTCCTGAAAGACTTCAGCATCTGTTCTTTGAATGTCCTTTCAGCTCACAGAATCTGATTCCTATGAAAGGATGGCTGAGGCTTAGTGTAGTGACTACAGATTACAGGAGGTTGTGGCTGTGGTTATTGAAGAGATATACAGGCTCAAAGGGCATGAAGAGATTATGCAGAGCTTCTTTGGCAGCTGCTGTATACTTAGTGTGGAAAGAAAGGAACGATGCTCTCTAGAATGGTAAAGTGAGGCAAATCAGCACTGTGTTGAAGAACCTACAGTTTGAAGTCATTAGTAGGGATGAATGAATGAAGCTTACTCAAGCAGAGGAGGAATGGATTCAAAGTTTGAAAAATGTTAGTTTGTAACTAGTGGTTGAGAATTTTTGTTGATAGTTTGGCCTGCCAGGCTTGTTGATAGGTTGTAAATCTTGGTTTCTTGGTTGTTATATCAATTTACTTACTTACCAAAAAAAAATACTATAGGGTTACCATATAAAATTTAACTATATTTTTTTATAGTGTTTACTTCTAATTATTCCTATTTGTTTCACAAGAAGTCAGGATCATGACGCCAAGAGCTATAGTCTATATTACAGTCTCCCCCCTAATAACTTTTACAAATTAAGTCACCTCCTTCTTCACGCTTCAGTCTAACCCCAAATTGCTTTTTACCTCTTCCAATCTTCCTCTCCCAATGTCCCTCAATTTCAAAGGTACAATCTTCTTTATTTAAACCTCCTCCCTTCAAATCTTCTAATTTCATATTTCTAATGCAAACTATATTCCTATGGACATGACATTTTATGATTTGTGTGGATCTTAATTATGACCATCACCCCAACTATTATTACTTGAGTCTAATGCTAATCCCCCCTCTCAAAGGGAACAAGTGAATGATTTTCAAAACTAATCCAGTCAAGGGAGGGATGCTTATGCCCCTACCTACAACCTGGGATGGAGATATCACCAAAATTTTAGATATATGGGGAACCATAACCAAGGGAATTGAAATCAAGGTCAATGTAGTTCAAATACCAAGGTCAACGTCCTTCTACATTCACAACTCTCGTTTCACCGGTTCTTACCAAAATAGAGCTTCCTTCAGTCCTCCCAATTTCCAACAAAGACCACTCCATTTAAACTAAACAATAATTGAAAACTTTATGGACCAATAAAGTGAGGCAAAAAAAAAGGCTATGTTAGAAAACCAAGGAGCTCAATCAACACAAAAGGTTGACAACCTTTGTACACATAAAAAAAAATTTTAGAAATTCAGGTTGCTCAACAAGCCATGGCTTCCTCTAAACCTCTTGGTTTCCTACCTAGCTAAGGACTAAAGCCTAAGGATCAATGCCATACAATTGTTACACATAGTGGTAAGAAGTTGGAGGAGGGGGTAAGAAAAAAGGGAGAAGAGAGAATAGTTGAGAAAAACCAAGATGCTAATGTCAATAATGAGATAAGTGAAGTTGAAGAAAGAGAAGGAAACTAGGGTAGATGATAACCCTAGCGCCCATGATTTGACTAAGAGTGGACCTCAACCCTATATATCAAAGCTTCCTTACCCTAGTAGGTTTTCTAAGGCCAAGCTTCATGATCAATTTACAAAATTCCTATAGGTCTTATAGAAATTGTATGTCAACATTCCTTTCACCGAAGTTCTAAAGCAAATGCCCATGTATTAAAAGAAATCCTATCAAACAAGAGGGTGGTAGATAGTGTGGACTTAATTAATTTAACTTAATGTGCCATAATTCAAAACAAGTTTCCCACTAAGTTAACAGATTTGGGTAGTTTTCTATTCCTTGTGCAGTTGGGGATTTGGTAATTGAGAAAGCTTTGTGTGAACAAGATGCTAGTGTTACCATATTCCCTACTCCGTGTGAAAAAGAGTAAACTTAGGAGAGTCGAAGCCTACTCACTTATCCCTCCCGTTAGCCGATAGTTCTGTAAAAATGTCCTTAGTAAAGTTAAACGGCGTACCTCATAGAGTCGGGAAATTCTATATCCCAGTAGATTTTGTTGTTCTATATATGGAAGAGGACCCTAATGTTCTTATTATTTTAGGGATTTTTTGGCAAAAACTACCTTTTATAATGGACATTATAGCTTTAACTACCTTTTATAAATTTATTTTAGTTTAACTACCTCATATAATTTAAATTTATAGGTATCACTACCAAAACCAGTTTCAGGCCAAATTTTAGTGGTTTTCCGTTATCTTCTTCATTTCCCCCCAATTTTCCTTCGATTTTCTCATTCAATCCATCCTTAATTCATTAAATTGGGGGAAATTTAAAGATTCTTTTCAATTAACCATTCATTTGGGCGTTAATTCGTGATGACGGAAAACCACTAAAATTTCCCCCAATTTGATGAATTAAGGATGGATTGAATGATAAAATCGAAGGAAATTTGGGGGGAAATGAAGAAGATGACGGAAAACCACTAAAATTTGGCCTGAAACTGGTTTTGGTAGTGATACCTATAACTTTAAATTATATGAGGTAGTTAAACTAAAATTTTTTTATAAAAGGTAGTTAAAGCTATAATGTCCATTATAAAAGGTAGTTTTTGACAAATAACCCTTATTTTAGGGAGACCTTTCTTATCTACGGAAGGAGGGTTATAATTATGAAATGATAAGCTTACTGTGAAGATTAATGGGGATAAGATTGAATATAACCTCTTACAAATCATGAAAACTTCTTTTTACGAACGATTACATGCGTATTGAGTTTTTTTTATTATAATGTGCTTGAGCTTGATCCACTAGATGCTTGTGACGATGAAAATGCCCAAGAGGAGGTGAAGTTAATTGTTGAAACCTTTAACCCTACTATACCATCCTTAAGTCTCATAAGGAGGCGTTTTTTACCATAGATGAGGAGGAGGTCTTCTCTTCTAAAAGTTATACAAGGCCGCCGGCGGTTTGAGTTGAAATCTTTTCTTTCGAACCATATGTATGTTTTTCTTGGATTGTCCTCCACATTTTCCGTGATTGTGAATACTTAGTTTAACCAAGAACAAACGGAAGTTACTTGATGTGTTAAGGTTGCATATAGAAAGGTGTTAGGCTACCAAATTGATGATTTAAAAGGAATTAACCCATCTCTTGGTATGCAGTGGTTTTTTTTGGATGAGGATGCAAAACCCTCAAGTGAGAGGCAAAGAAAGTTGAATCCTTCCATGATGGAAGTGGTGAATAAGGAAGTTCTTAAACTACTTGCTTCAGGCATCATATATCTTATCTCGGATAGTAAATGGGTGTCCCTGGTGCAAGTAGTCACGTAAACGGGGGATGACAATTGTTCATAACGATGTTGGCAAACTCATTCCTACAAGACGTCACGGGTTGGAGGATGTGTATGGATTATTGGAAGTTTAATACCTCAATCCAGAAGGATCATTTTCCTTTTCCTTTTCCTTTTCCCTTCACTGATAACGTAGGAACAATTGGCCTAGCACAATTACTTTTGTTATCTTGACGATTGCTCCGGATTATTTCAAATCCCACAGATGACCAAAATAAAACTACATTTTCATATCCCTGTGACACCTATGCTTATTGTAGGATGTCATTTGAATTATGCAATGCCCCGACCACGTTTCAAAGATGTATGATCAATGGAAATATTAGCGAATATGATGGAGGACATCATGGAAGTTATAACAGATTATTTTTCTATGGGTGGTTCCTTATTTGATAATTGTTTGTCTAATCTTACTTGGTGTTTAGAGATGTTCATAGTTACGTCAACCTTATACTTGATTTGGGGAAATGCTAGTTTACGGTCCAAGAGGGGATTTTCCTTTGTTATAAATTGTCATCCACTGGCATTGGAGTGAATTAAACCAAAGTTGAGGTCATTGAAAAGCTTCCATCCCCGTCTACGATTAAAGGGGTGAGGTCCTTTTAGGCCATAACGGTTTCTACCGGAGGTTTATAAAGGACTAATAAAAACCCATTAAGCCCCCCACTACAATCCTCCAAAAGGAGAGTCAATTTGTATTTCATGATCTATATGCTTTGGGCAGGATCAAAAATACACTTGTCTCCTTCCTCATTGTTCAACCCCCGATTCGATACTCCCTTTTGAGCTTATGTCTGACGCAAAGGGACACGACGACTAGAGTGGTACTTGGTCAAAATAAAGATAGGAGAACTCAAGTGATCTAGTACTCAAGGAAAACCATAAATTCAGTTCAATACAATTACACCACCATCGAGAAGGAGAGTTAACAGTAGTGTACGGTTTAGAGAATTTTTGATCATACCTTGTGTGCTCCAAGACCATTGGATACACCGATCAATCCGCCATCAAGTACTTGATGACAAATAAAGATGTTAGGCTGAGGTTAATCTGATGGGTTTTGCTACTACAATAGCTTGGTATAGAAGTGAGAGACCAAAAGGGTCATCATTAGTGATATGATGGGGATTCAATCACGAAATTAAGTCGATATTGGCGAAGGCTGTGGATTTGAATAGAAAGGATTGGTCCCTTAAGCTTGAAGATGCTCTTTGGTCCTATAGGTACTAGGTCACAACTCTTATTGGAAACCACGCAATAAAGTTTATATATGGGAAGTCGTACCACCTACCAGTTGTGTTATAACACAAGAGTCATTGGGTGATCAAGGCGTTGAATTTTGATTTGAAACGTGCTAGTTAGACACGAGTACATATTATCCAAGAGCTTAAGGAACACCGCATAGGCACTTATAATTGTGCTAGCATGTACAAGGCAAAGACAAAGGAATGACATGATGCAAGCACATTATGAAGAAGGATTTCCATGTAGGTATGTTCAAATTAAACCTGAACCTCAAAACCGTATTGTTTAACCGTGTAATCAGCCTCGCGATATAGTTAATTAACTGTACCATTAAGACAACGCAATTATAGTAATAGTATAATGGTTGAATTATGGTTACGGTATCCGATGGTTGGTCATTAATCTCTAATTTATTTTTACAATAGTCTAATAACGTTAATTTTATTCAGCCTTAGCATTTCACAAAGTCCTTGACTCTTTGTTCAATATCTTTCTCATTTATAAACCCATTAAACCCAAGCCCTAGCGAGTAGCGAACGCCTCACTCTTCAAGTCCTCCTCACTCCTCCCTTCATGCTGGTTGACGATGCTCCTCACCGTGGATCATCACGACAACTCCTCATCATTCACTGTTCACGACGCTCTCGTGCCCTTGGTAAGTCTCCCTGCTCATTTTCACTTTCATTCTTACGAGTCTCCTCTAATTTTGTAAGTTTCCCGATTCTCTTGCTTTGGGACCGACAGGCACAAAGTGAAGGCAACATGTAAGGAGTGTTGTGTTCTTGCATTATTATTGTTTTATTGTTCCCTAGTTTAGTAGTATAGAACACTTGGACTGATTAATGTACTATTTAGTTATGTTTGTAAGTCGTGATTCATATGTAGTCGAACTTGGAAGCTTAGAGCAACTTTATGCCGGTACTCGTTAATCATTCGTATAATTTCTATCTTGCGACTTTTTAATGGTTTTTCAAAGGAGAAATAAGTTATAGGTTACATGGTATGGTTAACCGCTAACTGTATCATTAATCTACCGTTAACCGCTCTAGTAGGTTATAGTTACTAAAATATTGTAGCCTTTATAAGGAACATCCCGTTAAACTAAATGGATGGTTTACCTACTGTGAACACCTCTAATTCTAAGTTGGTGATGTTGGAAATATTGAGAAAATAGAAGGCAAGACAAAGGCTTTAATTCACTGAATGCATTACAATTCAAATAAAGGAAACAACTAGGCGCACTTAAATAGGCTCAGAAATTAAACTAACAAGCTACAAACCAGCAACTACGAAAGAGTGGGTCAACATGATCTCACATATTAATCCAGTAACAAACCAAATCAACTAACTCGTACTTAAGCTACTGTTATTTAGGAAAATGATCTTCCACTAAGGCACAAGCTACTACTTTTTTAAATTAACTAACACTCCCCCTTGCTGCAAAAGTAGTGACTCCCATAAGCGTTATGAATTTCCCATGCTTGCCATATGCAGAGACTTAGTAAAGACATTAGCAACTTGATCATTAGTGCCACAATGCTTTTGTTCAATCACATCATCAGTAACTAAATCACAAATAAAATGATAGCGAATCTCAATATGCTTAGTACAGTTGTGAAATGGCGGATTTTTTGTCATAGCCATCGTTGCCTTGTTGTCACAATATATTGATGTCGCGCGTTCTTTGAACTTGACCAAAATCTGCCCACAATCTTCTTAGCCATACTACTAAAGTAGTAGCTGCAATATATTTGGCTTCTGATGAAGATAATGCCACAGCATATTGCTCTTTGAACTCCAAGAGATTACACCTTAACGAAGTGTAAAAATGTAGCCTGAAGTACTCTTTTCTGTCATCTAAACTACCAGCTTAATCACTGTCAACAAAGCCTGTTAAAATAAACTTCGTCACCTTTGAATACCAAAGCCCATAATCTATAGTTCCAATAATATAATGAAGGATCCTCTTTACAGCTCCAAGGTAATGCATTGATGGATTATGCATAAACCTTGAAACCTTGCTAACTGGGAACGTAATGTCAGGCCTTGTGTGTGACAAATAATTTAACCCGCCGACAAGAATTCTAAAATAATTTGCATTTGCCATTCCTGAACGATCATTTTTTTGTAAGAGACTCATTCACATTTATCTGCGTAGGTGCAAATTTGCATTTAAGCATGCTGAGTCGTTTAAGTAAATCATTTGCATACTTTCTTGGAGAAATAAAAATTCCATCAGAACTCTGAATCACCTCAACGCCAAGAAAATAATGCAATAGGCCTAAATCTGAAATCTCAAAACTTTTTACCATAGAGGCTTTGAACTCAACAACAATAGACTCACTTGATCCCATATATAACATGTCATCAACATAGAGACACACAAGTAAAAATTCAGTCGTACCTTGTTTCTTCAAATAAAGTGTTGGCTCGTTTTTGCTCCTCTTGAATCCACTCTTTAAGAAATAAGTGTCTATCTTGCTATACCATGCTCGTGGAGCTTTATTTAACTTGAAGACTTCCATCTACTATAGCAAAACCTTCGGGTTGACTGACGTAAACCTCTTTCTCCGATTCAAACTCATACACGGGCCACTGCAACTGTGCTCCTTTAACAAGGAAAGTTCTCACGATTTCAAAAAGAACAACTGGAGTGAAAGTTCTGTCATAGTCGATTCCATGTTGTTGTGAGTACCCCTTGGCGACCAAATGAGCTTTGTGCTTCTGAATGGAACCATCAGCGTCGTACTTTATACGATACACCCACTTCAAGCCAATGACATTCCTGCCCTTTGGGAAGTCAACGAGCTCCCAAGTCTCATTCTTTTCAATAGCAGGCATCTTCTTCCATTGCTACCTACCACACTTTCATATTTGCTGCATCTTTAAAACTAGTAGGGTCAAAAACATACAAAGCAAATCACATGTGGCATAGATGTCATTAAGACTTCTGATCTTCTTGTGTGATTATTTAGAGCTCGTGTTTCTAGGAGATGAGTTGGATGGTGTCCTGGGGCTGCTTGCCGGAGTGGACTCGACAGACGACGTCTCAGTTTCACGGGCTGTAGCTGGTACTTCTTCATTCATTGAGTCTGCAAACTCTAGAGCTTCTACCTCATTGTGAGTAGAACTCCATTCCCACATGTCTTCTTCATTAAAGATGACATTTCTACTAAAGATAACTTTGCCACTTAATGGATTATATAACCAATATGCTTTAGAATATGTACAATAACCAATGAAAATACAATTTTGAGACTTCTCATCCAGCTTTGAGCGATTTTCAGGTAAATCATATGTTATACATCCAAAGACTTTTAAGTGACTCACCCTGGGTTTTCTTCCCTTCCATGCTTCATAGGGGGTCTAATTCATGACCACCTTTGGCGGAGACACATTGAGAAGATAAACCGCAGTAGCTATTGCTTCTCCCCAAAACATGTTCGGTAGATTTTTTTCCTTTGACATGCTTCTTGCCATCTCCACCACTATTCGATTCTTACGTTCAGCAACACCGTTTTGTTCTGGTGTACGTGGTGAAGTAAGCTCCCTCCGGATTCCATGCTCCTCGCAATAGGTGTTAAACTCATCGGAACAATATTCACCACCACGATCGGTTCATGTACCTGCCATTATGTTTCTCCACTAATACCTTAAACTTCTTAAAAGCTTCAAAGGCATCAGATTTGAACTTTAAGAAGTAAACCCAACTCCTCGACAATAGTCATCAGTAAGCAACAAGAAATACTTACTCCCACCAAGTGACTCTCTTTTCATCGGACCACACAAATCAGCATGAAGTAATTCAAGAACATTAGAGGCTCTCCACCACTGTCCACTAGGAGAAGAATTTCTGCTTTGTTTTCCTAGTATACACCCTTCACAAAAATTAATGGCACTAATTTTTGGAAGACCAACAACCATTCTCTTTTGACTTAACAACTTAAGTACATTTACATTGAGATGCCCATCATGTAAATGCCATAAATCTTCTTCAATACTAACCCCTTTAACAACTAGTGCATGATTTACATCACTGGATACTTGAAGAGGAAACATATTGTTTTTAGCCACCTGCACATTTGCAATAGTCTTTCCAGTTTTCTTATGTTGTATGACACAACATTCATTATCACATAAGATTGAATATAAATTTTTCATGAGTTGTGCGACACTCAACAGGTTATGAGCAAGACTAGGAACATATCGAACATCATATAAAAGCTTAACAATATCCTGAGTAGTGTTGATTGTAATGTTACCTTTCCCTTCTACTTGAATATACTTTTCGTTACCAAGTCGGACATCACTCTTCTTTCACTCATCAAGGTCACGCATAGAGAATTCATTGCAGAAATATGGTTGCAACAACCACTGTCTATGAACCATACTTCTTGAGTTGCATCATCAACAGCGGAATGTTCCATGAACAAACATGTCATCTTCATCAGCTTATTCAGTAAAGTTTACCTTTTTTTCTTCACTTCTTTGCTTACTCCAACATGCTGCTTCCTTATGCCCATACTTTTTTCAATAGTGACATTCACCTGTAAATTGAGATCTAACTCCTACGGCCACGACCTCGACCACGTCCGCGATATCCACCTCTACTATTTCCACGACCACCATTGTTGTTATACTTCCATTTGTTTGAAGAGTCCCTTCTTACACAAAAGGCTATCTCTTCCTCCTTTTCTTGATGCCTATTCATTCGATACTCATGAGCTAACAAAGGACCCATTAGTTCATCAAATCTATAGGTTGACATTGTTTTGACTCTTCAATGGCAACCACAACATGAATATAGTCCTTTGTATGCTCCTTAACACACTAGCTACAACATTTTGATCACTTATTATTTTAACATATGATTTCATTTGATTCACAATGGCAGACACTATGGACAAGTTATCTTGCACAGGTTCATGTTTTTTCATTTTAAGTAATTGAAAAGTCCCACGTAAGGTTTGTAATTTTTCATAAATTACCTTGCTATCTCCATGATACCCCATTATCAAAATCTCCCATGCCTCTTTCGAGGAACTTGCTGATGAAATTCACGGAAACATAGAGTCATCCAATGCTCCTTGGATGAATAGCAACGCCTTCGCATCCCTCTTTCAATTATCACGCAATTGTTGGTCAGGCTTTGCCGGTTTTTGTGGTCGGCTCGGTATACCCGGTGACTACCATGTCCAATAGCTCTTGGGACTTGAACAAAGTTTGCATCTTCAAACTCCATAAGGGGTACTTCTCTTACTTAAAAATTGGAATTCAGGCGTAGAGGAAGGAGTTACACCAGTGCTTGCCATAAGTTTTCCTAAATTCAGTGATTTCACTCGGTTGAGTTTGCTTTCAATTTTGTTTGTGTCCTCTCCCTGTGTTCGCTCTCAACACTCTGATGTTCTCTCACATACTTTACCAAATTTGGTTTGAGGAAGATGAAATAAGGTAGCACGTGCCTCTTTCTCTTTACCTGGCTTGTATACCAAGGTTGTTGGAAATTTTGTGAAAATAAAAGACAAAAGAAAGGATTTCATTCACTGAATGAATTACAATCAAAATAAAGGAAACAACTAGGCCCACTTAAATAGGATCACAAATTAAACTAGCAACTAAGAATGAGTGGGTCAACATGATCCCCACTTATTACTCCACTACAAACCAAATCAACTAACTCTTAATTAAGCTACTGTTATTTAGGGACATAATCTTCCACTAAGGCACTAACTAATTGTACATTAACTAATAGGTGATAGGATACTCTTGTAGAACTCAAGATTGAAGCTCTTACCTGGAAAGCTCAACTCTCGTTGGACCAACCCCTATGTGGTTTGACAGGTATTATCCTATGGCCCCATCTCCATTTTATGTTCAAGCAATGATGAATTCAAAGTCAAAGGTCAGCAATTGAAGAAGTATTAAGGCGGCGAGTTTGTGCACGCCATCTTTACAATGCTCTTTGAGGATTGGAAGTGAGTTTGAACTATGGTCAAGCAAATAACAAGCGCTTATTGGGAGGGAACTCTAACCCTTTTATTTGATTCTAGTAGTTCTATACTTTACTTGATTATTATTTTCTTTTTGATAACTAACATTGCTTGAATGAGTTGAATTTGCATTAGTTTGTTATGGTTTGTGTGTGAAAAGCATGTTTTTGGATGTTGGTTTAACCAAAGTTTGAAGACTTAGTGACAAAATTTAACAAAAGATGATGAGTTGATGATAAAGGGTTCAAAGGAAGAAACACGATCGGGTGATCAAAATGACCCATCTGAGTAATAGTAGACACGATAGGGCTGAAAAAACACGTTGGAGTGTTGTTGTTAGGAAAGAAAAGTTCTATTGAAGAATACACCCTTATGGGTTAATCACTAATCGTCCAAGTCTGGTCCTGACCTGAGCTTCCTCTTAAAAAAAGCCGCTTGTGTTGAAGTTTATTTGGGACAAACTGCAATAACTGCATATACCCGCCCAGGTCCGATATATCAGTGTAAACAATAATTTAACCCATACCAATCAGTCCTCACCCGTTGGGATTGTTTTTTTCTACGAACACAACATCCCAATTCGACTGGATGTTTTTCTGATTACTTTCTTGAAAAAAGGCTACCGTAATGAATTAATAATAGCACGAATTTGTCCATGTCAACATATGATATTTATAGCTAATTATTAAAGATATACTTTTAAGCAACAACATATGTCACTATATAGTATAATATAGTTCATAATATACGAAAATTATGCTTTGAATTGCATTAGTCGTCGTCAGTTTTTTGGACAATACTATAACATATTTTGGTCATAGCCATAATTTAGACATATACAGTTAAATTGGTATTGGCTATAACCATAGCTTGATTTGGATATCTCCCAATTTCACTATCCAAATTATGGCTATGACTAAAACATGTTGTGGTGCTATCCAAAAACTAAAAATCACGATAACTAATTTTCGTATGGAAGTTTAGCAAATTAAAAAAAGAAATTTAAGTAAATGCCAAAATAATCATTGCTGATGTGGCCAAATGTGTGGTTCATATTAATCAACTACCATGACCTTTTTTAAGGAAGTCTATACTAAAATTTTCAAATTCGACTTGCTCAACTCATGCATTACGCGTTCGAGTTTTGTGGGCAAAAGCTATGACAACTTCAAAAACAAATATTAACTGCTCAGTTAAGATGAGGAGTCGCTCAGGTCGGGCTGCACACAATAATATAACGGTTTCTCCTTCACTAATTTTTTTTTGATGTTTGCACCCGGTTCACCCTTCGGGCTACATCCGGATCGAGGTCAAGTTCGGGGTGGTTAGGTTCCATTCCTCTCCCAAGGGTGTTGCGGGGATTCGAACACGAGTCCGTCCTACCAAAGCCAGTCCCCATCACCATTGGACCAACACTTACTTGGTGGTTTCTCCTTCACTATGTCCCTTCCATTTTGTATTTATAAGTAGCTTTCTTTATAAATAGCTGTCTTTATAGAAAAAAGTAAAAAATGTTAATTTCGATGATGGTGTTAGGGTGTGCACTTGTGATTGTTCTCTGTTAACTATCAATAAGAGTATATCTTGCTTAAAATATTTAGTAGTAATTAGTAATGGCAATGGGTAATGGACCCAACCCGGATCCGATGATCTGTATTCGTTTGGAGCGTTTCTAGGTCCTCAAAATTAGGACCCGTCAAATCCGGGTAGGATCCGGGTCCTATCTTCAAAAAATGGATCTGGACAGGGCCCTAAAGCATTACCCGAATTCGGATCCGTTTACCCTTTTTTTTAAAATTATTTTTAACATAAACAAATTTTACTTTATGTTGTAATATTTTGTAAGGTTGTTAAACTTTGTTGTTTATATTTATCTTTAACTTTTAATATTATGATTGGATTTTTGTTGTTTTAAACTTGAATTTTTGAACGTCAACAATTGGAGATGCGAAATGACGTTGTTTTCGTTATTGAAATCTTTAATTATTATGAAAATTAGGCTTATTTGAACTAACTAGGTAAAGATCCATTTTGTATCCGTTTTCGACCCAGATGAATCTGGATCCGGGTCCTCATTTTTATTATCCAATGGATCCGGATAGGGTCCGGGTTCTTGTTTTAAAAACGGATCTGGATAGGGTCCTCCGTCATCCCTAATAGTAATAGCTATTGGAACTCTTCAGGCTATTGTCAATCTGTCTTGAAAACGAAAAGGTTGTGTCTTGGTTTTGGTTTGTTGATTGTCTCCCTTCGCTTGGAATTTGAACCCCGAAAGGTTACCTCTAACATTATGGTGAGTTACTTGTACCCTCCAACACTTTGTTTTTTTGATTGGCGTGGAACCTCTTCTAGTCCAACAAGATCGTGAACTTGTGCGTCAACTTCTAGTTTTAATGCACGATGAAGGCCTTCTTTTGGCAAACGTTTTATCCCTTATCTCTTATCCTTTTATTTTATCTCATGTTTACATCATAGTATTTTGTTATTTGCCCCATCGCAACCACTTTGAGCCTTTATAAGTCTTTTGAGAACTATATACATTAGAATCTCTTCCCTACACCCAATTGCTAAAAAAATAAAAAAAAATAACCCTTAGTAATTAGTGAAGCAAGGTGAGTGTTTTGTCATAAAGAGTTTTGAAACGAAAGTGTAGTGATTGGTACATTATCAAGAGGGAAAAGTATAAAAGAAAAAATGAGAAAACAAATAAAAAGAAAACCTCAAAAAAATTATGAAAATGAGAAAAGCCTTAACAAAAAAGGAAAAGGAAATACTTGGTTGTACATAATTGAAAAAGTTTTTTTGGGGGGCGGGGGGAAAGAAGTTTATGTTCATGATTTAATGTTTTGGTTTTGGTTACGAGCTCACTCATTGCTTCACTACTAGAAAATGTACGAAGAGCCAAATTCTACTCACATCTATACACCAAGTCTATATTACAACCTAAAAGTCCTTTTAATCTAGGGCAAGCAAACAAAGTCATTGTCAATGGAGGGAACGGGCACCCAAGCATATGGAAAAGGTGTTCTAGGAGAGATATCGAGATGAACCCATTTTCCTACTTTTCCCTAGCTCTTCTCCACCCTATATATGTTCCCCTCACAGATCTTCTACTCATTACCTTAGGGGTGAATTTGAGCCAAGGAAGGGGACACGGTAAGATTGAAAAGGGAATGGGTCGAGTTCGAGTAGAGAGGATTCATCATGCCTAACTAGTTTCATCTTTAATTATCTTTATATTTTTTGCATGCTTGAACTCTTGGATTATATGATGTTTGATTGATGCTTGTGTATATCCTCCTATCCTCCTTTAATCCCTTTGTTTTCCTTTATTATCTTTTTATTCTCCTTCCTCATTTTCATTAACTTTCTTCGCAGAGTTGTGGGGGTAAACGCTTAGAAAATTCTCACGCGAGCTGACATGAACTCTAGGGCGATATAGAGGTTTAAAGGGCTTGTCATTGAGCTAAAAATGATCATTGTTCCTATGAAAGTGAGTTACTATTTTTTCTATCATAACTAATTGATTTCTCTCTCATTAGTGGTCTTTCCAAGCTCCAATAACTGCAAGTTGGGTGGTCAAAATTCTGTGCATAGTGAAAGATGAGCTGCAGCACATCTGTATGCATACATGGCCTCCTAACCATCATTACTCCATTAATAAACAGTATAGAGATGCAAACGGTTTTCTCCCTACAGTCCAATGGTCAAGCGGGGTTTGGAACAGAATATCCCTTCCTAAACACAAGTTCACATTATGGCTAGCTGTTCAGAATAGCTTGCAAACAAGAGATAGGATGGCTAGCTTTGGTACGTGCTTTGACACAACTTTTCTGATCTGTGGTCAAGCTCTGGAAAGTTTACAGGATCTACTCACTGATTGTAGCTATGTATGCAGAGTTTTTGAAGGATGCCTTGTGTGGGAAGGGGTATAGTTCAAGTGTTTTCATATTTCTAGATTTGTCATATGGGTTTTATCAAGTTACAATGGTTCTAGATGCAGGTGTCAATGCTCTTTTATCTAATTTCTCCTTTTTTAATATTGTTTGGAGGGTAAGAAATATGGCCTTATGTCAAAATATGGTTCCTCAAGTGGAGAAAAGTTGAGGTGAGATAAAAGTATTGTAAAGAGTAGGATACTGTTATGGCCATATTTTCAAATCCAATAGTAGATGGAAGTTATGATATTAATATTCAAATGAAGAGGAAGTTACTATTTTAGTGGGTGGTTAATTAACTACCCATGATGTAACAAAATAACCACCCATTCCAAGATAGCTACCCATGATGTCAACATAACTTCCATTCCTTCACTCTATAAATAGAGTAGTGACTATCATTTGTGATTTCAGCAAATCCTTAGTAGCACAAACAACCTTCCCGTACCAACTTGAGGAGCTAGGAGGCCTATACTCCCACCAATCAGCCTCTTTGATATAGAAAACATTCACCCATTTGATCTAGAGAGAGTTCTATTTTCTGGCTATATCCCAAACATGCTTGCAAATTGCAGCTTGATTCCACACATCAATCTTCCTAAAACCCACTGCTTTTATAGGTTTAGGAGAACCTGTATGCTCCTAGTCAACATTACGAGGTTTAAAAGTGAAATATTCTCCGCTCCACAAAAATAATCTACATATATTCTCAATCTTCTTGATGACACTTCTTGGAATTATGAAGATCTGCCCATCTATATATGTAAACTCATTAACAGAGTTAATTAATTGGTTTCTAGCAGCATAAGACATATTTCTAGAACTCCAAACTCTAATATTGCTTGTCATTTTATCACATAGAATCTGGCACTCCCCTGTGTTGATCCTCTTTGAGCATATATGCATACCAAGATAAGTAAAGGGAATGGACCCTTTTGAAAATCCAGAAACATCTAAAATTCTCTGAATTTCCCCCTCCTCCATGCAAGTTGTATAAACAATTGTTTTTGGTTTATTGACCCTCAGACATGATGAATCTAAGAACGGTTTAAAATCTCGTAGCAGCTGATATATTAAAACATAATAACCCTTGAAGAATAGAAGTACATCATCAGCAAATGTCAGCTGGTTGAGCTTAATTGAGATGCATCTAGGGTAAAATTAGCCTCTTTACATGACAATCAACAAACTTCATAATTTGGCTAGATACTCCATACATATCACAACATGAGAGGAGAGATGATATATCCTTGTCTAAGACCTCTTTTAGACTCAAAGAAACCATGTAGGTTCCTATTTATTATCAGAGATTTCTTACTAGTCAAACACTCGATTACAAGGTCAATAAACTTGTTAGGAAATTTAAGACAGATAAGCATTTCTCTAAGGAACCCCCATCAACTGTGTCGTATGCTTTTTTAAATATCTATTTTTATCATACAACATGGACTACTATTCTTCCTACCATAACGTCAAGCATATCTTGACAAATCATGATATTATTTACAATACTTCTCCCTTATATAAAAGCCCCTTGATTCTCAACAATAATATCAAGAAGGATCATTATAAGCCTCATACACAACACCTTAGATATGACCTTATAAAGGGTATACAACATGCAATAGGTCTAAAATCAGCCACAGAATCAGGGATTCTGCATTTAGGAATTAAAGCCAACACAAAAGCATTTATTCCTTTTAAAATCTTCCTACTGTGAAAGAAAGAAATAGTAACTTGTGATACCTGATTCCCAACAACATTCCACATGTCTCTGAAAAAGTGAGAGCGAAAGCCATCCAAACTAGGTGACTTATCCCCAGGAATAGAAAAAACAGCTTTCTTCACCTCTTCATGAGTGACTGGGGCTAAAAGCACACCATGGAGCTCCTCTGCTACACAAGGACCCAGATCAATGATTTCTTGAACCACAACCTTCGTCTCAGTCATTTCGGTACCCAACAACTGTTTATAATACTTCAAAATAGCCTCATTAACATAATTCGGACTATCAACCCAACAACCATCCATATTTCTAATCATGTACACATTATTCAAAAGCCTTCTTTTCTTAATAGCTTGGTGAAAAAGTCTAGTATTTTCATCCCCATCCTTCTACCTTAAAAACACAATATACCTCTTATGAAAATTCCTACACTCCACAACAGCTTCACCTTCTTGTGATCTCAGCTCCATATTATGAATGTCCAAATGAAGCTTCCGTTAACACTCAATCAAGTTACTAAGAGCTTTGGCATCCAGTGAATGAATATCCATGCTATCTGCATACCATCTTAATAGCTTGCTTAGTATCCTTTAATTTGGATACTACAACAAACATTTTAGGACCAACTATATTATTAGTCCATGCATCCTTAATTATGTGCTCAAAACCCTCCAAAATCCTTCCATATTTTAAAGTACTTAAAAGGTTTTTTAGCTTATTGTACACCCAGAACAAGTTTTATAAAATAGGAGTATGCTTAAAATTACCCTCTGGCATAAATCTCACTTCTGAATCAGGGAAACTATCACTCCATACACCATTGATGAAAACTCTACCAAGTTTGCATAACACCTTATTCTAGCCAAGCTGCTTATTACTCCAAGTGAAAAAATGGCCAACACCCTTCATATCACTCAGACAACAATCAAACATTCATTATATATAGCCTGAGTTTCCCAAGGAGAAACAACAGAACCAATCCTCTCATTAGACTGCATGACATAGTTGAAATCCCCACCTACCATTCAAGGTTTCAAACCCATCCCAACAATCAAAACAAGATCATGCCACAAGCTTTCTCTCCCTAAATCATCATTGAATGCATGAACAAAGGTACATCTAAAATCACCACTCATATTAAAAACAAGAGTAACTACACAATGAATAAGCTAACTAGTAATCAACACAAAGTTAACAGAAAATGAAAGAGGGTTCCAGGCTATCATAATCCTCCCACCTTTATGATAACTTGAATTAGAGGTGAAACACCGACCCTTAAAAACATTCAAATAAAGTGAGCCCATATTGCTAGGTTTCACTTTAGTCTCCAAGAGGCAAGCCAGTCTTAAAGCTTATATGTTTAGAAAATTCCTCACTCTACATCGCTTCTGGTAACTGTTCACCCTCTCACATCCCAAACAACAATATTATGCATCAGGCCGGAGGAGAGTTTCCACCCCCCTTATCAACCTCCTTATGAAAACCCGCTATCATTTCAGTCACCATCACCTCAGCATTATGTTCCAATGAAGCAAAGGAACACTTTACAACAATCTATTTCAGAGAATCAGTCTGCTAATTATGTTTCAGAGATTTATTAGGAACAATAAAACCATCCCCTATGTCATTCTTACTCATATTATCAGCATTCTGCATTTATTCATCATTGGAATCAAGCTGAATAGGTTTAGGGACCCACACTTGTTAGGCCTCTTAACATCATCTTTCGTTCTATATTTATCCACATAATGCCCCATCATAGAGAAGCCTGAACATCTCACTGGCTTCCATTCATACTCAACATTACAATTACCTCAAAGCTATTCTCGTTGATGAAGGATATTTGATCAAGAAATTCATGATTAACATGTATCTCAATGAGGATTCTATCAAAGCCCAATCTATCCCTATTATTAGTAGCCTGATAAACCTTCATAGGCCTACCCAACAATTCAACAATCTTAAAAAGGCTCATGTCACCCCCAATTTTTAAAGTCTACTCTCAATTTGATCCAAGTATGCACAACCTTAAAATCATCTTTTGTAATTTCAAGTTCAGATGACCAAGGTTTTAGAAAATACAGGCTTATTATCGAAGAATGGCACCCCCCAGTCAGAATCAAATCTCTTTTCTACATAGATTTGAATGTAATTAAGAATACCTCATTTCTCACCTGTGCAACCTTATCTACACCATCATTCTTCCAAATTTTCCAACAAAAACCCTCCATAACAGCAAGTGGAGGATTGGCACTAGCCACATAGCCAAAAACATCAGAGTTCCAATAGTCAATTTCAGATTGGATATCAACAAAATCAATTTTAACAGATTTAAGAGATGTAACAAATGAACTACCAATCACATGATCATCCATATTAATCACATCATCAATTTTATCAGCAGCACCAGCGCAATCAATATCGTCATTCGAATGTAAGACATGGATTGGAGAATGAATCTTACCATGTGAGCTTTCAGCAGCATTGCCATCCCAATCTATACGAGAACCAATCTTCTTTGAAATCATAGATAGCCAATTGCTGAAATTGCGCTTCAACGCTGAATCAACAATTTACTCCTTCAATGATTCTTCAGGGGTTTGCAATATCTCCACCTTACTAATAAAAATTCGATCATCTTCCAGCCTCAGATCACCAATACCATTACTTCGTCCACTAATTTCATCTTCTAAGCGTTCGGATTAGTACTCGGAGCTCTAGTTTTGCCTCCCATGTCGTTCCTCCCTCCATCCTTCTTTGCCATGGCGTTATTTTTTTCTAAACGAGAGAGCGTCTAGAGAGAGAATGGGCGGCATCATACTCTTGACTCCTTGAATATGTATTAGAAATATTTAAAGGATATGAAGCCCTTTATTAATTTGACTTTGATTACCTTGAGTAGTGACTTTCACACTAATCTTGCTACTATTTGAGTAGTTCCGTAACTAGGATTATGGATACTGGCTAGCCCAGCTAGTTGGTCTTCAATGTTAGGTTAGGTGTAAAATAGAGGGTTGAGCATGCTATTGTGGTTGATTCATGTCTTTTGGTTAGTTGGTCTGCCTTTAAATTTATGTGAAATCCATTTATCTACTAAGCTTTAATTCATGAGTTTACGAGCCTTCTTGATCGATTTTATGTTCAACATGTTGAATTAGCACTAGAATTAATCGTTCTTTGTCTTACTTAAGGTTAGGAAGGAAATATGGGTTTTGTAATTTTAATTAAAACATTGTCTCTAAACCCTCTAATAGAGGTTTTTAAGGCTGCGTATGTCATTTTCCCCTTTGTTGATTCCCTATTTGCTTGTCTCCCCCTTTTGCTTCACATTTACCTGCGTGGATAGTACTAGAGGTGAACCCCTCTCCTAGTGTTTTTTTTCCCATTAAGTAATCCTCTCTTTATATATAGCTTTTCTAAATTTGTTAGCTTAATATTTGCAATTTCGATCTTTTAAAAAAAGAAAATATAAAAAATCTTTGATACTTCGACTTAGATTACTTTCCCATAGAGTAATTACCTTTCCCTTGTTCGATCCTATGGATTTGATCCTGTTAGTTATGCCTTGAATTATCTGTTGGTTCGAATAACCAAGCACGAGGGTCTCGCTTAAATCTATAACCGTGGTGGGGGGTAAAGGGGGCAACGCCCCCCTTGGCTTAAACTAATGTCGTATTGAATATTAAATCTAGTATTCACTCATCTGATTATTAGTACTATTATGTATTCTGTTTCCTCTCCTAATAAACTATTCTCCCTCTATTCTGGTGGACATAGCTAGCACAATGCTAGTGAACCATGTTAAACTTTGTGTCTGCTTTTATTGCTTTTACGTTCTATTTATTCAATAGCGCCTCCCCTGTTATAACAAATTGGTATCAGAGCGTCGTCTGATTCATCTCGGTTTGAAGCTTTTCGCAATCTGTTTGGTGTTAAAGATATCTTGGGTGAACTTGAAAATCAATAAATTCACTGGGAGGAATAGTTTCGGTCTATGGCATATCAAGATGCGAGCTTTGCTTAAGTAGTAAGGTATTTGGGCACCAATATCGAAGAACTCGAAGCAAGTGGATGCAGATGACGCAGATTTGAGTATCTTGGAGGAGAAGGCTCACTCAACCATCATGCTCTGTTTGGCAGATGACGTCATCACTGAGGTCGCAAATGAGGAAACTAACGCTAGTCTGTGGTTAAAGCTTGAGAGTCTGTATATGACTAAATCTTTAACTAACAAGTTGCTTCTCAAGCAACTTTTGTTCAGCTTGGGTATGCAAGAAGGTACGTCTCGATAGATTAAGCTCTATTCTGTTAGATCTATGTAACATTGATGTTAAAGTAGAAGATGAGGATGCTGCCCTTATTCTGTTAGTGTCTTTGCCCCTGTCATATGAGAATTTTGTGGATTCTTTTATTGTTTGGAAGGATTATCTGTCTCTAGAGGAAGTAAGGTCTGCACTTCACACTATAGAATCTCACCATAAGGCATCTGGTTTTGGGTCTGAGAGTCAGGCATCTTGGTTAGTTGTTACAGGAAATAAAGGGTTTGGGAAATCTAGTAAAAAGAAATCAAACTTTAAGGGTTCGAAGGGTCCTAAGCCAAATGATGTCTGTAATTACTATAAGGAGAAGGGACATTGGAAGAATGGATGTCGTAAGAGAAAGAAGTAGCAGCCAGAGAAGGGTTATGCCGCTTTGGCAGAAACTGATACATATTCAGAGGAGGATTTTAGCCTTAGTAGTCAATGAACAGTCTCGTCATAGTGATGTCTGGGTTCTAGACTTTAGGCCTTTTACCATACTTGTCCTAGTACGGAGTGGTTCTCAACTTATGAGCAGATAGATGGAGGCGATATTTATATGGCCAATAGTGTTGTTTGCAAGGTTGCTGGGATTGACTCAGTTAGGATTAGGACTCATGATGGTTCCTTCTGCACCTTGAATGAAGTTAGGCATGTTCCACTTATGACAAAGAATCTAATGTCATTGAGTCTTCTAGACAACAAGGGGTTCAGTTTCAAGGGTGAAGGTGGAGTTATGTATGTCTACAAGGATTCGAAAGTGACTGTGAAAGGGGTCAAGCGTCGTGGTACTCTATATTTTCTTGCAGGTTCCACATTGACAGGTTGTGCTCCTTTTGCATCTTCTGCAGTTCTAAGGAAGATATAACCTAACTCTGGCATTGAGGCTGGGTCATATGAGTGAGAGAGGAATGCAGATGCTGGCAAAAAGGGATCTTCTCTGTTGGCACAAGTTGCAGAATCTCGAATTATGTGAGCATTATGTATTTGGGAAACTTCATAGCACCAAGTTTCCCAAGCGGGGTTTCCATAGGACTAAGGGCACACTTGATTACATCCATTCTGATTGTTCGGGTGCATGCAGAGTTAAATCCATTGGAGGTCACATGTATTTTGTGTCTATGATTAATGATTACTCAAGAATTACTTGGGTTTTTATGATGAAACATAAAAGTGAAGCCTTCGAGAAGTTCAAGCAGTGGAAAGCATTGGTGGAGAATCAAACTAGGAAGAAGATCCAGAGGTTGCGAACTGATAATGGTCTGGAGTTTTGTTGGTCTGAGTTCGATAAGTTCTGTGGAGATGAAGGTATTTTCCTTCATCACACTGTCAGGGATACTCCATAACAAAATTGAGTAGCAGAATTTATGAATCAGACTCTGTTGAAGAGGGCAAGATGTATGCTCTCTAATGTTGGGTTGGCTAGGAGATTCTGGGCAGAAGTTGTTAATACATCTTGCTATCTGGTCAGTAGAGGACCTCATCACACTGGAATTGACTGTAAAACACCTTATGAGGTGTGGTCTAGAAAGCCTGCTGATTATTCCTCATTGAGTGTTTTTGGTTATACTGTTTACTATCATGTAAATGAGGGTAAGTTAGAACCCAGGGCTAAGAAGGGTGTATTTGTGGGCATTGGGGATGGTGTTAAGGGTTATAGAGTCTGGTCGCCCTCTAAATGTAGGGCTATACTTAGCAGAAATGTTGTATTTGATGAAAACTCTATGCTTAACCCCACTGTGAAGTATGCTATTGAAGGGAATGTTGATAAACAGGTGGAGTTGGAAGTTCCTCTTGATGAGAGTGACTTACAACACCAAGGTGGAGAACATAATCAACATGATCAGTCAGAGTCTGGAGATACAGATTCTGAGAGTCCGGGAATTCACCAGCCAGAATCTGATGGGTCAGAATCTCGTTAGCCAGAGCCTCCAAGGTTAGAGTCTTAAGGATCAAATTATCGGAGAAGATCAGAGTCTCAGAGGGAGTCTCGTCAGTCGGAGTCTCAACCAAGTCTAGTTCCTGACAAGTCTAGAAGAGTTGGAGTTGGACCTCCAGAGAAGTTAGGTTGGGCCACACCTCCAAAGAGGTATAGTTTTGAGAATATGACCGCATATGCTCTACAGGTTGCTGAGGAGATGGATCTTCATGAGCCATCTACTTACAAGGAAGCAGTTTCTGGCAATGAGTCTGCACAATGGCTTGCTGCAACGGAGGATGAGATAGAGTCTGTAGACAAGAATCAGACTCGGGAGCTTGTAAAGAAACCTAAGGAGAGAAAGATTGTTACTTGCAAATAGGTCTTCAAGAAGAAGGAAGTGATTTCACCATCTGTGGGAATCAAAGTATAAAGCTCGTGTTGTTGAAAGAGGGTTCACACAGAGAAAGGGAGGTGACTATAATGAGATATTCACACCAGTGGCCAGACACACTTTCATCAGAGTGTTACTAGCTATGGTGGCACATCAGAATCTGGAACTTGAGCAACTAGATGTGATGATAGCTTTCCTATATGGAGAGTTGGAGGAAAAGATTGATATGACTCGACCAGAGGACTTTGAAGTTCCTGACAGAGAAGACTATGTACGCAGATCGAAGAAGTCCTTGTATGGGCTCAAGTAGTCTCCTAGGCAGTGGTACAAGAGGTTTCACAACTATGTGGTGGAGTTAGGCTACATTAGGAGTCCGTATGATTGTTGTGTGTATCACAACAACTCTACTGATGGTTCGATGATTTATCTGGTCCTATATATAGATGATATGTTGATAGCTGAAAAGTCCAAGTTTGATATACAAAGGTTGAAGGTTCTTCACAGTTCTGAGTTTGAGATGAAGGATCTTGGTGCTGCATTGAAAATTCTGGGTATGGAGATTTATAGGGATAAGAATCTGGGTAAGCTCTTTATATCACAAAAGGGCTAAACTGAGAAGATACTGTCTAGGTTTGCATGTCATTAGCTAAACTGATAGATACTCCTAGCGCTGTAAATGTGCGTCTGTCTACTGTGTTTGCACCTCACTCTGAAGCTGGGAAAGAGTTCATGTCTAAAGTCCCATATGCTAGTGTCTTAGATAACTTGATGTATGTTATGGTCTGCACTAGGCCGGATCTTGCACATGCTATGAGTATTGTCAGCAAGTTTATGAGTCAACCTCGGAAGGAGCACTGGCAGGCTGTGAAGAGGATATTTAGGTACCTTAGAGGTACTTTGGATGTGGGTCTTGTTTATGGGAATGATGCATAGTGTTTAGTCACCGGCTATTATGATTCTGATTATGTTGGAGATGTGGACAGCAGGCGATCTATGACTGGCTATGTGTTCACTCTTGCTGGTTCAGTGGTGAGTTGGAAGGCAACTGTACAGGCTACATTGACTTTGTCTACTACTGAGGCAGAGTACATGGCATTGACTGGAGCTGCTAAGGAGGGAATCTGGATGAAGGGGCTAGCTAGTGATATGGGTTTACATCATGATTAGGTTGTGGTTTATTGTGAAAGTCTTAGTGCAATATGCTTAGCCAAGGATCACGTCCATCATGAGAGGACTAAGAACATAGATGTGAGATATCATCTTCTAAGGAACGAGAAGAGGATCAAGAAGAAGGTTGGTACTGCTGATAATCCAGCAGAGATGTTCACCAAGTCTGTTCCACATGGCAAGTTCCAACATTGCTTAGACTTTCTGAATGTTCTAAGTCATTAGAGTTTGTTCCCTTAAGTGGGAGCCTAGGTTCCTTATGGAACCATTTTGGCCCTTAGGGGCAATCTCAGAGTCTGAGGTTTTTGATGAAGCATCGCAGAGAGTCTGAGCCTCTTATGGGGCAATCTGGGAATTTGAGCTCTTAAGGAGCAATCTGGTACAGAGGGAGAGTCTGGTACATCTGGAAACTTGGTTGTTGAATTGGTACATCTGTAGTTTGGTGGTTTTGGGAGAATTCAAGTCAATGTGGAGATTTGTTAGATATGCCTTGAATTATCTGTTGGTTCGAATAACCAAACATGGGGGTCTCCCTAAACCTTATATTCTGTTAAGGATTTTAGGCACATGTTTGTTTAGGTTAACTCTAAGGGTGTTATATAAACCCTTAGGTTAAACTCATAGCCGTATTGAATATTGAATCTAGTATTCACTCATCTCATTACTAGTCTTGCCTAACACTATTTTGTAGTCTGTTTTCTGTCCTAATAAACTATTCTCCCTCTAGTCTGGTGGATGTAGCTAGAACATTGCTAGTGAACTACGTTAAACTCTGTGTGTGCTTTTATTGCTTTTACTTTCTATTTATTCTTTAGCACCTCCGTGTTACAACAGATCCTTTACTTATAACTATACTAGTTAGATAATTGGTGAGTTTAGGTTAATTGTCGCAAGTCGTGAATTCTAGATTTTTAACGACCTAGTTTCCACATCTCTCAACCTCGAAGCAGCGTGAAAAATTTAGGGATAGAGAGTTATAAAGATCGTGCTACGAAGAGCCTCTTTATTTCTCAAAAGAGTTATATTCTGAAGGTACTAGATATGTTTCGTATGAACACTACAAAAACTATTGATACTCAAGCTGCTGCTAATACTCCTTTTTTCTTATCCTTGCTCCTCAATTGAATGAGGAAACTGAGTATATGTTTGAGGTTACGGATGCTTGTGGTCTTGGTAGTTTGATGTATATTATAGTCTGTACTATGCTTGATATTCCACCTGGTGTCGATTAAGTTTCTTAATTCCATCTCTTGTTAAAAATACGAAGAGTTGTATTTAGTTGTTACCACAAAATACAGAGAGATTATTTTTAAGAATAGAGAAAAGATTAAAGGAGAGAGTCTTTTAGAAATGATTTTAATCACATTCAATCAAAGTCTTGCTCATTGTAATTGTGAATTCGCTCTAATCATAGTGAAAAACCTTTTAGTTGGAGGACATACAGTTGAAGCTCATTAAATTCTTGTATTCTTTATTTATGCATTGTTTTCTTGTATTCTTTATTTATGCATTGTTTTTCTTTTGCACAGTGGACATAGCTATTTTATTGATAGTGGACCTCGTTAACTTTTTGTTGTCTTTATTTCCACGTTTTCTATCGCTTCCGTTACAACCGTAAAACAAGAAAGATGAGAGTGAGGGATAGCTGGGGAGATTAGAGCTCCCCTCCTAGTTTGAAAAGATCTGGGATCTCTCATTTCTTCTCCTTGTGGCACAAGAAAAAACTATGAAAAAACATTGAATATAAATTCTTCTTCTTAGTTCTGAAATAGGAATGACTCCTTCGTTAAGCTGTGGAGTTTTTACATGGTTGAAAGTCTGCAAGTAATTTCTAGGCCAAAATGTATCCTCCGAACATATAATTAAGAAAAACTCATTCACATGATCCATTGATTTGCAATCTGGATCTCTCCTCCATTGACTCCTTAGTTAATGTCTTTTTTGAAATAATTATATCGCTGTTAGCTCTAATTTTTCGAATAGAATGACCGTAGTTTACCAAATAGACTTTAGTGATAATAATTAGTGTTCAAAGTAAGCTAGGTAGAACAAAGTAAAAATGAAAGAAAACTGCATACCTGATGGTCGGCTTCAAGCTCAGGGCACACGCACTCTAGATGGACAAAATATTGGCATTCTAAACAAGAATACGCTCCAGGGTTGGGGCTCACAGCCTCCCCACAAGCACTGCAAACAAGCTTCCTATGAATTAAAAAATTCTCATAATGGTGAAGTATACAAGAGTGGTATTTGTGGTTGACAGTAGATGGGAACTGAAGGCACGCCTTGTGGAGACTGAAATCGCACTTCACACAACGAAAAATGGGGGTTTTGTAGCTAAAACCAGCACAAGCATAACAGCGGAAGAAGGGCGCTGGATCAGGGAAGAAGGTGAGGTCGTGGTGGTGGACATCAGCAATGAGTTCATGCCGTAGGCTGGGTTTTCGAGAGGCACAACCAGGGTGGAGATCAAACAAGCAATATTCACAGTGGAAAGTGTTCCTGAGCACGGGTGTCCCACAGGCTCCACACCTGTTCAGCAATTGAGGTGGGGAAATGAAAATCAGACGGTGATCTGCGTGGTGGGGACAATGTCTGTCAACTGAGAGTGGAAACTCGTACTGACATCCTTTGTGGATCCAGAAATCACAGGGCTCGCACCCACTAACAGGTCCCTCGACCGGGAGCTCACAAACAGCACAACGACTCCCTGTCACATTTTCAATAAGTACATTCGTCTTTTCATCTTTGTGCACCTTCCTGTTGCAGGCCTGATGTTGCTCGTTGACATAGTAAAACTCTAGCGCGTGATCATGAATAATGTTGCTATGTAGATCTGATAAAGCGCATTTAAGATCTAGCTTTCTTGGGCACTCTGTGCATTTGTACCCCAAGAAGCTGCTTTTGAAGACCCTGGGACATCCGTAGCAATGGCAATCGGAATCGAATTCCACAAGGCCTAGGGAAAGGGCAGCGTGTGGGTGAAGCGGATGATTTGCAATTGTTTGTTTCAAGTCAACGCAATTGTTGTGAGCATAGTAACAGCAACAGGGGCAATGGTACATTTCACCTACCACCTGCTGATCGCATCTTGAACACCTGATGTAATCCTCCTCCTTTGCCTCAGCTGGCTCAAGCTGATTGATGTTCAGATGATGACTATGAAAATCACAACCGCTGGAGTTGGATGTGTCGTTGGTCCTTGGCTCCCCATTGCTCTGGTCCATTGAAAACGATAAGTTTTGAGATTTGGACGAGCCTGTAGGGGCGGGGAATACTGGCCTTTGTTATAGGGGTGGCTTAAATCGATGTATCAGAGACCTGGCCGGCTTTAAGTCAAATTGCTCGCTACAAAAAGCGTTAAACACTGGTCTAACTTTGCTAATACTAATCTTGGATGAAATATTTGTGCGGGGGCTGAACAAAAAAAAAGAATTTAATATCTACTCTTTCGTCGAAGTCAGAAACGAGAACTGTTAAATTTATGGGGAAAATAATAAACGGTTGATTTTCTCTTGTAATTATACTATATATTTAAAATCCCTATCTATAGGGTGCAATTTTGTAGTTAGGTTTTGTTGAACTAGTAGATCTATCAAAACAGACATACATGTCAATTCTGGGTTGATACGCAAAGTGTCCAGTTGAAATGAGTTGTTTTGCTTGTCAAGAAGAGGTGAAATGGGTCATTCGAGTAATCGTGTTGGGTTCTGGTCATGTCTCACTCGGGTTGGATCAATAGTTCGGATCTGTGTTACTAACAGTTTTTGTTATTGGCGGGTAGGCTCAATAGCGAGTCCTTATCGAACTCAAGTTAAATTCGAAATATCTTATTCCAAAATGGGTCATCTTCGGGGTCGGGTTGACTTTGGTGGCGCTCATTATCATCTATTATGAGTGTATATAACACCAGTTTTTTATCGATTACTAAACAAGTTATTATTTTTTACGATAGGTACGGTCAATAAAATTAGTCCGTTTTTGGTGCTCCCGGGAGCACGGAGCATTGTGCTCCGGGATGATGTCGCCATCTCCGGCCTGACGTCATCCCCGGCGCACAGGGAAGGTGCACAGGAAAAAAAATTATTTTTTAAAAAGAGCAGACCGCAGAAATAACATACAGACATGAATAAAAGAACATATAATGAACAAAACATCTACTTAAGGTTAAAAGAACAAACGAATAACTTCACAATAAATAATAAACCGATGTATTTTATAAACCAAAAATGTTATTTACAAAATAAATAATTAAAATATTAAGAATATTATAATTAATGTAATAAAAAAACTTATAGAAAAAACTGAAAATAGAAGGAAAAAAAATAAAAAGAACAAAATACACTATTTCAAATATCATATATAATTAATAGTAAATGAAAGAAAATAACAGAAAAATTAGCAACTTTGTTTTAAAAGAACATCAAGTGACTTTTAAAGGAACATTGCAACTCAAAAAAGGTGGTGTTTTCAAAAGAACATCTAATTATTACGGAAAGAACATTTGGTGAGTTTTTAAGAAATGTCAGTTATTTTATCTAACTTCAAATAAAAAGACATTTTACTCATGTTTTACCATTTTACCATCTTCTTCATCAAAGGAGAGAGAGAAAAATTTGCAAACCACTATCCATTTCCATCACAAAATCGCTAACATAATTCACAAACTGCATTTAAAAGTTCAAAAGACCAATAAAAAACATCAGAAATTTCATCATGAGATGCAAAAATTTGGCAAAAAAATTGTCAAATAAGGAAGGCATGCAACTGGATACCACAAAACCAACACAACGAAAACCTAGGTTTTTCTCTTTTCAAATCAACAAATGAGAATTATCATAAATTAATGTCATTGAACTGAATCACAAACTTAAACTTACAGATTTTTCCAGTTGTAGTAAACCTTCAAATTAGAAGGAAAAGGAAGCAACAACTCTGGAAGTACAACAGAGAGATAAACTAGAAAAAAGGTAAGTTCATTTCTTCCATGTCTCCTTTATAGATCAGAATTCGTTGAAATCTCATAAGATTAGGTCGGAAATTGCAAAATTGAAAAGATATTTGTTAGGGTTCTAGAGAGAGAAATGAAAAAAGAGGGAAAATGGAAGTGAGAGGGAAAAATGAAATTAAAGATCAAAATGTTTGGCTTTTATAGAAAATGGCAAGTAGAGTAATTAATTGCTTAAAAGTAGTGCTACTATTTTAAAAGCAATGGTGGACCAGATTCATTTGAAAATTGTGAAGATATTTAAACAAAACAAGGATCACATAACTCATTAGTCATCTATGCACCTTGTTTAACAAATATGTTCTATGAAAAACAACACAATGCTCTATGCATTTGAAACATATGTTCCATACAATTTAGTTGCTTGTTCTCGAGTAATTTAGTAACTACACAATGTTACACTCTTCACAAACACATGTAAAATTCAATTTTTAAATAATATCCTGAAAGGATTACTTATCTAAAACTTTTGTATAGAGTTATTATTGGATCAAACATGATCATTAGTAAATATAATTCACTAATTGTTCCACAAAATGAGAATGTCAACTAAATGATGTAATTTTCTATTAATTCAAAGAAATTTTAATTTGTTTTTGTAATTTCAATACTAAAATCTAACTCGTATTATTTGTTATGATGAAGGTGGATGAGATCAAAAGGATGTGCGTTCAGTATTATGTTGAGATATCCTTGCATGAAACAAACAAGAAGGCAACTGAACTCTTGCAGAAGGCACGACATTATGCAACATTGGAGCAGACAAAATAAAACCACAAAAAAAAGAATGGATGCAGTCATATATAGGAACAAAACACAACATTTACACATTAGCTATTCTACAAACTAATTTCAATTAGATTATATATGTAATAAATTTTTTAGTTGTTGACAATATTCTGTTATTTGGTACGAAAATATATTTTGTCTAACAAAATAAGTTATATGTTCTATTTAACATAGTTGAATGTTCTTTTTTTACATAAGTGATATGTTATATAATTTGTCAATTCATTTACCACATAGTACCATGTTCTTTTCATAACAGTTTTATGATCTACTTAAGATAGATGAATATTCTAATATGTGATTTGTTAAATATTATATGTTCTTTTCTTAAAGGATGGTCATTTTGAATTGGGTTTATTTTCTTTTAATAATAATTATATGTTCTTTTAAAAGTACGTATGTGTTCTATCTAAAATTAAAGTATATTCTTTTTAAAAACTAATATAGTTGTAATTTTTTAAAGGTACGTATACTCGTTTAAAAGTACACATATCTTCTTTTTAAACAAAAAAAAAAGCCATAAGTTCTTTTCAAAATTGAAGTATAATACCATGTCCTTTTAAACAATATGAAATTTCAAAAAATATGATATTTATGAGATTAATGTATGTTCTTATAAGTTGTAAAAAATGGTCTTTGACAAAAAAAACGAAATTAAAAATAAAAGATGTATATATCAATATCTCAAACATTTAGTAAAAGAATTCCTTACAAATAATTATCTGAAATAATAAAAAAAAAGACCCAAAAAGAATGAGATACATGTTCATTAGAATTTCAATGTGTGTACTACATTATGATAAAAATGTGACTGAATCACGCAAAATTGAAACTCTAAAATAATAGGAACGCAAAGATCAAGGGCTGCATCGCTATCCATTGGATGAACCAAAGTACCTCCAACCGGTAAATCATCAAGTAGCTGCAACAAAAAAACAAACAATAAAAAACCATTAAACAAAAAGAGCAAATGTTCTTTTATTATAGTCATCATGTTCTTTATAAATCTTTTTAAATGTTCTTCCCGACAACAACAAATGTTCTTCGTAAAAACGAGCCATGTTCTATGGTACAAAAATTTAGTGTTCTTTCAATGTCAGAATATATAGCAGGTATGAAATCAAAGGCTGCAAAAAACAACAACACTAATAAGAAAAGGTAAACATCTTTTTTAATTCTAATAATATTCTTTATGAAAAATAATAAATTTTCTTTTTATTGGATATGATCCTTAATTTTATTAAACTGATCATGTTTTTTTAAAAATTGTACTGATGTCTGTCTAACAAACAAAATGTTCCTCATTAAAATATAATATATTCTTTGGCACAAAACTTAATGTTCTTTCAATGTATCAGAGATTATACCTTGAACTTGACTCTACATTAGTGTGTTAGCTATCCCCTTTCTTCTTTTTTCATCCATTCACTTGATTTCCTTTCATCATTTTGACAAGCATGAATCAAGCGGATGAAATCAATAGACATCTGACTTCTCCAAACCATCTTTTAGATATATTAGAACCAACACTAATACCACTTCCAGCAGACATTCGCCTACCCATAGCATCCTTCCTCCACTCTTCCTTACTCAACAAGTGCATTATAGACATCCGTTTTCGTAAAAACTAAATTAGACGAACCACATGCTTCCATACTCAAGACTCTAATGCAATCAGACACTCTAAACCCTCCACTCTTTAACTCTTTAATACTATTCTATTGATCCCGACCAACTTTCCGACGAGATCTAATGAGATGTCATTGATACACTGAAACCATGACATGACTATGACACAACACATGAAAACCAACAGTGTGTCTGCCTTCATGATTCACGTTGCAGCGAATCATAGTCTTACATCCACATCTATAATCATACTTATTGTATGTATACTTGCTTGCCAAGAGATCATTCTTAAAACCTTCAGATGAACAAACATAATCACTACTACAAATTGAATTATCAACTCTCATCCTAACCATTACCATCATGAACACCAAACCCATGGCTAAAAGCATACTTATTATAAGAATTATAAGCTTCTAACTCACTCATGTACACCACATTAACCAACACAGATAACTTAGCCTCCTTATACACAATTAATGCAGACAAAATATTCAAAGAACAAAATCAAAAACTTGGCAGAACAAAATCAAAAACTTGGCAGAACAACATGAATAACTTGGCAGGACAAAATAAATAACTTGGCAGAACAACATGATTAACTTGCTGAACAAAATGAATGACTTAACATAACATAACGAATAACTTGGCAGAACAACATAAATAATATGGCAGAACAAAATCAATAACTTGGCAGATTATAATGCCACTGCAAACAAATGACTGAACAAAAAACCATTAAGCATAACTTTCCAAAAAAGTTTTAATAAAGACAATATTGTTCAAAATAATTCATAGAATATCTATTTATAGAATATTAATTTAAATATTTAAAAGAGGATCAAAAAACAAAATGCATAACTTCAAAGATCATACCATAATTCACAGACCATCAATAATATACACAGAATATTGAAATTGGAAGAGCATCAAAGAACAAAATAAATAACTTGGAAGAACATACAACAATAATGTAAAGAACATCATACACAAAAAACACAGAGAGCGACAATTTATGAATCAATATCTTTATAAACTTTAAAGAACATTATGCATAACTTTAAAGAACATCTGAACCAAAAACTAAACTAAACATCATGAATGCAGACATAATTGTATAAATGCAAAAAAATGAACAAATTTCAAAATCAATAATCAAACATAAATCGAAATTTAGATTGAAATCATAATTAAACACAAATTTAAGCAAAAGTACATGTCGATTTCGACCCAACACTACTAGAATTACTTGAAATTGGCTATCCAACTTCAATTGAAGCATCATGCATGGCTGAAATTGCAATCAATTCCCAAAATAGGACTGAAACTAATCAATAATTGAACAAAGTTCAACAATTATATCAAATTTGAACAAATTATTTTAATAAAAAACCTAAAACAGCTTCAATTATCAAATTATGATAAAATACCTAGAAATCGAACTCCTTGAGCACATGAAGCTTCTCTCTTAACAAGTTCCATTGCAATTTGAGCTAAAAAGGACGAATTTCTCTAAGAATTAAGCTCTCTCACGCACTGAAAGTCGAGCAGGAAGAACGCAGAAGAGAGAAGAGAGAGAGAAGAGTGAGAAGTGAGAGAATAGAGTAGGAAATGACAGAGGTTTTTTTTGAGATTTTTGCCCTTTTTTAAAAAGGTGCCACGTAGCAGGAGCACGGTGCTCCATGCTCCCAGGAGCACCATGAAAATTTCACAATAAAATGCTCTTGTTGACTTTAGAGTCAATCAATTCTCTTTGAAATCGAGTTATATCTAATCATATCATTTTCTTAACTGGTTTGCTTTGGGTGTAATCATTATCATTTAATGGCACCAGTTATTTTGAGGAATACAGGATTTGCTATTGAACCATTCCTGCAATCACCATCATCTTTATTTCGATTCTAATTATAAGTAACTAAAGTATACAAGTTTTTCTCGATCAAAGGTTTTTGAGGAGAGCTATTAGCTGGGTCACCCTTACTCTCTCTCACAAGCGAACCAGAATAATTTTCACACCGAGTAGCTCGCAGGCAGCCAAACAGCCTCGCCGCTCGCCTTTGGTGGTCGGTGAGCTCCCCCTTGGGTTCTGTCCTTGCTATTTGGTCGGACTTCGGGATTCGAGCTTAGGCGAAGGAGGTGATGCCGATCCGCTTCGGCGCGGCGATGGTATCTATCAAAACCTTTTTCTATCAATGCCTCTTTGCCATCTACTTATTCACTGCTATCTATTTAGTGTTAATTTAGATTTGAGCTTTGGTTTCTCTTCTTCTCAAACTATTGTGTTGATAGTAGTCGTTAGTTAGTGGTGCCCTGTTCAGCTTAGTGGTGGTTGCTGGTTTCTTTTTAGATCTGGTTTAGTTTTAATCTGTTTTCTGCTTCCATTTCGTAGTGCTCTGCATCTTTTCTGGTTCTATATATACTATGGAGGGGGTTGCAAGTCTTGCTACCTTGGTGTTCCATCATTTGGATAAATTACATGACAATGATGATGATATAGGGGAGTTGTTTCAGACACTTGATGGTCCGGAGGAGGTTATTCCCTATGTGATTTCGCTCAAGGAAGTAGGGAATACTCTATATAAGCAGAAGGATTTTTCTAATGCCTTTGTGAAGTATAGTTTGGCTGTTAAAATTTTGTGTTTTGTTCTTCCTGCGGTTTGTGGTTATATTAGCGAGTGTGATGCTAATCCTCTATTTCGGGAGCTGCTTATTTTGCTTCATCTGAATCTCGCTGTTTGTGCAATCAAATTAAATAAATTGAGGAAAGATATTGTCTTTTGTTCACTGGTGTTGGGGGTTGATCATAAGAATGTTAAGGGTATTTTTAGAAAAGGTGTAGCTTTAGTGAAGTTAGGGCGTTGTGAGGAGGCCCATGTAGCCTTGATAAAAGCACGAGAGTTGGAACCCAAAAATCACGAGATAATCAAGGAAATCGAGAGCTTGGAAAGAGGGATGTATCTGGCACCAATGATGCCTGTTATTTAAGTCGTAACACACGAGCCTGTAGGAACTCAGGACCTTAGTCCCGTGGCCGTTCTGAAGTCCAGCTCCGGCAATTTAGTTGGTGGGGACAAGGTTGAATATGAAACAAATGTTGTGGGTAGTTCTCAAGAGTGCAGACAATTTGTAGAGGCTCGTGACCATATGCCAGAGGGAAATGTGAAGGAAGGATATAGTGATCGTCCTGCTGAGAAGATGCGTCCTATTGTCAAGGTCTCCTTCATCAACAAACGTAGGCCGTCGATGAGCCTACGGCTCTCCCGGGAGGATGTCAACAGGTTACACCGTGGGCAACAGTTACAGTTTTATTAACCCCACTCAATGTCGTTCTTGAAGGTTCGTACCTTCATCCAACAAACCTATATTTCGAGGGAGGCCCCCCACAATGTTGTTCCATTGAGGGAAGCAGCGGTCTCCGACTTTGTTTGCTCGACTGAAACAGAGGTCTCTATGGACGTGGAGAATGCTTGTGATGGCTGTGCAGTACCAGCGGTGCAAATATCGGATTCTCTATTAGCATCGCAGCAGGTAGTTATGCACGAGTGTGGGAGTGAAACTAAGGATCGTACAGATTTGGCACTAGCAGGGTGTCAGTCACGCGTGGAGCGAGAAAGGACTGCTGCAATTACAACACATGCATTCCCTCCATTGGTTTTACGCGGCTGTGTTGCAGGTTTTGCTACTCGGAACAACTCCAAGATCAGAAGAAGGAAACTTTATGGGGTTGGGCACCATGCAGGTATGAAGAGGAAAAATGGTGCTCCTCCCTCATCAGATGTCCCCTATCATGCCAGAGAGAAGTTTGTGTGCGAGTCTTATTAGTCGTTGTGTGTGTCAGAGTCCTGTCATGGTTCAGGAGGTCCACGCCCTTGTAGTTTAGGAGCGTAGAACCCCCTTTTTTCGCTTTATACTTGTAAGCTCGTCAAAAAAAAATAACGGCACCAGTTCGAGAATCGTGTCGTTCGGATTGATCCCCACCGTGTAAGATATTGTTGGCCCCCAATCAATTTACATTCAGTTTACGAGTAATAATATGACTCTAGTATTAGCAATTATATAGTGTAAATTTAGTATCAGTATTGCTAGTAGTATTTTACGAATAGTTTTGTAATAATGATAGTTGCAAAAGATAATAGCAATAAAATAGTAGTTATAATATTAGTCGGAATAATAGTAGTATAGTTGTAGAAATGATCTTATAGTATTAGTTAAACCGATATAAGCTCGATTTACAATTATCAGGGACTTATTTTAGTGGTAGTAATAATGTAATAGTGGTTGTGGCATAAATTAAAGACAAGTTTTCATAATTTAATATAATCAAAAGTATTTGATTATTAATATTCACCACTTGAGTGTTTAAGTATTATAATAATTGTCATGTAAGTTTCAATATCTAATATTTTAATAGGTCATATTTTAAAATCAAATAAAACTATGGCAATTTAGTATAATTAATAGGTCCTCCTTCTGTACTTAAATAATCTAGTCATGTTACATTGAGGCAGAACCAAGGAAGAATTACAAAAGTGAGCACGCAAAACTAAAAAGATGGTGAGATAATAAATGGAAAAAGTGAGAGAGAAAATTCAAATTGGTATTGTTAGAAACTGACTGTTTACAATGACTGAACAAAGAAGAAATTCAAGGCTGTGTCGCGGTAGAAGACCACTGACTTGAAAGCAATTACGGCCCGACTATGGTGGTAATCGCAACTGGCCGGAAAGCTCCCCAAGGTTAACACAGCGACCTTTCTGAGTCACCACTAATAAGGAAAAGTCTTGGAGACAGATGCACGTACCCAGTGTTTTAAAGAGAGAAAAAAGAAGAGAAGAGAAGTGATTTTCGGATACAAACTAAGGCAGCAGTGGACTGATTTTATAGCAAAAGAATCAGGCCAAATAAGGAATGTAATAATCAGCGGGAGGAAATCAAGGGCGACAATCAAGGCCATTAACACTGTAACGTTTACAAACGTTTCAGTGTTACATGTTACCGTTACACACAGTTGGGCTCGAGTCCAAAAAGATAAGCTCCAGCTCAGCTCTTCCCAGAACCCAGAACCCATATCCCAGGCCCAACCCGAGCCCGACCCGGTCCGGGCGGGCGGCGCGCGCGCGTGTGTGTGTGTGATAGCAAGCCCAAGCCCAAGCTTGACCTCCAACCACAAAAGCCAATCAAGTACTCAACTCAATAAACATGAAGAGGAAGGGAGTTAATAAACAAAGGCAAACTCCCTTCCATAGGTGATGTGGGATGTTTGGGAAAAACCCAAATAGGTTTTACAAGCCTTAACTCCAACAATCCCCCACAAAGGCTCTGAAAAGCAAAAGAAATTCCTGGGTAAGGAAAGGGAAGTACTTAAGCATCAATATCTTTCGATTTGAATTGATACATAGTGAAGTGAGGCAACAACTTACTTTCTAGTGAGTGAATTTCTCTTGAACTCACCAGAGTTCCGTTGAGACCCCCACAACACATACCTACCTTAAGAAAGTGCAGTCTCCGCGATACAACACAAGCGCTTTATAGCCATGCGCACACCTTGGGTCTCATAAGTGCTCTAGAAAGACAGCCCTATCTTTCATAGAAGGTGGCTTAACCTCCACACTTACGTAGGTAGTCCATCAAGTGTTCCTCAATAACACCACCCCGAGGGGATATGGAACTATTAAGAGCAAAAGCTCAACCTCACAATATAAATCCATCAAGTGCGTCTCAATAGCACCACCAAACAGGCTATGGATTTAGAAAGCACTGCCAACACACCATAAGGATGAGAAATGTAGTGCAAGTTAAGATTTTATGGCTTCGTTTGACCACAAACGGGTATCCACCATAAACTCTCAACTAATGGGCCTAAGCCCCATCCCCCTCGACGACTCTAGGACAACTCTCCTAGATAATCCCTTAGTAAAGGGATCAGCAAGATTTCTTTCGGACCTCACATAGTCCAAAGAAATCACCCCATTTTTCAGGAGTTGTTTCACGACTCCATGTCTGATCCGTATGTGTCTTTTCTTCCCATTGTAGACACTGTTCTTAGCAACGCCAATGGCTGCTTGAGAATCACAATGAAGGGAGACAGGAGCACCCTGCCCTCCCCATAATGGAACATCAGACAAAAGGTTTCTCAACCACTCAGCTTCTTGCCCTGCCAACTCGAGTGCAATAAACTCAGACTCCATGGTTGAGCGTGCTATACAAGTCTGTTTCGAAGACTTCCACGAAATAGCACCACCACCAAGAGTAAACACGTAACCACTAGTTGAACTAATCTCATCATTACCTGAAACCCAGTTTGCATCACAAAATCCTTCAAGTACAGCAGGAAATTTAGAATAGTGCAAACATGGATCAATTGTTCCTTTCAGGTATCTAAGAAGACGATGAAGAGCATTCCAATGTTCATTGCTAGGGTTATGAGTATACCGACTCAGTCGACTCACTGCATAAGCTATGTCAGGTCGAGTACAGTTCATGAGGTACATCAAACTACCTATGACTTTCGCATATTCACTTTGAGAAACACTTTCTCCTAAATTCTTAGTCAAATGAATACTAGGGTCATAGGGTGTACTCACTGGAGCAACATCAAAGGAGTTAAACTTTTTAAGCACCTTTTCCACATAATGAGACTGACTAAGGGAGATGCGACTGGAGGTTTTCTTAAGTCTTACTCCTAAGATCACATCAGCTTCTCCCAAATCCTTCATCTCAAACTTCGATGCCAAGAAAAGTTTATAGTATCATTGACCACCTTTAAATTGTTACCAAATATCAACATGTAATCCACATAAAGACATATGATTACACAATCTTTGAGTAAACGCAAGAGTCAGAGTTGTTGACAATGAAGTCATTTGACACAACAGTACTGTCAAAATTTTCATACCACTGTTTTGGTGCTTGTTTGGGACCATATAAGGACTTCCTCAACTTACACACTTTATCTTCTTGACCTTGTACCACAAAACCCTCAGGTTGAGACATATAAATCTCCTCCTCTAAGTCACCATTCAAGAAAGCAATCTTAACATCCATCTGATGTATGACTAAGTCATGAATAGCAGCAAGAGCTGACAGGGTCCTAATGGTGGCTATCTTAGTCACAGGAGAATAAGTGTCAAAGTAATCTAGTCCTTTCCTTTGACTGAAGCCCCTAATTACAAGTATGGCTTTAAACCTCTCAAGAGTCCCATCAGGTCTCAACTTCTTTTTAAAGATCCATTTGCTATCTATGGTCTTTGATCCCTTAGGTAAGTCAGTTAACTCCCAAAGTAGAGTTAGACACTATGGAATCTAACTCGCTCTTAATGGCCTCTTTCCAAAAGCTAGCATCCACAGATCTCATTGCTTCCTCAAAAGTCTTAGGGTCCTCTTCTATCATGAAAGCATAGACCAATTCATCACTCAACAAGTCAATGCAAGAGCTATCAGACAGAAAAGCAGTGACAAAATCAGAACCAAAGTCTTTTGCTACTCTAGGTCTTTTACTTCTCCTAGGTTCATCTACAGCACCAGAACTACTAACATGCAAATCAACTGAAGTACTACTTAAAGTCAAATCAGCAGTAAGATCACTAGTAGGTAAGAGAACGTCGTGCATAGAACAAGTAGGTAAAACAACCATAGGAGAAGAACATGAAGGCATGGAAGCAGTATCACCCTTTTTCAAGGGAAAAACATGTTCAAAGAACTCGACGTCTCTGTACTCACAAATAGACCTATCACTCAAAGTTATGAACCTATAGGAAGCATGAGCATAACCAATAAAAACTGCATTAAAGGTCTTGGGTCCAATGTTTGACCTTTTATAGTCAGGTAGCCCAAGTTTAGCTAGACACCCCCACACTCTCAAGAAGCTCAAGTTTGGAGTAAACCCCTTCCACAATTCATAAGGACTCTTATCTAACTTTTTGTGAGGTACTCGATTAAGAACATGACAGGCTGAAAGGACTGCTTCCCCCCACATTTCATCAGGCAACCCAGAACTCAAAAGCATAGCATTCATCATGTTTTTCAAAGACCTATTTTTCCGGTCAGCTATACCATTCTGTTGAGGTACATAAGGTGCACTAAGTTCATGAATAATACCCAATTTCTCACAATGGTCATTCAAAGAGAAGTTTTCATACTCTCTACCTCTGTCAGATCTAACCCTCTTGATTTTCCTATGAAGTTGGTTTTCTACTTCGGCCTTATATTTAATGAAAGCTTCCCCTGCCTCACTTTTGGCTTTGAGAAGGTAAATCTTAGTGTACCTCGAATAATCATCAACAAAGGAAATATACCAGAATTTTCCTCCTCTACTTCTACTGTTCTAGAAATCAGCTAAGTCCGTATGAATCAACTCTAGAAGTTGTGTGGTCCTTTGAGTCACAATTTGCAAGGTTTCTTAGTGAATTTTGCTTCAACACAAACTGGACACTTAGAAAACTCAGTAGTCGACAGATTAGGAATTAAAGCTAAGGTCCTTAGTCTCTTAATGGAAGCAACATTCACATGCCCTAATCTACCATGCCACAAATTTAAAGACTCAGGAATATAAGCAGAACCAGAAACAGATTTATTAAAATCAGCTGAAATAGAAGAAGCAACATTCAGAATAAATAAACCTCCACTTAAATACCCCTTCCCAACAAATTCCCCACCACGAGTCATTACAACTTTGTCAGCCTCAAAACAATTTTCAAACCAGCTTTGTTTAACAAGGCACCAAACACTAAGTTGGGACGCATAGTAGGAACATACAACACATTTGAAAGGGAGAGGGTTTTTCCAGAGGTAAGTTTAAGAGTGACCTTTCCTCGTCCAAGTACTCCAGCAGTTGCAGCATTGCCCATGTAGACACACTCGCCTTCAGAAGCATCCTGAAAATCATGGAGCAGCTCCTTGTTTGCGCAGAAATGTCTTCAAGCCCCAGTGTCCAGAATCCAATCAGTACTGTTCTCGATCAGATTTGCTTCAACAACCACAGCAGCGACAATGTCGGTTGATTCAGCAAGGTTGGCCTGAGGTCCTTGTTTTTTCACAGAACCTTGGCGTTGAGGGCATTGGTAAGCCTTATGATCTGGCTTGCCACAGACATAACAGAGGACAGACTTCTTCTGAATCTTGCTATCCGGTTTGTTAAATTTGCCTTGCTTCTTTCCCTTGTTATTACCCTTTTTCACTTTACCCTTAAACTTATCAGAGCCTGATGGAGCAGCAGATTCTACCAGGTTAGCTTTAGTGGTATTAACAGAAACTGAATCTAGATTGTCCTTAAGGAGATTTGCCTCTTTAATCCTCATATGACTAATTAATTCCTGAAGAGACAGGAATTCTTTTCTGTGTTTCAGATTATTTCTAAAATCTCTCCAAGAAGGGGGAAATTTTTCTAGCAAAACATTAGCTTGAAATACTTCACATATTTTCATGTCCTCATTAAGAACATCAGCACAGAGATTTTCGAACTCATGAACTTGATCCATGACTGGCTTATCATCAACCATATGGAAAGCCAGCCACTTCCCAACAACATATTTCTGTTTTCCAGTATCATCAGCCCCATATTTTTTCTCAAGGGCCTCCCAAATCAGTTTTGAACTCTTATGAACCATAAAAAAATCATACAGATTATTGATCATCAGAGTAAGGAGGTGGAAACGGACAGTTTTATTATCTTTTACATATTTTTCAATTTCGTCCTCTCTCTTCTTAATTTCAGTAGCAGAAGGAGAAGAGGATGAATCACATGTAGCAGTAAGCGCAGTAGGACAGTCCTTAAAAAGGACGTAGTCAATGTCCAATTGTTCAAAGAACATCAGTAGTTTGGAAGACCAACGTTTGTAGTTGTTTCCGTCAAGAGATTCGAGCTTGGACAGATGAGACACGGATTTGCTTGAAAACTCAGCCATTGCAAATAACGTAATTGCTTTCAAATTATTAGAAACTGACTGTTTACAATGACTGAACAAAGAAGAAATTCAAGGCTGTGTCGCGGTAGAAGACCACTGACTTGAAAGCAATTACGGCCCGACTATGGTGGTAATCGCAACTGGCCGAAAAGCTCCCTAAGGTTAACGCAATGACCTTTCTGAGTCACCACTAACAAGGAAAAGTCTTAGAGACAGATGCAGAGAAAGAAGAGGAGAAGAGAAGTGATTTTCGGATACAAACTAAGGCAGCAGTGGACTGATTTTATAGCAAAAGAATCAGGCCAAATAAGGAATGTAATAATCAGAGGGAGGAAATCAAGGGCGACAATAAAAGGCCATTAACACTGTAACGTTTAAAAACGTTTCAGTGTTACATGTTACCGTTACACACAATTGGGCTCGGGTCCAAAAAGATAAGCTCCAGCTCAGCTCTTCCCATAACCCAGAACCCAGATCCCATCCCCAGGCCCAGCCCGAGCCCAGCCCGGTCCGGGCGGGCGGCGCGCACGCGTGTGTGTGTGTGTGATAGCAAGCCCAAGCCCAAACTTGACCTCCAACCACAAAAGCCAACCAAGTACTCAACTCAATAAACATGAAGAGGAAGTGAATTAAACAAAGGCAAACTCCCTTCCATAGGTGATGTGGGATGTTTGGGAAAAACCCAAATAGGCTTTACAAGCCTTAACTCCAACAGGTATATATATTAAATAGGGAAGTGTATGGGTGGAAAACTTGAAAAAGTAGATGAAACAAGTTACCAAAAGTAGAAAACGCGACATTGTGTAGATTAACGAGAAACGAACCAGAAAGGAAAGCGTGTAGATTATTTAAAATTATTTAATAATGGAGGTGGTAATACTTAAAGTATTAGAACAGCTATTAAGGTATTGCTTTTTCGAACTAAATACTAAATTGAATTGAGTTGAACTGAAATGAACTAAACGAAACAGAGTGCCCTGACTCTGTGGACGCTATGAACTAAATGAAACGGAATTGAACTAAATGGAACTCAATGAACTAGACTGGACTAGACTGATTTGAACTGAGATTAATTTATGTTACTCGAATTCAAAAGAATAAGTATACTTATTAGTAGTATACTCAAAGGTTGTCAGAATCTGGATTCTACTTTGGATCGAAAGGACCTTTCATAATCGAATCGTAGAATCAAATTGTAAAATTATATGATTATACAAACACGCATAGTCCAGATATTCCACTCATATTATAGGTTTAAAAGGAAAAGGAATCATAATTTTTTAAACATTAAATTACTAATGCTTAATAATGTATGTTATTAATAACTTTGTTGGTATGATTAAATCAAATATCAATTTGTAAAGTTTTCGCTAGTGGAAAGAAAGTTATATTACAGAATTATATTGAATCATAAGTAGAATCGTATAACCATATATTTGAAACTTATAATTGTACGTTTCTATAGTAGGACAATTAAACTACTAACACAATACTATCAAAATATAGTAGAAATATTATTAGCTAAACTATTTAATAGTAATAGGCTTAGATTATTAAGTAATACAATCAACAATGGGGTTGTTCATGAAAAGTCAATATCGGGAACCAATGCCAAAAAACCAAAAAATCAGACTAAATGGTAGGTAATGGTACAAGTAAATTTTGATCATAACAATTCGGTTACCGAACTTGATAAATTAGCGGTTAAATGGTTCGGTTACAGTTAGGGATTTGCAAAATGGCTAACCGAAAGAACCAATAACCTTTATAAAAATATATTTCTAAATTATTTATTATAATTTTGTTTACAATGAAAATAAATTTAGTAATTGATTCATTTCTTCTCTTAATTTGTCCATTCCCCGAAGACAATTTGTCGATTTTGAGTTGTAATTTGCGTGTCTTATTACCCGTTTGCATGTTTCATTAATGATCTAATGATTTTGAACCGGTTTTATCTTAATTCATACACTACTATTCAATCCCTATATTTTTTATCTCTATAATATTAATATACTATACCGAATAATGTGGTTAATTGCTTAGGCAACAACTAGTTTAAACGGTTCGGTTATAATACTTGAAAATGACGAACGGACAAATCTTACCGTACCGACTGGGGAGCTGGAGAAGAGAACAAACCAGAAGAAAGAGAAAGGTGAAAGAACAAAGTAAATAAAAATTCTCTTTTGTGGCCCGTGTAAAGACCACAAACAACCATGCCACCTGTATGTAATCTCATGAAATGTCTTTGTTGCTCTTAGAGGGGAGTTAGCAAAGACCAAATACTTGGTCTTCAACTTAATATTATATATTAAATCTCTAACCACCCTAACACCAAGTGTTTGGTGTTCACAAAATGATTTCATGAAGTCATTTCTTCCTTTGGTCTTCCTTTGTCTCTCTTCCTTTTCTGTCTCCTATCTCTTATTACTTTATAATTGTTTAATACTTTCTCTTTCCTAAAACCAAACATTTCGTGTTTGCTAACTATGCTCTTAGTAGTTACTGTTATGGGTCGTTTTTTACGACATGTGGCAGCTTCCAAGTGGGGTCTGTTGAATATTTAATTTGAAGCAGCCAAGTTTTAAAAGATTGCTTAGCTTGTGGCTTGCAAGTGAGCAGGGATGTAGTTGGTGATGAAGACCAAGTCTAGAACAAGATAGATACACAACGACGTCTAGTGAGCCGGATTACTAAGAGGTTGTTATGCGAATTCCTATCCGTCGGGGAAAGTGGGTAAGTTAGATCAGGGCCGTCCCAAAGATATTTGAGGTCCTATGCTAAAGTAAATATTAGAGGCTCCTCTTTAAACAATTTTTTTATTTTTAAACTAGGTAATCGTATGGTTAAAAGAAATATACAATATATATTATACTGAAACATGGAAATGGCATAAAAGTCTTTTTGAATATAAAAATAGAAATTATAAAGTGGTGCATATAGGGTAAGTGCGTAAATCAAGTAATGGTATAAAAGCCTTTTCGAATAATAAAGGACACATAAAAGAAATATTACGAGTATCATAAAACATCAAAATTGATATTTTTATGCATACATACTAACAAATTTTGCATGAACCCGCTCTACTAAATTTATATGTGAAATAGGTCTAATAAAAAAAATATGCATATAGTGTTTTTAGAGTAAGAAGTGGGAAAAAGTATCAATATAATTAACCTCAGAAAAAAGTTATAAACATTATAACTTTGCTAGTGCTGCAACTGCAAGGTTTTCGAAATGAAATTCATAAAAAAGCCAAACAATGATGTAGCTTGTCTTTATGGAATCTTAAAAACAGTCTAACATTAATCGTGCTCTTTGTAAACTTCGAACACGCGACCTAGAGCCTTCAACCGTGAGAGCAATTTACCACTGAGCTGCTGCTTTATTGTGGTTAATTAATGCAAATATACTACATATTGGGTACCTACGGCGAGGCCATGTGTTGCTTCTCCTGTTGCACACCCTCATAGCTGGGCCTGGGTTAGATGACGGCTGGAGATCATTGTTGTAATTAGTATAAATACATGGTGTAATTCATTGTGTTAGGGCTACGACAATTTTGGTGATACTCATTTACTTGTTTTCTGTCAATTAATCAAGCAATCTCCCTATACGTTCTTTTTATTTGCTCATACGTTCTTTATTACAAATTGTCGTGGTCATTGAATCGTCGGCCTTATCATTCTTTGACCAATTGTCCGTCTAAAGTAAATGCAGACATAGTGGCGACTACTCCAGTCAGGCCGTCGCCTCCACCTCATTCTACAACGACTCCCCCGTTGACTCCCCCGAGGCCCAACTCCAACAGGGAGACTTTGATCAGCAACAACTCCAGGACGTTTAGTTACGTTCAAAGCGTCCTGTTGGGGGCAACCCCCTCTATGTTACGGTTCCATGGACCCTTGAAGCGTATGAACAGTTATAACATAAATTGTTAATGCTCTAGTCCCTCATCAACAAGATACCAGGAGTTCCACTGCAAGGAGTCACCAGACAGTTATGCGGACTCACCTTATGCAAACTATGATCTAATGACGTTGTAGACATCCCCAAGAGGTTCTCCACACCTAACATGAAACTGTACAACGGAAAGACATATCCGGGCGAACATGTCGCCCAGTAAAAGCAAAGGATGATGACCATCCGTGTGTCCCAGAGAAATGCGAGAAGCTTGTCTCTTCAAAGGCTTCGGTTAAACTTTTTCGGGTCCTGCGCTAAAATGGTTGATTTCCTACCTAACAGCAGCATATTTCACTCAGCTCGTCAACATGTTAATCCACCAATTCACTAGCAGTCGTAGCCTCGCGAAGCAAACCAACGACTTGTATTGGGTCGTCCAAAAGCAAAACGAGACACTCAGAGAGTACCTGAACAAATTCCACAAATAGAAGGTTTCCGTCGCAAAGTGCGACATCTCCCCTACCTTAGAAGCATCCAATAGGGATTCCTAGGAGAGAGTGACCTCTATAGAGATTTGACGAAGCACGACGTTCGAGGACGTCCAGGCAAAGACGCTCGCCCAGATCAGATTGGAGGAAGACCTTGTTTCAAGAAAGGAATTCTCAGGATACGATAGGTCCAACATAAAGGCAACCTGCAACAAAAGGTCCGACAACAGGTACAAGCCATATGGACGAGCAAATGACGAACCCAAGTAGCCATTGTCGACGGCGAAAGCGACACTGGAAAGAAAGTTAGAATCTTCCACCAAAGCTCCAAGAGTACAACTTCTGCGTGGACACCACAGGCCTAGTCAAGCACTTGATGAACTTGGGTGAAACTTTAAGATGGCCGGGAAAATCCAACAAGCCTGGAGACAAGAAAGACCCGACAAAGTGGGTTACTAACATCAACACATCGGACACTTAACCGTTGAACGTGTCGCCCTCAGTAGAGAAGTAACCTACCTGATACGCAATGGACACTTCAAGGACGTCACGTCTGATAAGTCCAAAAGCGTCGTCAACAGAGATCACACTCTTTCTAAACTCAAACCTTCCCCTCCTCATGTTCCTGTTAAAACTGTTAATGTACTAACTAGAAGTTGACGATGGGTTTTTAGAGTAATACCGCAAGTGCACGGTGTCTGTTGTTAGTAGAGCCTTGCAAGTACGGTTCGAATCCATAGGGAGATAGGTTTTCAAGGTTAATATTCAATCACAAAGTTACTTCACGAGAAATCAGGAGATAATTACTACTAGACTACTAATTAAGCTAATGGAAATTGATTTCGATTGAGATAAACTATAGATTATAGGACTAGGGTTTTAGTTCTTTCCACCATGCTACACCAATCAAAGGGTTCAAAAAACTATCAATACATAGGTCAAGAGTCGAGAGATTAGAGCACATGTTAATCTATGGTTGTGACTTAGCGCTCATAATTCAACATATGTCGTACAATCACAAACATAATCAGAATTACTGGTGTGTCCTAAGCCTCTAATTGTAAGACTAGTCTGTACGAACAATTATTAACCACAAGCAATCAATGAAACTGCGCATTAACATTAATCACTAATCAAGAACAAATCACACCATAGTCTCTCTAATCAAAACCTAGAAATTGACAGCAATTCAATCAACAATCATGGTACAAACATGGCTTTCCTCACTAAAACCCTAAAAAAGGATCTACTCACTCATAGTTGAAAGGACGACAATGAAAGCGATACAAAATCCATACTTTTCCTAATGAACGAAAGCAGTAAGAGAGAGAAATAAGATTTGACTGAATTGTATAACTTTATTGAAAACGATCCAAAGGTTTGATCTCCTCTGAAGTGGAAAACTATAAAACGCTCTAAAAGCTCTGAATAAAATACTAGATAATGAAAGATGTCTAACAAAAATAACTACAGACTATTTATAATAACCTAAGAAAACGAATATGATAAGTCGGAAAAAGAAAATCGCATCTTCTGTGTCGCCCGCCCGATCGGGTCCGGCCAAGCAAAAACCAATCATCTAATTTCTTTCAAATCGCTAAAATAACCACGGAGAAGCTTGCCCCATCAGGTCTGGCAAGGACGCCCGACCGGATCGAGAATATCATAAAAGAGTCGAAGATTCCTCGCCCGTTCGGGCATAAGTGCCCGACAGGATCGCCAATCTTCAGGAGGCTAAAATGCTGCGCCCGATCGGGCATGTCCTGTTTCCAGCTGCTCAAATACTTGGCCTCAGATGCCAAGTTCTTCATATGTTTTCATCCTTAGGGACTCAAGATGCAGCTCCGAGTCCTTCAAACCATGCCTCACAACTATCAACTACAATGTGGCAGTCAATATGAAAGAAAATAGGGAGTTTACCCAAAAACCTGCAAAACATTACAAAACAAACAAAGCCACAACTATATCGAAATAGTTAGCATAAATAGCTCCTAAGAGTGTCAATCACGGGCGTTTTAGCTTTTAAATCAAGGGAAAAACTCTATAAAATCATAATATCAAATTCCCCCAAGCTAAACATTTGCTTGTCCTCAAGCAAAATAGTCATGATTGTGGAATAAACACTACTAGAAAAGGACATTTAACGACGGAAAAAATCGTCGTTAAAAGTGTAACAACCTGTCGTTAAAACTTTTAACGACAAAAAAACTTTGTCGCCAAGTGGTTGAAATAGGTCCCGTCGTTAATGGTTTTAACGACCATGCTCGTCGTTAATGAATGACGACGAGATAAGACTCGTCGTCACTTATTAACGACGAGATAGGACTCGTCGTTACTTATTAACGACGAGATATGACTCGTCGTTACTCATTAACATCGATAGTGCGACTCGTCGTTAATTATTTACGATGAAGTAACATGTTGTCGTTATCATCTATTTTAAATGACCATGACAATAATAATGACCATATTTCCTCGTCGTTAATGATATCCCAACGATCACTATTCTTCTAAATTATCTCAATAACGGCGACAAGGTTTTGTTGTTTAACCTCATAATGTGTCCCGCTTCTAAAGTTGTTTTTCTCTATGGTGTTAATAAGAAAATAATTATCGACCTCGTGATTGGAAGATGATATTTAGAAAAGCAAAAATATTAAAAATTAAGTAATCTCTTGTATAAATAATGTGAATATTATACACAACCTCTAGTCTAATAAAATTAATACTTATTAATAATTACATGAGTGCTAATACCTAAAATCTCAAAAATGTCTCCAACAAATGATAGAACAAAAATGCGTTAAACTGATTCCAAACAAATGCTATCTTGTTCGCTTACCGATACCATTATCATATAGTACATACAACAAACAAAAAAAAGATCATAAGAACATAAGTTAAATAATAATAATCAGACACTATATATGTTAGTCATTTTAATTAGAAGTTAAAATGCTATACTAAATTGTATAGATTTCTACTAAGGACATTCCGGTTCAAATTTTTTTGGAATTTGTATAGAATTCTTCAAAGGCCATTCCGGCTCAAAATCTTTTTTCAAATACTCACTCCGTCCCCAAGAGGATTTTCCATTTTTCCATTCATGTATGTCCAAATTACATTTCTCATTTCCTTATTTGTATATGGCCCACCTACTTTAATAATATTATCCTTACAAAAAGTACTCTCCCACTCTTTTTTTTTAATAAACAATTCCAAAAAATATCTACTACCTTACTTTTCCATTATAAAATGAAAATTTAGACCCCACATCAACCTTACTTCTTAAACTTTGTGCCCAAAGGAAATGGGAAATCATTTGGGGGACGGAGGGAGTACAAGTTAGCTAGCCAACCTGAGAAATCAAAGGTCAATATACATGGAAAACACTCTACTATCAATTAGTACATACGTATTAAGGAGTCTTAACAAATTAATCACTTATGCACGCCTCTGTTTCCAAAATTTTGAAAATTTTTGGCAATATTTTCCCAACTATACGACAAACGGAAAAAATTACAAATGACAATGTTCCAATAAACCTGTAATTCACAAAAAAAATTATCCCAACACAGATTTTAATATCTCCAGTATATAATCACATCATAGTAAGTATATATTTATACTCTCTTCCCACACACTTCAGAGAAAACAGACGTTTAACAATCTTTACATATTTATTTCTATGCTTCCTTGCTGGATTACATCCGAGGGTTAATACTAAATTGAACTTCAAAGAATAAACAAACTCTAATTGCACATACCTGTTTGGTGCAACTCGGCCTCAAAATGAATACGAATATTAAGTTGTCTAGCCACCAATTCTTGAAAAGTCCTTAGTGTAGCACATAATAAGTTACTTGACATCAAGCTTACACATTAATTAATTACCCAACATACACAATTACCCAACAATAATAGTGGAACAAGAAATTCTTGCAGCAATGAATTACCTTTTATATTTACATTACAACTCATTTAAAAGATGGTTATTTGGTTTTATAGAAGTTCTGGCAGCCTACATTAGTTAAACTATCAGCTCATTGTTTCCAATTCATTTTTCTTGTCGAAATTCTCCAAGTCTAAGGTATAGGTAACATTCTATTGTTTAAGTTTGCACTTGAAGCACTCTAAAGTTAATTTAAATTTTCTTAAACAAAAGCGTTTAAAACATACATATTTTGTGTTATCTCGACATTCATTAGCTCATTACCTTTTTTGCGAATTCTACGGAACACTTTGATTGCATCCGATATGATCCCTTTATTAGCTCCCTGCCAAAAGAGATGAAGCTATTTAAAAACATAGTCCAAATACGATCCAAAAACAAACCAATAAAAAACACATATGGTGATTTGCATCAGAAAAATAGTCCAAAATCATCTCTAACCAGAGAAAATGCAGACTGATGTATCAAATTCAAATGCAATCAATTAAACCCAGTTGAACAAGTAAGAATCCCGGTGCAATGGATTTCTAAAACCATGAAAGAGATTATTGGAAAACTTTTCCAATCACATTACAAACACTAATGCTCCCAATCATCGATCTAAAGATCATATGATTAGTTGATTACTTGTTAACATACCATAATCCCAAGTAACAATATGAGGCAATAATCCAAACCATCAGTTTTGGCAATTGCTAGAACTTCCCTTCACATGTCCCTGTAAAACATAGAATTCAAAAGATATATGAGTACTAGGAGATAGATGTTACTAGTTCATTTTTTGGGGTTGAACTTTGGAATTGAACATATCTCATAAAGGGCAAAGTTTTCTTTTAATATTGCTTCAACTTCTACTTTCTCCTCGTATATTATTTTGCAGGGTTAGATTCGAATTATGTAATTCTTATGTACTATTCTTGATGGGTTAGAAAATAATCTTGGCAAACCTTAGTGTTGATCTGAATTAATCAGCCAATTTGATTTCTTGCTTGGCTTTAAAAAGCCTTTAGTTCCAAGAGGCGTGAAATGGTTAGTATTTCCTTACAGAAGCTAGTTCTTTACATAACTTCTCAAGCTAAGCTAATTGGCTTGTCCTGCAATCGCTCCAAAGCGTCTACCATCCCCAAATTGAACAACAACCTTGGAAGCCAAAAGACTCCCGAAAGGTTCATGATACTAGTGCATCTTCTTTATGTCATGTAAGCTTCTATTTATTATGAACTTATAATTATTGAAAATCATAAACTACAAGACCAACAACAACCAAACAAAAACCCAATTCATAATAAACAAGAAATAAGCACAAGGAGTAAGAAGGCAGCCAAAGTTGGGCAAAATACATGATATAAATTACACCAATAAAAATCACAGAATACAGAAGATAAATCGAAAGGGGAATACAGTGAAGGTCGAAGAACAACAATTTCGACGAATTAGGGTTTGTTATGGTGTAAACCCTGTTTAAAGGATTATAATCAAATCATACAAAAGAGAAAGTGACAAGAACAGAAGAATTACCAGATTTTCTTGTCAGAAGGAATGAGTTACTTGATTGAGCTCCTTGATTTCAGACGAGAAGGTGAGAAGAAATTGAATGTGGCAATGGACAGTAGAGAAACGGCGAGTGTGAGGGTTCCTTGTAACCCTCAATCTGTTTTAGCAAAAATCTTGCTGAATATACAACCCGCCTTGAATCCCGCATTACATTTCTCTCATTAACGACCTATTTTTTTTAATTATTTATTGTTTCTTTTACAAGGATTATAACGACAATATTAGTGAAAATTTCACTATAGTTTTACGAGGATAACGACTATTAATAATTATTGTCGTTAATGAATATTTTGAACGATACAAGTTTTATTTTGTCGTTAATAAGTTGTTGTAATAAGTGTAAATTCTAGTAGTGAAATTGCCTCACCCCTCAGATAGAAAATTTTCAAGTCTAAGAATCATTCAAGCAGGCAGAATTCAAGTTTAGCTAATTAGATCAATTTAAAGACTGCAATCATCCAAGGAAATCGTCAAATTCAACTCGCTACATGACTTACACATCCTGAAATGGTGCTCACCAGGGTGTTACTGCTCTCATATTGTGGCAGGCAAATAATGTGCCCAAACACTCACCAACCCGACCATAAATACCCTTCCCGCGCACACTCTCATGTGTTTCAGAAGGTTTAACGTCACTCATCCTAATCAAGTCGACTAAATTAGCAGACGTATTCTTTATCTTTAACAAACTGACACAAAATCACTCCAATAAATTTTAAACACGAGCTCAAGAGGACTTTTTAGGGTTGTAATGGGGCTCAGGTAAGGGTAGGTAATATTTATAGGAAATGTGGTGGAAAACCCGAGAATGGGGGAGTAAAAGTCACTCTAAATAAGGCCGAAGGTGGCTAAAACATCTCCCGACAACACCATATAACAACAAAACATACCCAACTCTCATGAATCGATAAAAACTTCCGATAACCCAACTTTCAAGCAATATAGCGCATTTTTCTTTATAAACAACGTGAAAGAAGGAATTTTAAACTCTTTTCAACTTTTATTTCTTTTTCTTTCATTTTTTTGGACCAAACATTCATGCAACTCAAAATTTGCTTTTTCTTACACTTGAAACCACATCAAATACACGATCATTCCCAAAACCACGTAAACCATTAAACTGATCTCATAACTCAACCCAACAAGCGCTCCGCCATAGCCTCTGAGTCTTAGTGGGGTAAAGGAGGATAAAAGTATATCAAAAAAAATTCGCTATGAGGCACAAGAATCAAACAAAATAACGCCTCTATCACAATAAATGTTACAAGTCATCCGATATCATACAAGTACGAAGTCAAAGCAAAGTTCAATCAACTAAAGAGGAACTAACACACAAAAACAGACTGGATAATGATATGAATCCAATAAGCTAAAATAGGCCTCACACTCTAACCAGTTCAGGCATGCAGCACAATGTATTGTATAATAATCAAAATTTGCTTGAAATTATAGCGATCAAACATCACGTCATAGCCTCATAATCACAAATGCCCATTTATCCAGAAATAAAGTCAAAACATTATTTCATTCAAAAACAGCACGGGGCGCAGAGAGGCAATCGAACCAGTCATGACTAATCGTATATATGCAAATTATTTTTCTGCATATTTTTTTTCAAAGCAATAAATCTAGTCTAAGAAAGCAGTAAATCTATACTAAAATGCAGTAAAGGAGAGGAAACATACATACAGAGAATGGAATCCTACTCCAAGCTGACCGAGGCAATGTCCACATTGCAGCGAGGGAAAGGATCAAGGCAAGGGCATCAATCGCCCATATAAGTATCGGTCTTTCCACCGAAGTAACTACTTCCCGACATATCGGCACCAAAAACATCACTAGAAAAACCACCAAGGAAACCAATAGTATCACTTGTAAATCCACCCATACCACCCCCCGAAACCACTAGATCCGACACCAGAATCTCCCCCCGAAACCACTAGGACCGTCACCAAGGAACGGTGATTTTCGACTACTTCTTGGTTTTGTCTCCGTAGAATTGTGCGTGTAGTCTAATGATGTCGTCGGTGATGATTCAAAATCATTCTTGTCAGTGAACGCTACTCCTATGGTGGTGATGCTTGGAAGTTGGTCGCCGATTTATTTGTCTCTCTCTTCTACAAGTTTTTAGAGTGAAATGAATGGTGGGAGACTAGGAGTACGGATAAGGGCATTTATGGTCAATTTTTTAAACCGTTCTCGCCGTCTATGTGATGGTGTGAATCAGTGACGACGATTATGCCTAATTTTTGGTTTTAACTATGTTTGCAATCTATGCGAGTGTGAATGGGTTTTAAATTTCAAAATTATTTTTTGGCGGGATTAAATAAGAGCAACACAAAACCCGTTTCGAATGATTCTAGCCTTCCAAGATACTTTGTATGAATAATACAGTTTGTTTTGCAAGAGGCCGCCTAATTATAATGTTAAAATTAGGCAGGCCCAACAGCCCACCCACTCTCTACTTCGTAGATTGACGTTTCTATTATTGTTGCGTCATTTTACTTTCTTTTGGCACCAGTTTAATTTCTTTTGGCACTAGTTTAATCTCTTTTGGCAAAAGTTTAATTTCTTTTGCCACCAGTTTAAATTATTTCGTGGCCATTTTTTTATTCCTTGTTTATCACTTTAATTGAATTAGCTATATAATCTGATTTCACTAATTTGTTCCATTTAGCACTAGTTTAATCTATTTGGTGCCTAATTCTACCACCCATTGAGTACTCTAACTTTGTAATGTCCCAACTACCAGCGTGAGAAATTGAAAGATCTTGTTTTAAAAATATATATATATAAAGGAAAAGTCCGAAGGCTTTTGGCTGATAATTGTGACACTACCGCCACTATCGGTCGTTTGAACCGAGAGCGAAGCAAGGTTTTAACTACTCTAATTCCTTTCAAGTATAACTTCATAAAATTCTAGTGGATTACATTCAAATAGGGGTTTACGTCCCCAAACCTCAAAACTTTAATAGAGTATTCAACAAAGAGTTCGTTCATAGTTCGACGGGTCTCTCCCCTCTATCCCGCAAAAACAAGTAAACAATCACTTACACACCTGAGAGTATTATGAAAACTTAATGCACACCATCGACTTTTAAGCACAAGGGTAAATTCCCTTACCTCAACAACAAGATGACGTTAGAAATCCTCTTCTACGAACTCGGACTCTACACATTTAAAGGGTCTAAATTAATACCTAATACTCGTACCCTTCTAACAATGTACAAGCAACCTAGCTAGTCTTTTCAAACTCGTAAACGACTAGCTAAAACTCCTTTATTCCTCCCGTTATCTTGTTAATTAGGCATTACTAATTAAAAGATAAACAATCACACTAGGTCTATAACCATGATATATAAGTAAATTAATCCAGTATATTTCGTCAGACAACTTGACATCAAATACCCAAATCAACAAACACAAAAGACTCTTCACGGAAGAGAATAGAACTTATGGATATCATTTCATGAAATTACCAACCAAAGCATTTCTTAATAAACTTGGTATCATTATTATCCTAGTTGTAAGAAGATTAACAATGAACAATGTGCTACCTATTTGCTTCCTGAATTGAACATAACGCAGACGTACCGAACTCACGGTCCAGCAAAATAACCCATGCCCGTCAACCTAGTTGATAGAAATTTCCTAATTAACATCCATATAAACTTTATACTAATCCCCATTGAATCTCATGCTTTATGTAATCCGTCCCTAAGTTGCAAACTGAGAATATTATTGAGCTCAATACACACAAACATATATGTGCTTACAAATCAACATAAAGACATTAGATATTCATCACAAATATAATCAAATATGGGATTGAAGAACTTATAAGGACCATCAACTACTCTCATAATCACGGAAAAGCTTAGTTCATATGTGATAGATGTGAACTAAACATCTATCAGATATAAATATACTACGATTTTCTATAAATATAATACGTTTTCTATATATATACTACAAGTTCAGTAAGTTTTAAATTTATTAAGAAAATATACTATCTTAAACTTTTGTTAAAGATACTACATTATTTATAAAGTTAAACTATTGGGTCAGACGGTCTGACCCAATACGTTTTGTCGGACGAAGCCGCGAGAACAGCACCCCTGCTTCTTCATCTTCTTCCTCCGCCGTCGTCGCCGGCGCCGCCGCGCCGCTCATCTTTTTCCTCTGGCGCAACAATGGCACAACAGGGCTTTGAAGATGATGGAGCAAGCTCCTCTAACCTCACGCCTTATCTCTCAAAGATTATAGCTTCTCTCATTGCAGCTGCTGATAGTTCAACTTCTATCGTTGATGTCATTGATGCCATTGATGAAGAAGAAGGAGAAAGTGAGAAGAAAGTAGAGGTTAGTGTTTTTTATTTTTTTTATTTTAGTTAGTAGTTAAATGAAAGAAAAATAAAACCAACTGAAAGAAAAATATAAGTAACTGAAATAACTACATACTTTCAGTTAAAAAGATGATGGTATGTAGTTACTCCCTTTTTTTCATTTGCTTCCTACTTGCTTTCATTTACTCCCCTTTTTTTCATTTGCTTGTAACTTACTTTCATTTACTCCCCTTTTTTTTCATTTGCTTCTAACTTGCTTTCATTTACCCACCTTTTTTTTCATTTACTCCTAACTTGTTTTCATTTAGACTAAAACACGTAAATGAAACAATAAGATAAGTAACTGAACTTAAAAGACATCCAACTGAAATAAAAAAAGATCAACTAAAAAAAATTGAAACTAACTGAACAAAAATTGAAACCAACTGAACAAAAAATGAAACCAACTGAAACAAAAATGAAACCAACTGAAACAAAAATAAAACCAACTGAAAGTCGTCCGACCAAATGTTATGGTCGGACGCGTCTGACCCAATACCTTCTCATTTATAAAATATACTACATATACCTATAACTATACTACGAATAAATTGATAGATGCCAAATTTCCTATCTATCTGATAGGAATTGCGCAGCCCTCCTCATAATCATTTGATTATGTCTGTATTGCTTTTTTTTTATATAAACTCAAGTTAGCAGCAACCGAAAACAGAGGACTAGTACCTCTCAATCGTTACCTGTAGGGATGTAGCACTAACGGAGAATCTGCCCGCTGTCGGCAAGAACGCAGAGCTGGTTAGCGAGGAAGAAGGTTCGACTGGGCGTGAGCGGAAGAACAAAGCAGGTGAGAGAAAGGGTTATAATGAGATGGAGAGTGCCAATGATAAAGCTCAACTGAAGTTTTAGAGCGTGAAAATGAATGAGAAAGGTTGGAGAGTTACAGAGTTAATTGACCCTTCATTAACCCTTAAACCTTTTTCTTAATTTACATCAATTAAAATATTAATGACTTTATCTAGATTGTTCACCTAGATTTTTCTTAGGATTGGACTAGAATATGTAGATATTTTACATGATAGTGCTAGATTGTTCTAACTTAGATTTTCTACATGGGTATTTTCTTAGATTATTTTAGGTATTCTAATTACAAGATTTTTCTACTGATGTCAAGAATTTTCGAGATTAACTCTAACACCCCCCCTTAATCTGAAAATTCTTGAACGCCGAGTTGACTTCTGAACTGGATGAAATTTTCTGTTGGAATTGCTTTTGTGAATATGTCTGCAAGCTGCTCCCCTGCCTTGCAAAATTGTAGCTCGATCTCTTGTTTCTCGGCTAGCTCTCGGATGAAGTGATGTCGCAACTCGATGTGCTTTGTTGACATGTTGTCACAATAAATTGTTGTTGACATGTTGTCACAATAAATTGTTTTTCATTGCGTGAAAGACCGGATTCTTTTTCATTGCTATAGTTGACATGTTGTCACAATAAATTGTTGTTGGCTCCTTTGTGACCTGTTGTAGATCGTTGAGAATCCTCTTAAGCTAAATTGCTTCACATGCGGCACTTGTAGCTGCAATGTACTCGGCTTCGGATGATGATAGTGCCACTGTCGCTTATTTCTTTGATGACCATGACATCACCTTTGATCTTAATTGAAATACATATCCGCTTGTGCTTTTCATATCATCCACGCTTTAGGCCCAATCACTGTCTGTGTACCCTGTAAGCCTGTAATCTTCTTCTTTTACATATAGGATTATGTAGCTCTTTGTTCCCTTTACGTACCTGAGAATCCTTTTTGCTGCTGCTAAGTGAGCTTTACTTGGCTCACTCACGAATCTTGATACTATGCTGACAGCATGTACTATGTCGGGCCTGGTGTGTGTGAGATAGATGAGAGATCCGACCAAACTTCGATATATTGATGCATCGACCTTATCTTGGCCATCATTCTTTGACAGCTTCTCACTCAGTGCCATTGGGGTAGCCAATGGTTTGCAATCTTTCATATTAAATTTCTTAAGTAGGTCTTCAGCATACTTTTCTTGTGAAAGGAATATCCTTCTTGGCCTTTGCTTGACTTGCATACCAAGGAAGTAAGTCATAGTTCCAAGGTCGGTCATCTCGTACTCTGACATCATTATCTTTTTAAAATCTTTAATCATCTTTGGATTTGTGCCTGTGTAGATTAGATCATCTACATAGAGGCATAATATGAGAAAATCATGTGACCCTTGGGTCTTGATATAGAGCGATGGCTCACTCGGGCTTTTTGTGAAGCCATTTTGAAGAAGATAGTTATCTATCTTGCTATTCCATGCACGAGGAGCTTGCTTAAGCCCGTAAAGGGCTTTACGAAGGCGATAAACTTTATCTTTTTGGCCTTCGATAAGATAACCTTGTGGTTGCTCGACATATACTTCTTCTTCGAGCTCCCCGTTAAGAAATGCTGACCTGACATCTAATTGAAAAACTGGTAATTTAAATTGAGCTGCTAGTGCAAGGACTGACCTGATTGTTTCCATGCGGACTACTGGAGCATAAGTCTCGTTGAAGTCAATCCCTGGTTATTGAGAGTAACCTTTTGCAACGAGACGAGCCTTGTATTTCTGGACGGAGCCATATTCGTTATACTTGACCTTGTAGACCCATTTGAGACCAATGACTTCTTTGTCTTCAGGCTTCTCAACAAGCTCTCATGTGTTGTTTTTCTCGATCATCTTGAATTCTTCATTCATGGCCTCGATCCACTTGTCTTCTCGAGCAGCTTCTTGAAAACTTTGTGGTTCGCTTGTGAAGAGAGCCATCATTGCATGATTGCATTCGTAGTCTTCTAAGTAGATTGGTGCATGTCGGTCTCGATACAATCGACAAATTTCCTGAGTTGGTCTTGATTCTCGTGATGAGCTTGAGCTTGAGCTTGAGCTTGAGCTTGAGCTTAAAGGTGATCTTAGATCCTTGACGATGATGGTTTAGTATTGTAGATTGTCCCCACCTATGCCAAAGGAGTCAACTTACAAACCAGGTTTAGTATTGTAGATTGTCCTTCAGCTTACAATGTTATTATTGGATTCACAGGATGAAAGTTGTGCCCTCTACCTATCACCAAACTATCAAGTTCCCCACCAAATGGGGAGTTCAAGAGATCAAAGGAGACAGGAAGACAGTTAGGGAATGTTACAGCATATCTCTCAAACCCAAGAAAGAGGAGATCTAGCAATTACAGCAACATCCAGCACCTAGCAACCTTGACGAACAGGATATTGAAGAAGTAGTGCTGGATCCTGCTAAACTAGAGCAGACAGTGCAGGTTGGTGCATCCCTACCACCAGAAGAAAAAGCCAGAATCATTGAATTTCTCAAGAACAACATCACCTGCTTTGCGTGGACACATGAAGACATGGTTGGGATTGATCCTGCGATTTTCACTCACAAGCTGAACGTAGATCCAAACCACAAACCCATCAAATAAAAGAGAAGGAAGTTTGCACCTGAGCGCAACCTGATCATCAACGAGGAAGTAGAAAAGCTGTTGCAAGTGGGTAAGATTAGAGAAGTCAAATATCCTGACTGGCTAGCTAATGTGGTTGTGGTGGGAAAGAAGAACGGCAAATGGCGAGTCTGCATAGACTTCACAGATCTGAACAAGGCTTGCCCCAAGGATCCATTCCCCCTACCTCACATAGACGCCTTGGTGGATGCTACAGCAGGACATGAGAAACTCACATTCCTGGATGCTTATTCAGGATACAACCAGATTCTGATGGATCCAGAAGACCAAGAAAAGACAGCTTTCATGACTGTGAGAGGTATCTATTACCATAAAGTTATGCCATTTGGTCTCAAAAATGCAGGTGCCACCTACCAGCGCCTAGTCAACAAGATGTTTAAAAAGCAGCTAGGGGACAAGATGAAGGTCTACATCGATGATATGCTGGTAAAATCCAAGCAAGCTGGAGATCATGTGTCACACCTGCAGGATACCTTTGATGTGCTGAAGAAGTATAACATGAAGCTCAACCAGACAAAATGCTCATTTGGGGTTCCAGCTGGTAAGTTTCTAGGTTACATTGTCACGCAGAGAGGAATTGAAGATAGCCCAGATCAGATTAGAGCACTAATAAACATCCAGTCCCCAAAAAACCTAAAGGAAGTTCAAAAGCTGACAGGAAGAGTTGCTGCGCTCAACCGTTTCATTTCCAGATCATCAGATAAGTGCCACCTTTTCTATCATGTACTTAAGAAAAATAAAGGTTTTGATTGGACTGCAGAACATGAAGCTGCCTTACAGCAGCTAAAGGCCTACCTAGCCACTCCACCCATACTTTCCAAACCAAAGCAAGGAGAGACCTTGCAGCTTTACCTAGCTGTGAGTAACACGGCTGTTAGTGCAGTACTAGCTAGGGAAGCTAACAGCCAGCAGCTGCCAGTATACTACATCAGTAAGTCCTTGCTTGATGTATAAACCAGGTACACGTCTTTAAAGAAATTGATACTAGCTCTATACATAGCTTCCAGGAAGCTATGTTCATTATTTTGAAGCTTACCCCATATGTGTTATTACTAATTATCCCATAAAATATGTGCTATGCAAACCCGAATATACTGGCAGGATGAGCAAGTGGGATTGATATCACGTATTTATTGTTTATGCTAAATTCTGCTTAAGGCAATCTAAGCTGGGAGCTACAGCTAGAGTATTGCTAAGTAGCTGGAAGCTGTTGGACACAGCTAGGACAAGCAAATAAAGCAAGAACAAAGAGAAGAACAGGACACCAAGGATGGTGACGCGGAAACCCGTGGAATAAGGGGAAAACCGCGGGTGGCTTTGAGTCCACCAATCCACTATATTCTTGATTACAGCCCTAGTGCTTTTGTAACTAAGTATTTCGTAAGCTTTAGAACAATGCTTTAATCTTAATATGTGAATGCTGAATGTGCAAGAACTTGTGTCTTCTATACAATCATTTGAGCTATATATAATAAGAAAAATATATCTGTTTGAACCAGCTTTAGCAACGGCTTGTAACCGCTCTTGAATCTCCATTCATATCTGTAATTAATGCTATTTAGCACGATCTTCGCTCATACTTGCCCTCCTGTACCTTTAGCTTTTATTCTTTTGCGAGATTCTAGGCTTTGATATCTTTGACTCATAACGCTTTCCAAACGGGGTCGTGTTCCTTAGCTGAGAAACATTAGCTGGTTCTTCTTAGCTGGTGGGCTTCAAGCTGGATTCCCTTAGCTGGAAGTTCAGAGCTGCAATGATTTTTTAACCTGCATACGTAGCTGTATAATTTTCATGTTATAATAATTGCCCCTAACTTGTAGCTTGCTTTGCTGGTCTTGTGTAGTAAAGCTGCAAGTTATGATTTCAAGATAAATTTTAACATAACATCTATCGTAAAAGATAGAATTTCAAGAGGCGAGAAGATTAAATGAAGTACGCTTATCTTTAAAGATCTGAGCTAATACTTTACTTAAGTCCATTTAAATCAAGTAATAAATACTAGCCGTTTTTCTGTCAGAATAGCTAAAAATCAAAGAGATCTTCGAAAAGATTTTACTTCCGTTTACTCTTCTCCCTCCTTTGGTAAGTTTGTTCTCTCTCTCTTCTTTTCCCCTTTCATCCCTCTGCATGCCTCTTAAACAATCTGCTAGGAAGAAAGTCTTCTCTCCTAAACTTACATCGATGGGTAAAGCAAAAGACGACGTAGCTTCTACCATTACTTGGGAATACATAGAAAATATTAGGGCTAGAGGGGGTTTCCCAGAGAGCACAGAATTCATAGTTCCTGATGAGTTTGAATGGCCGTAAAAAACTGCAGACAATCTTATATGTTTTTATGAATACCCTTTCCTGCTAGGGTATAGTTTTGAGTTTACACCTTTGATGCGTTCTTTCATAAAGGTTTTAAACTTTTCTCTTGGCCAGCTGATGTCAGGTTTTTGGAAAATTTGTTTTACTATCGAGTCAGCCACTAGGGGTTGGAGTCCGACCTTCGCCCTGGAAGACCTTCTTACCCTATATAGCCTTAAGATTATCAACCCTAACAAGGTCACTCTGAAACAGAAGCCAAAATACCCTAGTCCTGTAGAGGGAACTGGTGCTTCGCAGTCTTTCTAGAAGACCCATTTTTTCTTTGTTGCCAAGGATTCCCTTGGTGAAGCTGGGGCTTTTCTCCCCTCTGGTTGGCCTGCTGGAGGTATTTTACTGTATTTTTCTTTTTTCCTTCGAGTATTTTATTAACTATGGTCTTTAACCTTGCCTTTTTATAGGTTCTTCTGAAGCTGTAGAAAGCCTTGAAGACAGAGACGAAAGAGCGAAGGTTTTTCTCAGCATCTCCCTGGACAAAAGAACCTACACTCCCCCTTTCAAAGCTATTCCAGTTTCTTCTTTAACCCCCACCACATCAGGGAATAACTCTATGACTTCAGGTAACCTAATCCTCCAGTTAGTTTATTTTAGGGTTTTGCTAGGAAAAGTATCTCAACAAATTTTTATTTTTACTGCACAGTCAAAGGTAGCACTTTGTCTCAAGCTGATGCTCTGGCTCGGCTAAAAAGGAAGAGGGCGGAAGCTCCTGCTACTTCTACCCAGTCTAAACCTGCGACTCCTGCTAAGGTCGCTACCTCAAGTCCCAGCATGCAACCTCCTATCATCAAGCTGGACTTAGATCCTCCTGCCCCTGGCTCATCAACGGTCCACCTAGCTACGCCAACAGACTTCCTGTCTGAGGATGGGGTAAATAATGGCATTTGGCCACATGCAGATAAGCTATTCTTTCCTGCTGCAGCGAAGCGCCTCAGGTCATAGGATCCTGAGGTGATAGTAAACCATGCAGTACAGTACTCTCTCCAGCTATAACTTTCTCCTATATCTTAGTTTTTTAGCTTTTTCTTTTCTCGCGCCTTTCTTATGTCTCAACACCTTTGTGCTAGGCTCTCTAAAATTGCCTGGCAGCACGTTCCAGCTTGAGGGTTGTTGCTACGGTGTCTGCTCAGCTCAAGGTCTCCCAAGCTGAGGTTGCCACTTTGAAGGATGAGCCGAGAAAGGCAAAGAAGGAACGTGCTCATGGTGAGGAGCAGCGCAAGGCTGAAACGCTGCTTCTAGAGAAGGAGAGAGAGGCGAAGAAGCTTTTTGCAGCTTCGGCGGAAGCTGAGATTGCTGCTGCTAGGGAGGAGGCCAAAGTAGCTGCTATGAAGCTGGCGGAGGTGGTTGGAGAGAAGGACATCTTGAGTGCTCAACTGGCGCATCAAAAGGAGCTTCATTTAAATAAAATGGCAGAAGTTCAAATTGTTGAACCTGCCAAGCTGGCGTACCTGATGCTGTTTGGAACTCTGGAGAACAAGGAGCTGCACAAATACACTGATGCTTTCCTAGCTACTATGGGGAGCATTGCAGACCATAAGGCTCTGGCTTTGGGCCTTAACCCTCATAGGCAGGATGCTTCCACAACTGATTCTTTAGCCAAGGACCTAGTTGATTCCTCAGCTAAGGCCATAGCTGATGCCCCTGTTGAACCTTCCAGCAGTTCCGCCCCAGCTTCTGAGGTACCTGAGCAGATGCCTACAGTCGACCAGCTTGCTAGCTAAGGACGTAGCTAGTTTTATTTCTTCAAACATATTTCATTCCTTTCTTGTCAAATAATTTATTTTTTCTTTGGATGCTTTTACCACCAGCCAAGGGGCTGGTGTGTCTTTGTACAAGTTTAACTTTTGGTACATATATGCATCTTTAGATCTTTAGTAAAATGAGCTAGCTGCTTTATGTTTTTACCTGGCGTTCTTGATGCCAATGTCTTGTGTGATGGGCCCAGTTACCTAGGCGTGTAGCCCTTAGTTGATGCAACCTTGGTAGCTTAGTTCTTTGATAGCTTCTTCCCAAGGTGACTAGGTATACTTGCATCTTTTAGATAGCTTAGGAGGCTGGGTAGTGCTCCCACCTGCAGCTAGTCTTGCGGTACCTGCACGTGTTGACTATGCCATGACAGGCATTGGCATAGCCAACGGCTCTCCTATGCCTAAGTCAGTAAGGATTCTAGGAATACCTTATAGACAGAAAGAGCAAGGAGGATGACCTAACCTGGCGTTCCTTGGCTTTGCTTAGCAATTTTTCCTACCTGGTGTAATTGCCTTGTTGGTCGCTTGAGTCATTGTAGTTGACAACTTGATGTTTAACAGTGTATCTAGTTTTCCAGAAATGGTAAAGTTTTAGATGTGACGCGTTCCAGCTTCTGGGTACAGCTTTCCCTTCTGCTGTAGCTAGGCGATATGCTCCTTTACCCACTACATGTTCAATCAAGTAGGGGCCTTCCTAGCTGACACCCATCTTCCATGCATTTAGTTCCTGGGCATTTTGGAAGACTTTCCTTAACACCCAGTCTCCTTTCTTGAAAACTTTGGCTTTCACGTTTTTGTTGAAGATGCGGGCTACAATCTGTTGCTGTGCGGCCATCCTAACCAGTGCACTGTCTCGTAGTTCTTCGATGGTATCTAAATTATAAGACAGCTCAGAGTCATTTAACTCAGGGGTTAAGAGCCCATACCTGGCAGTTGGTATGGCTACTTCTGCTGGCAACACAGATTCACAGCCGTAAACTAGTGAGAAGGGGGTTTGCCCTGTTGCCCCCCTAGGCGTTGTTCTGTTGGCCCAGAGGACTCTAGGCAGCTCTTCTACCTACTTACCTTTTTTAGCCTTCAACCTTCTCTTGATGCCATTAATGATCACCTTGTTGCTGGACTCAGCTTGTCCATTAGCTTGTGGGTACCTGGGTGTTGACGTTACCAGGTTGATGTTCCATTCGTGACAAAATTGTCGCGTTTTATCACTTATAAACTGTAATCCATTGTCACATACAATTTCACTAGGTACCCCAAACCTGCAAATAATGTTAGTATGTATAAAATCAATCACCTCCTTATCCCTTACTTGCTGGAATGCACCAGCTTCGATCCATTTAGAGAAGTAATCAGTTAAGGCTAGCATAAATACTTTTTGACCTGGTGCCACTGGCAGCTTCCTTACTATATCCATGCCCCCCCTCATGAATGGTCAAGGTGTTAATGTGGGGTGTAACGGTTCAGAGGGCTTATGTACCATACCTGCAACTATCACATTTAGCTACGTACCTCTTGGCATCTTTACGCAACGTTGGCCAATAGTATCCATAGGATAAGATTTTGTTAGATAAGCTCCTTCCTGCTGTATGTGAGCCACACTCTCCCTCGTGAAACTCTTTGAGGGTAGTTTCCCACTGCTCTTTCTCTAAGCACCTTTGCAACATATCCTGCCTAGCTGCATGTTTGAATAGGACTCCAGCTATTACCTCGTACCTGCTAGCTTTCATGCATAGCTTTCTTGACTCTAGCTTGTCATCTGGCAGTATGTCCCTTTCCAGGTAATCCAACAGTGGCTTTGTCCAGCTATCAGTACCTGCTTCAGTACCAATGCTAAATACATTGCTTACCTCCTTGTTAACAGTTGGCGCGGCTAAGTGAGCGATGGGAACATTGTTGAAGCTGCATTTCCTAAGTGCGGATACTAGGTTCGCTAGTGCGTCATCTTTAGTATTCTGGTCTCTTGGTATCTGTTGTATGGTGAATTCTTGAAAGAGTAGCATCTTTAACTTGACCAGCTCCAAGTAAAGAGACATCTTCGAGTCTTTAGCTGCGTATTCTCCTTTTACCTGGCTAACGATTAGTAAGGAATCGCTATATACCTGCAGCCAGGTTGCCCTTAGATCATGAGCCACGGTCATACCTGCAATCAAAGCTTCATACTCGGCTTCATCGTTAGTAGCTTTAAAATCACAACAAATAGATCGTACTATCATGTCCCCTTGTGGCGACTTTAGGACTATACCTAGCCCAACTCCTCTAAAGTTGGAGGAACCATCTACAAACAGTTTCCAGCTACCTGTAGGTGTTACCTGATTAATGTGTCGTACTTCCTCATCTACTGAGACAGCCAGGTTAGGACTGAAGTCAGCCACAAAGTCAGCTAGGGCTTGTGATTTTATAGCCGTTCGGGGTTGGTACCTGATGTCATAGGCGCTGAGTGATACACCCCCATTTGCTCATTTTGCCTGTATATTCAGGTTTGTGGAGCACAACTTTTATGGGATAGTTAGTCATAACACATATAGGATAAGCCTCGAAATAATGTCGGAGTTTCCTCGTAGCTGTATACAAAGCCCATATCAAATTTTCTAAAGAAGTGTACCTGGTTTCTGCATCGAGCAAGGATTTACTGATATAATACACTGGTAACTGCTGGCTGTCCTCTTCCCTAGCTAGGACTGCACTAACAGCCGTGTTACTTACAACTAGATAAAGCTGTAAAGTTTAACCTTGCTTTGGTTTGGAAAGTATGGGTGGAGTAGCTAGATAAGCTTTGAGTTGCTGTAAAGCAGCTTCGTGATCTACAGTCCAATAAAAACCTTTATTTTTCTTAAGTACATGATAGAAGAGATTACACTTATTTGATGATCTAGAGATAAAACGATTGAGTGCAGCAACTCTTCCTGTTAGCTTCTGGACTTCCTTCAGGTTCTTGGGTGATTGGACATTGACAAGTGTTCTGATCTGATATGGGATAGCTTCGATTCCTCTTTGCGTAACTATATAACCTAGAAACTTACCAGCTGCGGTACCCCGAATGAACCTTTGGTTGGGTTCAGCTTCATGTTGTACTTCTTCAATACATCGAAGGTATCTTGTAGGTGAGACACATGATCTCCTGCTTGCTTGGATTTTACTAGCATGTCATCGATGTAAACTTCCATCGTGTCTCCTAGCTGCTTTTCAAACATTTTGTTGACTAGGCGCTGGTAGGTGGCACCTGCATTCTTAAGACCAAATGGCAGAACTTTATAGCAATAGATACCTCTTTCAGTCATGAAAGCTGTTTTGTCTTAGTCTTCTGGGTCCATCAGGATCTGGTTGTATCCTGAGTAAGCATCTAGGAATGTGAGTCTTTCATGCCCCCCTGTAGCATCCACCAAGGCGTCTATGTGAGGGAGGGGAAACGGATCCTTGGGGCAGGCTTGTTTAAATCTGTGAATTCTATACAGACTCGCCATTTGCCATTCTTTTTTCCTACCACAACCACGTTAGCTAGCCAGTCAGGATATTTGACCTCCCTAATCTTACCTGCTTGTAGCAACTTTTCTACTTCCTCGTTGATGATCAGGTTACGTTCAGGTGCGAATTTCCTTCTCTTTTGTTTGATAGGTTTGTGGTTTGGATCCACGTTCAGCTTGTGAGTGCAGATTGAAGGGTCAATTCCAACCATGTCTTCATGCGTCCATGCAAAGCAGGTGATGTTGTTTTTGAGGAATTCAATGATCCTGGCTTTTTCCTCTGGTGGCAGGGATGCTCCAACCTTTACTGTCTGTTCTGGTTTTGTAGGATCCAGCACCACTTCTTCAATGTCCTGTTCATCGGGGTTGCTGGGTGCAGGATGCTGCTGTAACTGCTAGATATCCTCCTTCTTGGGTTTGAGGGAGATGTTGTAGCATTCCCTAGCTACCTTTCTGTCCCCTTTGATTTCTTGTACTCCCCATTTGGTGGGGAATTTGATAGTTTGGTGATAGGTGGATGGCACAGCCTTCATCCTATGAATCCAAGGTGTACCCATAATAACTTTGTAAGCTGAAGGACAATCTACAACACTAAACCTGGTTTGCAAGTTGACTCCTTTGGCGTAGGTGGGGAGTGTGATTTCGCTAATGGTGATGGCCGGCTCTCCGCTTAAGCCGTACAAGATTGTTGACTTCTTGATGATATCTTCATCACGTAATCCCATGCTTTGTATGGCATTCTTGAATATGATATTAGCTGAGCTGCCGTTGTCCACCAACACTCTTTTGATCAGGCAGTTGCTGATGATGAGGGATATGACTAGCCCATCATGATGGTCAGCTTCCTCGAAGCTGATGGTCATGCTTCGCAGCTCTCGTTCCTCCTTGCTTCTGTGCTGGACAGGAGCTGCTTTGGAGCCTTCTCTAGCGAATCGCTTAGCTGCAGAATAGGTTAGTCCACAAATTTCTGAACCTCCAGAGATAAAATTGACTACCTTGTCATGGGTTGGATCAGGTGGGGGCCCAGCCGGCTTGCTGTTATTGTCCTTGCTAGGTTCATCCTTCTAGCCTTTCTTTCCTATGAGATGTTCTAGGTAGCCCTTCTTCAGCAGCCAAGCAACTTCCTTCCTGAGGGCTTTGCAATCTTCAGTTAGATGACCATGGTCACCATGATAGCTACACCACTGGGAGGTGTCTTTTTGACCATTGGGCTTGTCGATCTTCCTGGGCCACCTAGCTGCTAAACCTAGCTTCTGCAAGGCGTTCACCACACCTCTTGCATCAACATTAAAGCAGTGTGAAGATAGAGGAGGGAAATTTATACTGTTGGTCCTACGAGGAGCTTCCCTAGCTACGCTGCTAGCTTGATCACGCTTCTGGTATGGCTGATGGCGCCAATCATTCCTCTTATTGTTGTTACTGTTGTTATTCTGAGTCTTTCTATCGTAGCTGGATTCTCCTCCATACCTGGATGCATCATCCTCTTCTACACGAATTTCAGCCATAGCTCTCGCCCTGACTTCTTCAAAGGTACTACATGGATACCTGGTTAGTTCATAATATAAGCGGGACTTAGGAATCAAACCTCTTCGGAATGCTTCGATAGCTATTGGGATATCCAGGTTCTTAACAGAAATCATTTCCCTGTTAAACCTGTCCAGGTACCGGCGTACAGCTTCACCTGTCTTTTGTATAATGCGGTACAGGTCGCCTGTATGTTTCTCCAGCACCCTGCTGCTAGCAACTTGCTGATAAAATTTGTTAATGAGAATAGAAAAATTGGGGATAGTACCAGCCCTGAGGGTGATGAGCCATTGTAAGGCAGGTCCACCTAACGTGGCTCCAAAGGATTTGCACATTGTAGCTTCAAGGAGGCCTTCTGGGATAGGTAGAGTCCACATCTTCTGCTTGTACTGGTTCACATGGTAGTATAGATCTGTGGTCCCATCATACAGCTTGCCAAATGGGGCCAGATGCAGCTTTTTTGGAATCATGGCTCTAGCTATCTCTTCTACAAAAGGTGACTTGGTATAGCCATCAGGGGTCTCCTCAGCCACAGGTGTAGGTGCCCCTGGCATCTTAGCTAGCATCCGCATCATCTTCCTGTTCTGGGATTCAAGGAGAGCTAGCTTCATAGCTGTGGGATCTGTCTCTTCTTGATCGGGATTTTCTGGAATATCCTCAGTCTCTTCATCAGCACTAGCCTCTGAATCAATCAGCTCCAAGATTCGAGGTGACATGCCAGTGCGTCGTCGTGAAGACTTCTTGGTGTTACTCTTAACTGATTCAAGTTCTTTTTGTAAGTTCTCAATAACTTTATTGGACTCTGATTGAGCCTCCCGGAGAGATTCAAGAGTAGCTTTCATTTGTTCGGGAGTGAATTCAGCCATTTTAAGTTGGGTGTTTTAAGAAGAAATTGATAATGATAGATTAAATATGAAATATAGCTGTAGGCCCCACGGTGGGCGCCAAACTGTTTATGCTAAATTCTGCTTAAGGCAAAACCAAGCTGGGAGCTACAGCTAGAGTACTGCTAAGTAGCTGGAAGCTGCTGGACACAGCTAGGACAAGCAAATAAAGCAAGAACAAAGAGAAGAACAAGACACCAGGGATGGTGACGCGGAAACCCGTGGAATAAGGGAAAAACCGCGGGTGGCTTTGAGTCCACCAATCCACTATATTCTTGATTACAGCCCTAGTGCTTCTGTAACTAAGTATTTTGTAAGCTTTAGAACAATGCTTTAATCTTAATATGTGAATGTTGAATGCGCAAGAACTTGTGTCTTCTATACAATCATTTGAGCTATATATAATAAGAAAAATATATCCGTTTGAACCAGCTTTAGCAACGGCTTGTAACCGCTCTTGAATCTCCATTCATATCTGTAATTAATGCTATTTAGCACAATCTTCGCTCATACTTGCCTTCCTATACCTTTAGCTTTTATTCTTCTGCGAAATTCTAGGCTTTGATATCTTTGACTCATAACGCTTTCCAAACGGGGTCGTGTTCCTTAGCTGAGAAGCATTAGCTGGTTCTTCTTAGCTGGTGGGCTTCAAGCTGGATTCCCTTAGCTGGAGGTCCTAGCTGGAAGTTCATAGCTGCAATGATTTTTTAACCTGCATACGTAGCTGTATAATATTCATGGTATAACATTTATATAGAGTATTCTCCCTTACACTAGTGGAAAAACATCTATTTGAGGCTTTTGATTTAAGGCGTTTTAACAAAATAGCAGCAAAAACAAATTCTAATTTTTTTTAATTTAAAAGCAAGAGTATACTGTGATGCGTTTTCTCCCATAAACGCCTCATAATTCGTATAGAGGCCTTCTTAAGTTACGCAAAATCAAAACCTTCAGGCTTCAACATATGTCTCTTTTCACAGTCCAAAAAACCCTAAGCCATGTTTCTTCCTCTACCAAAATTTTCTTCTCTCAATCAATGGTTTCTGTTCTCTCACTAGGACGGTGAGACGAGTCTTTTTCTTCTTCGTCCTCCATTGTTGCCGAGTATTTTTCTTCAACTCAGAGACGCGCTAGTATAGAAGACAGCGATGGCGACGGAGAACCTAAGAAGTCGTAGCCTCAACATCAACCTCCGTTTTAATCAAATCCACTCGACTCTTTTCTTCCTTCATCAGGTAATCTTACATCTTCGCCCACATGGTTTATATTTCATTTCGATTTCCAAATTTTCGCCATTTCTTTTTACTTTCTCTTTCCTGCTTAATACTTAGGGTTTTCAGTAATCCACTAATATTTCAAAGATGTTATCTTTTGTTGCACTTAGATCAACAATTTGTCTATTTCTTGAAATTATGCTCCAGTTATGAACCTATGATGTGATTTTGCACTCCTGTTATTCCTTATTTTTATAGTTTCAATCCTTTGTTCCCAGTTTCATAATTTTTTACTTATTTGTTACAACCCAAACATCTTAAAATTTACCCGAAATTGCAAAAGATTCAATCTTTTTATAAAATGTGCAAAAATTAAGCAAAACCCAGTAATACCCACAAAAAATTTAGAGATTAGAGTGTTTAAACTGCCATTATTGACCCTCTGCTCTCCTTAGAAGAAGTAGGTGAGTGAGGAGAGCTATAGAGAAAGAACACCAACCAAATTTAGATTCTGATTAAAGTTTTGAAGATTATATAAAGAAGAAAGGTCAATTTTAATTGATTAGGTTTTGGTAAAGCAACAAAAAAATCATGCAAGAATAAAGGTTTTGGGTTGCTTCAGTTTTGGATTTTTTATATGTAAGTGGAGATTACTTGTTCTTTACACCAAAAGAGGGTCCCAGCTATGGTAACCTTGATGTTATACGAGTAATATGATTTGATAATTGGGTGATTAGAGAAGAGAAAGTGAATCTTATCAAACTCAAAGAAAGTTAAGAGGGATTAATTGTATTAATATGGAGGTTAATGATTCAGCCTCATTGTGATAAGCATGGTTTCTGTAAGTTTATTGGTGTTAGTTGTGTCCTATTATATCACTTAGGTAGCTAATACTCCCGCTAACAAATTTAAGGTTTTTTGTTACTTTTAAGAACAATTTCTTCTTTTTTCATAACTGTTCCTAATCTGCGCTCTATTTCTTGAACTTGCACTCAATTTTTTTTATCTTTTTTTTTGTTCTCTTCGTTGATACATTTTGGCAATGTGATATGTTTGGGAATCAAGGAAGTGGAGGTGGAGCTTCTTCTATTGCCATCGGGGCTAAGCTTTACATCTCTAACTTGGATTATGGTGTTTCTAATGGTAATATCAAGGTATACATTTTCCTTTCTGTACCTTGACTCTTATGTTCTTTTCTTTGAAACTTTAGGTTTTTCTTTGCCACTTCAATCTTGGTGATATTTGTGGATTTTTTGGGGGTTAATGCCTTAATGGTTTTATTTTTAAGCATCCTATGCAATGTTTTATGTTGTAGGTTATGGAAATTTGTTATTGTGGGTGAAATTTACCAAATCCAATTTTTTGCAGTTTGGGATGAGTTTTGAGGAATTGGGAATTCGATCTAGGTAAGAAGTTAGTTTTTCTAGCTTTTTAAATCTCTTTGTTTTCGAATTCCGTTTAAAAATTGTTATTAGGAGTGAGATTCACCTAATCCATTTCTTCTAAAGTCTGGGAAACAAAAAAGACAGCATTGCTAGACTTGGTGAAGCTGGCAGAGCTTCGCTTTTTTCTATCTCAAAAACAAATCTTGAAATTATATAACCTTTGTGTGATTTGATCATTTGGCTTTTGTTTTTGGGTGCAGTTTATATAACCAAGCGTCCTCCAAATGATAATTAGAGTCCATAATACCTCCCTGGTTTGCTCTCATAGATTCTAAAACTCGAACTTATCAATTCAATAAAAACAACAAGAGAATCTCATAAAGTAAAAAAAATCCTTTTGCTTTAAAATCACGTAGCCAAAAACCGCGTAAATACCGTATTTAATACTACACGTATTTCTAAAACCACAATCTCACGCTGTTTATTCCCCTTTCTTTCTCCAAAACTCACCCTTATATCATTCTAATTGTTTAGTTTGGCTAAGAGGATTTCTGGATGAGTGGGAAAGGGGTTGCAGTTGCAATGTCAATCTTCTGCTTACCTTCAACCTTAATACTGTCATTTGCGTAGCAACGTTGTAGTCCTAGATTACTTAAAAATTATCTAGTGAATTATGATACCACCGTGTCTACTATGCCGTCCTATGTATTATTGTCTGTTCAGTTTGGCTAGGAGGATTTCTAGATGAGTGGGAAAGGGGTTGCATTGGGAATGATGTACTTCTACTGTTTGAGAGTTTTATCTTTTGTTGACGCATATTTATAAAGCTAACATCTGTACATCTCAACTTTGATTCTCCAAATATATCAAAATATATTACTGGTGCTGTTTGGATATGTCTACACGGAGCTTTGCTATATCTTGTTATATCTTTTTCATGTACTAATGGCAGTTCGATTATGCAGAATCGAAACAAATTGACAAAGCAGTGAAGTTAACAGTCACTTATTATTACTCTAAGAAAGGGGATTTATACTAACAGAGGTGAACGTCTTTTATGTGAAGCGGTGAACTTATATGTCTTTAACTCTTTGACAGAACAGCTCCATAATTTTCGGGGCATGTATATTGATATTGTTATTACTCATGAGATACTTAGAGTAGCCTGGTCCTGTCTACTTTTATACTGATCTGTCTTCAACCCTACTACTGCAGGCCAAGCTCGGAGAGACGAACAAGTTTTGGAACCCCTGCTGCTTCTCAATTGTCTGATTCTACTACTCTTAAGACATCCAATTATTCAAGTAAAAGATAATGTTTTTTCTTTCTTTCCCCTTTTGTCATTAATTATGGTCTTTATTGTGTTTCTTTAGTGGACAATCATGTATTGGGTAATTATTTTTATTCAATTTCATTGATGGATTTTCATGGTAAACTTTATATTTTTTGTTTTGAATGATGATGCTTGTTTCTGTTTGGGAATTGGGTATTGGTTTTCTGTCTTTCTCGTGATTGTCTTGAACTCCGCATTAATCGAGTTAAGTTTTTGTTTTTTTGGTATGTGTCGGTCAAGATGGTGAGAAATTGAGTTTGGTTAAGCTAGCTAGCTTGTAAATGAAGTGTCTGTCAAAAAGGGTATAAGGAGCACAATCTCCAAATTAAGTTGTTGGATCAAGTTGGGTGGTTGTCTAACTCCATTGAAAAGCTATCAGGTTTAGTAACTCTTGATTTATCAGAAATTAAGTTGTTTGATCAAGTTGAGTGGTTGCATGACCTTGATTACGTTCTCTGTGATGATGTTCAAGCTTTGATCGAGAAAGGGCATCTTTATTCCGTATGGCATAACTAACATGGCTTTTGCATTGCTAGCTTGTCATTGACCTTGGTTTGATGGGACCTAACTATTTCATCACAACTGCTTGTGCCACCTCTAATTATTGTTTTTATGCTGCTGCCAAACATATCCGGTGTGGAGAAACTGATGTGATGGTTGCGGGTGGCACTGAAGCTGCAATTCTCCCTATTGGCTTGGGAAGTTTTGTTGCTTGTAGAGCTTTGTCACAGAGAAATGATGATCCCCAGACAGCTTGAAGGCCTTTGGACAAAGCTCGGGATGGCTTTATGATGGGTGAAGGATCTGGTGTACTGGTGAGACTAGGGCTTCTCTTTCTCTAGTAATCCTGAAACTTTATATTCGTTAGTTAGCGATGATATGATACTGCCTATGGCATGAAGTTTACATTGATAAGAGGAATCTTAAGTCGAAAAGAAAATGTTCATCTACGAACTCTATGTCACCTAAATGTTAACCTGTATGTCAACTGCGATATTGGAAAATCGTTCATGTCTTGATATATATCTGGTGGTTCTTTTTGTAGTAGTATCATGCAAAAACAATATTTTTTTCTTTCTTTCTTTCTTTTTATGAAATAGCAAGAGCAGTGGCTTGTTATTCTGTTATACTATGCAGCTTTATGTTGTTTGAATTCAGCAGAACATTCTTACAGTTGTTATTCTGTTACTGTATTCGCCTGCATGCTTGATCTCATTGGATAAACATTTTATAACACTACTTAGGAAAACAAATTAAATCAGAACCCTTTGACCTTATTACTAGACCAAGTGATGTTGTTGTGTTTTAGATTTTCATTATGGATTTTTGTCTTTCAGCTGTTGTTGCTTTTATTAAATCAGGATCCCTGCTTGTAGTAAGGTTGGTGTTCAGACCAAGTGTAGCAGTGAAGCAACTCTTGAGCAGCTGAACCACTGCATGGTTATCATGGAGGAAGACAGTACGTGATGCTGAGAATACGAGATTAACACTCCAACGCTTTGCCCCATCCTCAGACAGAAAGTTTGCAGACATAGTCAGGTTAATCGTTGACGAAACAGGGGCAGGTGGGTCTAAGTCCAGCTTGATTATAGGAGGGGGCATGCTAGGAACTATAGCAGCAGCCTTGGAAGGAGTAACAGGTTTAGATTGGGTGGAGGTAGTAGGTGCCTCCATCCTCTTCCTTTTCAGCCGAGCCAAAGCATCAGCTTGGGACAGAGTACTACCTTTGGCTGCACAAATGGTAGAATGTAAGGATTTATACACTTTTCCTAAAAAGACCGTTAACAGCTAGCAGGAGGGTTATTTTACCTGAAGTCATGTAGTTATTTCCTGAAGTAGCAGGAGTTAAGGAAGTGACAGGAATAGCTCTGAAAGGAGGAGTGTAGGATCTTTTGGCTGGAGAGATGCTAAGGAAAACCTTCGCCCTTTCGTCCCTATCCTCGAGACTTTCGACAGTCTCAACAGCACCTATAAAAAAGACAAGTTTAAGAATCACAGTTAATAAAACTTTCGAGAAAATAAGAAGGATGTAGTAAAGAATACCTCCAGCAGGCCAGCCAGAGGGAAGATAAGCCCCAACTTCGCCAAGGGAATCCTTGGCGACGAAGAAAAATCGAGTCTTCCAGTAAGACTCAGAAGCACCAGCCCCTTCTACAGGACTTGGGTACTTAGGCTTTTCCTTCAGGGTTACCTTCTTAGGGTTAATAATTTTAAGGCCGTAGATGGTAAGGAGATCTTCTAGGGCAAAGGCTGGACTCCAATCCCTAGTAGCTGACTCTATCGTATAACAGATCTTCCAGATGCCTGGCATAAGCTGGCTAGGGAAAAAGTTCAGAACCTCTATGAAAGAACCGATCAGGGGTGTAAACCAGAAAGTATACCCTAACAGGAAAGGGTATTCGTAGAAGCAGATATGATTATCCGCAGTTCTCTCTGGTCTATCTAACTCATTTGGAACTATAAACTCAGTACTCTCAGGAAAACCCTCCCCTAATTCTGATATTTCTATATCCTCCCATGTAATGCTGGAAGCAACGTCGTCTTTTGCCTTTCCCATGGATGTGGTTTTTGGAGAAAATACCTTTTTCGTAGCTGACTTCTTGATAGGCATGCAGAGAAACGAAGGAGAGAAGAGAGAGGAAAAACTTACCAAAGAAGAAAGGAGAGTAAACAGAAAGGATCTTTCAAAAATCTTTTTATTTAAAGCCGTTCTGACGAAAACGGCTGGTATTTATTGCGTTGCTTAAATAAACCGAAGTAATGATTAGGCTCAAATCTTTAAAGATAAGCATACTTCATTTTTATATTTTTAGGCTCTTGAGTTTCTATCTTTTATGTTAAATGTTACATTGAAATTATATCTTAAAGTCATGAAAATAACTTGCAGCTTTACTACGCAAGACAAGGAGTACAAGCCACAAATTAGGGGCAATTGTTATGTCCTGAAAATTTACGGAGCTACATGTGCAGGTTGAATAATTATTGCAGCTAAGATCCTCCAGCTTAGGTTCTCCAGCTAAGGAATTCCAGCTTGGGTCAACCAGCTATGAAGAGCCAGCTTAGACCTCTCAGCTAAAGAGGCTCAGCTTTGCTAAAACGCATTATGAAGCAGTTATTGCCAAGGCCTAAAATCACGCAAAGACTAAGTCCAAGATACAGTAAGAGAGAAACGAATGAAGACTCATTCAAGACCATTAACTACTGATATAAGCGAGGATCTAGGAGCAGTTACAAGCCGTTGTGGAGGCTGATTCAAACGGATATTTTTCTTAGTATATATAGTTCAATGATTGTATAATTTCGAAAAAATTTCTACGCATTCAGCATTTACATTCGAGTAGCATACATTGTTGTTAGCTTACAAACGGCTTTAATACATATAATTCTAAGGTTGTAACCAAGATTATAGTGGATTGCTGGACTCAAAGCCACCCGCGTTTTTTCCCTTATTCCACGGGTTTCCGCGTCACCACCCTTGGTGTTCTTGTCTTTCTAGTTTCTTGCTTTCTTTGTCCATCTTAGTTGTGCACACACACGTCCAGCTACTTTGCCACCTTCTAGATGTAGTTCCCAGCTTAGTTTTGTCCTGTGCAGAATTTAGCCTAAACAGAGCCCCATATATCTGCATAAACAAGTTCTAACGGAGCTCTAGCCCTCCAAGAAGAAGTTGGAAAGGGCAATCTATGCATCTTCCATAAATACAACCCTCACATATTTTCTTTTCATTGTTTATTGATGGAAGTCTGATCACCATTTCCTTTTGTTTTAACAGTTTTAAACTGTTAAAATTTAAGTGCTCGAATCTTAAGTGCCATAATATTGATTCATCTATAGTAGAGCTCAATGCACAATTATTTTCCAAGTGCATTTTCAGAGGAAATATTTTGTTGGGAGCCATTTGAGTCGTAGTAATTAATTGTCCTTTTTTCTTGTCAAATATGAGGCATTTATTATCATCAAATTTCACCATATAACCTCTTTGAATTAGTTGGCCCACACTTAATAAATTTTGGGCAAGACCGGGGACATAGAAAACATCAGTAACAAATTTAGAAGTGCCGTTTTTGGTTCTAACGGCAATTGTCCCCTTTCCAGCAACTTCCTGGTTGCTTCCATCACCAAGAGTAATTTGAGATTTAACATTTTCATTAAGACTGACAAAATAATTTTTGTTGCCAGTCATGTGGTTCGAACAACCACTATCAATATAACATGTATCATTTGACTCTTGGTAAGCATTTAGACAAGTATAGAATAATTGATCATTAGATTCCTTGTTTTCAGAAAATTTGGCCTCCTCCTTTTGACGGTACCAAGAATCTTTTTCAAAATGAGTATGTCTTTTACACCTTTTACATTTATACCGACAATCTTGTGTATTATGGCCATTTTCTTACATAAATTACAGTGTGAGCCAGTTTGAGTATTTTTTTGACTCCCATTATTATAATTTCCTCTCCCCCTGCCACGGTTATATGAAGTACCTCCTTTACCGTAGCCATTTTTAATTTTAATTTCTCCGTTATTAGAAAAATTTAATTTGGCTTGAAAAGCTTGTTCTAGTAGCTGTTCCGAGAATCTACGCATTCTATCTTCGTGTGCTAGAAGAGATCCCATTAATTCAGTTAGACTTAGTTTAGTCAAGTCTTTGTTGGACTCTTCTATAGCAGCCACTATATTGATCATAATTTTTAGGGAGACTTCTTAATATTTTCCGAACAACTTGGTCATCTTCAATTTTATCTCCATTAGTTCGGATTTGATTTATAATATTTGAAATTCGATTAAAAAATGCTTGAATAGTTTCATTACCTGTCATTAATAAATTATCGAAGTCTATCCATAAAGATTGAAGTTTAAAGAGAATTACCTTTTCGGATCCTCTATATTTTGTTTCTAAAATACTCCAAGCCTCCATGGCCGTTGTAGCAGCCATAATTGTGGGAAGTATTGTTTCATCTACTCCCCGGTAAATAATGGATAGGGCATATTGATCCCTTCTTTTATTTTGTTTATACAAATTTCTTTTGCTTTCATCCAAGAAGCCTCTTCATTGGCATCTTTGGGTTTTTTCATATCCAGTTTGAATAATGTCCCAAATATCTTGGGTGATAAAGATAGATTTCATTTCCATACTCCATTGTTCAAATTTCTCTCCTTTAAATGCTGGTACCCAATTAACTTGGGGGTTGAATGTATTTGTGTTTGAGGTTGAAAAATTGGGGGAAGTCATTTTAATTTTTGTGGAGTTGAATTTGATATGGAATTAGGAATGTATAAAATGTGGGAGGCTTTGGATTAAACTGGCTCGGATACCAAATGTTGAAAATATAATATGTGAGTGTTGAAGTGTAGTGGCCTTAGCTGATTTTTTTTTTGGATGTAATGTTGTTGATTGATGTTTTAGATGTAAAGGGAGAGTTTGATTGATGATTTCTATAGGAGAACTTGATTGTGTGAATTGTAAGTTGTATTTCATTCATTAACTTAGTCATGCATCTACATGTATTTATAGTGGGATGTACTAGGTGAAAACTCTACTAACCTACATACTATAGCTTAAGTCTAGACATTTTTAGCTAATGACTTCATCTAGATTGTTCACCTAAATTTTTCTTAGGATTGGACTAGAATATGTAGATATTTTACATGATAATGCTAGATTGTTTCTAACTTAGATTTTCTACATGGATATTTTCTTAGATTATTCTAGGTATTCTAATTACAAGATTTTTCTACTAATGTCAAGAATTTTCTAGATTAACTCTAACACTTCCTAGATAATTTGTGTTAATAATATAGAGAAAATTGCGAAAAAGGACTTTTAAAATTGACCATTTTGCGAGAAACAACCTTAATTTTTTTTCCTCATTAAAAGACGTTAAATAAAAAAAAATTGCAAGGAGGAATCAAATTGATATTTACAACCTGATTAAATACTAATTACAAATTAATATAAATTATATCTAATTAAAACTAATTATACTTAACTAAATCTAAATATAAAGTAATTAAATCTTTTTCTCTCCTCTGGACCTCTACCACCGATCACCACCCCTCTCTCCTCTACCACCTATCACCACCCCCACTTCCACCCTTCTATTCCATTACTTTCCTAGTTTCCTCACTTTCCTCACGTCAGTCGTTTTCTTTCCTCTGAATCTGAATCTGAATCTGAATCTGAATCTGAATCAGACATTCGAAGGAAAGCTCTTTCACTTCGTTTTTTCCTCAATTTTCTCTTCACGATCTTGTTCACTTTTCTTCTTTTTCTTATTGTAATTTTGTTTTGACTATAATTAATTTCTCTGTCAAAATCCATGATTTATTACTTGTTAAGTGTTACAGGTTGTTAAGGAGGGAGGAATGTTACAGGTTGTTAGTTGTTAAGTGAGTTGGTTAGTTTTGGCGCCAAGATCAGTTGTAACTGATTTTTAGTTTCTAGCTAAAACAGATTCTGTATTCTGTTTAGCTTAGCTTTGTTGTCTATTTTTCATTGTATAAATAAGCTAGTTTGAGCTCATGGTAATTCATTCAATAATCATAATACAAACTCTTTTCTTTCTTATCTCAGATTTCCCTCTCTTTCTCTCTTTCTCTCTATTCTCCGTTCTATTTCTATCTCTCTATCTTCTCTAAACTCTCTTTATTTTCTGTCAATTAGTTATATCCTAAGGTGAGTTTAATACTACCTTAACATTAGTATCAGAGCCGGTCACGTTTACTGCTGCTCATATCCTATCATCTCACCATTAACAACGCCATTATTAGCTTCAAATAACTTCAAACAATTTTGCCCACAAACTGTTTGATAAAAGTCCTAAACCAAAAATATCCTAAATTTTTCTTCAAGAATTTGCAACTTTCTTCGAATACCCATAACTTTGGGTTAATATTTGCTTGAACCCAAGTTTCCAAATCGTTCCAAACACACGATTTTGGCAACATGGGAAAGTTTGAGGAGTTTTGCAACTCTCTTGCACAAGAAGAGTCCATCATTGAACAACTTGAGGATGCCAACAAAGAAAGGTAATCAAATCTTGTAGGAAACTTATGAAAAGTGAATGTTTTGTTTGTTGGGAAAAGGGATTTTGTGAATGGTGTGATGAACCCTTTCTTGAACATGAGTGTAAGTATGATGGTAGTAATTGGCATTTTCTTGTGAGGTATGATGAAGTGGAAGATTTTGTGATTGCAATAGAATTTTATGATCATGATGCATTGAATATGGTTGATGAAATGTGTGAATCTGTTTTTCTGGAGGATAATAAGTCGAATATTGATGTTGTTATGCAAGAAGTAGTGGAATGTGTTGGGCAAGAAGCATTGAAACACCCATTGTCAATATCTCAATCTTCTTCTATTTTTTCCACTAATCCCTCCACTTTCTTTCCTGTTTATTTTACTTCATCTTTGCTGCCACAAAACACATCTTCACCGTATACCCATTTACTTACAAATTCTAAAATGCTTCTACTACCTATTCCACTACATAAACATAGCCAAACATCTTTTTGTGAATTGAAAGGTGAATGGAGTGCATATGTTGATTATAGAGAGCTTCATAGTTGGGGAATTTATTGTATGCCTCTATTCCCAAGTGCTCCACAACCTGGTTTCTCTATTAATCCACAATATGCTCTTGATGGGTTTGGCGCATATTCCACTTTTCATCCTCAATTTGCTGGATATCTACAGAATAACGCATTCACACTGTCTATTGATGCTTATTCCACGGCTGCCTTTTTCAAGCAACCTACGGAGGCTTTACCAGGAGAAATGAATCCATATAGAAGTCAAGTTCTACGGACTAGAACAGAACAGCAGCAATATGAGATGTGCATTCATATTCCAACACCCATTCGGCCTCCACTAAAACCTCCTCCACTCTTAGCTTTTGGAGTAACAACATTGGCACTGTGGTTGAAGCTTGCTATAGATGATAGAAGGTCTGAGAAATGTATACTGCTGCTATTGTTGTTCAGGGCCAGCTTTGACTTGAGGACAAGTCAATCTTAAGGAGGGAGGAATGTTACAGGTTGTTAAGGAGGGAGGAATGTTACAGGTTGTTAGTTGTTAAGTGAGTTGGTTAGTTTTGGCGCCAAGATCAGTTGTAACTGATTTTTAGTTTCTAGGTAAAACAGATTTTGTATTCTGTTTAGCTTAGCTTTGTTGTCTATTTTTCATTGTATAAATAAGCTAGTTTGAGCTCATTGTAATTCATTCAATAATCATAAGTAATACAAACTCTTTTCTTTCTTATCTCAGATTTCCCTCTCTTTCTCTGTATTCTCCATTCTATTTCTATCTCTCTATCTTCTCTAAACTCTCTCTATTTTCTGTCAATTAGCTATATCCTAAGGTGAGTTTAATACTACCTTGACTTTAATTTCAGGGTAAACTAATAATAAAATGCTTATGTGGGGCCCTCTTCACGGTTTTGTTAACGGAATTTAACAAAAATTATTAAATGGTCGGAGTTTCTAATAAAATTGAGAATGATACGTGGAAATTTAATAGAAAAATTCATTAAGGTTGGAGTTTCTAAAAACGTGAAAAATTTAGGTGGTTTTGAACAAAAAATCTTAATTTTATTTGCATACGATGTGTGTTTTGGCTACTGTAACATGTTAAAATATGAAGGTACACAATATATTTTGTTTTCAAGCTAAATTCATTTTGGCTCATTTTTCTTTGAAAACATCCCTTACTCCCCACCATCAACTACAACTTTTGTTATACAGTACCCGATAAGGTATTTTTTGGTCATTGTCCAAATGAGAAAAAATCCAAAAGTACTTGAAAATACTTTATCATATTTCTCACTCATGCTAAAATACTTTACCATAATCAATTTGATCAAATGTGCGTTCACTCATGAACAATCAATTACTTATGTATTTCAAAATAAATATTTCTAAAGTATATAAAAGTATAGCAAAGTAGGTGTCTATCTATAGATCTAAAGAAAATATAAGCGTTGATATTTTTTAATTGTTTTTACTTTGTAGGTTTTTAGATATTTTAGCTAGAAGTTTTGAACATCTTTTATTAAAAATCTGATGGCTAAATTTAGACTTAAAACTTAATTACTACCTTCGTTTTCTTTAATATGCATGTTTGCTTTTGTGCGCGGACCAAGGAAAAAGTGCAAAAGTAAGAGAGAAGGTTAATAAAAGTAAAGAAAAATTGAAAAGTAGGAGAGAAGGAAAGAAAAAGTAGGAGAGAAGTGTAATAATTAGGTGGGCCAACCTTCCATTTATGGAAAAAGGTAGAAAGGTACCAATAAAAAAAACACCCCCAAATAGAAATAAGTGCATATTAAAAAAAACGAAGGGAGTACTTAATAAACTCATTGATTTATTTTTCCTTTTTTTCTATTTGGTGTCCATCCCCACCTCTTCACTTATATAATACTAGATTTCTATGCACGCGATGCGTGCGACAACAATTTTATTATGAAATTTATATAATTTACTGTTGAACTCGTTATTTTGATGATGACAAATGAATAGTTTTTAACTTTGTTTTTAATTAGTTTTTGTTCATGTAATTATTTATATAGTTTTATTTAATTATTTATTTTATTTTGCCTAAAATAAACTTATGGAGAATTGGTTTTATAATTACCAAAATTAAGTTATTTAGGAAAATAGAATATTTAGCTATTTTGTGTAGACTAAATATTCTAATATTATGGAATATTGGATTCCATAATATTAGTTGAGTTTGTTAAATGGATTACAGGAAAATAGATGTTGAAGCGAATGCTATGATGCGCGGCTGATTTAATGGGTTGAGGTCCTAGATTCTAGGAGCCATGATCCTAGCTAACCGCACATCAAGCGCATACCCTAAACTGCCAAAGACCAAGTCAAGAGCTGCTGAGAAGATCGTGGGAGACTCGAAGACTCATTCAACCCGTGCAAACACACGATCTTGGAAAGTGGCGATTTGCATGGTTCCATAACGGCTATGAAGGTGGAAGATAATGCCTAAAAACTTGCGTCCACAACAAAGAAGCTGAAGAAGACCGTTGAAGATTTATCACAACTATATATATTACGAAGAACTCAATTTTAGTTCTTAAGACTTTCTACGTTAATTGTGTAAATCTTTTAGAAAGTTATTTCGGTTTTATTCTCTTCAACAATTCATTGTATTCGATTAACTGAGTTGGGGTGAGTGAAATTTTGTGAGAAAATTTCTACATTCAAGAGAGTAAGAGAAGAAAGAGAAAGAGAAGACTTCGAGTGAAGTCAAGAGAGGAAGTCACGTGTTCAGGGGGAACAAGGTGACTGGGAACCAGTTCCTAGAGGAACAGAGTGAGTTGCTGTTTATAATAGGGTGTAAGTTACTATTATAAATAAAAGGGCAAGATTTATTCCCAGAGAAAATAGGAATAAATTCTTGTTTAAAAGCATTTCTAGTGTTCGTTATTTTAACTTCTCTTTATTTCATTTTAACTTGTTAATTCCGTAAATAATTAGTCCCCAATAGTCTTTACTACAATTCACCCCCCCTCTTGTAGTAAACCTAGAAGTTCTATAGGACCAACAATTGGTATCAGAGCTTGTTCCTCCTGAAACAGTTAACACTGGGGAGGCTGATCCTAGAGAACATGAATACAACTGGAGAAAAGCTAGATGAGGGATACTCTACTCAACGTCCTCCAATGTTCAATGGTAAACATTATCCTTATTGGAAGAATAGGATGGAAATATTTATTAAGGCAGAAAACTATCAAGTCTGGAGAGTTATTGAGATTGGTGACTTTGAAGTCACTGAAAAGAATGAAGAAGGCGAGCTAGTTACAAAACCACTCTCAAAGTATGACAATGAAGATTTTGAGAAAATGGAGATGAACAACATGGCCAAGAAGATTCTGCATTGTGGTCTTGGTCCTCATGAACACAATAGAGTCATGGGATGCAAGAGTGCAAAGCAGATGTGGGAACTCCTTCAAGTTACACATGAAGGAACAAGCGAGGTCAAGAGATCAAAGATAGACATGCTCATGCATAGATATGAGTTATTTCAAATGAAACCTAAAGAGCCAGTTCATGATATGCTTACAAGATTTTCAAATATAATAAATGAACTTGACTCTCTAGGAAAATCTATTTCTCCAGAGGAACAAGTACGCAAAGTATTGAGAAGTCTTCCACAAGACGAGAAGTGGATGGCTAAGGTGACAGCTCTACAAGAAACCAAGGATTTCACCAAGTTTAACATAGAACAACTTGCTGGATCCTTGATGACACATGAGTTGCACTTAGGAACTCATGAACCAGACTCCAGCAGATCAAAATCCCTGGCTCTCAAGACCGAAGAGCAAGATGATTCAGAAACTGATGAAGAGGAAGCTGCCTTGATAGTAAAGAAATTCAAAAGGTTCTTCAACAAGAACTACAAAGGGAAGAGCACAAGGAAAACGTCAAAGCTAAGCTGCCATAAATGCGGAAGTCCATATCACTTCATAAAGGAATGTCCTTTGTGGGAAAACGAGAAAGGAAAAATCAGATTCAAAAGAAAAGAACAACAAAAACCTTTCTCTAAAACTGAAATGAGAAAGGCTATGGTAGCAGCCTGGGGTGAATCAGATTCTGACGAGGAACAGGAACAGCCTGAGGATGAGACTGCTCAGCTGTGTCTAATGGCCAAATCAGATAGTGAAGAGGACGTATCACACAAACAGGTAAACTTTAATGTTGTTGAAGAAGAATTATCAAAATTAACTAAGAACCAACTCACTAAATTACTTTTAGAAACCTTTGATAACTACAAGGCAATCTGCATAAGAGAGGAGAATATGGAGAGGGCCTTGAAAGTTACCAAGGAACACACAAATTGGTTTAAGAAATTAAATTCAGATATTAAGGAATGGTTCTTTGAAATTTTTGATAAATACCGAGGATTTCAAGAAGCCTATGAAAAACTAAAAAATGACAACTACTTCTTGAATATTGCTTTGGCAGAATTGAAACTAGTCGTTCCTGAAGGAACCAGTTCCTCTGACAGTACCAGTAAAGAAATTGACAATTTGAAAATTGAGCACGATTTAGTGCTGAATGAAAATATTGTACTGAACAGGAAATTGGAATCTTCAAAAATCAAACTTCCTGATCCAGTTAGTTGGATACAAAAATATAAAAATGAAGGAAGAAATGGACTAGGTTTCAATCATAAGAAGAGGAACATTCATAAAAAATATGTTGACCTGCCAAGCAATAGAATCTGCTCCTACTGTGGAAAGAGTGGATACTTAGTGTCTGACTGTTCCACCAAAGAGGAACAGAAGGAAATGAACACTCGCTTAGTGAAGCAAGAGTGGAGAATTAAGAGGAACGCACACTCAACAGAGGAACCCAAGTCTAACTGGGTTCCTGCCACTGACTAATTACTGTAGGTGCAGACTAAAGTGAGGGGGAACAACCTGTGGTACCTCGATAGCGGTTGTTCCAAGCACATGACAGGAGATAAAACCAAATTTCTCTCACTTTCAGTCTACAAAGGAGGAACTGTGACCTTTGGAGACAACCTGACAGGTAACATAGTAGGTATAGGTAAAGTTGGGAAATCTCAGTCACATTCCATAAATAATGTATTTTTAATCGAGGGTTTGAAACATAACTTACTTAGTATCTCTCAATTTTGTGACAAAGGAAACAATGTGAAATTTACTAATGAATGTTGTGTGGTTAGTGACACCATTACAGGAACCAAGATACTAAAACGAACGAGAAGGGGAAACACTTATGTTGTTGACCTAAACCTTGTTCCTAGGAACAATCTAACTTGTCTTAGTGTACTAGAAGATGATCAAGACCTTTGGCATAAGAGGTGTGGTCATGCAAGCTTTACACTGCTTCATAAACTAAGTGGTAAAGACTTAGTAGTTGGCTTGCCATCTATAAAAGGGACAAGCCATGGAGTTTGTGGAGCTTGTGTAAGAGGGAAACAAGTTAGATCCTCGTTCAAATCCAAGAAAAAGGTAAGCACTCAAAGTCCACTTGAGCTGATCCACATGGATCTTTATGGCCCAATAAGAATCCAAAGCAGATCAGGTAAAAGATATGTATTAGTTATTGTTGATGACTTTTCTAGATTTAGTGGGTAATCTTCCTTCATAGCAAGGATGAAACATTTGAAGAATTTATTTCATTTGCTAAGAAAGTTCAAAGGATATATGGTTTCAAATTGAAACACCTAAGATCTGACCATGGTACGGAGTTTGAAAACTCCAAGTTTGATGATTTTTGCAGCAATGAAGGATTAGATCACAACTTCTCTGCTCCAAGAACACCAAAACAAAATGGTGTAGTTGAAAGAAAGAACCGGACTCTGGAGGATATGGCTAGAACAATGCTTATATCAAGCAATGTTCCAAAGAACTTTTGGGCAGAAGCAGTGAACACTGCATGTTACATCATAAACAGGGTCACGCTAAGACCCATCACCAAGAAAACTCCTTATGAACTGTTCAAAGGAAGAAAACCAAATATCTCTTACTTTAGAGTCTTTGGATGTAGATGTTTTATACACAACAATGGTAAAAGCAATTTAGGCAAATTTGATGCTAGAAGTGATGAAGTTGTCTTTATAGGATATGCTTCAAATAGTAAAGCATACAGAGTTTATAATAAGAGAACAATGTGCGTAGAGGAAAGTGTCCATATTATCTTTGATCAAACTGACTCATTGCAGGAACCATGTTATGAAAATGATTTTGAAATTGGGCTAACTCATCCTCAAGAGACTGAAAATCTTGAGGAGGAACTGACTCCTGCAGGAACAGTTAAGAAACATATTCCTGAAAATGAACTAACCGTTCCTGAGCCTGTTCCTCACGAGGATGAAGGAACAATAAATGCAGGAATACAGGCTGAAGAAACTCACACAGAGAATGAACAGGACCAAACTGAAGAACATCGAGTTGAAGGAACAGGAACAAGAAGATTTGAACCAAAATCTTGGAGGCACCAAAAGTCACATCCCCTAGAGTTGATAATTAGCGACATTGAGAAGGGAACTCAAACAAGATCTCAATTTAGAAACTTTTGTGCCTTTCAAGCGTTCCTATCCATGATAGAACCTCGAGACCACAATGAAGCAATGCTAGAGTCTGACTGGATAAATGCCATGCAAGAGGAACTGAATGAATTTCAGAGGAACAAGGTATGGCACTTGGAGCCTAAACCCAAGAATCAGAAGGTAATTGGGTTAAAATGGGTCTTCAGGAACAAGCTAGATGAACATGGCACAGTGATCAGAAACTATTTTAGGCATGGACCCACCAATATTTTATTATATATCAACCAACTAATATACCCCACTCATTCATTGATTTATGTGAAAAACATTAAAATATTACTCCTTTACTCTATTAACTTCCTAAAAGTACCACATCACTTTCTATCACATCAACTTTTACAATAAATTAATATAACCTACACCCTACTCTATTAACTTCCTAAAACTATGTGCATAAGCTATTGTTGCAACTAATATGGGACGGAGGTAGTACAACTTTTGTTATATAGTACCCGTTAAGGTATTTTTTGCTCATTGTCCAAATGAGAAAAAATTCAAAAGTACTTGAAAATACTTTATCATATTTCTCACTCATGCTAAAATACTTTATCAGGATCAATTTGATCAAATGTGCCTTCACTCATGAACAATCAATTACTCATGTACTCCCTCCGTTTCTTTTTGTTTGTCCTATTTACTGTAGCTCCAAATGCCAATGTAGATGATGTCATAGGCATGTGGGTGGGGACAATAATTAAGGAGTGCACTTATTTTATAGTAAATGTGAGGGTTAAAGTAGGTGAGAGAAAATTTTAAGGTATATGTGGGACCAAAAAGTGATAAAGTAGGGATAGATGGGTATTAAATTTTTTCCATAAAAGGAAACATAGAAAAGTAGGACAAACAAAAAGAAACGGACAAAAACGGAAAGTAGGACAAACAAAAAGAAACGGAAGGAGTATTTCAAAATAAAAAATTTCAAAAGTATATGAAAGTATAGCAAAGTGGGTGTCTATCTATAGATCTCAAGAAAATATAATCGTTGATATTTTTTTAATTGTTTTTACTTTGTAGGTTTTTAGATATTTTAGTTAGAAGTTATGAACATCTTTTATTAAAAATCCAATGGCTAAATTTGGAAATAAAACTTAATTACTTAATAAACTCATTGATTTATTTTAATCATTTTTGCTTTTTTCTTTTTGGTGTCCACCCCCACCTCTTCACTTATATAATAGAGATAGATAAAATTTATGTGGGTTGATAATGGTGGCATAGAACCTCTATCTGACCATGTTAAGTTAAACTATGACCACTACACTACACCACAAAATTACAGAGATCATTGGATGATTCTCAAGCTGATTATCTAAGCTCCGCTCTTTTTGATCTTCAACTTATACGTTAGTTGGTTGGTTCCTTGTGTTGTTAAGGCTTTAAAAATGCACAAAGTCTTGGATAACGTAAGCTTATTTAGTGAAACGAAATTGTGTTCTAATACTTTTATCATACACTATGGTTTTTGTATCAATTTTTAACAAAAAAATTTACGTTTTACTAGTATGGCCCCAAGTCGGATCCGTTCCCATGCTAGCTTGTCCGGCGCAACCATTAGGACCTAAAAGGCCGGACTAGATAAATTCCACTAGTGTTCACAATGTTATGTAACCCTATTCAATTCTAGGATGCATTTCTAATGTAATAGCTAACGTTAGTCATGATCACATAGGTTTTGGACTCGTAGTTTTGTTTCTAGTGTACTTTCTTTATATGTACCACTTTCTTTTCATTAGATATACCCAACTCTTGAAAGGAACTCCTATGGCCCAATGCTTAGAGGATTATTTGTTAAGCAAAGTGGGTGCGTTCCTTCGTGGGCAATGGTCATGATATCCATGTGTGGTTCAATTGTTGGATTTCGAGAACTCGATCTCAGAGAGTTATCCGATCTCGTGGGAATACAAGTGAAGACCTTCTGGTTTGTGATTTGATTAACTCAATCTTATTAAGTTATCCAAACCCGTGGGAAGGCCATGGAAGACCATAAGGTTTGTGATTTGATTAACCCTATTTGCAAGCTCGAAGGTGAGCCTTATTGATGAAATAATTTTTCCTTTTGTAGATGTACATCTTTCATTGGAATGTACTCTTATTCTGATAAATATACACCTTTAAAGGTTGGAATTTCAATTAATAATTGGCAAGTAAGCTCAATAACATTGCTTCTCATTTCTGTTTTTATTTTTGTAATATTAGCTAATTATGTGACTATAAATGATAGTACTACAAATAATGGTCTCGTTGATGGTTTTTTAGATTATTTCATAAGTGTGCTAAAAGCAATAACACCGACAAGCAAAAAATTGTATTGATAGAATATGGTGCAAATTCCTCCGAAATGGATTTTAGAATGTAACATACGAAAATATGAACTTCAATTATATAAAACCTATTAGCTCCATTGGTGGAGCATTGTGCAGTTACTCAAATAATTGAGGTTCGAATCGTCTATAGTCCTGGAATTTTCGCCGAATATGGGCTTCATTTGAAACCTATGCTTGAGTTTTTTTTTACTTGTTGCTGCAAAAGAGAGTTAGCGAACTAGTACCTCCATTCATATAATAAACAAGTAGGGAGACATGGGTCTCCTTGTCTCAGTCCCCTAGAGGGACGGAAATTTTTCGAGATATTGTTATTTATTGTCATTGAATACGATACATACGATACTGAAGTGCCGCAATATTGAATCTAGTTTATCCACGTGCTGTGAAAGCCAATAAGTTCAAGCGTTTTGAATAGGAAGTCCCATTATATTCAATCATAGGCCTTTCCATGTCTAATTTTAAGGCAAATCATCCAGTCTTATTTTTTGACTTGCGCAATGTGTTTAGCACTTCTTGTGCTATCTTGCCGTGGATGGGGCTAATGATCTTGTTTAGAAGGGGTTGTAGTCGATTAACAATAATTTTTGCTATAATTTTGTACAAAGTTGTACGAAGGCTAGTTGGCCTGAATTGGTGTGGTCGTTCTGGGTCGTCTGTTAGGGTATGTTCAATACTCTTTAAGAAGTGTCCGTGTTTAAAAAAAGTATGTATGGCCAGAGGTAGGTCTTCGTTGGTTATATGCCAATAACTTTGGAAGAATTTTGATCCAAATCCATCTGAACTTGGGCTTCTATAAGGGTCTATGCCAAGTAATGTGTCTTTTATTTCTTGTTCTCTGACTAGCTTAATTAGTTCATCATACCTCCGGTTGAGATGCTATTTACGAAACAAGGGATTATGATGTCTCTCTTTGGTTTTTTTTTCCAGTTTTATATCTGGTTTTGAACTCTTTGCAAAAAATATTTTCTACTTCTTTGGGCTGCGTAAGCCACTGATCTAGGTCATTTTTTATTCCATATACCAATTGTTTTCGTTTTCTGGTTGTTACTGTCATATGGAAAAATCTGGAATTTGGATCTCCTTTTGTTAGCCAATTTTGCTAGCGTACTTTCCATAAAATATTTGTTTTAAAAGTCGAGTTAAGTGCTGATCAATGTGAGGATTATGAGGAAATTGCAATTGTTGGTTTTCGAGTTTACAGTTTGGTTGGCTGGGTGGGGGACGGTATTGGCCAGTGGGGTTTGTCTGACTTTGTGGAGGGAGGGTGGTTTTTTTCAAAAAAAAAAATTTAATTCATTTAACAATGTTTTAAAAGAAAAAAATAGTCAAACATTTTTTTGATAGGTCAAACAGATCTCAGGTTAACATGGCCCATTTTGAGCATATGTAAGAGAAAGATGGGATTATATCTGAATTATCATGAGTTGGTACTGGTGGTGGAAGACGGGGCAAATATCAATTTTTTCTATATTTATTATTTAAGCTTGTTTCTTGTCTACTTACTATGGCTTATGCTATATTATTTGATACAACTTATTCTGGAAAGATTTCAAGTAAAGATTTCACTCGGGATTGTGTTCACAGAACATCCTCATGTGATCTTACCAAGTGCTCCCTTAAACTTGCTAGTCTTTTTAACAAAACCTCCTATGTGGTCTCATGACATAGTACAAACCCTTTTGTTGGTTACCTACTTTCTGGCAAAGACAATTGTCGTCCGTAATGGTCTTTTGCCATTTTCTAAGTGGTACAAGCTATCTATTCTCATGTACTTAGCAAAGTGTTTCTTAAGGCTAATTAATGTTAAAGAGAACAATTTTGGGATGGCGCTTTCTTAAGTGTTGTCCAGCTAACAGCGCGGAACAAAATCCTCTTCACAATTATACCTCTATGAATGGCATAATCTCTTTTGTGAATCTTCTTATCACAAGAATTGTAATACAATAATGCTTCTTGTTGGTTGTATGCGCTTATTATTACAGTTCATGATCGCAACTTGTAGCTGTGATTAGGATACTTATTCCTACTTATTGCTGGACTTTATTGACACCATACTCCATAATCCGAAACACTTGGTACAGCATTTTGTAATCACTATGTTGATTTTTGTGTACGTTTACTCTATACAAACGATGGGCTCAATGTTATGCCCCGCTTCTAGAATTGAAAAAAAGGCACTCATGTTTCAAGAATTGCTTCGAGGACAACAAAGGGAGAGTAATCCCACATGCCCCCAACTTTAATTGCTACATTACTGGGCAGTGTACTTTTTACGTTGTTGAACGCTTTGCATTCTCTATCTTTCAAGTGGTGCCCTTGTTGTATCCTATACTATGACTCTAATTATGATTTTGGTCATTGTATCTTGCTATCTTTATGAGACTGACAAGATGCCTTGCCCAGCATCCTCGGATGCCTGCCCCGCTTCCTTGTATTCTTGTCTGGATTTTATTGTCATGACACTTTCATAGTATTTCGAAAATGCTCCGTTGTTTCTATGGAGTTGTAGTACACACATAATTGAAATTTTGTATGAATTTGCTCCTTTGTTTTTGTGGAGTTGTAGCACGCAAAAAACTGAAATTTTGTATGAATATGCTCCTTTGTTTTTAACTGAGTTATAGTACACAAAAAATTGAAGCTCCAATTTCTCATGAATGGTCAAGCTCCTTGTGTAACCTTGGTAAGACAATGTATGCAAACAGCTTCATGGCTCATAGTTTGTTGCAAATTCAAACTAGGTCTCCATGCCAGCTTTCCCTTGCAATGGATGACTGGAAATATATGAAGCATAATCCTCAGCCTTTTGCACTCTGCTAGTGCTATGGATCGTCTTTTTTCACTAAAGGATTTATGCCTTATTACTCTTTTCTATCAAAAATTAATAATAATGCATAAACTCCAAAGACAGAAGGGGTTTCACGAATTTTATGCGTAAAATTCCATTAAATGAAAATCTTAAGCTGGAATATTCAAGAGGCAAAGAAATCTCAAGCCTTGGGGGAATTTGGATTTCAAATAAAGAAACACAAACCAAATATAGTGTTCATTCTTAAAATAATGATTGCAAATATAAACTGCCAACAAATAAAACAATTCTTGAACTTCGATAATCTGGAAATTATTCCTCCTAACGTCATAGTGGGGGGTATCTGGATATTATGAAACTCTAATATAGTTCAGGTTCTTGAAACACACTTATCCTATAGGGTGGCTCAACTAAAAGTAATGGCCAGATCCACAAATGCTATGGTGTGGGTATCAGGGATCGAGGGCTAGCCCAAGAAGCGGAAAAGGCTACCTTCTGGCATGAACTAACTCAACATTTCCAATAAAAAACTGTTTCATGGACCCTCATAGGAAACTTTAACGAATTAATCCTCCTAAGCAACAAAAAAGGGGGAGTTCCAGCTAGCTCTGCACGAGTTACAAAAATGAGAGAGTTTATTGCTCAAACCAACTTGACAGTGTTCCGATAAGAGGTTCTCCGTATTCTTGGAAAAAAGTAACTCCTAAATTATACTTCCTCCATTTCGCAATGCTTTCCTTTTAGGGAAATTTCACAATACTTGCAACCAAGCCAATAATAGTATGTTTTAGTATGCAAAAATACCAATATACCTTTACTAATTTGTCCATTCCACCCAATTAACAAAATAAAATCTACAATTACCTCCCTTCTTATTTCATTAAGCAATAATTACCCAACCTAATTACCCCTACCCACCCACTAGCCACCCTTCAATCTCTCTCCTGAACCCTAACCTTCTCCATTAAAACCACCACTTGCACTCTCTCCTCCCATCACCCAAAACAACACCACCACCATCCACCACCAATCACTCCCCTTCCTCAATCTACCTGACCACCTTGAAATTTCCCCCTCCCCCTTCACGAAACCAGTGTTGGAACATTTGTAAGGGTAATGGGTTTGGATTAATCACATATGGGGGAATTAATAGAAGTTGTATAATTAATTCCGGAAAACAAAGAGAATAAGGGGGGCAGCCAGCTCGCGGGCCGCGACCCGTGGTCGCGAGTCGCGACTTGGTTTCGCGAGTCGCGACTGGGTACTGCCCCGTGACGCTTCAGTTTGCGATGTATCCGTTTATGTCCGTTGAAGCGTTTTGGTCAGTTTTTCATGGTTATTGCATGGTTAAATGACTGATTTATTATCTGATTTAAGGACCTCATTAAGGTGCCTATTAAAGGTCCTTAATAAGGGCCCTTGCATATGTGACTATAAAAGGAGGAGGTGATCTCCATCCTTGATAGAACCTTCATTGCTTGCTTAAGAATTTCTGATTAACTTTCTTAAGTGTTCTTCCTAAACACATCAAACACAAGTTCTTAAGGATTCTCTTCTAAGATCATAGAAGTGAGTTGTTACTCCATTGTATCTCATTAGTTGTTTCGTGTAACCCGGTGATCCTAGAGGGGCGAAATAAAACTAATCGGAAAGCGTAGTTTCCGTGCCTTGGAGTGGTGATTATCCGGTTTCCTCTTGTTCCATTGTTTATCTTCTAACAACCAGCACCACCATCCTCCACCGTCATTCCCCTCCCCCGAAACCCACCACCACCCTCCACCGTCATTCCCCTCCCCGAAACCCAACACCATAATTTCCCCCTCCCGAAACCGCACCATCGTCATTTCCCCCTCACCGAAACCGTACCACCGTCATTTACCTCCTTGAAACCGCACTACCTCCCTCCAACCTCCACCCCCTTCTCAAAATCAGCACCCCACCGCCCTACTCTCTTCTCTCTGCCTTCTCGGAACACCACCCTCCACCTTTCACCCACGTTGAAAGTCGAAACTCCGGTGACGCTTCAAGTCCAGATCTACTCTCTTCTTACCTCCATTTCCTTTTCTTTTCTTTTTTGGTTTTTATCACATTCAACTTTGGATTCTTGGTTTGGGTATTCTTTCCATTCACTAAGAAAATTTTAGAAGTTTAATTATTTGAAAGATATTGGATTTTGGTGGTGATTTTGTTTCTTTTGTCACCTTCAATTTATGAGTTTTTTTTTAAATTCTGATAGTGGTTATGGTGAGGTGGTAGTGGCAGCGGCAATGTTGCTGTTGGTTGCGGCGATAGCAACTGGTGGTAGCAGCTCTGGGTAGTAAGAAGTAAACAGTTGGGTTAAATATTATTTTGGCAAATTAGCTTGGTTAAGCACATGGGTATTTTTGCCTAACTATACACTCTGTTTCCTCTCCCTTGGTTTGTGTGCAAATCCTTTGGTTGCGAGTATTGCGAAACAGAGGAAGTACCATTTTGAAGATTAGATAGAGCAATCGCAAATGATCACTGGAATACAATATTCCTGCATAGTTATATTCAAATGACACGTTTATTTGCTCAGACCATGCTCCCATCCTTTTAAACACTAAAGTAAATCAGACACATATGCATCTAGATTTCGATTTCACAATACCTGGGTAAATAACCCAACAGTCAACAAAATAGTCAAAAGCAATTGGAATTCCAACGTTCCATACTCTCGGTTCTACACAATTTTCCATAAATTAAAACGAATTAAAACGAATTAAAACTGAAATAAAGTCTTAGAACAGAGAAAACTTAGATTTCTCGCAAAAGGAACTAGAGGAAAACAATGCAAAACTTACACAATGTCGAAAACCAACTATTGCAATTTCCTCATAACCCTGACATTGATTAACACTTAACTCGACTTGTAAAACAAAGAGAAAGAATGCTCTCCTCCAACCAAAGATTTTGGGAGAAGTACGCTAGGAAGAACTGGCTGACGAAAGGAGAAAATTCCAGATTTTTTCATATGAAAGTAACAACCAGAAAACGAAAACAAATGCTATATGGAATAAAAAATGACCTAGATTCGTCGCTTACGCATCCCAAAGAAAAGAAAATGCATTATGCAAAGAGTTCAAAACTAGACTTAGAAATGAAAAAACCCCACATAGAGATATCATAATCCATTGTGTCGCAAATAGCATCTCGACCGAAGATAATGATGAACTAATTGAGCCAGTCAGAGAACAAGAAATAAAAGATCCATTATTTGACATCGACCCTTACAAAAGCCTGGGTTCTGAAGGATTTGGATCAAAATTATTCCATGGTTATTGGCATATAATTAACAAAGACCTACGTCTGGCCATACATACTTTATTTTAAATAAGGACACTTCTTAAAGAGTATTGATCATACTCTATTATGCCTCATCCCAAAAATAGACGACACAGAACGACCACACCAGTTTAGGCCACTTAGCCTTTGTACAACTTTGTACAAAATTGAAGCAAAAATTCTAATTAATCGACTACCACCCTTTTAAACAAGGTCATTAGCTCCCTTCATAGTGCTTTCACATCTGGAAGAGAAATCCACGAAAACATATTGATACCACAAGAATTGATACTCACATTCCGCAAGTTAACGAAAAGACTAGATGATTTGCCTTGAAATTAGACATGGAAAAAGCCTATGACAGAATAGAATGGGACTTCCTATTCGAAACGCTTGAACTTCTTGGCTTTCACAGCATGCAAATAAACTGGATTCGACATGGCGTTACTTTTGCAACATACTCAGTGATAGTAAATAACAATAATATCTCAAAAATTTTCCATCCCTCTAAGGGACCCAGACAAGGAGACCCCATGTCTCCCTACATGTTTATTATTAGCATGGAGGTACTAGCTCGCTAACTTTCTTTTGCACCTATAGAAAAAAAATATTAGGCATATGTTTCAAATTAAGCCCACACCCGGGGAAAATTCCAAGATTGGTAAGGCCAATTATACGCAGGCAATAATCTGAGGGGCATTCTAGACCTTTATGTCAAAATTCTGGCCAGCTTATAAATTACCATAAATCGTCTATACTCTTAGGGCGACATTTTTCCACTTTCACAAGTTCTAAAGCGGACTTTTAGTCCCTCCTAATCGATACCAACAAAAAACTAAACAATTGGAGCTCATACTATATCTCCAAATTCGACATAGAAAGTAACTTGGAATCTATTCCTACTTTTACTATGGCCATGGCAGAAAAACCGATACCCATAACCAAGAGACTAAATGCAATAAACAGAAATTTCTTCTAGAAAAACAACCCATACACTCGAGGGATCCCACTAATTGCATGGGACGAAGTCTGCATGCCAAAGTTTTACGAGGCATAGGTTTAAGGAAACCTTATTATATGAACCAATGTCTTCTAGCAAAATTGGGCTGGAAAATCCTAATTGGTCCCGGGAATTTCTTGGCAGCTCAAGTTCGAAAAAATATCTAAAGACAATAACTTTTTTCGAATATAAACAGAAACCAAATGACTCAGTTATATGAAAAGTCATATTACATACAAGAGATTTACTTCCCAAAGGTATTCGATGGAAAATCGGATCTAGAAAAAGACCTTTATTTCTGGTTAGATAACTGGTGTTGTCATACCAGCATCTTAGAATACTTTAGTCAAAACCCTATCTTTGTGGACGATATATATCTCAAAGTTAGCGACGTGATTACACCTGATATGTCATAGGGCATGGACAAAATCCATATCCTAGTTCCACCCAACATTTGCAACCTTATTAACAACATCCCCCTTCCTTCCACTTCACAAGACAATACCCCATGTTGAGGGCTGACAACCTCATGAGACTTCTCTATAAAGTCAACCGCATGGTTATCTCATAACCCTAATTCATTCCAACTCCAAAAGTGGGACTACACCGAATCCGAAACATGGAAACGCAACCAAAAATAAAAGTTTTTGTGTGGCAACTGCTCCATAACAGACTGCCAACTATAGACAATTTGGCAATAAGACAAATTACGTCCCCTATCAATTGTCAACTTTGCAAAAACGATACAGATTCCACAAATGACCTGTTATTGAATTGCCCAGTCTCAAATAAATTGTGGAAGTCCGAACCAATTGAACAAATTTATTAGAAAAATAAAATTTCCAGATACCTTAAAGACCATTCTCAATGACAATATAAAATCAGACAACCACAATGCCCCAAAAAATTGTCAAATTCCTAGAGTATCTGGAAATGAAGAAACCAAATAGTCTTTCAAAACGAATCTTATAATGAACAAAGAGTATGTCTACACGCAAAAGATGCGTTAAATGAGTGGTACTTACATTTCATTTACGATTCTACAAACAAGTTTTAATGCCCCATCTCTTGCAGGGCAAAAAAATTTTACGCAAGTCAGATGGACGCCGCATCCCCAAAATTTTGCAAAATAAAATTTGATGGATCTGCCACTCAAAACTCGGCAGCGGCAGAAATTGCGATTAGAGACTCTGCAAGCAACATCCTCACAACTGCGACCTACAAACTGGGACCAACAACTCCACTTATTGTCGAAGTTATTGCATTACAAAATGGCCTAATCCAAGCCAAGCATATGCAAATCAGGAATATCTTAGTTGAAGGAGACACATGTATTTACTTGCTAGGAATTCTAATTTCTCATGTATTTGAAGGTTAACCAAACGACCTATAAATTGAAGTAGAAGTCAAGTGAAATTATTGGAACTAAACTAAACTAACCTTAATTTAAGTTCATTGCATACCAAAAAAAAAGGACCTTAAAATATTTAAAATTAATAAATTAACTGAGCCAATATAATTAGACTTCTCCACTAACAATTCTATATTAAAAAGATAAAAGAATATGATTTAAAAACGAGCACTACCTTATACCTGGGCAGAATTAGTGTTCGTACAACCCTTTTTTTACAATTTTTTTCAATATTTTCTAAAACCTACTTTTTCGATATTTTCGTTAAATCTAGCTCAAAATCAATGCCAATACAAAAACTAGCTAAAAATTCTGGAATATAGATAGAATAGTGACGAATCGAAGAATACGAAAATTTCTTAAACATCCAACCAAATATTATTCTTAAACTAGTCTTTTATGTACAAGATGCGTGCGAAAACGTGTAGAAGCATAATCACCTCTAATAACTTGATATGCGTGCAAAAACATATAGGTAGAATATGCATGTTATGCATGCTTCATTTTAGAATAAAAAGTGCAATTCTAATATTTGTCATTATAGATTTGACAAACTCATTAACCATATAGTCCATCAGTCATGTTCATCAACTAAAACAATACCTTAACAAACCAAATGTAAATATTATAGAAAAGATCCGATTAAATGACAAAGTTAACAATCTGATTATTTGAAGATTTTTAGTAGACAGTCCCACTCTCAATGCTTATTGATTACCGTAGTCAAAGTAGTAAATTATTTTTCATTTAATTCTTTTAGAAAAAAATATTAACTTCAACAATTGTATTTCTTGACTCCAAAATATCAGGATGTAAGAAATAAGCATTAAATCGACATATCAAAGGCTAGAGGATGATAGAGTATCATTGACAATCGATCCAAAATTATCATCTATTACTGATAACTTAAAAAAAAAAGTGTATATATATATTACTACAATTAAGAATATATCATTTTGGTTAGTAAACGCTATAGATAAACTTACATTTTGGTCAAGTAGTAAAATGTCTTGTTTAAGTGATCCATTGTCTCCAACAAAGATTGAATCACTTGCATGCACAACAAACCCCATGACATCTGCATAGAGGTAAAAAAAAATCAATTAAAAATATGATACTATGATAATAATCAAAAAAAGAACTAGATTTAGGAAAATACCTATTATATATTCTGAATTTTTCTTGAAATAACAACTCCTCTCAAAATGTAAACTTTTTCGTCTTCCAATCGATCATTAAAGTATTGAACATCTTTGGGAAAATTTGCACTTTAGATTTTCTTCTCCCTATGACTCTACATGTAGAAGATACACATTAGTAATCGTTTTTAGGTTAAAAAACCGAGTAAGACTAAACTGTATTATTAATATCTTATATTTTTGCCGTCAAAGACCATCTTCCTCACCTTGTTTCCATCTTTAAAAATTTGATCATCCATGAATCTGATTAATCTTCCTTTGTCATTCCACTTTCACAAGGTTGGTGTTAAATGGTATTGGACCATAGGTCCAAAGCCCATTAGATCACTCTAGTTAGGTTATATTTCTAGCCTATATATTGATGTAGTTGTAGTGAATCAAAATAAGCACAAATAATAAGTCATATATCTTCTTAACATGGTATCAGTTTAGGTTTCAATCCTAGTGTTTATCACAGTTTTCCGTCTCTCACCGCCGGTGGGTGGTTCATCTCTTAACACCCACCGGCCGGTATCCGTTCTTCCGTCGCATTACTGCTAAATGTCTTCCTGTTTTTTTTCGCAACACTCCTTCCTCGCAACACTCGAAGCCAATTTATTCAAAATATTAGCGTTGCGGCTTTATAGATGAGAATATGTTTGCGACTGTTGAGATGCAGTTTGCTGAGCCGTGAGGTTTATATAATCCAGACCTATTGCTTTGTATTTTGACTGGAGATGTGCATGGAATATAGGTTTTGATTTTAAAAAACAGAAGAGAGAGAGATTAACAGCAAAGGAGTGTCAGAATTTGGTTGATGTTGTTCTTAGTTGTTTTGTCTCATACGAGACTTGTGATTATTGATCTAAAGTTTGATGTTGGTTTAACAATTCTCAATTTTTGAGCATGGGTTGCTCTAAAAACCGAACAATTTTGAGCGTGGTTGCTCTTAAAAAAACCAGTACTCTTGGCGGGTTCGAAAAGAATGTCGTTCCCGTTAAATTGATATTTATGCAGGTTCGGAAATAATGTCGTTCCTGTTTGTTTGAGAATTGTTTTGCTCCTAATACCCAATGAATTTGAGCACGGGTTTGCTCCGAAAACCCAATGAATTTGAGTTTGGTTTTACTTTAAAAGAAACCCTTGAAGAATTGATGCCAACCTCGTCGGATTTTGCACATCGACTTTTGCTGAAGCTACAACTATTGAAGAATTATTATTATTATTATTATTATTATTATTATTGTTATTGTTAATTTTTTTTTTTATCATTATTATTTGTCCAATCGTAACGTTCTTGTTACTGTCGTTATGATTGCGGGAGGGTGTTAGATGGTATTAGACCATAGGTCCAAAGCCCATTAGGTCACTCTAGTTAGGTTATATTTCTAGCCTATATATTAATGTAATTGGAGTGAATCAGAATAAGCACAAATAATAAGTCATATATCTTCTTAACAGTTGGGAACAAAAACATGAATGGTTGAGTAAGATGTTGAATAACAATGGATTCAAGTGAAAAGAAAGTTTGGGAAGAAGACTAACTTGTGCTTTAGCCGTAAAATAATGTTTAGAGGTAACATAGTGTGGTTGGAACTTGAAAGTTACAATTAAGTATCCTAATGGGATGAGATTGTGGGAACGTGGGAAGGTAGGAAATATGGAGTTTTTCTTTAATCGAGATATGAAGCTTTTAAAAGTAGATAAGATAATAAATAGATTTTTTTTTCTTTTTTTCCTTTTTCTATTTTTAGTGTCCTCGTACTCTTCCCTTATATAATAGAGATACGCGATGCACGTGTAATCGCCGAGCAGGAGAAGTGGTTAGCCAAATTGGTCATCTTGCTGAAGATTAGGGGCGTGGGAGTAGATGATTAGGATATTGTGGGGGTTGTTACGGAATTGGGGGAGGAGTCTGTTTGGAGGTGGGGATGAGTAGGCTCCGCTAAGGCCCTGTGCAAGGTGAGCGACTGCACAGGGCCTCGCGGCCTTGCGAGTATATTAGAGCCCCCTCTAACGTATTACGTATGTACATATATAAGATGCTGAGTATAACTTTACAAAAGTGGCTCTTGGTTCAGTGGCAGCAATGCCCATAAGCTTTGTAGGCACACACTTCAAGTGGGGTTTGAATCCCCTCGTTTATATTTTTTAAATATAGCCCCATACTAATAATTTAAGGCCTTTCTCCTTATCTGAAGTCAAAATTACTATTTTTCTTTCTGTGCTTTTTTCTTTATATTTTGTTTTTTTTTCTTTTTAAACTTACAAATTGACATAAATGGTATATTTTGTTTACAAGATATAAAAGACACTTTATGTTATGAGGGGAAATATAGAAGACTTTTTTGACAAAATTTTTATACGATTATATATGCTAATATAAACTTTCAAAATTAATATACTATTCTGTTATTGTAATATTGTAGGAATTTGACTTTAAGATCTTTAATATCGCACATGTTCCCCTTTTCTATGAGATTCCCTGGGGAGGATATTAAACCCTAGGTTTAGGGTATAAATAGGAGGGTGAGCTCTTTTATGAACTCCCTAGCTACTATTTTAATTATACACTATTATCATTGTATAGTTTGTACTCATAATTGCGTGATATATTGGCATTGTTTTGCGTTCGTATCATCACGACAAACATCAATACAAACCATTCTAGCACTCTATTTAGTTCTTAGTTTGTTTTCATATTTTTTATTGACATATCTCTATTCTATAAGCGAAGAGTAGGAGGACGCCAAAAAAAATTTTGTTTTTGAAATACTACTATAGATGGCACATTCCCTCTCCATAATTAGCTGTTTTCGCAATTTTAAATTTTGAAAACAAAAAAAAACAAAACGTCATAAACAGACCAACTGTTATATTTTTATGCAAAATTTTAAATATTTTCACATGCATCATGTGTATCTAGGGCTAGTTAGAGTATATTCTAACCACTGTGTCCCTTTACACCCCTTTTTGCATTCCTTGGTGAAAATCGGCACAAACAATGGGCACTATTATGGACAACTTGGAAACAAAGATACTCAACCAAGATTACAACTTGAAGAGAGAGAGGGAAGGTTTTATGGTGTGCAACGCTGCAAATCAATTATTTTTATTAGGGCTTGAACAAAACTATATATAATTAGGATGTTTAGTTTATGTCAATCGGTTTTTCTAACCTATACACCGGGTGCATACGATTAGCTATTTAGATTCCCTTTCCTACAACAAACCTGCTAAATAAATATAAGCCAATATAGGAAATTATCTTTGTAATCATCATTTTTTTACCAATTCCCTACTTAACATAACCATTACAAAGATAATTTCCTTTATTGGCTTATATTTATTTAGCAAGTTTGTTGTGAGAATGAGAATCTAAATAGCTAATCATATGTACCACGTGCATATGTTAGAAAAACTGTATATGGAAAGAGAGAGTAATATATAACGTGAAGTTCATACGCTCAATAGTAAAAGAATAGTTTGTCTTGTAAGAGACCGCCTAATTATAATATTAAAATTAGGCAGGGGCCAATAGATATTACAACAGCCCACCCACTCTCATTGTCAGTTCAAACAAAAGACAAACAAAGTAGTAACTTTTTGGTTGATGAATGACTACTAAATGTCAATTAGTGACCATTATATGTCAATTACTGGCCATCATATGCCAAATGTCAATAAGTGACTATTAAAGTATAAGATTGTCTACGATGTTAGTAAATTACTATTATTTTTCATTTAAACACTAGATTAATCTATTTGGTGCCTAATTCTACCCATTTAGTATTTTAACTTTGTCTTCTATTGAAACATAATAGGCGACTAAATTAACATACGTCAATAACGGGCTACTTTAATCCATTAAGTCACTAAGTTAATCCATTTAAAGCCTAATTTAAAATTCACATCAGAAAAAATCAACTTAATAATAAACATATTGATGAACAAATAATAAATTATTAGTATTTCCTAATTTAATCCATTTCAACACTACTTTGATCAATTTTGGGAGTACTTTAACTTAATAAAAAATTTAAAATTATTTAGAACAAATTAACATCATAGTAAACATAATAAAAAAATGTTAACTAGTACCTCTAAAATAGGTGAATTTGTGAACTAGTACCTTTTATTTTTTTGTTAAATAGTACCGTAAGTTGTACAAAACTCCTAAAAACGGTATTTTAGTCCAAAATTTCGCCCATTTTAGTCGATATTTCAGCTATTGAGCGTTGTTTTCCCTCCTTTTTTGGATTGTGTATTGTAAACATAAAGTAGGAGGTGAACTTTCACTCTCAAAAAACGAGGAAAAACAATAGCCAATAGCCGAAATATTGACTAGAGTGGCTGGAGCTTTAAACTAAGGTATTGTTTTTAACAGTTTGTACAACTTAAGGTACCATTTCAAAAATTTACCTATTAAAATAAGGTATTAGTTAACAATTTATCCTAAACATAATAGCTTGAACAACCAATATATTGAATAAATGAGTAGGTGGTAATAATATCCAACAATTTCTTATGTTAAAAAAAATAAGTTAAATGGAGGGAGATAACTGATTCGTTGAATCAGCTAAGCAAAGAAAAAATCAAAAGAGCGGAGGCAGGGGAGTTGGAGAAGGATTCGAACAGGAAGAAGGAGGGAAGGGTTGGCGATGCAGGGTGGCTGGGGTCGCCAGTGCTGGCGGCGTTGAGGGGGTTCCATGGTGGTTGTTAAGAATTGGAGAGTGTTTAGGAGTAAACAGCTTAACCTTCATTCAATAATGATTAGGAATATATACAACCCTAATATTTAATCAATAATTAATAAACCCCTAAAAGATATTAACAAAGATACACAAGATAACAAAATAGCTAAAAGATAGCTTTACACGCCTAACACCAAAATATTTGCCTAAATGGGCCAGAGCAGCATATCACCGCCTAATACTCCCCCTCAAGTTGGAGCATGTAAGTCATGGATGCCCAACTTGCGGAGTAGAAAACTGAACTGTCGTCGGCCGAGCCCCTTGGTGAGAATATCAGCCAACTGATGACCAGTAGGCACGTAGGCTGTAGAAAGACGACCATCTAACAACTCATCTCGAACAAAATGACAGTCTGTTTTAATGTGTTTCGTACGATCATGTAAAACTGGATTCTTAGCAATATGAAGAGCAGACTGACTATCACAGAACAGGCGCATAGCAGAAGTATGAACAACACAAAGGGAAGCCAATAAGGACTTCAACCATTTCAGCTCACAAGTAGTCACAGCCATGGAACGGTACTCTGCCCTGCAGACGAACGAGAAACAGTAGCTTGTTTCTTGGTTTTCCAAGAGACAAGTGAACAATCTAAAAACACTAAATAACCCGACAAAGACCTCCTTGTGTTTGGACAAGCAGCCCAATCACTATCACAATAAGCCGTCTCACACATAACATTTTTGGAACGTAACAATATACCCTGGCCAGGACTACCTTTGAGATAGCGAAGGACACGAAGAGCGGCATCCCAATGTGCTACATGTAGATTACTGAGAAACTGAGCTAAAGTATGAACAACATAGCTTAACTCTGGGCGTGTAACAGAAAGATAGACAAGACGTCCCACAAGACGTCGATAGGCATCAGGATCAGCCATAAGCGGACCCTCAACAAGAGCTAAACCATGGTTTTGTTCCATCGGCGTATAGATAGGCTTACAACCTAACATTCCTGCTTCAGTCAACACATCCAGAGCATATTTTCGCTGAGAAAGAAAAATACCATCCGGGTTTCGCGCAACCTCAATGGCTAAAAATATTTCAGCAGACCCAAATCTTTCATATGGAAACATGAGTTCAAATAACTTTTGAACTTAGAGATAACAACATAAGATGATCCAGCAATAATCAAATCATCCACATACACCAAAACATGAAGACAAATATCTCCCTGAATATAGATGAATAAAGAATAATCAGCATAGGATTGAGAAAAACCATACGTTCTCAAAGCAGCAGAAAGCTTCGCAAACCATTGTCGTGGTGCCTGCTTCAAACCATACAACGACTTTCGAAGTCGACAGACTTTCCCTGGCTTAGAACAAGTATAACCAGGGGGAAGTTTCATATAAACCTCCTCAGACAACTCACCATGAAGAAAGGCTTTGTGAGCATCCATCTGATGAAGTTCCCAATTCCTGACAGCAGCAACTGCAAGAAGAGTACGTACAATACCCATTTTCGCCACAGGAGCGAAAGTCTCATTATAATCAATACCGGCTACTTGCCGATTTCCATGCACTACATGACGTCCCTTAAGACTTTCAATCTCACCAGTAGATGTATATGTGATTTTATACACCCAACCGCTACTGATAGCACGTTTACAAGGGGGTAAATCTTCCAATGTCCATGTCCCATTGCGCTCTAAGGCATTAATTTCATCTTTCATTGCCTTGCGCCAACCAGGTTGAGACGCAACCTCTCGATAAGACTGTGGTTCAGTACCTTTTGTAATAGCTGCCAGAAAATATCGATGGTTGACAGAAAATATATTATAATCAACACAACAAGCTATATCAAAAGGCTTACCAGAAGAACCAAATGAAGAAGGAGAAGCAGTTGATGAAGCAGGGTCTATGTTTTGAAGAATAATAGTGTTGGACACATATGGTGGTCGAAGCTTGGCAAAAGGCACCTTCACACGATGTCCACGGCCCAAATTTTCAGCATTACCATCACTACTAACCACATGATCCGAAGAACTCCCCCTCAAATTAGGAGGAGAGGCATCACATAAGATGTCGCCCACTCGGACGACACTAGCAGGCGACTGCCAACAGTGCGCGGTGTAGAAAAAGAATGCCCAACAGCCCGCGTTGAGGGGCTACCATGCTGCCCATCAGGTGAAGGCGTAGCAACACCGTCCTCACCATGCCCAGCATCCCCTTCCACAACATCAACATCAACATGAACATCAACATCAACATCAAAGACCCCATAAAAGCCATCATCCCATACACTAGGTTGTGCCAAATATGCATCCCATTGTTGTCGATCATCATCACAAAGAGCATCACAATAGGGAAACGAGGATTCAAAAAATTGAACATCACGGCTCACAAAGAATTCACGTGTCTCCAAGTCAAACAATCTACACCCTTTTTTACCAAAAGGATAACCAACAAAAATGCAACGCCGAGACTTAGAATCAAACTTATCCTTAACCCGAGGACGATTAGTAGCATAACAAAGACAACCGAAAACTCTAATACTATCATAGGGAGGAGGGGTACCATACAAACACTCATATGGACCTTTTCCATGTAAAACCAACGTGGGTGTAAGATTAATAAGATGTGCAGTAGCCATAACACATTAACCCCAAAAAGACTTTGGCAAAAGAGCTTGAAAACGCAAAGCACGCGCCACATTAAGAAGGTGACGATGCTTACGTTCCACACGCCCATTCTGTTGAGCATTATCAACATAACTAGTCTGATGTATGATTCCTTTTTTAGCAAAAAAATCTTTCAAACTCAAAAATTCTTGTCCGTTATCACTACGCGACACCTTTATTTTCTTTTGGAACTGGGTTTTCACCATGGCGTAAAAATTTGGAACAAATTGAGGAACCTCAGATTTGTGTTTCATCAAAAATAACCAAGTAGCACGGGAACAATCATCGACAATAGTCAAGAAAAATCTAGCATCGGAAGTGGACGGAATTTTGTTTGGACCCCATATATCACAATGAATCAAGTCAAAAATATCATCTGATGTACTTGAACTTAACGGGAACGAGTTTCGAGGTTGTTTACCCATAAAACAAATATTGCAATCCAAAGGACACTACAAATTACGACTAACGGCTATTCCGGGCAACAAAGAAAGAGCTTTAAGAGATGGGTTACCTAGACGACGATGCCACAACAGACTTTCATTATCAATCTTAGTCACTTTGTTTGCTTGAAAAGAACAAACTCGCACCGGCTTGAAAACATAGACCCCGTCACACTGCACTCCAGCTCCAAGCAGGTTCTTCAAAGTGAGGTCCTGTATAATACATAGCTTATTAGTGAAGAAAATAACAAACTTTTGTTGCTCCAACAGTTGAGAAACAGACAATAAACTATATGTAAGAGCGGGAACATAAAGAACATGTTCGAGGATCAAACCATCACTCAAAATAATAGTGCCCTCTTTAGTGGCCACAATACTTGTGCCATTAGGCAAACCAACAGTAGAAGAAATAGTCCGCAGATGAGTAAACAAACCAAGATTACCAGACATATGATTTGAAGCACCAGAATCAATAAGCCAATCAGTGGGACCATACATACCACTAGGTTTTTCAATGGAAGCGGAATTAGAGTCCTTCAAAGAGCCCATAAGTTGCGATCATTGATCATTAGTGAGTGTGGAAGTCCGAATACGATCACTCGGACCGACATCCGACATAATTTGGTGACGAGTACCACTAACATTACCAGCAAAAACGAGTCTACTTCGACCAAGGCCACTCTTATGGTTAACCATGCTATATAACCATGGGACAACCAAGATAAATAGCAAAACTAGCCACATAATCGGAATCATAACACAATAAGACACAAGTGGCATAAAATTACTGCAAACCACAACCATATCAAATAGGAATACTTCCATGGCACAAGGATTTGGTCAACAAAGGACACCAAACAAATGACTTCACAATACTGTCTTCTAGAACACAATAATAGGAAAGGTGTATTTCCTAACAAATACACAACACGTCTACACCTGTAAAACAATAGATTGTCACTAATAACTAGAAGAGGCAATCTATGGAGGAAAACGAACAACTGAATACCACCGCCGAAATCAACAATTCAACCCTGTTAGAAAATGACTGATTACAATGACTGAACAAAGACTAAATTCAAGGCTGTGTCGCGGTAGAAGATCACTGACTTGAAAGCAATTACGGCCCGACTATGGTGGTAATCGCAACTGGCCGGAAAGCTCCCCAAGGTTAACACAGCGACCTTTCTAAGTCACCACTAACAGAGAAAGATCTTGGAGACAGATTATGCACGTACCCAGTGTTTAGCAGAGAGAAAGAAGAAGAGAAGAGAAGTGATTATTTGGATGCCAAACTGAGGTAGCAATGGACTGATTTTATAGTAAAAGAATCAGGCCAAATAAGGAAGGTAATAAACAGAGGGAGGAAATCAAGGGCGACAATAAAGGCCATTAACACTGTAACGTTTAAAAACGTTTTAGTGTTACATGTTACCGTTACACACAGTTGGGCTCGGGTCCAAAAAGATAAGCTCCAGCTCAGCTCTTCCCAGAACCCAGAACCCAGAACCCAGATCCCATATCCCAGGCCCAGGCCCAGCCCAGCCCGGTCCGGTCCGGGCAGGCGGCGCGCGCGCGCGCGTGTGTGTGTGATAGCAAGCCCAAACCCAAGCTTGATCTCCAACCACAAAAGCCAACCAAGTACTCAACTCAATAAACATGAAGAGGAAGGGGAGTTAATAAACAAAGGTAAGCTCCCTTCCATAGGAGATGTGGGATGTTTGGGAAAAACACAAGTAGGCTTTGCAAGCCTTAACTCCAACAATCCCCCACAAAGGCTCTGAAAAGCAAAAGAAATTCCTAGGTAAGGAAAGGGAGGTACTTAAGCATCAATATCTTTCGATTTGAATTGATACATAGTGGAGTGAGGCAACAACTTACTTTCTAGTGAGTGAATTTCTCTTGAACTCACCAGAGTTCCGTTGAGACCCCCACAACACATACCTACCTTAAGAACGTGCAGTCTCCGTGATACAACACAAGCGCTTTATAGCCATGCGCACACCTTGGGTCTCATAAGTGCTCTAGAAAGACAGCCCAGTCTTTCATAGAAGGCGGCTTAACCTCCACACTTACGTAGGTAGTCCATTAAGTGTTCCTCAATAACACCACCCCGAGGGATATGGAACTATTAAGAGCAAAAGCTCAACCTCACAATATAAATCCATAAAGTGCGTCTCAATAGCACCACCAAACAGGCTATGGATTTAGAAAGCACTACCAACACGCCATAGGGATGAGAAATGTAATGCAAGTTAAGATTCTATGGCTTCGTTTGACCACAAACGGGTATCCACCATAAACTCTCAACTAATGGGCCTAAGCCCTATCCCCCTCGACGACTCTAGGACAACTCTCCTAGATAATCCCTTAGTAAAGGGATCAGCAAGATTTCTTTCGGACCTGACATAGTCCAAAGAAATCACCCCATTTTTCAGGAGTTGTTTCACGACTCCATGTCTGATCCGTATGTGTCTTTTCTTACCATTGTAGACACTGTTCTTAGCAACGCTAATGGCTGCTTGAGAATCACAATGAAGGGAGACAGGAGCACCCTGCCCTCCCCATAATGGAATATCAGACAAAAGGTTTCTCAACCACTCAGCTTCTTGCCCTGCCAACTCGAGTGCAATAAACTCAGACTCGATGGTTGAGCGTGCTATACAAGTCTGTTTCGAAGACTTCCACGAAATAGCACCACCACCAAGAGTAAACACGTAACCACTAGTTGAACTAATCTCATCATTACCTGAAACCCAGTTTGCATCACAAAATCCTTCAAGTACAGCAGGAAATTTAGAATAGTGCAAACATAGATCAACTGTTCCTTTCAGGTATCTAAGAAGACGATGAAGAGCATTCCAATGTTCATTACTAGGGTTATGAGTGTACCGACTCAGTCGACTCACTGCATAAGCTATGTCAGGTCGAGTACAGTTCATGAGGTACATCAAACTACCTATGAATTTCGCATATTCACTTTGAGAAACACTTTCTCCTAAATTCTTAGTCAAATGAATACTAGGGTCATAGGGTGTACTCACTGGAGCAACATCAAAGGAGTTAAATTTTTTAAGCACCTTTTCCACATAATGAGACTGACTAAGGGAGATGCGACCGGAGGTTTTCTTAAGTCTTACTCCTAAAATCACATCAGCTTCTCCAAAATCCTTCATCTCAAACTTCGATGCCAAGAAAAGTTTAGTATCATTGACCACCTTTAAATTGTTACCAAAGATCAACATGTCATCCACATAAAGACATATGATTACACAATCTGATCCTATTAGCTTTGAGTAAACGCAAGAGTCAGAGTTGTTGACAATGAAGCCATTTGACACAATAGTACTGTCAAATTTTTCATACCACTGTTTTGGTGCTTGTTTGAGACCATATAAGGACTTCCTCAACTTACACACTTTATCTTCTTGACCTTGCACCACGAAACCCTCATGTTGAGACATATAAATCTCCTCCTCTAAGTCACCATTCAAGAAAGCAGTCTTAACATCCATCTGATGTATGACTAAGTCATGAATAGCAGCAAGAGCTAACAGGGTCCTAATGGTGGCTATCTTAGTCACAGGAGAATAAGTGTCAAAGTAATCTAGTCCTTTCCTTTGAGTGAAGCCCCTAATCACAAGTCTGGCTTTAAACCTCTCAATGGTCCCATCAGGTCTCAACTTCTTTTTAATGATCCATTTGCTATCTATGGTCTTTGATCCCTTAGGTAAGTAAGTTAACTCCCAAGTGGAGTTAGACACTATGGAATCTAACTCGCTCTTAATGGCCTCTTTCCAAAAACTAGCATCCACAGATCTCATTGCTTCCTCAAAAGTCTTAGGGTCCTCTTCTATCATGAAAGCATAGACCAATTCATCACTCAACAAGTCAATACAAGAGCTCTCAGACAGAAAAGCAGTGACAAAATCAGAACCAAAGTCTTTTGCTACTCTAGGTCTTTTACTTCTCCTAGGTTCATCTGTAGCACCAGAACTACTAACATGCAAATCAACTGAAGTACTACTTAAAGTCAAATCAGCAGTAACATCACTAGTAGGTAAGGGAACGTCGTGCGTAGAACAAGTAGGTAAAACAACCGTAGGAGAAGAACATGAAGGCATGGAAGCAACATCACCCTTTTTCAAGGGAAAAACATGTTCAAAGAACTCAGCGTCTCTGTACTCACAAATAGACCTATCACTCAAAGTCATGAACCTATAGGCAGCATGAGCATAACCAATAAATACTGTATCAAAGGTCTTGGGTCCAATGTTTGACCTTTTATAGTCAGGTAGCTCAACTTTAGCTAGACACCCCCACACTCTCAAGAAGCTCAAGTTTGGAGTAAACCCCGTCCATAATTCATAGGGAGTCTTATCTAACCTTTTGTGAGGTACTCTGTTAAGAACATGACAGGCTGAAAGGACTGCTTCCCCCCACATTTCATCAGGCAACCCAGAACTTACAAGCATAGCATTCATCATGTTTTTCAAAGACCTATTTTTCCGTTCAGCTATACCATTCTGTTGGGGTACATAAGGTGCACTAAGTTCATGAATAATACCCAATTTTTCACAACGGTCATTCAAAGAGAAGTTTTCAAACTCTCTACCTCTGTCAGATCTAACCCTCTTGATTTTCCTATCAAGTTGGTTTTCTACTTCGGCCTTATATTTGATGAAAGCTTCCCCTGCCTCACTTTTGGCTTTGAGAAGGTAAATCTTAGTGTACCTCGAAAAATCATCAACAAATGAAATATACCAGAATTTTCCTCCTCTACTTCTAGTGTTCTGGAAGTCAGTTAAGTCCGTATGAATCAACTCTAGAAGATGTGTGGTCCTTTGAGTCACAGTTTTGCAAGGTTTCTTAGTGAATTTTGCTTCAACACAAACTGGACACTTAGAAAACTCAGTAGTCGACAGATTAGGAATTAAAGCTAAGGTCCTTAGTCTCTTAATGGAAGCAACATTCACATGCCCTAATCTACCATGCCACAAATTTAAAGACTCAGCAATATAAGCAGAACCAGAAACAGTTTTATTAAAAACAACAGAAATAGAAGAAGCAACTTTCAGAATAAATAAACCTCCACTTAAATACCCCTTCCCAACAAATTCCCCACCACGAGTCATTACAACTTTGTCAGCCTCAAAAACAATTTTCAAACCAGCTTTGTTTTACAAGGCACCAGACACTAAGTTGCGACGCATAGTAGGAACATACAACACATTTGAAAGGGAGAGGGTTTTTCCAGAGGTAAGTTTAAGAGTGACCTTTCCTCGTCCAAGTACTCCAGCAGTTGCAGCATTGCCCATGTAGACACACTCGCCTTCAGAAGCATCCTGAAAATCATGGAGCAGCTCCTTGTTTGCACAGATATGTCTTGAAGCCCCAGTGTCCAGAATCCAATCAGTACTGTTCTCGATCAGATTTGCTTCAACAACCACAGCAGCGACAATGTCGTTTGATTCAGCAAGGTTGGCCTGAGGTCCTTGTTTTTGCACAGAACCTTGGCGTTGAGGGCATTGGTAAGCCTTATGATCTGGCTTGCCACAGACATAACAGAGGACAGACTTCTTTTGAATCTTGCTATCCGGTTTGTTAAATTTGGCTTGCTTCTTTCCCTTGTTATTACCCTTTTTCCCTTTACCCTTAAACTTATCAGAGCCTGATGGAGCAGCAGATTCCACCAGGTTAGCTTTTGTGGTATTAACAGAAACTGAATCTAGATTGTCCTTAAGGCGATTTGCCTCTTCAATCCTTATATGACTAATCAATTCCTGAAGAGACAGGAATTCTTTTCTGTGTTTCAGATTATTTCTAAAATCTCTCCAAGAAGGGGGAAATTTTTCTAGTAAAACATTAGCTTGAAATACTTCACATATTTTCATGTCCTCATTAAGAGCATCAGCACAGAGATTTTCGAACTCATGAACTTGATCCATGAATGGCTTATCATTAACCATACGGAAAGCCAGCCACTTGCCAACAACATATTTCTGTTTTCCAGCATCATCAGCCCCATATTTTTTCTCAAGGGCCTCCAAAATCAGTTTTGAACTTTTATGAACCATAAACAAATCATACAGATTATTGATCATCAGATTAAGGAGGTGGAAACGGACAGTTTTATTATCTTTTACATATTTTTCAATTTCGTCCTCTTTCTTCTTAATTTCAGTAGCAGAAGGAGAAGAGGATGAGTCACCTGTAGTAGTAAGCGCAGTGGGACAGTCCTTGAAAAGGACGTAGTCAATGTCCAATTGCTCAAAGAACATCAGCAGTTTCGAAGACCAACGTTTGTAGTTGTTTCCGTCAAGAGATTCGAGCTTGGACAGACGAGACACGGATTTGTTTGAAAAATCAGCCATTGCAAATTAAAATAATTGCTTTCAAATTGTTAGAAAATGACTGATTACAATGACTGAACAAAGACTAATTTCAAGGCTGTGTCGCGGTAGAAGACCACTGACTTGAAAGCAATTACGGCCCGACTATGGTGGTAATCGCAACTGGCCGGAAAGCTCCCCAAGGTTAACACAGCGACCTTTCTAAGTCACCACTAACAGAGAAAGATCTTGGAGACAGATTATGCACGTACCCAGTGTTTAGCAGAGAGAAAGAAGAAGAGAAGATAAGTGATTATTTGGATGCCAAACTGAGGTAGCAGTGGACTGATTTTATAGTAAAAGAATCAGGCCAAATAAGGAAGGTAATAAACAGATGGAGGAAATCAAGGGCGACAATAAAGGCCATTAACACTGTAACGTTTAAAAACGTTTTAGTGTTACATGTTACCGTTACACACAGTTGGGCTCGGGTCCAAAAAGATAAGCTCCAGCTCAGCTCTTCCCAGAACCCAGATCCCAGATCCCAGGCCCAGGCCCAGGCCCAGGCCCAGCCCAGCCCGGTCCGGTCCGGGCGGGCGGCACGCGCGCGCGCGTTTGTGTGTGATAGCAAGCCCAAACCCAAGCTTGATCTCCAACCACAAAAGCCAACCAAGTACTCAACTCAATAAACATGAAGAGGAAGGGAGTTAATAAACAAAGGCAAGCTCCCTTCCATAGGACATGTGGGATGTTTGGGAAAAACACAAGTAGGCTTTGCAAGCCTTAACTCCAACAAACCCAAAACATAAATTGATCGGCAAAGAGAAATAGCAGCAAACCAGGCAAGAATATGATTGGCCAAAAATACAACCTCAGGCAACGAGAACAGACGCAGAGGAAAATAACGAGCCAGGTACAAAACCAACACCGGCAAAGAACACACAACAATCGAACAGTAGCAGCGGAATAATTGAAAAACAATCGATGTAAATCAAACTCGGGAAGAACGTCGAGTGAGCGGATCGAAAAAAACAATTCTAAAGTTTTTAGAAGGCTCTTGATACCATGTTAAGAATTGGAGAGTGTTTAGGAGTAAACAGCTTAACCTTCATTCAATAATGATTAGGAATATATACAACCCTAATATTTAATCAATAATTAATAAACCCCTAAAAGATATTAATAAAGATACACAAGATAACAAAATAGCAAAAAGATAGCTTTACACGCCTAACACCAAAATATTTGCCTAAATGGGCCACAGCAGCATATCACCGCCTAATAGTGGTTGTTCCACCGACACCGGTGGCTGCATAGCAGCGCGGAGAGGAGAATGCGGGAGGGAGATAGAAAACAGGGGAGTTATGGCGGTTTTGAGGTGACGTTTTGTTTTGGTTTATGGTGGTGATGGTGGGGATGCTGGTGGTTGTAGGACTGTGTTTGGTGGGAGAAATGGAAGTTGGCGGTGGTGTTTCTTTCTGGCTGTGGCGGCAGCCCAAACTGGGAGGAAGGAAAAGGACAGGAAGAGGAACAGGGGAAGAAAGAAGGAAGGAAGGAAGGAAGAAGAAGGGTAAAGGGGAGTTTTGGGTTTGTTGTCTATTGTGCTTGGACTTCCTTATTATAATGTTACTAGCTTCTAATCCGGGCAACGCTCGGGAGATGTCTTGTTATTTTTATATAGTATTTTCAACTAACCCGCATTACTTAAAAGGAATTCAACTTAATTGAATTTAATGTGTATCGTAATTTAAACTCGAGCATGTTATTACATTTGTTTTACCTTACATCGATTGAAGTTAAATTAGTTGGATGATTTTTGCTATTTTATTAATTCGAGTCGGCTTAAATATAATTCTATCTAATAATTTTTCATTGTTTACAAATTAAATTAGATGGGTTTTTTTATTACATGTCCCACTCGTGGGACTTTAGTGCTAAAAATATTGTTATCTTAGTTAATATTATTCGTTGAAAAGTGATAAAACTCAATTGACCTCACATATTACTTAGTATTAGATTTACTTAAGGCATATTCTCCACAACTTATTTTCAATTCAGTTCCGCTCGGTTCAGCTCTAGATAATACTTTTACTCTCACATATCATTATTCATTTCAAATCAGTTCAGTTCAATTCGATTCAGTTCAATTTTGTTTAGTTCAATTCGATTCAATTCAATTCAGTCCAATTCAGTTAAGCTATTTTTTGCCGAAGAGAACATGTCCTTAATCCTCATTGAGTCTAAATTAAATTAGTCAGTTCAATTATAATCATTTCATTTGAATTCAATTTAGTTCAATTCAACTCATTTATGCCAAATGAAACATACCAAGTAAAATATACGGTTATTATACAATTCTAGAAAAATGTATCATAAGTGGATCTTGATTCAAAGTATTTTTTGAGATGAATCTAACGGTGCAAAAATAATAATTTTAGGAGATTTGACACGAAAGTTATGATTAGTTTTATAATTTCATATTAATAGTATTTTGCATACGGAATGTAATCTTTTATAATTTTTCTTTTTATTCATTAATAGTATTTTAGATAAGGATTGTAATCTTTAATTTAGGATATAATTATTCTTTTTAATTATTGTTTATTAAATTGAATTATTAATTTTATTTACATAATGGTGTGGAGTGATGTAGTGGCTCCTTTGAGAATGGATTTATTATCTAGTATAGATAATTAAGCCGTCTTTCTGAATTAATTGTGAAAAAAAAGTGAGGTTAAGCCAAAAAAAAGTTGACCTTTTTGGCCGGTAACTGGAAGCAAGGTGGTTGTTTTAATAACAAAAATATAAGGTATTTTTCTACAAAAAAAAATATATATGTAAGATGTTTTGTACATAATATAAATTTTTTCACAAAAGTTCTAAAAAAACGTGAAATGACAAACAAACGGAGGAAATACAAGTGACCCATATTAAATATACACGAGGAATATAAGATTGCATCAACAAGCCCCTCTAGATCAAACTATGATGTAGATTTTCAACTTGGGTCCTACGTACAAATTCATACAATAAACATGCCCTTGAGATACTTAGCTCTTCAAGATGGTAACATGACTTAGCTGTTCATTTGGGACACTTTGTTCATGTGTATTTTGATGATGACAAACACATGTATGTTATTAACATGTTTTGGGTTTGTGTCAGTGAAATAATTATGATCGAGCAACAAAGTCATTGGAGTTTTTGACAGTTGGATATTTTAACAAAGTATGAAAATAATTTTAGCATAATTACTTATTCTCTTAGAGTTAAGAAATGAAGTAATCATGTTAATATTATTTTTCATAAAAATTTGTTTCTTGAAATAAAGATTTTGTATATAAATAAAGATAGTTTTCTAAAACTGATTATGTGATTAGTTTTGGAAAATATTATCTTTTTTATGTCAAAGATAAAATGATTTATTCTAAACAGATTTGTCCTCTAGCAAAATCTCCAATGATACATGAAGATCAGCTTTGGAAAAGATATAAGACGAGTTTGGAAAAGATAGAAGATCAAAGATTATGGCCCGTATTTTTCGGAAGAGATATTTGTCTTCAGTGGCACTGAGCAAGGCACTGAGCACGGCACTGAGCATGGCTCTGAGCTGTTATATAGCTGGAAACAGTTTTGATTAGATCGTAACTTTCCTTATTAGCTTATCAAGAAGCACGATTTTAGAGGACTAAAATCTTTCTGTAATTTTCTAATTATAGAGAGTGTTGGGTTGGTTTGAGTATAAATCTAATTCAATTAGCAACACTTAGAGTTAAGTGTTGGGGTGCACTACTAGCGTTAGTAGTGGGGGAATTGTGTATCAAGGGTGTGATAAGTGCAATTCAAAAGTAATAAAAGAATAGTTAGGGTGGACGTAGATCTCAAAGGTGAGATTGAACCACGGTAAAATTGCTTGTCTCGTTTCTTTATTACTGTCTTTCTCTTTACTATTCTAGAAATTCTTATCGAATTAACAATATTCATATACACAACTCAAAAGCTCAGAGAAGGTCTCTGAAATCTCGAAAGAAAGTTCGATAAAATTTAGAAAATACCACACTCAATTCAACCCCCCCTTCTTGAGTGTCTCCTTGTGATCCAACAATTGGTATCAGAGCCTAATATTCTTGTAAGGTTAATCCCTAAAGAATAGCTAGCATGAATTCACGAGATGACTCTCAAAGAAGACACTCAAAGTGCCCGGTTTTCAATGGAGAAGATTATGGATGGTGGAAGGCTAGGATGAGGATTTACATCCAAGGGTCGGATTATGAATGCTGGAAAATCATAAGAAAAGGACCCATCCTCATCCAAGCCAAAAATAATGAGGGAAAGTTGGTTGACAAAATCGAAGACGACTACGATTCAACCGACTATGCAAAGGCCGAGAAGAACTTTAAAGCTATGAATATTCTCCAATATGGAATTGGACCTGATGAATACTCAAGGATCTCTGCTTGCTCAACGGCAAAGGAAATATGGGATACTCTCGAGTTAGCCCACGAAGGCACGAATGAGGTAAAACAATCTCGCATTGGTTTGTTAGTTCAACAATATGAATTGTTTACCATGAATAAAGATGAATCAATAAATGAAATGTTTACTCGCTTTACTATCATCACAAATGAATTGCGTTCTCTTGGAAAAAATTATTCTTCAGAAGAATTGATTAGGAAAGTGTTAAGAAGTTTGACAAGTTGTTGGCTACCAAAAATAACTGCCATACAAGAAGCCAAGGACTTGTCGAAACTTCCCCGAGAACAATTAATTGGTTCTTTAATGACTCATGAACTTGTTCTAGATGCTAAAAATCCTACACCAAAGAGCAAAGGTCTAGCATTAAAAACTGAATTAGAAAGTGATGATAGTGATAGTGATGAAGATGTTACTTTTCTTACTAGGAGATTCAAAAAATTTCTTAAAAAGAACAAAAATAGTAATCCTAGCAAGAATGCGAATTTCAAAGGTAAGAGTACTACATCTAACTATAAGAAAAGTTCTACTAACTCTGGATGTTTTAAGTGTGGAGAATATAGCCACAGGATCAAGGAATGTCCCTTGTGGGAAAATGAGAAACCCAAAGATAAAAGAGAACAATCAAAAAGGGAGTTCAAGAAGGCCATGGTAGCAGCCGTATGGGGAGAATCCGAGTCTGATGAGGAACAGTCAGAGGCACTGAGCCAAGAGGCAAAACTTTGCCTAAATGCAAGTGAAGGATCTCAGAGAAGGTCTCAGTACCTAGATGACTCGCATCTATGTCTTATGGCGAAAACACCCACCTCCCAAGATGAGGAGGACAATGCAGAGGTAAATCTCTTATTTGAAATCTAAGATACCTCTATTATCCAAAAACAAACTAATTGCTTTGCTTAGTAATGTAATTGACGATTGTCAAGAAATGTGTGATGAATTTATAAACATGAAAAAAGATTTGAAAAACATCACTAAGCAAAAAATTGGGTTGGAATTGGAATATAAGGAATTGCTGGATGATAACAAGGACTTGGTCAAAAGAAATAAAGAAATGGACAAAACGATAAATGACCAAGTCATTGAGATAAGTGCGCTAAAATATGAAAAAGCTCTTGCTAAAGAAATTGTAAACAACACTGTGCCCTATACTGAGCTTGAGGCAAAGAATCTTGACTTTGAAAAACAAATAAACGTTTTGAACCTTGAACTACTGGAACTGAAAAATGAAAAGGAAAACCCTAGGGTCGACCCTATAAATTAAGGACAAGGTACAAAACTTTGTGAAGATTTTGAAAAAGCCAAACATGACTTAAACACCCTAAATGACAAAAATGAAAACTTGAAAGCAACAATTGAGTCTTTGAAGGTGCAACTGCAGAAGTCAAAAATTGCCACACCTGGTAGTAATATCCTAGACCATATGATCTCTCAAATAAAAAATCGAAACAGACATGGTTTAGGATATACTGACCAGAAGCTCAGTACAGGTCTCAGAGCTAAAAATTGTGAAAGAGACTTTCGAAAGCGAAAATATGTTGATCTTCCCGAATATTTGATTTGCTACTTCTGTGGAAATAATGGACATCTCATGAATGACTGTAATGCAAAGAAAAAACATGTTGAGAAGAATGCAAAGTATGTAAATCAATTATGGGTTAGAAAGGATCTCTTAGATGCTCAACGAAAGAAGAAGGGACCCAAGCAAGTTTGGGTTCCTAAAACTAACAAGTGATCTTTTTGCAGGTGAAAGTGAGAGAAAGCAGCCTATTATCCTCCGCATTAGCTGCTTAAGACCTATGATTAGTGAAAATTCAATTCCTTTCACTTGTAGCCTTACCATGGAGGGTGTGTTACATTTGGCAACAATAAAAAAAGGGTGAATTTATTGGCTTTGAGATATATTTCTAGCAATTGATTTGTGTTATATGCCTTATCTTCTCTCATAGATGTGTTGAATCGGAGTCTATAATATTTATCCATGTGAAAATTTGTGAAAGAGTCTTTTAATTGTGATTTAGGACTCGCAAGGTCTAATGATGCTGTCCTGATGTCTTGATTCTAAGTTGCCAAAGTATTAAGCTAAATGATCCTAAGTTGCTGAACTATTGAGCTATGAAATGTTAATTCACTTTTCTATGGCAAGCTTTATCTTTAGCCCGATATTTTGATTTGCTTATTTTGAGTTTGACATTTGGCCTTATTATTTCTTCTTTACTTATTCTTCATTTACTTCCCATTACATCCTCGTTTTTCATCCCCTATTGCTCCAAACAACAAGTGCTTTTAACCTTGATTCATGATTATGTTCGGGTCAGAGACATTCTGTAAAAATGGTGAAAGAAGATGTCATGAGTTGAGGGGGAACTTGAAGAGGTCGGCAATGAAATTCTATAAGTGAAAGAAAGATATCAGTGGGGCACAGTACAAGGCACAGTGCCATAGACAGTTTTTTAAAGAAGATAATATCACGTTTCACAAGTTAATATTCTTTGCTGGTTCTCATTAATTGACTCTATGATTTGTATATGGTCTACATCTCCTTATCAAAAAAAAAACATATATATATATATAAAAGGAAAGAGATGAGACAATTCATATTAGACTTTAATTATGAGATGATGAAAAGAGTTGTGATTACCATGTCTTTGGATTATTGAATATACGAAGCAAAGCTATCTTTGAAGGAAAGAGATTGTCCAGTGGCACAGTAACATATACAGTGCTGAAGTGAAGAAAGTTCCAAAATCTATGCGTGATGATGTCAAAAAGGTGAATAAGGTTTGAGCACTTGTTGAGCATATCCCCATTCCAAATAATTCAAGCTTGCTTACCTTATTTCTTTATCCTACCATAATTCTTCACTTTTACCTTATGATCCAAAACTTTGAATTGTGAATTGGATTAACTCTTGCTTCATAGTTTCGGATTGTGAGTTGGATTAGTTCTTGCTTCAAAGCTTTGGATTGTGAATTGAATCTTGACGTAGCACCAGCATCACTAGATTGATTTTTGCTTGAGCTACTATTTTGCAGTGACAATTGACTTCAAACTATGATACTATGGATTTTTATGCCTCATTTTTGATAATGCCAAAAGGGGGAAGATTTGTTATATAGCACTATGTTAATGCTAGATGTTCATTCTCATGAAACCGTATCATGTTTGTCAATGTAATATTTGCTTATGTTGAGGAGGAACTATTATATGTTTGTCATCATCAAAAAGGGGGAATTTGTTGGGACACTTTGTCCATGTGTATTTTGATGATGACAAACACATGTATGTTATTAACATGTTTTGGGTTTGTGTCAGTGAAATAATTATGATCGAGCAACAAAGTCATTGGAGTTTTTGACAGTTGGATATTTTAACAAAGTATGAAAATAATTTTAGAATAATTACTTATTCTCTTAAAGTTAAGAAATGAAGTAATCATGTTAATATTATTTTTCATTAAAATCTGTTTCTTGAAATAAAGATTTTGTATATAAATAAAGATAGTTTTCTAAAACTGATTATGTGATTAGTTTTGGAAAATATTATCTTTTTTATGTCAAAGATAAAATGATTTATTCTAAAAAGATTTATCCTCTAGCAAAATCTCCAATGATACATGAAGATCAGCTTTGGAAAAGATATAAGACGAGTTTGGAAAAGATAGAAGATCAAAGATTATGGCCCGTATTTTTCGGAAGAGATATTTGTCTTCAGTGGCACTGAGCAAGGCACTGAGCACGGCACTGAGCATGGCTCTGAGCTGTTATATAGCTTGAAACAGTTTTGATTATATCGTAACTTTCCTTATTAGCTTATCAAGAAGCACGATTTTAGAGGACTAAAATCTTTCTGTAATTTTCTAATTATAGAGAGTGTTGGGTTGGTTTGAGTATAAATCTAATTCAATTAGCAACACTTAGAGTTAAGTGTTGGGGTGCACTACTAGCGTTAGTAGTGGGGGAATTGTGTATCAAGGGTGTGATAACTGTAATTCAAAAGTGATAAAAGAATAGTTAGGGTGGACGTAGATCTCAAAGGTGAGATTGAACCACGGTAAAATTGCTTGTCTCGTTTCTTTATTACTGTCTTTCTCTTTACTATTCTAGAAATTCTTATCGAATTAACAATATTCATATACACAACTCAAAAGCTCAGAGAAGGTCTCTGAGATCTCGAAAGAAAGTTCGATAAAATTTAGAAAATACCACACTCAATTCAACCCCCCCCCCTTCTTGAGTGTCTCCTTGTGATCCAACAAAGATGGTAACATGACTTAGCTGTTCATTATCCAACAATGTTTCCAAGGCAATACAACCCCAAAGATCAAGTAGTAAAAGATTGACTAGTCCATCCATTTTAGGAAGTGACTGCAATAATTCACAACCTCTCAAAACAATCTTCCGTAAGCTCTCCAAGCCCGAAAGTGGTGGCAAACTTTTAATTTTTGTATTTGAAAGGAAGAGTTCTTGCAGAGATTTCATTTCTAGAAAAGAAGTATTGATTTTGTCCAACTGAATGGCATCTGAGATATCCAAGAAACGAAGGTTTATTGCACCTTCTATGGTTGGGAGCACTTTGAGCTGACAACAACCCTTCAAGCTTATATAAACAAGGTTGTTAACATTCTTCAAGGGAGGAACCTTACGAATCATAGTGCTAAATAGATCGAGTTTTCTTAAGCAATCACTTCTTGGGAGGTTCATTACCCTAATGTAGCGCAGATCACTACGGCCTGATGTATCAATAACTTGAAGTTTAGTCAATTTAGTCACTGGTCTAAGTTTGTTTAACAGTGGGCAATTTTTTAGCAAGAGGTAAGTCAAATTCTCAAGTTCCTTGAGAGCAGGGGACTCGAAGATATTAGTGCCCGAAAGATCTAACATCTTGAGTTTAGGAAGTCGTAGAAGAGACAGATCTTTCTTGTCTAAAGACTTAAACTTGGCACCAGAAAGATCAAGCACTTCGAGCTTATCTAGACCACCCACATCTGAGAAGCTTTCCAACTGCGTGCACCTTCTCAAAATCGGGGTGCATAGGTTGATTAGTGAAAAGTCAGAAATTGGCCTTGGAAAATATGGTATTGGAGTTCCAGTTAGATTAAGGCTTTCAAGATGGCCAAAGTAGGCAGAGAAATCTTTCCGAATCATCTATATGAAGCTACACCCAGAGATTTCTAGAACTCTTAATTGGCTGAGAGTTGCGATGCTGTCAATGTAATTCACAATGTTACAATCCCTTAGAATGAGGACTCTAAGAAATCGACACATGAGGAAGACATCTGTATTTGGCTCTATGTGGGAAAGACACAAGATTTGGAGTCTCTCAAACACAGAAGATTGGGCAAAAATCTTATTTTGATGTACTTTAGAGAGGTCATTCCCTTCCACTAGAAGTGTCACTAGATTGACATCTCTTTGTCTTCCCCGTCCAGATGTCTGGAAGGATGCAATGCTACCATTCATACGCTTCACATTGCCCCTGCTATCCGAATTCTCAAAGATACAAGAAAATTCTATCCCGGGCTCTACACATAAGACCGAAATTATGTAATCTGCAAGGTTCAAACCTGGTCTTTCTAGGACAATATCACCAGCTTCCCGCTCCCCTAGCAATCCAACATCTAGAAGATCCAAAAGAATTTTATGCGCCTTAGAATAAGCCTCTTCAAGTGAAGTGGCATTTTTAATGCACCCTTCTAGTATCCAATTCAATATCAACACATTATAATTGATACTACCATAATCTTCCAAATATACTCTGCAAGACCATAAGCATCTAAGCATTGTAATGTTGTTTATAAACATCTCATTACCACTGTAACAACCAATCATCCAATAATCACCCCCCTTTCTCTTTGCTTCAATCACAACTATCTTCCTTTCATGCTCTGAGGTGCTACGTAGAACATAACCAGTAAACACAAGTGCAGCTGGCAAATAGTTGCATCTCCCAACGATTGTTTTAAGATCATTACTTGGAAGTCGGTTGTGATCCTCTTCCCTATTCTTTTGCAATAAAACCTCTGCCTCTGTCTCTGTCAAATGCGTTATCTCCACAGGGACAATGCTTTTGCTTCCATTGGTTTGGTTTTCAGTGATATGTGATTTACATGTCGTTATTAAGACTTTGCACCACTCCTTGTTCTCAGAATCAAGTATTTTATCCAACATTGACATAACTATTTTGGTCCTTATTCATCTCTGGATTTCCCTCATCCAAGACCAGAAGACATTTTTCCCCCTTTAGCTTCTGTTTCAACGATTCAATTAAAGGAACTCCTCTCGTCTTCATCATCGAGATGGTACTCAGCACCAGCAAGATCTAACTGTAATGAAAGCTGGTGAGCCATGTTCCTATACAACGTAACAGGATCTAAGTTTTTTCTATTGAGATATACCCATATTGTGACATCAACTATATGCTCTCGGACAACTTGTTTTGTCACTTCTTCTGCTATCCATGTTTTCCCACCCACTTTTCCCGTGAAGAACAACTTGGCAAACTTCCTCCTTCTTCAAGTCTTCAAGAATCTCTTTTATGAATTGTGTCCTAGGCTTTTCTGCATATGTGTCAGGTTCAAAAACTAGTCAGAAAGAGAAACTTGTTATGGCATAGCTTATTTGTTGTATTTGATATTTTTAAATTTTTAAATATAATTTTATTTATAAATATGAGTTTATATTAAGGTAAGAAGAATAATTGTTTGGACTCCCATCACATAAGGTCTCCACTCAGAGGCCAGTTACAAGCCATAACCCCCCAAACTCCCCCTTCGCCCAAATCCCAAACAATGCTTTTTGATTACTATTGGCTTTTTGTCAAGCTTTAGATTTTTGCTTCAAGTCTTTTTAGTATAATCAAATACTTATATAATAATATTGGTAAATGGGTTTTCATATTTGTTATTGAAAGAATTAGGGATGAAATAGAAATGACTGGAGAGAAAAAATTACGAAAGGTAGTTGCACATGCAACACTATATACAAACTTATTTTATATGCACGTGATGCGTGAGTGAGAGTAATATTAACAGCTTAAGAGAAATTGCAACATAGTTCTGCACTAAAGTGTACTTTTCAAAAAATTGTTGAAGTACAAAATTTCGTATGTAAACCAAGGGATAAACAATTATGTTTCCGGAACAGAAATATTTATATTTGTGTGAAGGTATTTTGGGAATTGTCTTAGCCGCTTGCCCGCAATAGGATTTCCAAGAGCCTGCAAAACAATGAAGATAGACTACCCCGGGGGTGGTTCCGGGATCGCCACTCCGACGCTCAAGTCAGATTACTTTTCTGTAGAGAGAAAGTATGAAAAAGGAGGTTTAGAGTAATCAGAAAAAGTTACCTGAAATTATGATGTTACTCAGGTATTTATAGGGTACTTTGATGACAGAACCGTAATTATTAAGATAATCGAGGGTAATTCCGTAATAAGGAGTATTACGGGCTTCATTAAGGATAATGGGCTCAGCTTAAGGGAAGAATTTAGTCATTTTATCCCAAATTAGGCTATGACCTGGATTAGCCCAAACATTTAGCCCCACGCGTGATGCGTGAACGAAATCGTATGACGGTCAGGTATCGCGCGGAATAATAAGTTGAGAATAATATGACGGCTAGTCGATATGTATGATGACCCATAGCTGCGTATGACGGCATGTTGGATGGCGTGTGTTGCTACGTCCGATGGCATGTTGCTTCGTACGTTGGTTTGGCGATGACTAAACAACGCTTGACAGCTGACTTATCAATGCTTGATAGCGTGACGATGACTAAACAATGCTTGTAGGCTGGGGTACCGCTGCTACACGCTGACTGACGTGTCCATCTGAGAGCATGCTGCTACCTAATTCTGACCACTGGATGCTACAGAGCAGCTGCTGGATGTACTGAATGACCGTTGGACCAAGCTGGATGTTGCTAAGCTGCTGGTTCCTGATTTATAGGGTGACAGAATGCTTTTTATGGTTGGAATTGAAGGCTGACAGGGTGTAGCAGACTGAAAGGGTATGGTATAGCTTGAGTGATGAGGCTATATGCTGAGGGGGTTCCTGATTTAATGTTTACGTGTGCACAACAAGTGCGGAGGGGTTGCTATATGCTGAGGGGTTGCTATATGCTGAGGGGGTATAGCTGAGAGTGTAGTGTAGCTAACTTGTGTTGAGGGATAATTAAAGGTTGAGGGGTTTTCATGTGTATGGTTGAGGGGTAGCTTGCTAGTACACTAAAGGATTTATGGTTGAAGGAGTGCTATAGATACAGAGGGGGTAATACGCTGAGGGATGACCAACGTTGAGCTGAACATAAACTTCATATTTTTTGTTAAAACTTTGAGGGACTATAACTTTGCGCTCGGGTGTCCGAATTGAGTAAACTTTGGCCAAGTATTTTCTCCAAAAAAGGGGATTTGGCCAAGTATTTTCTCCAAAAAAAATGCCTCTAACATGGAGATTTTGGCCCGTTTATGTTTTTCCATCTAAATTTCGCCTGTTTCATGACTGACAGATGATGCTCTGATATATGTGATTCCTTTGCTTATAAATACTTCATACCTCCATCCTCTTCATTCATCCTATTCACTCCACTCACTCCATTTTCCCTCTCTTCAAGCACTTCTCTCACTAGGAATTCTTAAGTAACTTTTTGTTCATAGCAAGAGTCTTCTTATTCATACCAAGGGTCTTGTTGTTCATACCAAAGGTCTTCTTATTCATACCAAGGGCCTTTCTTTGAGTACTTGGTGCACGGGTGTGTTGAGGGCTTATCTCTTTGCTTTCTTTATCCACAAGTGAGAGCTTTGTTCTACGTCAAACAACGGGGGTTCATCAACCAAGGGCATATTATCATCGTTGATCACTTGGAGTTTCTTCTATTTGTTGACTATCTTACCCGACCGAGGGCTTTCTTTTGAGGTACGCCTTGTAGCCCCTCATCAAATTTAATGTATTATTAGAATAAACTTGAATAATCTTGAGTAGTATTGTTGTTGTTGTGCTATGGAATATAAATGGACAACTACTCAAGATTATCTTAACACTTTACCATTTTTTCCTTTGTATGACCCATGGGAGGAAATTTGGTCTGAGGGGGAGTTAGTTGTAGCAGCAGCTAATAAATCTGTAGACCCATATATACCAACGGGATTACCTTTGCATGTACTACCCCCCATCCATGAGCCTGAACCTGATATTATGGAAATTGTTGAGCATGTTCCCTTTCCATGGGAAGTTTCTATTGCATCCGGTCCAACAATTAGAAGTTATTTGGACATATTATAATCCGACGGGGTTGTGAGGATGGCCGATAGTGATGATGATGATGCTTCGAGTTCTTCAGAGGTAATATATGAGAGTATGAGGGCTTTGACCGTAACTCAAGAATGTGAGAGGGATGGTCCACCTGATTTCCACTCAGACGTCCCCTTGGACATCGGTTACACTCAAGAATGTAAGAGGGATGGACCATCTGATTTTTGGTTACTTGTGTATAACTCAATTAGTTCCCAATTCTTGGTTGACTATCAACTCATACATAGCTGTTTGTAGTATGTTAGAAGTCCCTTGTACTTCTTCATAGGATTCAGTTAACCCCGGGGAATCGCCATGGGAGTGGGTGGTATTCTTTTCACAACCGAGATGAATATTTAACTGTTAGGGGAAAGCCCGTAACGCAGAGGGACTTTCGTTACAAAATCCTCTTCATTTACCAAGGGGAGCGTTGGGGGATCCCAGTAGATCATAGGGGGCTTCCTGTTGATAGTATCAACTACAACGTTCCATCAATGGGTCTGAAGGATGCCCCAACGGCTGTTTGGCTCCATTCGATAAAGAAGGAAGCACCGAATGGTAAGAATCCTGTGAAGCAACCCACTCAATGGATCCCGATGAACAACCACTTCAAGGACGAGCATTTCTTGAGTGTCGTGGGACTTAGCAACATGTATGATAGGGGTAGGAAACGATAGATCTCTTCTAATTTCCTCCATTGTTTATGTTATTATGTTGCAACTAATATCCAATCCAATACATGTACAGGAACTGCTTACTACCGCCTATCGTCGGAGCTTCGAGAGACCATGGACGCTAACACACTTCGAGCGGCCAAGCTGAAGAAAGCAATGGAGAAGGGGAAGGTGGAAGTTCCTCCACCCCCACAGGTAAGCTTCGTTGTTGATCTTAGCAAATTCCATTACTTAAATTTTGAACTAATGTGTCCTCTTTTTGCAGAATCCACTCAAAATGAAAAAGAAGAAAACAGTGATCTTGCCTTCATCTCCCTCACATTCTGAAGGAGTGATGGCTCCGACCCCTCAACCACAAGGGTCTCCTACTTACACACCTCACGGTGAGCCTGAGGGTCGTAAGCTCCCACGGAGTGGTTCTCGTTCTGAGATTGGAGGCTCTAGTGCTCAAGGGGATGTACATTCAGTCACCTCTACTCCTTTCCTACAACTTTCTTGGGAAGATAGAATCCCCCGGATTAGCGAGGTCGTGGGTTGCTTGCACAGCCCACAAGACGCAGACTTCGTCCATCGGGAAGGGGTGAACGCCATTGACAACATGTACGACCATTGGATGCAGGTATGTCCGCCAACCCATCTTTTTTCTTGCATTACTTCGTTCGGCTTTCCTAACAAAATATTTTGTTTTGTAGGCTTCTGTTTGCATGAGTGTTCTTGCTGAGCGGAATCGCAATGGGGAGCTGTATGATTCCACCGCCCTACGCAAGGAGCTTTCAGAACTCCGGAAAACAGCTATTGACTTGAAACAGCAAGTGTGGAGGCATGAATGTGAGATAGATAGGCTGAAGAAAGGCTACGAAGATGATATGGAGGCAAAGGGGGATGAGATATCTTCATGTAAAGAGAAGTTGAAGACCTTGAAGAAAGAAAAAGAGGACTACAAGGAGAAGTGGATGAAAGTGAAGAAGCAGTTACACTTGACTGAGGGGCAACTTAGCCAGAGTGCTCGGATGTTGAATGAGGCTCATGCTGAGGCCGTGGAAGCTTGGAAGAAATCTCCCGACTATGTTAATCATTGCAGCCAGATTGGAGCTGACTCCTTTGATATCGGCGCCAATGAGGCGGTGGGGAAAATGAAGGATACATTTGAGGCATCTCAACCTGGGGCTTCATGGGACGATGTGAAGACCAAGTACGATGAGATGGTGAGGCAAGCTGCTGAGTTAGCCTTGGCCTCGATGTAGACTACCTTTGGCGATGTGACCATTGACGGGGATGGAGCATAGGGTGATTTACCACCATCTATCTTTATTTGTTTACATGTTGAACTTCGTGTTATTGAACTTTAGTTGGTTGTAATGAAAGTGCCTTTGGTTTTGCACTCACTTTCAGAACTTGCTATTTGTGATTGTAATAGCTTATTGAATTGCCTATATAACTCATTGCAATGTTATCTTTTATTCCCTTGCTTGAATGACGAACCACCTTGATTCTATCATCTAGGGGCTACAATCCGAGCCCCATGTGATTTATGTGTTGACGAGGGGCTAAGAAAGAGCCCGTGCAGCGTGCACTGACCAAATGCTTTCTCTCAGTTAAGGGACTAAAAATAAGCCCTAAGCGATAGATTGGTACTTATCTCTTGGGGGGTATCCGAGAGCTTTCCTTTATGAGTAGGAAAGCCTGGAAATTTATTGTCGAGGGGTGTCCGAGAGCATTCCTTTATACTTAGGAAAGTCTAGAACCTTATTGTTGAGGGGGGATGTCCGAGAGCATTCCTTTATACTTAGGAAAGTCTGGAACCTTATTGTTGAGGGGGTGTCCGAGAGCATTCCTTTATACTTAGGAACGTCTAGAACCTTATTGCGGAGGGGGTGTCCGAGAGCATTTCTTTATACTTAGGAAAATCTGGAACCTTATTGCTGAGGGGGTGTCCGAGAGCCTTCCTTTATACTTAGGAAAATCTGGAACCTTATTGCTGAGGGGGAGGACTCAAACTGCCTGATGGACGTCGTCCAGTTATGAAGGATTTATTTCTCCAGTTAGGAGGAGTGTTTCGTTAATTATCATGAAGATGAAAAACATGAGTAAATAAGTATGAATACATTAGACTGGGGGCTAACTACGTCTGAGGGACATTTCATTCATTCACAACTTAAAATTACAATGATGTGCTAAATCAATATGAACATTCATTCTATCATCTTATATCTTATTGCCCCTAGGACATCATTGTAAATTAAAGACTAAGCATAAAACCTTCTGAGGTTGTCTGCGTTCCAAGGTCTTGCAAGTTCTTTTCCTTCAGGAGTTTGTAGGCGGAAGGTTCCCGGACGAATTACCTCCTTGATTTTGTAAGGTCCCTCCCAGTTTGGACTTAGCTTTGACACGACTGTTGTAGTATCGAGCGACTCTTTGCTTGTAAGCCATGGATCGGAGCAGGGCGTCCCCTCTGATCTCCGGGAGCAAATCAAGATTGATAGATTTCAACTCATCATTTTTCTCTGAATTATAGAAAGTTACTCGGGTGATGGGATCCCGACTTCGACTGGAAGGAAGGCATCACTTCCATAGACCAAGGCAAAAGGGGTATGTCCAGTGGCCTCTTTCTCAGTTGTACGAATAGACCAGAGCACTCCTGGAAGGTCATCGACCCATGCACCTGCTTTTCCATTCAGCATTGTTTTTAGTCCATTAAGTATCACCTTGTTAGCTGTCTCTGCCTGTCCATTTGTTTGAGGCCTACAAACAGCTGAAAACCTTGTTTGGATTCCAAAACGTTCACAATAAGCCTTTGTTTAACGACTACTGAACTGACGACCATTGTCTGATATGAGCATCCGAGGGACCTCAAAACGTGTTATGATATTTTTCCAGATAAACTGTTGAACTTGCTTATCAGTGATGGATGCTAAGGGTTCAGCCTCCACCCATTTGGTGAAGTAGTCAACAGCCACAATTAAGAACTTCCTTTGGCCTGAGGCCGTAGGAAATGGTCCAAGGATGTCCATTCCCCATCTATCAAATGGCAAGAGGGATTGGATTCCAGTGAGGGCGTTTGCTGGTAAGTGATGGAGGCTTTAGTGTTTCTGGCACTTCTCACAACTTTTCACTAGTTTTATTGCATCATTTATTAAGGTCGGCCAATAAAAACCGGCTCTAAGTGCTTTCCGAGCAATCGTCCGTCCTCCTTGATGGATCCCGCAAGCTCCTTCATGAATTTCTCTCAACACATAGTTTCCCTCTTCTGGTGTGATACACTTGAGCAAGGGATGTGTGAAAGAATTTTTGTACAACATCCCGTCATACAAGATGAACCACTCAGCTCTTTTCTTTATCTTCTGATAGTCAGCAACATCAGTGGAGAGTTCTCCTTTCTTGCATGCTATAATTAGATCCATCCAAGTATCCCCTCGGTCGAGTATCATAGCACTTTGCTCATGGATACTTGGTCTCTCTAGTACCTCCCACATTATGTTCTGAGGCATGGTTCCTTAGCTTTTTCAAAGTATGTCTTCATATTGTCTTCTTTCACTTCAAATTCTTCTGAGATTTGGCCCACAATGAATTGAGAGTCAGATTGGACTTGGATAGATTTAACGCCGATGGAAAGGCACAAGTGAAGTCCCAGTATGAGGGCCTCATATTCAGATTCGTTGTTTGAGGCATGAAAAGAGAATCTGATGGCGTACTCAAATCTTTCTCCTTCTGGGGAGGTGATAATTACTCCAGCCCCACTACCCACTCTACTAGAAGAGCCATCCACAAATAGAGACCAAGGGGAAATTGTGTTTTAGGGAGGTGGTCTATGAGAGCACTCAGCAACAAAATCCGCCAGGGCTTGCCCCTTGATAGCTCTTCGCGGCTCAAACTCTAGACCAAAATCTGATAGTTGGTCTGACCAATCCGTCATTCTTGTAGAGTGATTTTTGCTCTCCAATACCTTCCGTATTGGTTGACTTGTAAGAACTTTGATAGGGTGTGACTGAAAGTAGGGCCTAAGTTTCCTACTAGCCATCACCAATGCATAAACCACCATTTCAATGGGGGTGTATCTTGATTCAGCCCCTCTCAGTGCATGACTTACAAAGTATACAGGTTGTTGGACTTGTTCCCTTTCAGCTACAAGGACCGCGCTGAGGGCATGATCTGAAACAGCCAAGTAGACATGAAGAGTTTCTCCCGGTAAGGGACTAGCCAATTTGGAAATTGTTACGAGGTGTTGTTTCAGCCGTTGGAAGGCTATTTCTGCCTCTTCATCCCACATGAATTTAGGCCTTTTGAGAGCCTTGAAAAATGACAGACTCCTATCCGCAGATCGCGATAGGAATCGTCCAAGGGCAGCCAAGCAACTTGTCAACCTTTGAACTTCTTTCAAGTTGCGAGGGGACTTCATATCCAAGATAGCTTGTATTTTGTCCCGATTAGCGTCGATACCCCTCTGATCAACTAGAAATCCCAAGAATTTTCCTCCTTGCACTCCAAAGACACATTTACTTGGGTTAAGTTTCATTCCATATTTTCGAAGGGTTTCCAATGTTTCCTTAAGATCAGCTATGTGATCAGGAGTCTCTTTGCTTTTCACTATCATATCATCCACATACACCTCAATGTTGTGGCCTATTTGTTTCTGAAAGATCTTGTTGACTAAGCGTTAGTAGGTAGCTCCCGCATTCTTCAGGCCGAATGGCATTACCTTCCAGCAATATACCCCTTGGTTAGTGATGAAGGCTGTATGCACTTGGTCTTCTTCCGACAAAGGGATCTGATGGTATCCTGCATTTGCATCCATAAAGCTTAATAGAGCATGCCCAGCAGTTGAGTCCACCAGCCTATCGATCTTGGGTAGGGGGTGGTCATCCTTCGGACATGCTTTATTCAAGTCCGGGAAGTCAACACACATACGCCAAGATCCGTTAGGCTTTTTTACAAGCACAACGTTTGAGAGCCATTCAGTGTATTGACACTCTTTAATGAAGCCGGCTTCAAGTAGCTTCTTGACTTCAGCCGATGCCGCTTGATTCCTCTCGGGTCCAGCATGCCTCAACTTCTGCTTGATCGGCCTAAATCCTTCCTTGATGTTCAACTCATGGGCCACGACCGAGGGGTCGATTCCTGGCATATCTTCAGCTGAGTACGCAAATACATCTTTATACTCCCTCAACACATGAATGATGGACTCTCTCAGATCTGGACTTCGATTTTTCCCAACTCTTACAGTTCGAGTAGGGTCATCTCCGAGGGGGACCTTATCATCTTCCTCTACCGGCTCTGGACGTTTGTATTGCTTTGGATTCTCTGACATGTAGATGTTTAATACTGACGAAGAGGGTTCATCCACTTCCATCTCTTTTCTTTTCAACTTCCCGTCATCCTTTGGTGAGGAGTTACTGCCAAGGTTCTTCAGACTATTAACGTAACACTCCCTTGCTGAGCGTTGGTCTGCATACAACTTCCCCACTGAACCATCATCAGTTTCAAATTGCAAGAGTAGCTGATAGGTTGAGATGGCAGTTTTAACTTGATTTAAAAGAGGTCGGCCAAATATGAGGTTGTATGGTAGAGGGATGTCCACTACCAAAAAGTTGACGGGGAGGCTCCTTCCCTTTCCTTTTTCACCCAATCGAACCGGCAGCTTCACTGTACCAACGGGATAGACGGATTGTCCTCCGAACCCAACTAATGGTTGGTTGATGGGTAAAAGATCTTCCTCCTTGTATTGAAGTTGTTTCAAGCAATCCCACGTGATGATGTCAGCTGAACTTCCACTATCTACCAAAACTCTCTTGATTAGAGAATTGGCCACCTTCACTTCAACCACCAGAAGGTCGTCGTGGGGTACTTGAACATTTCGGTTACTCTCATCACCAAACACCATCCGAGGGCCTTTTGATCTTGCTGAGGGGAGTTTCGACCTCAAGGACTTGATGTCGAAGGGTCCGAAGGTGGTTCTTGCGCGCATGGCCGGTTAGGCCTCCGTAGGCAAACCCGCCTGATATAACGTGAATGCATCCGATGGTGCGGCTCTGATCTTCATTCTCCTTTCGCATTCCTTCCCGCTTATCTGAGGGGTACTTCAAATAACGATTAAGCTTTCCTTCATCCGCCAGCTTATCAAGAGCTGTTTTTTACTCCCTACAATCTCCAGTAGTGTGTCCACACTCCCGGTGGAACTCGCACCAAAGGCTTTTATCTCGCCTGACCGCCGACGTCCTTATGGGGTTCGGCTTTGGGAGCATGTCTTTGTTCTTGATGTCCAGGTAAATTTCACGTCTATTTACTCTGTATCGAGAGTCATCCCTCTCACCTTCTACCTTTCTATTTCTTTTGTTTCTATCTTGATTTCCATCATCATTCCTTCTCTTCTTGCCTCGATCGGTTGAGGGGTTGCAGATGTCGGAGGCTTGAATAAACCTCTCAGGCCTCCGCATTGCCTCGGAGAATGTTGAGACCTCATCCTCAGCTAAAGACCATTTGAACTTTCCCTTCTTAAGTCCGGCTAGGAGGGCAATGAAAGCAACGTTGACTTCAAGGTCTGGTATGAGGAGGGATTCAGAATTGAACCTTTGAATGTACTCTTTCAAACTTTCATCATCCGCCTGTTTAATGGACATAAGGTGGATATTCGTTTTCCTCTGTCTTTTTCCAGCAATGAATTGTTGAAGGAATAAGCTCGAGAGCTTTGAGAATTGAGTTATGGTTCCTGGCTGAAGGTTGCTGAACCAAGTTTGAGCAATACCCTTCAAGGTTGTGGGGAAGAATCTACACCAAGTGGCTTCGCACCCCGTTTGCACACTCATTTGCGCCTTGTAGGCTGCGAGGTGGTCTTGAGGGTCTGTCTTTCCATCATAAGGGTCAATAGTAGGAATTTTGACTTTAGGAAAGATGGGAGTCTCCATGATCTCTTGACTGAAGGGGGTCAATGATGTAAGGTTTCCCAACCCCGTCAGCCTAGGCGGAGGGGAATCTCGATGTCTTGGCTGAGGGGTATTCCTACGAGCCCTTATTTCATTCCTTCTTCCACCTTGATTGGTTATGTTAGCTTGTGTTCTATGAGAGGTTGTCGAGTTTGCTGTTGTACCATGGTTTCTAGTTGATCCATGACGAGAGAGTTGATTGGGGTCTCTAGATCGAGAGTGAGCTTCGGTTTCTTCTTGTTGACGGGGTCCTTCACGATGAGAGTTGTCACGCCTGAAGTTGAGGATATCCCGAGCATCAAGAGTACCTTGTATTAACCGTCTCCCAATGATAACTTCTCTGGCATCTCCTAGTTGAGCTGACCGAGGGGGTGGTGATGGCTGTGATTGAGAGGGGTTCCTGGTTAAGGATCCCTCCTACCTGTGAGCCGTCTCCCTTGGATGAGGGGGGTCTCTTGTCCTGCGAGAAGGCCCTTCACCTCCATCCCTCATGTTGAGAACGAGAGCCCTCAGACTACGATCCAAGTTATCATTGATCCTACTAGCCAATTGCTCCAGATCTCGATGTGTGACTGGCTGAGGGCCATCCACTTCTTCATGGGGAGTATCCCCATTGGGGTGAACAATCTCCTCGAGCACATGATCGTGATGAGAGGGTAGAACAGGTGCTCTCCTAATGGTATCCATTGACCGGGGGCGTCTAGTTCTAACCATAGCTTTTTGTTGACAATCCCCACAGACGGCGCCAGCTGTTTCCGGAACAGAAATATTTATATTTGTATGAAGGTATTTTGGGAATTGTCATAGCCGCTTGCCCGTAATAGGATGTCCAAGAGCCTGCAAAACAACGAAGATAGACTACCCCGGGGGTGGTTCCGGGATCGCCTCTCCGACGCTCAAGTCATATTACCTTTCTGTAGAGAGAACGTATGAAAAAGGAGGTTTAGAGTAATCAGAAAAAGTTACGTGAAATTATGATGTTAATCAGGTATTTATAGGGTACTTTGATGACAAAACCGTAATTATTAAGATAATCGAGGGTAATTCCATAATAAGGAGTATTACGGGCTTCATTAAGGATAATGGGCTCAGCTTAAGGGAAGAATTTAGTCATTTTATCCCAAATTAGGCTATGACCTGGATTAGCCCAAACAAATTATAATGATACTTTTGAAATAGTCATATTATTTCAAAGGCTAGGAAGACCACACAATGTGTGCACAATATTAGAAAATGAGTATAAATGTAATATTGCATTTTTTGTTTGTGAAATTTATAGTATTGTAATGCAAACAGAAAGGAAAACCACAACTAAAAAATATAAAGGCAACTTATTTAAATAATAGCCTTAGAAAGACACAATGAGGGCAACAACATATAAAAAGTTAAATTAATTGCGAAATAACAATAATTAGGAACCTTATTGGATATTATCAATAAATTTAACCATATTTAATATCTAATATGATTAGCGAACCCATAAATCATATACCATCAATTCACTACTTAGACACTTTGCAATATACTTCACTCAATCATAGACTATCAGGAAAGTATTAACCAAGTTATAACCCCATCTTTTACAAATAGGAGTACTATATACTTTTGGCAACAGTGATTTTTACCCTCTATTTCTCAACATCAATCTCATAACCTCCTTCACTAACCTCATCCCCACTATTTAATTAACCTTTCATCTTTATAGTAGACAATGACAAGAGTTTTTCATATTTCTCAACATCAATCTCAGAAACTCCTTCACTTACCTCTTCCTCTTCTAATCCCTCATCATTTATTTAAGAGCAAACTTTAAATGAATCAAACTAATATAGTGTCGTTTTTGCAATTGTAGAGAATGAAAAAAGTTAAACAAAAGAATGAAGGAAAAACCTATTCTGCTTGAGAGTGAGAGTAGAGTTGATATGTGCAAGGAACATATCTAGCGACCAATGCGTAACCTTTACTTAGAGAGAGTAACATATCTAGCAACACCATTTTCTTTTTTGCCGAGAACTGTACCATGATATTTAAATCTACTTTGTGTAAAACATAGGGGTAAAAAATTGGGTATAACGCAATTAGCCGGTTAATAAATTTATTTTAAATTTTTCTATTTTTTTGCGTAGAGATAATGATCTCCCTTCTTCTTTTCCTATTTTTATGGGTGAGTTATTTTTTATTTTTTCCCCCTTTTCCCTACCCCTCCCTCTCGGTTGGCCAATATGTGTTTTTTTTTTTTAATCCAATCCTCCCCCCCCCCTCTCATTTTGTTATTTACGTGGGAGCTGTTTTTTGTGATTTTTTTTTATTATTATTATTTATTAAATGTGACCATCGTTATTTTTTTTAACGTGTGAATATTTTTTGATTTTTTTGTTTTCCCCACTTTTCTCTTTGGGTTAGATAACCCCTCATTCTCCTTGAATCCCAAGTACGCAGACTAGGAAAATTATTTCCCCTCGTATAAATGGTTTGGATGATTTGTGTGTGAAGGATTTGATTTGCGATAATGAGATGCGTTGGAAAGAGGACAAATTAAAAGAGTTATTTTTGCCTTTTGAGTGTGAGAGGATTCTCAATATTCCTTTGAGCATTCGAAAACCGCCTGATATATTGTGTTGGGATTGGGAGAAAAATGGGTCTGTAGTGTGGAATCGGCATATCGTTGTATTGCTGGGGTGGATGATATGGCTGGGAGCTCAAATGCTTTTATGGAGGAGAAAAAAGTGTGGAACTGCATTTGGAAAGAAAATGTGCTGCCTAGAGTTAAGCATTCCTATGGCGTGCGTGCCAAGAAACGCTTCCTACGAGGGTGGGGTTGAGTAGTCGGATTCCTGCCTTTACACCAGATTGTGGTGTGTGTGGTAGTGACAGATAGGATGGTCTTCATGCGCTCCTACATTGTCCTATGGCAAAGGAAATATGGAATGAGTGTGAGCTTCATTGGGCGTCGGAGGGTAGTTGGCGGTCGATGTTTGATTGGATCCAATGGAAAGTGCTAGAGCTTGATGAGGATGTTAGATAGAAAATCTTATGGAAAGCAAGAAACAACTGGTTGTTTGAGAATGAAAGGCGATATGCCCCGGTTCCTCTGCTGCGTACCTGATAAAGCTGCGTGATGAGCTCAAGGCTGGGGACTGCCCAGCGATAACTTGGACTGTTCAGCTCGCGAGTTGTTTTCCGGTTTGGGGAAGTCCAGGCAAGGGGATCGTAAAGATTAATGTGGATGTTGGTCTCCTGGGTCAGCTTCGGGTGGGATTTCGACTGGTTTTACGGGATAGCAGTGGGGTGGTGTTGGGGTGTGCTACAATTCAACAAGCGGGGGAATGGGAGCCTCATTGTGCGGAAGCAAAGGCAGTCCTTCATGGAATGATGCTTGCGAGGGAGATGGGTTATAAGGATGTCATTGTGGAGAATGAATGTAAAAGTGAGGAGCAGCTCAGAAATAGTATGTTTCATCTTATAGTAGAAGACATTACTCATCTTGCTTGTAATTTCAATTTAGATCTGTGGTCTTTTTGTTAGGAGAGATGCTAATAAGGTGGCCCATGAGTTAGCGCATATGCTTCCATGGGAAATCGCTAGGAGAGTGTGGTTTGATAATTTTCCTTCGGATCTTTGAAGTTTGATCAGTGTTGATTTGGAAATGAGTAATGCTTTTCTTGGTTCTGGGGCTTCTTTCAAAAAAATAAGATAACCCCTCATTTTTTGTTATTTACGTGGCATTAAGATTGTTTTTTATTATTTAAATGTTTTTAATGTGGGCATCATTATTTTTTATTGAACGTGTGAAAATATTTTTTTATTTTATTTTTCCCCCCTTTTCTCTTTTTGTTCGATAATCCCCTCATCATTTGCTATTTACGTGGGATAGTTACTGTTTTTTAACGGTTTTTTTTAATATGGGCGTGGGAAGATTTTGATTTTTTTTTTCATTTTCAATTTTTGGTGTCCCCCACCCACATTGGCGGACCCATGCTGGATCAAGGGGGACCACTATCCCCCACTTTAAAAATAAAAAAATGAAAAAGCGCGTTAGAAGGCCAAGGAGAGAACAGTAAGGAGTGGGGCTGTGGGCCCACTATCACTGCTCACTGTTGAGTGTTAACACGCATAAACAAACAAAAGCAAGGAAGGAAAGAAAGGTGTCAGTGCATTGAATATTTGAAGGGGGTGTAAAAAATATCTTGTATAATATTGTCAAGCAAGGAAAGAAAAGAAGGTTGTTATGAATTGTATCAAACTAATGTGACTGGCCACTTATGTACATAGACATACATTTAATGTATGGCAAAATTTTCTTTCCTCCATTCACCTAAATTAACTTATTATTGTCTTTATGTTATGTAAATAATAAAATCTCATACTATAAATATAGCAGAGGTAAATGTAACATTTGCACCAAGAGTAAAATCAATACCATCCATTTTGTTTTTTTTCTCTCTTCTTGTTCTTCATCTTTCTTAACACGTTATCATCACGAGTTTGCTTACAAAAAACGAAAGGTATTTTCAACCTTTCAAACTCTGGTATCCATTTTTTTTTCTAGTCTCAACATTTTCACTATCCTAACATTGGTCAATAAAGTAACGGGATCAACATTACTTTCCACAATGTTTTTCTCTGTTGTAAACATTTAATTATAGAGCGTAACACCGTCCCTTTTGCTACCATCCAGCAAGGGGGAATATAAGTGATCCCTTTCGCACCAAACACAACAATGGTACTAATATCCGTACCGGTGAAAATCGACAAACCCCTGTTCCTAACACCAATAATAATCCTCCAGCACCACCAACTGAAAATCCACCACCTCCAAATAATAAAAGAAATAGGGAGGAACAGGAAGAAACTAGTGGCAAACGTCATCATGCCACTAGCCCCTGAAATAAATAGTAAATAATTTGACAATAACACCACCTTTATGGAAGGCAAGGACATTTTACTTTATGTCATTTTACTTTATGTTGAACCGTCTATATGGCAGGTTATTGTTTTAAATCACCGCCTATATGACAGGTTTTTTTTTAAAATTTGCCTTTTTGCCTATTCACATGCATTATTGTCAATAAGTGCACGGGTAGATAGCCTAGAACCGTATTATTACATATTTGCTTCTTTTATGAACTGCAATTTCTTTTATATGGCATTTATAATTACCTTTACTATCATTTTACACTTACCGACATGCATAATAGTGAACAAATTAAATTTAGTACCCATAAAACTACTCTAACTATATTTTATTGCATATAATCTTCTTAAATAACTTTAGGTAAATATACAACAAACTGCACAGTTAAGGATAATCCTCTGTAAAAGCGGATTACTCATTCCCAATTTCACCCTACATCTCTTATCTTCTTTCCATCTTTTGCTCAAACCCACAAAATTTTCTTTTCTTTCTCCATTTTTTTCCGGCCACCATGTTTAACGCCGACAACAACCGCCCTCCACCTTCATCTTCTTCTTTTGAGGAAGATTTTAGGAAAATAAAACTCTACTTGTTCATTATAGCCGGTTTATTTATCCTTCTCATGGCATCAATGATCTTTCTCCTAACCCCCAAGTAGGAACCTAAACACCGCCCAAATTCTCCCCTTGGCGAAAATGCACGTGATCATCATCATTTTTTGTCTTTAAGTACATTTTTAGCATTCTTTTTGCCTTATTATTATTATATGTTTTTATTTTTGTTCATTTAGGAAGTTTTTTTTGTCTTCTTTTTCTTTAGCATTCTTTTTGCCTTATTATTGTTGTATGTTTTTATTGTTTTTTTTTTAGTATTCATGTATAAATGTAATGATATAAATCAGGGGGAGATATTATATATGATTTATTATCATTTACTAATTTATATTATTACATGGTTGTAGTTAAAATAGGAGATCTAATAAAAAGACAATTCAACATCCTGGACCTCTTGGGCAAAAGTTTTTCGATAGGATTGCAGATGCCAAAATCAATTTAAAGGCTTAAGGATTAGATCATAATATTAAAGAATTTACCACTGAAGCAGGCCAAGGCGGATTGAACATAGAAAAAATAGCAAGTGAACAAGAAAAGGCAAAAGCCTTAGTCTTTCTAAGGCATCACTTGCATGAGAGTTTAAAAACTGAATATCTTTTACTAGAAGATCCCAATGAACTTTGGGACAACCTACGTGAAAGGTATGGGCACCACAAACATGTGCTCCGTCCTAAGGCATGTTTTGACTGGACCAATCTGAGGTTCCAGGATTTCAAATCCGTCAGTGACTATAACTCAGCGCTATTTAAACTTGCCTCGACCTTGAGGCAATGTGGCCATCCCATTACAGAAGAGCAAATGATAGAAAAAACACTCTCAACGTTTCATGCCACACATATAATACTGCAACCTTAGTTAGTTTTAAACGGGACGAGAATTAAACGGAGTTTAATTCGGCGAGTTTAAAACGGCAAAAATTTTAAATATTCGGTTAAATATCCGACTAAAAAAACGTTGACTTTTAAAATTCGGATACGTATCGATACGTGTTTAAAACGATTTCAATTTGAAAAATTAGGTCAAAAATTCGACTTTATCAAACACCAAACATCACTAAAAATTTGTGTTTAACTTAATTAATTAGCAGAGTCACTGGTAGCCACGTGTTTAATCTGATTTTGAGCCACTGCCAAATGTGGCACAATTGAAACATTAGCAAACTCATATACTTCTAAATGGTTTCATTAGGTTCTCAAAGCTTTATATAATCACTAACCATAGTTTATTGTTATTTCTTTTTAGTTTAGCATATATACCACTAACCCACATCCTCATGGCAACAAAATAGAGTTCAACAATCAACACATGAAATCGAGAAGATTTTGAGAAAGGAGAAGCAGATTCAAGAGCATAAACGAACCAGGGCATTTGTAAATAAAAGTAGCATTTCTATGTAGTTCTTTACTTCTTTTCAACTTACCTGTGAGTTACTTGGACCATCGGCGGTGGCGGTAGGCGGTGGGAGCAGAGGGACCTCCGTCGACGGTCACCGGTATAGAATGAGCGTTTCTCAACAGAAACGACGAGCAAACGAGCTTAGGGTTTCTTCTCTGTCCTCTCTGCGAGAGTTAGAATGAGGGGGTTAGGTTTTGGTTTCATAAAATCAGACGTTTTTTTTAAAAAAATCGCTTATTAAACGTTTTTTACGTTTTATTCGGCTCTCAACCGTTTTTTTGCATTTTATTCGGACTTGGCGTCTTATTGCGTTTTTTACCCGTTTTTTTCAAAAAAAACGGGTTCGGGATTTTATTCGCGAATAAAACGCGAATTAACTAACTAAGACTGCAACAACAATATCGGGAAAGAGGTTTTAACAATATTTCTGAGTTAATCTCTATACTGCTAGTGGCCGAACAAAACAATGATCTCTTGTTGAAAAATCATTACCTCAGGCCTGCTGGGTCTTTAGCCTCTTATGAGGCTAATGCAATTAAAATGATGATCCAGAAGCGAATGTTGTACACGAAGGTGGAAGGGGAAATCACCGTGGCCGTGGTCGAGGATGAGGACGTGGTAAAGGCCAGTATTTCCCCTGAAATAGTAATAATTTTAAAATTACAGAATGGGGGCATCAAGGCAACCACAAAAATAATCACAAAGGGAAAGATACATGCCACAAGTGTGGTATGACTGGACACTGGGCACGTATTTGTCGTACGGCCAAACATTTGATAGAAATCTACCAATCTTCTAGAAGAAATAAAGGAAAAGATGCGGAAGCGAATTTTGTGAATAAGGCAAATACCTCTTTGCCTAGCTTTGATGCTTCTGATTTTTTCATGGATGGAACTGAAATTGAAAACGACTTTACTTTGGGGGGAAATTAAAAAAGTTTAATTATGAGACTATCTATTTTCTTGTTAATCAAATCATGTATTTCTTTTATGTATGCTTTATTTAAGTAATCATGTATTCCTTTTCTGTATGCTTTATTTAGATATTGTACTACTCTCTTATTATCAATGAAATATGCATTTTCTGAAACTTGTTTCTTATTATGAAGATATAGATCTACCAGAAAATGGATCTGGATACCAATGCCTCCTGGATAGTGGAACAACGCATACAATATTGAAAAATAAAGATTATTTTTCAGAGATTATGATGTTTCAAGGTAATGTCAACACTATATCAGGGTCAGCTAACTTGATAGAAGGATTCGGAAAGGCTCACATAATGCTCCCAAACGGAACAAAGATAACCATTAACGATGCATTATACTCAAGAAAATCTCGAAGAAACCTCATAAGTTTTTGAGACATACGTCAAAATGGTTTTCATTTGGAAACTATGACAGAAAATGAAATTGAGTACTTGTGCATCACAAAGGATAGACATGGGAAGAAATGTATATGTGAAAAATCGCCAGCATATACATCGAGATTATATCGGATTGGTATACGTCCCGTTGAGATATGTCATGACCGTTTGGGTCATCCTGGAACAGGCATGATGCATAAAATAATCGGTAATTTGACCGGGCATTCAATAAGTAATGTGAGCATCCCCAAGTCAAATGAATTATCATGTGTTGCATGTTCTATTGGCAAAATGATAACAAGGCCTTCTATAAATAAGATTGCAACAGAATCTCCATCATTCATAGGAAGAATTCAAGGAGACATTTGTGGGCCAATTAATCCCCCATGTGGACCATTTCGTTACTTTATGATATTGATATATGCTTCAACACGATGGTCACATGTAAGCCTTTTGTCAAGCAGAAACATTGCATTTGCAAAGCTTCTTTCTCAAATCATTCAATTGAGAACTCAATTCCCGGATTCTATAATTAAAAGAATAAGACTTGATAATGCTAGGGAATTTTACATCCCAAACATTTAATGAATATTGTATGTCCACTGGGATCGATGTGGAGCATCCAGTGGCTCATGTTCATACACAAAATGGTCTTACTTAATCATTAATAAAAAGATTGCAATTAATTGCAAGGCCACTATTAATGAAATCAAAATTTCCTTCATCTGCTTGGGGTCATGCCATAATACATGCAACATCGTTAATTCGATTGAGACCAACTGCGTATCATAAATTCTCATAATTACAATTAGTATCTGGTCGAGAACCAAACGTCGCACATTTAAAGATTTTTGGATGCATAGTGTATGTCCCTATTGCTCCACCAATGCGCACAAAAATGGGTCTACAACGAAGGCTGGGAATATATGTTGGTTTTGAATTACCATCTATTATAAAATACATTGAACCAATGACAGGTGATTTATTCACAACTCATTTTGCGGATTGTCATTTTAATGAAAGCCTATTCCCAGCCTTAGGGGGAGAGAAAGTGGACCCTAACAAGAAAGATATAGAAATCATATGGAATACAACACAATTATCTTTTCTAGACCCCCGAACAAACTCTTGTGAGCAAGAAGTTAAGAAAATTGTTCATTTACAAGGTGTTGCAAATCAATTGCCTGATGCATTCATTGATCGTAAGAAAGTGACAAAGTCACATATACCAGCAGAGAATGCTCATGCACGTATTGAAATTCCTACATATGATAAGGCAATTGAAGATGAATCTATGGCATGCCAAAAGCGTGGAAGGCCGCCTGGTTCAAAAGATTTGAAACCAAGGAAAAATAAAAGGCGAGATGAACAAATGATTGTTCCTCCAATTAAGAACCATGAAATTCAAAATGGAGAAAAATATAAAGATAAAGACAAAGATGAGGATGTTCCAAATAACGAGGAACACGGAAGCATCGACAACAATGAAATTTCGATTAATGATGCCTATACAAAGAAACAGTGGAATCGGAAGAATGTTGTCATAAATGAAATCATTACTTGCTCCATAGCGGTTGAAATGGTAACTGATGAGGATGATATAGAACCAAAAACCGTAGACGAATGTCGCCTAAGACAAGATTGGCCAAAATGGAAAGAAGCAATCCAAGCATAACAAAAATCACTTGAAAAGTGAAAAGTTTTCAGACAAATAACCCATACACCGAAGGTAGTAAGACCTGTGGGATATAAGTGGGTATTTGTCAGAAAACGCAATGAGAGAAATGAAATTGTTAGATACAAAGAAGGACTCGTTGCTCAAGGTTTCTCCCAAATGTCAGGGATTGATTATGACTAGACGTATTCTCCAGTAGTTGATGCAACTACGTTGAGGTTTCTGGTAAGTTTATCAGTTTCTAAAAGACTCCAAATGAGGTTGATGGATGTTGTGACTGCATACTTTATATGGGTCACTAGATACTGATATTTATATGAAGGTCCCTGATGGGCTTAAACTACCCGAAAAAATACATCCACAGAAATGCTCTCGATAAAGTTGAAAAGATCACTATATGGACTCAAACAATCTGGAAGAATGTGGTACAATCGTCTTAGTAAATACCTTATGAAAGAAGGATTCAAGAATAATCAAATCATTCCTTGTGTTTTCATTAGACGATCTCAATCTGGGTTTGCTATATTTGCAATTGATGTGGACGATTTGAAAATTATTGGAACTCCTACAGAAATCGAAATAACTGCAAGATACCTGATCAAAGAATATGAAATGAAAGATCTTGGGAGGATAAATTTTTTTCTTGGCTTACAAATAGAACATTTGAATGATGGAATCTTTCTCCATCAATCAAATTATACTGAAAAAGTTCTGAAACGTTTTCATATCGATAAATCATATCCGATAAGTTCTCCAATGGTAGTCCCATCTCTGAATGTGACAGACGATCCATTCCGACCTCGAGAAGAAGGTGAAGAAGTTCTCGGTCCTGAGGAACCATACCTAAGTGCAATTGGTGCCTTGATGTATCTGGCTAACAACACTCGATCGTATATAGCTTTCTCTGGTAAACCTGTTGGCCAGGTATAGTTTTTCACCTACAAAGAGACATTGGAGCGGAATCCGACACTTACCGCGCTATCTCCGAGGAACGCATGACCTAGGATTATTCTATATCAATTCAAAGAAAAATACATCACTCATTGGATACACAGATGCTGGGTACTTATCAGATCCTCAGAAGGCTAAATGGCAGTCTGGGTATGTATTCACTTACAGGGATACATCAATATCATGGAAATCGACGAAACAGACATTAACTGCGACATCATAAAATCATGCTAATTGATCGCCCTTTATGAAGCTAGGCGAGAATGCATTTGGCTCACGTCAATCATCCGTAATATCCAAGAAGAATGCGGGATGAACGCGGTTACAGACAATCCAACATTGATTTATGAAGATAATACAACTTGTATCACCCAAGTCAGCGAAGGGTACATCAAAGGAGATAGAACTAAACATTTATCTCCAAAACTCTTTATCACACATGATCTACAGAAAAAAGAGAAGATAAACATCCAACAAATCCAGTTTTTTGAAAATCTTGTAGACCTGTTTACGAAATCCCTTCCCTCGAAGAAATTTGAACAACTAGTGCACAAGATCGGAATGCGGCATCTTCGTGACCTATGTTAGATTCAGGGGGGAGTATTATATGCACTACACTCTTTTTCCCTTCGATCAGGTTTTTATCCCAATAGGTTTTTCTGACAAGGTTTTTAATGAGACAGTTTGTTTAAACATATAAAGGGAATAAAAGTTGTACTCTTTTTCCCTTCGATCAAGTTTTCATCCCACTGGGTTTCACTTGACATGGTTTTTAATGAGACAACTACATATACTATTAAGTGGACATTCAAGGGGGAGTGTTATGAATTGTATCAAACTAATGTCAATGGTCCCTTATGCACATGGACATGCATTCAATGCATGGCACAATTTTCTTCCCTCCATGCACCTAAATTAACCTATTATTGACTTTAGGTTATTTAAATAGTAAAATCTCCTACTATAAATATAGGAGAGGTAAATGTAACATTTGCACCAAGAGTAAGATCAATACAATCCATTTGGTTTTTCTCTCTTCTTTTTCTTCATCTTTCTTAACAAATGTGTGATTGTTGTTTGAAAAAACTTTGGATTTTAATATTGTCACTGCCCACTGTCACTGATTATTGACGACGGCGGCGGCCAGGTATTTGTAAGTTTTTTTTTTTTTTCATATTTTTAAAATTTTTGTTTATAAAATTTGAGTAATTAATTTCTGAATTCATCGATTGTCAATGTTAAATACTTGTGAATTAGAGCGTGATTTGGTTAATTAGTTTGTGAATTGAATTGGGTTAAAAATTAGTTTGTGAATTGAGTTGTTAGTGAATTGAGTATATACTTGACGTTTCTTAATTGTGTACCCTCATTTTTTATTACTAAATAGATTTGTGTTGAATTATCTAAATTGTCTCTACCGTCAAATTTGTGGGTCCGCCACTACCCACCCATTGCTTTATATAATAGAGATATATAATCTGAGCAACAGTAACCTAACTAAGTATAGACGTAGGTTGGACTATAAATATGAACACATCATATTATTCATATATATATAACGAAAAATAGATGGGAAAAAATCACATTATCATAATTCACAACTTCTGATAATTGAGGTTAATCCCATCTTTGGGATACATATAATTAATCCTTTTCCTGTTAGTTACCTACAATTCTAGGTAAACTACCTTGGTTACGTAATTAACAACTAATTTAGTAAAATTTAGTCCTAAATTCTTAATCAAACTCTTATTTCTAACTAAAAAAATTCATTGATTTAGTAAAGAGAAAATTTATCCCCTCCTCCTCCCTCTCCCTTGCCAGCCACCACACCCAACCTCGGCCCCATTATCCACCCCACCCCCGAAACCACCCTCTTCCCCCACCCCCAGCCTTGAAACCCCCATCTTCCCCAGACTCGAACGACGCCACTACCAGACTTGAAACCCCCCCCCAAGCCTTGCCTCGAAACAGCCCCACCTACCACCATCATGTTTTTGTCTATGTGTCCCACAACAAGGGAATAACATCTTCTATCATCCCATCTCCACCGTTGACAACCAACAACCTTCGAAAACAACCCCAATGCCACCATTAGAACCATCTCTGCATCTTCCACGAACGGATGGTGTTGCGGTGAAATCACTTTTAAGAATAGTGGAGGTCTCCACGACACAATTCTTATCTTTTTCACGCGTTCCATACTTCAAGTAAGATTGTTCTTATTTCTTGACTTAGTCTCCTTGCGTAATTACTCTCTCCGTCCCTTATTAATTGAAACACTTTTCATATATAGTTGTCCCATATAATTACAACATTTTTAATTTAATACATGGACCCACTAATATGTTACTATATATCACCTAACTAATATACCACATTCATTTATTGATTTATATGAAAAACATTGGAATATTAATCCCCTTACTAGCAAGTAGCAACTTAGCACGTCACTTCCTATCATATCAACCTTTACAATAAATTAAATCAATCTACACCTTACTCTATTAAATTCCTAAAATTACGTGCACAAACTAGTGTTACGATTAATATAGGACGGATGGAGTACTCTCAACATTCATTTCACTATTTCTGGTGAATTCTATTTGTCTCCCTTCCTCTAAAAGAGCGTGAGAGGCATGATTCACCGATGGAAGAGGTGTATATATGAGAAGATTTTCTCTGGTTGCGTGACCCATAAGAAAATGCATAAGGTGTTGAAGGAGTTGGGAGAAAGCAAGAGCAGAACCACAAGTAAAAGGTAGAATAGAAATAGATTCCGTGTAGTCATCATGAACATATTTCAGCTCGGTGAAGAAGTTAGTAATGGACATGTTACCCTTAGCAAAATTGGGAATTTATTTATGGATTTTATAGATTTTGGTACCACTGGTATGGGCACATCTTAGGGTGAGTCTATTAATAAGACTCTTTCTTATATTTCAGACTTTGTCACATCAGCTTTTCACTAATTTTATCTACTTTTTAGTATTTCAGACTCACATAAGACTCATTTTAATTTTGATCTTTATCTCTCATACTGCATTTCAGACTCTTTCACAAAAATATATTGACACTTGGCAACACACCATTGGTCATTATTATTAAAGTGAGTCTTAAGGTGAGTCTTGGATTTCTAAGACTCACCTTAAGACTCCCCAAGTCTTGATGGGAGTTTATTGGTAGTCTTTAATAAGATTCTCAAAAGTCTATCTTAAGAGTCACCATTGAAACTCCCTATAAACTCACTACTTTAAGTTTATTAGACAAGATCTTGGTACCATGTTGTCACAACTTTCCTACTGTGCAAGGATTGGAGATTTAGCATCTGGTTTGCTGCACTTTTCTATCTACCAGCCTGAGCTTGTTCATGCCTTCTTGGTATCAGCCAATGCACAACTTTGACCATAAATATATCTAACTAATAATTAGTAAAAATTATGAAAAATTGGTAAAGTCATAATTATACATTAAGCTTAATTTCAAAACATCTTATTTACTAATATTTGGTCTTTATATGTTAGTTAAAATAGTGGTCAAAATTAGGCATATAAATAGTATAAAAGTCAAACTGTTGTAACTAATATGAAACAGGAGTATCATTGGAAAAAAAATATTAAAAGGATAGATCAGAGTGAGGCAGCAGATTTTTCTCTTTTGGCTCTAGCTATATAGAGTCTATATTAAACTAGCATTAAATAACTTATTTTACCAAACATCTTTTTTACCAACAAGGATTTATTTCAAAAGAAAAAACTAATAATCCATAGTTATCACCGTTCTCGAGCAAATAATTGAAGTAAGCTATGAAAGCAAAAGATCTATGATTCAAATTAAGATCGCGATATTAGTGATATTTATGTATTATTTATGTAAAGTTATATATCTTTGATAGGTTTTCCTTATTTAGTTTGGGAGTTTATAGTAAGTAGGGTTAGGGTTTGTTTATGCCCCTTGTATATAACCTTTTGAGATTCATTGAATGGAACACGGTTGTTTTCTCCCAAATACAAAACTTCACAAATCTTAACATGGTATCAAGAGCTTCTCTAGGTTAGGGAAAACAAAAAAAAAAATCGATCCAGTGTCAAAGACGTGATCTTTGGCTGTCCCTGTGCTTCGTTCTTCTTCGTCGCTGCCGTTCTTCTTTCACCATCGTTCATCATGTCTGCCGATGGTGGTCAAACACCAACCCCTCCAACTTCTACTCGTTATGAGCCTTTCAGTCCTTATTACTTACATCCTTCGGAGGGTCCGGGTTCCGTAATCAGCCCTATTCTGTTAAAGGGCACAAACTATGATGAGTGGGTGAGGTCTCTTCGTAATAATTTACGTGCCAAGAACAAACTAGGGTTCGTAGACGGCACCATCACCGAACCAGATCCTAAGTCTAAGGATTATGATCAATGGGGCATTGTAAATTCAATGTTAGTGGCTTGGATTTTCAATACTCTTGATGTTTCTATTCGCAAGACCGTGCCATTTCCCGATCACGTGCCAAGAACAAACTAGGGTTCGTAGACGGCACCATCACCGAACCAGATCCTAAGTCTAAGGATTATGATCAATGGGGCATTGTAAATTCAATGTTAGTGGCTTGGATTCAATACTCTCGATGTTTCTATTCGCAAGACCGTGCCGTTTCCCGATCACGTGAAGGTGTTGTGGGATGATCTTCGTGATCGTCAAAGACATGATTAGTTCTTGCAAGCAACGTGGTCGTTCCGTTTCCGAGTATTATGGTGAGTTACGTTCTTTGTGGGAGGAATTGGCCAGTGCCGTTAAATTACCTTCATGTACTTGTTCCGCTGCGTCTGAGTATAAAGTTCTGTTAGGGAATGAAAAACTTCATCAGTTTTTGTTAGGTCTTGATAGCAAGAAGTATCGTGATGTTGCGCAAGGTTTATTGTTGCTAGACCCTTTACCATCAGTCACATATGCTCATGGCAAGGCCCTCTCGGCTGAGCGGCATCAAACCGTGTCGGAGGATCATGATACACGCACGGATGTGGTTGGTTTTGCTATCGATGGTGTTTCTTCCTCTCGGGTTGTTAGTAGTGGGAATCTCGTATGTGTTCGCATTGTGGTCGTAAAGGGCATGAAAAAGACAAATGCTTTGAACTTATTGGTTGGCCGGAGTGGGCTGCCTCCGGTGATCGTGGTGGCAGAGGTGGTCGTGCTGGTGGTCGGGGGCTCGCGGTGGCAGGTCCAGTAACAACCGTGGGCGTGGCAGCTTTGCGGGTGCTGTGGAGAGTCACCAATGTGGGACAGCAGCTCTTAGTGTTGTTGATGTTGATAATTTTCACCTTCCTACACTCTCTGATTCACACATTCAACAACTCATTGCTGCTTTAAATTCCTCCAAGTCTGCAAATACCAATACTCCTAAGTTGCACGGTAAGACTGATTTATGTCAATGGATTATCGATACGGGTGTGTCCAATCACTTGTCGGGTAATTTGGATTTATTTTGTGACATTCATGATATACCTTCGGAACCCGTTGGTCTTCCGAATGGTAAAAGTACCACTGCCACTAAGGAGGGTCGTATTAAAATTAGTGATTATGTTATGTTAGACAATGTATTATATGTCCCTGCTCTTAGTTGCAATTTAATGTCCGTGTCTCAATTTCTCGAACAACAAAAATTTATTGTTTATTTTACTAATAAGTTATGTGTTATTCAGGACCCGAGTTCGAGGAACCTGATTGGAGCGGGGGAGCAACGTAATGGGGTCTATGTGTTCTGTCCAGTTCTTCGTGTTCAAGCAAATAAGCCTGTTGTTCAAGACACTTCCATGTTATGGCATCGGCGTCTGGGTCATCCGTCTATGAAAGTGGTCCGTACTTTACCAGGCATAGCTAGTAGTATTAAAAATAATGTTTGTGATGACGATTGTCAAGTGTGTTTTTTAGCAAAGCAACCCCGTAACTCTTTTCCTTTAAGTATTAATAAAGCTTCCGACTTATTTTCCTTAATCCATTGTGATATATGGGGTTCTTATCAAGTTCCCTCTAGTTGTGGTGCGCATTATTTTTTAACCATTGTTGATGATTATTCTAGAGCTACTTGGGTGTATTTAATGGTCGGAAAATACGAGGTTGGCACATTGATAAAGAATTTTTGTGCTATGGCTAAAACACAATTTAACAAGCAAGTTAAGGTCATTAGAAGTGACAATGGGCAAGAGTTTATGTGCTTGCGTGATTTTTATGCTCAAATGGGCATTTTACACCAAACTTCTTGTATTGACACTCCACAACAGAATGGACGGGTTGAGCGTAAACATAAACATGTCCTTAATGTGGCACGTGCGTTGCGGTTTCAAGCTCATTTGCCTATTGATTTTTGGGGGGAGTGTGTTTTGTCCGCTTGTCATCTTATCAATCAAACTCCTACTCATGTTTTGCAGGGAAAATCCCCCTATGAGTTATTGTATGGTTGTGTGCCAAATTTAACGCACTTAAAAGTCTTTGGGTGTTTGTGCTATGTGGCGTATAGACCTCGTATTAAAGATAAATTTGGACCAAGGTCGCGGAAATGTATCTTTGTTGGATACCCTTTTGGTCAAAAAGGGTGGCATCTTTTTGATTTGGAAAAACATGAGTATTTCGTAAGTCGGGATGTTAAAGTTCTTGAACATGTATTACCTTTCACTAATGTCAAGATAGCTATTGATGGCTCGTTTGATCTTGATAACTCCTTGTGTTTTGAGTATAACGGTGCATTGTATGATGACGATGATGACTTGGGTATGGTGTGGCGGGAAGAGCATGCTGGGCAGCCTATTGTTGAGGCTCCACTGAGTATACCGCAGCCTGCTGCTGTTGGCGTGAGTGCCATCACTGATGCAGGGGCTGCTGCTCCAGTAGTGGTGCCCTCGGAGCAGGGTACTGTGTGTGGGCAGTCAATGCCGCTTGGTTCTGTATCAAGGGGGAGTTCAGTGGTTGTTGTGGAGAGTGAGACCGTAGAGGGTAGTTCCTTGGCCGTGGAGAGTGACGTCCTTGGCCGTGGTCACCGAGATAAAATACCTTCTACGCGGCTTCGTGGTTTTGTCACTTATGCTGTTGCTCGTAACATAGACCCCCCTACTACTACTGCTTCTCCTTCTCCAGCTCGTTCCTCAGGTAAACTGTTTAACATCGCTTGTTATGTAAATTATGATAAATTTTATGTGAGACATAAACATTTTTTGGCAGCTATTTCTAAGGTTGTTGAGCCTACTTCTTTCAAAGAAGCCATGCTCGATTCCGGTTGGAGGTAAGCTATGAAAGAGGAAATTGATGCGCTTGAGCGCAATGGGACTTGGACTTTGGAGGTTTTGCCTGAAGGCAAGCGAGCCATTGGTAGTGGTTGGGTGTTCCGAACCAAGTACCATTCCACAGGTGTAGTTGAACGTCTTAAAGCACGTTTGGTAGTACATGGTAATCGTCAAATTGAAGGTATTGATTATAATGAAACATTTGCTCCTGTTGCCAAAATGGGTACTGTACGCTTATTTCTTGCTGTTGCTATTTCTCGGGGTTGGGAGCTTCATCAAATGGATGTATGTAATGCTTTTTTGCATGGTGACTTGGAGGAGGAAGTCTATATGAAACTTCCTCCGGGTTACTCTAGTTCTGTTCCTGGTCAGTTTTGCAGATTACGTAAGTCTTTGTATCGACTACGTCAAGCTCCACGACAATGGTTTGCCAAACTTTCTTGTGCTCTCCGGAAATTTGGGTTCGTTCAGCCATATGCTGATTACTCTTTGTTCTCTTACCAGCAGGGTGGTGTCTCTCTTCATGTCCTAGTGTATGTTGATGACCTCATTATTGCAGGTTCTTCTCTTGACGTAATCATGAGGTTCAAGCAATATTTGAGTTCATGCTTTCATATGAAAGATTTAGGTGTTTTAAATATTTTCTTGGTATTGAAGTGGCTCGTGGTGATGAAGGATTGTTTCTTTCTTAACGTAAGTATGCTTTGGATGTTTTGAAAGAAGCTGGCATGTTAGATTGTAAACCCATTGATACACCGATGGAGCAAAATCATCGGTTGGCACAGGAGGATGGGTGTCCTTATGAGTTTCCTGATCAGTATCGTCGGTTAGTTGGGCGTTTAGTGTACTTATCTGTCACTCGTCCTGATCTGAGCTATTCTGTGCATACATTAGCTCAATTTTTGATTGCCCCACAGGTTGCACATTGGGATGCTGCTGTTCGTGTTTTGCGTTATCTCAAGGGGCATCCTGGTCAAGGTATTGTGTTGAGATGTGATGCTCTATAATTAAATGCTTATTGTGATAGTGATTGGGCCGCTTGTCCTCTTACTCGTCGATCTTTGTCTGGCTATGTTGTGCTTCTTGGCCGTTCTCCTATTTCCTGGAAAACCAAGAAACAACCTACAGTGGCTCGCTCCTCTGCTGAAGCTGAGTATCGTTCTATGGCTGTTGCTACTAGTGAGCTCAAGTGGTTAAAGTCCTTGCTACGCTCCCTAGGTGTTATTCACTCTTCCCCTATGCAGTTATTTTGTGATAGTCAATCCGCTCTTCATATTGCTAAAAATCCTGTGTTTCATGAGCGTACTAAGCATATTGAAGTGGATTGTCATTTTGTACGTGACGAGTTGCAGTCGGGTAATATTGTCACTAATTATGTGCCCACAAACTATCAGTTGGCCGATTTCTTAACTAAGGCTCTTGGCCGTCAAAAGTTCAACTTTCTACTGCGCAAGTTGGGCATTAGTGATTTGCATGCTCCAACTTGAGGGGGAGTATTAGTGATATTTATGTATTATTTATGTAAAGTTATATATCTTTGATAGGTTTTCCTTATTTAGTTTGGGAGTTTATAGTAAGCAGGGTTAGGGTTTGTTTATGCCCCTTGTATATAACCTTTTGAGATTCATTGAATGGAACACGGTTGTTTTCTCTCAAATACAAAACTTCACAAATCTTAACACGCGACACCATTTTACATAGCGCCAGAATGGATCAGCAGATCATATTAATAAGAACCAAATCAACACAGACACTCATAACCATAATAACTCATAAAAGATTACCTGGGTTTCCCCGCTCAATAATCACCGAACTGGTGGATTGAATCTGTGGTTGTGTACTAACAATGGAGTCTGACCGCTCAACCTGAGGTTGCTCGTGTTTGTGCAGTTCTTTTGAGTGATCATCGAGGACATCCTTTTGCTTCTGCTTCCTCAGACAACAAACAATATCCAGCATTCTTTTTTGTTGGCTTTCCTCCTTGATCTTGGTTTGAAATAACAATCCTTTATATGTTAAGTAAAATTTTAGAGTAATTGGGTGAAAAAATTAGAATGCACAAAGTTGAAAAGGGAGCAGATTTGAGAAATTTGAAATACCTTTTCCCGTTTTAAGAGGTCAATCTCCACAAAGTAGTTGGTAGCTACTACATCCAGTTTTCTGCAAGTACCTTTTCTTGGTTTTATTTATTAAACAAACAATCTAATTTTTTCTTTCATTATTATATGGATTTTTTTGGCAAAAACTACCTTTTATAATGGACATTATAGCTTTAACTACTTTTTATAAATTTTTTTTAGTTTAACTACTTCATATAATTTAAAGTTATAGGTATCACTACCAAAACCAGTTTCAGGCCAAATTTTAGTGGTTTTCCGTCATCTTCTTCATTTCCCCCAATTTTCCTTCCATTTTCTCATTCAATCCATCCTTAATTCATCAAATTAGGGGAAATTTTAGTGGTTTTCCGTCATCACGAATTAATGCCCAAATGAATGGTTAATTGAAAAGAATCTTTAAATTTCCCCCAATTTGATGAATTAAGGATGGATTGAATGACAAAATCGAAAGAAAATTGGGGGGAAATGAAGAAAATGACGGAAAACCACTAAAATTTGGCCTGAAACTGGTTTTGGTAGTGATACCTATAAATTTAAATTATATAAGATAGTTAAACTAAAATAAAATTATAAAAGGTAGTTAAAGCTATAATGTCCATTATAAAATGTAGTTTTTGACAAATAACCCTTATTATATACTCCCTCTATTTCTTAAATATTATTATACTTTTATATTTTACACTATTCACATATTTATTATTTAAGACTTATACATAAAAAAAAATATAATTATATGAAATCTTGTTAAATTTCTCTTAATAACTATATATTAATATCTACTTTTTATAAATTCGCAAATACATAATAAGGCATAGGAAAAATTGATAAGAATAATCCGACCTTTGGCCGGTCTTCCATCAGTGGTACCACCTTCATTTAATCCAGGTATAATCCCACCTTTGACATCAATATTCTCTGAATGGTCCCTCACCTGTTGGTGACCTACAATCATGGGTCATCCTCCTAATTAGGTGATTAATAGCTAATTAAGTATGTTTTAAACTTAAAATTAAATTTTTAAATGAAATTTATTAAGAAAAATTCTTTTTTTTTTAAAATGAAAAACCCAGCCACCCCACCCCTTCCCCCAAAGCAGCGGTGCTGCCCCCTCCCCACCATTCAACAGCCGTCGCCGCCGCCGCCGCCGCCGGTACACAGCAACACCACAACAGTGGAACGAACGGCGACGAGAAAACCGGTGGTCGGAGATATACAACAACGGTGGGGGAAGGGAGATTGAGCGAGAGAATGGGATGGGTTTGGGGTTAGGAAGGAGGTTTAAGGGGTGGGAGATCGAGTGGCGGGGGAAGGGGAAGGGGCGGGGGAGGATTTTTGGGGGTGGGGGAGCTGGTGGCGGGGGAGGGGGGAGGATGGCAGGGGAAGGGGACGGGTTTGGTGATGGTTTTTGGGGGTGAAGGAGCCGATGACGGGAAAGGGGAGGGTGGCAGCGCAGGGGAAGAGGAGGGGAGGGGAGGGGAGGGGTGGCAGCAGGGGAAGGGAGGGGGTGGCAGTAGGGGAGGTGAAGGGAGGGGGTGGCAGCAGGGGAAGGGAGGGGAGGGCAGCAACGAAGGGGAGGGGGTGGGGTTGGCTGGGGGGAATTTTCTTTTTTTTTTAAAGTTTTGTTTATTTTTAAAGAAAGTCAACGGTAATTTTTGAGGGTCAAACAGGTTGCCATCATTCCATACCAATGAGAGAATATGGGTGTCAAAGGTGGGATTATACCTGGATTAATTGAAGGTGGTACCATTGATGGAAGACCGGCCAAAGGTCGGATTATTCTTATCAATTTTTCCTAAGGCATATGAGCGCTCTATAAATTCTGTACTAAGAGTAACAATCAATGAACATGTGAGGAGTATATAAATTGATGTTTCCAAAACGTTGACTATCCAATTACTCCATCGATTCGGGGTCGATAGACAATTAAAAAGTTTGTTTTTGCAGAGTTATAAATCTCATAATTTAGTAATCATTGGGGTCTATTTTATGTGGGTAGTGACCCTAGTGGGGTAGATTATGGATAATGCTGAAAAAGCTGACCCCATCCTTATACGCGGGTTGGATTAAGTTTTTTCGGCCCAATTATTTAAAATGGTTAACCCAACTTAACAAGTAGATTAAGGATCTATTTAGATTTACTGAAAACAGCTGAACTGATTTGAACTGAACTGAACTGATTGGTGCTGAACTGAACTGAACTGAACTGAACTGAATTGAATTGAATTGAATTTAATAAATATATAAATAACATTTAAACCATAATAATATGAATATTAAATAATAATTATAATGATAAGTAATAATAATGAATAATTATTAATGAATAATAATAATTGTATTTTGGATATTTTTAAATGATAATTATAAATAAATAATATTAGTAATCATAAATTAATAATAATAATGATTAATAATTATAATGATAATGATAATTAATATAAATTATTTTATAGTCTTTGTATTAATATATTAATACCTAATGATGATTATATAATAACAATAATATCTAAGAATTAAATTAATATTACAATTTTAATAATTAGATTTAATTATATATTAATATCTAGTAATAAATTATTGGGTCGGACCGTGCAAAATTACATCATAAACCATTTGGACGTGATTTGATGGGATTATGGGTTGAAAACGCGGGTTTATTTGTTTTTAACCTAAACTATGTTGCTCCTAATGATAATAGTAATAATAATGAATAAAGCTATAATAAACAAAATAATATACAAATAATAATAAAAATAATACTCAATAATAATGATATAAAAATAAATAATAATAAAAATAATAATAATATAACAATAATAATAATAATAAGAGCAATTAGTAAATAAATTAGACCAATATAATAATATTTAACAAAATGGTTATAGAAGAACTGAACTGAACTGAACTGAACTGATTGGAGCTGAACTGAACTGAACTGAACTGATTGGAGCTGAACTGAACTGAGCTGAACTGAACTGATTAGAGTTGAACTGAACTGAACTGAACTGAACTAAAATTAAGCTGAAATAAACAGGCCCTAAATTGAGTTAGTTTAAAGTTGAAATTTATAACCTGAATATGATTTATTTTGACCCATTTATATATAGAACTTCAAAAACTAATTTTCATGAATAATAAAATTGGTCTAAAAATATATGAACGTCTAAAGATGGATCATAATTATCATATTTTTTTTAAAAAAAATAAAATACATTTATTCCATGGTCAAATGTATTTCTGTTTATTTAAATTGCGTTTCTGTCCAAAAGTGTCGTACCTCTTTCCGGCGGAGATGAGCGGTCCGAGTCCGAGCTCCGGCCAAGAACCTGCACATGAACCCCAAACCCCCGGGGGTGTCCCGAGGACGGGCTCTCCGACGCTCAAGTCAGTACTCATTTTAGATAGAGAGAGTGTGGTGTAGGGAGAGAGAATGGATTGTGGATCCCTTTACCTTAGCCCTATAAGGGGCTTATATAGACAAGTGAGCGTGGGCCTTGTGTCGTTTGGGCCTTGGGCCGTATATTCGGGAGAGGGTATTTATCCCATACAATTTGCCCCCCTAGTTCGAGTGATAATCGTTGATTGAACTTGAACTATATTGGGCTTATTCACTTGGTTCCTCATGATATTGGACATGTATGTCTTCATGATGACCTTTGTGCGTGATCGAGTCTCTGCTGTGAGATATAGCCTCTTCAGTCAGAGAGCTTGCTTCAATGAGCTAAGGTGTATCATCCTCTAAGTGAGGATCTTCTCATGTAATAAGGGACGAAGCTTCCTTTGCTTAGGAGTCTGCTCTGATAATCTGCCGTGTAGCATCCTCTAGTGAAGGTCTGCTCACGTAATCTGTGATGTTGCTTCACCAATCTGAGAGTCTGTTCTGATGAGCAAGAATGTAGCATTGCCTATAGCCTCTGCTAGTTTTGTATTTTTTGCGTTATTTTGAGTAGTTTTTCAAAGAAAATATGCTATTTCTTTGCTACTTTCTTCCTCCTACCATACGTATCCTTGCCCCCCAGTCTGTCTGCTTTGCTTGCAGCAGAGGAGGCAGACTGAGATTAGAATGCTATAGACAAGTCCGCAATAACGATGATACGTGGACATGTAATGATAATGAGCATGATCCTTCGTCTGAAGCGAGGATCTGCTATAACAATAAGTAGCATGATCCTCTGTCTGAAGCGAGGATCTGCCATAATAAGGAGCATGATCCTCTGTCTGAAGCGAGGATCTGCTAATGATAAGGAGCATGATCCTCTGTCAGAAGCGAGGATCTGCTAATGATAAGGGGCATGATCCTCTGTCTGAAGCGAGGATCTGCTATAATAAGGAGCATGATCCTCTGTCTGAAGCGAGGATCTGCTAATGATAAGGAGCATGATCCTCTGTCCGAAGCGAGGATCTGCTGATGAAAATAATGGCAGAACCCTCTGTCTGAGACTGGGTCTGCTATAATAAGGAGCATGATCCTCTGTCTGAGACGAGGATTTGCTAATGATGAGCATGATCCTCTGTCTGAAGCGAGGATCTGCTATAATGAGCACGATCCTCTGTTTGAAGCGAGGATCTGCTAATGATAAGGAGCATGATCCTCTGTCCGAAGCGAGGATCTGCTGATGAAAATAATGGCAGAACCCTCTGTCTGAGACTGGGTCTGCTATAATAAGGAGCATGATCCTCTGTCTGAGACGAGGATTTGCTAATGATGAGCATGATCCTCTGTCCGAAGCTGGGATCTGCTATAATGAGCATGATCCTCTGTCTGAAGCGAGGATCTGCTATAATAAGGAGCATGATCCTCTGTCTAAAGTGAGGATCTGCTAATGATAGTAGTGGCAGAACCCTCTGTCTGAGACGGGGTCTGCGATAATAATAAGAGCTTGATCCTCTGTCTGAAGCGAGGATCTGCTGATGAAAATAATGGCAGAACCCTCTGTCTGAGACTGGGTCTTCTATAATAAGGAGTATGATCCTCTGTCTGAGACGAGGATCTGCTAATGATAGTGATGGCAGAGCCCTCTGCCTGAGTGGGGTCTGCGATAATAGTAAGGAGCATGATCCTCTGTCTGAAGCGAGGATCTGCTATAGTAATTAGCATGATCCTCTGTCTGAAGCGAGGATCTGCTAATGAAAATAATGGCAGAACCCTCTGTCTGAGACGGGGTCTGCTATAATATGGAGCATGATCCTCTGTCTGAAGCGAGGATCTGCTATAATGAGCATGATCCTCTGTCTGAAGCGAGGATCTGCTATAATAAGGAGATATATCAAGCAAAATATCTGAGTGTTTTCGTTTACTTGGCTTGGTGGCCGGTGAGATTTGCTGAGAGCTGGGACTTTAGGGGCCCTTTACTCTTCTGCTCTGCCTTATGTATGACAAAGATTCAATAACAGCAGAGCAGAGGAGGTATTTTGACGCCCTAAGTCATGATGATTCTGGGAGTTTTGGGGTTCGCCCTATAGCTCCTTCTGCCATCTTTTTCGTGTCGGGGTACGCTTTGGTTCTTAGGAACTCTCGCGTCCCCATTAGCCTTAGGTGTCTATGACTTATCCTTGCTGCTTTTTGGGCCTTCGGCCCCGCAGGTTTAGAGGTAGAGGTCTATGACATCGGTAAGTCGAGTCGGCATCCGATCACTCTGCGGGCCTCAGGGGGCTCTTAGACAGAGTTAACCTTTTGGCCGACTCCCTTTCTTCATTATATAGTTTACTTTTGTGTCTGAAGAGCCTCTTCAGCCTTCAGTCTGACTCAGACCCTGTTTTCTTTTGCCAGACTGTGGTATTTTTTCTCAGTCTGCTAAGGGTCTATCTGATTTTGACATTATGTTTTTCATAAAGAATTGATAAGGGGATGGGGGTTTAATGCGAAATGGAGAGCATGATCCTCTCTGTGAAGCGAGGATCTGCTATAATAGTGAGCATGATCCTCTATCTGAGGTTAGGATCTGCTGAAATAATAATGGGCAGGATCCTCCATCTGAGGTGAGGATCTGCTAATGATGATGGCAGAGCCCTCTGTCTGAGATGGGATCTGCAATAATAAAAGGAGCAGGATCCTCTGTCTGAAGCGAGGATCTGCTTATAAAAATAATGGCAGAGCCCTCTGTCTGAGATGGGATCTGCAATAATAACAAGGGGCAGGGTCCTCTGTCTGAAGTGAGGATCTGCTATAATAATAAGGAGCAGGATCCTATATCTGAAGTGAGGATCCGCTGTAATGATAATGAGCACGATCCTCTGTCTGAAGCGAGGATCTGCTGTAAAAATGACGGTAGAGCCCTCTGAGATGGTGCTCTGCGATAATAATGAGGAGCGGGATCCTCTATCCGTGGTGAGGATCTGCTAATAATGACGGTAAAGAACTTAGCTCTTCGCTTAAGTCCTTTGCTCTGCTTCTTCAGCAAAGCTCTCTGCTTCTTCAGTAGAGTTCGATTCGTAACTATACTTAGCTCTTCGCTTAAGTATTTCCAACGGCTTGGTAGCTCGCTGGTGTCTTCAATAAAAATAAGAGGCAGGATCCTCTGTCTGAAGTGAGAATCTGCAATAATGATAATGACAGAGCCCTCTGTCTGAGATGGGGTCTGCAATAATAATAACAGAATACCTCTCTAGCATGTGTCTGCAATAATAATAACAGAATATATCTTTTCAGCGACTTAATAGCCTGCTGAAGCCTTCAATAATATGGGCAGACTCAAAAAATAGGTGCTTCCAAAATCAAGTACTACAATGAATGTTACAATCAAATTTCCCATCAAGTTGGGTCACATATACTCATTTGCCCCCACTCTTAAGTTGAACTTGGGTCAATTTGAGAGTAGTATAATCCCAACTAGACATACATAAAGGTCTAAAGACATCATTTGATCGTGTCATGTAATTAAATAGAGTGAATGTTTGTAACTCTTCAGATAATCATTGACAGATAATCGATGTTTGAAGCTTATAATATGAACTAAGCATAACATCCATCATAAAACTCCATCTAATTTTGCGTCAAAAATAAGCAAAATTGATTTCAATAATAGTGGAGGTGGGATACTTAGCTCGTTGTTATTTAGCCGAGTCTGCTGAAGTTCGATATAGAATACCAGAATACAGGTGTGTTGCAGATCAGAAGTTTGCTTGATCTGCATTGTAGTTGCAGACTCCTCCTGCTGCCCCCTTTTGGATCCTGCTGCCTCTGACTAAAATTTCAGGTTCCCTATGCTAATTTTGCATTTTTACGCTGCTTGGCTATTTAACTTTGCAGACTTATTTGCTCAATCCGGCAGAGCTATGAGTTCTGGTCTGCGCTTTGAGTCTGCGAACTGGATAATCTCAGTCTATTCTGATAACGCAGACACTATTTCATTGGCTCTTCGCCCTTTGGTCTGCTTCCCACCTTCCGACTTTTCAACCTAATGAAGTTTATTTGGTGTTACATATTCCCAAGTTGATCTTCTAGATTCGTTGATCTTGCATTGCCTGTAGATGGTCACCAGTCTTGGCAGTGCTCTCGACTCGCAAGTCGAGTCTGCAGATTATTATGCCAAGGCTCTGCTCTGATTGACTCTGATTGACTCGGGTCTGCTATTTGGTCTGCTGGTCGGCAGATTATCACGTAAGGAGTTGTTTGAGCTTGCTCTACGTAAACCATTGTGGTCTGTTCTGCTGGTCTACTTCAACCTTTGTGGTCTGCTCTCACTCATTGGGTCTGCAGACTCCTTGGTTGATGTAGCAGACCCGTTATTTTTGTTGCTTGATTGCTGATCGCCATCAATTCCAGCAAAGTTATGGGTATGTCCCTTTTTGGGTGTGTTCAGAGCGTGCTTGTGCTTCACTCTGATTTGTTTGCAGGTCTATGGGCCTGCACCTTAGGTCTGGCTCGCACGGTCTGCCCTCTGCAAATCAGGCGTGTGGACTCGTCAATTACGAGCCAGTTCCAATAAATGCAATGTATGCAGATGGGGTTTCGTGGAGTCTGCTCTCTGCCAGTGTCTAGGGTCTGCACTCTGCAGTATGCATTCGTCTATTTGGAGCTTGCTAGGCGAGTCTGCAATCGACTCCAAGTAATGTGGTTGCTTCGTTTGAGTCTGCCCGTATCGGCCCGCACCTCCGTTTTATTTGTTAGGCGTCTGAGCTCACAATACATGCTGACATGTTCTGCCAAACTGATGTAGGTTGCGGGTCTGTGCTTTCAGACGTCTGATCATTCTAAATTACTTGGTTCTGTCTGACACTGACTTCGTTGGTGCATTTTCTCAAACACCTTGTGTGCACCAATTTCTATTTCGAGAGAATGTGAACATTGCAAGTTCATCCATTCCTCAAAACTCAGAACTTGAAGACTAGTGCTTTAAACATGGCATCACCCATTGAATCTCAACAATATATCAACGCTCAGAGTGCAAAATTTTGTTGCAAATATCATAAGGGATTTGAGAGTCTTATCTGGGTATAAAATTCAAGGTGTATGACTACGTTTGCTTCTGCTGTTGTTGGATTTTCCAGCTTGGACATCTCAGTGGACTTTCATCCTTTATCTTTGTGATGAATCATGTCCATCTAATTTGATGTGTTAGTGGAATTTCATATGGGGATTTCCTTGGACATCAACGCTTGGGTGATGTTTAGTTCCAACCCACTCTTGATTTTCCCTTGCAAGTTCACTATGATTTCATGGCTTTACAAGGCCACGAAACAGTAACTGAAGTGGAGGCCACCTTCCCTTGTTTATTTTTCTTTTAGTTAATTTTTGCATCTTGCCACCTCTTGGGATTTTGGATGATCATGAGTGAAAGCCCCTTTGTAGCTTGTTGCAGTGAATGAGTTGATCTCATCAGGTTTCTCGCCTTTTTTCAGAGTAGTTGTCTGATCGACCAAGTATTAGTTTGTAGATCTTGCAAATTTTAGTCTGATTTGGAGTGTTTCAGACCACAAAATAGCTGTTTGAGCAATGTAGCCATGGAAATTGTGGGTTTCCATGGGCGCTTTTTCTCTTCCCCTCCTTCTAGCGCCAAATTGTTTCTGTCCAAAAGTGTCGTACCTCTTTCCGGCGGAGATGAGCGGTCCGAGTCCGAGCTCCGGCCAAGAACCTGCACATGAACCCCAAACCCCCGGGGGTGTCCCGAGGACGGGCTCTCCGACGCTCAAGTCAGTACTCATTTTAGATAGAGAGAGTGTGGTGTAGGGAGAGAGAATGGATTGTGGATCCCTTTACCTTAGCCCTATAAGGGGCTTATATAGACAAGTGAGCGTGGGCCTTGTGTCGTTTGGGCCTTGGGCCGTATATTCGGGAGAGGGTATTTATCCCATACAAATTGTAACTAAGATAGATAATCTATTGAAAAAGTGCTAGTTTTATAGTGTGATGATACTATATTACTAGATCTCTCATCTCTCTTTCTCCTTTTATAATCTCCCTCGAACTCTATCCTCCATTGGCGTTTTTTTAGAAAGGGCGTCCATGGGTTTTGCCCGGTGAAAAGCCAAATCTTTGTGTCTTTTTGTTTTATTCCCTCATTTTTCTTACTTTTTAGATTTCAATAACACTACCTAGCTCCTTCCTTGTGGAATTTTCTCCCACGTAAGATAGGTTTTTTTTCCCTCTTTGTGAGACTTTTCGTGATTTTTAAGGCTCCGTTTATTTTGGAGAAAAAGATTTTCCTGAAAATTCTTTTCACTATATTTACTTTTTTTTGTTTGTTTTGTTAAGGGGAGGAAAACCATTTTCTCAAGTATGAAAATTTTCTCCTATAAAAGGAAAACCATTTTAAATTTCTACAATACTTCTTCTATTCATTCCTTCCATCCTTCCACTCCTATTTACTTCTATTTCCTCCCCTATATTTTCTATCATCAAATAAATAAAGGAAATGTATTTTAAACTCATGTTTTGCATTGAAAATTGTTTTAATTAGAAAATACTTTTCCATGAAAAGTGTTTTCCGTCAAAACACACGAGCCTAAAGTACTCTTCCGAATTCTAGGTATGATGGCTTACCGTGAAATTGGTCAGTTTATAAAGAATTATATTTGTATCATAACAATTATCAATTTTTCAAATTTATACAGTTGATTCAATTAGTAATAATTGTCCTTGTAGCGACATCAAATCCCCAGATTTTCTCTCCATAAAAGCTGCATATTCTAGCGATATGTCAATATGTGTAGGAGATGCTCCACAATGCAAGATCCACTCAATGATTGTAGTTTTGTTGATAGAAACCTTTATTTATTTTATTTATTTATCTATTAGTTAGATTCAGATTTATATGATAGATGTCGTATGACTCTTTATTATTGGAATGATTTTAATTTTTTAAAAATAAGATAAGTAATCTCAATAATTGAAAATAAATGGGTTAGTGAATAACCTATATATTGATCAAATAGGTTGGGTGAAGATTAAACTTTTCAATTATAAATATGGGTAGGTTTGAATTTGACATTTTTGAATCTTTTAATATTAACCGGAACACAAACCAACGCGACCTGACTTATCTGTCATCTCTAGAAAGGACATCTACCCTAGACATAATACTTTAACTAAGTAACCCCATCCAAATGAGTGAAATGACCGAGTAGATTTACAAATGGGCCTAAGTGGGTTCGAGGATATTAAAAAAAAAAAGATTTCGATAAACTTATTAGATAATCTACTACTTCTCTTTTGTTTACCTAATTATTTCACTTGACTCTTTACATGTTCGACTTCTACTATCATAAAATTTCTACTAGTTACAATACGAGTATGAAAATTTGAAAATATAACTATTTTTTTATTCCAGGCGATGTCTTGAAAAAATTACTTTTGATAGTCAACCTTTATGCTATCTTTTAAAATTAACTTCACATTTTTGGATTATTCTGGAATAAGTTAAGCTTGTATGGTTATTAACTTTCAATGAAAGTGATCGGCTACTTTAACAACAGGTAATAACTTTTTCCTTTTTTCTTTCTCTTTACCAATCCTCTACACCTATAATCACAATCACCACCACCACTCGATCCCAAATACTAACCCAACACCTGATCTAACTTATTAAAAGTTAATACCCATACAAGCTTAACTTATTCCAGAATAATCCAAAGGTGAACTTAATTTTAGAAGATGACATAAAGATTGACTTATCAAAAATAATTTTTTCCAAAATTATTTTGTGTTATCTTTTTGTATATTTCATTAGGTGTGTTGTACAGGCCAAGATTACATGTGGTTTTTGTATCATCATGTTTGCTATAAATTATTTCCTTGGGATAGTTTTTTAGTACTACCTCCGTAACGAATTAAATGCAACAAACCATTTTGCACGCATATATTTCAATGAAGAGATTTAAGGGTGTTAACGAGCAAATTAATCAAAATAATATTAAGACAAGTAACGTACAATCTCAAACTTGCTTGTGTTAAAATTATTTTGATTAATTTGCTCATTTACACCCTTGAAATTCTTCCTTGAAATATTTGCAAAAAGGTTTGTTGCATTTAATTCGTTACAGATGTAGTATATGATTTTTGTTCATTTTTTTTTGAGTTTGAGATCCCTTTTTCCTTAGGAGATGGGCGTTTGTTTTTTATATGGATATGCTTAATCATATAAGGTTCATAATACTTTTCACGCCCACTTGTAATATTTTTTTACATTATGGAATAATAGATATTACACCAGTTTCTATTTCATCATTAAGTTTTATTTTCTAAAGCATTCTTGTTCCATGTCCAAGAGTCACGAAGTGCTTGTTTGGTTGAAGAAAGGAAATATAATTTTCCATGAATTACATCTTCCAATGCATTTTGATTTCATAGGAATTGCAAATTTTTGTTTGGTTGCTTATGGTAAATTAAAATTCTCATGGGAACTTATATACCTAGGGCGACCTAGGTAAGTGAATTCCTCCATTTTTTAGGAATTAGAACTTACTAGGACTTTCAAATTTCCATGGTTTAGGGAGTTTAGGGAATAACTATTTGTTATGTGGGATAACATTGATGGTTAGTCTATGTTACTGTAATATCTAGCCGCCTCTTTTCTCTCTTCTTCGTTCAAAACCCTAATACACTTTTGTTGATCTAGCGGCTACCGTCAACCTTTTGGTAGATGGTAAGCCCCTAATTTCCTTACTTTTTACTAGTTTTCTAATTTCATGGTGAATACAAATTTATTTTCTCTCAATTTGGGAGTTTATCTACCCAATTATTGGGTTTTATCTCACTCCTTGTGAGAGTTTTGGTGATGTTCTTTAGTTTTGCATAAATTGATTTTTTGATAAAGATTTGTGCGGTGTCGCGGCAGAGATCAGTTCTACATCTATAAACAATTGTATCAGATTCAGTTCAATTTGAAGACTACAACGAATTAGATTACCCCCTCGTGAAAAGTCGTATGAAACAACGATGTAAAAGAGAGTATTCATAGGTGTCAGATCTCATCTATAATGATCATGATTTTGTCAAATCAGAATTTTATTTCATCCAAATTGTTTTGTATTTGTTATTTTTTATTTTTATTGTACATGTCGTATGACTCTTTTTTTAATTAATTAATTTTACCTTCAAAAAAAAACAGACACACATTTGGAAGAGAAAAGGTTTGAGGAAGTTCATTTTTTCCTAACAAAAAATAAGGATATACTGTATAACCTAAAAGTGAAAAGTAGATCACAAAATAAGGTATAGCCTAGTGGAAAAAATCATGGAATTCTACTTGATAGATCACATATTCAAACCTTATTGTGTGCATTTTGTTAACATTTTCATGTCCTGCAGAGTGGCGCCATATCAATAAATGACATGGAGTGACACGTAACATGTAGCAGCACGAGCTTACTCCTATATATATAAATTATGACAAATCTAATAACTGTGACCATATGTTCACCCAAGTAATAAGCTATGTAGATGGAGATATGTTAATACTTTCTCTGTTTCTTTTTAAGTGCTACATTTCTTTTTTCACACTTGTCGAGACATATTTTGTATGGTTTTTATCTTTAATTATGCATTTGTAAAAATTATGACAACAAGATATTAAAAATGTATACATCGAGACGAATCAAACAAGATCCAACAAGACTATATTTTTTCTTATGCATAAATTGTAAAAGCCAGTCAAACTATAATGGATGAATAGTAGCAAAGTCAATATGTAGCACTTAAAAAGAAACGGAGGAAGTATTAATTATATCTATACAAGCTAAGCAAATGAAAAGGAAAAAAATGGAAAATATAAACCAAATATAAATTCTTAAATGAGGAAGTGTCGTGATGTCAATTCTCATGGCTAATATGTCACATGTCTCATTGGTGACATGAAATGCATTGGCGGACCCATGTTGAATCAAGGGGGGACCACTGTTCCCCACTTTAAAAATAAAAAAATGAAAAACCGCGTTAGAAGGCCAGGGAGAGAAAAGGAAGGAGTGGGGTTGTGGGCCCACTGTCACTGCTCATTGTTGAGTGTTAACACGCATAAACAAACAAAAGTAAGGAAAGAAAGGTGTCAGTGCAATTAATATTTGAAGGGGGTGTATAAAATATATTGTACTCCCTTCGTTCCACAATGTTTTTCCCATTTCTTGAATATATGTGAGGTATAAAATAATGAAGTGGGAAGAACATTGTGGGATGGAGGGAGTAAAATATTGTCAAGCAAGGAAAGAAAGAAAGGTGTCATTATCGAGTGAAAAAACTTTGGATTTTAATATTGTCACTGCCCACTGTCACTGATTATTGACGGTGGCGGTGGCGAGGTACTTGTAAGTTCCTTTTTTTTGTTTTTCATATTTTTAAAATTTTAGTTTATAAAATTTGAGTAATCAATTTGTGAATTCATCGATTGTCAATGTTTAATACTTGTGAATTAGAGTGTGATTTGGTTAATTAGTTTGTGAATTGAATTGGGTTATGAATTAGTTTGTGAATTAAATTATTGAGGTGAATTACTTTGTGAATTGAGTTGTTAGTGAATTGAGTATGTACTTGACGTTTCTTAATTGTGTACCCGATTTTTTATTAATAAATAGATTTGTGTTGAATTATCTAAATTGTCCCCCACCGTCCAATTCCTGGGTCCGCCACTGATGGCATGCTTTACGAGTGAGGTGGTATAGATAAATAGTTATGCTTTTCTGACTAGATTTTTAAAATAGTAGTTATTATTTTCTAACCATTAATTATGGTTTAAGACCAGTAGCTAGTTATGCATTGTACTATATCTAGTCAAATCCAACAACAAAAAAAACTCCCCCCTTGCCCTCAAAATCAAGCCCGTAGCTCTAACCCCCATCCCCCAAGTTCTGACCAAACCCCGGTCCCCAATGTAAATCGTATCTATGTTAACTTTGATCTATCAAGTATGATTGTTTCTAATAATGCAACATTTTGTCCGTTCACAAATAATATAACAATCTTTTGATTATTTTGGAATAAAGCAACCTTTATACCTCATTTATTTTAAATGAGTCAGATGACCGATCACCTGAACAAATGGTAATTTTATAATTAAAACACTTATTTTTAATTAAAAAAATAAAAAAAATAAAAAAAAACCCTAAACTATGACAACCCCACCCCACCCACTGCCACCCCATCCTCCCCTAGTCCCCCTTCCCAGCCACCAACACATCGTCCCTCACCGTCGAACACCGCATCCTTCCCCTTCCCTAGCCTCGAAAACCCCGCCCATAACCACCAAAATCCAACCCACCCACTACATCCTGCACAGAAACCCATCTTTACCGCATTGCAACCCACCCACACCCCTGCTAGTACCACCCCCAAAATCCATCATAACCCACGAACCACTGAAACCACCTTTGCAACCCCCAGATTGCCAACACCACTCCAAAATCAAACCCCTTTCGCTACCAACACCACAATGAAAACCACCAAGATTGAAACCCAGCCCACTCTCTAAGAACCACCTTCGCCACAATGAAAACAGCCAAGACCGCACTACACCTAACCACGACCAACATCAAAACTAGTGAAACTCAACAAAGGGAGAAGAGAAGAGGAATAACAGGAGGAGTAAACGAATTTTTACAGCCGGCGGTGAGGGGAGAGATAATAGCCCGCCGCCGACGGTGATTTCGTTGGAGGAGGTGGGATGTGGGTGGGGGGAGGAGAAAGAGGGAGAGTTTACGTGGGGTGGGGTGGGGTGGGGGTTATAGGTTTTTTTTTATCTTTTTGTTTTGTTAAAATAAAAATTGTTTATGATAGCCAATTATTAGGCGACACATGTCCCATTCAACCCATACTTTAGGTCATATACATTTCAGACTCATTTAAAATAAATGGGGTATAAAGGTTGCTTCAATCCAGAGTAATCAAAAAATTGCTATATTATTTGCGTACGGGCAAAAGGTTGAATTATTAGAATCAATTTATCCTATAATTTATACCTTATTAGATAGTTAAATCTGATACCCTAATAATGGCCAAGCATAAAGTAAATTTAATTAATTTATCACTAATGTTGAAAAATTAACCGAATTTAAATTTAAAAAGTGAAGGGGTGTGTGATAGGCTAAATTCCTATCACCTAATCAAAAGTAAATCCTAAAATCCTCTGACAACAGTAGTAGTCAAGGAAGTAGGGTAATCGAATCCACAGGAGACAGATTTTCTGAGTTATTATTCAGTCAAACAGCTAGTTCAGACAAGATCAGAGAAGAATCAGCTGAACTCCTAATTTAAAGAAAGTAATATAAATAATGAGATTTAACTATGAATTAAAGGTCTAGGGCATTAGTTTGGTCCACAATGCTTATGCCAATTGAAGGGTTCAAACAACTATCAATACCTAGTTCAAGAGTCGAGAGATTTGAGCACGTGTTAAGCTATGGTTAAGTCTCAACGCTTATAATTCAACATATGTCGTATGGTCACTAACACAATCAGAATTACTGGTATGTACTAGGCCTCTAAAAATAATACAGATCTGTGCAAACAATTATCAACAACATGCAATCAATACATGAAATACTCCAAAAGTGGTATAGTTATCGGAATCATACTAAATGGCCTATGATATATAAAGTTACAATGCTAAGGATTGAAGATGTATTTGATATCAGTTATTAAAGCATGACAAATCTTATGATACCATTGTATGATGGATCCCGTGAATAATATGCATATGCATAAAGGAATGCACTTAATTTTTTTTAGGTAAACATGTAAGCATATATTGAACTATGAGAAAAATAGTTACAACTTAACACCAACCAACCAAGCTATATAGAGAGCAAACCAGCTATACATCTCAAAACCCTCAACATTTGAGAGCATTAAACCACTGCAAATCCTCTCTTTGCCATTTATCAGAGATCAGACCAGCTACTCTATCACATATACTTTGCTTGATTTCATTATAGATAGAAACTGATTTAGGGACAACAATATTCCACAGAGCAGAATTCCTAGCTTTCCAGATTATGTACACACAAGCAGCAAGAGCACACACTCTGATTCTCTGCTGATTCTTACTTAAAGTTTTCTTCCTCCACATTGTGTTCCAAATTGTATGGATACAATCATCTGTACGAAATTTGATACCCAGCCAAGAACAAACAATTCTGTTATATTGTCTGTTGAATTCACATCTGAAAAACAGATGATGAGAGCTCTCCTGTGCTAGCCCAAACAACACTCAGCACTGTCAATAACTCCTGCTTTAAATAGCTTATCGCTAGTCTTCAGCTTATATAGACCAACCATCCAAGCAACAAAGAAATGTTTAGGAAAATTGAATCTATTACATAACCTAAAATGCCAATTCACTCTCGGTATATCATTTTGGAGCCATAAATACACTTTCTTAATACTACTATACTTGCTCTGAAATTTGAATGAATCATCTGAGAAACTCTGCTTCAACTTTTCTTTAACTCTGCATATCTTCTTGAATTTCCAACTAGCCTTCTGGGGCCTCAAAACCCCACCAACCAGCCTCTTTAATATAGTTTTGATGTATCCAATTAACCCAAAGCACATCCTTTTTCTCAGCCACCTGCCATACATATTTTCCCATAGTAGCACAATTCCAGCTTAAACAATCTCTTATTCCCAACCCACCTTCAACCTTTATCCTACAAACCAAATCCCAAGCCACAGGAGGAGGTTTGTTATAATTCACTTTACTTTCCCATAAAAAAAACCTATAGAGTTGTGTAACTCTATGCAACAGCTTCTTGGGTAGCACAAAAAACTGAGCCCAGTATGAGCTTATACTCATAAGCATAGAGTTCACCAGGGTAACTCTAGTTGCATAAGAGAGGTCCTTGGAACTCTAACAGTGAATCCTAGCCAGCATCTTATCAATGAGTAAATCACAATCAGCCATAGATAAACACTTAGCATTTAGGGGAACCCCTAGATACTTAAATGGAATAGTACCTAAAGAGAATCCAGACACCTGTAAAATATCATCCTGAACCTCCTTGTCAACAACACCAAAATAGATAACTGTTTTTTCATTATTTGCATGAAGGCTAGAAGCTGCCCTAAAAGACGAAATAACTCTCAACAATAATAACATCATTGAAGCAATATCACCTTTACACAATAAAAGGAGATCATCTCCAAATACCAAGTGTGTGATCTTCAACTGTTTGCATCTATAATGATGTGAAATCTCTTATCTCTCACCCACAACAGCTAAGATTCAGTTGAGATACTCCATATAAATCACAAAGATCAAGGGAGACATGGGATCTCCTTGCCTAATTCATCTAGCACCTTTAAAGAACCCAACCATCTCCCCATTCACACTTATTGGATAAGAGGGAGTTCTCACACAAATCATCACCCAATTAATAAGGGTAGTAGGAAAATTAAGAGCTTGTAGCATTTGTTTAATAAACTCCCAACTAACACTGTCATAAGCTTTTTGCAAGTCTATCTTAATAGTGCACTTAGGTGTATGTTTTTTCCTCCCATATATGCTAATGAGCTCTTAACAAAGGAGAATATTATGCATAGTACTTCTACCAGCAACAAAAGCCCCCTTAAGCCTCATTAACAATAATAGTCAAAACCTCTTTAAATATACTGCAGATTAATTTGCTGATAATTTTATACAACACATTACAACATGCAATTGGTCTAAACTGAGTTACCTTGTGAGGATGAGAACACTTAGGAAGCATAACCAAATTGGTAGCGTTGTTTTGTTTCAAAAGCTTCCCAGTCTGGAAGAAATTCAGTACAGAAGCAGTATTATCATCACCAACCACACTCCAAGAAGATTTGTAAAATTTACTGGAATAACCATTAGGGCGTGGAGCTTTTGTATCATCTATGGAGGATAAGGCAATCTTCACATCCATTCTAGAAAAATTTCTGCTCAATTTGAGTTTCTAATTATTAGTGACAATAGGCCCTCTCTGCACAATACTTGCTTTCAATGCCTTTCTCCTAGGTAGTTTAGTCAAACAACTGCTGGTAATAGTGAATGATAGCCTATGCAATATTCTTACTGCCAATCTTCTCTTCACTTTGCAGATTCTGAATTCTAAAAACTAAACTATAGAGCCTCTTTTTCTTTAGATAAGTGTGGAACAAATAAGAATTGACATCACCATCTTTTAACCATCCTAACTTAGCTTTCTGTTGTAGAAAGCTCAAACTAGCTTTGTGTTTCATTTCATACTCAGCTCTGGCCTCACTCTCTTCTTTAACCAACTCGATATTCCGAGGATCATTATGCAACTTAGATTGAGACATAGCTAGTTGAATTCTAGCTAAATCTCCATTAACTTCAATCTCACGAAAACACTCCTTATTAAGCTTCTTAAGAGGTCTTTTCAGAATGTTGAGCTTATGAACCACACAGTACATAGGAGCATTAGAGAAAGCACCATTCCTAGGGGCAAGAATCCACATGTTGTAGAATTTAAATGAAATTCTAGGCCTACTAACCACCTCATCAAAATGAATCATACAAGGAAAGTGATCAAATAATCCTTTAGGGTGAAAAACAGTCTCAGAAAATTTGAAAATATCCAGCCAGTATTCAATCACAACAACTTTGTCTACTATTGAAGCTACCCTATTCTCATCATGTTGCTTATTATTCCAGCTAAAAAAAGGACCACTTATCTCATGATTAACAAGATGACAATCAACCAAACATCTCCTGAAATCAACTACCTTATTCAAAGTTACAGGCTGACCAATCTTCTCATCCAGATTTAAAACATTATTAAACTCACCATAACAATCCAACCTAAGGTTCTAAACGAACCCTCCTAAGATCCTCTAAATGCTTCCATAATCCCATTCTTAGTTTAGGATCATTATGTGCATAAATGAATGTTCACAGGAAAGATTGATGAGAAGAAATATGAGAGACTTTAACATGAATCATCCTATCAATAAATTTGAAGCAAAGAGGCTCCATCCGTCACACACTTCAGGGAAGACTTTAAAGAAATTCATAGCCTTAACCCTAGTTTCTCGGAGACCAAATAGCCCTACCTTTTGCTGCTGCAAGAAACACTTAATATCCCCATGTTTCCAAGAGTTATTCAATCCCTTAGTGTTCCAAAATCCTACCCTATTCATCAGGAGGTTTCTCAATCATCCTTCAAGGTGATAGAACCCCTCCTATTACATCATCAACATGAATATCCTCCTGTACAAATAATACAAATCCATCAAAACCACCACACTAGCACTAGCATCATTAGCTAGTGCAGATTCCTGCACTCTTTCAACATTCTTGTGTTATTTTACAACCCACACCTTCTTCACATTTTTCCTATCCTCTCTGTTTCCCACTTCCAACTTCTTCCTTTTACAATCATCACCATTATGTCCATACCACCGATCTTGATTCCCAAAATGTACTCAGCATTTCCAAGGCCTTTCATAGAGAAACAACTTTTCAACCATTCCTTGACTGACTCAAGCATGGGAATGTCGTTTCCTATGAGAAGTATATCATCTACATACAAGACCAAGAAGACTATGTTACTCCCACTTTCTTTCTTGTAAACACAAGACTCTTATGTTTGATTACTTGAGAAAACCAAACTGTTTGATTGCCTCATCAAATTGGAGATTCCAACTCCGGGATGCTTGCTTCAATCCATAAATGGACTTTTGAAGCTTACATACCCTCCTAGGATTTTCTGGATCTAGAAAACCTTCCGGTTGTGTCATATACACATCCTCTTTAAATAACCCATTCAAGAAAGCGGTTTTGACATCCATCTGCCAAATTTCGTAATCATAAAAGGCAGCGATCGCTAGGAGTATCCGAATGGACTTAAGCATTGCTACTGGTGAAAAGGTTTCATCATAGTCTATACCATAAACTTGCTTGAACCCTTTTGCAACCAACCTTACTTTGTAAACCTGAATGTTACCATCCTTGTCTGTTTTCACCTTGAAAACCCATTTGCAACCAATAGGTGTAACCCCATCGGGCAAATCCATCAAGTCCCATACTTGATTTTCAGACATGGATGCCATTTCGGACTTCATGGCTTCAAGCCATTTTTCAAAGTCTTCACTCATCAAGGCTTGCTTATAAGTAGTAGGTTCCTCAAATTCTAAAATCATTATCTCAGAACTTTTGATCAACAAGAAATTAACAAACCTTTTGTTTGGTATTCTTGGTCTACTAGACCTACGAGGGGTTGCAACTAGAGAAATTTTCTTCTCAACAATTTGAGAATTTTCGCACTAATTAGATTCGGGTGGGACAGTAGAAGGTTCGTGTATGGAATGCACGTCCTCCAACACTGGGTCAGTTATAGGAGAAGATTCCTCCAAAGGAGGAACTACTTCAAGCTCCACAGCTGGCACTTGTGTTTTTGACTCTGACATAGGTTGAACTATGTCCATTTGTGGCTTTTCTCGAACTTCTTCGAGAAATACATTACTCCCACTTGCCTTTTTGGAAATAAAATCTTTTTCCAAAAAGACACCACGACAAGCAACAAACACTTTTTCGATTATAGAAGTAATAGCCCTTGGTTTCTTTGGGATAACCCACAAAGAAACAGTTATCTGATTTAGGGGCGAGTTTGTCTGAAAGTAAATGTTTTACATAGACCTCACAGCCCCAAATACGTAGAAAAGACAAGCTTGGAACTTTTCCACTCCATATCTCATACGGTGTCTTTTCTACTGCCTTTGATTGAGTTCTATTAAGTGTGAAAGCAGCAGTTTCGAGAGCATATCCCCAGAAGGATATTGGAAGATCAACAAAACTCATCATAGACCGAACCATATCAAGTAGAGTTCGGTTCCTCCTTTCAGATACACCATTCAACTAAGGTGTTCCGGGCGGAGTTAGTTGTGAAAGAATTCAACAACTCTTCAAGTGATCACTAAACTCTTGGCTTAAATATTCACCACCACGATCGGATCGTAGCGCTTTAATTTTCTTGCCAAGTTGGTTTTGGACTTCATTTTGAAATTCTTTGAACTTTTTAAATGATTCTGACTTATGTTTCATTAGATAGACATATCCATATCTACTTAAATCATCAGTAAAAGTAATGAAGTACCCAAACCCTCCCCTAGCTTTGGTGCTCATTGGTCCACACACATCAGTATGTATTAGGCCCAATAGATCACTGGCCCTTTCACCCTTTCCAGTAAAAGGTGACTTTGTCATTTTGCCCATTGAACACAATTCACACACATCAAATGGCTCAAAGTCAAAGGATGTGAGAAGTCCATCTTTATGTAACTTTTGAATGCGTTTCACGTTTATATGTCCTAAACGACAATGCCATAAGTAAGTAGGATTAGTATCGATTGATCTATGTTTTTTGCTGTCTATGTTAAGGACATCTTTATCTAAGTCTAGAAAATATAGACCATTAGACCTTTTAGTGGTGGCATAAAACATTGAATTCAAATAAACAGAGAAACAACCTTTCTCAATTGTAAATGAAAACCCTTCATTATCCAAAACAGGTATAGAAATAATGTTTTTGGTAATAGCAGGAACATAATAACAATTATTAAGCTCTAATATTAATCCAGAAGGCAAAGGTAGACTATAAGTTCCAACTGCAACGGCCGCAACTCTTGCACCATTTCCAACGCGCAGCTCTACCTCTCCTTTAGCCAAGTTTCTACTCCTTCTTAGTCCCTGCACATTCGAAACAATGTGAGAAACACAACCGGTATCAAATACCCATGAAGTAGATGTCGCTAAATTGATGTCAATGACATAGATACCTGAAGAAGAAGCCCCAGACTTCTTATCCTTCAGATACTTCGGGCAGTTACGCTTCCAATGACCTATTTGATCACAATAGAAGCACTTGGCATTTGCGGCCACCTTTGGCTTTGCCTTTGCCTTTGGCTTATAAACAGTCTTAGTAGCAACTTGCTTGCCCTTATCTTGTTTTTTCTTGCCAGCCCAAACCTTCTTAAAACCCTTCCCCTTTTGAACCATAAGAACTTCCTTCTTAGGAGCAGCGGGGATGTTTTGCTCAGCATTCATGAGCATCCCATGTAACTCAGCAAGGGTCTTCGTCACTCCATTCATATTGAAGTTCAACCTAAACTGATTGAACCCATCATGAAGTGAGTGAAGTATGATGTCAGTAGCCAACTTTTGGCTATAAGGAAAGCCCAACCTCTCCATTGCCTCGAAATAGCCAATCATTTCGAAGACATGAGTGGAGACCGGCTTGCCTTCAACTAACACACACTCAAGAATAGCCTTGTGAGTGTCGTACCTCTCAATCCGAGCTTGTTGCTGAAATATAGTTTTCAGTTCTCGGATAATACTGTAGGCATCCAAGCTAGCAAACCTCTTTTGAAGGCTTGGTTCCATAGCCGCGAGCATAAGGCAAGTAACAAGTACCGACCTTTCCTCAATGGCCTTATGGGCCTCCTTTTAGGCTTCAGTAGAGGTGGCAGTTAAAACTGGGATCAGGGTTTCAAGAACATCCTCTCGACCTTCGGACCTAAGAACAATTCTTAGGTTCCTTTCCCAATCAAGGAAGTTGTTCCCGTTCAATTTATCCTTCTCAAGGATTGAACGTAAGTTAAACGGTGAATTATTGTTGTTACCAGACATGATATCTACATAGAAGATGCAAAAGTAATAAGTATGTTTATCATAATAGCTCTTAACATATTTTAAACATTTCAAAATAAAAGCCATGCACTTGATCAATTTCAAAGTGTCCCTTTTAATCAAGTGATTCTAAGATCCTATCAAACATGAATTCTAAGTGGACTTTGGCCTCAACTTAAAATCAAGTTTAAAAGGTAAGTAAACTCTTTTACTAATTACAACAATTGTAATTCTTAGTTGATAGGTGATTGCCAAGGTGATTCTAGCTTCCAGGTAAGGAAGTTACCCACAACGTGGGAGAGAGCCTTCCTAATTCTAGACAAAGCTTATCACCAAAAACACAAAACCCATCACTATTGTAATAGCCCTGTTTTAAGAGCACCTTTATTAATTATTAATTATAATATTAGCTTAATTAATTTCTGAAACCCTTGTGTTTTAAATGAAAACTTATATTTGATTTTATTATTATAGTAGGAAGTTGTGCTATATTTATTGACGTAATTATTTTAAATTATATTTACGGAATTACTTTTAATAATTTAGAGCTTTATATTAATGTAAGAAATGGGTTTGAATTATTATTTTGATAACACTTTATATTTTAAAGAGATACATTAATATATTTGTGTTTATGTAATACAAAATATATATTAGAAGTTTTATATTTAATAAATAAGATTAGATTAATGAGTTATAAAAAAAAGGGAAAAGAATGAGGGGACGCGTGGCAATTGAAGAGAAGGCAAAGGGGTATGTGTGCCAAGGGAAATGAGAGTTGAGTGATTCATCACTCAAATAAGATTAAAAAAAAACCAAAGGGGAAGGGGGCTGGTTTCATTTCGTGAGACCAGAAGAGGGAAGAGCACAGGGAGACGGAAGAGGCGAGAAACAGAGGAAGAGAGAGAGAGAGAGAGCATTTGAAGGAGGAAGAAGGCGGCGGACGGAGGCACAGCTCCGGTGGGGCGGCGAAGAAAGTGACGAGAAGGCGAGGAAGATAGCAGCGCGAGAGAGAGAAGAGGAGCGTGAGTCCGCGCACGCCACCTTATTCAGGCCATTTCCGGCCAAATTCTTTCCGATATCCGGCGGGTAATATCCAAAACACTCAAGCCCTCGACAATTTCAACGAATCTACGTGAGATTAAAGGTTCTTTGAGAAATTTGAAGGAGAACGAGTGGGGCAGCCGTATCACCCGTGAACCACCACGCCATCACCACCCATGCTCACCTTAAAACCCTAACTGAGGTACTAAACCACTATTTGTGATTATAGAACATAAATTCTGTTTACAAACTAATTGTTAGATTAGTTGATGCCTAATCTTATTTTGTTCAGCTATAAGTTAGAAATGTATTTTGATTGTATAGTAACTGATTTGAGTTTAATTTTGGTAAGTTGGTATAAATCAAGGATACTTGGGTGGTGCTATTGTTCCTACTTCGTTGTTGTGATGCAGGGATTTCTTGTTAATGATTATAAAAGCTCTGTATATTAAGCTCTATCTATTTATGGTGATATGTTGATATTTTGTGGCAAGAAACCGGAGTAGTTGGACTATTAGATGTTGATTTAGGAATGAGACTAGTTAAAGTATGGAAATCGTTAGTTTGAATAGGTAGGACTCAACCTAAATTCATTAACAATGGTTGAAAGCTTGTAGTATGGTGTAACTCTGGGAGTTGGAAAGCATACCATTAGCATTTGTTCTGGGATGATGTTGAGGAGGGGTCAATAGCTATTGGAATGGGAGGTTAGTATAGGAAGGAACCTTGAGGTGGAACAAAATTGTTCTAAGGGATTTCTCGATTCTTCTTTTTAAGTAAATTCTTGAAACTAATGGGTCTTATATGGAATCTGAATACAATTTAATTATTTAATGCATAGTTGTAAACATATTTCTAATTCGGAATTCAATTAGTAACTAATGAATTGGTTAGAATATAATACTTCTGGAATTAAGGAATTGAATTAGAATCTTGATTGGTAAGTCACTAAAACAACTCAAGTTGTTCATGGGATGGAATAAGTGGTCAAGTTTCAACCAGATCAATGTATATTGGTATTAGAAATTAATTTCACAAATTAAGGAACTAGAGGTATGAATGGACATAAATTGTAAAAGTTTTCACTAGACTAAATACAATGAAATGGTTATTAATGTCCGTATGATTATTAAAGAGAAAGATGACTAAATTGCTAGCCAACTAATAACCTGTAAGACAAATTAGTTTCTTTAATACAATGAGAGTCTCCTAAATGATATGACTATAATTAAGATTAACTAGAGAGTTATAATCAATGTTAAAATCTTCTTAATGAGTCTATGAACTGGTTAGGTTGATTTTGGAAGTAGACTAAGAGTCGAAGGGGTTCTAATTCAGATTTCTAAATAAGAACATATGTACAACGAGGTGGTTTATATATTGAATAGCAAGTCTAAAATATGAAAGTGTAGATAACAACGTAACTAGTATATATATCTAAAAGCTAATTGTTGTTAGTAACGAGAAAATGATAAAGCCACAAACATTGTTTATAAAGGTTATACAAACTCAGATGTAAGATACTAAACTGAATCGCCCTAGATTTTCTCAAGTCTATGTTTTTAAGTTTAACAGAACCTTCTTAGAGATTAGTCAAGCTACGTAAATGTCCTAGTTGTGATTGGAGAATTAGTTGTTATGTTCAATTGTTGTTGATTTGGGAGATTCACAAAAGAATCTAATAAAAGAAAGACATTTCGGGCTAGCTTGTCCGAGTGACTCTAATATAGAATGAGTATCGATCTGTTCCATTACTGAGGTATACACTAGTAGGGAGTTTATAATGAGAGGAGTTGAGGTTATTAAGGTAAATTATGGAGGTTGAGTTTACGACTGATTAGTAAATGACTATGTTGAGGTCGGTGAAGTGATTCGATTAGAGATGTTATTGGAAAAGGAATTAGCCATAGAGGTCTTGTGGGATATCATTCATGCTGATAATATCTTTATAATTATTTGAAATGATTTTCAAATCAATTACTTTATATATCACTTGATTTACGAATATTAAAGTGTGATATTTATGAGAATGTGTTACAAGGTGATATGTGATATGTGATATGTGAAATAAGGTGAATGAGTCGCCACTTACTACGTTGAATATATATATATAATATAAATAAGAATGGTGAAATGGGGTTGTGAACATGCACCCGGGTTAGGGCGGGTATTCCCTAGCTGTTACCCAATCAGGAGGGGCGAAATCCTGACGTTGAAGGACATGTCCAGTTAAGTCTTGCAAGCATAACATAAAAGGTGGGGTGACGACCCTCAACAGTTTGGAGACAGCCGGTACGTAGTACCCCTCTCCACTCGCGTTCACAACGAGATAAGAAATGGAAATGAATGTTACTTGTAAGAAACTTAAATGTTTTGGAAATAAGCCGAGTTTTCAAATAAATATTATATCGCTATTACCTTTCCTTATGAACTACGGTTTCAATAAGAGTTGTATACTGTTGTATATTGTTGAGTAAGTGATTTGAAGTATATATAGAGTTTATGTGAATTGTTGTGAATATATGTGATGAGTGTATTAAACAAAAGCCACCAAAGCATATATTACTTATTTTACGGGTTTAGTACTCAGCGCGTTGCTGATGGGAGTCAAATGTTTGTTTTGTCATTTCTGTGGCCTGTCACTTGGGTGGGTGGCAGTGTCGTATTAGTTTCAGGTGGAAGCAGTGAAGTTATGAAGCTTTGATGCAGGAATTCTTATTGCAATTATCTTTATATGTATTGAGGCGAGGACGATAGACTTTGTAATAGTATAATATTTAGTTATGTTGTAAATAGTTTTTAAATAGGAATTTACAAAGTAGAAGCTGGGAATAGATGCTGGAAATATATTAAAATGATATACGGGTTCATAGTTTGGAAGCAAGTCCTAAGTTAAATTTTAGGCGGTTCGTATTTCAAACGGAGCTCTGCCGAATTTTCTGTAGACTTTTATTATTTAATTAATACCATTCAGATCATTTAGATAACTTCATTTAGTGTTAATGTTTTATAGTTAAAGTTTTTAAAAAGTTCAGGTTTTTAGAGTTCCATACTCGTCGTTTTAGGACGATGAGTGTGATGGTAATAGTCCGGATTAAGCTTTCCGCTGTGTTTAGCTCTAATTAAGTTGGTCGGTAAATCCGGGCTGTTACAACTATTGCTTCAAAATCCAAAACTGTTTTGATGATTTTGTTGGGTCAAACCAAACTAAACATGCAAATTTCGGAAATTTACTCTACTTAGCCCAAGATTGGAAGTAACACTCTGCTTTGGCAGAACCTATTACTAACGATCAAGTTTTAGTAGGTGTTTATTTGGAGTAGCAAAAACCCAATATTTTATTTTAAGGGACCTAAGTAATTTATCATGTTGATTTAATTACTAGTGAACATTTAACATATCTAAATCACAAGCATAATAAACTTAGAAAGCATTTAAAAGAAAAATTTTAATGCAAAATGAAAATGTGATCCTAGTATGGCCCTTAATCCTAAAGACTACTCTTTAAGGCCTCCATTGTTGAATCACCATAGATCTCCATCCTTGTGCTTCATGGGTACTTGAATAAATAATATTTTTTTTTGGAATTTAAACTGAAATATTACAAAAATACCAACAATGCGCAGATTGTATTTAGATTACAAAAATACATTAACGATACGCAGATCGTATTTTCTATCCAAGTTTGGGCCATAATAGTCACCGCATGTATCCATAATATCAATATATATTATATAAGCATGCGTTCTAATCAACTATTAAAATAAAAATATCATGTTATAACAACTTTAAAACATAATATCACCATCAAGATTTAATCACATATTAAATCATATGGTTAGTACCTTAGAGGACTTTAAATCATTAATCTTACAAATTTAATCTACTATTAAATTTAAGGAAAGATACCAAAAGACACTCTTAGTAACCCCATATATTTTAATCATATTAAAATATGATATTTCATGACAATTAATCACATATATTAAAAGCAAAAAGCAATAATCAAATTAATTGACATAAAAATAAATAAATAACAATAGTTACTAACAACTTAGTAACTCCTATAAATTAACTAGTCAACTATCACAAATAATTAACCAATTAATATAAAACTTATTATTTTAATTCAATTATGACTTAAATATGCAATTAATCACCATTAATCCATTATTTGCAATATTGGAATATACTAAAAAAAAAAGATATTAAACTTAATGAAATTAAATTTGATTGAAAAAAAAAAACTTCCAAGGCAGCGTGCAGGACCACCACTGCCACCCCAAGCAGCGCCGGCGGAAACCTCTGACAGCCGGCCACGCACCTCAGGCCGCCGGCCACGCTGACCGCAACCGAGCCACTAGCAGCTGCTGCCTAGCAGCAAGCAACGCACGCACACGCACAAAGCGTGCAGCACGCTGCTAACCACCTCGGCCGTCGTTGCTCCGGCGATAAAGACGCCTGACCACGGCGGTCGGATTTTTTCTGTCCCCTCCCACTCAATTAGTCACAACAATTGTGCACAATTTGAGTGAAATTAACAACAGTTGATTTGGGGAAAAAAATTAGGGTTCATATTAATTTAACAAATATGAATTCTTTAATCATCTAATGCACAAAATCTAACATTTTGTGATTTTAGGTTTTGACATAAAATCTATCATACATCAAACACCTCAAATAATTAAATTCAAGAACTAGGAAAATATATATAATTCAATTTAAATAAGAAAAACAACAAACTTATTTTTCCTATAAAATTTGAATCATATATAAAAGAAAATCAGAATTTTCCGGTCACTATTGGTCGAATTTTGAGTATAATATATACATAAAAATCCAATTTTTATGTTTTCAATCAATTAATATCATAATATTAATCATGCAAATAAACTCATATATAAATCCCTCCCTTAATCGAATTAAAATAATAATAAAAACACATTAAACAAATGATCATATTAATCTATGCAATAGGCTAACTGATACCACTGTAGGAGTTTAGATGCTTAGAGCGGAATTTCAAGAATCATATTCTTTACATCTAACCCAAGAACAAATTGCATAAACTAACATGAATCAAATAATATATAACAATATATACCTTTGATGCGTGAATCCACAAAAGTACTAGCCTCCAAGTGAGATCTTGTAGAACGTCAAGCGTCGTTCCTCTAGTGTTGGTCCACGAACAACGATTAGATCACCACGTATGCTAGTACGGAAAGAGGGAACTTTTCACTCCTTACTTTGTATGGTGTTTTGCCAAAAGAGGATGTTGTGTACTCTCTTTTGCAACCTCTACATCAATATATAGAGTTGTTACAATGGTGGTTTCATGAGGCTTAATTGACCACATAATGTCATACATTATGAGGCTAAATTAGGCACATAAAGCCACTCATTATGAGTTATTCAATCAACAAGAGTTACAACTCTTCTCCTACCATCCATACGACCATCCAAAATGGATTTGGATAAATATCTAATCTTTGTTACAATGTGTGACCTCATAGGACCCAATCAATATTAGTAGTTAGCCTAATCTCATTAGTCCAACAAACCGTAATTTAGCTTCTAGCAAAACGTTACGGTTTCCTAATATTATTGAATATATTATCTCTATAAACTTGTCCAAGTATACTTAGATTATTACACGAAGGAAAACCGTTCTGGAAATATGACTTTTCCATCATTGTAAAACATATTTTACTCATAGGAAATTACACTCTTTCGCAAACCGGACAATTTAAAATTAAAAATAGACGGAAAAAAAAACTGAATATACTCTACCAAAGTAACAGAACTTAAGTGCTCTATTATTACACTACTAGAATTAACATCTTTTACGACGAACAAATTCGTCGTTAAAAGGGTAAAAAATCGTCGTTAAATGCAATTAACGACGAACACGTTTCGTCGTTATGATCGTCGTTACTAGTCCCGTCGTTATTGATATCAACGACGAAATCAATTTGTTCGTCGTCTAATTTTGCACGATGAATATAATGTTCGTCGTTACAATATTAACGACAGACAAAGGCAATAACGACCAAAATTTTCGTTGTAACTGTTCATTGTACCAACTATGACATGCCTCCAACAACGACGAAAAAGTTTGTCGTGAGGCAATAACGACCAACATTTCGTTGTAAATATTCTTTATAATAACCACAAACTGCCACCAACAAGCCGAAAACTTTCTCGTTATAAATAGCTCTATGCTATTAAAAATTAATTTTTATCATTATGTCAACAAAAACATCTATTGCAAACAAATAAAACATAAATAAACATAAAAAGGTAAACTAACTTTTTATTAATAGACCCAAAAGAAAGCGTACAAGGTTTTCATTTGTGCTTGTACTAAAAATTCCAAAACATAGTCTAAAATCTAAAGTATCCATAATCAAACAAATAATATTTCTTTTGAACTAGCACAAAAAAAATTACACGAAACAAGTGATTGAATTCTAAGCTACTTGTGTTCCGTATCTTATAAAACCAAAAAGCCATCCAGATCCTCATCAATCCGTCTCAATTAAAGACCTGCCAAGAGAAAAAATTGATATAAAACTTAAGCTCATCAAAGTATGTAATTAGATTATATTACGTTAATGAAATAAATATTCATTAAGGTTGAAACTTGAAAGCAAATCACTTCACATAAATAATAAGAAATTTAAATGACATAAAATGTTGAGTCGTATACATTAATCATTCAAGTGAGAGCATAAGCTTTGTTAAGCGTATCCAATCTCTTGACAACAAATTTATTAGACGACAAAAAATATATATCACTGGTATCACCTTATCTAAACCACAATTTTTATCCCGTTTATAAACCTGAATACGAGAGAAGCAATAGATAACACTAGACAACCGGAGATAGCAGCAAACCAGGCCTTTCACAAATCAGAGAAGAGCTACAGGACAAGTGAAATGATCCATCTCAGGTTAGGAACAGGGACTTTTACTGTCACTACAATGCGGCACTGAAACAACAATAACCAACCACAACACAGAGCAGCAAGCAGCAAGCAGCAACCATAACACAGAGCAAAGCAGTAGGTCGCCTGAACAGCTGCCTCAGCAATAACAGCACTATGGCAGGCCTGCTGAACAGCTGCCTTAGCAGTAGCAGCACTACGGCAGGTGCTGCAGCCCATGCAGCCCATGAACAGCAACAGGAAGCCACGCACGATGGCGACCAATACCATCAACAACAACGATTAGAGGAACAGTGCAACAATGAGAGAGGCAGCAAGTCCGGTGAGCTTGAGGACGAGTGCAGCAACATGTTAAGTAGATTTCAGTATGAGAAAGATCAATTATTAAACATACCGTTCAAGGTATTCAAGATATGAAAATATTGTTCCACCTTTAAGCCGCAAATAATCCTGGTTGCCATTACCAATTAAAATCATGCAAAAGTTAAAAATCATACCCATCAATACAGTTATAAAGAAAAACATATTCAAATTCACATGAAAAATATATATGAGAAGCTCACCCTTTGCTTCTGATTCTTTGAATAACAAGTACATGACAAAAATAGCACAAGGAACATATGAGCTCCAAACCACGTCAGGTGCTTATAGCATTGGATCATATACAATGGCAAGCCAAGCAGGGTGTCTCTTCACTGATTCTGCTCGCTCTATATCACCCAAAGCAAAATCTTCCATTCCATAAATCACTTTATTCTCCTTTGCCTCCATCCTTAAACTCATTATTCACAACAAATGCTGAATCCATCCATTCAATGATGGCTTTCTACAGATAAAAACATTCATCATCCCATCATCTTTTCTGTCCTGATAATAAGGATGATAATCATATCTAAGCAACTTTAATTTCCATAACTCTTTTTTAACTGAGACACAATGCCTTTCGATGTGCCTCCATCTTGAATTTCATTATCATAGACTGCAACCATGAAAAAAGAGTTGCAAGGCAACACCCACTGCCAGCACTAGTATAAATAAGATGTAGGAATATATAATATAAGACACAAATGAGAATAAGAGTTGTCAATCAATTTTGTTCTAAACAATATATATCAATGCAAAAAAAAAGAATGATAGATGAACTGACCTATTTAGATAAGGGCAACCTACGGCCCAAATGCAGTCTAATAATATCAAGTCATTCTAGGGTGAGTACAAGCAATCTAGTCATTTCTCAGGCAATAACCACTACAAAGTCAATTTAGTACAAATAATGCCATAAACGAACTGATAGAGTTAGATGAATGAAGGACAATAATTTTGTAGGAGAGGAAAGAACCCTGGAGCTGTAAATTTTATACGATAATTTCTTTCTAGCTCACCTATATGCATCATCATTAACTTCCAACGGTCTTTCCTTCACATTGACAGTATTCTTGGACAGACCTAAACGCGGTAAATAAGCAACAGCACAGGTGTGAAAATTTTTCTTCTAGTACATCCAATAAAACCCATACAACCATATGCAAAGAAATAAACATAAACCAAATAAATTAAGATGTAAGAAGAAAGCAGGAAACGATTAAGAGAAATAGAAGACAATTACAATAGAATGGATTTAAGTATAACTGGAAAAGGCCTTGAAAGAGTTGGTAAATCCAGGCTCAAATACAAATAAATGCAAGCCTTTACCTGTTTCTTCCCTTGTTTTGGAAGGCCCATTGAGGTAGTACTTCTTTGAGCTCTTTGATTCGGAATTATAATAACTTTCCCTACAAATGCCAGAGGAAATTAACATTAAACAAGGCTACTTATAAACCTATGGTCTCTTAAGATTTTCTCTAAGAGATGCCACTGAAGGACGATTGTTCATACATCACTTGATCCACAAATTTTTATATCTGGATACAAAGATGAAATCAATTCATCGTATCTTGGATTATCTCGTAGAGAGCGACGATTGGCACTGTGAGTTTGGCAAGCAGAATACTCGTTATTTCTATCCCACAGATGCAGGTCAGAAGAATCATTAGTGGCAAGAACTAGCCAATAGAAAGCTTATAAAAAACAGGCACAAATAATTATTTCACGAGCCATATAAGGTAAAAGAATGGGATGTCCTACCACCATCCGCATCGATTTTTCAGCAAAAGCGATGCAAACATTCCACACCGTTCGCAATTTCAGCATGAAACTTTAATTGAAAATACCCAAAAACTAGGAAGGTTAAAAACATTAGAGCAAAGAAACTGGATTAAATCTGAGATATGCTAACTTGCTAAGAGTTATTTAAGCTAGTATGCAGATAAAATATGTAAGTGCCACATATCTTAACTACCTTGATACCTATACTTTTACAAGTCATCTTGGAGAAAAGGAAATTAAACATGAAAAATACAGTTTGTTATACCTTTATAATGTGAGAAAGTCATCCAAGCACCAAATGTGGCTGCAGTAAGAAAATAAAACTCATCACTAAAAAATGGTTTTGTTAGTATAGACATTTTCTTAGCTAGTTTAATTCTACTTACCATGCCTTCAACCAAGTAATGAAGTCCTATGTTAACCACAATGCATATGATGCCTTTTGCAGAGTTAAGCCAATCTACACAATATACAACTTAGTAGGGATGAGGGACTCTATATTAAGTGCCATAGGATGGGTCAGCTACCTAGAAACTCAGAAAATAGAAAAAAAAAAAGAGAGAGAGATATGAGAAGAGAAACATTAATGCACCTAAGAAAATGAAAAAAAGAAACATGAAAAGAGAAACATCAATGCACCTAAAAAAATGATCAATGAAGTCTGGGCTGAAATTATTTCATCTAGATATGTATAGTTGGATTTTGGATAGTTATTAGGTAGCCAAAAGTTGTTAATAATCACTACTAGAATTAACATCTTTAACGACGAACAAATTCGTCGTTAAAAGGGTAAGAATTCGTCGTAAAAGGTAATTAACGACGAACACGTTTCGTCGTTGTGACCGTCGTTACTAGTCCCGTCGTTATTGGCATTAACGACGAAATCAACTTGTTCGTCGTCTAATTTTGCACGACGAATATAATGTTCGTCGTCTAATTTTGCACGACGAATATGATGTTCGTCGTTACAATAATAACGACAGACCAAAGGCAACAACGACCAAAAATTTCATCGTAGACGTTCTTCACACCAACTATAAAATTGCTCCAACAACGACGAAAAAATTCGTCGTAAATGCTCTATATAATATATCTAACAACGACAAACTTTGTTCATCGTTATAAATAGCTATGTTTTATACCAAATTTACTTTTAACAAATTTAGTCACTGACAACATAGTCAAAATATAATTACACAAATATAAAAAGCAAATTAAACTTCCATTAAAAAAAACCAAAAAATTAATCGTACAACATGTTTTCATCCAACCAAAAGTAACAAAATGCGAATCTGGAACCTATTGTTTTTTATATAACTAAGAATATTCAAAAAGAAAAAAATACATAAAAGATGAAATTGTAAGCTCATTGTGTTGAATATCTTATGACGTCACCGAAGAGCTTTCCAGATTGACTCCACTCCCTTAAATTAAAGATCTGTCACATAAAACAACATATATAAAAATCAATAACTTACTCAACAGGTAAAACTAAGTTAATAATATTTTCACAAAAAAGCAACCAACCATTACACCTATTGTTATGTTGTTCATTAGTTCTATCAAGTGCCTTTATTATCACCACCCTCCCTACCCAATAGAGAAGAAAAAGAACAGGACACAGAAGACAAAAAGAAGGTAATCTAGGCAAAGAGAAATCTAATGACACTAAATAAATAAAAAGTGGAGAAAAAATATTTATCAAATATAGTTATTAATTTGGCACATTCTATATAGAAGAATGGAGCATTTATATTGGGACGGGAAGAATAATTTTTTTATAGACTTGAAGAATGGGTAAAATGCAATAATATAGACGATTTTAATGGTATTTCTAACAATCATATTGACGTCCTAACCTATAATTTAGGTAGTTGTTTTGTGAAAGTGCAATTACTTACTACTCCTGAGATCATCAATCCCTTTAAATATTTTTCTTATCTAACGCCCGAAGACCGTTTTTCCCTGAGGTAACATACTATTTATTTTCTTTTATTTTGGTGCGAAGTGAAGTACTATTATAAATAATAGGGTAGGCATCTTTGCTATGTTTGTTCGGCCAAATGTGGCTGACAGACTCTGGTTAAGTTGGAATGGCATATTCAGAATCTGCACCACGTTTACTCTATCGCCTCAACCTGTTATTGCTTTGTGTATTTATGTAGCTTCATTTGTCTCTTTGCCTATGCTTTCTGGTTTGCATCTGCTGTTGTCAAATTCAAATTTCACTAGTTTACCAATTGCATTGATCCATTATGCAAAACATCCCTATTCTGTACAGGATACATAGTGAGTCTCCTCTAGAACAAAGCAAAATATGAAGTAATTATTGAACTACTGACCCTTTTCACCTCTCACCGGATCACTAAACAAAAAGGACAAACTGAATAGTAAAATCTTCACCATCAGAACAGCACCCCTGTACTACATACTTCCCCCAATATTGGGGTTCTAAATCATCCACATGAAGGGACTTTTCTCTTTGACATCCCTGATTACATGGCTTTGTGAAAGGTTTTTTACAGATACATGCTGCATGCATTATCTTAAATAGGACACAATCTATCCCGACTCTAAGCAAATCCTCATAGTCAAAGTTCAAAGGTTAACAAAGCCACTATCAAATTCAACATTGACAAATAAGAAAATACTAATAGGTAACAATTTTTTAGCTAGAGATCAAAAGGAAACAACAAAAAGGCAAAAATTCCAGTTGTCAGATAAGAATATCAGAGAAGAGAAAAAACAAACACATTTAACCTCTGACGGGAAACGAAGGAAAAGAAAGCGCTAGCAGAGTAGTGGTGGTTATGGAGGTTTACAGGGTGAGAGCAGAGGAGGAGGAGAGAGTAAGTGAAGAGGAAAAGAAAGAGAACATGGAACCAATACGTTGAGGTGAAGGACAAGACAGTAAAGGAATTAAGTGGAATGATAAGGGTAAAGTTGTCCATCCACTATTGATAAGCTACAGTAACTCGAACTCCTTGCTTTTAAAAGAGTGGAGAAGTTTCACAGAACCATATAAACTTGCATACTTCATGCTCACTTATCAACATAAGTAATATTTACTCACAGAACAGGGAAACCACATTACCTTATCACGAAACACCTTCAGACATACAGCAAATGGGGGAAAACTTTAAAGAGGATCTGTATATTATCTTAGTCAGAACTAAGCTGCTGAGTCTGGTTGATTTTGTGCATTTTTATTGGAGTGTTGTATTAACGATAAGGTCTCTTGAAACATTTTCATCTGAGCCTCTACAGATCCGAGTCGACCATGGAGTTGTTGATTTTCAGCTTCAACCGTCTCAATGCGATTGTTGAGTACAAGATTCTCTTTTCTTGTAGCACTTAATTAAACTTCGAGTTCCAATCTAGTTGGTTTTGATCCACTGACTTCTTTTTGTGTTATCCCTCCACCTAAGCCAACCACTTGATCTCGAGATTTTGAGTTAAATACTTTCCGTGCTACCTAGTCACATAGTGGGAAAAAAATATGAAAACATCATTGAACAAATATGCACGGCCCCACGCAATTGTAAATGCTGAAGTACCTCAAAATGGGAAAGAGATGGCTCGTTCTCAATAGTTGCCTTAATCTCATCCTACAAGCAATGTATAAATATTAATATAATGATATAATATGTTTTCAACACAAATGACGGAACCACAAAATTTTCATACATATTTTTTGGATATCGAGTCATTAACCAACTTATCATCTTTCTTGTGAGTTTCTCGAAAAATTTCCAGAAAACTCGGCTTCTTTCCATCTTTACCTCCCTTCAAATTAAAAGGTGAAAAAATCAATATTGGGAGTCAATAATGCGTATGTTAAAGTAACAGAAATTTATAAGGCCAAAAACTTACAAGATCCTTCCATATAACTTGCCTATAAGGTTTACTCCCAGTCCTGTGTAGTAGATCCTTTGCATACTTGGCTCTGTTTTGAGAGTTCTTTGCACTTTTTTCCTAAGAACCAAGAACCACATAAGAGCATTTGAGAACAGGCATATGCTAATAGAAGAGAAACGACTAGATCAACGACTCTTGAATGGCAGTGAGGAAAAAAATAACTTTCGGGATGTTAAGATTGCTATTGAGATAACATAATTTTTTTTTCCTTCTGTAACTATTTCCAGAAAATCAGAATATAAATTAAATGCAGGAGATCTAATCAATTAAACGCAGAAACCAACCAAGAATAAACAGTTGAACAATTTGAGGTGTTCTACAGATGTTGTCCCTGGAACAAAATGATCTGAGCTGGAAGTACCCAATTCCAAATGACCTTGGCAACTGTTCCCCATTTTCTTTTCTAGCCTTCTAGGTAAGAAATGTCTAATAGAATGTCACTACTAGAAAAATGGCCTTTAGTATCGGAAATTTTCCGATACTAAAGACCATATTTCCGATACTAAAGGTCTTTAGTATCTGAAATAATTTCCGATACTGAACCGATACTAGTACTCCCGTGGCTAAAGACCCAGTATCGGATATTTTTTCCGATACTAAAGGGGTGTGGCTTTAGTATCGGAAAGCTCATTAGTATCGGAAAATAGTATCGGAACATGTGATACTAAAAATGAAAGTTATTAGTATCGAATGTAACTTCCGATACTAAAGATACTAATAGTATCAGAAAAATTTCCGATACTAAAGATACTAATAGCATTAGATGTAATTTCCGATACTAAAGGTGACATTAGTATCGGAAATTTCCGATACTAAAGAGTTGAGAAATAAAAATAAAAAAAATAATAACAATAACAATAATAATAATAATAATATTATTATTATTATTATTATTATTGTGTATTATTATTATTATTATTATTCATTATTATTTTTCATTATTATTCTCATTATTATTGTCATTATTTGTCATCATCCTCATCATCATCACCAGCAGCACACCCACCACCACCACCAGTACCATCCACCCACCACCCACAACCACCACCACCACACCACCACCACCAGAAGCCAACACCAGCAGCCAACACCACCACCAACACCAGCAGCCAACACCACCACCACCACCACCAGCCCACACACCACGACCACCACCACCAGCCCGCACACCACCACCACCACCACCACATCCAGAAAAAAATCAAAAAAATCAGGAAAAAATAGAAACCCCCCTTCGAACCCACCCTCACTGAACCCAACCCCCAAACCCAGATCTGAACCCCCCTCTTCGAACCCCCCTTCGAACCCAACCCATTGAACCCCCCTCCAAACTCAGCCACCCACTGAACCCAAACCCTAACCCCGTCGAACCCTAACCCCTTCAAACCCCCCCTTCGAACCCACCCTCACTGAACCCAACCCCCAAACCCAGATCTGAACCCCCCCTCCCTCTTCGAAACCCCCTTCGAACCCAACCCACTGAACCCCCTCCAAACCCAGCACCCACTGAACCCAAACCCAAACCCAAACACACCCAAACCCCTTGAACCCAAACCCTAACCCCTTCAACCCCCCCCTTCAAACCCACCCTCACTGAACCCAACCCCAAACCCACATCTGAACCCCCCTCTTCGAACCCCCTTCTAACCCAACCCACTGAACCCCCCTCCAAACCCAGCCACCCACTGAATCCAAACCCTAACCCCGTCGAACCCAAACACACCCAAACCCCTTGAACCCAAACCCTAACCCCTTCAAACCCCCCCCCTTCGAACCCACCCTCACTAAACCCAACCCCCAAACCCAGATCTGAACCCCCCTCTTCGAACCCCCTTCGAACCCAACCCACTGAACCCCCCTCCAAACCCAGCCACCCCAACCCCCATCTCGAACCAAACCCACCAACCCCAACCCCCATCTCGAACCCCAACCCCATCTCGGCTTTCTGATTAGAGGAGGAAGAGAGAGAAAGCCGAGTAAGAGAGAGAAGCAGAGGTAGAGAGAGAGAGAAACTGATTTGGGGGGGAGTGGTTGATATTTATTGAAGTGGTAAGGCGGGGTTTTGAAATTTTTGAGAGATAAGAGCCGCGGTTTGGTAAAAAAATTGGGGGAAATGAATTTTTTTTAGAAAATCAATAACTTTTAGTATCGGAAAGTATTTATCCGATACTAATAAGTATCTTTAGTATCAAAAATATATTTCTGATACTAAACACGGCGAGTATTTGTTTCGTACACTGGTAATTAATATTTAATTATTAATGATTAATAATCAATAGTATATTTATTAATAATTGATAATTAATTATTCATAATTAATAATAATTAATTATTCATAATTAATAATTAATATTAGTTAACAATTAGTAGTATTTAATTATTACCAATAATTTATTATTAATAATTGATAATTATTGTCAGAAAGAATTTATCCGATACTAATGACCATCTTTAGTATCAGAAATATATTTTCGATGCTAAAAAGGGTGAGTATTTGTAACCTACAAACCAACTTTAGTATCGGAAAAAATTTTCTGATACTATAAAACTCTTTGGTATCGGAAACATCCGATACCATTATATCATTTGTATCGGATTGAAAATTTTCCGATACTAAAGTGACGTCATATGATGATTTTAATATATAGTAAATAGAATAGTGTCGGAAATTAATATCCGATACTAAAGTGTTCCTTTAGTATCAATTATTTTTTCCGATAGTAAATTTTCTGATACTAAAGACCCTTTTTCTAGTAGTGTGTGCACCGTTCATCATGTCCTGGCTAATTGTATTTTTACAAATTCTAAGTATCTGAGTTACTAAAGTGCTATGTGGTTCTTGCTCATTCATATCAAACTCCATATCCTAAATAATAGTTGAATTTTCACTTCGATTATTCAAAATAGCCATCGAACACTTGAATGAACCAACTGACATCTTTGTCGGCTTTAATCTTACATACTAGTTACAATCTTAGGAGGTTAGTTACTTACAATTTTTATGTTACTATCGCTCATGTTAAAGTTCAGACGAACAAGTCTTATGTAAATTGTTTTATGCTGCAACTACCGAGTTAAAGCTGTTGGGTGGTTCCTTTATGCCGGGGTGGGGCTGAGTGATTAGCAGCTGTCATCATAGAGAAGAAATGTGTAATGTAGCAATTCAAGATGTATCCTAATCTATTAACAATTTCCGAACAGCAAACCTTATGATATCTGTAAAGGCTATTAAGTCATTTGTTCCTTGGGTTGCTTGGACACCTGGACACTGGGTCAAGGATTGAGCACTGATGTCCATTCAAGGACTAGACTTGTTAATTAAGGCTTCCTTGTGAACTTGTTATAAAACTTTAAGTAGTTCTAATTATTAAGTATCCAAGCATCAGATTGTAACTAACCTCCTAAGATTATGAAAACCGATCACTGCTTCTTTCTAGCAACACAATAAGAAATAGCCTCAGGTTAGTTAAATGGCCTTCGTTGTGTTTGTTAATTAAGGCATCCAATATTAATTTGTTTATAGACTGTTAAAAGAGCTATTTTTTATTGTACTTGATAAAAACATTTCTTCTTACAAACATATAATCTGTATAGGCCTCTCCAGCGATATAACCTAGACTTCAGTAAAGCTGATTGATTTATCTTCTGAGTTTTCTAAGTTGTTACCGAAAGTGATCATAACGGAAGCCATGCTGCAAACTTGAATATCATTTTCGGGGACTTTTGACTTACAAATAGAAGTTTCTGTAGGGAGATTGCTTACTTAAAAGCTTTCTGCGGTTGCTAAAGAAGAAATAACATAAGTTTATCTATGAAGAACCCTGTAACTTGACCTAACCAGGCTAGTGGCAGGATGGTTAGGTTACTCTATTCCAGAATTTAGGATGTCTTAGTAGTTGGAATCCTCAAAAGTTAAAGAAACTCCCTCTCAGCAGAAACAAGACCATTGAAAAGTAGAGAATCTGTGAACTGAAGCAAGAACTGAGAAGATTAGTCCCCTGCCCAAGATTGTTATAAAAACCCAGATTTAAACCCTGTATAGTCTTTTGCGATAATGGCACTGAAGAATTCTTGCATGGACAACGTCCATTTATTTTGATTAAAAAAACTAGCGTTGATCAATAGGGCATCCAATATTATTAAGTATCCAAGCATCAGATTAAAGCACAAAAACATATCCTCAGAACCTCAGATACAATAGCACACAGAATCTACCAGCTCAACTTAATCATGATGCATCATCACAGTGTTGCATTAGGGGGTCCCAGCAGGGGGTCGGGGTGGCAGCAGGGGATGGGGGTTGCATCAGGGGGTGGGGGTCCCAGCAGGGAGTGGGGGTTGCAGCAGGGAGTGGGGGTTGAGAAAGCTACTTTACCTGAAATTTTTCGGTGGAGTAGACCTCTCTTATCAACCACTTCCAATCCTCCTTCAGAAGTCCGCTAGGAGGCTCGATATGCATTGCCGCCCGCAAGGTAATTTTTGGTCTTGTGATGTTATACCTTAGTAAATCCGACCTCCACTTTCTCCATAACTCTTTCATATGCTTAAGAACATGATAACGATATGAGTCCATATTTTCATGTGTAAATGAAGCCTACAACAAGAGCATATACATAACTAAGCTAGCAAAATAGTTAAATATAAGCATGAACAAGAGATTTAGTTTATACCGTTACTGCTGCCCACATGTGTTCTAACTCTCTTTCTTCAATATCAGCCCATTTATGCACTCTTATTGGGCATATATTTGTATCTCGTACTATAATTCCCAAATGACGTGTAAAGAGTTTTGCGTTAGGCCCAACAGCACGGTTGTTAAAGAATTTTACTTCAAGTTTCTCTCCCGGCTTCAATGTAGCAATTTCTTTACATTTGTTTCTACCACGAGGCTTTTCATTGCCCATTTTCATCTTTTTAGGAGGATTAGCTTTTATGAAACACAAATAAACCATTAGTAAAAATATTATAGTGTTGAAACAAAAATTAAATACCTAAATCATAATTGTAGTATGGAAAAGTATTTATCATCATTACCTAAAGTTTCTTCAGCTTGAGAAGCTTCATCATTTTCATTTTGATCACCACCATTCAACTCATTTTGATCCTCACCGTAGAAGTGATTTTGGTCATCATCACTATAATACTCATTCCTCTCATCACTAGAATGCTCGTTGCGCTCATCACCCGAATAATCACCATAGTAGTTAGTGTGATCATCATTAGCAAACAATTCATCTTGAGGATCATCATGAACATGATGAATGATGTTATCATCATCATCACTAAGTCCCTCATTGATTGGCATGGTATGAGAAAGTCGACGATTATATCTAGAACCATTACTATCCTCAATACTAGGTAATGGACAAGATTTAGGATTGAAGACAGCTCTAGCCTTACCACTCGAATTACTAGCTACACACTTATGAGAACTAGAATCTTTCCTAAACTTACTTGAATTACTAGCCTTACCAACATTTTTGCTAAACTTACTTGCACTTTCAGAAGGATTCATTGTACGCTGACCTTTGGAGGAATACAGTTGAGCTAGGGGTTTCCCTCGTCCCCTCATCAACATACCAGGTGCTATGTAGTTAGTTTTGGGTGCACGAACTCTCTTCCCTGACTCGTTATAATGAACCATCTTTCTGCACATTTAAAAAGTTACATCACAACAAATTTAAAGCAAAAATATGATATGCTAATCTAAGTAGTTAAAACATTAGATGACAATATGAACATGTACAATTAGATGATATAAGGTAAGCAGTAACGGAGTGAAAATATATAGCAGTATGACCATATGCTAAGCCATAATTTTAACTCTCGTATTACCAAAAATCTATTATTTTTAAATCAATGTCTCGTAACAAAACATAACACAAGATTATACTAATCAAAACATAAGCTAAACATGAAATGAATAGGCAACAATTATCCTTGTCTTCTCCTTTTGCCGAATGTGTTGTCGTCTACACCATCCACTTCCATCATGTCTACATGATCACTATTTGAAGCCTTATCACAATCCATTTCACCGTCATTTTGATTTGAATGAGCGATGACCACAGCATGCCATCCTTTGTTAGCCATATCAACAGCATAGAACACTTGTTTTACTTGACTAGCCAAAACAAATGGCTCATTAATGTTTAACTCCCTTTTGCAGTTAACACTAACAAAGCCATATATGTCGGTTTTAAGCCCCTTTACTTTATCAAAAACATCCCACCATTTACAACGAAATAGTACAACCCAGTTCCCATTAAGATATTGCAGTTCTATCATCTCATTCACAACCCCATAATAATCGATGTTATCTTCTTTGTCTCCGATATTACCAAGTACAACAATCCCACTGTTTTGGGTTTTCAGTGTCCTTTTGCGTTCTTCAGTATGAAACCTATACCCATTTACGATGTAACCTTTAAAAGAGGTGACATATTTCGTTGGACCACGAGATAAGGACAAGAGACCTTCCACTTTCTTGCTCTTATCAAACTTGTACATATGAGCAACCTTCCAAAAAAAAAGAACACAACTTAGTAGAAATAAACTTCTTCATGTATGCATATCATTATCTGACCAAAAGTATTTGCTTACCGTATGTTTGAACCATATGCTAAAGTTTTTACTCCATTCCTCTTCTGAGACTTCGATATTCATTGATTCTTGAATTTTGGTAAATTCCCTACAAGTCATGTATAAATTTTAGAAACAATACATATCGCTTGGTTAGTGGTTACACAAAACGTTACGAAAAGAAAAATGCTTACTTGAGAAAAGGTTGAACTTCTTCGCAATTATTCAATATATAAGTGTGAGCTAGATCCAACTCATACTTTGATACTTTAATAACCTTTTCTGCTCCCAAGTGCCGACCAGGATGACAAAATATGTCTAACGCACTTCCCTTATCTCTAGAATTTTCATAGTTTCTCTCTAGACGATTAAACTTCGTGTCTATACCATCCAAGTATCTCGAACAAAGAGTCATACACTCGTCTGCTAAATAACCCTCGGCAATTGAGGCTTCTGGATGAGCCTGATTTCGAATATAGGATTTCATCTTATACATGAACTGCTCGAAAGGATACATCCATCTAAATTGGACAGGGCCTCCAATTTTAGCTTCATGAGCCAGATGAATAGGCAAATGAGTCATGCAAACAAAGAAGGAAGAAAATCTTCTCCAATTTACAAAGCGTAATTGGAATTTGAGCCTCTATACTATCCAAATCATCTAAACTCACTTCTTTGGCACATAATGTTTTAAAGAACAAATATAGCTCAATAAGTGCTTCATAAACTTCCGGACGGAGAAGGCCACGTATTTCTAATGGAAGCAAATGTTCGAGTATCACATGGCAATCATGACTCTTTAGACCTGAAAGCTTTGTCTCTTTCATATTCACACAAGAAGATATATTTGATGAAAAGCCATCTGGGACTCTAAGTTCTTTCAAGAAACGACACAATGATCGCTTCCCATCAATCGACAGAGTATAAGGTGCACGAGGCATTTTTTACTTGTCCCCATTTGTAACTAAGTGCAAGTCAGATCTAACCCCCATATCTTCTAAGTCTTGACGTGCTTTTATATTGTCTTTGGTTTTGTTTTGGATATTCATGATTGTTCCGAGAATGATATCACATATATTCTTCTCAATGTGTATTACATCCAGATTGTGGTGCAAAAGAAGGGTTTTCCAATAAGGAAGTTTAAAGAAAATACTCTTCTTGTTCCAATTATCTCCCCTCTCCTCGTGATCTATGTTGACTTTATGAATTGGATCATTAGACAACGTAATGTTTTCAAGGTCCTGAAGTTGCTCAAGAATGTTGTCAATGGAATAAGGATCCGGAGGTAAATCATGCTCATTTTCCCCATCAAACAAATGCTTTTGTTTACGCCATTTATGTTTGCGAGATAAGTAGCGTCGATGACCCATATAGCAGTACTTCCCACTTTTACGTAGCCACCTAGAACGTGTACCTTTAAGACAAGAAGGGCAAGCTAATTTCCCTTTAGTACTCCACCCTGATAACATTGCATATGCCGAGAAATCATTGATCGTCCAGAACAAAGCAGCACGTAACTGAAAATGACTTTTAGTTGTTGCATCAAAGGTTGTAACACCATCTTCCCATAACTCTGTCAACTCCTCTACAAGAGGTTGCAAGTAAACATCAATAGCATTCCCAGGACCCTTAGGCCCAGGAATTAGCATTGAAAGAATCAAATTTGATTGTTTCATGCAGAGTTCGGGTGGTAGATTGTAAGGAACAAGCACGACAGGCCATATACTATGTGATGTTTTCGCAAAATTTGCAAATGGTTGAAAACCGTCACTAGAAAGACCTAGTCTTATATTTTGAGGGTCCGCAGCAAAATTAGAATGTGCCTTATCAAATGACTGCCAAGCTTCACCATGTGATGGATGTGTCATTAAATTATCACCATCTTTCCTCTTGTTATGATGATGCCATGTCATTAAAGACGACGTCTTCGAGCACATATATAACCTTTGCAACCTTGGCTTCAACGGGAAGTAACGTAATGTCTTATGTGGTATCTTATTACCATTGATCTTGCACTTGTCTTCTCCACTGTGCTTATCAGTCTTCCACCTAGATGCACCACATATCTTGCAAACATCTGAATTCTGGTCCTCTTTCCAAAATAACATGCAATCATTAACACATGCATCCATTTTTTTTATAAGAGAGACCGAGGTTTTTCAAGATCTTTTTTGCCTCATAGTACGAATCTGGTAGCTCGGATCCTGTGGGGAGGAGGTCCTTCTTTAAGAAGTCTAACAACATGGTAAAGGACTCGTTACTCCAGCGTCCAAGAGTCTTCATATGGAGAAGTTTCACCAATGCCGACATTCTCGAGGATTTACATCCCTCGTATACTGGATTTTGAGCATCCTCAATCAACTTATAGAATTTCTTGGTTTCGTCATTTGGCTCCTCCTCATGATTACCATCTACTTCATTAATATCTGGATACAAATCCCTCAAAATGTGATGCATCCCATGTGAATTTTCATACTCTTCTTCGTCGTCCTCATCATCCACTTCCAATAGTTCATCCAACCTCTCACCATGATGATACCAGAAAGTATATCTTTGTATTATTCCATAGGCTTCTAGATGGCCTTGTACATCATCGCGGCTTTTGAAATCAACATTAAGACACTTCTTACATGGACATCGAATAGTGCTAGTCCCTAATCTATCAAAAGCGTAGTTCAAAAAGGTCTGAACACCCTCTTTATATGCAACATCACTAAGATTTAGACCCATCCAATCCTTATTCAAACGCATCGTGTATATTACTGACAAGAAAAGGAAATTAAGAAAATAACAAAAAAAATGAAGCTATTAATAGATGAAAATAATGAAGTTAATATTAGCCACCAAAAAAAGTCCAAATTCATTGATTCTTGGATTCTAAACAATGCCCACTAAAGCATACATATTACAAGCCAATAAAAAAAAAACACAAGCATGATATTAATTATACAATCCAATGATCAAATTTAATCCATTAGAACAATATTCAACGGCATGTGAAAAATAAACATTCACAGGCAACAACTCAAAAAACACAACTCATTGGGACATTTGCCAAGCCATTAACTAGCTTCCCGTTAACTAGTTATGCCATAAAGCTACCTATTTCCCTTCAAAAAAAAAAAAAACTTAAGTTACCTATACTTCATATCACTAGAAACAGTACTAAAAAGCTAGTTATGGTCTATAAAGTACATATTTTCTTCAAAGAGTGATTCTTTTATGCGATGTAGTGTCTTTCCATCTTTTTTCTTCTTGCAACCATACATTAATTTGATGATAAACAAATCCCCAAAAAACACAAATCAACTTTGTAGATAAATATATTCTTTGCTGAAAAGCTCCTTATCTTTAACTTTTCTATGATTTCCTTCTCCATATGAATCAAACTCAATATTCAACGACCGCATCCGTGATCTTCTTATGGTTGTGGAACCCACCTTTAAATTTCTTATTTTAGTACATTATGGGGTATTTCACTATTTCTGTAAAGCACTGGATGTGGAACCCACCTATTTCTTTTTATTTCACATTTAAATATCCCATAATTACATGCTATCTTTTTGGGAAAAAATCCCTAATAGAGGACGCAAACCAAAATTCTTGCAAAGGAGCTGCAGTTCTAACACTAGCTTGAATTCACAGGCAGAATAGCATTATCAGCTTCAACTAAAAAGTTGTACTAACAGTCCTTCCATTGTTTACATTCCTTCAGAACTTTCTCAAATTTCTAAAAGTAAGCACATTGTTATAGTCTCAGATACTATATGCACCATATGACATATGCGGTCAGAGATCAAAAGGATAATCACATAAGACCCTTTTGATAGACGACCTAACACATGATGAGTGACAATAATGGTAATAACAAGAAGCTTGCCCCACAGACTTCCAGGTTCCAGACATATAACTGTATTAACTTGAACCGACACATTTGGAGAAATTTTCTAATTTGATAACTACATGTATCACATTTACATAATTAGACATCATCAACCATATACCAAATAAATCAGGTATTGCAGTCTGCAGAAGAAAGCAGCAGTACGCAAACATACTTCTTTTTGGTCGTCGAAGACATTGCTGACCCTTCTTCTACATTTTCTCTACAGGTCTCAAGGTATGCTAATATGTTGCTGTTAAATTTGGTATATAAGATCCCCTTTTCTCTGACGAAGCCATTATGGCATTAGCCATATGGCCCATGCCACGCTATTGCTTGGTGCCCCTCTTTTCCCTTTACTCTATGTTGTTTCTATTTTTGCGCATAAATTGCTGCTGTTGGTGAGAGCTCTTTGGTTGGTGGGTGTTTTTAACAATTTGGACATAGTTATTAAGTTATATGCTTTGGGTCTCCCTACGAAATCTCTGGCTGGCAAGAGATGTACTTCTTTCCTTAATATCATACTGTCAACAACTTCATTGCTGCACACCTGGTTTGTTACTTGCCAAATTTTAGTGTGAGTCCAGGGGTGGATCTATGTCTACCCAAATTTTAAAGTATGTTTTGTTATAAACCTTAGCATGAAAATTTTTGTAGCTCAATGGTGAAAGCAAGAGCTACTAGTTAGTTGGAAGTGAGTTTGAAGCAGTACGCAAACATGACCAACTGGTTTCCCCCCAAGAATGAAACTCAATATTTAACTTTTCTATGATTTCCTTCTCCATCTGAATCAAACTCAATATTCAAATGCACTCATTTACCATGTGAAATTACAGAGAGCTCTTAGTTTCGTTCTCTTCTCTACTTCGTCGTGGATCCAAATAGTTGGAATCAACCAATACATTTCCAGGTTGTTTGCCTTTGGTCAAAAACTCAACAATCAATTTAAAGGACTACATACTTGGCCTTGAAATCTACTCTAGTGGAAAGATAGAACAGGGAGCTTATAAATAGAAATTCATACTATCAATTGAACCGAATTTTGCAATATTAAACAAATCAATTTGTATTACAATTCGACATAATCATTTAAATTTCTTTCCAAACAATTGTAACCCACTCGATTCTGATAAAGCAAAGAATTGGACATGAACTAAATTGATATGTTTAAAATTCTAAATCTTCAAAATCCAAATGATTTGTATAACACTGAAATACATAAACACAAACAGTAAACACAAATTAAGGAAACATAAACACAAAATCCAAATTGCTCCACTTGTATTGATTTGTATAACACTGAAATACATAAACATACCGAATTTATGCTGCTTCCAAATCTTCAAAATCCCAATTGCTTGATTCAGTCAGAAGAAACGGGTCGCACTTAATGAATTGCTTCTCAAAGAGCTCGAATTGCTTGATTCAATCGGAAGAAACAGAGAGTCAAATACAATCAGTAAAACGCGAGAAGAAGAAAGCTAAAGATTGAAGAAATCTTTTTCTCTCTATCTATAGATTTTTCAGAATTTTTCATTGAAATTCAGAGAACGAAGTTGATTACACTGAAATACGTTAACAAAAATTAACAAAACGTACCGAATTTATGCTGCTTCCCAATCTTCAAATCCGAATTGCTTGATTCACTAACAAAAAACGAATCGCCCCTGTTGAATTGCTTGATTTAGTAACAAGAAACGAATCGCCCTTATTGAATTGCTTCTCAAAGAACTCGAAGTGCTTGATTCAATTGGAACAAACAGTGAGTCAAATACAGCGGGTGAAAAGATGAAAGCTAAAGATGGGAGAAACAGATGCTAACAAAAAGATTCAGTTTGTTTCCCAAATCTTACTCTCTCTATCCTTCGGTTTTCAGAATTTTTCATGGAAATTCAAAGAACCGCCTAATTGAGATTTGGGAGGGATGAAGTTTAATAACGACGTTTATTTTCCAAAACCAATTTCCTTTAGTATCTCAAAATTAAGAACCGCTTAGGAATTAAATCATTAATATTTTAGAGTTGCATATATAACGACCAATAAATTTTATTGTCGTTATTAAACCTCTTTTACGACGAAAATTTCATTTCATCGTTAATAAATTGTCGTTAAAGATAATATATCTAGTAGTGAATCAAGACAAAAAAAGAGGGAAAAGGAAAGGGCCTTGAAATATTCCAATAAAAAAACAAAGACAAAAAGGACTCTCTAAACACATTGTACATTTCATAGATGGCAATTCATAAAACTCCAGCAGCATGTATTGAGGAAAGGCAAGGAAGACAGATCAAAGCCTCAAGTTATCCATAAAGCAACTCCACGAGAGCTTAGAATCAACAAAATCAAACTGATATCACGAATCTACCAGCAAACTGTCAAAAGCGTAGAATCCAAGATTTCATAAATTGCCAAGTAGTCACCTTCTTAATACCCTCTTCCCTATAATCCAAGTATTTTTTTGGTATCACATAGGAATCACTAACATTATACATACCCGAAAGCGGAGAAACATCCTCGAGGTCAAGATTTTCGTAAAACCTTTAGAGATCAAAGAGCCCAACCAAGTAAAACACAGGTTACTAAGCACCATTCAAATAAGGACTATCAATCTTACTTGACTCAACACTAGCAACAACGGCTCTTCGAGATTATTATACTCTCTAACAAACTTCCAAAGATCCAAGCAAAACAAAAGGAAATTCTTGCTATAACATTTAAAACATCAGACACTAGAACTAGTAAGTTTTGGTTTTTCCTACAATGGACTATGTCAATTACAAGGCAATAACAAGAAACAAAAAGTTAAAGACCCCACCCCACCAAAGTCTCAATAAAAGTGGGAATTGTGTATGTAAATAAACAGAAACCAGCAACCAAGCAATTAACCTTACTGCTAAGTCCAAAAAGGTTACTAGTTCGTCATGGGACAAATCTTATCGATACCAAAGGAAGAAATTAAAGCAAAAATAGACTAAATTGTAGAAATAAAGGGATTAAGAAGAGAAAAGAACAGGTTTGTAATACCGAAATGTAGTATATTTAGGTTGATCATCATCATGACCATCAACTCTTTGAAACAGTTTGCATAACCATTAGAGGATGAGACCTAACAACAAGAGCAGATGAATGAAAACAGAGGATTCTCTTAGAAAGATGGAGTTTTGAAGGAAATAGAAAGCAATCAAACAATACAGGAAAACGAATTTTATAAATTCAACTATAGAAAACAAATCTAGAATAAAATCAATTACAATTACATGATTATATAAAAGAGACGTTCTAACCTTACAATTACATGTTAGTAAAGGCTTGCCGACAACAGCACAAGCGGATTTCAAAGAGAAGAAGAAACCCTCGGCGATCTGAATAAGAGAATTCAAGCTTTGTTTTCTGTGTTCAGAATTGTAGGGTTAATGCTTATTTTATTTGATAAATTTCAAAGAACCGCGCAATTGAAACTTGGGAGGGAGGGTGGACAGTAACGAAGGTTTTTTCTAAATTCCAGATTTATTTTATTATTTGTAAAGACCACTCAGAAGTCAGAACTCATTAGTTCACATATAACGACAAATAAATTTATATGTCGTTATTAGACATATTTAACGACAAAAATTCATTTTCGTCGTTAATAAATTGTCGTTAAAAAAACAATTTTTAGTAGTGTTATAAAGCTTGACCTAATGATTAAGGGTTTGACCTCATAAATTTAAGGTCACGGGATCAAAATTCACCAGGGGCATTTGGGAGTGAGGATTTTCCCCTAACCTTCCCCCTACTCTCAAATATTGACCCACAAATACCAAATCAATACTGAGCTAGTTGAAGTCTAATCGGGGTCATTTTCTTTCCAATAAAATAAGACTCTACTATTCTTACTTTTGCATTATTTTATAGAGGTAACACATGGAGCCCATGTTTCTTTGGAAAATGCAAAGTCAACAAATATTGTGTGTTCTTCTCTTCAGAACTCCATTAACTCAAAAAATCTCTCATTCAAATACCTTGATGAACCCAAACTTTGCTGAACGAAGAAGAATCTTTCCCTATGAAGCAGATTATTAAGGTACTTATTCTCTCTAACTTAGATCTTGTTTAGTTCTACTAAATATAGCGATTGACTAAACTCATTAAGATTTAAGAATCAAGTTCATATTTGTCGAACCCACTAGCTGTAGCGAGTCGCCCACCATCCGTTTTCTCTCTCGTCCCTTAATGGGCAGAAAGATCAAATAGAGAGAAGAGAAACCAGAAAAGATTAAATTTACCTGTTGACCGAAAGATACTCATATCCTTAATTTGCGATTAGTGTTAATTAACCAAATAGCATTTTAAGCTTAAAGTACTGTTCAGAACCATGCTACTCTTGGAATTTCTATGCATATGTGGATTATATGTTGGGTAATTTTCGATCAGATTTTTGTATTCTATTTATAGTACTCATGCGGTCCTAGTCTAGTTATTCCACTTAGCAAGTGATATAATTTTAGTTCGTTCTTTTCAACTTATTTTTTCTTATCTGAACGATCTCATCTGAACTTATCTGAAATTATCTGAAATTATCTGAACTTATTAGACTTTATAGAACTGAAAATAAGTTGAAAAGAACGGACCCTTAGATGGTAATTTGATTTTTGGTTAAAAGTTATTTTCTACTATATTTATACCTGTGGTAAAATGCACGGGATTGTCGGGATACCAAAAGTTCTATTAAAAGAACCAATTTATAAGTTATTGAATTTTTTTAATAATAATTCAACTCAATGAAACTTAATCAACACTAAAACAAATTATACTTATATTGGAGAGATTTTAGTCTTAAATGAAAGGAATTTCCATAGTGTATGAGTTTTATTATATAAGTACCTATTATATGTATTATTAACCCGTGAAATTAAAACTTATAATTCTATCTATTTTTCGTTGTTTTAGCCAATGTAATTACATAAAAGTTATAAAAACTTAGCTTAAATATTTTATCCAATAATATTTGACTACTGTTTCGGGTACAAGAAACACAGTAAATTTGTAGTTCGGGGGAGTCATAATCCAGCTAGGGTAGTAACCAGAAACAAGTCCAAGGTCTTCGAATTTCCGGTACCTGCAAAACCGAGCACCGTGAACTACCCCGGGGATGTTCCCGGGATCGGCTCTCCGATGCTTAAGTCAGATCTGATCTCAGAAGTCAGAGAGTAGTACAAGTAAATGCTTTGGAATGTGTGTAAAAACGTACCTGAATGATCAGATGAAAGTACTATTTATAGGTAGTACCGAGGTGATGTCAACTGGTGAAGATGATGATGTCATGAAAGCCTTTTTTTCAGTGGGCTTGACTGAAGGCCTGTACTTTCTAGCCTGAAAAGGTCCTTAGGGGTAAAATGGTAATTTTATCCCCTAAGGGTGTTTTAGTCATTTCACCGGTTAGGTGGACCATGACTAGAATAGGCCCAAACATTAGCCCCACGCTCTACGTTGTAGTTTCGGGATCATTAAGAAACTGCGATGTGGAGCAGAATGTTCTACCTTTGCTGTTGAAAACTAGACGTACCCCAAGTGGGGTTGGCCTATCAAAAATTCGAATGCCCTCTTAAAGGATCCATTGAAAATTCGAACGCCCTGCAAGGAGGGGTTCATTGAGAATTCGAACGCCCTCCAAGGAGGGGTTCTGTGAAAATTCGAACCCCCTCCAAGGAGGGGTTCTGTGAAAATTCGAACCCCCTCCAAGGAGGGGTTATGTGAAAATTCGAACACCCTCCAAGGAGGGGTTCTACGAAAATTCGAACACCCTCCAAGGAGGGGTTATGTGAAAATTCGAACACCCTCCATGGAGGGGTTCTATGAAAATTTGAACACCCTCCAAGGAGGGGTTCTACGAAAATTTGAACACCCTCCAATGAGGGGTTCTACGAAAATTCGAACACCCTCCAATGAGAGGTTCTACGAAAATTCGAACACCCTCCAATGAGGGGTTCTGTAAAAATTCAAATGCCCTCACTTGGGTGTGTTTAACAAAAGCTCAAACGCCCTCACTTAGGTGTGATAATGGAAACTCAAACACCCTCATTTGGGTGTGAGGTGGGCAAGGTTAAGGCCAATTGAGTCATATACTTATTTTGGTGTTTCGAGGTAGCCTGGTTAGGGCTACTTGAGTCCTATACTCAGTTTGCTCGAGGTGGTTGCCCTATAGAAGGGCTTTTAGTCTTATAAAATATTTCAGATTCTTCGAGTAACCTCATTTGATGCATGCTCATACTAGGGAACTCCTCATTTAGTTCGAGGTAGTTGCATACCTTGAACGAGTGACACTTTTCGTATGTCGTTGCTCGAATGACCCTTTGCTCGAATTAGCTCGGTTAGGGCTAATGAGCCTCAGGTTCATTCGAGGTTGTTGCCTTGTTGGAAGGGCTTTTTTGCTCGAGGTGGCCTGGTTAGGACTAATGAGTGTCATACTCACTTTCGCTCGAGGTGGGTGCCTTGTTGAAGGGCTTGGAGACTTCGAGGGAGCCTGGTGAGAGCGAATGAATTTTGTACTCACGTTGCTCGAAGTAGGTGCCTTGTTGAAGGGCTTTAATACTTAGAAAATATTCCATAGCATTTTGATTAAGAGATGTCCCTTGAGAAGGCTCGAGGTAGCTCTGTAAAGAAATTGTGTGTTTCTTTACAGAGTTCGAGGTAGCCCCGGTAAGGGAGGGATGATATTGCCAAAGTTGTTCGACGTAGCCCCGGTTAGGGGAGTGGAGGTGTGCCACATTTAATTCGATGTAGCGTCAATGTGAGTGACCTGTTAGGTCTAAAAGAAATTAACAACTAAATAGATGTCAAATGACCTGTTAGGTCATGTTTCATTTCATAACTTGATCATTTACAAGGCCCGTTTCGAACGGTAAGGTCGCGGCATTTTATAAATCTAAGAAAAAGCCGAAGTTCAGCATGACAGATTTCGATATCCTTTTGACCGACAAGGTCGAGGTACCATTAGCCCCTGTACGTGCCTCATTGAGCGGTTTGATGATTAAGAGACGTAACCTTCGGTCTCATTGCTTTTTGACTCAGGTTCTCTCTTCTTCTCAGTTCGACGTTCATCCCGTGGATTTTTCAGATATTTGTTCAATTTTCCCTCATCAGCGAGCTTATCTAGGGCTCTCTTCAATTCTCAACAGTTGTTGGTTGTATGACCACAATCTCGATGGTACTCGCACCATAACTTCTTATCTCTCCTAAAATTCGACGTCATGATGGGAGTGGGTTTGGGAAGCACGAACTTCTCCTTCAAGTCGAGGTATATTTCTCGTCGATTGATGTTATAACGAGTGTCATGGCCTCCGTCCGATGGCTGATGTCTCTTCAACCTATCAGGCATGCCATCCTTAAAATTCGATGGCTCATTCTTCTTCTTGGTATTTCCTTCGTCTTGCGTGGACTTGCAGATGTCCGATGCTTGAATGAACTTTTGTGCCTGCCTCATTGCATCTCCTGAGGTGAGAGTCTCTCTCATGGCAAGTTCGAACTTAAACCGCCCAGGATGGAGGCCATTCAATAAGGCCATAACGGCGACTCCATCTTGGAGGTCGGAGACCTTGAGGGACTCTTCGTTAAATCGCGTGATGTAGCGGCTTAGGCTTTCCCCTTTTTGAAACCGACATTAAGTGCACACTGGTCTTTTTGTGGCGTTTAGCCGCTATGAAGTGCTGGGAGAATAGAGCCTTAAGGGCCGAAAAGCTGGTGATGATACCACAAGGTAGGCTAGTGAACCAATTAAGGGCCAACCCTTTGAGGGTTGTCGGGAAGTACCTACACCATGTGGCCTCACAGAATGTTTACACGCTCATTTGAGCTTTGTATGCTGCCAAATGGTCAGCAGGATCAGTGGTTCCTGAGTAATGCTCAATCGAGGGAATCTTGACTTTGCCCGGATTTGGGGTTTCCATGATGTGTTGACTAAAGAGTGATTTATGTGCCACTGCTGAACCAACTCGAAAGCCTGATTTAGCTACCCCTTCGGGATTCTCAACGTGTTGTGGGATCCCGATTCTCGGCGTGTGAAGGTCAGTCACGGGGCGAGACTGTCCTATGCTTCGCGTGGCAGTTGAGTACTTCGAATTCCCTACCTGGGACTGTTCTCTTATTTTTTCAATGATTTCCCGAGCATCGAAGTTCTTACCCCTCATCTGTTTCTGCTGTATAATGTGACGAGCGTCGTCTTGACTTGACGACATGATAGATTTCCCTTTCGAAGTAGCAGGTATCATCTTCGATGGGCCAGCAGCAGCATGCTCTGCACGTTTTGGGTTTGCTACCCTTCGATAAGCCTGCGGCTGATCTAAGACTGTCCCTCGTTCAGGGGGAGTAGTCTGTTGAGTCTTGATTACTGAGACGAGTTGTTGCATGACAGTGGTCATGTGTCTTTCCATTCAGAGCTCGAGCTGTCGAAGATCCGAGTAAGTGACTGCTGGTGGAGGTTCTTTGAAAGCTGCGTCAGCTTGGCTCCCAGTGACGGGGACGTCAGTCTCGTCCTCCACGATAGCACCTCCTTGGTTCAGCAGAGTAGTCTGCGCATTCTCGGAAGTGATCTTTCGAGCAGTAGTACCGCGATTGCCTTGTCCTCGTGTCATGGTGTTCGAAAATGCAGCTGTAATGTTAGTTCCCCACAGACGGCTCCAACTGTTTCGGGTACAAGATACACAGTAAATTTGTAGTTCGGGGGAGTCCAAATCCAGCTAGGGTAATAACCAGAAACAAGTCCGAGGTCTTCGAATTTCCGGTACCTGCAAAACCGAGCACCGTGAACTACCCCGGGGATGTTCCCGGGATCGGCTCTCCGATGCTTAAGTCAGATCTGATCTCAGAAGTCAGAGAGTAGTACAAGTAAATGCTTTGGAATGTGTGTAAAAACGTACCTGAATGATCAGATGAAAGTACTATTTATAGGTAGTACTGAGGTGATGTCAACTGGTGAAGATAATGATGTCATGAAAGCCTTTTTTTAAGTGGGCTTGACTTAAGACCTGTACTATCTAGCCTGAAAAGGTCCTTAGGGGTAAAATGGAAATTTTACCCCCTAAAGGTATTTTAGTCATTTCACCGGTTAGGTGGACCATGACTGGAATGGGCCCAAACAACTACCATCCATCAATTTCTCACATGCACATTGTTTTAAGCATAACAAAACTCCATGTACAACCTAATTCTCAATGAGAGGACAAACCCTCCCAAGAGATTAAAAAACACTTCTAAGCCATAAACTTTACAAACTCTCCATCTGTTCTATATCTGTAGTACTATACTTCCTATAACAAAGAAACTATTGTAGCTTTAATCAAGCTTTTAATTTCCTTAATTACATTGTTACTATTCAAAACTTTACCTTCCCATATAGCCATATTCCTTACTCTCCAGATTATGTACACCATAGCACAGATTACAGCTTTCACAATATGTTTCCTCACATTTGAGCCTTTGTAGCTCCTTCTTATCCAAACTGCCCACTGTATAAGGGATTTTTCTTTCCATCTCAACCCAAGCCAGTCCAGCACACTAGCAAGAACCATTTTGCTGTACACACATCTGAAGAATAATAAGTGTGTATTATTTTCTGTATCAGCTCCACATATCAAGCATAGATCATATGTGCATGCAAACTCCAAAACTGACCTTTTTAGCCTTAGTTTGTCTAGGCTTGACAGCTAGCAAGATATATGAATTTGTGCTTGGGGATGATGAATCTATCTCCTATAGCATTACACCACCTAACTTCCAATGTACTATCATGAGTTGTGGCTGCTTTATATATTTTCTATATAGCCAGCCTCGATTTTCCATTGTGTCATATTCAGATCAACAAGCTGATTTTTAACTTTACAAATATATTTAACAATCAAGCTAACATTTTTAGGAGCTTGAAACTCCCACTAGTTTTTTTTAATGTAGGCTCCATGCATCCACTTCACCCATAAGTCATCTTTCATCCTGCCTATGTATGTGCTAGATAATCTTCCGAATTACAATATGGTTCCATAATTTCAAGTTTCGGACACCTAGGCTACTATACTTCCTTGGTACACACACCTCATCCCATTTAACATAACCTCCTTTACAACTACTGCTCTTCCCATGAACACAGAACAACCAAGTAAGACAACGAGTCCAGCGAGCCCCATTCATCACAACTTCAAACTCGTTGCATCATTTAGCCTCAAATACCGATCGTCCTCCAACAACCTCGTCCAGATCTGAAGGCCGGCGGGGGACGGAAACAGAGAATTCAGATCTGTGAGCTTTGCGCCAGTGATGACTACCGCCATGTTCAGACCTTCGAAAAATTTGAGGAGCCAACACCACTCGTTTCGATATGCAATGTATGTTCATATGTGAATGTGAACAAGCCACTTTTCAATACGAAGACAGCAAGAAACAAGAACACTATGAAACTTCAATTTCTGTTTGACTCTCATACAATCTAGTTTCGAAGGTTTATTTCAAAATCAAAAATAAATTCAGAAACTAGTTTTGAAGGTTTTCTTCATAAATTGCAGTTTCGTACTTTTCTTCATAATTGACTTCAGAATTTTTTGTTTGACTCTCATAGAACTCAATACCAGTGTTCAATTTATGAAGAAACCCCAAATTTCTATAGAAAAACCCAAATCAAGTATAAGAAAGCGCAAATGAACTGAAACAATTAGGAGTCGAAGAGATTTTGGTGAACAAAATCGCAAATGAATAAGTACAACAAAGAGATTTTAATACCAGTGTTCAAGTGAGAAGATTTTTTTTTTTAAAAAGTAAAGTATAGTCGGTTTTGTTGGGTTCTAGTGTATATAGATTGACAAGGTGGCAATCCGTGTACTTGGATAAGAACCAATAATATATTGGAAAAATTGCCTAGAATAATGCAACCTTTTGCCGTTCACAAATAATAATGCAATCTAAAGATTATTATGGAATAATGCAACCTTTATACCCCAATTATTTTAAATAAGTAAAAACCGGATAAAATCAATTCTAACCTGAAGAATGGGTTAAGTGGGACACGTGTCGACTTATAATTGGTTCTAATAATTGATTTATAATATAATTTACAGATAAAACAAAAAAATTTCCCACCCCCTCCCCTAACCCCACCCAGATCCGACACCCCCACCCCCAACCCTTCCCCTCTCCCCTAACCCCACCTCACCCAGATTCCGGCACCGCCACCCCCTCCCCTAACTCCACCTAGATTCGGACACCCCACCCCCTCCCCTAACTCCACCCAGATTCGGACACCCCACCCCCTCCCCTAACCCAACCCAGATCCCAACACCCCCACCCCCTCCCCTAACCCCACCCAGAATCCCGACACCCCCAGCCACTGTCGCAACCTTAGCCACCCACTGCCACCCCACCGCAATTCTGACCCCCAGCCACGTCGAAAACCACCCCTAGCCCCTAGCAGCTGTCGAATAACACCCGAAAACAACCAACCCTTCGAAAACCACTCAGCCACCCCAAAAGCAACCAACCCTCCCTCGAAAACCACGACCCCCCACGTGAAAACGACCCACCCCCACCCAAGCAACCCAGGCGCAATTTTCAGGCGAGTATTTTTCGGGAGGTTTCGGGTATTTTTCGGCGAGGAAGCTTCGATTTCTGGTGAGAGAGCTTGGTTTTCCGGGGGGTGGGGGTAGGGGTTGGGGTGGTTTAGTTTAGGTTTTCTTTTTATTGTTTATTTTTTATTTTATTTTTGGAATTTAAAGATTTAAATAAAAATTACTCATGGTTCAGGTCACCGGTCATTTGTCCTCTTTAAAATAAATGGGGTATAAAGGTTGCATTATTCTAGAATAATCTTTAGTTGCATTATTATTTGCGAACGGACAAAATGTTGCATTATTCTAGGCAATTTTTCCTAATATATTTTACGTTTTATTTAGATTTATCGTTTTGTTAAAATTTATTATTGACTGCAATTTGAATATACAATTATAGCTATTAGAATATATTATATTGGCTACAATTTCAATATAAAATTACAGCAATTAGAATACTATATTTTAGTTGCTGCAATTCTATACTACAAGTGCAGCTATTAGTTTTGTTATTGCTGCAAAAACTTGAATAGCAAAAGGAAACAGAGTGAATATAAGCATAAGAGAGATTTTCAGCTGTAATTCAAGATAAGCCAACTATGTAGAAATTCGTAAGATTAATGCTCGGACTTATGATTAGTAAATAGCAAAGTGATACCCCAAGATAAGCCCGCGATTTTTGCAAACTCATTGTTGACTTGTTGTTACCCATTACACTTTTTTGTTGAAGAATAAATAATTTTGTTCATTTATGGCTTAAAAATCGGAAAACCTGTTTATTTGTGGCTTAAAATTAGAAGAATTCGTTTTTTTGTAGCTTACAGTTATCTTTACTGATTGTAGCAATCTAGAAAATTAGAATAAAATATGATATTATACATATGAAATCAAATTTTATTTTCATGTTAAATTGTTCGTAAATGTACTATGACTTTCCAAATTGGTGAAACGCCTTAGAAACTGACACGTGGAAAATTGGCTATGATATTAACACGTGACATTTTTAACGTGTGAATGACATTTGTCTTTTTCTCGGTTTATATAGATGGATAAATTCTTTGTCCAATAATAAGTTTCCAAATTGACGAAAAAAATATCTATCAAAGTTGCTTTCCTAATTGACTCGTAATATCTTTCAATATTGGCTCATAAATCTTTGATTGCCGATTATATTGCACGTGAATCTCTAGTAAAAGTCACTCAATATTGGTACATTATATGCGTAGGCTACTATCCAAGATATCTTTCCATTTTAACTACAGGTTTGATTGTAATTAAACATTGACTCATAGGCTTTATTCAATATTGTTTTCAAATTTATCTTTTAATATTGGCTCATAGGTTACCATTATATTGTACTATCGTTATATGCAATCGATGCGTGCTACAAATATTCGAAAAAACAAAGTTTTCGGTCACAAACAAAAATTATAAAGTAGTTCACAATTTGTAATTTATTTGCACCCTCCAATTTGAAAGTGAAATAACTACCTTTTTCTATCTTGTTTTCTATCTTTCCAAGCAAGTGTGTAATTTTTTGATTTTTTAAATTCTTTTATGGTTTACCCTCTTCCCTTTTAGAATAGAAATTTAACATAAAAGGGGTAGAATTGTAATTTCATGTGGCCACCAAGTCCTCCCCCTCCCTTATAATATAGAGATAATAGAGATTTCTCTTTTAATTGTCAAATTTTTTACCTTAGTTATTTTTATAAAAATAATATCCTCTTTCTATCCATATGTACAATGCATGCGAAAGAGGACAGTGTAAGAATTTTGGAGAAACGAAATTGTATTTTCTCCAGTGAGTGTATATATTTTTTCTTTTTTTTTAGCAACTAATCGTTATATTTTAGTTATTTTATTTTTTGCCGGGTATAATTATAATGTCAAAAAATTTTAAGAGTCAAACAATATAAAAATACATAATAGAAAGTGAAAAATAAATTTTATAGAACAGATTAACAATAATGATTTGAAATTAAATGCTAAAGAAGACAAAGAATTCTACCAAAATTAATGGAAGGTCATTTAGAGCAAGAATGGGAGATGAGAGTGAAAATGAAACAAGTATAAAAATTTAGCACCCAAAAGAGATTAGTTTGAAATAAATGGCTAATATTGGAAATAAAAAATTATAAAAACTTAACTTAGCTAATTAATTGTAGGAACTTTAACTTTCTTAATTTAATTTATTTTATTTTATCTATTCTTATTTTTGGTGTCCACCCCCTCCTCTTTCCTTATAGTATAGAGATTCACGTACTATACCTTGAAATGATATAAGATTCTTTTTGGGTCAAGATTATTGTGTTTTTCATCTTGTTTTTTTACGAAAATAGAAAGAATAACAATATACTATTATGCAAATTTGATTCTTTCACCAAATTATACCATGATATATTTGAAATAATGTGTTTCTAGTTAACAGAATATGTAGTTTGAAAATAGTCTTATATATGCAAAATATTTCGATTTTTTTTTTTGAAAAGGTATAAAGAAATACTTAGAGTACACTTCTCTCAAGGGTGTACCCTAAGCTAAAATATTTCGAAATTATTTCTAAAACTTAAAATTGATGTGCATTCGATACGTATGCATATTTGCTGTGCCTTCGACACGTCTGTGTTTTTCTCGTGATACTGCCACATCATCTTATTGCTTGAACTTCTGACATGTGTCCATTTTTTTCCTCTTTTATATAGAGATATGTGAATTCGTCACAATTAGTTTAGGTTGATTGATCTAAGTTACAATGATACAAAGTAGCTAAACCTACCAAAAATTGATCTGACTCGAAAATAATGGGTCTTGAACACATCTTTTTGATCGAAACCCGATTGTATCCGAACCCGGGAACACCGTTTTTTACTCGTCCGATTGGAAAATTATTATATTTATAGCAATAACATGAAACTATGAGAATTTTATTGCTAAAAATACCTTCAACTAAGAGTGTCTGCCAAGAATGGCAATGGGTAGGGTCTGGGTCAGGTCTGATCAGACCTAGACCCAACCCCATTAATTTCTTCCAGATCCAGACCCGACCCTGACCCATTGGATCTCAAATTATCAGACCCAAACCCAAATCCTTTGGGTCTGATGGGTCCAGGGTGTCACGGTCCGAAAGTTCTGACCTCAGAACTTGCCGCACGCCCTTGCCTTCTGTGGGCAAGTGCACTAGCCTTAATGCGGAAAGGGTCTTTTGAGCCTCGTGAGGCATGAGCACTCGGTATCTGAAAGGATACTCTTGCCTATTGGTGACAAGAGCACGAGAAGAGGGTCGATCGGAGCTCTCGTGTGCACAAGGCGGGCACGAGTGGGGCCGACGACAAGATATACTTGTTTTGAGTTTGGGTGGGCGCTTTATAATAAGTGGCGGCACAAGCTCTAAGTTGGCCAACAACAACAACACAATATTATAAAGCGAACATACAACTGATAGGAGGCCTTAGTGGTGAACAAATATTTCATTCATCATCTCCCCTAAAGAGGCTTAACTTTGAGATAGTACATATTTCCAGTGAACACTGGATTACAATAACTCAATAATGGAACCTTAAGCCTATACAAGAGTGATAAAGCATAAACTAAAGTATAAGAAAGTATAAACTAAGGAAAATATATGTAAAGGCAAGTTGGATTGTAACATCCTCCCCAGTTAACACTACTAGAAAAAGGACATTTAACGACGGAAAAAGTCGTCGTTAAAAGTCCAACAACCTGTCGTTAAAACTTTTAACGACGAAAAAAACCTTGTCGTCAAGTGGTTGCAATAGGTCCCGTCGTTAATGGTTTTAACGACCATGCTCGTCGTCAATGAATGACGACGAGTCTTTCTCGTCGTCACTTATTAACGACGAGATAGGACTCGTCGTTACTTATTAACGACGAGATAGGACTCGTCGTTACTCATTAACATCGACAGTGCGACTCGTCGTTAATTATTTACGATGAAGTAAGATGTTGTCGTTATTATCTATTTTAAATGACCATGACAATAATAACGACCATATTTTCTCGTCGTTAATGATATCCCAACGATCACTATTCTTTTAAATTATCTCAATAACGGCGACAAGGTTTTGTCGTTTAACCTCATAATGTGTCCCGCTTCTAAAGTCATTTTTCTCTATGGTGTTAATAAGAAAGTAACTATCGACCTCGTGATTGGAAGATCATATTTAGAAAAGCAAAAATATTAAAAATTAAGTAATCTCTTGTATAAATAATGTGAATATTCATACACAACCTGTAGTCTAATAAAATTAATACTTATTAATAATTACATGAGTGCTAATACCTAAAATCTCAAAAATGTCTCCAACAAATGATAGAACAAAAATGCGTTAAACTAATTCCAAACAAATGCTATCTTGTTCGCTTGCCGATACCATTATCATATAGTACCTACAACAAACAAAAAAAAGAACATAAGAACATAAGTTAAATAATAATAATCAAACACTATATATGTTAGTCATTTTAATTAGAAGTTAAAATGCTATACTAAATTGTATAGAATTCTACTAAGGGCATTCCGGTTCAAATTTTTTTGGAATTTGTATAGAATTCTGCAAAGGCCATTCCGGCTCAAAAGCTTTTTTCAAATACAGTACAAGTTAGCTAGCCAACCTAAGAAATCAAAGGTTAATATACATGGAAAACACTCTACTATCAATTAGTACATACGTATTAAGGAGTCTTAACAAATTAATCACTTATGCACGCCTCCGTTTCCAAAATTTCGAAAATTTTTGGCAACACTTTCCCAACTATACGACAAACGGAAAAAATTACAAATGACAATGTTCAAATAAACCTGTAATTCACAAAAAAAATTATCCCAACACAGATTTTAATATCTCCTGTATATATTCACATCATAGTAAGTATATATTTATACTCTCTTCCCCCGCACTTCAGAGAAAACAGACGTTTATCAATCTTTACATATTTATTTCTATGCTTCCTTGCTAGATTACATCCGAGGCTTAATACGAAATTGAGCTTCAAAGAATAAACAAATTCTAATTGCACATACCTATTTGGTGCCACTCGGCATCAAAAGGAATACGAATATTAAGTTGTCTAGCCACCAATTCTTGAAAAGTCCTTAGTATAGCACATAATAAGTTACGTGACAGTCAAGCTTACACATTAATTAATTACCCAACGTACACAATTACCCAACAACAATAGTGGAGCAAGAATTCTAGCAGCACTGAATTACCTTTTATATTTACTTTACAACTCATTTAAAAGAAGGTTATTTGGTTTTATAGAAGTTCTGGCAGCCTACATTAGTTAAACTATCAGCTCATTGTTTCCAATTCATTTTTCTTGTCGAAGTTCTCCAAGTCTAAGGTATAGATAACATTCTATTGTTTAAGTTTGCACTTGAAGCACTCTAAAGGTAATTTAAATTTTCTTAAACAAAAGCGTTTAGAACATACATATTTTGTGTTATCTCGACATTCATTAGCTCATTACCTTTTTTGCGACTTCTACGGAACACTTCGATTGCATCCGATATGATCCCTTTATCAGCTCCCTACCAAAACAGATGAAGCAATTCAAAAACATAGTCCAAAAACGATCCAAAACAAACCAATAAAAAACAGATAGGGCGATTTGCATCAGAAAATAGTCCAAAATCATCTCTAACCAGAGAAAATGCAGACCCATGTATCGAATTCAAATGCAATCAATTAAACCCAGTTGAACAAGTAAGAATCCCAGTGCAATGGATTTCTAAAACCATAAAAGAGATTATTGGAAAACTTTTCCAATCACATTACAAACACTAATGCTCCCAATCATCGATCTAAAGATCATATGATTAGTTGATTACTTGTTAACATACCATAACCCCAAGTAACAATATGAGGCAATAATCCAAACCATCAGTTTTGGCAATTGCTAGAACTTCCCTTCACGTGTCCCTGTAAAACATAGAATTCAAAAGATATATGAGTACTAGGAGATAGATGTTACTAGTTCATTTTTTTGGGTTGAACTTTGGAACTGAACATATCTCATAAAGGGCAAAAGTTTGCGTTTAATATTGCTTCAACTTCTACTTTCTCCTCGTATATTATTTTGCAGTGTTAGATTCAAATTATATAATCAATTAATCAGCCAATTTGATTTCTTGCTTGGCTTTAAAAAGCCTTTAGTTCCAAGAGGCGTGAAATGGTTAGTATTTCCTTAGAAAAGCTAGTTCTTTACATAAGTTCTCAAGCTAAGCTAATTGGCTTGGCCTGCAATCGCTCCAAAGCGTCTACCATCCCCAAATTGAACAACTACCTTGGAAGCCAAAAGACTCCCGAAAGGTTCATGATACTAGTGCAGGGTTCAAGCTAAGCTAATTGCCCTGGCCTGGAATCGTTCAAGGAATTCAGTAAATAGAACACAAAACAGAAGCCAAAAGAGTACCGAAAGGTTCATGAGACTAGTGCAGCTTCTTTATGTCATGTAAGCTTCTATTTTATTATGAACTTATAGTTATTGAAAATCATAAACTACAAGACCAACAACAACAAAACAAAAACCCAAAACATAATAAACAAGAAATAAGCACAAAGAGGAAGAAGGCAGACAAAATTGGGCAAAATACATGATATAAATTACACCAATAAAAATCACAGAAAATACATAAAATAAATCGAAAGGGGAATACAGTGAAGGTCGAAGAACAACAATTTCGACGAATTAGGGTTTGATTATGGTGTAAACTCTGTTTAAAGGATTATAATCAAATCATACAAAAGAGAAAGTGACAAAAACAGAAGAATTACCAGATTTTCTTGTCAGAAGGAATGAATTACTTGATTGAGCTCCTTGATTTCAGACGAGAAGGTGAGAAGAAATTAAATGTGGCAATGGACAGTAGAGAAACGGCGAGTGTGAGGGTTCCTTGTAACCCTCAAGCTGTTTTAGCAAAAATCTTGCTGAATAAACAACCCGCCTTGAATCCCGCATTACATTTCTCTCATTAAGGACCTGGTTTTTTTTAATTATTTATTGTTTCTTTTACAAGGATTATAACGACGATATTAGGGAAAATTTCAGTATAGTTTTTTACAAGGATAACGACTATCAATAATTATTGTCATTATTGAATACTTTTAACGATACAAGTTTTATTTTGTCTTTAATAAGTTTTCGTAATAAGTGTAAATTCTAGTAGTGTAAGCTGCCGACGACCTCGTCGACTTACAATAATTACAATGTAAAAATGAAAACTCTCTATGTTGAACTTGATTGTCTTTGGCGCGCTGTTGATTGCGGGCGGATATTGGAGTCTTCTTGTTTCTGTTGGAGTCTCTGTCGATGCTGGGCGCGCTTTATTGGAAGGCTTGTTGAAGGTTGCTTCCTTCAGGTTGTGGTGTGGAGCACTCGACTTGGGTTGATTCTTCTTTGGAGTCCAGCTCTGCGGAGCTCGCCTGGGCATCTGCTTTAGTTGAGGCTTCACCCTATTTCTCTCTCGATCCTGGCTCGCTCCATTCCGGAGGTGTCTCTTTGGAGCAGTTCTTGGCGTCTTACCCAACAGAACCTGACTTGAGCAAGACCCTTGTTTCAAGTTTCTGCTGCAAGAGGGTGTCTTTGATGATGCCTTTCTTTGTGGCCTCATGTCTCGCAAAGTGTTGTCTCGGATGCAAGCTTGTCTCTTTAATGTTGCCTTTACTTGAGGTTTCATCACTCGCATTGCCGAGCACTGTTGAACTTCTTCTTGGGGTACATATCTCATTGAACCCATTCTATAGATGGCCCCATCTGTCTCGGTGGCTCATCCTCATTGTCGGACTCACCCGTCTCATCTGGTGCTTCATCGACACACATAGCGGCTACTCTGCGCTGAATCTTGTCGATCTTCCCTTTGTGCTCGCACTCCCACAACCGATGTGGGCCTCGACATAATATGCAGCTCAATGTCATAATATTTACCGAGGGTGTGCTGGACCTAGATTCTCTTCTGGTTTGGGGAGAGGGTGATCCTTGCTTTTGGGAGCCGTCTCCCCCACTTGTTCTCTTGAATCCCCCGATAGAGTTGGACGTCCCACGCGAGCCATTTCTTGGGCTCTTTGGGGAGCTCGAAGTCGGGACCTCTGAGCGAGTATCTGGGCTTATTCAATCTTCGTCTTCACGGGTGTCCATCCCGAAAGAGTAGTCTACTAGTCGTTCTGCAGCAGTTATGGTGGCCGACAGTGTATCAACCTTCTGCCTCATAATCTCACGGTGCGCCCGTTCTTTCAACCCATTAACAAAGTTAACCAACCGATCTTTTTCATGCATCGATTGAATGTCAAACATGCATGGTGAATATTCCTTCACAAAATTGTGGATGGTGCCCGTGTGATGGATCTCCTTCAATCTCTAGCGAGCAGTAAACTCGGTGTTCTCAGGGTAGAATTGTTCTTCGAGTTCCTTCTTTGAACTCTTCCCATGTATCTATTTTGATACTTCCAGCTTCGATCTCGACGTGCTTGGTGCGCCACCAAAGCATGGCATCATCCGTCAAGTGCATGACAACAGTATCTAGCTTTTGGACGTCCTTCAGCTGGACGATTTTGAAGTACTACTCCATGTCGAAGAGGAAGTTTTCCACCTCTTTTGCCTCTCTTGTGCCACTGTAGTCGTGAGGTTCAGGAGGCTTGATCCTTGAAGCTCCTATACCCACATTGCTTCTACCTACAACGCGTAGTAAGGTCTCGCACTTCTCTAGTGCTTCTTCCTCTTGCGCTTGTGTGCAATTCAATTGCTCGCGGAGCTCATCTTTTTCTCTCGACAAAGCATCGACGGTTGTCTCTAGCCCATCGATTTGATTTGCTTGCCCGATCACAATTTCTTCGAGCTGACTCCATGTCGCGGCAGTCCCCTCTAGTACTGCCAATCTTTCCATTACTGACTCCATCTTGGGTCACTCTATGCCTTCGTAAACCTGGCTCTGATACCATCTGTCACGGTCCGAAAGTTCTGACCTCGGAACGTGCGGCACGCCCTTGCCTTATGTGGGCAAGTGCACTAGCCTTAATGCGGAAAGGATCTTTTGAGCCTCGTGAGGCACGAGCAATCGGTATCTGAAAGGATACTCTTGCCTATTGGCGACAAGAGCACGAGAAGTGGGTCGATCGGGGCGCTCGTGTGCACAAGACGGGCACGAGCGGGGCCGACGACGAGATGTACCTGTTTTGAGTTTGGGTGGGCGCTTTATAATAAGTGGCGTAACAAGCTCTAAGTTGGCTAACAACAACAACACAATATTATAAAGCAAGCATACAACTGATAGGAGGCCTTAGTGGTGAACAAACATTTCATTCATCATCTCCCCCTAAAGAGGCTTAGGTTTAAGATAGTACATATTTCCAGTGAACACTGGATTTACAGTAACTCAATAATGGAACCTTAAGCCTATACAAGAGTGCTAAAACATAAAGTAATTAAAGCATAAGAAAGCATAAACTAAGGAAAATACATGTAAAGGGAGGTTGGATTGTAACACAGGGTCCTTAGTGGGTCCTTTTGAATTTCAAGTTTAATAACATTTTGAGATCTAATAAGTTTATTTCGCCTATTTTATTGGTTTATGTGACCATGGTTAAGGTTTGTTTCGAAACAATTAACATAATATAGCTCATAAAATCTTAAAAATGTTTCAACTTACATCATTACATGTCTTAAAATGTAGTTACAACTATTCATAAAGTCGTAATTTACAACTTAATTTTTTTTTGAATTTTTTATTATAAATGGGTCTGTGGGTAGGGTCTGGATCGGGTCTGAGTTAATATATTTGGACTCGGACTGAGACCCGCCTGATAACCTCTAGACCCAGACCCGACCCAGACCCATTGGGTATAAAAAAGTTAAACCCAGGCCCTTAAAAATGGGTCTGTGGGTCTGGGTCTGGACCGGATCCAAGACCCATTACCATCCCTAGTGTCGGTTTTCAAAAATGATTTTTGTTAAATGTGGACGTAATTTATATTTAGTTATAAATGACTCTACTTATTATAACTTACTATTTCAAACGTATACTCCGTATAATTTATTGCATATATGACCAAAAAACTAAATAAAAGAATAACAAATTCAAATTCCTTAATCCGTTGCATCGACTTGAAACCTAACACATTGGACCTTGAACAAGATTTATTTGGCCCGAACCTCCGACCCATTTGACAAGTGTATTACAACCTACTAGAAAAGTATTAAGAGTATAAATCGATGATTTATGAACTAACTAAATGAAGTACACAATAACGCATATAGTCATATGCAAATTACAAGTGTATTTAGCCTCATATATGAATGTATCTAATTATAAACAAAAAAAGTTAAAGTATTCAATAATAAACTTTGTTAACAATTTTAACATAAACATCAATCAATATACCAAATTACTAAGGGCCCGTTCGGAATCACTGTGGTTTTCTGTTTTTGATTTTTTGATTTTCAAATTCATATGATATATTTCCTATAATGAATAAAATATTAGTCAAATTTATTGAGAACATGATGTTTTTGAGAACTGACAACTAAAAAGTGAAAACCACTTTTTCTGATTTCGTGTTTTTGGTTTTTAGTTTTTGAAAAAACTGAAAAGTGAAAACAAAAAACGATAACGAACAGGCCCTAAGTTAGCTTACCTCAATGGTCAATTAATTACTTGCTAACTGAAAAACAGTTTTTATCATACAAAAAAGGGGGAAAGAAACAAAAAATGGGAAAAGAAACTTAGGGCTTGAAAAGTTGACTTGTGAGGATGAGTGAGCAGTTGTGAGGAGATTAGGGTAAGGGATTCGATCCCGCGTCATCCTTCAACTCAAGAGCTTTGGTGAACGGACCAAAACCAGCGCTGCTTCCTTGCGGTTTAGTGACATGATTTCGCACGCCGAATGATAACTTGTTGCTTTCTTTAGAAAATAAATTTTTTTCGGTTTTTCTTTTTAAAACACTGGGTTCTGAACCCAGTGAACTTGTAGTAAATCCGCCCCTGTATTAAGGGGTAATAAACGTCAAACGTAGAAAAACTAAGGTTTTTAGAGGTGATGATAGAGGAGATAAAGTGGTGGTGGAGAGGATAATGTGGCGTTGGTAGGAGGTAAATGAAAGAAAGAGGGGGAACTATTACCCTCATTATGGGGGTAATATATACCCACCACCACACCTAGGTAACTATTACCCTCATTTGAAGGGTAATAGTTCCCCTCTTTCTTTTATTTACCTCCTACCAACACCACATCATCCTCTCCACCACCACTTTTCACCTCTAAAAGCCTTAGTTTTTTTTATTACCCCTCTAAACAATCCTATCTACAAACTTGCCTCAATCCTAATCTTGTTCCAAATAAATATCGTTTGTGTTTAGGAAATTCTAAAGATTGATCCTATGCTCCCCCCTTCCAACGAGGATCCTTGTTGATATTGGGTATCGATGAGGTCTTGGCCTAGTGGTTAAGATTGAGGTCTTGCAGACAATAGGTTAAAGGTTCTAATTCCCTACCCCATTTGTAATATATACTTCCCTTATGGCTCATTCGCATTGAAAAATCAAAACCATATTGGTTCAACATACCACATATAATTAAAAATCTTACATGATCAATTTTTTGGTTGGTTTACAATGGCGGATCTATGTTGTAGTGAGTGGGATCACTTGGCCCCACTTAAATTGAGAAAATTGCGAAATTTTGCCTAAACTTTTTGTGTTTTTTGAAAATATCTTTCAAAACTAACTATTTGAAACCGATAAAATTTAATAATTAGGATTTGATCCCACTAAATAGTTTTTCTGGATCCGTCACTGGTTGGTTAAAACCATAATGGTTTAAGTTAAAAGTTATATTGGTTTTACCATGATCTATCAGAAGTATACAATGTAGAGCTGTCAAAAATTTACACGACATGACAACAAGACACGAACCGAATACGAAATATGTGGGTTAGTGCTGAGCATTCTTGACACATATACTTAAACGGGTCAACACGAATTTAACCGTTTAATAAATAGGTCGAGTTAGTTTTGAGATTTTCAACACGAAACTGAAACGATTTTACCCGTTTAATTAAAAAAATAGATTTTATAAAATTATAGTATGATATGAAGGTAACAAATAGAAATTTTGTAATTCATTCTTTAAATTCCAATATGAGAAAAGGTTAGTGGTTAGCCAAACATGAATTCATACAATGATAGAACAAAGTTAGGCATGAAAAAATATTTTATCATTATAATGTTCTAAATTGTATGGCTTAAACGGGTTAAGTGGGTTGACACGGCTAACAGTTTAATTAAACAGGTCGGGTTAGTGTCAAGGGTCTTTGACAAGATTGGTTAAATAGGTCGGGTTAGTTTCAAGGATTTTCGACACGTTTATTTTTAACAAACACAAAGTTGACACGACAAGTCTAATACAATGTATTCCAAGACTTAGTCCTAAAGTTAAATAATTGAATAATAACAATATTTGGAAAGATCAGGGGCATAATTAGCCCACTTCCACACTAGTAATTGTAATTTTGTAAAGGTTGGAATATGAATTCTCCACAGTATATTTTGTCAGAAGAATAGTGCAAGGGAAGGCTTCTTCTCTTGCCCTTCTCTTGCTCCTTTTAGGCCTTGACGAATGCTTAACAATTCTGCATGTACGGAATTGATAGCAAACGTTGTATTTTCGAAGCCTTGGACCCATTGCCCGTACTCAGTTCTAATTTTCTAATGACCCCTGCTAGACTTGCTTTAATCTGTAAATGTTCGAGAAAAACGCAGCAACATTGATGATCACACTAGATGCACCAACATTACATATTTATATCTCTGACTAGTTGCATGTTTGATGCCTTGCCATTTTATTAATGCCACTGAGCTACCTTATAAGTGCTAACTGCTTGTGTTATAGCAGATATAAAACTGAATCCCCCTCATCAAGAGATTTAGCTCGTAATTATAGAATTCACGAATGGCACCCGCCATCGTTGAAGAGGCAGAGAAACTGTGGGAAATTTGGAATATCCGTATTTGCATCCTTCTAAGCTTCTCCATTCAGGTTTGCTTAACTTTTCTTGCACCTATGAGGAAACGCCACAAAAAGATAAGCTTTTTCATATGGTCATTATACTTGTTAGCTGATACAGTTGCACTCTACACCATTGGTTCGATCTCTAGTAGCTCCGCCACAACAACAACAGAAGATATCTATGTCTTCTGGTCACCTTTCTTATTACTCCACCTTGGTGGGCCCGACACAATTACTGCTCTGGCTCTCGAGGATAACGAGCTTTGGCTCCGGCATCTCCTCCAACTCGCTACTCAGTCAGCAGGCACCATATACCTTTTCTACAAAGCATTCCGGAGCAAGTCCAGGAATGATCTTTTAATTCCTGCAGTTATTATGTATGTCAATGGATGTGTCAAGTACCTTGAAAGGACAACCTCTCTGTACTTGGCTAGTATGGACACCTACCGAGAATCCCTTATCGGAAAACCTAATGCAGGTCCAAACTATGCAGCCCTTATGGAAGAGTATTCTTCTAGAAAAGCCGCTAATATCCCAGTAGAGATCAAGCCCCACTTTAAAACGGATGCTCACCATAGCACTAGTACTTCATTGGATAGTGATTGTATTAACACTACTAGTCAATTGGATACTGACTGTGAGATGGGCACTGTAGATAATGGGGCTCGGCCTAAGGAGATGGAGTTGGTAAAGCAAGCGCATGATCTGTATCTTAAATTTAGAGGCCTTGTAGCGGATACCATGTTAACCTTCGAAGAGCGTAAGAAAAGCCGCGAGTTCTTCTTAGGTAAAATTGAAAACGGAAAGAAAGCATTTAAAATCGTACAAATAGAGCTGAATTTCTTGTACGATGTGTTCTATACCAAGGTGAATACGTTACAGAAAGCACGTGGAACCACTCGTGTATTTTCCTTTGTTTCTCTCACCACGTCAGGCTTGTTATTCTACTTCATGAATATGCATAACTATCGAAATTTAGACTTGTACATCACTTATGTGTTGTTAGGAGGTGCTATAATCATGGAAGTGATAGCTATCTTTATGCTCTCTTTCTGTGATTGGGCTGTTGTTGCTGCAGTTGAAAGTGCAAACCGATGGTGCAAGGCTCCATTCTCTACCACTTTACTAGAGTTTTGGTTAAGGCACCGTCCTCGAAGATGGTCACAAAATATATCACAGTATGACTTGCTTTACTATTGTCTAAACGACTATTCTTCCCTCGTGAATATCTTACTTTTCAAGAGCATCAAAGATGTGGCAGAAGAGTTATTATACGTTTCTAGAAATGATTTTGATGAGGATATAGGAAACCTTATCTTTATGGAGTTGAAGAGTAAAGCTACATCTGCTGAAACTACAGAGGATGCAAAGAAGGCTTGTGAAGCTAGAGGAGATCTTGTTTTATTTCCCGAGTTTGCTGTTTACTCCAATATCTTACGCCCATGGACCTTAGGATCTGACTATGATGAGAGTCTTCTCTTATGGCACATTGCAACAAACTTGTGCATTTTGAATCATCCTAGAAAACTTCATCGTGAAAGAACACTTAAGTTCCGAAGATATAGCAAGATACTTGGAGACTACATGATGTATCTCTTAATCATGAAACCTTCCATAACTTCTTCAGTAGCAGGAATAGCACAAGTTCGATTTCAGGACACATGTGAAGAAGCGAAAAAGTTTATACGTAGGAAACTACCCCGAGATGAGATTGGGAAGCTGGCAAAAATCAAGCGATTTTTCAAGTGTATAATTGGATTGGTTGGGCGATTGTTACTGTGGCCTTTCTATAAAATGAGGAATGTGATCAAATATTGCAGTTGTGGCAGAAAGCAAGCTCAAACTCAAACTCCTGAGGGTCAAAGGAAAATGGAATCAAAGGTCGATGATAGTAGGCTTCCACAACTTTGTAGGAGGATTCTTGATGTGAACACAGAATGGAAGCCAATCGAGGTGAAAGGTGACAGGAGCAAATCAGTTCTGTTTGATGCGTGCAGGTTGGCGAAGGCATTGATTGAAATTGGGGAGAAGCATGGCGAGGATAAACAATGGGAGGTGACTTTTAAGGTATGGGTAGAGCTGTTATGCTACGCTGCTAGCCGTAGCAAACCCACTGCTCATGTTGCTCAACTGAGGGAGGGTGGAGAGCTCATTACATTGGTTTGGTTATTGATGGCTCATTTCGGATTAGGGGAGCAATTTCGTATTAATAAAGGTACTGGGTGGGCAAAACTTATTGTTAGAAAATGATTAAGCTAATTCAAACAATACTCCAATCATTGGAGTCCAATGTATTATCTAATTTATTTGTAATATGCACTTGACCCTTGATCAGTTAAGAGTTTTCTTTTAGGCTCCGTTTGTTTTGGTGGAAAACCATTTTCTTAGAAAATGATTTTCTCCATCTTTCATTTTCCTTTGTTTGTTTGGGCAAGGGGTGGAAAACAATTTTCCTAAAGGTGGAAAATGCTCTTAGAAGAGGAAAACCAATTTCCTTTTGTGAACAAGGTATGCCACATTTTCCTCTCCACTCCTTACTCCTCTTGATTCTTTCCTTCTCATCTTTCCTTCTCTTACCTTTTCTCCCTAAGTTTGCCTCTATTCAAACAAACAAAGGAAAACTTTTTCTAAAATCATATTTTCCATTGAATATTATTTTCCTTGAAAAGTGATTTTCCATGAAAATTGTTTTCCATTAAAACAAACGGACCCTTAAATTAGACGTATTTGTTGTCTATAATGGAATAAGATCACAACTATTCAACCTTGTAAGTCATTTTTTAAGAGAAGAAAATTTTGTGAGGAGAGACCTCTTAAAACATTTTGGTTGTGAAGAGGTACTCATAATGAAATACTACTTTAAACATAGAGAGTTTTACGCCTCTAATTTTATTTAAGTTAAAACATAGAGAATTTTGTGAACAACTACCTAATAATGAAATACTACCTCCGTTCTATATGTATTGCAACATAAAGAGTTTTACGCCTCCCAACGCACTACTTTAAACGCTAATATCTCTAATTTTATTTAAGTAAAAATTATAAAAAGTTGAAATTAATTAAGCATATATCGAGACGAATCTAACAAGATCCTACATGACTATATTTATCCTTATGTATAAATCACAAAAGAAGGTCAAAAGAGAGTGTATGAATAGTGCAAAATGTCAAAGGTTGCAATACATTTGGAACGGAGGTGATATATTTGTTATTTAGGATCCAAACTTCATTTTTCGGCGGCAAAGTCAACTGTCTGCCACTGAATTCACTCTCCAAAAATACCGTTTCTCATCTTTCACGTAGAACCCTCCTCCCCCTGGTTCATCGCCATTCATAGACACAAATTGCAGATCAAATTTTCGAAACCATGGCATTTAGGTTAATTGATTTCAATTGGGTTTTTGTGCTTATTTTCGGATAAGATGATAAGGGTTGATCCAGTCAACCATTAGCTGTTATATTTTACATATCTTTTGTATCTTATTCACTTAGCTGTAATTATCTTTACCTATAATATCTACTTGTATCTCTCCTCTAGTTGTTATCTCTTGTAATCTTCATTATTCTGTGACCTAGTTTGTTAGCCTAACCATGTATAAATTCAGCATTATTATTGTTAATAAAATATACTTTTCCCAATTTCATACGGTATCACAGCAAGGTTACTTCACACGCCATTTTTTTTTCTCCCTTCTTCTTCCTCGAGCTTTTCTTCTTAAGCATCAATGGCTTCCGACCTTCATTCTCTCTCTAATATTAATGAACCCTCTAAATCTCTCACTGTCATGAATGTTCAATCTGTCCAAAAGCTCACTCCCTCAAACTACATCATTTGGCGTGCTCAACTCGAGGCCTTACTCATCGGCTACGACCTTCATCAATTTATCGATGGCTCATCTAACCCACCCCCTACTAAAATCACCAATGACGAAGCTGTTTCTACTCTCGATCCCCCTCACGTCACGTGGGTTCGCCAAGACAAACTTCTCTTCGGTGCTCTTGCCGGAACTCTTTCCCCTTCTCTTGGTCCTCTTATCTCTCGTGCTCGATCCTCTAAAGAAGCATGGGATATTCTTGCCCACACCTACGCCAAACCATCCCGTGGTCATATCAAGCAACTCAAATATCAACTCCGTAACCTATCCAAAGGCCCTTCCTCCATTGAAGATTATATGAACAAAACCCGTCGTCTTGTTGACGAACTTGCCTTACTCGGCACCCCTCTTGATGTTGAAGACATCACTGATCATGTTCTTCATGGTCTTGGTGATGAATATCACCCACTCATTAAGGCCGTCAATGCTCGTGAAACTCCAATCTCCTTTGATGAACTTCATGAAAAATTAATTCGTGAAGAAATGGAGCTTGACGCTGCCGCACCCACTCCTCATTCTCACTTCCCGGCCACCGCCAATCCCACCTCTTCACGCCATCAGTATCACCGCCCCTCTCCAAACACCAAACCTCCATCTTCTTATTCTTCCCAACCCAATCAAAACCCACGCAATCCCTTTAAGGGTCACTGTTAATGGTGTAATGTTCAAGGGCACACCCTCACTTATTGTCCCACCTTTAAATCCCTCCATCCTGCCATTCGTCCTCCACCACGTTCCTCGTCAACCCACTTCGATACCTCAAGTCAATGCTGTCGTTCTTCCCTCCGCTGCTCCTATTCCCTCTTCTCCTTGGCTTTTGGATAGCGGCGCTTCTCACCATGTCACTTCCGACCTCTCTAATCTCTCCCTACACTACCCCTATGATGGCTCAGATGAAATAGTTATTGGTGACGGCTCCGGTCTTCCAATCTCTCATACTGGTTCTACTCTTCTCTCCACCTCCTCTCACTCTCTATCTCTTTCTAATGTTCTATGTGTCCCGTTAATGCATAAAAACATTATTTCCATCTCACAGCTTTGTCATGATAATAATGTTAATGTTGTCTTCTCACCCACTTCCTTTTCTGTTAAGGACTCGCTGACGGGGGCGACTCTTCTCACCGGCCCAACTAAGGATGGAGTCTATCATTGGCCTAGCTCCACTCCACAAGCTCACTCCACCACCATCAATTCCATTGATTGGCATCACCGCCTAGGCCATCCATCTCTTAGCATTTTAAATATGTTATTTATGCATCTCAAAATTCCTAAATGTTTGGATTTATCTTGTAATTCCTGCCACATTAATAAAAGTCACAAGTTGCCTTTTGGTGACTCCTCCCTTACTACTACTTTGCCCCTTCAAATTGTTTTTAGTGACCTATGGTCATCCCCCGTTTCTTCATATTATGGACTTAAGTATTATGTAATCTTTGTTGATCACTTCACTAAATTCATCTGGCTTTACCCCCTCAAAAACAAATCTGACACAGTTGACGTTTTCATTTGATTTAAAGCCTTAGTCGAAAAACGCTTCAGTCGTCCCATACTCACTCTTTACTCTGACAATGGTGGTGAATTTATCAAACTTGCTTCTTTTCTCTCCTTTAATGGCATTTCACACCACACACACCCGAGCATAATGGGTATGCCGAGCGCCGACATCGTCATATCGTTGAAACCGGTCTCGCTCTACTTTCCCATGCCTCCCTTCCTCTCAAATATTGGCCTCACGCCTTTCAAACAGCCGTATATCTTATTAATCGAATGCCTACTCCCACTCTCTCAAATAATTCTCCCTATTTCACTCTTTTCGGCACCCCTCCTAAATACCATCATCTACGCAACTTCGGTTGCTTATGCTACCCATGGCTACGTCCTTACAACTCTCACAAACTCCAGCCTCGCTCTCTTCCTTGTACCTTCATTGGGTACTCACCAACTCAGCATTCTTATCTTTGTCTTGACCCACACACTCACCGTGTCTACTCCTCTCGGCATGTCAAATTTGTCGAACATCACTACCCATTCACTACTGCATCTGCCAAACCGCCCTCCCCCACTCCCTCCGACACTGACCAATGGTGTTCCTTCTCTTGTCCGCTCTTACCACCCCCTCATTTTTTTCCTCCTCCTCTTCCCATTCCTACTCCTAACCCAGCTCCCCCCTCACCTCCTCAGTCCGTCCCTTCCTCACCACTCGCCTCCGCTCCCTCCCCCCTGCAGCTCCACCCCCCCGCCCCTTGCTGTCCCACCTCGTCCTCCACGACAAAAACGCTCCTCCTCCTCCCAACCTCCTCAACCTCACTCTCATGGCACTCGTGCATCTCACAATATATTCAAACCCATCGACAAACTGAACCTCTCAGCCCAACTCTGTCCTGTCGAACCCACTACTGTCAAAGAAGCCCTCACACACCCCGTATGGCGTGACGCCATGCACACTCAATATCAAGCTATGCTAAATAATCATACGTGGGAACTCGTACCACGTCATCCCTCTCAAAACTTAGTCGGGTGCAAATGGGTCTTTCGTACGAAATACAAACCTAATGGTTCCATTGATAAGCATAAAGCTCGGCTTGTTGCCAAGGGTTTTCACCAACGCCCCGGGCTTGATTACATCGAAACCTTTAGCCCCGTTATCAAACTCTCCACTGTCCGTCTTATACTTAGTCTTGCTGTCACTCAAGATTGGCCCCTTCGCCAACTTGACATCAATGATGCCTTCTTACAAGGCACCCTTACTGAGGACGTATACATGGTCCAACCCCCGGGTTTCAAAAATCCCGAGCATCCTGACTATGTGTGCCATCTTAAGAAAGCACTCTATGGCTTGAAACAAGCTCCCCGTGCTTGGTACAAAGAGCTACGCTCCTATCTCCTTAGCGTTGGTTTATCAACGCCGTCTCCGACACCTCTCCTTTCTTCACCAAATCCACTTCTCACCCCATCTATGTCCTTGTGTACGTTGATGACATTATCATCACCGGACCAAATGTTGCTCATGTCTCCTCCTTCATCTCTTCACTCGCCCTACGTTTTTCCCTCAAAGACCTCGGCACCCTTACTTACTTCCTCGGGGTCGAAGTTCAACCGTGTGCTACTGGCATATTCTTAAATCAACGAAAATATATCCTTGACTTGCTAGCTCGTGCCTCCATGCTCGATGCCAAGCCCGTCACTACCCCTATGGAAACAAACACCCCTCTCACTCTTCACTCAGGCACTCTCTTGGACAATCCCACTGACTATCGAACGCTAGTGGGTAGTCTCCAATACTTAAATCTCACTCATCCCGACATCGCCTTTGCCGTCAACCGCCTCTCTCAATTCATGCACCGCCCCACTTCAACCCATTGGCAAGCCCTAAAACGTGTCCTCCGCTATCTCAATGGCACCCTCGATCATAGTCTCACCTTCCACTGTGAATCCCCCATGACACTCCATGCCTTCTCGGATGCGGATTGGGCCGGCGATCGTGATGACTATATCTCTACAGGGGCTTATATTGTTTACTTAGGTAAAAATCCCATCTCTTGGAGTTCGAAAAAGCAAAGGTCTGTTGCACGTTCGTCTACCGAAGCCGAATACCGCTCAGTCGCTCAAACGGCTGCGGAGCTGGTCTCCCTCCTAAATGTGCTTCATGAGCTTGGTCTTTCGGGTATCACTAAACCCGTCATTTATTGTGACAATGTTGGTGCTACTCGGCTTAGTGCCAATCCTGTTGTCCAGTCACGCATGAAGCATCTTGGTGTAGACTACCATTTCATACGTGAAAAGGTCCAACATGGAATCCTACGGGTGGTGTCTGTTGCCCAAGATGATCAGTTAGCAGATGCCCTCACCAAACCGCTGCCGCGTCCTCGCTTACAAATGTTACTGTCCAGGATCGGTCTTTCCCTACGGTCGTCCGTCTTGCGGGGTCGTGATAAGGGTTGATCCAGTCAACCATTAGCTGTTATATTTTACATATCTTTTGTATCTTATTCACTTAGCTGTAATTATCTTTACCTATAATATCTCCTTGTAATCTTCATTATTCTGTGACCTAGTTTGTTAGCCTAACCATGTATAAATTCAGCATTATTATTGTTAATAAAATATACTTTTCCCAAGTTCATATAAGAGTCAGATATTTGTGCATTTTGTTGCGTGTAGACGTGTAGTTTCTCGGATTGAAGCACAGAGTGATAAGTTTTTGCAACAAAGAATCAGGGGGGTAATTTTTTAATTTTTTAATTCCATTTTGCTTTCTGGATCTCGCTGTTGATTTCATTTGGAGTGTAGCTTTTGGTTTTGAGATATGGTTTTCTTCAGAATTTGATCAACAATGGCGGGTCTCGATGTGTTGGCTCTGGGTCGGTGGTGGGTTTTAGCTCCGTTGTTAAAGAGAAAGAATGTGGAATTTTAGGCGTAGTTTAATTGAAAGGTGCTGGATTGTTTTTATAATGGGTATTTTTAGCTTAACGTAATTTGCTGATTAATTTTACTACTAGTTGAATAGAGTGATCAGTTAAGGTACTCGTAGAGGGAAATTGATAGTGTGGATATAATCAATAATTTTAGTATTGAAGGAGTTAAATGAAGTTGCTGAGTAAAAAAAGGAAGGGAGAGGAGGAGTTAATCAATCGGGGGAAGGTATTTGTCATCAATAGTGACTCTTATGTGACGAGGAAGATGAAGAAATAGGGGATGGGGTGGAGAGTCTGCGTGAAAGATGAATGAAACAGGGGATGGGGTGAGTTAAGAAAGAATCGTTTTCTCGGAGAGTGAGGCTCACACACCTCTATTAGAATAGAAAGAGTGAAGTCAATGTCGGAAAGTTGACTTTGTTGTCGCAAAATGAAGTCCGGGTTCTAAATAACAAATATATTTCATTATTAGGTAGTTGTTCATCAAAGGGTAGATCCTACACTCGAGAGTACGATGCGCATGGTACTCTCGAATGTACATTAGGAGCATTTAAATATACATCAGTTCAAATTCAAAAAACAATTGCCCTCACAAATATTTAAGATGTTTATTTATTTCAAGTTATTGTTCATTCACAAACTGAATATGTTCATTTACGGATATCAAATGTACAACAGAAAACTTAATTTTTTCCAAAAATCACTTATATTCACCGTTTACATTCAAAAATTTTCAAATTCAAATTTTTGCTAAAAAGGCGGGAATGTACATCAAAAGCATTTAAATGTACATCAGTTCAAATACTGATGTACATTTAAATGCTTTTGATATACATTCCCGCTTTTTTGGCAACAATTTAAATTTTGAATGTACATGGTGATTATAAGTGATTTTTGAGCGGGAATGAACTGATGTACATTAAAATGCTTCCAATGTACATTCACGCCTTTTGTCAAAAATTTGAATTTGAAAATTTTTAATGAAAATGGTGAGTACAAGTGATTTTTGAGCAGGAATGTACATTGGAATCATTTAAATGTACATCAGTTCAAATTCAAAAATCAATTCAAATTCAAAAATTGATTTTTGAACTGATGTACATTTAAATGGTTCTAATGTACATTCCCGCCTTTTGTCAAAATTTTGCATTTGAAAATTTTTGAATGAAAATGATAAGTACAAGTGATTTTTGAAAAAAATTAAGTTGGTTTTGTAATGTACATTTGATATTCGTAAATGAACATATAAAGTACGTGAATGAACAATAACATCAAATAAATGAACATCTTAAATACTGGGGACAATAGTTTTTTGAATTTGAACTGATGTACATTTAAATGCTCGTAATGTACATCGAGAGTACCATGCGCATCATACTCTCGAGTGTAGGATCTAATTTACGGTTGTTCATAATTAATTTTTTTGTGGGTACCTGCTCACAACCAAGATATTTTAAAAGTCCCTTCTCACAAAAAGTTTTTAAAAGAAAGTTCGGAAAACTACCTGTTATGACATTTTGTAACAATGGGTGCAACGGTTGCTGCAGTCAGCAGTCAGCAGTCGCAATGCGGGTTCTACGGAAGTCTCACAAAGATAAATGAAGGGAATGCAAAAAGAGAGGTAAGAGGAAAAGAATTATAAACATAAACCAGAGATCTGGAAGGAAGTCAGGAACAAGTAAAAAATAGAAAGAAAATTGGAGGATCGACCAAAAGAGATTTTGCAAGGTATATTAGTAAATGTTTAGTATGTAGTGATGTAATGCCATTAATTCAAATCGTCTAACATGAAAGATAATAGACAAAGAAATCAATCCAAATCTAGGATTGATTTAAATCTGGACAGCAAGATTAATAGGTGCACCACAAATCAAAAGCCCCTTGCATAAAAGATGGAACAATGCCGTTCAGCTAGAAAATTACGAAGTAAATCAGTTTGCACAACGTAATTTCTGATAAACTAAGGAAAATTGATGCAGTAACATACTTATTACATCTGCCAGATTTGTCACAGTGTCAGAATTATAAATTTCTAGTTCCGAAACAAGCGATTCAGTTATTTCCTTGAAAGGCTTAACTTTTCAAGACTATAACATCGCTAAACTGTTCATCTTCCAACCATGTCTCCAAAGCATTGCATCCCTGCAGATCAACAAGCATGAGATTGATCAACCCATCCATTTCAGGCAATGACTGCAATGATTCACACCCTCTCAATATAAGCTTCCGCAAGTTCTTCAAACCCGAAAGTGGTGGCAGAGTTTTAATTCTAGTGTTCGAAAGGGAGAGTTCTTGAAGGGATTCCATCTCTTGAAAAGAAGCATTGATTTTCTCCAACCGAATGGCATCTGAAACATCTAGCAGATGAAGCTTTTTCGCACCTTCAATAATTGGTAACTCTAAAAGCTGACAACAACCCTTTAAGCAAAGATAAACGAGTTTGCTAGCGTTCTTCAACGGAGGAATTTCACGAATCATAGTGCTCGAAAGATCAAGTAAGTTTTCTCAAAGAATCACCACTTGGGAGGTTTGCCTCTGTGAAATCATCCAGCTGGGTACTCCCTCAGGCGTCAATGACTTTAAGTTTTGTCAACGCCGTCAATGGTGTGAGTTTACTTAACAGTGGTCTTACTAAAAGGTGAGTCAAGTTGTCGAGTCTCTCGAGGCTTGGTAACTTGTTGATATTAGTCTCTGAAAGATCTAATATACAAAGGCAAGGGAGTCCACTAAGACACAACAGTTCATCATCCAATGATTGAAAGATGGCACCAGAAAGATCGAGCACTTCGAGACTGCTTAAACCATTCACATCTGGGAACGTCTCCAACTTAGTGCACCTTCTCAAAAGCAGTATGTGAAGATTGCTTAGGGCAGAGCCAACTGATGGCCTGGCGAAAGCTTTAATGTGAGTGCCAGATAAATTAAGGGTTTCAAGACTATCAAAGCAGGCAAAAAATTCTTTTGGAATCTTCTCTAAGAAGCGACATCCAGATATTTCTAGAACGCGTAACTTTCCAAGTTTTGCAACTTTAAAACCATAGTGAGATTGAGTGAGTGACAATCCCTTAAAATCAAAACCTGGAGGGAAGGACACATGTTGGGGCATACAATCGGCTCTACATGTGAAAAGAAGAGGATCCGGGTACTCTTAAGCACATGTTGATCACTTATCTTAAATTGATCAGCTTTTGAGCTGACATTTCCTTTGACTAAGAGTGCCACAAGTTTGATATCTCCTTTACTTGATCTCTTGAAAGCTGCTATGGTACCATTTATGCGCTTCATAATGCACCTGTTGCCTATAATGTCACCAAAGTCGTGCATAAAATGAAGAAGATGATCCTTACGTAAGACCGAAGAGAGGTAGTGTGCAAAGATCGACCCTGCTTCTTCACAGACAACATCACCAAACATCCGTTCCCCAATGCAAGCAACCCAGCCTCTAGAAGGTCCATTAGAGCATCATGAGCCTGGGTATAAACATCTTCAAGCGAAGGGTTGTTATCCAAGGGAAAGTAGCCTTCCAGAATCCACAACATTATCAGCTCATTATAATTAACACTTCCACTTTCATATATGTATGACACGCTATGTAAAAAGGATCGAAGGATTCTGTCGTTATTTATGAATTTTTCGTAACAACTGAAATAACAATGCGTCCAATAGTCATCGATCTCCTTCTTTGCTTCTTTGACAGCCAGTTTTCTGCTAATATCGTCAGGTGCATTCTCTAGGGCGTACAACAACGCACAACGCGTGTACACAATTGCACGGGGCATATATTGGCATCGGTTGACAATCTCCTCAATATCATCATTACTTATACAATGAATGTGATTGTTGTTCCAACTCTTTTGCAGTATATACTTAGATTCAGACAAAGTCAAATGATTTATCTCTACAGCCACAACGCGTATGTTGGTACCATAGCAAGTCATAATCTTATCATTACTTTGAACTGTCGTTACTAAAACCTTGGATAATCTCTTATTTTCAAGACCAAGGTCAACTATTATTTTTTCTATAGAACACATTATCCTAGTTGCCCTTTGAACTGGACCATCCAATACCAGAAGATATCTTCCTTTCTCTAGCTTTTGTTGCAATGAGAATGACTTAATACAAGCACGGATGTCGTTGACCCTCACATCGAGATAGTACTCTGCATCAATGACACCCTGCTGTAATGATAGTTGCTGAACTATTCTTTTGTGCAGGAAAACACCATATCCTGACTCCTCTTTATCCATCTTGTCATCTTTCTGCATCTCAATCGCTAAATCATCATCCATCTCAATCCCTGAATAATCATCCTTCTCAGTGTCTGAATCATCATCAGACTCAACATCTAAATAATCATCCGTGTCAGTCGCTAAATCATCACACATCTCACTCTCTATGTCTGAGTCTTCACCATCCATCTGAGTCTCTGAGTCTGAGTCTTCCTCCTCTCCCCATTTGCCGATAGAGAGCCAGATCGTGCCATCAAAAATGTGCTTCATGATGGCATGTTTTGTCACTTCTTTTGCTATCCATGTTTTCCCGACCCCCTTTTTCCCATGAAGGACAACTCTGCCAACGTCCTCCTCCCGCAGATGTTGAAGAATCTCTTCTATTAATTCTGTCCTAGACTTTGCTTCATCTGTTTAAGCCCAAAAAAGAGAAAGATGAAGTTGTATTCTGTGAATTCAAATTGGAGGTTTTCGGATGTATGAATGCAGCAAGATACAAACTGGTAATTTATCACAAAGACATCGCACGGTATAGGAATGAAGATTATTTTGAAGCATTTGAGATGCTAATGGAATGACACCAATTGCAACCGCACAAAACCTCTATTGACCAATAGCATTGGCGAAGAAAACTGAAAATTTTAGTATGGACTTCTTTTAAAAGAAAAAAAAAGACGGCCAAGGTAGTGCATGAATGACAGCCGCACATTTGGCCACGTCAGCAGTATGTTATTTTGGTATTTACTAAACTTTCTTTCAACTTTATCGTATTTTACGCAATTTTGTTTTTAAATTGTTAATTTATTTTCGATAATACTGTATTACTCCCTCCGCCCCATGATTGTTTGAACATTTTCCTTATATGTTTGTCCCAAATTAGTTTGAACACTTCCATTACTGGCATGATCTCACTATTACTATATTATTTCTTTTATACGTCTTTGGACCTACACTTTAGCTTTATCACTAAAAAGTTACTCAACTTTATCTCTCCTCTAATAAAAAATATCCTACCAACTACTATCACATCTACTTTTTACCTTTATCACTAATCAAATAAGAATTTATAACAACACTATTTATCACCTTAAACTACGTGTCTCAACAAGTATTCAGATCACTGTGGGAGAGAGGGAGTACGTATTTGGTATTTTCAGATATTATTGTATTAGCATTTGGTATCTAATACTCCCTCCGTCCCATAATATAAGTCCTGTTTACTTTTGCACAGTCTCCAAGACGTACTTTTGACCTTCAATATCTTCAATTTCGTATTAACAAAAAATATAAAAGTGGATATTATAAAAGTACATATCAAGACGATTCTAACTAGATCTCATATAAATATGTTTTTACGTATATATTAACAAGAACAATTGGTCAAAGATTTTAAAGTTTGACTCTTAAAATAGAAACAGGACTTATATTATGGGACGGAGGGAGTAATTTTATATATACCGTATAATATATGAAAAAAACAATTTTTTCATATCCTGGAAATTTTATAGTGTAGTTTATAATATAAAAAATTCCATTAACGTCTTATTATGTGTTGTCATTAACGACTTCTTCAATGTTGAAATACTTCGCCCTTGACGTCATTTTATATGTTGCCATCAACGACTTCTTCAATCTTGCCAAACCATCCATTAACAACGAGTTTTATTTAAGTTATAGACATTTAGGGATCCTGATCGAAATTTCTATTTAATTTGAAGAAAATTAGGATTCATAAGATTGAATTTCGTTTTTTTGCATCAATATTAACAATAATATTAGATTTTCTGTGCCTCCCTCAAGATCGTAGATTGGTTGCAGTCAATAGTATTTTGATTTGGGAAAGGTTGAAGATATCTGTCATTTGAAATTATCCGTCTTTGTGCATAAGTTACAGGTTTAATTGTTTCTAATAAGCTAACCTTTGCTCCTTCTTCCAATATTAAGTCAACCTGTGAGTAATTCAGGAATAAGTAAAGCTTGTATGAGTTTTAACTTTTAATGAGTAAGCTGACCAGTAACTTGAACAACAGGTAATTTTTTTATTTAACTTTGCCTGTTGACCACAACCAAAACTACTAACGACCCACGTGACCTCCTCCACCACCCACTCACTACTCCCGCCACCACCCCGATAACCACCACCCAGAGTTGACGACCTTAGACCACCTTCACCAGGCCACCATCATCAGAGCACCACGCCACCAAACAACCACAACCCTCACCAAAACCCATATCCCACACTCTTGTTGACGACCTTAAATCACCATCACCAGGCCACCATCACCACACCACCTTCACGCAATCAGAAATTCTGACGACACTACTCCAGCACCAGCCACCACGCAACTCAACTCCCAACAGCCAACACCACCACGACCACTATTCCCAACACCACGCAACTCGCAAAAACCTGGAAGCCATTAACGGAGAGGGAGGAAACAGACACGGGCGGCGGACGGGGCAGGGTGAAGGAAAGACAGAGGGTGGGGGATATGAGTTTGTGTTACAGGTCGAAGGGTGAAGGAAAGAAGGGAAACAAAGGAAGTTTTCTCGACAAATTTCGATATGGTAATGGAGAAAAATTTCACGACACCATTTAATCGCGTTAATGCTAAAGACAAAGTTTTCTCGAAAAATGGACACCGTTGTACGCCCTCTAAGTGCACGAATTTCGAGAATCCCTACAAAACGAGTACCTACACGTCAGGTTTTCAAGCACGTACTTCAAAATGACTTTTTCGGACTGAACACGTCGTTTTTTCGACAAACGGACACCGCCCTACGCCTCTTTATGGGCACAAATTTTGAGAATCCCTAGGAAGCGAGTATCTACAAGCCGGATTTTTGGGCGCATACTTCGAGACGTCTTTTTCAAACGAAACACGTTGTTTTTTCGAAAAATGGACACCATAGTACGCCCTTTATGAACAAGAATTTTGAGAATCCATACAAAACGAGTAACTACAAGTTGGATTTTCAAGCATGTACTTTGAAACGACTTTTTCGGACGGATCACAATTTTTTTTTCGAAAAACGGACCACGTCGTACACCCTTTATGAGCACGAATTTCAAGAATGCCTACAAAATGATTTTTTCGGATGGATCATGACGTTTTTTCGAAAAATGGACACCGCTGTAAGCCCTTAATGAGCACGCATTTCGAGAATCTCTATGAAATGAGTACCTACAAGACATGTTTTCGGACATGTACTTCGCGACGACTTTTTCGGACGGAACACGACGTTTTTTCGAAAAACGAACACCGAGACGTATATTCCCGAAAACCCGACATGTAGGTACTTTTTTCTCAGGGAATCTCAAAATTCGTGCTTCGAGAAAACGCCGTCTTTAGTATTAAAAATGCGATTAAATATTATCTCGAAATTTGTGCTCATTACCATGTTATATATCAAAAAGATAAGTATAGTTCAAAAAATTTGTAAAATTGAAGAAAAAAATATTTTAAAATGTTAATCATGATTTAACCGGTCAAACTATAGATAAGTAAGGTAATAGGTGAAAATTTGGAGGGAATTAGGGTAATTTAGTATGAATTTGGGACTCACACTTAACGTTGTTCGAAAATTCCGTTAACAGGTGAGTATTTGAAATAAAAAATTAAGGAAAGGAGAGGTGGTTATTTAAACACAAATGATAATGGGGTGGTTATTCTGAAATAGGTGTATTGTCCAGGTAGTTATTCACTATAGGGGATTAATGGGCACTCCATGAATTCCGTTGAGTACAAATCTTTGAAGAAATCGGTAATGTGGAAATGCAACAATGATTCCTCTGTGATCAGGTTGCCCACACTATCTTTCAAACACCTAATCTTGCTTTTATTTCTTCAAATCATTACTGTTTTATGGTGGAAATTTGTATTCCTCTCGCCCTCACTTAGCCATTGTACTCGACCTTTTAATTTCCAAAGGCATTCTTCCTGATTTAGGACATTAATATATTCAATATGCAAATCCTCTTCAAGGTTCAAGTGGAAAAGGGAGTTGGGTTGGGATTCTAGGAAATTTTGCACCCCCTTAATTCTAGCTAGAAGTCTCTTCTTTCTCCTATACACATTCCCAAAGGTTAGTTTGTTCCAAGTGGTTAGGTCGACTCCTACATGGTTAAGCTTTGAGATAGTACTATCATGATCTTGCCCCCACGTACCTAATACAACTTCTTCGAAACCCGGGTTTGACATCCACATTGGTTCGAAACGGAAAGGTTTAGCACCTATGGTTGAAGGTGGTGACTCCAAACTGACTAGGATCGGATAGTGATCGGAACCTATTCTAGCGAGATGCCAAACCGAAGACGAAGGGAAAGAGGACACCCACCCTTGATTACCCCAAGCCCGGTCCGACCTCTCATAAATGGGATTAGCCTTCCTTCGGTTGAACCAGGTGAATTTTGGTCCGTGGAAGCCTAAGTCCAGTAGTTGGCATCTGTGCATAATGTCCTTGAAAAGGTCACACCGAGACCTTTTAACTGGACGACCTCCCCCTATTTCTCCGCTGAACAGTAACTGCGTTAAAGTCCCCAACTAATAACCAAGGCATATTAATAGAACTAGCAACATCCAGCAGATTATCCCACAATTTTTTTCGAACACAAAATTCTGGGTTAGCATAAATTGAAGATAAAAAGAAAGAAGAGGTAGTATGAGTTACCTAAACCAAGGCATGAACACCGTTGAAATTTAAGCTTATTATGTGTAGTTTGACACAGTCAGGCTTCCACAACACAAGAATGCCTCCAGAAAATCCAACGGGCTCAACAAGATACCATGAATCAAAGGGTAGGCAGCGAACGAACTATGAGTTCAGTGTGGGCACGGCTTGCACGAGTCTCAACTAGAACAAGGATGTCAGGGTGATGGTTAAGGATTACATCCTTAATATTTGGTTTGAAGGAGTCCTTGTTGATACCCCTTACATTCCAAAACAGAGTTGACATATTAAACGGTAGGTGTGGTTTGCGCTTGAGTGCCATCACCTTGTCCGATTGTTCCTCGGCCCACGGATCTACCTCTTGTTTTGTTTCGGGGCACATCCATATGTTTCGGAGTGGAGACACCATCATCTATGTTGAAAGTAGATTTCTTTTTCCTTTTGCCACGGCCCAATTCACTCTCAAGGTTATTTGTTTGAGCATCGGCATGATTTTCATCTGAAGAAATCCTTCGGTGTTGCCTACGAAGCTCTAACTCTTGCTCATGCATTTCAGCTTAAAGATCTTCCTTTCCTTTGATAGGTGTGACTTTGGGTAAAGCCACGACCCGAATTGTTGGAGGAGTTCCTTGTCGTCCTCCTCCTTTTCCATACTCTTATCTAAAACCCATTTGAGTATTAGCCATGCTGGCCTTGGGAGGTGTACCGCATCCTGTAGTTGTGGAACCCACGACGGTACTATATCTCCTTTGTGGTACATGAGGAGGTTCTCCATTTTTTTCCCCGCAGTCTTGGGGGATAGTATGAGTTGCTTGACCTCCTGAAATGCTAATTCTTCCTAAACTTCCCCTTAAGGAATTAGGTAGAAAATTTGGTTGAGGTCGACTTCCGGTTTGAGAGGCAGGCTGCCCTGCTGAAGGTCAGAGGAAAGTCGCCCTCTAGTTTCCTGATGAAGGGTGGGGATGGTGGTGAGTTGGGTGGCTGTGGCGGTGAGGTTGGTGGCCGGTGGAGAGTTGCAAATGATCTCAGTCAGCATTTTTGGCTTGTGTTTGTGGTGTTATTTTTTGTGGTGTTAGTGTCTGATGATTGGAGTGTGTTTGGGGTTATGGAGGTATGGAGCTATGGGAGGATTTGGAGTGAGGCAGGTGATTAGAGACACGTTTCGGACTAGGAACGGATGTTGGTCTTTGAGTATCAGAAGTCTCCTGTGCCAAATCTTCTTCTATATTTTGGAGGATATGGAAATTGTTTGTCTGCGTAAGTAGGTGTTCTTTTTGTATCCTAGGATTAGACAAAGCAGTAGAAGTATTATTATTTGGTAACATATGCGCCAACTTTGGGAAGTGTGCCCCCTCTTGATTTTCATGATTTTCATTCCCATGAATTAACTTTGTAGTTATCTCCGTTGACTGGTGGGTAATAACCTCTCCTTTTTGATGATTCAAATTTTTTGTTTGAATTGTTTTTTTGCCCACCCTTCTCCACTCTATTGGGTTACCGGAATTCTTGTTTTTCTCCGTCTGCAATTGTTTCGGCGAGCAAGCTCTGAAGTAATGGCCGAATTTCTCACATTTGGCGCAGTACCATGGCCCTTCACTGAAAGTCATCTCCTGGAAGTTGTTGCCAAGCAAAATACCCTTGGGTGGTGTCTTATCCCCTTCTACTAGGACACAAATGCTTGCTTGACGCTTCCCTTTGCCCAACATCCGTCCAATTTTTTCCAAAATTGCCTGTGAGTGTAATTCGATTGGCAATTCAAGGAAATTTACCCCAACCACACCTTCACGAGAACACTCCTTTGATGGCTTGAAACCTGGAGACCATCTTTGAGTCCAAAGAAGGTGGTTTTGGAGCACGCACCCATGGTCCTCCCGACAGGATTTGGGCAAAAGCCTCGTCGCTGCTGCACTTGATTGTATAATAACCCTTCCCTAAGGCAAAGAGGATAGATGTTTTATCCCATTTCCATATTTCTTTACTTCAAGGGCTAAATAAACCTTTGAGAAAGACTTCCCCATTACTGACGTTATCCAAGGGGAACAGAGGGAGGTCCTCTGAAGTTGGGGGGAAATCATTAGGTGCCGCCTGTGCCGGTGGTGCGTTTTCACTTTTTATGATCCTAAAACATTATTATTATTATTATCGCACTATTATTATTACTGACATTTTTTATTATATATATAAGATTAGATAAGAGTTACCAAGTTATTATGTACAAGCTATTTTTATAATTATAATTGCGTAAATATCAGTTTCTACAAATCACCTACTCCGTAAGATAATAAAAAGATTACATAACAACAAAACACATGCGCAAAGCACATCTATTGAAACAAAATGCAATCTTGCACGGTTTATATACTTCATCCATTTTTTAATAGTCGCATATTCACATCCTTTGGATGTGACACTATTCATGAATGGTCTTTGAATTATATTTGTGACTTTATATGTAAGCAAAAATATATAGTCACGTGAAATCTTGTTGGATTCGTTGCAATATGTAAATTATTAATATCTAATTTGTGTAATTTTTTCTTTTGTATAACTAAAGATATGGGACTAATAAGTTGTGTATGGGAGCGTGAAAGCTTGTTGGATTCAAGTAAAAAAAAGAAGAGAGGGAGTATTGAACAAAACGAATGTAAAGACTTACGGTTTATATAAACAAAGCTTGAAATTAATTGAAGCAGCACCGAGTCAAATTCCTAGAAATTACAGCAATATTTCGACCGATTATTGATATGGAGTAACTAATCTATATATCTATTTCTTATTAATGAAATCCTTATTCTTCTCCTCAAAAAAAAAAAAACTAATCTATATATCTATATATACATCTACTAAAGTAATCCTGATGTGCCACCCAAAAAGGACACGACACGTGTCACAATCCTAGAAAACAAGAGAAAAAGGAAAAATAAAACAAAAGGAATCAAAGGCTAAGATGGAAGGAAAGAAGAAACAAACCATGTTGCGACACTTGGCATCACCTAAGTGAGCCAAGTAGGGACACACTTCCCTATAAATACCCCTAAATGGGATGATGTGACAAGACACTTACACACATTGATTGCTACAATCATTACACTTTTCTCTCTCCAATCATTTGGTTCGAATCCCGAGGTGTAACGGGCAAACAAAACCTAGCGGGCGACTATTCTAATAGGCGACCTAGCTAAAACAACCTTTCTTTACCTTGCCTATCTACTTTCTTACTTTTTAACCCCCTTGTTCACGTACTAACTTGAGCGTCGGAGGGGCGATAACCTTGGCAAGGTTATTATCCTTTGTTTCAGGTGTACGAAAGATCAAGAGGGAGCTTGTCCGAGCCTTGGAAGTCTGAGTAGCATCGCGAGGAAGCCTATCAAGACCCACATAATATAAATTTACTGTCCTGTTGTAACACCTGCAACAACAATCCCCACTTACAATATTTTCCCTCCAATATCAATTTCCCTCCCAAGACTTTTCATAATTTTGGTTTTTAAAAATTATTTTCCCAATAAAAAATTAATTATGACACATATTTATATAATTTTTTTCCCTCTCCTTTATTCTTTTTCAAGACCCAATAAATACCCCCCTCATCTTTTTATACTTAGCATTTTGCCCTCTTCTTTAATTTAGTTTTTCAATTTATATATTTTTCCCCATAAAAATATCATTTTCAATAATGAATTAATCCCACGACGTTCGGAAACTTAAGTTACAATTTAATTTTTAACTCTCTTTTGAAAAGTTAAGAATGATATAGTACATAATTTTGTATAACCTCTATAAGAAAGTCACATGCTAAAGATTTTTATTAATTCATTAATCTAAAAATCGTGCATCGCACGGGGTATTATCTAGTTTAGAAGAATAAGTAATTGGAAGCAGCTGCTCGTGAGAAGAAGAACCCTTTATTAATTGAGATAAATTGGAAGCAGGTGTTGTTACACGCGCCAAGTACTTTCTTTTTACCCTCACCGTTTCCACTATTTTATTCTCCTTTTTCTTTTGATGTAAGTACTTCGTATTATTATATGTGGGACCTAAAGGGTAAGACCACCCTTATCCCATGTATAGTGTGTAGACACTAGACGTGTTAAACGGGTCGAGTTGGGTTGTACTAACTTGACACCTATTTTGGGTTGTTCATTACAAGTCGTTATTGGATTCATGTGTCCGTTATCTTGTTCATGACCCAAAACCTTCGGGTTCGGGTTGATCCAACGGGTTTAAAGATTTATAATTGCGATGTTTTATTATACTCTAAATATAATTTTTACAGCTTCTTTGGTTTTAAAAAATGTTTAAATTTATATCCAAATAATAAGAATCAATAAATATCGGCCCTGTTTGGCAATCAGAGTTTAGAGTTTAGCTGATAGAGTTTAGAGTTTGCTGATAGATTATTTACTTTTTATTCAGAGGATTTCACTACGGATTTGACTGCGGATTTATATAAAAGTGTTTGGTAACATTAGCTGTTTAAAAAAAGCTGATAAATATTTTATAGTACAAAATGACAAAAATACCCTTTACTAAAAATATGAACTATGTTTTAATTACCCCTAAATAAAATTAATTCACACAATATTTTAACCCCACATACTCCCTTTTCCCAACAATCACACGGCCCCCACACCACCTTACTTCTTATCCTACGTACCCACTTAGTCTACTTACCCACACCACAAAATGTCAATCATCATTTCTCTCTCCTCAATCTCAATCTCAATCTCAATCTCTTTCATCAAAGCCACACAACAAACATCAAGGCCACGCACGCAATCAGCATGCAACATCTCCTTGCTACTCTATGTTCTCCATTTTGGTAATTTTTGTGGTGGGTTTTCAATTTTGGATGGTTTTAAGTTGGTAGCTTTCGGTTTCGGGTGGTTGTGGGTTGTGGTTTTTTTTATTTTGGGTGGTTTGAATTTGTTAGCTTTCGGTTTAGGGTGGTTCTGGGTTTTCGATTTTGGTTGATGGTGAGTTGTGGGTTGTGGGTTTTTGGTGGTTGTCGGCAAGTGGGGTGATGTTGATGAGGTGGTGGAGGTGCTTGTTTCTGGTGTTAGTAACTTGGTGGTTGTGGGTCATTAATAGTGATTAAAATTGGTAAATTAGTCTCAATAAAAAAATTGGATTGAAATTCTGATTGAAACGCTGCATAAGGCAGCGTTTTCATTTTCAGAGTTTTGATATCAAAACTCTCTTAAAACCTCTGTTTTACCAAACATGTCATTTAGGGTTTTGACTGGGTCAAAACTCTAAATGGCTCAAAAACCCTCTTTTTGGTTCATAACGCTGTTTACCAAACACAGCCATCGTCTTTTAGAATCATTTTCAACAAATAAGCACTCAAAATATATGACAATTTAGAAATTTGATAGGAAATATTTAAGAGACTAATGTTAAAGGTATTATCAACAAACCATAAAATATCAAAAAGTGATTAACCCAACAGGTTGAACTGGTTTAGATAAAAAAAATTAACGGGTTTGGCGGGTTTAAAAAGACGGGTTGAAGCAGATCAAATATTTCAAAATTTTATTTAGAACCCAGTGTTTGCAATTGCAGGTCGGGTTAATCGGGCTTTTTGAGTCCGGTCGAAAATGCAACAAGTTTTAATAGTGTGGGACGCATAGTTCCTCGTAACGTTACTAAGGATTTCAAAAACATGACTACAAATAACATTAAGACAAAGAAAAAGCAGCGGGAAAACCTTATATACCAGTATGCCAAAAATGAACATGATTCTTTACTCTCCTCAGTATTTCCCAAACTCTTTCAGTACTCCATTGATAACCATGTTTTCTCCTTTTCTCTCTCCTAATTCCATTAAAACCACCCAGCTAACTTGCTACACACTCCCATTGCATTCACTCACCAAACCACGTTTCTCCTTTCTTCTTCCTCTTCTTCTTCCATTCACTCTACTACAGTATATAATTCTTCAATTTTGCTGCAAATCTTCTTACATTACCATTTCCATTGTTTTCTGCAACAATTGACTGGAAAACCTTCATTTCACATTCGAATTTAGCATGGTCGAGTGGATTTTCATGTAATTCTACAATAATCAATTCAAATCTTAATTTAATTAGCTTACATTTTAATTGTATTCTTTGGTGATGTTGATCTGCGAATTTGTTGTTGTTAGGGTTTGTTTATGGTCAAAGATATTTTTATTTTTATTTTTGACGGGATATGGTCAAAGATATTTGATCATATTTTTAGCTGTAAATATATTGTCCTTAGTTGTAAATTGGCATTGTTCTTTCCTTTGCTGTTTTATGTCAGTCGTTTTTAATCCTTGAATTATATGGTCAACACTAACAGAATTTTTCTTCCATTTTTTTCCGCTTCTGTCTTCAAATTTACTAGCATTTACTCGTTACTAGAACTTCTTTTAGATGGCATAGTGTTAGTGTTGTTGATTTTTCGAGCTATTGTTAGTGTTGTAGTTCGTTGGTGGAATCGCTGTTTAGGTAGTCTACTTGCAGTCCAATTGTTCTTGAGCATTATAGTGGTGCATGTATTATTGATGTTACGGTTACATGCTTACAGGTTAAATTCGTCGCGTTTTCGCTGTCACTCTTACTCTTTCTGAATTGCAACCAGAATAATGGCTGATAAGGTTTTGGTCAAATCATTTCCTTCTCCCTTTAAATTTATTTGATTATAATGGTGTATTATGCGAGTTGCTGAGAAATGCCAAGTACTTACTTCTTGTGGTTTGGTTTGATAGTAATAAATAACAGGGGAAAATTATATGTACAGTAGAGTATGGAACGTCAACTGCTGGGGAGTTTTGCGTGACTTGTCACAATAAAACTTACACTAATTACCAAAAAGTTGAACATGATCCTGCTGTTGCAAATGAAATATTTCTGAAAATCCATCGTAGTAACAGCCCATTGTTTGCTGATTGCTTCCCACCGGTGATTAAGGAAAAAAGTGTCGTTTGCATTCACCGTGTTCATGGGACCGATCTCGATTCATGGTTAGCAAATAATTCCAATTGGGCGTATACTAATGTTGCTGGAACACAAACTCAATTAACTGATAAGTTAAAATTGATTATTCAGTTAAGTACACTTTTTTCAATTGATTTTATGTCTTTATTTACATATTAATTGATTTTTACCAAATTAATACAAACTTCTTTTTTTTATGCAGGGATTTGGGTTTTATTGCACTGCAATCTATCCGTTGTGGAGTCAAGATGAGTTTGACTGGGAATGAAATCTTAGTCACCGGCGACCCTCCTAGAGTTGTAGCGGTTGCAACATCTTCAATGTCACCAAGTACTAATTTATACTGCATATGTACCTTTGTCTAATTTCTTCTTGACTTTTACCACAAGTTTAGTTATTGGTAATAAATAATTGCGGTAATGATTTAACTTGTTATTGGCTAGGAAGCATAGACACTCGGCCAAGGTCGCGTGTCCCGTGTCGAACACTAAACCCGTCTTCATAAGGTTCAAAGCTTTAGTTGAGAAATTCTTTGTACGGCTGATCAAAATTTTATACTCTGATAGTGTGTGTGTGTATGTGGGGGGGGGATATCAAGCTTTATCGTCTTTCCTGAGTCTCTCATCTTACCACTCCACTACATACTCCAAAACACAATGATTTCGCCGAGTGACTTCATCAACATATTGTTGAAACTAGCTTATCTCTACTATCTACCATGCTAAATTACGTCTTACATTTTGTTCTACAATCCTTAGAGTTTATTGCTATATTATTTACTACTCTTTTTTTTTCTTTCTATATTCTTCTCCCCCTTTTATTTATAATATAATAACACTTGAATGTTAATCATTGATTATTATCCTACTATTGTTTGTGTGTATATTATAGTAAGAATACTTTGGAGCTCTTGGAAACTCTACTGGACAACATCTGGAACAAGTGTGGGATCACGAAGAACCAATTATTTGAAGCTCGTGTGATAGCTAGTTCTTTGAATAAGAACAAAAGTACAAGGTAATCTTAATCTTTCTTTTGTAAAAATTTCATTCCTTTTATGTTATTGGTTAGTTGGGTATTGACTCTCTTAATCTTAAATGTAACATTAGTAACTAAGTAGCAATTAAAGGGCCATTAGTTTCCATTACAGAACATGCAGAATGTCAGTTGGCATCAAACATAAAGAATCTAAACCTTGTTTTATTAAAACTCCTATCCCAAACATCCACATGTCTTACCCTCCCTCATTTCCCCCAACAAATCACTCATTCCTCACTCCTCAAGTCCTCATCAAACCACGTCATTATTTCTTTCTTTTTCCTTTTTTTTCCATGCCTTCAATACACCCTCACTCATTCACAACATCTCTCCTCTTTCACTTAATTAGAAGGTATATATTACGAGGAAGTAATTCACTTTAATCAATTTGCATACAATCCTTTGATTCACCTTCTTAAACTCACCAATTAACTGCTTCTTAATCTATAATCTGTAAAAACATTCCGATAAAAACCTATGACATCTCTTGTGCCTCTCCTAATTTTTCCATTTTTCTCTAGCCCCCACGTGGCATTCTCATTGCTCTTTTTCTCTACAATTCAATGAAACACAAAATAGACAATATTTGATTTTCTCTTTGGTCTTCTACCTCCCCTAAAATTATTTGTTTCATCTACTTAATCATTCATTATACAGTAGCTTTTCATATTCCTTAGCCTCTTCAATTACTCTGTTATGTTACATTTCCAATTTATGATGGCAACAATATTTTCAATTGGATAGTATTTATATACGCTGTATTAGACTTTCCAAATTGCAGTTGCAAGTTTTGGTATGTTTTTCCCTTACTCCTCTTTATTTCATCAATCATTTGTGAATTTTTGTATCATTTATCTTCTATTAATCGATTGTCATGCTTTTTTTGCTCTTTTAGAGAGTTTGTCATATGGGTTTTCTTCAATTGAACATTTCCCTCAATCTAGCATTCTAGCTAATATATCAAATTTGGGTTTTGATGATTTATTATTGTTGTCTTTTAGTTGTCAATTTTGTATATGCCTTTTATTGATTGGTGATTTTTTTGCATATATTTTGGTGTATAATATGGTAATTGCTACTCAATTTGTGATTTTGGCTTCTCAATTTCAATTACTACGCATATGCATTTGTTGTTGAATTGGCATGCATATTTGTTGATGTGGCTGAGTGCAGTATATAATGTGTTTGGTCATGTAAATTTTAAGTATAATGTCATCCATGAATGTTCTTATGCTGTCTAAATTATCGTATATATACTCGGTTATGTGTACATTTTCTTTGAACGGTGATGAATCTGGTCGATGATTAATTTTGTTTGTCCATGTAAGTATAAGGCGTCTAGAAGAACGTACACATGCCTTCCAAGGTCGATCAAATGTCTTGATGTACGTCGGAATGCACTACAGTCTATTGTTAATAGGCTATTGTTCGAAATTGTAGAATGTATTTTTCACATTTGTAGCTAGAATACACAGGTGTTATATGAAGGGATAATAATTATTTAATTATCTTACACATCAATTGTAATTCACATTTTTGGGGCTCATTCTTGTATCCATCGGATATAAATTTCAATTTTCGACTTCATATTAATTCCTAATGATTTATCAAAGATACTTCGTATATAATATTAAGACGTACTTCGTATAAGCTTGAGTGCTTAAAGTAAGTTTACATCTAGGTTGATTCTCTTCTTAGCTTCCACTGTCCAAAACTAAATAAAAATACTACAGCGTCGAGAACTCGAGATCAAATAAATTTGTTTAAACATTGTTTGTTCATCAAGTTCACAATAACAAAGTAGTAGTGGAGTTGAACCTTAACATCTATAGTTCATACAATAGATAATTAGATTCTATACATTCCATTGATTTATAACACATTATATTTGTTTCTATTTGGTAGGGAAATCGATGAATTTTTGAAATCATCCACTTTTTGGACAAAGGAAGTTAGAATTTATACTGTTATTAAACTTGGAGAGTTTGTTGGGGGTACAAAGGAGTCTGTTGGTAGGATAGTGAGACAACCCCAACATGCATTGCTATTTCGGAATTCTCTTTTACGAGATTCAAAGATTGGTAGTCTTGCTTGGCGATTTCCGACGAACCACGTTGGCGAACACGACCGGCGTCATAGTGTTGCAGAAGTTGATTGTTGTTTTAAATTCCTGGCAGATACTTTGGTCCATTTTAATTAGATGTGCAAGGTATGTTTATAATTTACTTGATTACTTATTATATTTTATAAATCGGAACACTTTCGTTAATTATTATATTGAAAAGTGCTCTCTTTTTATAGGGATTAACAATCACGGATCGAGTTCAATTGATCGAGCATTATGACTGCAACTATCCAGAAATGATGTATGAGTTATATGAAGCAAGTAGAAAGTTATCAGACTTTTAGAACTAAGGGATGTGTTTAATCTGCTGAAGTGCTTGTCAGACACTGATGTTCTTAACAACTTGGATGAGAGGCTTGTCATCTTCTTGGATTAGATGTCCTTTACTTATTGTTGGGTCTTCTCTGTTAAGGATTAAATCCTTTGATCTTCTACTAGTTTGGTTTAGGCTTGTGTTCTATGTAGTATGTACCTCTGCTCCTCCTGTCTTTTTTTTATTCTGATTTGTGAAAGAAACAGGGTTCAGGAGTGTTGTAAAAGATTTCAGTTCTGAGCCTTTTACTTACTGCTTGTTACTCTTGGCATTCCTAGTATACCAATCCAACATTGCTCGGAAATTATGTACGCTACTTGGCCTATCTGGTCCCAAGCCATATTAAAAGTAATACATTCCATTCCTCGGATAAAACGTCTCTTGTGCAATTGGTCACGAAAGGAACTTAATTCTCTCGGGAAGGTGAGTTAATAACATTGGTCCCGTTGTATCGCTCGGTCAATGGAGAAGCCTATAGCCTATCCTCATCATATTATCCTCAAATGCAAGCTTAAGTACTCAGCTCAGATTAGAAGTGATCAATGCCTCAAGTTCCTCAACACTCCAGTAAAAGACAACATGGTCAGATAAGATTTGTGATACACAAAGTCAGAAATATAAAATAAAGCAGTTGACAAATATTCTAGCCAAAGGCCAAGGGATGTTACATGCTCAGCGAACCCAAATACAGCTTTGTAAATTGTAATCCGCCCTTATTGGCGAGCAAACTCTCCGAAGAACACACCACGTGGTCAAATGGGAAATTCTGTCCAAGGAAGCCACACTAATTTGTGTACACACTCACCTGACAAAGTGCATTGCTTGATACAGCAATGTACATATCATAAGCATAACAAAGTGAAAAAATGCCAAATAGCTCTCATATATAGCAAAGCACTTCATAAATTTCCGAGGAAACATTTTTCACTTTGTTTGACAACTAGAAATCAGAATAGTACATAAAGCCCAATTACCAAAAGAAATTAGATCACCATTTCACCATAAGACATCTCTTAGTATTTCACAAAAAAAAAACAAATATTAACAAATCTAAACAGCTTATAATTTACATATACTTCCTCCTTTTCAAAAGCTTGCAACAAAGGGGGATTTTTTGAGACATAAAAAATTGGTTTGTTGCAAGCTTTTGAAAACGGAGGAAGTATTTTATTTCTCATAAACACCGAATGCCTTCAATTCACCTTGTCTCCATCAAAGGACTAATGTCTGTATAGAGAAAAGACCATCACTTAAAGGGGTTCCACCAGATTCCATTATTTGCCTCAACATGTTCCTTAAAAACCTTAATACTATAATCCCCAAAATACCAATCTTCCGTGGACAATTCCTTTGGTTTGATCACATCGCATTTACCTGGGAAAAGAACTATAAATCATCAGACAATTTTTTGAAAACTTTCAATAAAATAGCATACTTCGTGCGCGTGTGTGTCTATATATATCTTACATGGTCTTTCTTACCATTAACTTTAATTATTTTTTAAAATGGGGACCCTTTTTTACGCATGGGAAAAAACACAGAATGAGTTCGCAAATACCAGTCTTGAAGTGCTTGAAGTCTTCTTGCAATTCTTTGACCTATAGAATACAATGAAAAATAAGAAACAGACACCTAAAGAGCTATATAACATGCTCAGTGTCCGAAGGTAAAACATCAAAAAATCCAGGCTGACGAGATTTACCTCCTTAGCAGAAACGGCAAAGGCAAGATGATATACATTAGGGCACACATATTCTGCAGGCCAAGAATAGGAAACAACATGAACATCTTCATTTATTTATAAACATAAAAAATAAGTTCAATAAAGGCAGACAATTCAAAAGTTTGAAGCAAAAGGATACGTAAAAACAATGATCAGAAACCATACCAGCTCTTGCCAATCTTAACATAATATCATATATGTAATATGGGGGGCGATCTTCAGCACCCATCCTCGAGGCTAATTCATCCTTCAATATATGCCCTGAAGCATCACCCAAGAGAGAATTTGTTTTACATATTCGCGAGAATATATTCAAGACTAACAAAATCAACCAAGAATATAATAGAAATCTTCAGAAAAAGTACCACATCCGATCTCATGAAAAGCCCACACGAAATGGTCCCTGTTGATAAAACGACTCCCTACTGCCTTACGACGAAGTTCAACCATTTCAATAAACTCAAAAACAGTCACAGGTTGAGGAAGCTTAGGGCGAAGTGCCTCCATTTCTTTCATTTCAAATTCATTAGAATACATATAACTAAATACCACAGGTGCCCTTCTCAAACTATGTCTGACCTGCGACAAAACAAATCAATATAATAGTTAGAAATTTCTCACTCAAAAAAGAGCATGTATTTCCATGATTGTAATCATAGCAAATTAAATAACCACCAGTGAAGGATTACAGGATTGGTACCATAAAGGATATAATCTAGCAAGGTTTAGCAAACACACCATATATTTTTTAAACCTAATAAGTGCCATCAGGTGATTTTTGATACGCATATCCAATTCTTCATGGACAGAAAAGTGCATGCCTTGCACCCCTAAATCCTGTATTGCATCAGCCTCTAAGCTGTACAAGGTCTTGACATCAATAAACTCCACAGCTTTGGCAAGCAAATATTCTTGACATTTCAAACTCAAGTCTTCCCTAAGTAACTCCAACAGTAAAAAAGTATATTCATCAACCTGCTCCAGGAAAAAAAAACACGCCGTGAACAACTTTATCCTTCTTTTCATGATAGTCTAAAAGTAACTTCGAGAAAACTGAGCTAGAAGTGATGCGATGACTAAGCATCAAAATGGATGCCTTTCTGGTGCACATTTATCTAAAGAAATGTACAAAATTCAGTTTTTTAGTGCGAATGAAGAATTATAAAAGAACTCTTAGCTTAGGATCATTTGCGTTTTCACGCATTATTGAGGGCAGTTTATGAGAACGGAGAATGATATATACTTCCAACCGTCCCATAATATTTGGCAAATTTAATTTTAAGAAGTCTACAAAATAACATTTTCCTAAAAACATGTTAGACCAATAATATCTTTGAATTTGTCTAACAAATAATTGTAATAAAAGTCATAGAATGGTACTACACTACAACAAATCCAATAACATTTCACATAATGATCTCCGTATCAGGCATCAATGAGAAATTGGTTAAACTTCAAAAAGTGCCACCCCAAAAATAGGAAACTAGCATTTGAGATGTTGTACTCCCTTTATTTCAAACAGTTGCCTCACTTTTAAAAGACTTCTCTTACATAAAGGGTCCGTTTGGAAGGGCGTAAAACATTTTCAATGTAAAATGATTTTCATTGAAAATAGTTTTCCATGGAAAACAATTTTCATGGAAACAATTTTCCATTGTTTGGTTGCATGTAAAAAGGTGATGGAAATAGGGAAAATGAAGGGGGTGGAAGGAGGTAGTGAGAAAAGAGTGTATAAGGGGATGGGAGGAAAATTGTTTTCCTTTCTTTTTGGAAGAAAAATGGTTTTCCATCATTGTAAGGAGAAATTTACTCCCATGAAAAATGATTTTACATTCCTTTGTGTACCAAACAATGTAAAATTGGAAAAGGGAGGAAAACACTTTTCATGGAAAATGTTTTACGCTCTACCAAACGGAGCCAAAGATGTGATTAGGGCATTAGTCATATTCTCACTCATCAAGCAATAATAACCCCATATATTATGGTAATATTCCTTACCGTTAATCTTGGATACTGCTTCGCCTTTTTGATCGCTTCCTCAATGTCATCATCATAAGGACTCTAATAACAAACAAGGTAAACATATAAATGGTAAACATAGCAGAAACAACTTGTAGTTGGCAGAAAAGCAAAGAAAACATTGCTACCTCCACAACTTCATCATCATAAGGACTCTAATAACAAACAAGGTAAACATATAAATGGTAAACATAACAGAAACAACTTGTAGTTGGCAGAAAAGCAAAGAAAACATTGCTACCTCCCCAACTTCCGGGACATGGCCGGTGTAGTCCTGTGGCAAACAATAATAAAAGAAGTTAATAAACAAATATGCATGGGCTAAGGCTGCTATGGCGAAAAGGCAACGATAAAAGCTTCAAATCCTCATAAAATGCATTTGATTTACGATCTACCATTAAATCATAGCCCCCTAAATCATTTTACAAAAGTACTAATACCCCCCTTTGTTCTTTGTTATTTAACCACAAATTAACCAAAGAGCTATGGAAGAATAGATAGATAAAATCATAAAAAGATGGATAGATAAAAGATCAAGACAATATGGAACTAAAGAGGATTAGTTGTAATTTGATGTATGTAGAAAACCAGACTTTGGATACTATCCTACATGGCTACACCTTGTTCAGTGGTTAGACAAGCTGGCCAAAGTGTTACACCTAAATTTCATCATAAATGTTATGCTACCTACCCTCAGCTAAACATAATGACACAGCCTAATAATTCCTCTTTTCTACCCCTGTTACCCTTCCCTAATACGCAATTCATTGCACAGTCTCTGACAACACCAAGATCTGAATGAGGATATAGGAAGAAGAAACACGGGGGTGGGGTGTGGGGGGTGTTGTGTGTAATTGCACGTACCGCAAAAGGCTTCCTATACGGGTTACAGTTGTAAAACTGCACATCAAATGTAATCATCAGAAAGAATAGAATTATCACACAGATATTGAACCTAGATGAATCAATAGTTGAAAGCCTGTACCATTAGCATAGAAGCAACAGTAGATTCGTTTAAAAGAGAGTACTCATCCCAATTAATATTTGTATTCGCTATCCACTTGCAAACTTCATAGAATGAATCTCCCTGTGAAATAACAAATTCATATAGATTAATTAATAAACTAAACTTGCAAGAAAGAATGAAAGATATACAGTAACATGCTACTTCCCCATTACTTCCTAATTAAGCTTTAAAAATGATAAAGATTGCGAAGAAATCGATGCAAAAGGTGTCATCAGAGCTGGAATCCTACATGAAATTCAATTGTTTAATTTTGAGCATGTTGTTTCATACTAACAAATAGGATGGCCACAAAGAATGTTTAGCTATTCTTCAGATAGGTGAACAGCTAAATCTAGAGTTTCTTGCATAGTAAGGGTATTGCTTTGTAAAGGGGTAAAATAAAAAATAATAAATAAATAAATAAAAACACACACACGCAAAGCTGGGGTAACATGTAGTATATGAATAAATCACAGAGAAAGTTTGAGGATAAAGAAATGATTTTACTCCTTGTGTCCTTTGCAAATGAAAGCAAAAAAAAAAAAAAGGCTACATGGTCATTGCTGATTTCTAATTCCAGTGTTGTATAAATTGAACAAAAGATAATATGTAGTGGTGAATTCCACGATAAATACAAACCTTCTGCGCAAAACGTTCAAGTTCTTCCCAAAACTTGTTCTGTTGGTCATAAAGCATGCGAGATTCACCTATCTCGTACAGTTCCTCCTATCATATGGCATTAGCAATTGTTTGATAAGGGAATGTTCAGTGGTTTGTTATAAGATAAGAGAGTAGCTACCTTGTCAAAGAGCAAGTAAGCAAGTATGGCAGCTCCATCAAGCAGACTACGGTAAAGCTTATCAAAGAGTTGCTTGCACAATTCCAGAGAACGGGAGCAATTAGCCAGGATCACTCCTTTTAATGCACTTTCCTCAATTGCTTGTAGAGCTAGTTCTTCCTTAGTGAGGCTCTGCCGCTCTTATCATGAAAGATTTGAGTTAGTTCATAGTAAGCTAGCTGGATTTATAATACTTCGTATTAGAATAGACTACTTTGAGAATTGTGAATCATTACAAATTAATTAGTTATTCACAAGTGCAAAATACGACGTAGGTAGGAAATAAAATTCTCTAATGATTGAACCGAATAATCCCTCCATAACACATTAACTTCAACAATTGCTTCTACGCATATCAAGGAAGCAATTTAAGGGTGTAAACAAACAAATTATTCAAAATAATTTTATTACATCATAATAATGTTCAAAAATTGTTAGTTGATTTGTTCGTTTACTCTCTTAAATCATTTCTTTCATATCCGTACAAAAAACAGTTGTTAAATTTAAATCGTTACTAAGGGAGTACTAAATTAAAAGAAAAGAATTGTAATTTCCCATCCTCTACTCTCTCCGTTCCACTACCAATCCATCACCGCACTAATTTCACCGCCACCACCATTGGCAAAATAAAAATCAAAGGCTGATTTATTTTTTTCAAAATTTCAAGTTGCAATTTTGATTTAAGATCCAAAAAATATCAAACAAAGAATTAAGGAGGCGAATTCCCCAATTCTGGAAATTTAAACAGACGAAATGAAACACTAGTGTATACGGTAAATTTCGTAGTCTAAATAAATAAACCAAGAAATAACGTAACAAAGATAAATTTATATTGATAATGTATTGGGTACAATCTCTGTATTACAGTTTATATAAAATAAACTAAGTCCTCTGATTATGTTCCGCAACTTGATGTCGACACGTGTTGATGACGACCTTGACTTGGGTGTAGGACAACGTTTTGTCAATGTCAACCTGAATTTGAATGTTGGATGACGTTTTGTCAACGTCAACCTGAATTTGAATGTTGGATGACGTTTTGTCAACGTCAACCTGAATTTGAGTGTCGAATGACGTTTTGTCAATGTCAACCTGAGTTTGAGTGTAGGGTGACGTTTTGTCAGCGTCAACCTGAGTTTGAGTGTAGGGTGACGTTTTGTCAACGTCAACCTGAGTTTGAGTTTTTGTTTGGGTTTATTCGAATGAGGGCTGACACAGCTTGAATCTCAGTCGAATGTATTTGAGTTTCTCTGAACAGTCGGCACGAATTTGATGTGCTTATTGACTACTTCTAGAGAGGATTTCCAAGAGAAATTTGTGAGCTCTTGAGAATAATGATTTTTTCGACCCCTGTAACTGAAGATGGGGAGGTCTATTTATAGGGGATGGAAACCCTTCATGGACTTTTGGTGGTGTGGGCTTGGGCTCGTTTTTTTTAGACTTGGTAGTCTTTTTTACTTTTCCATTTAACCATTGTTTTGGGCTAATAGTATGGACTGACCCAAATATTTTACAACCCAAATTATGTTTATTTAATTTGGGGATTATTTAGGTGGGCTCATTAATTAAATTGGGCTATTATTTATTTTAGCTCAAAACTAATTAATTTAATTTTAATGTAAAACACTAATAAATTTTTAGTGTCTACAAATTGCCCCCTCGAGACTATGTCACGTACACGTTTTGAGGTGTTTAATTGTGACGGGGTCTCGACGAATTTGATTTGACTTGTTTTTTTTTTTCTTTTCGAAAAGAGTTATTAATTGAGTATAACTCTAACAAGTCTTGGATACTAAAAACTTAATCATATTAGTATTAGATTTGTTTCTTGTATCATATTAAAGAAAAATCTATCTTTTAACCTGTTTTGTTTAACGGGCTAAACAAGATATATCTGTATAAGTACACAAGATAATCCCACAATCTTAACAATCTTGCTTTAGCTTGCTTACTTGCCGCTGCTAGCACATCAGGTAGTCAATATCTATTTCTTTTTATTGCTTCATTGCTCTTGTATTCCATTATTGCTTTTTCATTCATGCATTAGCATCATCACCGCTCATCAGCATCAATGTTTCGTAGTGCATATTCTCTCTTTTTTGTTTTTATTTTATTTTTTGGCTCCGTCTTTTCCCTTTTTGTAAAGCTCCATGCTTTACCTTTCTTCCTCTTTTATTTGTTTTGTTTATCCATATTCATGTTGCCAATTCGATCAACCAAGTGTATCAGTAGTATACACCGCTACAAACGTCTTGGTAAAGCATATTTGATCACTTTCATATTTCACATGGTAGGTTCAGATTTATTTGATTCAATTCCCAATCTGCCACATGCCGCTATCTTTCATCTTTGCATTCAAAATCAGGATGGTGATACGGGCATGTAGAATGTTTGCTAAATTCCTTTCATTCCAGATCAGATGATCGTGTCGACGAACCTCGTTTTTTTTTTGACTTGTCATGGTTGACAAATATTAACTGCTTTAGATACTAAGCACTATTTTACCCCATTGTTTGCATTGCAAATCACGATGTAAATGACTTTAAAAAGATCCTTTTTTTTTTTGCTTTGATTTATTTCGACTTTGGAGTAATTGACGGACAACAAAACCCCAACTTTTTTTTTTTACCACATGCATAGTCATTGATTACCATAACACGAGTCTCGTGCTCTCATTTGGCAGTGATTTTCCCTTTCGAAAGCTATGCGCAATGATACAACATTTGACGAGTTAGACGCAAAACTCAATCTCCTTTTTTTTTTTTTGCAGTGAATGAGTTCTGAGCGGTTTAATCTTGTACTCTTGTTGTCAAAGAGTAGTTAGAAGTTTTCGAGCTCTTGAAGGTATAATATTTTTTTTACCTTACTGTTCGAAATTCTTTATTTTGTTATTTGTTTTGCATATTGTGTCGTTGTATGCCCCCTTTTTGTTTGTTGTCCAACAGGAAACAATTTTTGAAGACACTTATAGAAGACCGTCGTGATGTTCCATCATGCTGGTCGTGATGAGTTCATCGGAGGTGTTAGGTCATCATGCTAGTCGTGATGAACCTATCATCTTTAGATGGTATCTGGCGACATTTGTAGAAGGCCGTCGTGATGTTCCATCATGCTGGTCGTGATGAGTTCATCGGAGGTGTTAGGTCATCATGCTAGTCGTGATGAACCTATCATCTTTAGATGGTATCTGGCGACATTTGTAGAAGGCCGTCGTGATGTTCCATCATGCTGGTCGTGATGAGTTCATCGGAGGTGTTAGGTCACCATGCTAGTCGTGATGAACCTATCATCTTTAGATGGTATCTGGCGACACTTGTAGAAGGCCGTCGTGATGTTCCATCATGCTGGTCGTGATGAGTTCATCGGAGGTGTTAGGTCACCATGCTAGTCGTGATGAACCTATCATCTTTAGATGGTATTTGAAGTTGCTACAGAACAATTGTTGTGATAAGCCTTCACAATGTGCTCACTTTATGCATGACAAAAGGAACCTGACTCCCTTTTTGTTTTTGTTTTTCGCAGGATGGTGTTTCTTAAGGAGTATAATCATGATAAGCAGAGTTACCTCTCCCTCGTGGATCAGGAAAGAGATGATCCCCGTTCAGGCACTACACTACTCATACGTCGCTCACTGCTTCGTTCGGAGGGCATACTCCCAGCAATCTGCAAAGAAAATTTTCGAAGTGAGATGTCCGTTGAGCATAAACGAGACGAACGCAATGCTCTGCCAACATATGTTCTTCGAAACAATTTTCAGGACAGGCCGTTCATTCATGATCGACTACCTATGTTAGGTCGCTCTATTATCGATGGCTCGGTAAAGTGGGGATCTGTTGTCCTCAAAACTATTGGGGATTCCTGTTTTATTGTTGGGTATCGTGAATGGACTGAGGATGTCTTGTATCGTTTTAAAGAAGCTCTCGACTTATGTTTAGTGTATGATGCGGTCTATGCTTCATTGTATTCATATGACAGGGATACGAGTATTTTACGTGCCTTTTGCGAGAGTTGGTGTCCTACCACTAATACACTTCACACAATGGCTGGAGAACTGTCTATTTCTTTGTGGGACCTTTACAGATTTGGTGGCTTACCGATTGTTGGGAAGTTTTATGATGAGACTATTCCACATCTTAGTATTCTAAAGGCACGAGATGCGCATGGTGATCGTTTCATTTCGAGAGCTTACGAGCATCTTCTCAGTGCTTATCGTCATCTTTTGAAGAAGCCTGAGTCGAAGCGAGGTGTTTCAGCTCGTCAGTGGATAAATTTTTGGTTTAGGGGATCGATTACTTATGATGCTCCTGTGAGGCGTCGCAGACGTTCTGACTCCCGCCCAAAGTCTACTCATGATCCTGATGGCGAGCTAAAAGCTCGTCCTATGGATTGGACAAAAGATGAATTGAATATGTTTTCTTTTCTTGATGTAGTTGGTGACAATAGAAAACAAACCACTTATGTTGCAGCCTTTCTGGCTTGTTGGTTGTGTGTGTTTGTGTTTCCCGAGAGCGAGGATAGGCTTATTAGACCTAGCACTTTTGAAATTGCTACTTTAATGGCTCGTGGTGAAACTTTTAGCCTTGCACCTCCCGTGCTTGCCAGCATTTATCGGGGTCTAAATGCCATCTCCCACTCCTCAAAGCCTGCCTTTTCAGGGGCTTTCTTTCCAGCACACTACCTTTACGCTTGGCTCGCATATTACTTTGGCACCAACTATGATGTAGACCCTTCTCCACCAAGTCCTTTGATGGTCGTGTTTTCTGGAGCTCAAGGGGCGAAATACTTTGAAGAGGCTGATGCTCGCACACTCATTCATGAGGGTACGAGAGCAAAAGTGGGATGCACCATCTTAAATAGGAACAAAAAGACCCTACTTCATGATAATGGTGAGCTCAAATCTTTAGAGTTTAGTTGTCTTGTCTCTCTCCGTTCTGCTTTCCTAGTCTTGCGGCATGGTGACAAATTCCATATTGAGCCTTACTTGCCCTACCGATTTAGTAGACAATTTGGCTTTATGCAAGATGCTCCTGGTATGATGACTCGTGGTGTCGATAACCGAATAGTTTCTTACTATGAGGCTGTGAGATATTGGATGTTGCTTTTGTTTAAGGGAAGTCAGTCTCGAGTTTGCGTTCCGCCTTATTCCTTAGATTGGCGCCATTTTGTGACTTCCAAGTTTTATGATTGGTGGTCACACGTCTCTGTCCAAGACTTAAGGGATGAGGTCGTTCTACTCTGCGCGAGCGTCGAATCCCAATCTTCTAAGTCTAAGGGGGGCGAAAAGCATGACGCAGGTTTTCACGCGCGTCAACTGACAAGCAAGAACCATAGTATGCCCACTATGCCAAGACGAGATGGCTCTAAGCAGCAGGCAAGTGCTATTGTTAGCGATGCTAAAAGCACTAGCGATGTGGAGTCTGACACGGACTTCAAACATCAACGCAGGGGGAAAAGGAAACTGTTTGCTTGCGCTCCAGAGGATGATGAGTTGAAATGGGATGAACTTTTAGATGGCGTACCTAGCTCCTAACAACCTATGGTAGATCTTCCATTGGTAAGCATTTCTTCTTCTCCTTTTCTTTTTTTTTTTTTTATATATTTTTTTTATTTATTTTGATTTATATATATAAATTTTTTTATTTTTTATATTTTGTTACAGGATGGAGATCTCGAGCTTGAAGTGGACATTTCGAGCCCTTTTGATGATAATTTGCTCCAAGAGGCCAACCAACCTGTTGTCGTGCCCCCTTCAAAACCAACTCCTGGAAGGGGAAAAGAATTGAAAATGGCCCAAGACTTATCTTGCAAAAGGGTAACTCACATAGCCCCCGAAGAGTCTGCTCCATCTTGTAGTCAAGAGTCAGTCGATGGTCCTACTTCTCTTGAGACTGCCGTGAGATCATTGCACGCTCCATCTCAAGTTGCAAATGTTCCCAGTACCCAAGCCACAAGAGCTCAGATTCCCACTGTCTCGGTCACTACATTTCAACCAGGTCCTATGGTAGGAAACATCTTTAGTGAGGCAATGAGAGTTATGGGGGCACAGTACTTAGCAGGGCTAAAATAAGCACCTTTTGATGAGGTTGTCAAAAAACATAAGGAGGCTCCCACACTATATAGGGGTATAGAGAATCTCAAAGGAGACCCTAGCCTACTAAAGCGCAAGGTAGACTCTTATGTTGGTGCTGTTAGTGCCTATCTTATCTTGGAGGAGGTCGCAGCTAAGCGACAACGGTCAGAGCAAGTTGAAAAAAATATACTCGAGCAAATTGGAATGATCAAGCAAGATGAGAGTGTCTACGAAGAGTTGCAAAAGGAGAGTTTGATACTTAGAGAAGAACAGGCATCCATCCAAAATGAGAAAGATGATCTCGAAGCCAAGCTGGCCAAGGTTCGTGAAAGGGATAATTATCTTACTAGTACTCTGGAAACTAAGAGTATCTCCTTGACATCCCTTGAGGCGCAGATAAAGGATCGCAAGAGGGATTTAGATGAGCTTGAAGCTACTCCAGCTTTGAGTGCTGATGAAGTTGAGCAACTCGAAGAACATAGGAGACTCATTCAAGAGCTCCAGTCGTCTCTCAAGCCCTTTGAGTGAATGGATTCCGAGTGACTTTTTATTTTTTTGTTTAGTTTTGGAACCCCTCGAGTGACTTTTTATTTTTTTGTTTAGTTTTGGAACCCCTCTTTTTTTTTTTTGCTTTTGCTTACTCTTTTTGTTAGAATGTTACATTCTATTCATATTCATCAATAATAAATCTTAATTTTTTTTTATTTCACCGTTCACAGTTTATACTCTTGCGGGCCAGGATTGTTACAATTTTTTTTATTTCACCGTTCACAGTTTATACTCTTGCGGGCCAGGAGTATTACAAATTTTTTTGTTTCGCCGTTCACAGTTTATACTCTTGCGGGCCAGGAGTATTACAATGATTTTTTTTTATCATTTTTTGTAGTGGCTGCACTTGAAATTTTTTTTATTTTTCAAGCTGCCTACGTACTTGCAAAATGATTATCAAATGTCATTGCAAGATCAAGCCAACGTAGTTCGGGTGATGCAAATTCTTTTTTTTTTATGCATGAGCAGTTTACCCTCCTACTTAGGAGCTTAAATGAGCTTACAACTCTAAGAATAATATCTCTTTAGGAACTTGCCATTGATAGGTCCTACACGTATTCCTTCAGCGTCGATAATTTTGTAGGCTCCATTAGTGTAGACCTCTTGTACCACATAAGGACCATCCCATTTTGAAGTGAATTTACTCCCTGTTTTGCGAGAAGTAATGATGGGCCTTCTTACAGCTAGAACCATATCTCCCACTTGAAAGGAGCGACGTCTGACTTTCTTGTTGAAGGCGCGTGACAGACGGGCCTGGTAGCACTCTGATTTTTGTTGTGCTTGAATCCTTTTTTCATCAAGTGCTTCTAACTCGGCCAGTCGAAGGCTATCATTTTCGTCACTTGTCAAACCTTCTTGTATGGCTATTCGTAATGAAGGGATTTGGAGTTCTAGGGGTAAAACAACCTCAACACCGTACACTAACGCATATGGGGTTGAGTGTGTTGCGGATTTGTATGTTGTTCTGTATGCCCAGAGAGCTTCCCCTATTTTTTCATGCCAGTCACGTTTGGATTTGGCAACAACTTTGCTCAACAACTTGCACAACGTCTTGTTGAAAGCTTCGGCCAAACCATTTGCAGGTGCATTGTACATCGATGACTTATGTTGAGTGAACTTGAACTTCTCACATAAATTTTTCATCAACTTATTGTAGAATGGCGTTCCGTTGTCAGTGACAATTCGTCGGGGTACTCCATACCTGTATATAATGTGAGTACGAATGAAGTCAACAACATTCTCCTTTTTGACCTCCCGAAGAGGGATCGCTTCTGCCCATTTAGAAAAGTAATCTGTAGCTGCCAAGATGTATGTGTGTCCCGAAGACGATTTTGGCGTGATTGGACCAACTACATCAAGTCCCCATGCTTCAAAGGGCCAGGATGTCACAGTGGGATGCAAGGGCTCTGGAGGTTGATGTATGAAGTTAGCATGAAATTGACAAGCTTCACATTTTCTTGCATAATCCATGCTGTCTTGCACCATAGTTGGCCAGTAATAGCCCATCCTTTTTATTCGGTCATGCAATTTTGGACCTGACTGGTGGGCACCACATACTCCAGAGTGAACTTCCTCTATTGTTTGCTTTGCTTCTTCATCTCCTAGACATCTCAACCATAGTCCATGAAAGGATCGTCGGTACAGTGTTCCCTTATAATGTATGAAGCGTGGGGCTCGACGACGGATCTCCATTCTGTGCTTTGCATCACTTGGCAGTTTTTCATGAGCCAAATAATCAATAATTGGTTGACGCCAATCTTCTTCGTCAATTTGATAGACGGATATGATGTCAACTTCTTCAACATCCTCTTCGTCCGAGGCGGCAATCCATACTTCTTCCATATCTTCTTCATCTGGAGCGACAACCCAGCGTTTGCAAACGGGTACTACTGTAGTGTCCTCTGCCCCCAGTGCCAAGGTGGCTGCTAGCCCACCAAGTGCGTCAGCCATTTTGTTGGCACTCCTTAAGACATGCTTTAACTTGAAGGTATCGAGCTTGTCGAGTAACTTCAATGCTTGTTTCTGATAGGGGACCAAATCTTCTTTTTTTACTTCATATTCCCGTGAAAGTTGCTTTAGAACCAACTCCGAGTCGCCATAAATGTCTAAGTCTTTGAGTCCCATTTCAATTGCCATTTGTAGACCTAGTGTGAGCGCTTGATACTCAGCCATGTTATTTGTGCATAATTGAGTCAACACGAAAGAGTAAGTCAGTACATGCTTCTCTGGGGATATGAAGACAACTCCTGCCCCTGCGCCGTCTCGACGAGAAGCACCGTCGAAGTACATTTTCCAAGGCGGGAGTATGTCAATGAAAAATAAATCTTCGCCTGGCAAGTCATCTGAAAGTTCCCACTCCGCTGGCACTGGATGATCTGCAAAGAAGTCGGCTATTGCTTGTCCCTTGACAGCCTTTTGAGGGACATACACGAGGTCGTATTGTTTCATAAGCATGGCCCACTTCGCAAGTCTTCCAGACAACACTGGCTTTGAAAGGATGTACTTTATTGGGTCAGCTTTTGAGATGACACGGACTGTATGAGCTTGCATGTAATGCCTTAACTTTTGAATTGCAAAGACCAAAGCAAGACAAATTTTTTCCATGGGTGAGTAGTTCAGCTCGGCACCTACCAAGGTTCGACTCAAGTAGTAAAGTGCCGTTTCTTTGCCATTTTCTATTTCTTGGGCACACATTGCCCCCAGGGATCCCTCTTGAGCCGCAATGTACAAAATGAGCGGCTTTCCTTTTACTGGTGCCCCCAAGACAGGAGGAGAAGACAAGTACTTCTTTATGCTTTCAAAGCCTTTCTTACATGAATCATCCCATTCAAATGGGGCATCCTTTCTCATGAGATGACTAAAGGGGTGACATCTCCCAGCTAGATTGGAGATAAACCTTCTGATGTACGCAAGACGTCCTTGTAAACCGCGCAACTCTTTAAGGTTTCTTGGTTCAGGCATTTCTTGAATTGCCTTAATTTTGGCTTGGTCAATTTCAATACCTCTATGCTTGACAACGAAACCTAGAAATTTCCCTGAGGTAACGCCAAACGCACACTTAAGAGGGTTCATTTTCAGTTGACATTCCCGTAGTCTTTGAAAGACTTTACGAAGGTCACATAAATGGTTTTCCCTCTTTTTGATTTGACCACCAAGTCATCTACATAACATTCCACAATTTTGTGCATCATGTCTTCAAAGATTTTCTGCATTGCGCGTTGATACGTAGCTCCAGCGTTCTTTAACCCAAATGGCATGACCACATAGCAAAATATTCCTTTTGGGGTACGAAAAGCGGTGGCCTCTTGATCTTCAGGTGCCATGAGTATTTGATTGTAGCCAGCAGTACAATCCATAAAGGACAAGGCTTCATGACCAGTAGTAGCGTCAATCATGATTTCCGTCACAGGAAGTGGGAAATCATCTTTTGGACAAGCTTCATTTAGGTCACGGAAATCTACGCAGATTCGCAGTTGCCCGTTTTTCTTTCTCACTGGGACAATGTTTGCTACCCATGTGGGATACTTAACTTCACGAATGAACCCTGCGTCAATGAGCTTGTTTACTTCAGATTCGATCTCGGGAATCATTTCAGGTCTGAAACGTCTTTGGGACTGTTTCTTTGGGCTCATGCCTTTTTTGACGGCCAATCGGTGGACAGCGACTTTTGGGTCGAGTCCGGGCATCTCCTTGTAACTCCATGCAAAGACATCTTTGTATTCAGAGAGTAGATTAAAGTACTCTTCTTCTTCTTCTTGTGATAGATGAGCACTAATATAAACGGGGCGTGGTTCGTCTGGAGTTCCTAGGTTCAACTCTTTTAGATCATCCACGGTGGCTTGCCCCCAGTCCTCGAGAGATTTAGGTGCCTCGTCTTTCTCTACTTCTTCGTCGCTATCATGAGCTTCATGGCCCGTGATATGATTTGAAGACACAAGTTCAAAATTTTCCTCTTCTTTTCTGTCAGACGGGGTACTCTGGTTGGTATGTACCACAACCCTCCCCTTCACTTTTAAGGGTCCATGCTCGATGATGTCTACCACTTGTGTGCGCTTCATGCGAGAAGGCACAACACTCTTAAGTTCACTGTCTTCTTTAATTTTGTCGTCCCTCCTTCCAATGCGACTCATCACTGATTGCCTTTGTCGATGGTTACTTGAGGCTGACACGCCTAGACGATCAAAAACTTGTGCTTTCTTCTTAAAAGGGAGAGTGTTTTGATGTGGAATGTGACCTTTTAAAACAGCACTCTCTTTCTTTCCATTCCCTCTAAGCCTTCCAAATACGGATTCACGCTTCTTAGGGGCAGGTGGTTGCAATCGATCAAAAACTGACACCCTTGGATTAGCTGCATTATTTTCACCTTCTTTTTCTTCGGCCTCCTCAGCAGTAATATACTGTGTAGAAGGAATATTCTTCCTATGTCGTGCAGAAATCCGAATAGGTTTTGGAGGATCGAACCCCAAACCTAATTTAGTTGGTTGAACCACAGTACCGTGCTCTTGTAATTTCTTCTGCGTGTCATTAAGTCCATGAGATTTTGCTTCAATTAGCTTCCCCATAGGTGCTGGGTTTTCAAAGTCATACCCAGATTTTGCCAAGAGCTTATAGGCATTAGGATCAAATCTACCCTTATTAAGCCATTTTCTTCTAGTTGTCTCCTCAGATTCTGAGATTGGAGGCTTGCAAATTTGACTTTGGTTGGCCTTAGACAAGGGAAGCATTGTTTCAGTCTTCAAAGTTTGAAGAGTACCTACGTCCACCCGTGCATTTATCTTTGGTTCAACTTTTGTATCTTGGCATCCTGTGAATGGGGACTCCCCTTCCTTACGACGAGACTTAGGAACATATCTCAAGACTGGAGTTCTTGACGTTGCCCCCACGTCTTTCATAGGTTGAGTGACACTTTGTTCATTCGTCATTTCCATGTACTGTTGCTTGGCATTACTAGGTGGCTTGCTAGAGTTTGAAGATGAAGGGACATCTTCATTTTTCTTAACGCCCCTTTTACCTGTCGAGGTAATTTGGGATGGTAACATCTCACTTGAGGCTCCCCCATCTTCAAAAAACTTAGCATCAGCGAAGTAGGAATCTGCTTTGCTAAAGGGTTTAACATCGGCATTTATTTTCTTCTCTCCTCCACGATAGTACTTAAGACATTGATGGAGGATTGATGCGACTACACCATTTTCATGTAGCCAAGGCCTTCCAAGCAACATCTTATATGATGTCTTTGTGTCAATCACATGGAAGAGGGTGGATGAAGTTAGTTCTCCCATACTCAGGTCTAGGCGTATGATGCCTATTGCACGCTGACTATTTAGATCGAATCCTTGAATCACTATACGACTATTAGACAACTCCTCCATTGTAATCCCTAATTCAATCATGGTGTTTTTTGGCATGATGTTGACAGCTGAGCCTCCATCTACTAAAATGCGGTTGATCCTTTGCTCAAGTATGTAGCCAGAGACAAACAATGGTCGGTTGTGAGGTTTTGAACCCAACAACAGATCCTCATCTGTAAAGGCTAAGGCAGAGTTACAAGATGCACAATTAGCAGAGCTTTCAATGAGTTCGTCAACCCCTTTTATCTTGTCAACATATAATTCTGGTTGTTGAAGTGCATGAGCCACTTGCTAACACATTTCTCGAGGCAATTTGAAGATTTGCCCCCATCCCATCCGCGTTGGAAGGGCCTCTAATACAGTTAAAACTTTTGGGTCCATTCCAGTTCCGGAATGTTGAAGAGTCAGTTTGAAAGAAACTTTGCTCTCTTTAGTAGGAGAATTATCTTCCTCATTGTCCTCCATTACTTCTTGCTCATTCTCCACAAAGGAGACAATGTTGACAGTAACCACAGTGAAGTAATCTTCAGGAAAGAATTCCTCTAAGATTATGGGCGTAAGCGGTTCTTGTTCAAGTAAATCAATGGGAAGGACTTGTGTCTTGACACTTTTCTTTGGCTTCTTCTTCCCTTTCAAGCGCTTAGGGCCCTTCTTCCTTTGTTGCTTCTTTTGTCGGCGGAAAGGTTGTGACTGTGGCCTTGTTTTCTTTCTAGGCCTCCTTCTTGTGACCAATGTCCACCCTTCGTCATCTTCTTCATGAGGGGCGATAACCAAAGTTTCATGCTCAACATGTGACATGTTGGCCATTGGAGTACTTGGTCTTGCCACATACACAATCAAAGGCTCCAAACTTCCGAACTGCAAAATTTGAGCTTGCCATGGAGATTCTATCACGGCGGATGCGTGATTAGTCTCAACTGTTTCATCAAGGTCCAACTCGATTCTTCCATCCTTTGCTAGCTGCATGATTTTTTCTTTAAGTGTTATACACTTCTCGATGGGATGACTAACCATCCTATGGTATCGGCAGTAGTTGGGGTCGGTAGTCTTGCCAACATCCGCAGGCCGTTTAGGTTCGGGAAGCTTGATGACCTTATTCTCAAGCAAGTCATCTAGCATTCCTGACAAGTCAGAATCTGGGAATGGGTACTTCTTTCCCTGCAATTCTTTTAAAGTGGGCCTATCCTTCTTAGGCTCTCTTGAGGATGAGCTCCTTTTGTCTTCAGTGCTCGCCTTTCCAGAAATCTTGACAGGCCCAGAAGTGGATGTGATCGACATCGACTCCTTAGTTGAACTTTTCGAAGATTTGTCGCCTTTCTTGAAATCTTTCTTTTCCTTCTTCATTTCATAAGAAGCATGACTTTTACCACGATTATTGGCTATGGTGAGCTCCATGTCATGAGCTCGAGTAGCCAACTCTTGAAAAGACCTAGGCTTTATACCTTGCAAGATATAAAGTAAGTCCCAGTCCATTCCCTGTATACACATCTCAACAGCAGATACTTCAGTCAAACGGTCTTTGCACTCTAGACTCAGAGCGCGCCATCGGTTGATGTAATCAATCACCGGCTCGTCTTTCCATTGATGAGTTTTAGTTAACTCAATCATGCTAACTACACGTTGAGTGCTGTAAAACCTATTCTGGAACTCTATCTCCATTTCATCCCAACTATCAATAGATTCCGGAGATAAGTCTGTGTACCAGTTGAAGGCGATGCCTTTGAGGGAGCGAACAAACTGCTTAACTAGCAAGTCGCCTGTAATGTTGGCATTATTGCACGTCTCTATAAAGTGGGCGACGTGTTGTTTAGGACTTCCCTTCCCATCAAACTGCTGAAACTTGGGGGGTTGGTAACCCTGAGGCATACGCAACCTATCGATTCTCTTGGTGTAAGGTTTCACATAGCGCTGACTACCTTGAGAACCTTCCCCAAGTTGACCCTTGACAGCGTTAGCTATCATATCCTGGACTTGTTTAGCAGTCAATGGAATGTGAGAGTTGTCTTTTACAGATTTATCACTCTCACTTCCGCTTTCACTGTCACTATGCTTAGATGATCCCTCCATTGAACTTTTCTCAAGAAGGGGTAGCGATTTGATCATTCTGAAGATTTATTTGAGCATCCTTTTCTTCTCCATCTTTTACCAATTTCTGCAGTAGATTATTCATCTCAGCAAGTTGCTCTTCAACAGTTTTTGTTGAAGTCACCATGACAGCAGCAGTGAATGACTTAGAGACTTGAGATGATCTTTCTATGTCAGGGGTCTCCAGAGGTGAAGAGGCAGAGGAATCACTACTGGATTCAGCATCACCGTCAACCCTAAATGGGCTAAAGAGGGGACTGGTACGAACGACCAATCTCTCTGACCGTTCAGTTGCAGTTTGCTTCCATTTGAGGGGAGCAACAGATGGTTGGTCAGATTCAGCTGCAGAGCTAGAGCCAAACACTGGCACTTCACGCTCTTTGCGAAAAGAAGACGTGATGGCTTTTTCAGAAACAGTTTGCCTAACTGATTTGCGTTGACGGGTAGGGATTGTCGCAGCTCGAAGGCTTGCAGCAGCAGTGGCGACAGCAACTTTCTTCATTCCTCTTGTGTTCACACCAAGAGTCTGGTCGGCAATGAAATCACCCAGCGTCACAGTCTTTCGCTGGGTAGCGTCAAAGTTGTCAGTGAACTCAACAATGTTCTTCCTTGAGGCCATTGATCTTATAGTAGTTGATTTTTTTCTTTGTGAAACAGAGATGAGAGGCAGAGATGTCCCACCGGGCGTGCCAAAATTTGTATACGGTAAATTTCGTAGTCTAAATAAATAAACCAAGAAATAACGTAACAAAGATAAATTTATATTGATAATGTATTGGGTACAATCTCTGTATTACAGTTTATATAAAATAAACTAAGTCCTCTGATTCTGTTCCGCAACTTGATGTCGACACGTGTTGATGACGACCTTGACTTGGGTGTAGGACAACGTTTTGTCAATGTCAACCTGAATTTGAATGTTGGATGACGTTTTGTCAACGTCAACCTGAATTTGAGTGTCGGATGACGTTTTGTCAATGTCAACCTGAGTTTGAGTGTAGGGTGACGTTTTGTCAGCGTCAACCTGAGTTTGAGTGTAGGGTGACGTTTTGTCAACGTCAACCTGAGTTTGAGTTTTTGTTTGGGTTTATTCGAATGAGGGCTGACACAGCTTGAATCTCAGTCGAATGTATTTGAGTTTCTCTGAACAGTCGGCACGAATTTGATGTGCTTATTGACTACTTCTAGAGAGGATTTCCAAGAGAAATTTGTGAGCTCTTGAGAATAATGATTTTTTCGACCCCTGTAACTGAAGATGGGGAGGTCTATTTATAGGGGATGGAAACCCTTCATGGACTTTTGGTGGTGTGGGCTTGGGCTCGTTTTTTTTAGACTTGGTAGTCTTTTTACTTTTCCATTTAACCATTGTTTTGGGCTAATAGTATGGACTGACCCAAATATTTTACAACCCAAATTATGTTTATTTAATTTGGGGATTATTTAGGTGGGCTCATTAATTAAATTGGGCTATTATTTATTTTAGCTCAAAACTAATTAATTTAATTTTAATGTAAAACACTAATAAATTTTTAGTGTCTACAACTAGTATAAAGAAATTACGAACCAAGCTCCTTAAAAACCCTAACTGATTTCATTTTCATATTAATTAAGATTGAAAAACAAAATTTAGTACTCCGTACCTCAATTTCAAGTCTGGGCTTCTTCGGCAAAGGTTTGGACATTAGCATCAGCGTGGACATCCTGATTTAAAATTCCAAAAATATAAATGAAATTGAAATGCTTTTGTTAGGGTAAATATTAGGTAAACACGAGAAATTGATTGCTTGAGCAGACAAAAGGTTTAATGATATCACCAATCCACATAAAATCCAACGAAACTCAGGATTTGAACACGAAATTGAAACAAAATTCACAATTCCAACAAAACTCAAGCAAAATTCACACGAAATAATTCAAACAAAGCTCAAAAATCGAATAAAATTGTATATAGATAAACAATTTTACCCAAAATTGGGGGAAGAAGAGGAGAGAGAAGAAGAATACCTAGTAAAACCGAAACCCTAACAACGATACTAAGATCGAGCAACCACACAACAACAGTAGCAACGCAACAATAGCAGCAGCGCAACACCAGAAATAGAGAGACACGCCGTCGACTAAGGAGAGAAAGGGTTTGGAATTGTGAAATATTTTAGACCCAAGGAGAGAAACAATTACTCGCACTATTTGACGAAGAATTACTAGTTTGGTAATTTGTTAGTATGAATTAGAATTTTTGCCAAATACAGCCATGTAAAATACCATATTTGTTAATTATAGCCATCATCTTTTTTCTTGTGAATTACGGTTATGAAAGACTAATATCTAAGTATGTTGTTGCCATTTTCACTAATTACACCACTAATTCATGTTTTGACCGGTCAAATCATGTTTAATATTTTATAAATTTTTTTTAGGAAAAATTGTCAGAAACCACCTAATAAAGACACTTATTTTGAGAAAACCACCTAATAAACGTTTTATTATAAAAAAACCACCTAATAAAACACTTTTTCTTTCAAAACACCACCGCTTGAGACCAAATTAATAACTTTGTTAGCCCCGTAACCATTTATCGACAGATTAATAACTCCTTAAGAGTCACTTGGGGTTGAATGCAAATGGAGGGAACTGATTATAAGGTAAAATGAGTTACTTATTTTATCTCAAATGGTGGTGTTTTGAAAGAAAAAGTGTTTTATTAGGTGGTTTTTTATAATAAAACGTTTATTAGGTGGTTTTCTCAAAATAAGTGTCTTTATTAGGTGGTTCTTGACAATTTTTCCTTTTTTTATTTAATTTTATAATATTTTAAAAAATATATGTTTGTCATATATGACATGTTAATTGGCACGTATTTGGAGACAATATTTAATCGCGTTTTTCATACTGAAGACGACGTTTTTTCGAAAAACGGACACCGCCGGGCGCCCTTTACGGGCACGAATTTCAAGAATCCCTACGAAACGAGTACTTACACACATGGTTTTCGAGCACGTACTTCGAGACGAGTTTTTCGAACTGAAAACGACGTTTTTTCGAAAAAGGACTCCGCCGGGCACCCTTTTGTGGGCACGAATTTTGAGAATTCCTATGAAACGAGTACCAACAAGTCGGATTTTCGGGCACGTAATTCAAGAAGGATTTTTCGGACTAAACACGACGTTTTTTTCGAAAAACAGATACCGTCGAACGTCCTATATGGGCACGAAAAACCCGGCTCGAAGTACGTTCCCGAAAAGTCGGAAACCCGGCCTGTAGGTACTTGTTTCGTAGGGATTCTCGAAATTCTTGCCCACAAAAGGGTGCACGTCGCTGTCCCTTTTTCGGAAAAAACACCGTAGTCAGTCCGAAAAACTCGTCTTGAAGTACGTGCTCGAAAATTCGGCTTATTGGTACTCGTTTCGTAGGGATTCGCGAAATTCGTGCCCATAAAGGGTGCCTAGCGGTGTCCATTTTTCGAAAAAACGTCGTCTTCAGTCTGAAAAACTCGTCTCGAAGTACGTGCTCGAAAATCCGGCTTCTTGGTACTCGTTTTTAGGAATTCTCGAAATTCGTGTCCTTAAGGGTGCTCGGTGGTGTCCGCTTTTCGAAAAAACATCGTCTTCAGTCCGAAAAACACGTCTCGAAGTACGTGCTCGATAATCCTGCCTGTAGGTACTCGTTCCGTAGGGATTTTCGAAATTCGTGCACATAAAAAGTGTCCGGCGGTGTCCGTTTTTCGAAAAAAACGTCGTCTTTAGTCTGAAAAACGCGATTAAATGTTGTCTCGAAATACGTGCCCATTAACATGTCATATATGAAAAACATATATTTTTTAAATATTATAAAATTAAATAAAAAAAGATTTATAAAATATTAAACATGATTTGACCGGTGAAACTATGGATTAGTGGTGTAATTAGTGAAAATGGCAACAACTTACTTAAATATTAGTCTTTCATGGCCGTAATTCACAAGAAAAAAAGATGATGGCTATAATTAACAAATAGGGTATTTTACTTAGCTGTAATTGGCAAAAAAATTCTATGAATTATGAAACAACACTTAATGTTATGAAACAATTGAGAGTGAGGGATAGCTCAAGTGGTTAAAGCTTCCCTTCCGGTTTCAGGAGATCTTGATATCGATTCTCATTCCCGGCCTTATGTGGCTCTCTTAGCACCAAAAAAAATTATGAAACAATTACTAGGAGCTGAACAAAAGTGGATATCTCGTGCCATTTGGTAATTTTGGTTTCAAAACAAACTATTTTTTTTTTTTTTTGACGAGTGGTTTCGAAACAAACTAATTACATCTAACATGGGGTTTCAATTATAGAGCATTAATTTACCCATGTCCTAACTACCGTTAATCAAGAGAGGTAGGGTTTGAGAGTCCCTTTTTAGGGTTTTTTTTGTTTCGGTCGTTCTCCCTCGTTCCCTCGTCTCCCTCGACCCCTTTCTTGCTTTCGGTTCGCCGGGGACTCGTCCATCGGGGCTGAGTTGTGGCCCTTCCTTGCCGCCGGTGAGTCCCCCTCCCCCTCTCGTTTTTTGCTTTGAGCCGACTGCTAGCGCTAGTGGTTTTGACGGAGGTGACTATTTCGTTCTTCCCCTTTAATGGTTGTCCGTGATATCGGTTCGAGGGAGGGGTTTCGGGTACGATACTCCTGTTCTATGGTCCTCGTTCAGATCGCCCGACCCCTGGAGGATTGTCGTTGGGGTAGTGCCGCCATCACTACCGCTTGTTGTTACTTTTCGTCTCGAGCAATTTTTCTTTATTTAGGTTTATTCGCTTTATTTTCAATAATGGTATCCTCTGGGATTTGGGTATCGTCTGATCGCAATACTAGGGTTGTTGGATCTTATTCCTTTGCTCTTTCTGCTTTAAGGAGGAGACCTTGGCTGAGTCTATGTCTTTTGCTCAGCGGCTGTCAGGTGCCGGCTGGTACACAGGTTGTACCAATGGCTGAGTCCTCAGTCTGGCGATGGAGGTTGGTTCAATTTACTAGTGTTTCGCTGATTTATATACGCTATATCTCCTTTGGATCTTGGTTTGCAGGGTTTCTTTATTTTTGTCATATTTGGGAAGACTACAGATGTACACGGGCCGACGTAACTACGCATAAACAGATAGAACGCCGAATCTGCGCGAACTCACAGATCCGTATTGCTTCAGATGAAGGGGAATTATTTAAGGCGATGTTTAATCAAATCTGTTTTATTAATGCATAAAGTTCATAGGTTCTATGTATGTTAGTTATTGTTTTGTCAAATTTGTCAAACTGTAAGTGCCGTTTGGCTTTATTATGAATGAAACCTTTTAATTTTCTCGTCAAAAAAAAAAAAATACAGTTAATCAAATTAAAATGTCATATTTAATTACCTATTCTTGCCCCTTGCCATATATATTGAAACATATTAAATATAGAATAGAATTTGAAATTTTAATTAAATATTAAGTAAAGAATAATGACTTCGTTTTCTTACTTATGAAGTACTCCGTATTATACTATTAGTTATTAATACTCCCTCCATTTTTATTTAGACTCTATTTTTGTTAGCAGAATTTTGCTGAATTGAACTTAATTTTACTGAACTGAACTTATTATTACTGAAACCTTAACAAATTTCTTAAGGATTGTACTTATTTTTATTGAAACTTATTGAAATAAGGTGACGAGAACAAGAAAATTCTATTATACAACCGTTTGCATGGGATTTGCCATGCAACCGGTATAAAATGTCCATTTGAAGGAATGAAACGCAAGTCATGGAACGCAAGTGAGTAATGCAACAATCAAGTTCCTATTTTTATGCAAAAAATTATGTTTAGTTTTATTTTGATTTCTTTCTATAATTATGCTTTTTTAATTTGACTTTTCAACCTCAATCTTTATATTTTTATATTATGCAGCAATAAAGTTTCTATTTTTATGTAATAGATTCGGCAAAGATTTTAATATTTTTATCAAATGTGATTTTTGACGGAGTTTTTATCAAATGTGATTAACATAATGTTTAACTATCAACTTTATAAGTACTTTATAACCATTATTCCATTAATTGACTTTTTTTTTTAACTAGCATGAATTGACAATGTTGTTCTATTATTTAACAACATTGTTTTATAATTTATTATGAGTGTTACATAAAATGACAATATTGTTTTATAAACTATCAATATTGTTTTATAAACTATCAACTTTGTTTTATAAGTACGGAGTACTTTATAACCATTATTCCATTAATTGACTTTTTTTTTTAACTAGCATGAATTGACAATGTTGTTCTATTATTTAACAACATCACTCTTCCTTATTAAAACACAATGGTCATCCTTGCGTCACGCCACATGGCACCTTCCATTGCTTGAAATTTTCCACGTGTCACCATCATCCTAGCGTTGACGTGGCACCATCTTAGAGTCGCCCAACAAGGAACACAAAAAATTGTCATCACTAAAATCGAACCAGTGACCTCCCACTCAACATGTATGTTCCTCACCATTAAGCTAAACAAATTTTACACTATTTGTAAATGAAAATCAATATATTAGTATTGGAGTACTTTTCTAATTCTTATGGCTTAATATACGTTACTCACTTACTCTCATCATCAATTTCCCCCAAATTAATACAGTAGCAATTGCGAATCTTCGACCATGGCTGATTTTTCGAGCATTTCATCAATGGCATTCAATTGCGTCATTAACCCCTACATTATGTCATCAAATACTAATAATTCTACACCATTGCTGGGCACCTGATCTGGGCGACCTAATACCATTGATGCAAGAGTAGGCTCATAATTCAGAAGATTTTTGGATCTACTTTAATTTTTGGGCACCATTGCAGATCAACAATGTTGTGCAGTTATTGTTCATTTCTCTGGCCCCTTTAATGGAACCAGTTATTGGTGTCTCTCTATCTTCATCCTCCCAATCTCCTTCACCCATTTCTCTTTTTGTAAACCGAAAGTATTATTAGTATTAACTCTACTATATTCCAAATTATTGCCCAAACAATTACATCTTAATTATTACACATAACTGAAATGGGGCTCCCTAATTATTACTATATTTTGTAGCTGACATTTTGAGCTCATTACCGTTATTAGTGGAATCAACTCTCTCTATATAGATATAGAAGCTAAAATACTCCATTTTGGTGATGCCTCACTTTCCACCATCTTCTTCAACTTGCATTTTCATGTATATGTATTTGTATTTGTATTTGTATTTGTGATGTTCAATTAACATTAATTGATTAATGGTTGCTATATATTTACTTGGTTTTGCATTCTGAATTTTTTTACTAGGTACCATAGAGTCATCAGAGTGACACAAATTGTTTCAACCCAATGGAAGAGACACTTACTTGTAGGTTCGGGGAAGATTTCCTCTTGACGCTATGAGCTTGATTCCTCTCCAAAGCTAGGGAAGATAAGTCCTTAGGTCCAAATCGTCTACACTCCACGTGTCGAACGGTCTTTCTACCTGCAAAAAGGCGAGTAATCCCTTGGGATTATCGCCCCTCCGACGCTCAAGTTAGAGATTGAATGTGGAGAGGGGTAGAGAGTAAACAATAAATAAACAATAAATGTCCAGAGAGAGTAGAGAGAAGTAATGATTATGAGTTGATTGGTTTGTTGTGTGTTCGAATGTGTGAAATTTTGGGATTTGTGTGGGTATTTATAGACCCATGGGAAGCATAAGATCGTGACAAATGGCATGATCTTGGAGTTTGGGCCTTATTGGGCTTTATAAGGAATTTGGGCTTGTTTATAAGCCTTTGTCTTATTATACGTATTTGCATATGTATAAGGTATATGAATAGTAGGTTCTTAGGCCGTATTTCGTATGTATACGAGGTTGGTTGCTGAAATTGGGCCCTTGGGCCTTGGAGTGATAGATAGTCCATTTGAAGAAATGGGCCCATGTTCATTGGGTTGTAACATTTGCCCCTCGGCCCAACCTGAGTGGGAGCCTCAGCTCGGACTTAGATTGAGCCGAGTGCAGTTGATTTCGCCGAGCCTTTAGCTCGCATAAGAAGGTGGAGAGTCTATTTGGCGGGAAAGTTCAAAATTTGAAAAAATTTCAACCCCCTATATGTAAGGAGGAGAGAGAAGTGAAAATCCCTCATTTTCACATTCTCTCCAAGGCGATTTTTAAGGTGATTATTGTCTTTCTCGTCGGCAATCTTTACACTCGGCAATTTTCCTGTTTGGCGAAGATTTCTGCTCGGCCAATTTTTCCGCTTGTCATTTTCTTTTCACTCGGCAGAGACTACCCTGCACCAGGTATTTACTTTTCCTGTTTCCTCGTTCTTTAGCTTTTGTTTTATACCTTAGTCTGTAAAATGAATTCCTCTTGCTCGTCGAATGATCTCCTCGGCATGAGTAGAAATAACAAGGGGGCTGAATCACTTATGGAGGTGGATTTGTCCCCGGTTGAATCAAGGGTCTCGGCATTTCTTGACCCTTCACCAGAACCTTATCTGAATTCAATAAACTTGTCGTATGGACCGTCGTCAGCTCTTGTACTTAATGTGCAGGAAACCATGGAGGATTTGAATAAACTCCCACAGACTGACCTCCGGCACCCGATGTACCAAGCCTACACATGGGCTAAGCCTCTCCAGGCTTTGCATCCAGAAGACCCTGACCCCCAAGTGGGGGGCTCGGCAACTAACGTAGAAGCTGGCACCTCAAGCCAAGTGCCTCCAACTAACGTGCCAAATCCCTCAGCAGAGAAACCTGATAGTGAGGGTTTCATCGAACCTTTGTCTGTTAGACCTTTGTCCATTCATTTTCCTGATTTATATTCTGTACAAAAATTTGCCGAGGCTAGAGGTTTTAAACCAAAAGTTTCTTCAGGTACTGCTGCTGGTCCTTCTATAGCCAAGGCTAGAACTGAAGCCGAGGCTAGTACTTCTGAAGCGCAAACTGATCCTCCTTCTAAACGCCTTAGAGCTTCAGAACTTAGGAAGTCATACCCTCCAGTTGACAGAGAACCCGTAGAAGCTGCTAGGGGGCTCGGCATAGTAAATCCCAGAAAACCTCTTCTCCCTGGACCCTTAGGCAACCTTATAAGTGAGAGGTTTAGGAAGGAAGCCGAGCCTCTGATGGAGGAATTAAAGAAAGAGTACATCATCCCTAATAGCTACGAGTTTATCCTTCCTGACGAGGGTGACACCATTAGGGATGTGCCGGGTGGATACTTTGGCGTGTATAGATCAGTGCTCGACTTTGGGGTTAGATTTCCTCTCCACCCCTTTATTATAGACTTGCTAAACTGCTATGGGGTCGGCATTTGGCAGATCACCCCCATATCTTGGTTGAACATCATGACCTTTCTTGCCACTTGTGGCATATACATAATGAAACCGACCCTCAATGTCTGGTTTTATATGCACACTCTTCTGAGGAACAAAGAGTGTGAGCCTGGGTGGTACTTTATTCAAAACCGAGGGGAGTATATGACCTTTTGGACAAAACCCTCCAAAATTAGAGATTGGAAGAATGAATTCTTCTATATCAAGCCCAGAAGACAAGATACCGCCAAGCTCCTTCAACGATGGAACAACAACCCTAGAAACTTTGGAGAGGTTGAAGTGACCGAGGATCTAACCAAACCCGAGTATAATGTTCGGGGTCTGTTTATTAAAGTGAAGAAGGATTTCGACCGCAAACCGACTTGGGTCCCAGACAATTGGATTGCCCTAAGGGAATGGCTGTATAATGCGAAGTTCTTGATTGCTGCAGGAATTCGCAAAGTCAAAAACAAAGGTATAATTTCTCTTTGCCGAGTGAATTTTCAAACTTCCATAATTTGACTTACTCATTGATCCATCATTTTGCAGAAGAAATTGAGAAGATCAAAATGGAGGTCCCAAAGGAGATGCAAGGAGACGTAACTCCAGATGACTTCTTAACTTTGTTGGCAAAGAGACGTGCCGAGCAAAAGGACCAACACTACTAAAAAAGGGGTTTTTAGTATCAGAAAATTTAGTAACGGTAAACATAACCGATACTAAAGTTTCACTTTAGTATCGAATATTAATTTCCGACATTATTCAATTTCCTATATATTAACAACCATCATATAACATCACTTTAGTATCAGAAAAATTTCAATCCGATACTAATGATATAATAGTATCGGATGTTATCTGATACCAAAGAGTATTATAGTATCGGATTTTATTTTCCGATACAAATACTAGCCTTTTTTAGTATCGGAAATATATTCGAATACTAAAGATGTTTATTAGTATCGGATAAATTCTTTCCGATACTAATTTCAACGAAATTTTCAAAATCGCGCCCAATATTTCAAACGCGCGGCCCTTTGTTGACCCAAATTTTCAATAATAAGCTGGGCCACTCATTTGTCATCTCACTCATCCAATCCACCGTCATTTTCATCACTCTCTCTCTCTCCTCTTCCTGTGTCCTTCTTCTTCTCCATATTTCCTCCTCACTCAAATTCATTTCTTTCATAATTTAAACACAATTTTTTTATCTTTCAGATCTAGGTTTTCTTCCCCCCAAATTACTGGGCTCGAATAGTTTTTTTTATTATATTTTGGGGTCGAATCGATTTTTTGGTTTAGAGTTCAAGCGAACAAGATGAATAAGAGACGTGGTTTTTTGGGTTCAAATCGATTGTCTGCGGATCTTGAACAATTTTCAATGTAAGGTATGTTATTATGGTTGTAGTTGTTTCGAATTTTGGTCGAATTAGGGTTTTGATTGGGGTTTTTTGGGAAATTTTGGTCAAGTTTTTTGGGGTATGGTAGAAGTTTTTTGGGGTGGGTAGGATTTCAAGTTTTTTGGGATGGGTAGGGTTCGAGTTGGGGGTGCGTTGGGTTCGAGTTTGGGGTGGGTTTGGTTTGAGTTGGGGGTTTAATTTGGTTCGAGATGGGGGTGGGTTGGGTTCGACTTGGGAGTGGGTTTGGTTCGACTTTGGGGTGGTTATGGTTCGAGTTGGGTGTGGGTAGGGTTCGAGGTGGGGTTGGGTTCGAAATTTTTCTGGGTTCTTGTTCAAAATTTCTGGGTTCTTTGTTTCGAAATTTAAGTGGGTTCTTGTTCAGATTTTTTTTTGTTAAGATTTCACCTTGAAAATTCTACTTTGGAATTTTTTCTAGGCTCTTGTTCAGATTTTTGGTTCTTTATTTTCAGAATTTTTTTCCTTTGTAAATTTTGGTTGTGATTGTTTGATTTCTGATTTTTTTGGGATTTGTATGAGAGTTTTGGTTGTGATTGTATGCTTTTATGATTTTTTAACCGTTTCTAACTATTTGGTGGTGACTATGGTGGTCAGGCGGTGGTGGCGATTGTGTTCACATGGTGGTGGTGGCGATGGTGTTCATCCGGTGGTGGTGGTGGTCGATTTGTTGATGGACAACTGTGGCTGAATTTTATTTTGTTTCTTTTGTTGAATTTTTTTCTGTAATTTATCTAAATTTATATAAATGATTAAACATTTATCAATGTATATATTTATTTTATTTTATTGTATTATCAATTTTAATTTTTCCATTTTTTGGGACACTAAGCATGATAATAATAATAATAATAATAATAATACTAATAATATTATTATTATTATTATTAGTATTATTATTATTAATTATTTTTTTTAATATTTTTTTCAACACTTTAGTATCGGTAATTTCCGATACTAATGCTATCTTTAGTATCAGAATCTACATCTGATACTACTTTCATCTTTAGTATCAGAAATTCTCCGATACTGTAAGCTTCTTTAGTATCAGAAGTAACAACCGATGCTAATAACTTTTGCCTTTTGTATCAGATGTTCCGATACAATTTTCCGAAACTAATGAGTTTTCCGATACTAAAGCTACCCCCTTTAGTATCGGAAAAAATAACCGATACCGACCCTTTAGCCACAAGGGTACTAGTATCAGTTGAGTATCGGAAATAATTTCCGATGCTAAAGACCTTTAGTATCGGAAAAAAGGCCTTTAGTATCGGAAAATTTCCGATGTTAAAGACCATTTTTTTAGTAGTGCAAATGCCAGAGGTAATAGACTTAACCAAACTTGTTGTTTAGTTACTGCTCTTGTCTTGATTGGATGTGAAAATTTGCTGCCGAGCCGAGTGTCCAAAACCCTAAATTGAATGCAAACTTGAATGATCGGCTCGGCATCCTTTCTGAAGAGAAAAATAGTTTGCCGAGTCGAAGTTTGAAAACCCTCAATTGGTTGCAAACATGAATAATCAGCGAATGATGATTCTGCCGACGATTTATGTTTGGAAGTAATTTAGGGTTTTTGACCCTCGGCTCGGCACCCTTTCTGATGAGAAAATAGTTTGTCGAGACGAGGGTTTAAAACCCTCAATTGATTGCAAACATGAATGACCGGCGAATAATGATTCTGCCGACGATTTATGTTTGGAAGTAATTTAGGGTTTTTGACACTCGGCTCGGCATCCTTTCTGAAGAGAAAATAGATTGCCGAGACGAGGGTTCAAAACCCTCAATTGATTGTCGGCGAATAATGATTCTGCCGACGATTTATGTTTGGAAGTAATTTAGGGTTTTTAACCCTCGGCTCGGCACCCTTTCTGATGAGAAAATAGTTTGCCGAGACGAGGGTTCAAAACCCTCAATTGATTGCAAACATGAATGATCGGCGAATGATGATTCTGCCGACGATTTATGTTTGGAAGTAATATAGGGTTTTTGACCCTCGGCTCGGCATCCTTTCTTAAGAGAACATAGATTGCCGAGACGAGGGTTCAAAACCCTAAATTGATTGCAAACATGAATGATCGGCGAATGATGATTCTACCGACGATTTATGTTTGGAAGTAATTTAGGGTTTTTGACACTCGGCTCGGCATCCTTTCTGAAGAGAAAATAGATTTCCGAGACGAGCGTTCAAAACCCTCAATTGATTGTCGGCGAATAATGATTCTGCCGACGATTTATGTTTCGAAGTAATTTAGGGTTTTTAACCCTCGGCTCGGCACCCTTTCTGATGAGAAAATAGTTTGCCGAGACGAGGGTTCAAAACCCTCAATTGATTGCAAACATGAATGATCGGCGAATGATGATTCTGCCGACGATTTATGTTTGGAAGTAATATAGGGTTTTTGACCCTCGGCTCGGCATCCTTTCTGAAGAGAACATAGATTGCCGAGACGAGGGTTCAAAACCCTAAATTGATTGCAAACATGAATGATCGGCGAATGATGATTCTGCCGACGATTTATGTTTGGAAGTAATTTAGGGTTTTTGACACTCGGCTCGGCATCCTTTCTGAAGAGAAAATAGATTTCCGAGACGAGCGTTCAAAACCCTCAATTGATTGCAAACATGAATGATCGGTGAATGATGATTCTGCCGACGATTTATGTTTGGAAGTAATATAGGGTTTTGACCCTCGGCTCGGCACCCTTTCTGAAGAGAAGGTTTATACCAAGACGAGGGTTCATCACCCTTAATCAAATGTTAACATAGATGTTCTGAAATTTCTTCTTTTAACTTCGTATTCCCTTCTCTGTTCAGACTCAAACGACTCCTTATGGGGTCGTCAAGAAACGGCTCAGTGACCTGAAGCCAAAAAAGACCCCAGCCAAAAGAAAAAGTGCGAAGGCTGCTGAGGAAGAGAAGGAGGCCAAGAAACCTAAGACCTCCAAAACTGCCGAGTCTGAGGCAGCAACCAAACAACCAATCAAATCAACAGAAAAAGGGGCGTCGGTTACTATCCCTGTGGACCCTGAGCAGGTGGTGTTGAAGGTGGTTCAACACCAAGAGAAGAAGAAGGAAGAAAAGAAGAAGACAAAGGGTGATAACCCTTCCAAAAAATCCTCCTCCAAGGTAGCTGGTGACAAAGCTACCGAAGAAAAAACTGCCGAGGCTCCTAAAGGCTTGAAAAAGAAGAAACGAAAGAAATCTTCTGTCCATAAGCCGAAGAGGACTCCAACAAAGGACAAAAAAGTCCTTCTAAGGAGAGTCGGCAGAAGAGTAAGAATGACACTGACTCCGCTGATCAAAGCGCTCAGTTTGCCGAGCAACAGGAGCATGACTCGGTATTTCAACAAGCTGATTTTGCTACCGACGCACATCCCTTTAATGTGGAAGGTGACGATGAGGATCTCTCCCAAGGCCCTCCTGAACACCTTATGCCTGAACTGGACGCGTCGGCTAGATGTGCCAGGAATGAATTTGCAAATGAAGATCCTCTCTATGTGGATTCTATCCACACTTTTGACCGAATGAGGCAAGACCCAGTCTTCAACGTCCTTGCCAAACAAATTGACGAGGGTGTTTACCAGCCTCCTGCTGCTGAGGAGTTAGCTGAAGGTTTCTTGATGCCGAGACTCAGGCACAAATTCAAAAGGAGATCCTCGACAATATGCCGACGGTCACTAAGGAGAGAATGAAAGATCACATCTCCAAGGGTGGTAAGTATTACCCTAATGTAGTCACCACCATTCGTTATTTAAACGACTCAAGTTCATCTTGTCCATCTAACCCGTCGGTGGTTGCCTTCCCTGTTTCACTAAACACAACACTGGAGGAGCAAGAGGAACGGATGGAAGAGCAGCAGCAAGCTGATGCCGAGAGTGAACTGAAATTCTCGGCAAAAGAGAGGACCAAGATGGCTGAAAAGATGGTTAAGGCTCTTGATCCCATATACCCTCAAACTTTGAAGGGTTGTCAGCAGGGCTTCATCAGGCCTTTGAAGAGAGGTTTAATGGATGTAAGTATCTTCTTCCTTTATTTTTTCCGACTACATTTTTGCCAACTGTATTGTTTTTACTTAACCAATTTCCTTTCTATTCAGGCTTTGGTTAGGGTGGATGGCATTGAGAAGAGACTCAAAGCCGAGATCCAGGAGAGCAACAAGAACCGAAACTTTGTCATTGTTGCTGGTTACTTTATGACTTACCAGAAACAAATGGTGAGGATTGAGAACAAAACAATAGAAGATGCTTTTAGGGCAGAAATCACTGGTCTCAAAGCCAAATTCACCGATGCCGAGTCCAAAGCCTCAGCTGCTGAACCTTCCAAATCTGATGCCGAGGAGAAAATCAAAGAGTTAGAGAAGGAGAATAGGGACCTTACTGCAGCTGTAGAGCCCATATCAAATGAAAACTCTGCACTGAAGGAAAAGGTTGAGGCCTTGAAGAAGTCTCTCCAAGACACCGACGCCACCAAGGAAGCTCTACAAAAGCAAGTTGCTTATTGGAAATATATGAGTCTTGATGGTAGCCTCTTAGTTGAGCAACAACTCTTGGAGAGGGCTAGAGAGGCCTTTGACATGCTCAGGCCTCACAGCACTGCCGACTCCCTCATCCGACGCATCAAATATCAACAAAAAGTGGCTGATGCTACCAGGGACAAAACCGAAATGCCCGAGCCCTTTGTTGATACTCCTCCACCCTCGGATGACGAGGAAGAAGATGATGAAGAAGGAGAAGAGGAGGATGGTGACGATGAGGAGGAAGGTGATGATGATGATGACGAGGAGCGAACTCCAGAAGAGCTGGAGCTCAAGAGAGAGGATGACGAGGCTGCTGCATACAATGCAGAATAGCTGAGGCAGGTGGAAGAGAAAAAGAAAAAAGAAGCCGACCAAAAGAAAACCGCCGAGTCCTCCAAGAGCACACAAGATCCTCCAGCCTCAACTGGGCCTCAACCTTCCAACACTTAGATTTTATTTTCTTCCTCATTCTTTCAAATAGATATCTGTAATTTTGCCGAGTAATGCCTCGGTTCTGAATTTGAGTTTCCTCTAATTGAACTTATAAATGAATTCTCTTTTGAAGATCTTGAATGAAATTAACTAAGTGTTTGCCAATCTATTCCCCTTTATTGCTTTCTGTGCTTTATTATCCTCGCCTTGATAAATTTTGCCGAGTACCTTTAGCTACGAAAACAACTAAGACAAGGAAAGGAGTTAATACTCAAATTATCGAGCCACTCCTTCGGCAACATTGGGAATTTTAATCCCTCACTTAACTTGGCAATGGTTAGATTGAAAAAATCTTAAGTTTATCAATTGGCTCGGCAAACACTCTATTGCCCCATTCAATTTAACCATTGCTCGGCAAACACAAATTAGCCGAGATGTTCAAGTTTATAAGATTTCGTGTTGATTGACTCAAGGCCTAGTAGGGGCATTGAGTCAATCAACTACCATTGATTGCCCTTAAACTTGAGCATTGAGGCTTTGAGCATGAAAATGCCCTTGCCAACCATATCCTTGCTGAGGATACGCGTTTGTAAACAATTTAGGGTTTTAGACCTCAGCTCGGCAGGATGTCTTCAAGCCCTTGAAGAAGAGCACTTTCTGCCGAGCATTTATGCTTAAAAGCAATTTTGTGTTTTAAATCCCCGGCTCGGCAAGATTTCTTCATGCCCTTGAAGAAGAGCACTTTCTGCCGAGCCTTTATATTTGGAAGCAAATTTGGGTTTTAGACCCTTGGCTCGGCAGGATTTCTTCATGCCCTTGAAGAAGAGCACTTTCTGCCGAGCATTTATATTGCTTCCAAACTTGAGTTGACTTACTTTGGAAACGACTAAGAGGAACATAATTTTGCCGAGCACTAGGCTCGGCATTTTCACAGTTTAACTTAAGTGATTTTACTTTCACTAAGCATACAATACGCAAGGTTATAACCTTTCCTTTGGAAAGCGTAAGTGAATTATGCCCTTCTTAAAAGATGTTATCATGAGAAGAAATGCCTTTGATCAAAGGTCTTTGAGGTGAGTGCCTTTGAAGAAAGGTCTTTAACTTAGTATTGAAAGAATAGCCTTACTACTTGTAAACCACTACTCTTGGCAGGGCTTGAAAGTAACAAGTTTGTTTTCAACCTGTAAGGTATTGCTCTTGGCAAAGCTTAAAAGTCGTAGTTTTTATGCCTGTAAGACATTGTTCTCGACAATGCTTGAAAGAATGTCATGATTTTCTGTTTGAAAATCGTATGGCTTGAAAACAGAAAAGGCGCTTGTGAGTTATCGCTCTTTTAGGCAAAATTCGAAAGCAACACTAACTTGTAAGTCCTTGCCCTTAGGTTAGACTTGAAAGTTAAGTGATTGATATATGCTTGTAAACCATTGCTGATGAACAGTGATTTGAAAGCTAAAATAAGAATAAACACAATATAATTGGAGAAATCGAACTCATCTCATTGATTAAAGAGGTGACCTAGGTCACTTAATTACAAATGTTCAACATTTTGGAGAATGAGTACAATGATTGAGGAATCAAAGATAGTATTTCTTGAGCTTGTCGGCATTCCAAGTTCGTGGCAATAACTTCCCATTCAGAGTTTCCAACTTGAAGGTTCCTTCTCTAATTGCCTCGACAATATTATATGGTCCCTCCCAGTTTGGGGTGACCTTGCCTTCCTCATTTGCTCTGCCGAGGGCTTCCATCTTCCTCAACACCAAGTCACCAACTTTGAAAGAACGAAGATTGACCTTTTTGTTGAATTCTCTGGTCATCCTCATCTTGTAGAGTTGCTGCCTTAACAAGGCATTTCCTCGAATTTTGGCACGAGATCGAGGTTGTGACGAAGTGCTGCCCAATTGTCTTCTTCGTTGTAGAGCATGACCCTCAAAGTTGGTTCATAAACCTCGATTGGAAGAACAGCCTCTGATCCATACACAAGCATAAAGGGAGACTCTCCAGTGGAACCCTTGGTAGTGGTTCTGATCGACCATAACACATTATAGAGTTCTTCCACCCACAGGCCCTTTGCATTGTTGAGCTTCTTTTTGATACCGTCACTGATCAATTTGTTGAAGGCTTCCACCTGGCCATTAGCTTGTGGGTGAGCAACTGAAGCAAAGGGAGCAGAAATGTCTTGCCTTGCCAGCCAATTCTTCAACATGGGGGTCTCAAATTGTGGGCCATTGTCAAAGACAATAGACCTGGGCACTCCAAACCTGGATATAATGTTCTTCCAAATAAATCCCTCTACGTCGGTTGTTTTGATGCTTCTCATTGCTTCTGTCTCCACCCATTTGGTGAAGTAATCGACGGCAACCAAAACATACTTTCTTTGTCCTGAGGCTTGAGGGAAAGGACCAAGGATGTCCATGCCCCACTTAGCGAAAGGCAAAGGAGACAATATTGGAGTAAGATGATTGGCTGGCTGTTGAATAAGTTTTCCATGGACTTGGCATTTGTGGCATTTCATGACCATGGTGATTGCATCTTGCCTCACCGAAGGCCAATAATATCCCGTTTGTAATGCTTTTTCGGCCAAAGACCTCCCACCAATGTGTGCCCCACAAAATCCCTCATGCAAGTCTTCAAGAATTTCCTTGCCCTTATCAAGAGTCACACACTTGAGGAGAGGATGAGAGAATGACTTCTTGTTTAGGACTCCATTCCATAAAACGAACCATGAATCTCTTGCCTTAACATACTTTGCCCTGGAGGGGTCAGTAGGCAAAGTTCCATTTTGCTTGTAATCTAGAATCTCATCCATCCAAGTCTTGCTCCGGTCGATGAAATGAGTCTGGCTCAAATCCTCTATACTTCTCTTGTCAATGACTTCCCAAAGAGCTGATCTTTGCTCATTGCCAGTGGCTGAGCTTGCCAACTTGGAGAGCGCGTCTGCCTGGTCGTTCTCCGACCTAGGTACTTGAGTAAGAATAAAGCTCTCCAAACCTTCAACTTCCTTTTTAACCAGATCAAGATATTTGACCATGCTCTCCTCGCGAGCCTCATAACTATCATTGACTTGACTCACAATCAATTGAGAGTCAGACATGGCTTCGATATGCTTTGCCCCAGCTGCCTTACACATTCTAAGGCCAGCTATGAGTGCCTCGTACTCGGCCTCATTGTTTGATGCTTGGAAGTTGAATCTCATTGCATATTCAGAAACATCTCCTTCTGGAGACTTGAATTGAATGCCTGCCCCACACCCATTTTGTGTTGCAGAACCATCTACAAAGAGAACCCAATGATCTTGCTTTGGCTCTCCAACCTCTGGCCTTGTCATCTCAACAACAAAATCGACAAGTGCTTTCCCTTTGATAGCTTTTCTTGGTTTAAACTCAATATGATAGACATTCAGCTCAATTACCCATGGGAACATCCTTCTAGAGGTCTCCAGCTTGAAGAATGGTTGCTTGAGGGGCTGATAAGTGTATACAATGATGTGGTGAGCCACAAAGTAAGGTCTCAGCTTCCTACAAGCTGTGAACAAAGCAAGTCCGAACTTCTCCATCGTTGAATAACGATGTTCAGCACCTTGAAGAACGTGACTGACGAAGTAGACCGGCATCTGAGATCCTTAAGAACGGCGGAGAGGGCATGATTGGAGACCGCCAAATAAAGATATAGTGGCTCTCCTTCAATAGGGCTCACCAAGCGGGGAAGAGTGTGTAGATGTTCCTTGAGGCTTGTGAAGGCTGCCTCCGCCTCCTCTGTCCACTCAAACTTTTCTCTCTTCTTGATAGCATCAAAGAAATATTGGCACTTGTCCCCAGATTTTGATAAGAATCTTCCCAAGGCTGCTAGGCAACCCGTAAGCTTCGACTTCTTTTACATTTCTTGGAGAAGACATATCCACCGCCTGAACCTTATCCGGATTTGCCTCAATACCTCGTTGATCAACAAAGTATCCAAGAAACTTACTAGAGGTCACACCAAAAGTGCACTTCTTTGGATTCAACTTCATCTGAAAATGGCGGAGAGTCTCAAAAGTTTCTCGCAAGTCTGTTGGATGGCTCTCCAAGTTCTTACTTTTGATGATCATATCATCAATGTAAGCTTCCACATTTCTCCCAAGTTGAGCAGCAAAGATTGTATTGACACAACGCTGGAATGTTGCGGGGGCATTCCTCAACCCAAAGGGCATCACTCTATAACAATAGAGGCCATTGTCTGTCACAAAAGCCGTTTTGTCTTGATCCTCTTCCTTCAAAGGAATTTGATGGAAACCGGAGAAGGCATCGACAAAACTTAATGCTTGATGACTGGCAGTAGAGTCAACTAACTTGTCAATCTTTGGGAGAGGAAAACTATCCTTAGGGCAAGCCTTGTTTAAGTCCGTGTAGTCTACTCACATACGCCAAGTGCCATTAGGCTTAGGCACTAAGACGACATTGGCGACCCACTCTGGGTATTTGCATGGGCGGATGAATCCCGCATCTATCAACCTCTTCACTTCCTCATCGGCGGCCTTACTTCGGACTTACCCCAGGTTCCTTTTCTTTTGCCTCACGGGCTTACTTCCTTCTTCAACATTTAATTCATGTTGGGCAATTTTGGGGTATATGCCCGGCATTTCCTCGGCTGAAAAAGCAAAAACATCCTGAAATTCTCGGAGAAGAGACTTCAACTCTTGCCCCACTGAAGAGTGAGCAAGTGAACCAATTTTAACAGTCCTCTCCGGTCGTGATTCATCCAACACGAAATCTTCTGGCTTCTCGTCTTCCTTGGGACATGAAAACGTCCCTTGGAGACTATGAACGGAGAATGTCTCTTGAAGAGCCTCATGCGTTGTGAGCACCTCACCTGCCTTTCTTTTCTTACTCTCCGGGGGTTGTTCACTACTACCATCTTCTCCTTCCTTGTCTGAAGAGACAGGTTTTAAAGCCGCAAGATAGCATTCTCTCGCTGATCGTTGATCTCCATAGATGGATCCAATACTACCATCATTGCAAACAAACTTCATGAGAAGAAGATGAGTGACTATCACCGTTCTGATCTTGTTCAATGTTGGACGCTCGAGAATGATGTTGTAGGCAGACATGTCTTCCACCACCAAGAACTTCACAACCTCATGCCTACATTTGTCTTTGCATCCAAACCTTACCGGAATGAACACCGTTCTTACTGGACGAACAATGCCACCTCCGAAACCCACAATAGGATGATCGGCCTTGACGAAGGAACTGTCATCAAACTTGAGTTTGGAGAGGCAACTGAAACTAATGATATCTGAGGAGCTGCCAGTATCAATCAAAATTCTTTTCACCTTCAAATTAGCAATTTTCAATTCAACCACAAGGGGGTCGTCATGAGGAACCTTTACAGGAGCTGTGTCCCTGTCTTTTCTAGAAATCCTAACTTCTGGGAAGTTGTCATCTTGAGTGGTGTCTGTAGTCATCACTTGGGAGAGGCTACGAAGGTAGTCTTTCCTTCCTTTCATAGTAGGTCCTCCAGCCGCGAACCCACCAGAAATCATATGGACAATCTCTGGATCAGTGTCCTCATCTTCAACATGTTGATGATTCTTTCTTTCTTTATCCTGGGCATTAGCCTTGCCCTTGATCAAATGCTTTGGGACTTTTCCCTCGTCCACAAGCGCATCTAAAGCTCTCTGAAGATAGAAACATCGGTTGGTAACATGACCAATATCTTGGTGGAACTTGCAATATTTTGAACTGTCTCTCTTTTCTCTTTCTGACTTCATTGGAGGTGGATCAGGTATGTCCACCCTCCCCTTGATCTCCTTGTAAACAAGGTATAGATCTTTGGTGTATTCGTACTTCAGGCCCTCAAATTCGGTCCTTCTCTTCTTACCTGAATTGAATCCTTTCTTAGACTTCTCATCAATGGCATAGGTCCTCGATCTCTTTTGCCCACCGTGAGAGCCGACTTCTCTTGCCTATCACCTCGTCGTGAGGATCCGGCATCTCTATCTTTGTCTTTCTTTCCATCTGTAGCTTTGCATAGTTCTTCGGCATGAATCCATAATTCAGCTTCTCGGAGAGCCCGGGTGATATCACGACAGCCCATCCTGAGGAGGTCGAAGCGAAATTTGCAGTCCTTGTGTAAACCTCTGATGAAGTTGTCGTAGGCAACCTCATCTGACAAACCTTCGATCTGGAGAGACTCGTAATTGAATCGTCTCACATAGCTCCTCAAGGACTCTCCGGCCCCTTGTTCTACCTTTCCCAGGTGAATGCTATACTTCTTTTCCTCCCTACTTGCCATGAAGTGGTGTGAGAATGTCGTTGCAAGTTGGGCAAAGTTGTGGATCGAATTTGCTGGAAGGCCGTTGAACCACTTCTGTGCTATACCCTTGAGTGTAATGGGGAAATAGCGACACCAAGTGGCGTCATCGGCAGGCTGAGTGAGCATCAGGTGCTTGTAAGTGGAGAGATGGTCATCGGGGTCTCCCTTCCCATCAAAAGGCTCAATGTTGGGCATTTTCATCTTCTGCAAGGGAGTAGAGAGAATGGAGACGGAGAGAGGGGAGTGTTGAGCTATGGAGAGTGGTCTGACTCTGTCTTCTAAGGCTGGCTCTCCTTGAGGAAGGAGATTTCCTTGCATATCATATTGTGATTTTCCGGCTCCTCCGTGATTATATCATTTCCCCCTCCTCCCTTGGGTGCCATGAGAGATATGGTAAGAACCTCCAAGGGAGAGAGTGGCATCTCGCATACTAGAGGTAGATGCGGAGAAAGATAGTGTTTCGTCTCCATCTTCACGACCCGAAATGCCCCTCTTTTCATTCAGAATGGACCTTGCGTCTTGGTTTTTCATTTGTTTGTCTTTAATCATTTCTCGCAAATCTCTGTTCTTCACCTTCTTTGCCTCAATGACCCCCCTCACATCCTGATAAGGCCTTGGAGAGGGGTCCCCAAGTTGACATATCTCTTCTCCTCATTAATCCTGAAGAGGTTGAATGGGAGGTGGTCTCTGAGGACCATATTTTGGAGTGTCATGGTATTTCCTTGTCTTTGGCTCATCAAACTTGGTTGGGGCATGAGAGGTTATGGCTTTCCGGAGCTTCTCAAACTTAGAATGAATCTTCTTCTTTTGAGGTTCTTCATGGTCTGAAGTGCTGCGGACGGTGGTGGTTTTGAGTTTAGGAATTTCGGGAGTTTTAAAGCTCCCTACTGCCTTCTTCTCTGCCCGTGCCTTTCTAAGCTCTTCTTCATAAGTTTGCTTGGCACGGGCGGCGTCCTGCTTGACCTTTTCTTTGGCTCGCTCGGCAGTAGCCTTTTCTTCCTTCAAGGACTTGACATAGTCCATGACACCTTTGAAATCCCTCATGAGGCCAGAAAGTTGCCCCACCGTCACGAACTCTTCGTCTCCAAGATCCACATTTTCATAAGGGTCTTTCCTTGCCTCATCCCCCTCCCCCTTAGGAATGGAGAAGGGAAACTCATCATGGAGAGGATTGTTGTCTTTGTTGTTGTTGTTGTTGTTGTTGTTGTTGTTGTTTTGCTGACCTTGTTGAGGAATTGTTGTGGATCCTTCACTTACCATCTTGAATCGTCTTCCCCACAGACGGCGCCAATGTTTCAACCCAATGGAAGATACACTTACTTGTAGGTTCGGGGAAGACTTCCTCTTGACGCTATGAGCTTGATTCCTCTCCAAAGCTAGGGAAGATAAGTCCTTAGGTCCAAATCGTCTACACTCCACGAGCCAAACGGTATTTCTACCTGCAAAAAGGCGAGTAATCCCTTGGGATTATCGCCCCACCGACGCTCAAGTTAGAGATTGAATGTGGAGAGCGGTAGAGAGTAAACAATAGATAAACAATAAATGTCCAGAGAGAGTAGAGAAAAGTAATGATTATGAGTTGATTGATTTGTTGTGTGTTCGAATGTGTGAAATTTTGGGATTTGTGTGGGTATTTATAGACCCATGGTGTAACGCCCCGACTTCTAATCATTTTATTAAGTTACTTTAATCGGTTAATAGCAGCGAAAGTCCTAGATAGTCGGTGCGCTACCGCCGTACTCCCTGTTAGGGGAGCACAAGGCGACATAAACATTAAGTTCACAACCGTAAGTAAACTTCAAGCCAACATACGATATATATATATATATATATATATATATATATATATATATATATATATATATATATATATATATATATATCGTTTAAACTTAAACGAGTTCAAACATCGTTAATAAGATAAGCATACTTGAGTCTTATAGCTAAATTCTTAAAGTGAAGCATCTTGAATTACATAACCGTTATAAAAGTATAAGTTAAGTAGTTATTAATCCTCAAAGCTACGCCATTCCGTCATTCCCGCAAGTACCTAAAACAGAAAACAAAACGTCGTGAGCCGAGGCTCAGTAACATACTACTCTAACAACGTAAATTCATTTTAACTCATTTTAGTTGAAAACAGAGAGGAGAGAATAGCGTTAAAATCATTTCACAAACATGTATCCGAAAACAACCATTCAAAATCATAAATTCTTTTATCATAGTTATCATCATAAACATCACTTTTAGTTTCTTGGCAAGCATAACAGAAAGGACGTCATCATTAGCGCCGTAGCCACCAGGGACGTTGTCCCTAACCAGAAGGTGGCATAAGCCATACATAAGTGCTCTACCACCAGAGGCAATGACCTCTAACCAGAAGGTGGCATGCAATGCCATACATAAGTGCTCTACCACCAGAGGCAATGACCTCTAACCAGAAGGTGGCATGCAATGCCATACATAAGTGCTCTACCACCAGAGGCAATGACCTCTAACCAGAAGGTGGCATGTAATGCCATACATAAGTGCTCTACCACCAGAGGCAATGACCTCTAACCAGAAGGTGGCATGCAATGCCATAATACGGATGCCACCAGGAACGATGTTCCTAACCAGAAGGTGGCGTTTCCGCCATAACAGAACATAGTACTGCCAAGAACCGTCTTTCACTTTCATTTATCATGTTTCATATCATTTATTTTCTTTTCATAAATCATGACATAATCATCGTATAAATCGTATCTCTTTCATGACATCGAGTCATGCATCAAAAATCATACTTTTCATAACATTCAGTCATTCGTAAACATCATTTTATAAAGCATTTCATATCCCACAAACCATAAAATAACATTTGCATAAACATCATATTTAAATCAACATGAAACATATTATAAGGGGCTTATGGGTGTTAGCAGTAGACGTTACCTCGTTCCTTGCTTAGTGACTTGAGAACCGGGGGAGACTTGTAATACCCTTTCCTTTAATCTAGTCAAGTATTAATGCATTAGAGTCTTTCTTTTTAATTCTTGAAACTATTACTTAAAGGTTTTCTTTAAGTTTATAATGTTACTACATATACTTATCGTCGTTATAGTTATTATATTGTTACAACGTCTTTCATAAACATTTTATATTCATTTACTTAAGTAATCACATAACATTAAAAGAATTATTAATTAAACTAAAGGTTTTATAATGTTATAATGATTTACTTAAACATTAGAACTTGTTATAAGAACATTAACATTATTTAAAACTAGTAAATAATTAGACTAAAAATATAAACAAGTGAATAATAAATATAGAGGTGAATCTAATATTATATTTAATAATGTGAGAACTATAAATTAGTACTTTTGCATAAATAAATATTTACATAAAAGGAAACAAAGCATTATAACTTAATGGCTTGCTTTTTATTATTTCATGTTCTAACTTTTAGTTTTATGTTAGTTTAGTAGTACTATGTTAATAGTCCAAAGTCCATGAGTCATTAAGTCAATAGTCCAAAGTTAGTAGGTGTCCAAGTCAAGGTACATAAGAAGTTTGTCATAAGATTTTAGTTTACTTTAAACTCATAATATAATTAGAAACTTTAAGTGACAATTAAACTCAAAACTTATTATTTAAAATGATTCATTAGTCATGTTAAGTTAGCCATATTATTTTTAAGTATTTCAGATTTAAATATTTTATATACTTAAGAAATAAACTAGTAAGAAGAAGTTAATTTAGAATAATAAGGTATTAAACATACCTATTATCAAAACTCAAGAAGAAAACAGAGCAAGGGGAGGAGTGGGCTTCTGTGGTGTGTGTGCTGGTGGCCGGCGGCAAGGGAGGCGGAGCTCAGGTGGGGCGTCGGCGGCGGCAGCACTGCTGCTGGCGGCGCAGCAGCTGTGGACGCAGCAGTGAAGGGGGGCAGCAGGGGCTGCGAAGGAGGGAGAGAAAGAGAGAGGAAAGGGAAAGGAGGGGGGCTGCTGGCGGCGCGTCTGGGCGGCGGGGCTGCTGTGGCGCGTCGCCGGCGGCTCTGCCGGAGTGGTGGTGCTCCGGTGGTGAGGAAAACAGAGAGAAAATAGAAGGGAGAAAGAAGAGTTTGTGGGTGGTGATTTTACATGAAGCAAATGGTATTTATAGGCAAATACTTGTGAAACAAGGATTAATAAAATCAGAAATTGGATGCAATTGAGTGCTTGGGTAAGGTGTGTGCAGCAAAAATCTGTTTTTGTTGAAAGCTTGAATACCATCAATTGAGGGAGAAGAGAGGGGGAAGAAGGAAGAGTGTTTGACTAACCTTGCATTTTCTTTTTCCTTTATTTTTATTTTGTGCAAGTGGGCAAGTGGGCAAGTGGGCAACTTGCTCATCCTTTTCTTTTATTTCCAAAAGCTAGTACTTCATGCTCTAAGTACTTCACATTTTAAGTATACATGTATTTTAATACATTAGTTGTATTAATATTTTATGTACATGTATATATACATATATATACTTCTTGCTATGTAATTATGCGTTTACTTATTTAAAAAAATATATTATTAGCCACTAATTGTGATTTTTATAAATTATCTCGCTTTAAATTTTAGGGATATTACACATGGGAAGCATAAGATCGTGACAAATGGCATGATCTTGGAGTTTGGGCCTTATTGGGCTTTATAAGGAATTTGGGCTTGTTTATAAGCCTTTGTATTCTTATACGTATTTGCATACGTATAAGGTATATGAATAGTAGGTATTTAGGCCGTATTTCGTATGTATACGAGGTTGGTTGCTGAAATTGGGCCCTTGGGCCTTGGAGTGATAGATAGTCCATTTGAAGAAATGGGCCCATGTTCATTGGGCTGCAACACAAATCCTTTTGAGGTATTGTGGGTATTCTTATTTTCTTATTCCTATTTAATTTGATAGTACGTCATAAACCATGTAGTGTAATTTTGGGTTTCAAATGTTTGGTCGATTCCTTGTCCTTTTATTTTGTACTTCGTATGTTTTATTTTGAATTATTAATTATATAAAGTGTGTTCTTTTTTTATGGAATATTGCTAATTTGTGATTTTGATTTATGGGGTTATGACTTATGAAATATTGTTCGTTTGAGTAATAGTAAAAATTCACAATATTTTGCTGTATATTTCCTGCCTTTAGAACAACTTTCCCTAGCATTTGGCCTTTTATTATCACTTTGGTGGTCATGTTACAATTAAAGCAAGATTTATTTGTCATTCCTCCAATTCTGTCATTATACACTTCAAGTGATTTCTCTTGCAACATGTCTCTTTATATTAGCTGATCAATGCCGTAGCTATATCCTTCTTTTTAAGCTCCATTAGTTCCTTTGTTTTATTACCAATATTGCATTTAAGAATATACATGTAGGCAATATGGTAGAGAATAGACTGCAGTATATACTCTTTCAAGAAGCAACTGATAATGCATTATATACTCTGAATATGTTCTTCTTACAGGTCTATTCCTTAGCAATTGGTCTTTCTCCTATTTTTAATATTTTCAATGATATTAGACTTTTATTTAGGTGATTTGATGTTTTTGTTACCTCTCATGTTATAGGGGTCACCCGAGAATACAATAGCTCACTTAGTGGGGTACTCGGGGTAGTACAGAGTTAGTTTATTAAAACTCTTTTCCGCGAAGAATTATCAATTTGACGGAACTTGATTTGCAATAATTTTCCTGGCCTAATTATCCTGAAAAAAAGTACAAGTGAAGAAACTTTGATTTGTTTAGTTAGATTGGACAATAAATGCTCCAAGAATCCAAGGTGAGCAAGCATGTGACAATAATGGGTACTACAATTGCGTTTTTTTTCAACTTTTAGTGTAGAACGATTTGTTGGAGAATACTTGATCTCATAGAATTGCAGCTGCAAATGGGCTCTCTGATGATCAAATGAACTTGATATTTAATGCTACTAGGATCACACAAATTGATCCAATTGCTTTTAGATTTGATATACCTTTGTCAGTATCACATAATTTTGTATAATATGCTTAGATATTAGGATCATATAATTGTATAGTATGCTTAGATAGTTAGATTTTGTATAATTATGGTTGTCATAGTACCTATTAATCAACTCAAAATTATTATGCAAACCATATTTTCATAGGATTATATACGAGTATATTGTTTGTCACTTTAATTTTTAGCTATTGTTTGGAATAATTACTAACAGACTTCCTGGAATAATTACAACAAAGCCAATCTCATATCTTTTCATCTATCCCCTATCTCTCCATGAGTCATTTAATTTGTAACCGAAAAACAAACAAAACAACCCCTTAATTCTTCTTATAATTAAAAATTATGGAGTAAATGCAATAAAATATCTCCATTATCAAGTACAATGGAAACATAACTACCACCACAAAAAGGTACCAAACACCCCGGAGCATCGCCCGGGCTCAAAAACTAGTTGTTTTATAATTTATTATGAGTGTTTCATAAATTGGCAATATTGTTTTATACACTACCACCATTGTTTTATAATTTTCACCTTTATTTAATAAATTATCAAATAATGCCCATGTTGTTTTATGAAATACTGCCATTGTTTTATAATTTATAACCATTGTTTCATAGATTGTTAATATTGTTTTATAAATTACCATTATTGTATCATACTTTTATCATCTTTTCTAGGATATTATTTAAAATCAAATATAAATGAATTACTTTTACCTTGTTTTATGAAATCGCATCTTTGTTTTATATGCATTGTCGTCATAAATACTTGTTTGATGAAATACAAAATTGATTTAAGTATTAAAACATTGCGTTTTATGATATCTTGATACTGTTCATTATCAATAGATTACATATAAAAATCCCGTAAAAAAGATTACATATAAAAATAAGGAAGGTTGAAATTTAAGAATAAAAAAGGAAGTCATCAAATATAAAATAAAATCTAGTAATTGCAAAGAAATAATTATTGTAGAGCAAAAGTCAAAATTATAGCATGAAAATAGGTTTCGTAACTACCGGATGCATATACCTTCTTGTGCATCCGGTTCTATAGTAGACTAATTGACGAGAACAGGGTCTTAGTTGTTATTTACGATTCGTCATACTGGGCATATTGAAACTTATTGAAATTAAGATAGGAAAAACATTTATTGTTATATTTACAATAACAATTTCCAAAACCATAATTTGAATAGGAAGAAATTCTTAGAATTAAATAAACAATGATGTCATATGCCTTTTTTTGAGGGAAAATTTTCTTTGAGAGTGACACTTGTCCAATGATGATGTCATCATTAGCTTGTTTTAGTTATCCTACTAGTTTAGGGCCCGTGCGATTCACGGTATTTATTAAATTTATTCATAACACTTTATAAAAGTGAAATAAAACTGCAATTTAATATTTGTCAGGAAAGTTTGTATTGTATAAGAGAATAATAGTTCAAGACTCGTGCAATGTATGCTATTTACTAAATTTATTCACAAGAGCTTTATAGATTATGATATAAAATTGAAATTTAATATGTGTGGGAAAATTTTGTATTTTATATGTGAATAATATAGAAAAAATGTTAAGAAAAATGTTATATACAGAGCTATCGTGTAAGCCTAAATGTAATGAACTTTAAATGCATGTAAAGAGTTGAATTGATTGTTTTTTTATACCAAAGGAAATACTACTACTCGACTACTCTGTATAATTTTATTGTAGACTTCTAAAATATTGAAAGAATAAATTTCAAATTTAAGTTTACTATTTCTATATCTCATTTTTTATAATTTATTATAGATTTCTAAAAAATTAAAAGAATAAATTTAGGCTTACATTTTTCTATATTATTCACTTATAAAATACAAAAGTTTCCAACACATATTAAATTGCAACTTTATGTCATAATCTATAAAGCTCTTGTGAATAAATTTGGTAAATATCATACAAATGAGATATAAAATCTATAAACTTAAATAAAGAAAAACATAGAATAAAATTATTACTTAGAATATTTCCTGGAATGAAAAGATATCTTAGAATGATGTTCATGAGAATTTTTTTGTACGATAGCTAATATTTTTCTAGCAAGATATACAATGTTAAATATATTTGATGATATAGTTTCTTTATTAGAGAATATTGGTTCCTTAATTATAGTAGCAATGTTATTCCTTAATTATAGTAGCAATGTTATTCCTTAATTATAGTTCACGTATATTGTTTTTTTCCCAACTTTTTAGTTTTTAAAAGATAAGCAAAAGGTGGGAAAAAAATTAATCATGACACGCCAAGTGGCAGCTCTGATTTTTGCTTTAGTAAATAGTTATTGATGATTACTAATAAAAATGTTGGTTTAATGAGGAGCCTCCAAATCCTAAATGGAGGCTCCCCATAGTTTCTAAAAAAAAAATTCAAAGAAATAATAAAATCTAATTTTTCTCATCTTATAACTACCGCTTTTTTCTTGTAAAAAAAAACTACCTTTTTTTACAAAAATGTAAATAAATCATCTTTTGAAAAGCAAACAGAAACCTCAAGAAAACTGCTGTGATTTTTGAAAAGCAAGAAAGAACTGAGAATCAAATCAACAGATGAAGACTGAAATGCGGAAAATCAAACAAAAAATCACTATAAATCGATCACAATGCTCTAATACCATGTAATAATTTTCACAAGAGGTGCAATGATACTATGGATCACACACTAAATTGATAAAACTTGAATGAACAACTAAGAGAAAAACTAAAATGAAAGAGAAACTAAGAAGAGAAAATTGAGAGCATTTTTATTAATTAGTATTTGTTGGATCGACTGAACAATACAAGAGTGGGGGTGAATAGTATTGAGGGAACTTGAGCTAAATTTTGCGGAATTAAAAACTAAAACAAAAGAAACTTTGAGACACGAGTTTTCCAAACACAGAAACTCTCAAGACAAACGCCAAGAGATAAAATTGTGACCTGATGCAACACAAGATTTCGTCTTTTATTATAATAGGATGCAACACCTAATTACAATCTAAGACACCGTTCTTAAGTTCCTACACGAACTTTAGAACCCCTCGTAACCAATCCCACTATTGGCTACACTCTATCTCTCGATTTCCTCTGAAATCCCTCGGTTATGAATTCCTCACTCACAACCCCTCGCTTCAATCAACAGATCAAAGCACTTACAACACAATAACAACCTAGATGCTTGGCACTTGTGTGAATAAAAAGACTCAGATTAAGTGTGTCTTAATGATTTACCAACTGGTGTTATTAATAGTGATATGTGAGCGTGAGAACAAAGCAGTAAGCACACAACTACACTATCTCCTACTTTGTAGGAAGTAGTGCTTAGTGGAACTTGGACTGCAAGTCCACAATGACACGATCTTCAGTTTGTTAGGTTATAGTCGTTAACTTCCTTAAATCTCTCGATCAGTTTTAGCTTGATGAACATGCATTCAGCTTGCACACGTTTCCTCATAATTTATCAAAACAGATTTTCCACTATTTAAGGAAACCATTTTCATCAAAATCGTTTTATCATTAAAACATATTTTCAATTAAAATCATTTATCAAAGATATAGGAAAAGAATAACTGGAAATAATTTTATTATTCATAAAAAGATTTTATTCTTTTATAATATATACAAGTTACCTAGGATTTATTCTGAAATATCTCTTTATAAACTTTCCAATTTATATCCATTAATAAATATTATTCCATAAACCCTAATTCTGTACCTTTTATTTTTCAAGCCAATTAATCACACATTAATGCCAAGCTTTACAATAAATCTAAAAATATAAACTTCAAGACCTATTGTACCAAGATGTTCTCCACGAAGCATCTTCAATCTTTGAGTCATGTTTATGCCAAGGAACTCGAACCTCCTTGAAGCTGAGCTTCCTCCATGAGCTCCTCAAACACTTCAACAATCACAAAGACTTCTTCCTTCTCCTAAGGCTGTCATCATCCCTTTAAGATTCCTTGAAGCTTTAAAGCTGAAATCACAACACTCAACACACACATTAGAAATACACACACGAGTTTTCTCTTGGTTTGTTTGCCATTCATCAAAATCTAGGGTTCAACAATATTCCCCCCTTTTTGATGAATGCCAAACCAAGCAAACTCTTTAATCATGGGGTCCAAGACCACAGTAAAGGAAATATGGGATTTGTTATAAATAACTCATGAAGGTACAAATGAAGTAAAGCGTTCTAAGATAGACTTACTGATGTCTAAATATGAACGTTTTGAAATGGAACCTAAAGAAACCATTCAGGATATGTTTACTAGATTCACTAACATTACTAATGAATTGGTTTCTCTTGGAAAGCATATACCAACTGATGAACAGGTTAGGAAGATTCTTCGAAGTCTTCCTTAGGATGAAAGATGGAGGGCAAAGGTAACTGCCCTTCAGGAAACTAAAGACTTCACCAAGTTTAATATTGAACAATTGGCTAGATCTCTCATAACCCATGAGCTGCACTTAGGATCCAGCACAAGTGATCTAAACAAAGGTAAGAACTTGGCTTTGAAGGCTGATGAATCTGAGGAATCCGAGATAGACGAAGAAGATGCTGCAATGTTGGTAAGAAGGTTCAAAAGAATGTTTAAGTCTAACAAATTCTCTAAGAACTTTGTCAAAAAAACAGGTGCTACAAAGAATGATCAACCATGTCACCGATGTGGAGCAAGTGATCATTGGGTGAAGAACTGTCCTCTGAATCCCGACAAAGAAAAGGGCAAGACGAAAGCAAACAGCAAAGGAGCAAGAAACTTCAACAAAGCTGATGTAAGGAAGGCCATGATTGTTGCCTGGGGTGACTCAGAAAGTGATGAAGAAGATGAGTCCCCTGAATCCGAGACAACCAATCTTTGTCTAATGGTTAAGACTAATGAAGAAACACAAGAAAAAGAGGTATTTCCTGATCCTGAACATCTACTTACTTTCCCAAAACAAGACCTAGTTGACTTAGTTATGAAATATGATGAAGACTGGAGGTATGTTACCAAAAGTCTAACAGAAGCTGAAAAGGCTTTAAAAGTTTACAAGGAACATTGTGCCTGGATTGAGAATCACAAAACTGACGTTCAAAATAGATTATTTGAATTGTTTGACAAGAACCTTCTTTTGAAGGAACTTTTTGAAAAACTTAAACAGGACAATGTCATGCTAAATATTGAAGTGACTCAGTATAAAATGATGAATGTTAACATAAATGGTGCAAGTTCCTCCTCAAACAATTTTAACATAGAACTTGAGGAACTTAAGAGAAATCTTGAGGAACTCAAAGTTGCGAAAGCTAAACTTGAGAAGGAACTTGAAACCAGGAAAAGCAGAGATATAAGTCAATATTCAGTACCTAAATGGATTGAGCAAGCTCAAGTAAAAAGAACAGAAGGCTTAGGCTTTGTGCACTCTAAGCACAAAGGAAAGAAGAAGAAATATGTTGATTTACCTAGTAACAAAGTTTGTACCTTCTGTGGCAAAACTGGCCACTATGTGTCTAACTGCACTAAGAAACAAACTGCTATGAAAAAGAATGTAAAATAAGTTTGCGTAAAGAAACAAGATACTGCTTCTTCTTCAAAGGGACCCGAGGAAACCCGAGTTCATCGTTCTAACCCTTAAGTTCTTTTGCAGGTTCTAGTGAGGGGGAACAACACATGGTACCTCGACAGTGGTTGTTCTAAGCACATGACTGGAGTCAAATCAAAGTTTCTCTCACTGGAAGCCTATGTAGGTGGAACTGTGACTTTCGGTGACAAGAAGAAAGGTGAAATCCTAGCCAAAGGTAAAGTTGGTAAGTCAAGTTCCCACTGTATTGATAATGTATTTTTAGTCGAGGGTTTGAAACATAATCTGTTAAGTATATCACAATTCTGTGACAAGGGAAACACAGTTAAATTTACAACCGAAAATTGTCACATCATCAGCAACCACACTGGACTTGTTGTTCTTGAGGGTAACAGAAGAGGGAACTGTTACACAGTGGATCTCAACACTGTCCCAAGGAATAATCTTACTTGTCTCAGTGTGATTGAGGATGATGCCTTAATCTGGCACAAAAGGTTTGGTCATGCAAGTTTAATTTCTCTCACATGAACAAGCTGTACTCCAAGAACTTGGTAGTTGGACTTCCAAATGTCAAGTTCCCTGGTCAGTACATATACGATGCTTGTGTGAGTGGGAAACAGATACGATCAACTTTTCAATGTAAAAACATGATAAAAACAAAGAAACCTCTGGAATTAATTCATATTGATCTATGTGGTCCCATGCGAGCCCAAAGTAGAAGTGGTAAAAGATATGTGCTTGTGATTGTCGATGACTATTCTAGATTCACTTGGGTAATATTCTTAGCTAGCAAGGATGAAACTTTTAATGAGTTTGTAGCCTTTTCTAAAAGAGTACAAAAATCAAGTGGATTTCAAATAGTCCATATTAGGTCTGACCATGGAACCGAATTTGAAAATTATAAGTTTGATGAGTTTTGCAGGGAAACTGGAATGAATCATAACTTATCTGCCCCACGTACTCCACAGTAAAATGGAGTTGTGGAGAGGAAGAACAAGACCTTGGAGGACATGGCAAGAACAATGTTAATTGTCAGTGGTCTTGCAAGGAACTTCTGGGCAGAAGCTATTAATACTGCATGCTTTATAATAAATCATGTTCTGCTTAGACCTACAATTAAGAAAACTCCTTATGAACTGTTCAAAGGTAGAAAACCTAACATATCACACTTCAGAACTTTTGGTTGCAGGTGCTTTGTTCATAATAATGGTAAAAGAAACTTGGGTAAGTTTGATGAACGAAGTGATGAAGCTGTGTTCCTTGGCTATTCTAACCATAGCAAGGCATACAAAGTTTACAACAAAAAACTCCATGTGTGTAGAAGAAAGTATACATGTTACATTTGATGGAGCTAATACACACTTTAATGCTAAGGAAATAGATGATAATGATTCTGAAATAGGTCTTTCAAGGAAAGAAAATCCAGATGAGGAACTCAGCAAACGTTCCAAGGAATCCCCTGCAGTTCAGATGGAGGAACCAGAACAAGAAAACAGCTCCCGGCAAACTGAAATTTCCGACCGCCATAAATACAGTCGGTAATTACCGACTGACACCGACCGACACCGACCGCGCAAGCCATTACCGATCGCATACACTGTCGATAAAGGTTTAAAAATACCGACCGAATTAAAGACGGTTGGTAAATACTGACCGTCATCGACCGTATACACGGTCGGTAATGTTAATTTTCTTTTTTTTTATATCACGAGCACAAATCTTGTGCCGTGGGCCACACAAGATAAATTCCTAAAATAACTCCCTCATTTGCCTCTCTCTCTCTCTCGTTCTTCACACTCTCTCTTCCCCCTCATCCTCTAACCCCCGTCCTCATTCTCTGTCTCTTCCCCTCATCCTCTCACCCCCGTACTCACTCTCTCTCTTCCCCTCTTTTTTCAGATCCCCTCAACCTTCTCAACCTCTCATCACTTCTTTCTTTTCTCGACCGGCGACGCCCCAAAATCAGCGGCTACGACCACCGGCGGCGCCCCAAAATCAGCGGCGGCATGCAGGTTTGTCTTTTCCCTTGATTTTTTTTTCTTTTCTCAATTGTTTTCTTGTTTTTGGAATTTTCATTTCTAATTTGGGGGTTTCAATTTTATTTTTGGTTTTTCTCCTCAATGTGTTCGTTAATTTCGCTTTTTTTTTCCTCTCTTTCGTTTTTTCGTTCCCAGATCTAAGTTCGGATTATTTTTTTTTTCATTTTCTTGGGTTGCTTTCGTTTTGGATTTTCTTCTATTTTCTTTCTCAACTTTATTTTCAGAAATTCGTTCAAGTACAAATTTTATTTCAAATTTAGTTTTTTAGATTTAGATTTCTGTTTTTAATTATTAATTTTTATTTTCAGATTTTGATTTCGTTTTCTAGGCGACTTATTTTCGTTTTCCATATTTTGATTTGTGTTTTTCAGATTTTGATTTTCGTTTCTTGATTTTGATTTCGTTTTTTTATTTCGTTTTTTTATTTTTTTATTTCATTTTTCAGATTTTATTTTTTCATTTTTTTCCTTTGTGAAATTCATGTTTAACTATAATCGTTTTCTTTTTTCTGATTTTTGGATTTATTTTTTGCTTTTCATCTGATTTTGATTTTCGTGGTTTGATTTTCATTTTGCTAATTTTGTTCTGATTTTTTTTTGTCACTTGAAGGTGAAGATCTGGAAAATACAAAGGTGAAGATATGGTTGATTCTAGGGTTAAGATCTGGAAAAATAAATGAAGAATTCCCCATTTTTTAGTGTGAAAAAATTGTCATAGGAATTTTGTAATTGTTTAATGTAATTTTTGTAAGTATAATTTTTTTTCTTCATATGAATGTATTCTATGTTATTTAATTCAATTTGAGTTTTGTTCATATTTGTTATTGAGTTTATTATTTGTGCTTTGTTTTTATTTAATTCTCCGTAAGTATAATGAGTTTTGTTTTTATTGAAAGTTGGACTGAACTACTGTCAGACTACTTTGTGCTTTCAATTTTTTAACATCACTTACCAACCGCTAGCCGGTCGGCAAACCAGATTTTTATTTTTTAAATTTAAATATATTAATACAATTAGCGACCGTTGACGGTCGGTAATCTAAATTTTACCGACCGTCTGGCGGTCGGTAATTAGCGGGGGCGGTTGGTAAATTGAGTTGAACACACCGACTGTTTGTCGGTCAGTGATCGGTCGATAACTGTTTACCGACCAACAAACGGTCGGTAAATCCTAGTCACCGACCAACTTTGCGGCGATCGACGTTTACCGACCGCTTCCCGCGCCATTTACACTTGACGGTCGGCCGAGTCAGATTTTTTTGTTGTGAACAGCCTGTAAATACCGAAGTTCCTCAACCTGAAGTTGTAGTAGAAGAAGAAACTGAGGAGCATGTTGAAGAAGAGGAAGACACAGAAGGAACTCAAGCTGAGACAACTCAAGTAGAAGTTCCTGCGAGAGAATTCCAACCTAAACCTTGGAAACACCAAAGCTCTCACTCACTGATCTCATCATAAGTGATATCAGTAAAGGAACTCAAACGAGAGCTCAGCTGAGGAGCTTCGGTGCCTTCCAAGCATTTCTATCCATTATTGAACCCAATAATCATGAAGAAGCCTTAAAGGATGCTGATTGAGTAAATGCCATGCAGGAGGAACTACATGAATTCGAAAGAAACAAGGTATGGCATCTTGAACCCTTACCTAAAAACAAGAAAGTTATTGGACTTAAATGGGTTTTTAGGAATAAACTAGATGAATATGGAACCATTATAAGAAATGAAGCAAGACTAGTTGTTAAAGGGTATAACCAACAAGAAGGCATAGACTTCGAAGAAACTTTTGCACCCGTAGCAAGGTTGGAAGCTATTCGAATTCTCATTGCCTTCGCATCTTTTATGGGTTTCAAATTATATCAAATGGATGTAAAATGTGCTTTCTTAAATGGATTGTTATAAGAGGAAGTTTATGTTGAACAATCTCCTGGCTTTGAAGATCAAAAATTTCCTGATCACGTTTTTAAGCTTGACAAAGCTCTTTATGGGCTTAAGCAAGCACCCAGGGCCTGGTACGAAAGGCTTTTAAAGTTTCTTTTACAAAATAAAATTTAAAAGAGGAAAAGTTGATAAAACCTTGTTTTTAAAAGCTGAAGGAACTGACCTCTTGGTTGTGCAAATATATGTTGATAGCATTATTTTTGGTGCAACTAATGAGAAACTGTGTAAGTATTTTGCTGACCTAATGAGTGGAGAGTTCAAAATGAGTATGATGGGTGAGTTAAACTTCTTTCTCGGCTTGCAAATAAAGCAAACAGAGAGGGGGAACTCAATCCATCAACAGAAATATATTAAGGAATTTCTGAAAAAGCATAAATTCGATCAAGTCAAAACTAATCATACTCCAATGGGAGTTGGTACCAGATTGGATGAAGATCCACAAGGCATATCCGTGGATCAGAAAAGGTATAGAGGTATGATTCGTTCTTTTCTCTATTTAACTGCTAGTAGACCTGATATTTCTTTTAGTGTTGGTGTGTGTGCAAGATTTCAATCTAATCCTAAAGAATCACACCTTATGGCAGTTAAAAGAATTTTCAGATATTTAAAGGGAACAGAGAACATGTGTCTCTTCTATCCTAGAAGTGACACATTTGACTTGAAAGGATTTACTGATGCTGACTATGCAGGAGACTTAGTTAACAGTCCAGTTCCTTGGTTCTTGTCTTGTTTCTTAGGCATCAAAGAAACAGAACATTGTAGCCTTGTCTACTATCGAGGCTGAGTATGAAGCTGCTGCTGCATGTTGTTCTCAAGTTCTCTGGATCAAGCAACAGCTTAGAGACTATGGTATGAGGTATGACTGTATCCCAATTTATTGTGATAATACTAGTGCCATATGTATTTCTAAAGATCCAGTTCACCACTCTAAAGTTAAGCATATACATATAAGACATCATTTTTAAAAGGATTATGTTGAAAAAGGCTTGATCAAATTAGAATTATGTGAAACTGAAAGTCAAATAGCTGATATTTTGACTAAGCCTTTAGCAAGAGACAGATTTGAAAGGATGCGTATGGAACTTGGGATGATTCAACTATCCTAAACAGGTGTTCCAAAAATTCCCCAAGGTATGTTCTTAAACATTATTTGTATATAAGTCTCATGCACAATTTTATGTGAAAACATTACACTGAGTAAATATGTATATATGTCTTGTGTGTGATTATGAAGTCATGAGTAGCTAATAAAAGGCAATTTGAAAAATTTCGTATAAAGTGTCAAAGCCCAATTTGTTTTGTTCAATAGTTCAAGGTCCATATCAAATTTCTCACAAAACAAATAAATTATTTTTTATTTTTTAACAGCTAAAATTTAAATCTCACAAAGTATTATCCAAATTAGTTGTATTGCATTCAAAAGATAATTCATCCCCTAAAATTTCTCAACCGGATGCAATTCAATTTGTTTGCTTGTTTAAATACCCACTTTACCTTGTCAAATCAACTGCATTATTGTTATTAATTACTGACCGAATTAATTAATTACCCTCTCAATTTTCACCACACAAATTCATCCTCTCTCACCACCGCCATTCAACTCACCTTTCACTTTCACCCAATTATAAAACATGCAAAATACAATTCAAAACCCCATCTTTTCATCTCCAATACCCACAAAACCCCTATTCTCTCTCCAAAACTCAAATTTCTCACCTATGGACATTTCTCTTGCCTCCAAAAATCTCACCGAGCCAAAAATGAATGTGACTCAAGAAATTGCTGAGGTTTCGAAGAAAAGGAAGTTCGAGGAAGTTGATGAGGACTGGGAGGAACTCGGATATCCCATTCCCATGGAGGGCAAATCCCACATCCGCGCTAGAATTGAGGCTCGCTGCAAAAATTTCATGATGGGCATGGCTGTGAACATGGATTGGCCGCTCGTGTAAGTTTACTCAACTCCTTGACATCTTAGAATTTCAGGGGTGGAGTGATTTATTTGGAATTTGCTATAAAAATGTGTTGTCTTATTCGATAATGGAGAAGATGAATGAAAGTTTTAGTCATGATAAGGGTGTGTGTTTTGTTGAATTAAAAATAGAACAATTGAATTTACTGTTGATGATTTGAGTGAGGCGTTTGGGGCTCCTAATGAGGGTTTTATTGATTACTTTAAAGGTTCTTATAAGGAGAAGGTTAATGGTGTGAAAGTGAGGAAGTCTGTAAAGGGTGTTTGTGTTGATCAGATGGTGGAGTCAATTGGTGGAAACCCTAACCACATTAAAACGAACCACAAAAATTTCAATCCCATTCAAAAATTGCTTTTTCATCTTGTCTTTCGTTCAATCATTCCTCGTACCCAACACAGAGATGAAGCTAATCATCTTGATGCTGTGTTAATTTATTGTCTTGAGCAGAAAATTAAAATCAATTTTCCTGCCTTGATGATAAAACACCTTAACCATTGTGTCGAAAATAGCATGAGAATTGGGTATGGAAATTTTCTTATTGATAGGATTTAGTCGTATCACCTAATCAAAGATAAACCTACAGTCCTCTAACTAACAGTAGTCAATGGAAGCAGGGTCGAATCCACAGGGAGACAGAGTTTCTAAATTAATATTCAATCAATTAGCTACTTCAGATGAAATCGGAGAAGAATTAACTAAACTAATAATTAAGCTAAGGAAAACAAATCAAACCGAGGATTTAACTATGGACTAAAAACCTAGGGTATTAGGTCGGTCCACCATGCTTATATCAATCAAACAAGGTCAACTACTATCAAAACCGAAGTCAAGAGTCGAGGGATTAGAGCATGTGCTGAGCTATGGTTAAGACTCAACGCTCATAGTTCAACATACGCCGCATGTTCACTAACGTAATCAGAACTATTGATGTGTCCTAGGACTCTAGTCGTAAGACGGATCTGTGCAAACAACTATTAACCACAAGCAATCAATGAAATTGTACACTAACATTAATCACTAATTAAGAACAAATCACATCACAATCACCCTATTCAAGCCCTCGAAATTGATAGAAATCTAAATAACAATCATGGTATAAACATGGCTTCCCTATCTAACACCCTAGAAAGAGAACTACTCACTCATAATTGAATTGACAATAACAAAACTAATTGGAAACCCTAATAATTGCATCATGAATAATTAAATACTTAAGCTAAGCAATTAAGAATAATAAAAGAGATTAGGGTAGAGAAGTATACCAATTGACAGAAAGCAGGAACTTTTATTGAAATCGAATAGGTTTAATCACCTTTTATAATCTAAAGTGTTTAAACTAGGCTAAGAACTATGAGAAATAAACTAGAGTAATAGCTAATAAAAAAAAGATGTCTCTAAAATAATGAGGAAAAGGTATTTATAATACCCCTCAAAGTCTAACTAAATGCGAAATTAAAAAGACGAAAAACTCGTTTGCGGGCACGGGACCCGATCCGGCACAGGACCCGATCGGGCACAGGGCCACCCGATCGGGCCCATAGTGAAAATTTCGACCATGCACTTTGGATCATGGCAGCAGCAGTCCAAGACTTTGGAGCATAAAACTGGGCCCAACCGATGGGCTGCCCGATCGGGTGGCTCATCGGGTCCACGCATATTGCTTGGCCCAGCTTGGTCTTGGCGTAGCAGCACAGCATCAACATACATGGAGCTCGCCCGATCGGGTCGGGCACAACACACCCGATCGGGTCTGGGGCAGAAATAGCCAACACGTAACATTTGGTGTCTCGCCCGATCGGGTCGGGTAAAGCTTGCCCAATCGGGTCCGCGACTCTCACACCCGATCATTAATTCTTCGCCCGATCGGGCCATTTTTGCCCGATCATAGTACGAAAATCTCATTTTTGACTCTTTGGCTCTCAATTCTTCACGTTTAGAGGTCTTGGGACCTCCTAAACTACCCATAAAGCTCGTGAGCCATCCTACGTGCCTCATAATATCTCGTAAAGCCGTGATTTCTTCCAAATGGCTCGGGAATAAGGAGAAAACTCCCTAAAACCTGCAATTCAACACTAAAACCCAAAACCACAACTATATACGATAGTTAGCACAAAATAGCTCTGAAGAGCTCCAATGACGCACAAATTAGCTTGTAAATAAGGGAGAAAAGTCTATATAAATACGTGATATCACTTATGACCTTCCTTGAAGCTACAATATCAAACGTGACAAAGAAGTCCTTACTATGCAGACCAACCACTTTGTTCAACCTAGTACTTTGCATAGACTAGGGCTGTGTGTCAAGGAGGGAGTGTGTGTGTTTGAAGAGGATGAGGATGATGAACAGGATGATGATAAACCTGCTGAGAAAGTTGAGGGTGAAAAAGAAGTTGAAAAGATTGTGGAAAGGAGTCCTGAAAGAGTGGAGCCTGTTTTTGAGGAGAAAGTTGATGAGGAGGAACATGTGCTGAAGCCTACTGGGAGAAGAGGCAAAGGCAGGGGAAGGGGAACTGGTGTGAGAAAGAGTGGGAGGAACACAAGGAGGGTTGCTGAGAAGGAGTCTATGGCTGCATTTTTTGATCTTGATGCAAAAGAGGAGGACACTAAGAAGAAGGAGCCTGCTGTGATAGAGGTGCCCCCAGTTGCTGATGAACCAAAGCTGGAGAAACAGGGTAGTGGATATCTTATGGCTGCAGGACAGGGTTTTGGTGGTTTCAATTCCTCAACCATCCCCAACCATCTCTGAGGAACTGAAGTCACTTAAAGCTTCTGTTCTAAATCTCGATAGCAAGGTGGATAGTGTTTTGGCTCACTTTGCAAAGGTGGAGACTCTGCTCGAGCAACAAGCCACATCATCAAAGGTCATCACCACTGGACTACATGATGCATCAACCCAGCTCTACTAGAGTCAAAAGAAGATTTTGACCAAGGTCACTGAAGTGCTACAAGAGCTTGGAGTTCCTGAAGATGCTTGATCTTCCCTCACCCTACCTACTATTATCCTAGCCTACCCTGTCCCCTAAATTTATTAAAACATTTGGTCTGTAATTAATCAAACTTTGGTCTGTTGGTTTTTGCTAATTAGCTTTTGAACAGGGTATTTGAACTTATTTCTTTTGTTGAACTATCATGGGCTTTGCATTTTAGATGATTAATATATGACTGCCTTAATTTAATTGCTTGTGTATGGATAAATTGCATGCTTGATTTTATATGTATTGAAAAGGTACGACCAATTAACTTGGTTCTGTGCTATGAGATATGTATATATGTGTCATGTTTTTGATGAAAGCAAAAAGGGGGAAGAGGAACAAACCTCTTTGGTATAACAGGTTGATGATCAAGTTTCTTGCATAACAAAGCTGCTCGAGTTTCTCTTGCTGCTTCATTAAAGTATGTATAAGGTTAACACTTAAACTGTCCTGTGTTTTTGTTTCACTTATACATCCTGTGCTTATTGGTTTTTCACTAACACATAAAAGTTAGAAACACACACACGAGTTTGCTCTTGGTTTGTTTGCCCTTCATCAAAACCTAGGGTTCAACACTATTTCATTGAATGAGAATACATGAAATGCAAATGATTAGTACAAGGGTATTTATAGACTGCTAAGCTCTCTTCCTATTGGTTGAGTGAGGTGGCAGAGCTATCTGATTGGCTGAGAGTAGCTCACACATATTGATGAGCTGGAGGCCTTCTAGAAATATCCTGCACCTCTAACAGAATTCTGTTAGAGGGAATGATGATGACAGTTGCAGGGTGTGTGAGGTCAGCCATTCTGTTAGAGCTGATGATGTGAGCTGTAGAAAGGGTGAGGTCAGCTAGGAGACTACAAGATCAGGTCAATATTTTACCATTATGGGCTGCATGGACTGATTTAGGTGCATGGACTGATCCAATACTCTCAACATTCTCTCGGGAAGGTGAGATGATAACATTGGTCCTGGTGTATTGCTCGGTCAATGGAGAAGCCTATAGCCTACCCTCATCATATTATCCTCAAATGCAACCTAAGTACTCAGCTCATATTAGAAGTGATCAATGCCTCAAGTCCCTCAACACTCGGGTAAAAGACAACATGGTCAAATAAGATTTGTGATACACAAAGTCAGAAATATAAAATAAAGGAGTTGACAAATATTCTAGCCAAGGCCAAGGGATGTTACATGCTCAGCGAACCCAAATACAGCTTTGTAAATTGTAATCCAACGAGCTACTTCATTCTCCAAGTATCTTGGTAGTGGTCTTGACTTCAACATTCTTAAAGGGTCAAAACGAAGGGAAAGTTGAAGAACAAAATGTTCGAAAATCAAACAATTTTGCGGGAACATGATTTGGTTGAGATCCCCATAAAAAGCAAAGGCATGATAAGCCTCTTGTGTTGAATTGGCTTATCGAGAACATGTTTGCCCAAGTCAAAAGCTTCGTCTCAAATGTTAGTATTGGTTATAGTTAAATTATTTTTTGTTTGTTTAGAAAGCCTAAGAATCTATCTCAAGATCTCTTAGGACGTCTAGGAGGGAAGCTTTAATCGCCTAAGCTATCCCTCACTCTCTAACTATAGTTAAATGTGGCTAATTATCATGTCTATCGAACATTATATATATACACACTTTCACAAAGTATTGGGTTACCGATCTCAGTCGAGTAATAATTAAGAATATATAGGTTCTCTAGCTGTAAAATAGGGATGGTCATGGGTTCATAACTCGCTCCATTTTCAAGGGACCAAGTCTGATTTTTTTGTCCCATTGAATTTGGGTCTAATCTGGGCCTATGCGTCAAAAAAGGTTATGGGTCTGAGTTCAAAGAGTCTAAACCCAAACCTACCTCGGATGCAACTCGTATTTTCAGAGGGAATCTTAGTCTATAAATGCTAATATTGACATTCAGTTAAAGGGGAACAAATTCAGAAGCAATAATAGCATAGAAGTTCATATCATTCTACATTATTATATTCAAAGCAAGAGTCTTTCTTCTCATTGTTTCTCTTTTGTTGCAATACTACATTATTTGATTAGTCATTGCTCAAGCTTCTTTTTTTTTTTTTTTTTGAAGTCATTGCTCAAGCTTGCAACTCACTAATCGTGGTTTCTTATGTCTAAATTCTCCTTAAGTAAATATTTTACTATTATTAATCTCTCTTCTTATTCTCTCTAAATTTATACTATTTCGGTTATTTGATTGGAGGAACCATATATATATTCTTATTTCATTGTCGAGTGAACCAAAAATTGCTCGAACACATATCAAACACGTACTCCCTCAGGAAAGTACACCAACAACCCTTACGCAGTAATGCGCTGCACTCAGCTCCTTTGAGTTTTCTAACCAGAGGGCAGTATGTTCAACCTGTAAATAAATTAAGAATCACATTCAGTAGTAGTATGCGTGCTCTTTCTGCACACGGGCCTGATAGAGAATCGCCATCAACTGAATATGAAGAGGGGGAAGATCCGAAATCTAATGTAGTCGCCATCTCTTGCTGCCCAACCTCTCCCACTTCCTTCGCCTCATGATTCTGTCACTCTGAAAGGTACAAGTCTACAGTCTTCTTTGTCCCCCTATGCGCTTCTGTTCCACTGCCACTAGTCCACTACCTCCATCGGGGATAATTCGAAACTTTGCCAACGAAGAAATCAGGCTTCCTTTAATACAGTAATATCTGAAAAAAGGTTCAGTTCAGAATCAATCCAGAGGTTACTGAAAAGACTATTAATAGCAATCAAGCATATAAAATTTTCATAAACCTTTTACCACTTTGATTATAAAGTATGATACACACACTTGTATATGAAATCAAGGATCAATTGTAGGGAATTTTTTATAGCTACCAAGCTAAATATACAATCTCTCGCCCCGCTCAACAGCTCAAGGCAAGTAACCTCTCTCCAGGACTAGAGACATTATAAGGTTGATGTTGAGTATTTCTATATATGACCAAACAGCCACCATGGTCTTAATTTCAAAAAGAAACACTAAAAATAATGTAAGATAGGTGATCATTACTCTAATCCATGACACCATAACTACAACTATCATAACAATGAGACTGCAGTATGAACCTGGTAGACTCGAGTCCTTATTATTGAGTATAAACATAATATCATTACTCAACTTTGCGATATTTGGTCCCATGGCACTCTGAGCCAAACACCATTTAACTTAATTGACTGGACAGCTTGTAATGGCTCACCACCAGTTAGATCCCTAAATAGATGGCAGACAAAACCTTTTAGCAAATTAGCATTAGCACGGTACTATATAAATCAATGCAGATTTAGAAAGATAGAAGGAGATCTAGCAGCCAAGAAGATGACAATAATACTTAAGCAGTAGGAGCACATAGGTACAATAATACAGTCTTCGGAGAACACAGAACAAAGATTCCATCATATGAATATAATTCAACGATAATTAACACCGTGTAGCTGCAACCCAATAGCATTTCTGCAGGCCCATCACCTGTATTATTATTCAGGTAACAAAACCCTGGAGTAGAAAATTCAAATTTAGATGCATTTAAGCTGCTGCAGCTAATGTCGATATGATCAGAGTCATTAGACTTTGAATGAAAATGAATTTCAGCTACAAGGAAACCAAATAAATTCTAAAACAGAGATCAGAAACTACTGAAAAAATCCTACTTGCCATTTATTATTGTCGATCAGTGAATGAAAGCTCTCTGAGTTGAAAGCCTTTAGATGCTTCGGGGAGGTCACAACATAAATACTTTCCAGCAACTAAAATTTCACATTTTTGCAAACTTTGGATGTACAGAGTGGCATTGAAGAATCCATTTACATAAACAACAATTAGAACAGCCAAGTTTTGACCAGCTACATTGGTTCACTTACACTTCATAGCCTAATTGTTCCATGAATCAAACAGCCATACATATGTTCCAAATAAGGCCATTACTAAAGGAGTCAAAACTCAAACCCTCTCAAGAGGTAATTGATGAATACCAACAAAAATTTATAAATGATAGCCTAGTACAATACATGTCTTCCCACTACACAATGAGCTACTCACTCCAAACATATGTTCACACTACTAGTAAAGCTAACCATGATTGAATTATCATCAGTTAACAATCAAAGTTTCCTTAGTAAGTAAAACATAACAAAGAGGGGCAAATTTTATTCATTAACAGATCCTTAAAAATGTTACAATCTAAGTAAACTAATGCAATAATTACTAGAGGATTCTTACTCACCAAAATCATATACAATTTTAGCAACTCCATAAGGTAAGATTCATATAATTTTAAACCAACTGTATTCATGTAAATGGATGATAACAACAACTGCTTTTGAAATTCATATTATCTACATCAAATTAAACGCCGAAAAATTGATCAACACAGCCAAATTATCACAAGCTTAAAATCCAGGTACTTGCAAATTGATCTATGCCTTACCCTAAACAGCAGTATCATTCATGCAGTATCATATAGCGCAGACATTACCCCTTTGAACCATCTTTCTGAACACAATGATACGACTTGGACCATCTGGATTTCTAGCATAGCTTCCCTTATATTATACCTTTTCCATTCAGAGTGAAATGGCAAGAAGCAAATCAAGATCATCTTTCTGAACACAATGATACGACTTGGATTTGTAGCATAGCTTCCGCTATGTGTACCGAAAAAATAGGATCATAACTTCGCGGGCTCATAATATTTGTAAAAGAAGGTTCAGTTCAGAATTAATCCAGAGGTTTCAGAAAAGACCTTTAATAGCAATCAAGTAATAAAATTATTTATAAACCTCCTACCACATTAGCAGAAATTTACCTCATTAGCAGAAATGCCAAATCTGCCAAAAATGACCGCAAAAGCAAGACGAATTACATCAGACAGCATGAGCACATATTCTGCAGGCCAAGAATAGGAAACAGCATGAAGATCTTCATTTATTAAACACAAAAATAAGTCCAACAAAGACAGACAATTCAAAAGTTTAAAGCAAAAGGATAAGTAAAAACAAAGATCAGAAACCATAGCAGCTCTTGCCAATCTTAACACAATATCATATATCATATATGTATATGAGGGATGATCTTCAGCGCCCATCCTCGATGCTAATTCATCCTTCAATGCAGTATGGAGCCCTGAAGCATCACCCAAGAGAGATTTTGCTTTACATATTCATGACTATCACGAATAAACCAAGAACTTAATAGAAATTTTCAGAACAAGTACCACATTCTCCGTCATCAATGTGTCCACATACTCCAATCAGTTTACCTTGATTTATTGCAATGTGTCAGTGGACAGCCAGCAACTCACCATCTGAAACACTTCCCATCTGCAAAAAAGCAACAAAATGGTCAATTCAGTTTAAGCTCAAAACTCGACAGAAAAAGGTGTCTAGAATCAAGATACTCACAAGTTCATATGTCAAATTAATCCTGTATAACCAGATGCTGAGGGGTGTTTCAGAATCTCTGAAACACAAATTTCTGAATTTTCTTACGAACATTACAATTAATTATAGATTGCTTTGATATGTTATCCAACTTTATTACTATTTAGAAGACATATACTCCGCATGAATTACCAAGTAATATGTGTGCCATCAATTGATTACGAATTTACAATTTACCAATGGCAAAGTGTATAGATCAACCCATTGTTGCAGTATATCTTCAGAAAAAGAAAGGCATATCTTCTTTCCTCAATTCTCAGGAAATCAAATTTCCTACACCTACACCTACAACCAACCAAACAACACTGCACTTCCACAATTCACAGGAAGACTAATCTCCCATGGAAATCATTTCCGGCCAAACAACACCTTTGTCTTCCTACATATCATAGGGAAATGCTTGGTCCAAACCTAAACAAATAATAAAGCTAATCTATAAATCTATTACCCAATAGTGTGGGCTTCCCATGGTAGATGGCCTAGATGCAATGGAAGTCTTAATGCAATTACAATCACAACAGTGAAGTTAATAGTTTGCAAATGGGATCTATACGAGCATATTTCTACACAAAATTAATAATAAATAATCGAGTTTGCAAGGCCATATTTCCGCACAAGTTTAATGTGCAATTACTAGCCTGCATTTCAAAATCATGTTGAGGCACACATTGATCTTCACTTCTTCAGTGCACCTATCGCTTTTCTCTTATCATCTAAACTGTAATAATCGCTCAGGTCCCCGACTTGACACATTCCTAATGGACATCTTTGCCTATTTTCCTATCAACACTTTATGACCTGGATACAATGAAATGCAGAGACTATTATTTCAATGTATCCAAAACTCCAGGTCAAAAATAATACAACGCTAATAGTCAGTTGTGCACACAGAGGGCACAGGTCGATCTCCCTACAGTTCTATTTAGTCGAGTTCAGAACACCGGGAGGCAGTTACAGATAAACCCCAATCACACATGAGACCCAACCAACAATAGTTTAGACCTCTCATGATCCAAAACCAAGGGCTTTCCTCAGATGACAAAAGTTAATAGCAAACAGGAGGAACACTTTGGCAAAAATAGACCAATGACTGTCTAGACATTGGAGAAAAGTGCAGCTCTATGCTGATGTATGAACATGTCCTCCCTTCTTTCTATCACTCGTACTATAGACCTAATAATACATGATTTCTTCACTTTACATTCAACAGACACAAACAAATAATTCAAGCTGCTACTAATAATATATTTCTCCAAAACATGTGTGTTTGTTCCTATATTACTCTACCCTATCTCTTAAGTTAAGATTCATTTTAGAGGTCGGACTCAGTTGGTTAACCACATCAAGTCCAAATCTGATAGCCACTTAAGTTAGTTCCAGAAACAGAATCGGAGAGCAGACATCCCTTATAAGCATTCTTAAACCATAAAAAATGAACAAATACCCCAGATCATCACCATTTCATTTTCCTAGTGCACAAAAGAGCATAGATACACTAATGCAAAACCATTCAAGACATGCCACTGCTGCATAAGAAACCATTCCCACTGTGCAATCAATTGATTCTTTATAATTTACAGCTTGGCAAATGGCAACTATCAAGCTAAATGGCTTAACAACTCTCATCCTGAAATGGGAACAGAAGAGAGCCAACGAACTACAATACATGCTGTGCAACGAGGAATTGACTATCATGAATAAGCAAAATTTAATTCCTATCCTAACACAATCGACAATTGTGGCCAGTGAAGCAACCTTACCCTTGGTGTGCAAGTATTCTACACCTTAAGGACATTTTTTGCCTCCTTCACTTGCCCTCCTTTTGAAAGTTGCTGTCCTGCAATCACAGAACAATGTTTGAAGCAATATAATTGCAGGTAGAAATCATGTAAGCTATTTTCCATACCATGCCATAGAACTCAGGCCCTCCTATGGCTATAAGCTTTTTCTGGTAAAAACTCCACCATCGATAATCAATTGCTCCACCGGATACCTAAAGGTTACAGGACATGGTTTGATCACTTCCTTTCCACCATGGCACCATTGGTTCATCTTCCATCTGTTCATGATCTCCATAGGAATTCCACGTTTTCCTATTCGATTCATAGCCAGCATCATGAGTTCATGACTAATTAACAATACTGGTAACTTCTTCACCATCATCCGACCGACGGTGAGTAAATGCTGCATAATGGGAACTTCTGAAGTTTTGAGTCACATAACCAGTCCTCACTGAAATTTTCTATCAATTTCTCAGTTTACTTCCAATTGAGCATCACCCATATAACAGAATACAATAATTCAGTTATATCATATTAATCCTGTTAACAAATTTCATGCAAAATTTAAGCCTCATTGATGTTCAAAAGCATGAATTCAACTTCACATATAGACTGAATTGCACAATAACCGAGCTTGTTCATTGCTCAAATGAAAGGCAAATTAGACAACTGAAAATAAGTTCTGATTCTAGAAAAAAGTAGTACAGTACTGACCACAATCAACTCCTCCAATTAACTCCTAACATTCTATTAGAGTATATTATTGTATTTATGTTAATTATATTATTTTGATAACTTGCCTTGTATAGTTATGGTAAGTATTCTAGGTTGTAATTCTATATATTGACTTCACTAATGCATACCCTAATCAAGGGGATTAACCATTTTGCATGGTAATCAGAGCTAGAAAATTTTTCTTCCTCCTCCTGTGAACCAGTGGCTGCCACGGCTGCCTAACCACACAAACACTGCCGGATTCCCCAACAATTCGCCATGGCAATGGCCGGCGAACCTAACTCCGAACCACCTACTTCGAAAACTCTTCACCCCGTGTATACCGTTGGTAACATTCAACACAAAGTTCGTGTTCTTGACGGTACCAAGGTCACGTACTCCGCGTGGGTGAAACTTTTCAAGCTCCATGCTCGGGGTTACAAAGTACTCCACCACATCGATGGTACTCCTCCACCGGCGAAAACATCACCAGAATTTGCTACTTGGATGGAAATTGACTCCCACGTGTTACAATAGATCTATGGTTCGATTTTCGACGACTATTGTCTTCGCATCCTAGAATCCGATGCCACCGCCTATAGTGCGTGGGAGAAACTTGAACAACTTTTTCTCAATAACAAGGGCTCACGAGCCGCCACCCTTGAGCATGAATTCAATAATTTAAAACCATGCCGTCACTTGATGCTTATTGCCAACGTCTAAAGGACTTGGCCGACCAATTGACCAACGTTGATTGCACGGTGACTCAACAACGTCTTGTTCTCCAATTGGTTCGTGGTTTACCGGCGGAATTTGATACGGTGGCCTCATTCATCAATCAACAACTTCCGTCATTTGAAACCGCTCGATCTATGTTGCAATTGGAACAACAACGTCGTGCCATTCGCGACGAAGTTACCCCTACTCCAGCGGCCCTGGTGGCTCCGGCTTCTCCACCACCTGAACAGCCGCCATGGCCTGATCAACCACGAGGCAACCAACATCAGCCCCGTGGGCAACAGCAGCGTCGTGGCCAGTAACGCCATGGACGCCAACAGCAACAACACCACCGCGGACAGCAGCAGCAGCGCGGACAACATTCTGCGCGTCCTTCCACTCTGGCAGCCGCACCACCTGTGCCGTACTATCCTCCGTGGGCTCCTCCGCCATACTACTGGACCCCACCCCCCTGCCCATACCCTACGCAGGCTGGGTGGGCGCCAGCCCAGACCACAAAGTTCTCATGGTCAGTCTTCTCGGTCTTTTGCGCCTTAACGCACATATGGCCAAGCTCATTTCACGGACTTCGATGCACTCAAACCTACTTATATTGGAGCAGCGTTTCAGTCCATGTCGCTCCAACAAACCGAAGATCCTAATTGGTACATGGACACCGGAGCTTCATCTCACTTAACTGCGGATCCAGGTCCTATTGTCCATTAGTTTAATTTGAGTAATATTCGTTCTATTTATGTTGGCAATGGTAATTCTATTCTAGTTATGAGTTCCGGAATTTCCCAAATCCCGACCTATACCCGTCCCCTAACCCTTAACAATGTGCTATACACTCCTCAAATTATTATAAATCTCATTTCTGTCCGTCAATTCACTAAGGATAATCATGTGTCTGTTGAATTTGACCCTAATGACTTTTCTGTGAAGGACCTTCGGAGTGGGAATACTATTATGAGGAACAACAGTAATGGGGTCCTCTATCCTGTCTCGTCATCATCTTCCGCATCTTCACATCCCTCCGCCTACATCACTCATTATTCTCATGATTTGTGGCATGATCGTCTAGGCCATCCCGGACCGAATGTCATGGACTATCTTAAAGTTAATTTATGCATTAAATGTAATAAAGGACGTGGATCCTCTTTATGTAATTCATGTCAAATTAGTAAACACAAACGACTTCCTTTTTATGATTCTACTTCCTCCACTATTGCTCCTTTTGATATTATTCATAGTGATATGTGGACTTCGCCTCTATTAAGCAACAGTGGTTATAAGTATTATCTTGTGCTTATTGATGATTATACTCATTACGTATGGGTGTATCCCCTCAAATATAAATCTGAAGTGTTTGCTAAATTCCTCCAGTTTAGTGCATATGTTCGTACCCAATTCAATCTTCCTATTAAATCGTTTCAATGTGATATGGGTCGTGAATTTGACAATACTCCCTTTCATAAGTTTGTTGTGACTAATGGTCTTATCTTTCGATTCTCGTGTCCTCAAACTTCTTCTCAAAATGGTAAAGCTGAAAGAATGATTCGACGCCTTAATGAAATCGTGCTTTCCCTTCTCTATCACGCCTCTATCCCTCCTTCCTTTTGGGTTGAGGCTCTCCATACCGCTGCCTATCTCAACAATATTCTTCCTGTAAAGTCCCTCCGCTTTCGCTCCCCCTACCTCTCTTCTCTATCATAAGCATCCCTCCTACGACCATCTTCATGTGTTTGGATGCCTATGCTACCCTAATCTCTCCTCCAAACGTCCTCACAAACGATCCCCTCGCTCCACTAGATGTGTATTCATAGGATACCCCTCTAATTATCGTGATTACCGTTGTCTTGTTCTCTCTACGGGCAAAGTAATCCTATCTCGTCATGTCACATTTGATGAAAATGTATTTCCCTTCCATGACATGCCCTCCTCTCCCCATTCTACTTCCGCTTATCACTTCTTGGACCCTGACTTCACTCCTCCGTTTCCCCTCACTCACCCTCACACATTCTATCCTCCTCCGCCGGCCCCCATTGCCCATGTTCCTCCTCATCCCACCCCCTCGTCCATTCCCACTCCACCCATGTCCACTACTCCTCAGCCCACTCCCCCTCAGCCCATTCCCACTGAACCTAACACCCAACCCACTTCGCCTGCCCCTCCTATCACTCGCCCCATCATCCATTACACACGCAGACCCAAACCTCCACAGCCCACCCCTATTTTCCACAGCACTCCCACCGTCCCTTCACCACACCCTGCAACTTCCCCACTCTCCACTCCTCCTCCACCACCTCCCCCTCCACCACCAGCCCCACGCCATCGACCACCACCACCTCCACCATCACACCCCATGACCACCCGTGCCCGCAATGGTATTTATACCCCCCTCACCCGCACCAATCTACTAGCCACCGCCCCCACCACTTTCCCCTCTACCCAAATCACACCTCTCCGCCCTCCGTGACTCTCACTAGAATAAAGCCATGCAGGACGAATATTGTGCTCTTATTGATAATCATACATGGGACTTGGTTCTGCGGCCACCTGGTGCGCATATTATTCGGAGTATGTGGTTGTATCATCATAAATTTAACTCTGGTGGATCTTTGGCTCGATATAAAGCCCGTTTAGTTGGCAATGGAAAGAATTAGCAGGTTGGGCTAGATTGTGATGAGACTTTTAGTCCGGTTGTAAAACCGACCACCATTCGTACTGTGCTTGGGCTTGCTGTTTCTCGCTCTTGGCCTATCCATCAGTTGGATGTCAAGAATGCTTTTCTACATGGTGATTTGAAAGAAACTGTGTATATGCATCAGCCCCCTGGCTTTGTTGATCCCTCTATGCCTCATTATGTGTGTCAGCTCCGCAAATCTCTTTATGGTCTAAAGCAAGCACCTCGTGCTTGGTATCAGCGGTTTGCTAATTTTGTTCTATCACAGGGATTTCGCAGCAGTGTATGTGATACTTCACTCTTCATCTATAGGCATGGACCTGACATGGCCTACCTTTTGCTTGATGTTGATGATATCATTTTGACTGCCTCTAGCACTGCTATTCTTGATCGTATTATTGGTACACTGTCTCGTGAGTTTGCTATGACTGACCTTGGATCACTCCATCATTTTCTTGGCATTACTGCTTCTCGTACTTCTACAGGTCTTTTTCTATCTCAGGAACAGTATGCCAAAGACATCTTGGCTCGTGCTTCCATGACAGGGTGCAATCCTGTCTCCACCCCTGTTGATACCACATCGAAGCTCAGTGCCACTGATGGTCCTCCTGTAAAGGACACCACTCTTTACCGCAGCCTTGCTGGCGCCCTCCATTACCTCACATTCACTCGTCCTGACATAACATATGCCGTTCAGCAGATATGCCTTTTCATGCATGCACCTCGTGAGCCTCATTTTCACTTACTCAAACGAGTGCTTCGCTATGTCAAAGGTACTCTTCAGCATGGACTTAGTATTTCTGCCTCTAAGTCTCACTCCCTCATAGCCTATTCTGATGCTGATTGGGCCGGCTGCCCTGATTCATGTCGCTCTACCTCTGGATACTGTGTTTTTCTTGGTGATAACCTTGTCTCTTGGTCCTCTAAAAGACAAGCTACAGTCTCTCGTTCCAGTGCCGAGGCTGAGTATCGTGGTGTTGCGAATGTTGTGGCTGAAACTAGTTGGATTCCCAACTTGCTTCTTGAGCTTCACTTGCCCATTCGCACTGCTACTATGGTTTACTGTGATAACATTTATGCAGTGATCTATCTGGCAACCCTGTTCAGCACCAACGAACAAAACATGTTGAGCTTGATATCCATTTTGTTCGTGAAAAAGTTCAGGTTGGTCACATTCGTGTCTTGCATGTCCCTTCTGAGCATCAGTATGCCGACATCTTCACCAAAGGCTTGCCTTGACAGCTTTTCACTCATTTCCGATCCAGCCTGAGCGTTTGTTCTCCTCCCGCTCCGACTGCGGGGGTGTATTAGAGTATATTATTGTATTTATATTAATTATATTATTTTGATAACTTGCCTTGTATAGTTATGGTAAGTATTCTAGGTTGTAACTCTATATATTGACTTCACTAATGCATACCCTAATCAAGGGGATTAACCATTTTACACATTCGACAATTACATATATAAAAATTGACAGATTCTTCCTAATATAGTTTGCTAAACCATCCTTTTTGTTCTCTCTTCATTCCTTTCATTCATCTCAATCCTTAAACATCCCTAATGAGCGAACAATCCTTGTAGCATCAAAATGAATCTGATTTTGCAACTTTCCAAATGCAATCATATGTATCGAAAAACAAGATTGATACATATGTTGCATTTCTTCCGCTTGAAATTGCACCTGTAGTATGGGAAAAATTATTCTATTAAAACAATTCAATAAACTTAATATCGATATCAATGATTAAATGGAAAGTAAAATTTACTTACTTCTGTGAGTTCAGTGGCGTGTCGATATGGGTTTCTTAACCGAGTTAAACCCTGCTCTAATATCAACTGAGAATGTGATCCAATTACATTCGAACGCCAACCATTAGGCTTGTTTGCACCTTGAAACCCCATCAACCAGCTGCTATGTTTTTTCGTATAGTTAATTTCAGCTGATTGTAGCACTTTTATCAGGATCTTGTGTTTTGAATTTGAAATCATATCACGAAAATTCTTAGTTGTGGGTTTTGACAGCTTGTAATCTTGTCCATCAACAAATGCATCACTAGCGATTGGATAGATTGAACATGTAGCAGCCTCTAAAGCATCATGCAACTGTATGATGTACTAGATTCTCATTTTATCATTCCAAAAAATCACGTTTCTGAAAATAAGATTAATATCTCTGTCCAACAATGGGTAAAATCAAATCAGCTAGACTTAAAATTATAATTAAGAATATATAAATGTCATTACACATTGAACTTTTTATTTCTTTGTTAAATGAACAAGAAATAACAAACTTTTTTTATAAACTAAAATTTACAAAAATTAAATGTATAATTGAACAACTCATTTTACTCACCCAAGTAAATCGTTGTGATTTGTCGCACACAACCAATCAATAAAGTCTTTTACTTTAGAATAAATAGTATCGGAACCCCTTGCCTTGTTATGGCTTATGCCTTTGAAGAATTTTGACATATTAGTTGTTTCATATACCCAATCATGATATGGTTCTATAAAACAAATAAAACATTAATCAAAATTAAATTAATAGTATACTATATTGGATGGAAATGAAAAATGTACTAATATATACCTCTTTTTCGTAATGGGTGAAGACAACATTGTTGTCTTCACCAATATACATGCACTCAGAATTTAGAATGGGCCTAAAAGCTTCGTTCTTGAACGTCATAACAGTTTTCATAATGCTTACGATAAGTTTCTTATAACAGTTTTCATAATGCTTACGATAAGTTTCTTAAAACTTGAACTAGCGTACAAGCGAACATTTACCGAATCTTTCTCTCCTGTACGAACCGCTATTGCTGGAAAAAACAATTGGCAGGAAATACGGAGAGCGGACTTGTATCAGCAACCTTAACCATTACTACAATCTGGTTATTGGTACCCTCAACGGTACATGGAAGAAAAAGGGTAGGAAACCACTCATGGTTGCCCATCATTTGTCTCAAACAATGATCAAAGCATTCAATTGATTCTGATTCATTGAGCAGCTTTACTTGCTTGTATGATAACAGAGTATCGCCATAACTAATGGAGGAAATTCCGTCATGTCTAACTTCTGCTTTATAATTATCTGGAAAACTCATGACCTAAATAATAAATGTAATTTCATTACTTTTTCCAATCAACACTTTTCAAATTTCAGAAGACGTATCTTATATATGCTTCAAATAACAGATGTGAAAGTCGAATGATGTGAACTTACATAGCAGTGGCAGATCTTGAATTTTTTTGTTTAGGGGGCCGAATTTTTTAAAATATATGATTTAGATAATTTGAATAAAAATGTATACATGACAAAATTAATCCAATCCGATTATAAAACTAACTCGATTGAAAATTGACCAAATACCCAAATAACCCGAAAGAAATTAATTCAAACCGATTCTTATCCCAAAATAAATTAAGCCAACCCGAAATCAAATCCAAATTTAATCGACATAAACTCGATTTGATTAAGATTTCTACATTGCTCTATATGACCCGATCAAAAATCGAATTCAATACGACCCGATTAAAAATCGAATTCAATACGACATAAAACCGAATTGACCTGATATAATATAAACATGATAAATCGAATGACTTTAAAGGTGATTCGTTTTACTCCAAAAGATCAAATTCGACTAGACACCAAAAATCGAAATTTAAACTAAAATTTTTTGTCGTGTTTGTACTAGGGGCCATGCCCCTGTTAGCCCCTATGGAAGATCCTCCCCTGTTACAGAGAAAGAGAAAGTGAAGAATAACCGATGAATTAAGCAAGAGAGTCCAACAACGATCAATTGTTCTCTGAAATAACTCTGAAATAAGAGAAAGACTATAATTAGATAATCTTAAGCAAAAAAAAATCAACTGACCATTTTACATTTCCTGCATGACAATGATAGCATCAATCATCACTTAGGTTCAAGCAAGGTTCCTTAGATGCTTTTGTAATTATTTTGGCTGTGTAAAAACCAATTAAACATAGTACATTTCATACATGACATTGATCGTCACTTAGATTCAAGGGAGGTACTTTAGACTACTCAACAAATTTCATGCATATGAAATATCGGATAGTGCAATTCAATTTGTATATGAGGGTCAATTACCAAGAAAATAGATGCAAAGGAATTACCATGATTTCGAAGAATTGATTAACAAATTTCAACTAAAAACAAGCTCGTATTATAAAACCAAGGAAAACAAAATGAAACCGCAAAAGTTGAGAAGACATCTATTATATATGGTTGGATTCTTGGATTTCAGCGCAAAGTCTATTGTATAGATGCATTACATGCTGAAACTGCCAACAATTATTGAATTCATATCAGACTCCAAAAAAGCTAAAGAAAGAATTAACACTATGCAATAGGGGAAAGATATGTATTCTAATGGTTTAGCTACTAGCAGGGAGCTTATACTCAGGTTTGAAGAAGTGCATTGCAGCTAGATTGGAAGAAATGGAAATCAGTTAGCAGAAAGTTTAACTAAGAAGGAAAACTTTCCAAGAAGTAGTGATGTCAACAAGACTAGTTTTCATTGGTACCCTCCTAGTCATTGCTTGAACATATTTTTAATTCGGATTGTAAGGAGCTTTTTAAAGCTGTGTAATGGGGTTTAACCCTGGATATTTTATTATTTTACTTTAGTTTCCTTATTCACCAAAAATAAATAAATAAATAAAAATAAACATAATTCTTACCTATTATGAAGAAGTATATGATGAATTAAAGTAAGAAATTCCAAGAGCAATCAGGCAGAAGTGAGTTCAGCATCAATAGTTCTCTGCAACAAGAGAGTCTATAATTAGACAATCTGAGACAAAAAAGTTTGAATAAAAAGGAATGGGAAATGACTAATTCAATTCCTCGAACACCAAGTTACATAATATAAAGTACAACGAAACCTCAATGTACTGGGCTTTATATATGTATCGTGCAGAACAATAAGTTAGAATCATCAAGAAAGCTAGGTGTAAATTGTGACAAAGCTAGCACATAACAAGCTCTTACAAGATGTATATGTTGGAAGTTCTTGATGTCAAAAGAAAGAATTTGAGAATCCCATTTTAAAATCTCTTTGGTCTAAATTGGTTTAAAATTTCATTTGAATTTTAAACCTATCCGTTTTATTTAGGGGGTGTTTGGTTGAGTTATTTTTAATGGAATGGAATGGTATCACATCCATTCCTATGTTTGGTTGAGCTTTTTTAGGGTAGAATCTCATACCCAAGGGTATCTATCTCCATCCCATCCCCCTAGAATCTCAATCTCCCCCTCCCCCTAAGTTTCTAACTCCATTCCACCCTACTATCAAACCCTAATTTGTATTGGAGAGAGATAGCAACTACATAAGAAAAGAGAAGGAACGGCGCTGGTTTCTGTCCACCGTTTTCCGACCACCAGTTGTTGTCCACTGTTTGTCGCCCACCTTTTGCCGGCCACTAGTTGTCGTCCACTGTTTTTCGTCCACTGTTTGCTGAAATGCCGTTGGCTGTAACCAAGCTTGAAGGAAGATTGCAAAAGGAACAAAAGTCTTTCATTTCAATCTAGCAACGGCATTCCTTCTTTGATTATTTCTGGGATGAATTTGAGATTATTTCTTTAATTTATTTTTTTGCTTTTTAATTTTTAGTGGGTCACAATTTTGCTCTAGCTTTTCTACTGGTATAATATCAATATGTTTCTGGCTATATTATCAATTTGTTTCTAGCTATATAATCAATTTGTTGGCTGTAAATGTAATATTCAGTTTCGAGCATCTTGATCCAATTCATAATTTTCCTATTATATATAAATACAAGTGGTACAACTATATTAAAATAAAAACTAGACGGGGAATCCATTCCAAGAGTCAACCAAACAACAGAAATGGATATAAAATCCATTACAAAATTGAACCAAACAGTTTGAGGCTGGTATGGGGTTTTGAATCCATACCACCCTGGTATGGAGATCCTTGGTATGGAGATCCATACCAATCCATTCCAGTTCAGTGAACCAAACAGGGCCTTAGGGAAATCGTGATCGGTTGAATATTTGGTGATATTCCAACAGTTTATTATATAATGTATTTGCACCAAAAAAAAATTTATTATATAATACATAATATATGATGCTTTGAAATCGTTTCATTTTGAAATCTCTTTGGAATATTTGTTCCAACAGTATATTATATATGATGACTACAATAAGAAGCTCTTGTAAAATGTACTACAACAAATAAGACTAATAGTTACAAACTAAGTGCTTAAACGGTGCCTCCATTTTCTGAGTATAGAACTAGAATGACATTAAAAACTCAAAAGTATTCCATAGAAGAAAAATAAATACATGCTTTCAGGATAAATAAAGTAATTCGATCAACAATTGAAGCAACAAGAACAATTAGTACTAACCAGTATACATTTCTTACATGGCATCAATCTTCCCTTAGATTCAATGTGGTTCTTTTGAATACTCAACAAATTAAATCTCATGCATATCATATGACATATCCGGGAAGTACAATTCGACTGGTATATGCTTGATAATCATCATGAAAATCCATGACCATAATACATGCAAAGGTAATAGCATAATAAAGAAGAATTGATGAACAAATTTAAACTAAACACAAGTTAGGTTGGTATTATTGAATTAAGAAAGAATATGAAAATTTCTCAAGTTGAGAAGATATATCTTATATGCTTTTATGAACAAGTGTGAATTAGTATCGAGGAAAATGTTTTCTCCCAAAACGAACAGAGCACGAGTTATATAATAAAAAGTACAACCTCTTGTTTATGTGCACGGCTATATATGTGTGTGTATCGTGAGGAACGGCAAGTTAGAATCATGTAGAAAGCTAATATGTACATTCTTTAAAAGCATATACTCCCTCCGTCCCCCAAAGGATTTCCCATTTCCTTTGGGCACAAAGTTTAAGGAGTGATATTGATGTGGGGCCTAGTTTTCATATTATAATGGAAAAGTAAGGTAGTGGGTATTTTTTAGAATTGTTTATTATGAGAGAGTGTATGAGGTCAAATACTTTTTGTAAGAAAAATAATATTATAGTAGGTGGGTCATATCCAAATAAGGAAATGAGAAATGTAATTGGGACAAACATAAATGGAAAAATGGGAAATCCTTTGGGGGACGGAGGGAGTATAATTACATAAAGCTCTTAAAAGATGTATATTATACATGATGACTAGAATAACAAGCTCTAACATGACAAATAAGACTCTTTGTGCATTAGTTACAACTTACAAACTGAGTGCCTAGACTACTATACTATTGGTTCATCCAATTTCTGAGCATAGAACTAGTAAGACATGGAAAAGTCAAAAGTAGTCCATATAAGGAAAAAAAAAGTACATGAATCCAGGACAGCTATAGTAATTTGATCAACATTATTAAAAACGTCAAGAAAAATCAGATGCTTTTTCAAAAACTTTGGAACTTTTTTTTACAAGATGGTACCTTGTAATTATTTTGGTTGAGTAAAAACTCCATTCACCTTTTTTATTCATTTCATAACTCCTTCCATCTTATTGATTTTCCAACCAAAAAAAAAAAAATTATTCTTTTATGGTCTGTAAGAGTAGGGTTGACAAGAGAGAATATAAGTAATGTTAAATTCAATTTTTGTGAGAGAAAAACGGTAGTCACATAAACCATTTATAAACATTGCAACCTTTTTAGAACATAGCAAAAAGAAAAACATTGCAAAGTACTTTTCACTCTCTTTTTTCCATCACCTTTCTATTTCTCTTAGTGTCCAAAAGATCTTTGACTAACAAGGGAGTCATCACTATCAAACATAACATTGACATACTTCATACTTCCTCCGTTTTTTTTTAAATGTGACACTTTCTATTTTAGGAAGTTTTAAATTAAATGTGACACTTTCTTTTTTGGTCAATAAACTCTCTCTATCTCTCTCCTCTCACATGGGTCCCCTTATTTTTTTTCTCTCTATCTCTTTCCTTCCCAAAAATTGCCTAGGAGTCCGTGAATTTTAAAGTGTCACATTTAAATAAAAACGGAGGAAGTATTATTTTTTATAAGAAAACCAAATCTCATATAACTAGTAAGACACTTTACACAATAGAAAAGATAGATCAAAATCCCATATTTGGGTGGTCTTCCGAAATTAATCCAACCTTAACTTTTTTTTTGAGGGGAAAATGTTAAGGCCGGAATATTATTATAAATCAAGTTCCACCGAAGTATTTAAACTTTGCGGAAAAGACTCCATACAAATTAGTTCATAAATCCAACCTTAACTTAATAACTCATAAATCCAACCTTTCACTTTATAACTCATAAATCCAACTTATTATACCCATATTCCCATCTTGGTCCTTTATCTTTTTTACCTGTTTTAGGTAAGTAAGCGGTTTTTTTGGTGTTAAGAGAGCTACAAAGGCGGGGATGAGAATCGATCCCAAGATCTCCTGGGACCGGGAGGGAAGCTTTAACCACTTGAGTTACCCCTCACTCTCAAGCGGGGTTTTCGATGACTTAATGCAATTTGACCATCACCCCACATGAAACCCACCATTGCAAACTAATCAACTAAAACCCCCTAAAACCCCAAGCACGGCAGCCACCCTTAAACCACTACAACCACCAACCGCCTAAAACCATCCAAACTTTTTTAACTTTTTCTTCAAGTTTCATGAAACAAATTAAACCAAAAACTCAACAAAAACTCAAACAAAAAACAAAATACAACGATGAGAAAATTTCAGAGAAAAACAAAGAACCGAAAGAATGCATGAAAAGGAAGAAGAGAAAATGTAAAAAAATTAATAATTATTATTATAATAATAAAAAATAAAATGAAAGTATACCCAAATTTGACGAAAGCTTGAACAAACCCCAAAGAAAAAGCTACAGTAAAGCTCCTTTTGAGTGGAAGGAAGAGCGACTGTATTACCGTTTGTATTTTGCTGCTTTTTATTTTTACAAGTACCGTTTGTATAAGGATTGGGGTTGGCTCTAGCTTGGTCTAGGGATCAATTCTTACCCCAAGCATTTGCTTGGGATTTGGGAGGAGGGGGGTTGGGGGGTTATTGCTTGTAATGGGCCTCTGGGTGGGGGCCCTGAGCGAGGGCAGCCCAGAGGATTATTCTTATAAATGAGATTATATTTAAAAAAAAGTACCGTTTGTATTATTATTTTATTTTGCTGGTTTTTGATAATTACAAGTTTTTCTTTTACTTTATTTTTGGAAATTGTGATTTAATGATTTGTATTGTGCAAAAGTTTCTTTGGCGGTAAGCTTTTAAGGAAAAATTAATTTTACCAATCCCAACTAAATATCATTTTTTTATAAATAGTCTCAATTATTGATTATCCCATAACAGTCCTAATTTAATGACATCTATATACTAATACTAAAGCAATCCCCACCTCCTCATTTTTCCCTCCCATATTTCCCTCCCAAATCCTCTTATTTAATGATTGAATAAAAAAACTAAATTAATTAATACATATAAATTAATAAATGTGTTTTGACAATTAACTACTATTCCTAAAACAACAATCCTTAATTAACTTATTATTTTCCTCCCAAATTGCATTGAAAGTAGATCTTTATACATTTATTATTGATCATCAATTATTGTGTATAAATTACGTCATTTTTTTTACTCCCTCTGTTTTTTTTACTTGCACCATATACCATAAATGGTTGTATCAAATTACTTGCACTATTTCTATTTTAAACATGTACACATCATCAAATATTTAATAACATACTCTCAAATTAAATAAAAAACCTTGAATCACATTTATTACCTTTCTTGCTTTCAATTTCATTCATACAAATATTCACCCACTTGCAATTTTCAATTAAATCCCTTCCACTATAAAAGTGGGAGTTTTGGTTTGTACCAAATGGTATTGTCTGTTTTGCCCTTGGTTTACCTTTTAAATTACCTTGTGTTGGTATTGTTTATTATTTTTTTGTCCCCGCATACTGCTTGTACTCACTCTGCGTGTCCCCACTCGTATTATTGCAACATGGGCTGCCATGCAGTTTGATCGGTAATTACGAAATCCTGAAGGGCGTATTGGCGTATTTCCAATTGGATAGGCTGCGACCTATGGATTCCCGAAGGGCGTATTTCCGATTGGATAGGTTGCGACCTATGGATTCCCGAAGGGCGTATTTTCGATTGGATAGGCTGCGACCTATGGATTCCCGAAGGGCGTATTTCCGATTGGATAGGCTGCGACCTATGGATTCCCGAAGGGTGCGTTTTCGGCTGGATAGGCTGCAACCTATGGATTCCCGAAGGGCGTGTTTTCGACTGGATAGGCTGCGACCTATGGATTCCCGAAGGGCATATTTTTTCCCAACCCGCTGCTTGCACTATGAGATGCCATGTAGTTGGATCGGTGACCACAGATTGCCGAAGGGCGTAATTCTGATTGGATAGGCTGCGACCTATGGATTCCCGAATGGCATGTTTTCGGCTGGATAGGCTGCGACCTATGGATTCCCAGAGGGCGTATTTTCAGCTGGATACGCTGCGACCTATGGATTCCCGAAGGGCGTGTTTCCGATTGGATATGCTGCGACCTATGGATTCCCGAAGGGCGTATCTTTCTCAACCCGCTGCTTGCACTATGGGTTGCCATGTAGTTGGATCGGTGACCACAGATTGGCGAAGGCGTATTTCTGATTGGATAGGCTGCGACCTATGGATCCCCGAAGGCGTATCTCTGATTGGATAGGCTGCGACCTATGGATCTCTGAAGGCGTATCTCTGATTGGATAGGCTGCGACCTATGGATCTCCGAAGGCGTATCTCTGATTGGATAGGCTGCGACCTATGGATCTCCGAAGGCGTATTTCCGATTGGATATGATGCGTCCTATGGATTCCCAAAGGGCGTATTTTTTCCAACCCGCTGCTTGCACCATGGGCTGCCATGTAGTTGGATCGGTGACCACAGATTGCCGAAGGTGTATTTCTGATTGGATAGGCTACGACCTATGGATCCCCGAATGGATTCCCGAAGGCGTATCCCTGATTGGATAGGCTGCGACCTATGGATCCCCGAAGGCTTTTTTTCGATCGGAGATGCTGCGACCTATGGATTCCGGAAGGGCGTATTTTCGGCTGGATAGGCTGCGACCTATGGATTCCCAAAGGGCGTATTTTTCCGACCCGTTGCTTGCACCATGGGCTGCCATGTAGTTGGATCGGTGACCACAGATTGCCGAAGGTGTATTTTTGATTGGATAGGGTACGACCTATGGATCGCCGAAGGCGTATCTCTGATTGGATAGGCTGCGACCTATGGATCCCCGAAGGCGTATTTTCGATTCGATATGCTGCGACATATGGATTCCGGAAGGGCGTATTTTCGGCTGGATAGGCTGCAACCTATGGATCCCCGAAGGCATATTTCTGATTGGATGGGCTGCGACATATGGATTCCTGGAGGCGTAAACCCAATTGGATAGGTTGCGACATATGGATTCTCCAAGGCGTATTCCGAATGGATTAGCATGCCCGAAGAGCGTACTTCTGATTGGAAAGCTGCGACATGTGGATTCCCGAAGGCGTATTCCCGATTAGATAGTCTGCGTTAATCTGTTTTAAATCTGTTTAGCATATTTATACATGCTCACTTAGCAATTGGAGTTTACTATATATATATATATATATATGTACTCCCTTTGGTTTAGTTTTTTTTAATTATAATAGGATGATTCTTAATAGGAAGATCTATCATATGTTTTGAATTTTCTTTTTGGGTCAAGGTTGTCTTCTCTCCTTTTTTTTTACTGTTATTATATGTTATACATACATTTCGTTTTGTGTTGTCTTGTGATATTTGATAATGTTGGATTATTCCTTGAATGTTTTACGATAATAATCATAGTAGTGGTTGTTGTGTTGCCTTTGTTTATGATTTGTCTGTTGTTGTATAGTATATTTTTCTCTGACTTTTTTTTTAAAAAAAAATTGCTAAGTAGTTTTTTTGTAGTTGCTCTAGTATTGTCCTGAAGGTTTTGACTTGTGCAGTTGTGTCTAAAGTTGTGCGTGAGAACGGTTCTGTTCATGATATGGTGTATTTATATTGTTTTGATGTCTATATGGGGAGTTGTGTTTGTAATTCCTTGGAGCTGACCAATTTTGTTGCTCATGTACTCGGTCAATGCTTTCAGCCAGTGTTTAGTTACAGTGTACCTCTTGGGGGCTTTCATTTTCTAAGATGTAGTCTGTCTATATTTGTTAGATTAAGCTGGTGTTCTTGCAATCTAATTATAATTGATTTTATGTAGTGTTGCCTTGTTCATGTTTTCTTTGAGATGAAACCTGATTTTTTGTTTTATTTGGATTTTTTTTAGATGAAACCTGATTATACTCCCCTTAGTAAGCTCGATGAGTCGTCGAAGGGCCTTAAAGTTAAAGTGAAGGTCATACATAAGAGTGAGGCTCGGCAGACACCTCCGAAGAAATCATACCAAAAATTGTTTTTCAGGGATGATGAGGTGTGATGCCTAAGTCTGTTTGTGTAGTAAACTGTGTTCACCAACAAATTAATACTATTCATTTTGATATTATTGTAATCTCGTAGCACCTGAATTTTATAGTATTGGATTGTTGTGTGAGTTCTTTGATTTGACTAATTGTAGGGAACTATCATGAAGGGAACGATTTTCGGAGACGATATAAAAGCATTTGAGCAAGGGTTAGAGCGGACTAATGAATATGAAATCACTGGTTTCAAGATTAGGCGAGTGCCTGAAGAGTATCGTGGTAGAGGTTCTGAGTTCCAGATGAATTTTAGTGGGCAGACTTTTGTCAGACCTCTGAGGTTTGGAACGTCAAACGATGAACCACAATATCGTTCCTTGTCTGACCTTCCTCAGAGCCACAGTAACCTTGATGAGTTGATAGGTGTTTACTGGTTAAAACCTTGTTGTTATGATTATCTCGTATAATTATATGCGTGTATTGAGTTTTTGCTATGCAATTATTGAAATGTATTTAGATGTGGTTGCGGTTGTGCTATCTGTTAGCGAGGTTCGGACTGTGAAGCGAGCGAATTCGGAAGATAGATTGAGAGATATTCTGCTTGTTGATGGAAGGTATAGCTTACCTACGTCTATGCAAAATATTTACAGGTGTAGCTTAATATACGTAGTTTTGTTAATGCCGATTTGTGCTGACCCGATTTGATATGTTCTGGGTTTTAAAATAGAGGTTAAAAGGGGTGGAAGGTGGGATATTGTGTGAGCAATAATTTTCGTTTTGTTGTTAATATTTGTGTTGTTTGGTGATATATATTTTACAAATGCAGTACGGATCGCCCTATAAAATTGACTGCATGGAATGAGTTTGCTGAAAAAGATGTTTCTCTTTACAAAGCATGGCCTGAAGGGTTTATGGTTATCGGTTTTACTGCCTTGCGTTCTGTGTCGCGACAAGGTTTGGTTTACATACTATATTATGACCTTGAATGTCCTTAAAACATAGGTTTGAAATTCAGACAGTGCTGGTTTATCTGTGTGTTAGGAATATCCTTGTTGACCACTCTATCAACATCTTTCATTCATTTTCCGGAGGGTGAGAAGGCTGAACAACTTCGTTCTTGGTAAGTGTATGTAGATCAATGAATGTATGTTAGGTTCTGCTTACAAATAATGCTGATTGTAAAGAAAAATATAACTGCAGAGTTGTCGATAGCAATGCAAAGCTTCAAGATTGGCGCGGAAAAGCTATATTACTGGTTAATCCTGGGAGTAGTTTAACGTCGATTGAAGATATATCTGAGAGAAAGGTAGATTTTGTTGGCATGTAGTTGTTGTAAAATAATTATAGGTTTATTATTGTTGTGCTTCGACTTTAAATGTGTATAGAATGTGTGGGAGAGTATTTGCATTTACTGTTTCACTATGTTACGTATGTGTTGTTTATTGTTGCACAGGCTAGCACTATTTGGGCAGATGAAAAATTCTGGATTGAGGCATGTTTTCCCAACATGGAAGAAAAGGATATTTATTACTACACGAGGTGTAATCTGTGTGGGCGTAAAGAAGTTTCTGCTACTGTTGGGAATAAGTTTGTTTGTCCAAGATGTAAAAGTAGTTCGGCTGTTGTTTCAATGCGGTTCGTGCTCTGTTTTTTTTCTTTTCTTTTTTTTGTGTTTTCTTTGGTAGTGAAGTGATCTCGTAGACTAACCAACGTTTGCTTGCCTTGGAGGAGTTATTCAGGGTTCTAATGAATGTGTATGTTACCAATGGGACTGGAACTCTGAGAGTCACGGCATTCTCATCAGAATGTGAAACAATCCTTGGAATGGCTGCTGAACAGATTGCTGCTCTTAAAAAAACGGTGAGTCTGATCGGTATCCTATGCTTGTTTTTTGCAAGTGCTTCCATTGTAGACATAGTTGGTTGTTGATAGAAGTGATGTTGAGAGAGAGAAATTGAGTGAGAAACCGGATGTGAATTGCCGATGGTGCATTATAAGGCTTAGCAATGAGAAAAATGGGTTTATATACAACCTAACAACTTCTAGAGAGCTGTGTAGAGTTAGCCATCTAATCACTCTACATACACAAACGTATACAAGCTGAATACATAGGTAGACATAGAAAAGTAGCTATACATGGTGTAACAGTTATTTATTTCACTCATGTGTTTTCACCTTTGTTTGTGTACTTAGGAACAATCGGATGTTTTATCGAAGGAACTGAATCAAGTGAAGGACAAGAAAATTGTGTTACAAATTGCTCCATCAAGCACTATTGCCGTGAATAACGTGCTTCGGTGGGTTATCCGTGCTGTTGGTAAAGGGGATGAACCAGTAGTGAGTGCGGAAGTGGATGGGGCTTCGCGCGGAGTGGCCACGACTGGCGATAGTGAGGCTCCTGAATGGTCTGTTAGTACAAATATGCCATTCGACTGTTTTGTTTGTTTCGTGAAAAGTATGTACCGTGTTAGGTGTGCGTTTGTACAAGTAATGTTACGTAGTGATTTGCTTGTCCTGTTCAATTTGTAGGTTGGATGCAGATATGTCATTGGTTGAGAATTGGCATGGCAAGAGTGCTGTAACAGGAAGTACTGGAAAAAAAATCATTGCAGTTGAGGAAGTCGTATCTAAACAGGTAGGTTGTTTGTGAATGAGAAAACCATATTTCATGCTTGTGTGGCAGTAATAACTTGTAGCTGCTTTTGTGTAGGCTACGTGTTTCTGGATCCAAGTGAGTATAACAAGCATCCGTGAACGTGATATACACTACTACATCGGCTGCAGCTTGTGTGGTCGGAGACTTACAGACAGTGCTGGCAATAAAATTGCATGTACAACGTGCAAAGACAGGTCTTCTGTCGCGTCAGAGCGGTATGTTCTTTGATTGTATGTGTATGCACTTTATATGGGACCAAACATTTACTTCTGACATTTGCTAATTAAAGTTGTTTGGTTTAGGATGGTTATCAATGCAGCGGTTTCTGACAAAACTGCAGTGCTGGATATTATCGCATTCACACAAGAAGTCGAGTTTATATTTGGGATGAAAGTTGAACAGATTAATGCTTTGAGAACCAATGTATGCATTTCTTATGTTTATGATCACTGTTCGTGCTTCCACTTCATAATGTTTTACACATTATACTGGTCCATATTGTCTAGCTTCATAGGTTAAGGTTAAGGTTAATAATGGATCCATTGTTTGTGCGATTATAGTTAGGTACAAATGTAACTGCTTATGTCATTATTATTATGTAAGACAAATTTAATAGTTTTCAGATTGTCATGTTATTATTAATTGTTAATTGTTTGAAATGTAGAATCAAGCTAATGATTTTGTTGAAAAGCTGGAGCAGTTGAAGGCTAAAGAGATGCTTCTTCAGATATCTCCTAAGAAAACAAAGTGAAGGGATCTGAGCTCAAATGGATTGTCCGTGCTGTTGAAGTGCCTCCAGAGAGTGAATGACTGATTTAATATGTGGGTTCTTGTGTTTTATCTGTATTGTTGTATGTCTTGCTGACTTGGTGATCCTATGTTAAGTTGTTTTTGGATTTTCCAATGAGAATATTTTCAGGCTGTGCAGTCCTTTCATGTCGGTCGTAGACTGTCTAACCTTGTGTTGGTTAATAATGCAAAATTACTTGTGATAATATGTTTTAATGTTGTATAAGTCTAAGAATTTCGCTTTGAATATATAATGTTGGAGTGTTCCATTTTGAACTTGTGTATTTTGGACTGTTCATTGTATGAAGTTGGGCTTTGGGCTGTGTAGCAGTTCCTAAAGCCCATTATTAAGTTCATTCTGCGTCCATGTAATTGTTCTACTTAGGCCTATTTCATACAAAAACAAGGGGGGTAAAAGCCCGTGCTGTTCGGTAGGGATGGGGAGTGATATATATAGACATATTGGAGTTTGGTAGGTGTGGTTGTGGACTTTCCAGGTGTATTGTAGAAAGGAGGCGAGCAAAATTTACAAAAAATGATGGAGTGGCGATTTCTGTTAGTGTTATACTATGTTTAGGACAAAAAGTTGTAACACCTGGTGTCGCCACCGCGATTAGGCTTTTTCTATTTTTGATTGAAGGAGGAATTTGTAAAAAACGAGGCGTTTTGAAGATTTTTCTTCACCGATACTGTTCTTCAGTAGGTAATTTTTACTATAGTTGGTTTTAAAGTTAGTGTTATTCAATTTTTATACTGTATATTTCTGTGGAAGAGAAACGATATTTCCCGTTGTGATGACATCCCGAAAAGACAAACGAGCGATCGTGCCATCAGAAAAAGGTGAGGATCCTGAAGTAGCGCATATAATCCAGAAAAATCAAAGCATAGGAAGCCAAATGGAGAAGTAGTGAGGGTAGCTGCTGCGTAGAACTCTATGATAGATCCAGTGCATTATAGATCTCCAGATAAACCTGGAATAGGCAGATCGGGATAGGATAAGAGGGCAGTTGGATTTTGGAATCCGAGGATTGTACAGATGTGTTGGCAACCAGGCCAACAAGGCAGTTCTTAAATAATTACCAAGCTGCAAAAATTGCGGAAATTTTGTATAGGGTAATGGAGGAAGACGGTTACTGGTTGAATATGCCGGGGGTATCGGACAGTATTGTTCATCCCCCCGCACCAACTACGAAGAATTGTTACATAGGCGTGTATGTCGGCCATTTTGAGCATGGACTGCGAGTCCCGTTACATCCGTTTGTGTCAAAAGTTTTGAAAGGTTATAAGATATGTCTGGCGCAATTGACTTCGACAAGCGTTTCGCGTATTATTTCATATTTGTGGATATGACTTTCATGGGGTTTGTCCCTTCCTTGAATGAGTTCGACAAGATGCATATGTTAGCGAAACACCCTGGGCGGAAAGGGTTGTGGCAAATAGACAATCGAGCTAGTTTTTGTACTCTGTATCCGACCATTGATTTGTGCAAAGATTCGACGGATGATTGGTTTTGGATGAGAGTTCCGACTAACCCATCTCATCCTTCGTATTATGGTGCTCCGAAGAAGTTTACTCAACCACATGTCAATATGGGGTGGTTGGATTTAGACACAACAAAGCATGACCATAGCCAGATGCAATATTTCCAGTCGGCGAGGACCTCGAAAATCACTAATATCCACACGCGGGAGATTAACCGATGCATTGGTTGCCTGATCGTAGGTACATTGTTAAAGAGAAATTCCTTGCGATATGTGGCCTTAGCCGAAGGATGTCGGGTATGTGACATGTGAATAATTTCAATGCAGTAAAACTTGGTGTGTTTTACTTTGTATGTTTGTGTGAGATTTCTTGTGTGTGTGTGTGTGTGTGTGTGTGTGTGTTACATATAGTTATGGTTTTATTTTGTCAATACTTAGAGTTATTTGGTAGAACTTTGTGTGTGTAGTATTAACCTTCGGGGATTTACATATTCGGGAACTTTACCTGCAGTGGCGGAGGAAAATTTGAATATCGATTATAAGTTGCTCGGAGTAACTAAGGAGAGAAAGATTGTAAAACGACATCCATTCTTGGCTGGCGCTGCTATAAGGTTGCCAAGGATCAGTAATTTGTGAGGAGCTATATCGGATAAGCAAATTAGGGAACAGAAACCAGAGGAACTGAAGACAAATCCTTTCGACGGACCACAATCAATGAGAAATTTAAGGACAATTACGGAAGAGTACAAGTCGATCCCGCATGCAAAATACTCTCCCAAACAGGCAAGGACCCTTTACATGTATGTCGATGTGTATTTTACTCGTCTGTATAATCCAGTGTTTAATTAACAGTACTGTGTTTAGACTGGAATGTCGGTACTAGCATTGGTAGACGCTGCATCGGTGTCGGAATTTGAAGGAAAGTGTGCTTCAGTAATATATAGAACAGATTCCACAGTTGCAGTTCTCATATACTTTGCAACATCCTTTAATTATCAGCTCATTAGCTTCGTGTTTGGATTGTAGGCATTGGTTGACATAGATGACACGGAATCTGCAAACACACTGGTACCGTCGGTATCAGATGATCTTGGCAGTGTAATTACTGAAGTTGGGGAAGCTAAACAAACAGGTGGTATGCTTTTAGAATCTTCGGAAACACATGCTCCCGTGTCAAATTTGAGCTGTCCAATTTTTGTACAGCATAACCCTGGACTGGATGGAGGAATGTGCGGTGTGCGAAAGGCACCAATAGCACTAGACACGGAAATGTATTCGATTCAAAAACGGCGTTTAAAACCATTTGAATATGGAAATGAGGATGATGATAATATGATATTATCTACGTTATTAGGGTTGGCAAACAGGGGACTAACTGAGTGCGAAAACGAGGACGCGAAAATGGAAACACCTGATGTCCAGCCTCGCTGGAACAAATCCGAGCATACAATGCAAGATGAAGCATCATATTTGAGTGTGACGCTTCCGCAAAAGTCCAAACATGGAATTCAGAAGAAAGAAGAATTTGATCATCGGATGTCACCGTCGCAATCCTATGGTGAACCTAGATGTGAGTGTATATGTTCTGTTTAAAACCCCAAAAAAGGTGTTATTAATACTGCATACGTTCTCCATTATTATTATTATTTGTTCTATTTTTGCATATCCGTGAATGCATTATTAAACTTATTATTATTGGACTGGACTTGTTTTGATTAACTTGAACTTATTACTACTGAACTAAACTTAATTGAGCTTAATTGAACTTGTTATCATTCGAACTTATTGAAAATAAGTTGACAACAACAAAGCCTAAATTGGTATGTTCATTTTGATGTATTTAATATGACCTTGAAAAATCTTTAACATGACGGGTGGTGTTAATATCCTACAAGAAAACCAGGGGAAAGTTGTTATTGTCTGTATTTAAATACTAATATTTTAAAACAAGCCTTTTATTCTGGTTATCAATTTAAATTTTTTGTTTCAAAATTACTGTTTTATAGAACTTACAATTACCCTACATTTAATTTACAACACAATTTTACGGATTCTAAAATTTGCTTATGTTCATGCATCTATTCATGGGCCATAAATCGAAGTTGGAATATTACGTGTCTGTGTTTAGAGTTGTTGGACTTGTAATTGTGTGTTCTTCTTAACAAAACTACACCTGGTTATATTGGGCCATGGGCCTCGGTGTTGCTGCTTCCGTAGAAGTTCAGTGGACAAAAGAGTCAAGAGTTTGAATTGGGGGAGGGGGTGGGGGGGCGGTAATGAGACGTGGCTTCATACTTGCCAAGTATTGCGCAGAAGCTGCAAGGATTACATTTTCTAAAACAGATTAGTACTGTTCACATTCCTCGATTACTTGGGCTAGAATCGGGGTATTCGCTAATTCCGTTCAGTACAAACCTGTACAATTCTCGTCGGCGCGAATTTCAGTGGTGTTGGAGTGTCTTGCAAAACAACCACCGTCGGTTCTGATTGCGAAGGAGGTAACCTATTTCTACCATTTAATTTTACCTAGCATGATTTTCGGTTTTATCCTGATGTCACACCGGAGAAATAAGAAATACACGGTGTCTTCGGACGAGGATAGAAAACCCGAAGTACCACAACTGATCCGAAGTAATTCGCTGCATAAGAGCCCAATTTTAGAGATGTTTCGGTTGGGTGGTAGAACAGCGACTGTGTCGAATACAGTCGTTTTGCGAATCCGTACGCCCTTCCGGTGCCGCCGTTTTTGAACGAGATGATGAATTCCTCAGAAATGAAGACCACACACATGCACTGACAAAGAAGCCGTCAGCGAATTTTTTACGAAATGTCAAGGCCGCCCAAATTGCTGATATATTGTATGGGGTGTTGGAGAACGATGGTTACTGGCTAGCGATGCCAGGCGCGTCAGATAACATCAATCGCCCTCCACCGCCGACACCGAAAGACTACTATGTCGCTGTCTATGTTCATCATTTTGAGCATGGCTTACGTGTGCCATTACATCCGTTCATTACCCAATTACTGAACGCATATAATATATGTTTGGCACAGTTATCTTCGGCAAGTATTTGGCGCATTATTTCTTATATTTGGACATGCACTTTCATGGGACTCAATCCCTCTTTAGCAGCATTTGATGGGATGCATCAATTGCTAAGGCATCCCAAGGGAAAGGGATGGTGGGTGCCAAACAATCGGGCTGGTTACTGTACGCTGTTCCCGCCGATAAGTTCAGATAAGAATTGGAATGATAGTTGGTTTTGGATGAGAGTTCCTACTAAGCCAAAACATACTCTGCGTTATACCGCTCCTAAAGAATTTTGTCAACCCAAAACTGACCTAGGCTATCTCAGTTTGGAGATAAACAAACACAACCATGATCAATTAGAGTATTTTGAATCAGTCAATTCTACAGACATCCCAATTTGTAAACATAAAGGGGTTTTGCCAACAAAATGGTTGTCTGACTGTAGATACATTGTGAGAGAAAAATTTCTTGCGATGTGTGGCCTCAGCCAGAAAATGGCAGGTATTTTACATGCAGTTCGGCTGAGGTCGGTTACGTCCCTTCTATTGTATGCATTATTTGATTCGTTTTCCTCTATTGTACTTATATAAATGATTTTTCCTATGTGGCTGTGAATAGGTTGTAGTATAACTCTAACGTATTTGCCAATGTGGGTGCAGTGTCGGAAGTGGAAGCGAAATTTGATTATAGCCTGCTCGGAGTAACTGATGAGCGTGTAATCAAATGTCGACATCCATCCTTGTCGCCTCAGAATTATAAATTGCCAAAGACTAACAATTTATGGGGAGTTGTGACGGAGAAGGAGATCAATGCGCACAAAATTGCTGCAGATAATTAGATCCATACGACAAGGCACATGCATTTGGAAGTGTAAGGCCAGACTTTAATGACAGTCATTCAACATTGAAAATGGTACAAAGTCTTAAACAGGTCTGGATTCTACTAAGCAACCTTAGTATACATTGTCTTTCACCATTCTTGTTTTAAATTTACCCGACATGGTGTCCGCAGGAAGAACCGCGGAGATTGGCATCAGCAGTTGCTGGAGAAGTGTCGGTGAATGAAACAGAATATCCGGACAAAAAAGAGGTCCTATTTAGGATTATTGGATTCTATTTAGTAGTGTCTTAACATACTGCAATATATTCGGTTTGACTTGAGCTAATGTGCACAATTGTGTTTTGCTGCATTTGTAGATATTCGTTCGGCTTCTAGGCACAAATAATTCCACAAAATTATTCGCAGGGAATATAAGAAAATATAATTCATGATACTTATATAGAACGTTTAAGTTTGGATAGTATTGTTGTGTGAAGTCTTGCTGAAAATTACTAACACATAATTCTGTTGTTTGCGGTTGTTTCTGGTAGAGTAGCCTTCATTCGTTTTAGGTTCTCTGTTAAATTTGGGGCTTATATGCAGGTGTCGCTTGCTCGTTATAAATTAATGTCCGAGGGGTCTGCAGCTGAGGCAACCTGTCCTTCAGGGTTTTCCAACTTGGAAGATCTTGATTACATACTGTCGGATGGAGAAAGAGATGAGCACACGAGTGATTTAGGAATAAGGTATTTCGAAGCACAGTCAGCAGTAATCAACGAAGATGTAACTGACTGCGTGGAAGAAGAGGTCATAGCTGGATCGCGAAAAAGAGCATTTGTGTAGGATGGGAAAATGCCAAAGGTTACTCGAATGCAAGTACAGTCCGCTGAATGCCAAGATGGTGGAGGTGATAATATGACAGTGCTCACTCCAAGGAGTTTACATGAGAGAGACTCGAATAGGGCTGCTGTTGAAGGAACACAAGTTGAATTGGGGAATGTTCAACCTGGACTAGATATTAATGAACACATGTTATGGAACAATGTGTTACGAGTGGGAACAGAATCAATGGGTAGTGCTCACAGATTGTCCCACACTATACCACATCAGACTAAACAAAGTGAAGAAGGAAATAAACAACCACTGCAGCAACAGGAACAATTACAGAATCAGGATGAAGAACAAAACCTTACTGAACATACTGAACAACCAATTAATAACTAGCAACAACGACTTGATAATCGACAGACGGGGCAGGCTCAAGTTATTCCAAGCATTGAAGAGCGTATGCCCATATTTCGAGATATTGGTGATCATGAAGTAGACAAGCCCGGTGGTCACATATTGGCTTCCAGTGAAGGAGGATGGCCGCTTTCTCTATCAGCACTCAATTGTATCGTAGATTCATTGTATGAAATGCAACCCACCGCAGTTCCTCCATCAGTAACAGATTCATTCCAAGCATACAGGCAAAAAATGGTGGATTCTCTCGGGGATTTAAGTACAATGAATGCGACGGAGAAAAGTCAATTTTGGACAAGGCATTTAACTTCGTGGGTCCCGGTGCCATCAACGGATGAGGACGAACCTGATCTGCAAATGCTATATCCCCTGACGGAGTTGTGTCACACATAATTGTGTATTTTTGTTATTCCTATTATTTCACATTAATTTATACGACTCTAATTGTTTTAAAATGGTTATGTCAACTCTAGGCGATACGTGTAGCTGCGCTAAATACTGTGAAAGAATATTGAGAATATTAGTCAAATATTCTCAATATTGTTGATTGATTTTGTATATAGTAGTTATGGTAGGATAATATTTGGGAGCTAATTATGCTAATTCAGTTGTTTTGTTACCTATAATATAGGAGGAAGTTTAGCCTTGTAAACTAGTGTATATAACGTTGCTCTGTAGCTTAATAATATTTCATTCAGTTTTTTCCTCCACATTTCATCCCTTCTTTGTTTCTCATGGTATCATCGAGCATTTTTCGATCCAATCAATGAGTGGGGAAAATATACCACCACCTAACAATAACAAAAAAAAATTAAATCCATTCCTATGAGCTCACCTCTCTATCTCCACCCTTCAGATAATCCAAGTTTATTACTCACACAAATCATTTTTAATGGTGAAAACTATGAATTATGGGCGGAAGCAGTCAAGAACGGTCTTGATGCGAAAAACAAATCAGCAATTGTAGAAGGAACATTCACACAACCGAAGGGAGATGAAGGAGAAGATAACCTAGAAATGGTGGCTTGGAAACAATGTAATGCCATGTTGAAAGCATGGCTTCGGAATGTAATAGATACGAAACTACACGCCAGTATTACCTTTATGGCGCCTGTAGCAGAAATTTGGGCCGAATTACGAGATCACTATTCGGCTGGAAATGCTCCTAGGGTGCACCAATTAAGGGGTGACCTTAGCGAATGCAAACAAGGGCGAGAATCTGTCGTTGAGTATTACACTCGTTTGAAGGCGATATGGGATGAACTCGTCAATTATAGCAAGGCTTCGACATGTACCTGCGGAGCAGCAGCGTCTTTAGCCAAAGAACGCGAAGAGGAAAAAGTCCATCAATTCTTGATGGGTCTTGATCGGAGATTATACGGAAATTTGCGCACTACTCTTTTGATGGAGGATCCAATTACCCCATTATCTAGGGCTTATGCTCTAGTTCTCAGGGAAGAAAGGCATGTGGCTGTCACACGGATCACAGAGGAGAAGAACGAGGCAGCCATGGCAGTCAGGAATAATGATTCGAATAGGAGCACTCGTGGTGGATTCAGTCGAACAGAATACAAGGAGGACGAACCACTACAATGTACCCACTGCGGAAAATAATACCAAACGGAGGATACTTGCTACAAGAAACACGGATACGAAACCATTCGAGCTCGTGGCAGGGGTAGAGGACGCAGGGGAGGCAGAGGAATTGGAACCAGAGGAGGAGGTCGTGGTAATGAACGTGGCCACACCAGTCATCACCGTGCTAATGCGGTTGGGACAACATCGAAGGAAGGGGAGAACAAGACTGTCAACATTCCCTTCACAGAAGATGGGATTGGCAGGCTTCGATCGTTGCTAACACCAAGCGCTGAAGGTACTGAAAAACAGTCAGGTATGAATGTTACAATTGATCGTGAATGGCTAATTGATAGTGGTTGTTCTCATCATATGACGGGTACACGAGAGTGTTTGATTAACATCCGAACAGAAGGGAAGTCGATGGTAGGACTCCCAGATGGACGAAGCATATAGGCTCGTGAACACGGAGAAGTCAGACTTGGAGAAAACTTTGTGTTAAAAGATGTCTTGTTTGTTCCGTCATTAACTTGCAACCTTATTTCAGTTCAGCAATTGATAAGAGAAACAAATTGTTTAATAACATTTTATTCTGATCATTGTGTAATGCAGGACCGGTCTATGCGGACGGTGATTGGGAAGAGTGAAAATCAGGATGGAGTATTCATTTTTCGTGGATTGAAGAAGGAGACCGTAGCCAAGACTGTGAAACAGGAGGATGCTTGCCTTTGGCACAAGCGGTTAGGACATCCGTCAAATAGCATTTTGTCTCGTTTTTCCCCTTTAATTAATGGCAATTTAGTTTTGGATTCAAGTTATGTTTGCGATCCTTGTTGTCGCGCAAAACAAACACGTTTGGTTTTTGGTTTGAATAATAAGAGATGCGATGTTTTGTTTGGACTTATTCATTGTGATATATGGGGTAAATATCGTGTTGCTAGTCTATCGAGGGCTCATTATTTTTTAACCATTGTCGATGACTATAGTAGAGCGGTATGGGTATGTTTAATGAAAGAAAAAAGTGAGGCCGGTGAATTGTTGAGAGTTTTTTGTCAAATGGTGAGAACTCAATTTAATAAGGAAGTGAAAGTTATCCAAAGTGACAATGGAATGGAGTTATTATCTGGACCCATGAAATATTATTATGAGGAAAAGGGGATAATTTTCCGGACTAGTAATACCGATACACCTCAACAAAATGGAAGGGTAGAGCGGAAACATCGACACATTTTAGAGAAAGCAAGAGCTTTACGATTCCAAGCTAATTTGCCTTAACAATTTTGGGGGGAATGTGCTATGACGACTGCTTATCTTATTAATCGTACACCCACTCGTTTACTTGAGGGACGGACACCGTATGAGTTGCTTTATAATGAGAAACCCGATTTGAGTGGGATTAAGATCCTTGGATGCCATTGCTATGTTCATAATAAAGATAAACCCCGAGACAAATTCGATGAGCGAGGGAAACGGTGCATGTTTATAGGATATCCTCACAACAAGAAAGGATGGAAGGTATATGATCTAAGAGATAAGAAAGTTTTTGTTTCAAGGGATGTTACTTTTTATGAACATGTTTTTCCTTTGGACAAAATTGGTGATATTAAGAATGATAGTGCTAGCCATAATACGCCACACAATAGTGCTCGCAATAACCTTCAAAATAATGACAATTCTTTGGGCATGGACACCTGGGACGAAGACATTGAGCATGAGAGTACAGGGGAGCATGAAGTGGACGAAGTAAGGGGGAGTACAAGTGAATGTCATGAGATTGAACCTGTAAGAGTTCCTGCAGCCACTACTAATGGTAGTACTGTCCCAGCACATAGCGACTCTGAAGGTACAGAAACAGAGAGGATGGGCAGAGGTGCTAGAGAGCGTTTTGAACCAGCTTGGAAGCGAGATTATTACTGCAAATCCACGAGAATTATAAACTCCATCGATGATGCTCGCTCAATTCAATCACCGCTCAAAAGGACAGGTACTCGTTATCCTATGGTTAACTATGTTGTTAGAAATTGTTTCACTAACTCTCACAGGTTATACATGGCAAAAATTGATGAGATAAAAGAGCCAAAGTATTACCATGAAGCGGCAAAAGACAAGCATTGGCGAGAGGCCATGAAAAGGGAGATCGATGCGCTTGAGAGTAATGGAACTTGGAAGGTGGTTGATTTGCCACAAGGAAAGAAACCCATTGGATGCAAATGGGTGTACAAGGTCAAGTACAAGGCGGACGGAAGCATAGAACGATACAAGGCTAGACTCGTAGCTCAAGGGTTCACTCAAGTGGAAGGAGTAGACTATCACGACACCTATGCACCGGTTGCGAAAATGACGAGTGTGAGGTGTTTATTAGCAGTAGCAGTTGCAAAGAAATGGTTAATTGAACAATTGGATGTCAACAACGCATTTTTGCATGGAGATTTAGATGAAGAGGTCTATATGAAAATTCCGCAAGGCTTTGATGTAAGTGGAAAGAATAAGGCATGTAAGCTACTTAAGTCACTATACGGATTGAAACAAGCCTCTCGGAATTGGTTTGAAAAATTGACTAATTCGTTAAAGAGGTATGGTCTTATTCAATCATTGGCTGATTATTCTTTATTTACATACAATAAAGATGAAGTTTTCATTGGAGTCTTAGTCTACGTTGACGATATGATCGTTGTGAGCAACAACAATTCTGCGTGTATAGCTTTTAAATCCTTCTTGCACTCAATGTTTGGAGTAAAGAAGTTGGGGAAACTTAAGTTTTTCCTTGGGATAGAAGTCGATCAGGGAAGGAACGGATTGTTCCTCAATCAGCGCAAATATGCCTTGGGAATTATTGATGAGGCGGGAATGAAAGGAGACAAACCAGCTCACACTCCGATGCAGCAGCGCCATGAATTGGGTTTGGCGAGAGGGAATGTATTGAACGATGTTATGAAATACAGAAGACTCGTTGGGCAGCTGGTATACTTGACGATCACAAGGCCTGATCTTGTGTACGCAGTTCACATCCTTTCACAATTCGTTCACGAGCCCCGAAAGGAACATTGGGACGCGGCATTAAGAGTGGTGCGGTACATTAAGATAAATCCGAGCAAGGGAATAATTATTGACAAAAACTGTGACTTGCAGCTACGGGGTTATTGCGACTCAGATTATTCGAGTTGTCCACTTACAAGGAGATCGGTCAGTGGTTATTTTGTGGCACTCGGGAATACACCGGTCTCATGGAAAACAAAAAAGCAGGCAACCGTGTCCAAGTCCACGGCGGAGGCAGAGTACCGAGCCATGTCTGCAGTCACTAGTGAATTAATTTGGCTACGAGCATTTCTTGCGTCATTGGGTGTGTTTCATACTCAGCCAATGCAACTATTTTGAGATAACCAAGCGGCACTACACATTGCAAAGAATCCCGTCTTTCATGATCGAACTAAGCATATTGAAATATATTGCCATTTTATGCGGCAGTACTTGGTAGACAAGTCGATCATCACGTCACATGTTCGGAGCAAGGAGAAAATAGCAGATTTATTTACTAAGGCACTCGGAGGCGAGACATTCCGTTATTTAGAGGGCAAGTTGGGACTTGGTTTACCAAGTGCTCCAACTTGAGGGGGAGTGAAAGAATATTGAGAATATTAGTCAAATATTCTCAATATTGTTGATTGATTTTGTATATAGTAGTTATGGTAGGATAATATTTGGGAGCTAATTATGCTAATTCAGTTGTTTTGTTACCTATAATATAGGAGGAAGTTTAGCCTTGTAAACTAGTGTATATAACGTTGCTCTGTAGCTTAATAATATTTCATTCAGTTTTTTCCTCCACATTTCATCCCTTCTTTGTTTCTCATACTGCAACTGCCCAACACAAACGGTGTGACTTGAATCGTCTACAAGGAGTAATACAAGATTTACAGGCAACAACTGAGCAGCAGAAAATTGCGTTAGAGACTGCTAATGAACACCACCTGGCAACAATCAATGAGCTGAAGTCAAGGAAAATGCAACTCAAAAGTGAAGTGGAGTATGAGAGCAGCCGTTGCGCTGAGCTGCAGCATAGGCATGCTAAAATGAGGGCTGAGCACCAGCGTAAGCTTGCAGAAGCTCATAAAATAATGACAGAATGTCAGGAAATGATATGGGAAGCGAATATGAGAGAAAAACGTGTCGAGTTGAACCTGACCAACCGAGAGATAGTCGGCGAAATAACCCAGCGTCGTATGGTTGAAGCAGAAGGATTAGTAATGGAATTGCAAGCTAAAGGTGGATGAAATGGCTCCTAAAGTTGCTCGTCTAATTGAAGAGTTGAAAGTGGCTAACCGCAAGCTGTTAGACAGACAAAGGGAGGAGTATGCTGCATATAATCTAGGGTGGAATGCATGTATTCGGATGTCGTTCCATGCTGATCCTAAATACCCAGCAGATAAAGTTCATTCGCTTGCTGAGACTGGTGGACGTGAAGTTGACAAGCCGTCATATGCCGAGGAGCTCTTCTTCCAAAGAAGGAGAGCACTGCTTAAAGCCAGAAAACAAGCTGAGGCGGTCAGAACAGGTGATAGAACCAGAATGAGTGCGCCGACACAGTCCTCAGGAAAGGAAAACAGCGGCAAATAGGTACTCGGGAAGCCATCAACGGAGAGTTGTGGATCTTCATAGACACATGCATCTGCTATCCTCTTTTTGTGCGCCTGTTCTGAATTGTATTATTTTATTTGCCTTTTTGTCTTGACTATTTTGTTCAACATATTTGCTTGTTAAGTACAATCTATGGATACTTAATGGCTGTTGTCCATCAGTGTATTGATGGCTGTCGATTCGTAATTTGATCAGTTTAGTGGCTGTTGTCCATCAGTGTATTGATGGCTGCCGATCCGTAATTCTACCAGGCTGTAGTCCTGAACATGTCCCAACGAGTAGACACTTTGTTAAGTTGGATTCTAATTTCACTGTCTTCTGTTTGTTTTATTCTTTCTTTTTTTGCTTTATTCCGTATATAGATCCTATATTACACAACAGGACATTTTGGACGCCAATTAAGGCGACATTTAGCTTTACATGTGACCACACGGTCTAAATACTGGTTGTTCGGAGATGTAGTAGATTTCTGTATTGTGGTTTAGTGAATCTTAAGTGATGATTAAATTAACGATGGTGTACAGTCCATACGCTTCTGACTATATTTATTTGGTTCAATCTTTTTGTAGATATTATTATGTTAGTCAAACGGTTATGAAAATCCCTTATGACGGGTCATAAGCTAATCCAAATTTAAAACCTAATCCACGCTTTATGAAGGTTATCTAAACAATAAATTAAAGTACTAAATTATAAACCTTCGAGATACAAGCATTGTAAGTAATTTCGTTGAAATACCAAGACTATGCAAACATAAGTCACATTAGAATAACGTAAAGCAATATTTGCATTACAACATCACACAAATTTAATCCAACTACAGAAACATCAGGGAATATTGTAGATCAGATTACATACAACCTTTCACCTTGTACTACTTTTAACTGCCATTGTCTGAAATATGAATTTGAACTTCGTATCGTGGTTATTGATTATATTCTTAATAATACCACTGATCCGTTCCCCTGTTACTTCCTCCAGCATGCCCTCCTTCTCCCACAAATTTCTACCGAAGTAAATACCCTTCTGATTTACCCACTGCTGATACCACTGCTTGGATAATATGCTCGTTCTTGCTCTTTCTAAGCTCAGTGGGCAATCTGCTGATCCAATCTTCGTCGGATTTTAAATTTTGGGATTCTTCACCAACTCTAATAAGGCCATACCAAATATAAAATCGTACAGATTGTTCAAGACGTTAGGAGGTTCGGTGATCCGGAATATACCATCCGAAATATGATACTCGGTTCGTTAGTGCGTCTCCACTCGGTATATGTCCAGCAGTCTGACATTTCGAATGTCAGAACCGAACCTGCTGGCTACTGAACCAAGGTGAAACCCAAGAAAGTGTATATCTTACCCATATTTTTAACCGATGGCATATTAGAATCATTGATATTACCCAGACAGTTCGGACGAAACCATTATTAGATTTAGAATAATACTACTTATCGCACATATTACTTGTCGCATATTATTACGTGGAACAAGGCGCGCGTGCGCGCGCCGTGTGCCACTAGTATTCTCCAACTTGCACAAAATTTCACTATAATCAATACTCTCCTAAAAACCCGTAAAACTTGCTATGGTGCAAGTAAATAAAAATGGATGGAGTATGTGATAAACAAAAGATACTTATAAAAGAAAACTATTTTGTGACAATGCGTATAAATTATTAACATAACAACTGATAAAATTACATCATTTTTATTTATTTTTTTGTATTATTCAATTGGTTGCTAAAAAAAAAATTTAATTAATTTCTGTAACATAACTCCTTCATATCTCTTATCTATCTATCATAAAAAAAATCAATTCCACATTTTACAAGTATTTTCCCTTAAAAAAATCTTCATTATAAACAAGTTTTACAAATAAATTTAATAAATAAAACCGTGCATCGCACGGGTATTAATCTAGTGTGTTACTAAATTAGTCCCCATTTGCGACTGTTTTTAGAAGATAATCAATAGTTTAGGTCGTTTTTATAAAATTACTCCCTCCGTAACACAATACTTGCAACAATTGTATTAGCACACTTCCCAATGTAAAATAAGGTAATTGTGAGTTAAGTGTGATATTAGTTTAGTGGTCCAAAAAAAAAGCATTTCGTAGTACAATTGTGGGTTAGGTGAAATATTACTTATATTAGTGTAGTGGTCTCCAAATAATAAGGTAATTGTGGGTTAGCCAGTTAGGTGTGATATACTCCTTCCGTTCCACTAAATTCATGTCATAAGAAAAATCGACACTATTCATTAGTAGTGAGAATCTTCTAAATTCTCGTCAATATGTAAGAATAATTTTGGACAAGTAGGATCTTATTAGAATCGTATTAACATTTGAAGTAATTAATAGTTAGGACTATTTATAGAAGATCTCGATCAAGTGAGACAATTAAAATCAAATTTTCCAACTTTTAATGACAAGGATTGTTCTTCATTGTCTAAGTCTAACTGTGTATTTTTTACTCCACACCATCTTGGTTATTTTTTTGCAGGATATTAGAGGTTGGGTTGTCAATGTTTTTAATCGTGATTTAGAGGCTAAGGGTTTGTTTACATTAGCTGAAAACAATTGAACTGAATTGAACTGAATTGAATTGAACGGAGCTGAACTGAACTGAAATATTTAACTTTGGATTAATGTTAATTTTAAGATTAATATATAACTATTTAACTATTTAATATTGAGATTATTATTTAACTATTATAAATAATATATCTTTGGGTTAATATTTAGCTTTGGGTTAATATTAATCTTGGATTAATATTTAACTATTTAATCTTAAGATTAATATTTAACTATGGATTAATATTTCACTATTATTAATGACGATATATCTTTGGATTAATATTTAAATTTTTAACTTAGGAGTAATATTAATCTTGGGATTAATATTATCTTGGGATTAATATTTAACTAAGGATTTACTATTTAAATAATATTGATTAACAATTGAAAGTTGAGATTAATGATATTAAACAGAAATGTTTAATTTTGAATTAATAATTTTATTGTTGTTGTTGTTGTTACAACAACTACTATTAGTATCATCATTAAAAGTATGACTACGACCTTTTTCTTGAATGTTTTCACTACTACTCATTGTGAAAGTCAGTTTAATTTATCCTTTCAAGGTGATATTATTATTGATGATCAGTCCACTTTGAGTATTAATAAAAGAATGGAAAAATTGATTAGAATAACCCAAACTATTGTCGTTTCGCCAAAAATAATCCCAACTATGAGTTATTCCTGTATAATCTCAACTATTGGAAGGATCCGCTACAAACAAACCTAAGTGACTTGCTACCTGTTAACAAGGTAATTTTTTTATTTCTCTTTTATTTATTTTTTTTAATTTATCATCCTACCACAAATCCCACCCACCACCACTTCAGCCACCCCTCCCGTCCTCTTCTCCCCCATTCCCGACACCTCTCCTCACCACCCATTCCCCTGATTTCGTCTGAAATTACCTCTCCCGCCTCCCCCTTTCATTCATCTGCCTCCCTGACCACTGCGTCAATCACCAATTTCTCTCTCTAAAATAAGTGAATTGTTTAGTCTGAATTCAATGTTCGCAGTGAATTTCTTCCTTTTAAGTTCTGACTTGTTATTGATTGATTTGAATCACTACCATTTGAAAACTTAGAAAGATTGTTTGATTTTCATTGCACATTGAGTGTTTGATAGAATTCCTCAATCAAAAAATTCTGAAAATTCTTGCTCTTTTTTTCACTTCTGCTTCTTACATAACTAATTCAGAAACCTAAAATTCCTTAGTTCTGCATTCACAACTTCATCTTCCAAAGTCTTAAATTCTTCCTCCTTTTGATATATCTCATAACTCTTGAATTCATTCTCCTATAAAATGTCAATCACTGTAGAAAAACTTCTAATTCATCCAATACTCTTCCACTGAATCTTACTAATGGATACTATAATCATCCATCTGATGCAAACTCCTCTCAATTGGTCTCGGTGAAATTCAATGGAGAAGGTCTTCAAAGGTTTCGACATGGTGATTGTGGCGATTGGAAGGTGGTGGTTGGGGGCGATTCGAAGGTGGTAGTAGTGGTGGTAGATCTGTGTTTTTCAGTAGTTAGGGGTGGTTGGGATTTAAGGTGGTTAAATTCAACAATTCCTCTCAATTTTAGTTCATTAATTAAGCCGGTTCAAACTTGTTGGGCGGTATGAGGAGAGGAAGGTGGGAGGAGAGATAGGTTTAGGAGAAAGGAGGTCGGTTCGTTGCGGTTTCGCCATTGTTGGCAATTGGCATTGGTGGTGTAGGCTGTAGAGGATGCGACGTTGTGGGAGATGGTGAAGAAGCGTTTTTGGATGGGAGAGGAAAAAACAAAAAAAGAATAAAATAATTGCAAACAACTAATTAAAGCCTGACATGTGGCGTGTTTACCCGTTAAACAGGTTTTCTTCAGGTCACGGTATGTTTGTGGCGGACTTACTCAATAGTTGGAATTATACAGGAATAACTCATAATTGAAATTATTGTTGGCGGAACGACCTTAGTTTGGATTATTCTAGTCAATTTTTCCTAAAAGAATTTGCCAAGAAGAGGCTAAACGCTCCCTTTTCCAAATGGATCCCTCAAAAAATAAGGTCCGCATGATATCCAACCAATGTTTTATCAAAAAAAAATTGGGATTGTGTAAGTATGTAATTCTATTACTAAATTGGTTAACACTATGTTTGGATAACATAAAATGGAAAAAAAAGAAGAGAAGGGAAAGGGAGGGAGACAAGCTCCCTTGTTTGGATAACATGTTGGGGGAGAGATCCATTTTCCCTCATCCTTTATCCCTTTGAAATTGGAGAGATTTGGAGGGAAAATGGAGCTCATCATTTCCTCCACTTTCCATTCCTTCCCCTTCCTCCTATTTCCCTCCCTCCCTTTCTCTTCCAATTTATTATCCAAATATGGCCTTAGTAAAGGAAAAATTGTTAGTGGTATTAATGACTCTTTTAATTATCTGACTTATTCCAAAGATTGATTGCCCCTCTTCCCTTAAAGAGTTTAGGCCCATTATTGGCCTTTGTGATACCATTTACAAAGTTGTCACTAAGTAACCCCTCCGTCCCAAAAAAACTGCTACATTTTGACCAAAAAGCAATATACTTTTTGGTCAAAATGTAGCAGTTTTTTTGGGACGGAGAGAGTAGCTAATAGGCTAAAATATTTTTAAGATTGTTTGCTCAATTTAATCAACCCGGTCCAATCTAGTTTTATTCTTGGAAGATTAATTAAGGACAACATTTTGGTGGTTAAAGAAATTGCACACTATTTCAAGAAATGCTCTAAAAAAAGACATATTTGTGTCTTTAAGGTTGACATATCTAAAGCCTATGATAGTTTGAAATGAGATTTCATTAGGGAAACTCTTTTAGGTTTTAATTTTCCTTAAAATTTTGTTAACCTAATTATGAGTTGTATTACTTCTCCTTCTATCTCGGTTTTATGGAATGGTGAAATTACTGAAAAGTTCTTGCCTTCTCGTGGCATCCGACAAGGTGACCCCCTTTCTTCTTATAATTTTGTGTTACCTTTAATAGTTGTTTAGTATTGTCAACGTTATTATATCTTAATAACATTGACAATACTAAAGGGATGGGGTTACCTTTAATAGTGGTGTTTTGAATTTATTTTTTTGGTATGAATGAGCCACAAAGAGCAAGGATAAGAATCGATCCCAAGATCACCTGGAATCAGGAGGAAAGCTCTAACCACTGAGTTATTCCTCACTCTCAGCTTTAATAGTTGGTTAGTATTATAATGTAATGGAAACAATATAGTAGTTTATGATTGAAAAGAGAAACATAATTTATTTTCACTGGCTTGACAAGAGTAACAAATGAAAAGATTGGGCTACGTCTTAAAAACGATATTTGTTGCTTACAACTCATACCAAATAATTAGAAAATGAAACCTTTATTTGAATCCGTTTCCTAGACCAAAAATTTCAATTGCAAACACGGCGTTAAATGACTCATTCCTCGATCCGGTACGTTCTGGCAAAGCTAATCATGACTGAAATTGTCAACATATGATCAAAAGTCAATAACTGCATGTATGTCAAGTGAAAGATGGGCCAAGGTTCATTCATTTAATAGAACCTTAAAAATGCATGTTACAAACTCAGTAAACTAATTAATGAAATCATTATTAGAGGGTTCCAACATACAACTAGAAACGCAATTCACCCACCAAAATTATATCATTAGCAACACCTAAAGATAAGGTTTTTTATAATTGCAAACCAAGTTATTTCATGTAATTGGATAATAACAACAATTACATTTAAATTGACATTATTATACATAGATGAGATAACTTATCGATAAGGGAAAAAAACTTGCTTTATCCACCATCGTTAATTGAAATTTGTAGGAACTACGAAGCACTGTGATAGTAGAACCCTACTTAATAATCAACATTTTAATGTTTTATTAGTAGTGGGTATGTGACCCACTAGGTAGATATAGTCATATCCAACTGATAAATATCTCTTGAAGTTGTGATTGAATCACATCTATTGTAACATAAGTTGATAAGGCGTGACTTTAACCTTTAATATCAATTGATAGTTGCAAGTGATATCACTAAAACAAATAATTATAATCGATATAAAATCAAGCTCTTTGATTCATTATGTTTTTGAATTTGATTTTTAAAAAGACTATACTCCGTATAAGATTTAAATTAGTTCAATTCAATACAAACTAAAATAAGTCAATAACCATAAGTTATATCAAGAAGGCTGGACCTAGCTAGTTAAGAGGTAGCAATGTAAGTTGTTCTAAACAAAATAAATCCATCAAATATAGTGTGCTTTCAACCATCAACATAACTCAAAAGGAGATCTTTAATTTATAAAAAGAAAAACTACTATACATAGCAGAAAAGCTAAAATTATATATATAAAAAGAAGATACAATATAGGATTCAACTTGGTACTTGAAACTTAAAAATAGTGATTGATAGAGTATATAACATATTCCTGTCAACTAATGTTTAAGTTTTTGGTTGAGATGGTCCGTTAACATATTCCTAGAATATGTTTTTCTTACTACTAATTGCGAGATTTTATAGAGGAAGGGGAAGGAAAAAATTGCTAGTTTTTATGAACTTACGACCTGTTTGGTTATTTGAACTAAATGATTGGATTGAGAATGAATTTTAAGTGTAACTCAAATAGGGAAGAACACTTAAAATCTCTAGGGGGAATCAAATTGCTCACAACTTTATCTCCATGGGAAATAATATTATCTCAAACTTATGTTTTTTCTCTTCATGGCGACACAATGTCTTATAAATTTTCATTACAACTCATTAACACTTGGGGGTGGTATTGAGTGAGAATGATAATTTAAGAAGAAAAACTAACAAATTAATTTAAATGATACTTATGTGATTCAAATTTCACAAGGCTTTAGTTCTTAAAACGAAGTTATAAATTAAAGCTTTTATAAACTACTCCCTCCATTTTTAAAGGATATTTAAGAATAATAATTAAAAAAGCTACTTGATCCCTTTAGATATTTTGCACTTAAATTAACTAGGATGCTTCTTGATCATCCAAACCAAACATGCCAATAAATTCATTTATGGCCATATTTTACCAATAATTTTTTCTACATTGAGAAAACGAAAAACAAAAGTTTTACTATTAAAATTTTTCGATTCCTAATATTGAAAACTAGATAAGTATAAAAAAACCATCTAAGAATACATAAACATAATGTGGGCCCGTAGTCCATTTGACAGGTCCTAATTGCGGTCTTAAATTAACTCTTTTTTTTTTAACTTTATATGTGAATAGTTATCCTCCTATTGTAGGTGAACTTAAATTAACTCTATTAACATGTTGCTTCATGCTTATAACTTAGATTGACTTACCTAAAAACAATGTAAAAATACGAAAAATAAGGAGCACAATTCACGTCAAAAAAAAAAGATCAAAGAAACAATACTAAGAAAAACATGCGAATGTTGTGAGTAGTATAAATTACTCACAAGAATTTATCATCTCAAAATGAAGTCAAACTACGAAATCACCACATGAAGCAATTAATAGATAAGCCAATAAAGTCCAATTGACAGACAATACTAACGAAATAACTGCTTAAAATATGAAAATGTGTGACCTTCAATTCAATTATATACACCTCCACCTATAAATCTACTCCGTAGTATACTTCTTCTGTTTCTTTTTACTCGTAATATTTTTTTGGCACGTTTTAAAAAAAAGAGATTTAAGGGTGTAAACGAGCACATTATGTAAAATAATTTTAACACAAGCAAGAATGAGATTATATCTTACTAGTATTAATATTATTTTACCTAATTTGCTCATTTACACACTGAAATCTCTTCCTTAAAACGCGTGCAAAAATAAAAGTTACGAGTAAAAAGAAACGGAGGAAGTATATTAATAGCTTTGCCAAACAACTTTTTATTTATTTATTTATAATAACTATATCGTAAGTTAGAATTCACCATTTCACCAAAATATATAATTTTACTACTACTCTTAAATGTTTCTCACTAATAATTTAGAGAATAAAGGTGTTTATTATTATATTATGAAGTAGGAAAGGTTGACACCTATTGTTCCAATCATACCGGCACTAGTGCAAATTTGACCTAAGGTAACACGCCAAAAGTGTAAAAGTGAAACATATACCAGTGCTACCTTTGCTCTTAGGTAACACTTTCTAGGGCTTAAGTATCACAACATTAAACTTTCAGGGGATATCAACTTCTTCAAGAATAGATTGGAGTAAGAGAAAATTTGTTGTTTCAACGGAGCAGCGGTTAATTTTGATAGGATTGTAACCATATCAACTTTTCACTACAAACAATCAAGTATCCGAATTTAGTTAATTTGATAAAGTTTAGGTTTGTTTTTTTATAATTACTTATACTTATAATTTGATTCTTTTTATTAATCTATTACACTTTGGAATTTTAACTTTTATTTATTTTGTTATACTAATTTTCTTAACGCCGGATGTAGAAATTCATTTGAAAAGAAATTGAGACTTTGGAATCATTAAAAAACAAATTTATGATATAATTTTAGTTCATATTAATGTATGACAGAAAAAATAAGAAATTAAAGGAAAAAAAATCTTATGCACATAAAACGAAAATACAAAAACTATAAAACTAAAAAATTACATTTTTTATATTTAAAAAAATATTAATTTTCACAACCAAAACAAAAAACCCAACCTATTTTTTCTAAACAAAAAAATAAAATAAGGATTTACTTTAAAAAAAAATTAAAAAACAGAAAATTAAAATTTAACAAAAAAACTTATCTAAAAAAACAAAATAGAAAAAATGACATAAAAAATTAACAATTATCCTACAAGACTGTGCACGCATATGCGTGCATTTCTTATCTTGTCTTGTGAGATATAAAATAAAAATATACGAGTACTTAATATTTTTTTTAAACTATAATATCGTTATAGACCTTAATTTTTCATATTATAGTATATTAAGATAATATTATCGATCTTGCACGACACATATAACCTAGATTTGGATCATAACTAACTTTAATAATAACCGAGGCTTGAGGACTTCTTGTAGTTTTATATTGTACTGCCTATTTCTAGAAGATTAATATTAATTATATTATGAAATTTCTTCATGAGCTATTTAATCATGAATCTTATTATGATCTATCATAAACTATGAAGAAATGTGTTTATCATCCTTGTTATTATAAAAAAAAACGTCTAATTTAAATGTCATTGTATATATACAACATATACGAATTAAAATTATACACATCAAGGGTCTGTTTACTTCAGCTTATTTTCAGTTCAGTTCAGCTCCATTCAGTTCAGTTCAGTTCTTAACCTAATTTCTCTCTCTCATAAAATATTCAATTCAGTTCAGCTCTATTCAGTTCAGTTCTATTCAATTCAGTTCATTTCAGTTGATTTCAGTTAATGTAAACGGACCCCAAGTACTATACTATAAAAAATGTCGTCAAGTACGCATATTAAACCTTTGTCTTTTCATTGGAGGCTCCTAAAATCCCTTAGTGTAGTAGATTATAATTTAAACATAGATGTTAAAATTATACAAAATTATAAATTATTCACTAATATTAGATCTTATATGACATACAAATTTGTCATACAAGAGAAATTATCATACGATATTATTCGCCAAGAGTTTGAGTATATATTCATCTTTAATGTTTTTATAGAGTTTTATTTAGTTCTTACTTGTTAATTTGATTATTTATACCCGTATTATTTTAGTTTGATATTTATAAATAAGAAGATTATAAATTATTTCCCTACTTAAATATAATTTAGAATTTAACTATAGATGATCGCACAGGCTCTTACTTATTAAAATGAGGTTACATATTCTAAAATTGTAATGTGATGCTTTACCATGGAGACTAAGATACACTCACTGTTCAATAGATCATCGATCATTGCAATAATTTAATCTCAAGTCCTTTTTTTCAACACAATCCACAAAGCAAGTGTAACTAAGATGAACAACACAAGGATATATGAAATACGTACAACCATATATATATGTATATACTAAAAATATATATTGCTAACGGATTCTACGATGATATATAAAAATGTATTAGTATATGCGTGCTTTTTCTAACTAACTACTCGCACTACACTTAACAGGAAAAAACAATCCAAAAAAATGTAATGCAATTAGTAAAAACAATATAATCAATGCATTCAACTATATATTCCAACAAATTAACAATGTATAAATATAGGGATTTAACAATGACCCAAGATTAATCATTGTACTGTAGTATGTATTGTACATGCTTCATCTTTGCATTGTTTTACAAAAATTAAAATCAAATAAATTTTGATTAATGGTATTACAACAATTCAAGTATTCAACTACAAGTGTATAGTATGATAACATTTGGGCATCATATTTACGAAATATTTAAATGCTATGACAATATTACACAATTACATGTTGCACTATCATAAATCACACAATAAAAAATGTTACAATTAAATATAAAGAGTAGAAACACACTATAAGACTCATGCATAAGTGAAAATGATGAATAAGACTAATTATCAACGAATGGATAATGAGGTTAGAAGAAAGTAAATAATTTTTTACCAAAGTTTAAAATGAACGAGTATTGAGAATAATGATTGGCTACCTGTTTAGGTTGCCTGGCATGTTATATATATAGGGAGATAAAGTATCTTTACAAAACCCTAATAAGAGTCTAATTACCAAATTACCCTAATACACCCCCACAATCTTTACGGGGAGGAATCACGGATAGATTGGAACGATGTTTACAAAACAACTCAGAAGAAAGACCCTTAGTAAAAATATCAGCAACCTGCAACTGTGTCGGAACATGCTTGACCTGAAGTCCACCTTTAGCAACCATCTCACGAACAAAATGATAATCAACATCAATATGCTTACTACGATCATGATGAACAGGATTGGCAGTAAGATACATAGCAGAAACATTGTCACAATAGAGAATGGTAGGCCGACGATGAAAATACCCTAAATCAGCTAACAATTGACGAATCCAAATTGTTTCAGCCGCAGTGTAGGCAACAGCACGATACTCAACTTCAGTAGAAGACTTCGAAACAGTAGGTTGCTTCTTAGAACGCCAGGAGATCAAATTCTTCCCTAGGAAGACAGCATAGCCAGTAGTAGAACGCCTAGTGTCAGGACACCCGGCCCAATCAGCGTCACAATAGGCAACAGTCACAGTAGGAGAGCCAGTACTATGAAGAAATAGCCCATAATCAGAAGTTCCCTGCAGATACCTGAAAATTCTTTTCACAGCATGAAGATGAGTAGTACGAGGCGCATGCATAAATTGAGAAACCGAATTAACAGCATAGGCAATATCAGGACGAGTCATAGTCAAATATTGCAAAGCACCAACCATACTACGATAATCTGTGGGATCAGCAAGAAGTTCACCATCTAAAAGAGAAAGAGTGACACGAGAGACAACAGGAGTACGTACGGGTTTGACAGTATGAAGATGAAATTTCTGAAGAAGATCAACTACATATTTGTTTTGAGACAAAAGCAAACCCTGAGGAGTACGTAAAACCTGAATGCCTAAGAAGTAATGCAAATCACCAAAATCCTTCATAGCAAATTGAGCAGAGAGAACACTGATAAATTTCTGAAGCAAAGAGGAACTACTACCTGTAAGCACAATATCATCAACATATAGCAAGAGAATGATAATATGACTACTGTGTTTGAGAGTGAACATAGAGGTGTCACAACTGCTGCACTTGAAACCAATAGAGAGAAGAAAATTGCTGAAACGAGAGAACCAAGCTCGAGGAGCTTGCTTCAAACCATAAATGGATTTTCGTAACCGACAAACATAATGTGGTTGAGAAGGGTGTTCAAAACCAGGAGGCTGACGCATATAGACTTCCTCATTGAGGAAACCATGAAGGAAAGCATTTTTGACATCGAGTTGACGAATAGGCCATTTAAAAGTAGCAGCAAGAGTAAGAACTAAGCGAACAGTAGTAAGCTTAATTACAGGACTAAAGGTTTCAAAGTAGTCAATACCTGCCTGCTGATGATTACCAAAAACAACAAGTCTGGCCTTAAACCGCTCCACAGAACCGTCAGAATTATATTTAATCTTATACACCCACTTACAACCAAGAGCGTTTCTATTGTTGTTGCGAGGCACAAGTTCCCATGTATCATTCTTAATTAATGCTTCATACTCATCACGCATGGCTTGTTGCCAACTTGAATCTTTAGACGCTTGCTTAAAATTAGACGGTTCAGACTCAACAACATCGGTTTTTAAATCCAATAAATTCCTAGTGGAAATGATTCCGTCTTTTAGACGCGTGGTCATGGTATGAACATTAGTAGGATCGACACACTTAGACGACTTTCTAGGACGCCTAGGGGGAGGGACGAGAGGAGACGGGGACGACTCAAGACTAGACGGGGAGGGTACGTCACACCTATGAAGAGAGGAGACGTGTGACGGGGAAGGGGGCAGCAGACCGCCCGCGGACGCAGGGGGCTGCTGCGGACTAATAGAAGTAGGGGGAGGCTCGGCAGCGGCACGCTGCTGCTGGGCGAAGACTGCTGCGTACAGGCAGTAGTGGGGGGAGCCTCGGCAGCGGCACGCTGCTGCGGGGCGTGGGTGCTGCTGGCGCGCAGGGGAGAGGCCCGGGCTCGCATGCATTCTGTGAGCAGGCAGCGGGTTGCTGCATGTGCTCCCGTAATGCTGCGGGCTCGGGGGAAGGGAGACTCGAGGACACATGCCTAGGGTCACTAGACAAAGGAAGACTCGGGATCCAACCTAAGGGGTCAAGAGACGCAGTCATAGGCGAAACAATGGGTGTGCTAGTCACAAGAGAACGATAGGGAAAAGTACGTTCACTAAACAATACATGACGACTTGTATAAACTTTGCCAGAAAGAGGATCAAGACATCGATAGCCCTTATAATTTGACGCATAGCCAATGAAAACACATTGAATCGACTTAGCCTGTAATTTATTGATTTTAGGATCTAAAAACAACGGAAAACAGGCACAACCAAAACATTTCAAGAACTCATAAGAAGGGGGACGATGAAAAAGCTTAGCAAACGGGGATGAACCCTGCAAAACCGAGCTAGGAAGACGATTTATCGTATAAACCGCCGTATAACACGCATCAACCCAATATCGAGATGGCAATTCAGATTGAATAAGCATAGTGCGGGCCATCTCAATAATAGTTCGATGTTTCCTTTCTGCAACACCATTCTGCGCTTGAGTCCGAGCACAAGACTTTCGAAAATAAATTCCCGAATCACAGAAATGTTGTAGTAAAGGAGTGTTATCAAATTCACGTCCACCATCACTTTGGAAAAATTTAATTTTGGAATTAAATAAGTTCTCAACAAGTTTCTGAAAAACTAAGAAGGTCGAATAGACATCAGATTTCAGTTTAAGTGGATATAGCCAAGAAAAACGTGAATAATCATCAACAAAAACCACATAATACTGAAAAAACTGATTAGATTTAACTGGCGATTGCCAAAGATCACTATGTATCAAATATAAGGGATAGGGGGCACGATGAGTCACAGACTCAAAAGGCAAACGATGTATCTTTCCTACTTTGCAATGAACACAATCATCATGAAACTTAGAATTACATGAAATCAAGTTTTGTGAACGTAAACTTCCTAAAACTCTAGCAGAAGGATGACCAAGGCGAGAATGCCAAACGTCTCCAGACTCCTTGGTGGCTAGGAGGGCAGGTACAGACGACTCTGACTCTAGGAACGAAGGCTGAAGAGGGTAGACACCATTCCTACTGATTCCCCGCAAGAGAACTGCCCCCGTGGTCTTGTCCTTAACACAAACAGAAGACTCGTCAAAACAAACTATGCAAGAATTATCCTGACATAACTTTTGAACAGACATCAGATTATGTTTTAACTGGGGAACATGACACACCTTCGTGAGGCGAAGGGGGCGACTAGGGGAAGACAGAAGCAAATTACCAAGTTTATTAATGGGAAGTCGTGTGCCATCACCAACAACAATAGAACTCGAACCAGTGTAAGGAAGAGTGTTAGATAGCTTACCATCCTGGGAGGTCATGTGAGAGGCGGCTCCAGAATCTGGATACCAAACGGAGTCATTTGTTTCACCACCAACAGACAGTGCAGCTAGGGCACGTGTGACACCATCAGGAGAAGAAGGTACAAAGCTATGATTAAATCGTTGAGGGCAATAGGCTGCTTGATGACCTGGATACCAACAAAGACCACAAGTATCGGAAGAAGGTGTATTGGCTAAATTGCCGTTAGATGGATTACTTCCTGCTGAAGACAAATCATTAGCAACATAATTGGCACAAGAATAATTAACATAAGAATCATCATGAAAATTACCCATACCATTATTGCGGCCTGCATTGCCACGACCACCCTGTCCTCCATTGCCGCGTCCTCCATTGTTACCACGACCACCCTTGTTACGATTGTTGTTCCTGTTTTTGTTCTTACCACCCCCTTGACCTTTAGAATTCGAACCACCCGAAGAGGATGATTGTGAACCCGAAGGGCCAGACGGAACAGCAACTAAGGCCTGATGAACTGTAGGTGTCTCGGCATAAGCACGCATAGCTTTAATGCGTTGCTCATGCTGAAGAAGCTTAGGGCGAAGATCATCAAACGACAAAGTCGTTTGAAATTGAGACAAAATAGTAACAAGAGCATCATAGTCACGATCCTGATCGAGAGCGGTCAAGGTATACTGAACTAAATCATACTGAGAGACAGGACACTGAATAGCAGCTAAGGAATCAACAATTATTTTAATATCACGCAAAAACACTTCCATAGACTGCTGATCAGTTTTTTTATATGACTAAGTCGACCTTTTAACTCCATAGAACGGGCCATACTAGCATGCAGAAAACGTGTCTGTAACCTATTCCAAATCTCAACAGCAGTACGTAACTCATGCACATCCAACATAATATCACGAGAAATCGATGCATATAACCACAGTTTAATTTGCTGATCAAGTCTCATATACTCATAAAACTGTGGATTAGGCAACGATTGACCTAAATTATCAACATAAGTAGGAGAAGGAACAGGAATTGAACCTTCTACAATACCAAGTAATTGATGCGTGGAAAGAAAACATGTCACCTGAGTTTTCCACATGAGATAATCTTCGGGTGATGCTAATTTGATGGTAACATATCGGGTGATATCTTGATGGGCAAAAGAAGTCGCGGACGGAAGAGACGAAGGAACAAACGGCACGGAAAAGGGGAGTGATTGGCTGCTGCCACCACTCGGAGGAGGGCCAAATCCCGGTGGGAAATCGAGAGGATTTCGGGACATGGAGCGCAACAAACTAGGGCTAGCCGCAAGAGAAGACGACGCGCCTAGGAGTGCGGGTGGTGGCGGAAGCGACCACGGGCCTGAGGAGGCGTAGCCACCACTGGTTGCGGCAGTGATGGGGGCGGCTGCAAAGGAGCCGCTGTACGGGCTGCCGTGAAACGGAGCCACGTGCGTCTGGATGTGGCGCACGTCGGTCGTCGGCGGTGCAACGATGGAAGAACGCTGATGAAACGGCGTTCGAGGACTGACAACAGATGTGTCGGCAGTGCTGGTGGTTTGGGCGGCGGACATGGTGGTTGATCGCCGGAGAAACGCCGAGCAAGGTGGCTAGGGTTTCGGTAAAAAAAAAATTAGGTTTTGTGCGGAAAATAAACCTAGGCTCTTGATACCATGAACGAGTATTGAGAATAATGATTGGCTACCTGTTTAGGTTGCCTGGCATGTTATATATATAGGGAGATAAAGTATCTTTACAAAACCCTAATAAGAGTCTAATTACCAAATTACCCTAATATAAAATATTATTACAAGTTACAAAATAAGTATGTATATGTAATCTTTGATTATAATCTTTAATTTTTAATATTTGCTGCAAAGTATCTCAAGTTAATATTTTATAGGAATCTTTGCAAATATTATATAAAGGTAGAATGTTACAATTATAATACAGATATAATCTTGTATTATTAAAGATTTTATATTCTATATGACTATAATCAATTAAGATATTATACTATACTTTAAGATGAGCGAATAAGGGAGTGACAAATGTCATCCCCACGTTAATAAGCTTGTCTTATAGTATAGTATATAGATACTACATACATACACTATATACTATCATGTATGTGAACTTTAATTTCATTTTAACCTATCTTTTCCAAATATCAGTTACTAATTCTATTTATATATAGGCTAACATGGTAGTCGTCATATACTCATATACTTCATATTATACTAGTCTTAAAAGGTCCCGTCCTGTAATCTCAAGGTTCGGTTCTATTGAGATAGGGTCCAAGGGTGAGGCCTCAGTGTACTTTACTGTTAAAAAAATTATAATTAAATATCATACTAGTCTTAATGTTTATGTAGTGTTTTTGTAAATATTGTACTTATGTATTTATTAAAATAGCGAGTATGTATTTAAGAAAGCAAAAGGTACATAAATACAATTATATAAATATACAATATGATCTTGTATATGAAAAGATTTCAATAAGAAGAAAGTGTTTGATTATGTCCTCATTCCAAGCTACCAAATAGCTTGAAGATTACCTTTCGTAATAGTAAAGAAATTGAAGTGTACTTAACGACCATAATCATCATTGCATTTGAAACTTAACAATTGATATATAATCATTCCTTTGATCGCACTTACATATATATATATAATCAAATGGTACGCAATTCATTTATCCAACAAAGTAATAATTCTAAGTCAAAGAAAACACAAATAATATGGGACACTTATTATTGGTTCTTCACTTGTTCGTGCTAAGCCTTTTGTTGTTCAACTCATTGTGTTGTGCCTATGGTGCAAGAGCCCCCTTTGGAAGACGAGGCCGCTGGGAAATCGATTTTGGGTTGGAGTTTGAAGCCATCTACCAATTTGGTGACTCGTTATCGGACACCGGTAACTTCATCCGTGAGCCCATCGGGGTGAATTCCGTCTACAAGAGACTCCCCTATGGCCGAACCTACGACAACCCCACAGGCCGTGCCTCCGATGGCCTTCTCATGGTGGACTTCATTGGTAATGAACCTCATATATATCTACTACTATTTCAATTCATTCAATCTCTTTCATTCTTACCTTTTTTGAATAAAAAGACATATATACGTGTAACCTAACTGTCCGATTAAGGTAAAATTACATTAAAAAAAATAAAAAGTTAAAAATGAAAATGATCGACCAATAGTATTAAAAAATCAATTATTGCGCAATCTATAAAGCATCATTTTGTCATAATTTTCACAAATTACTATGCATATATAATTCTACATCTATCCAGTGGGTCACCCACTACTAATAGAGTAAATAAAATATTATTATTAAGTTAAGTGAGGATTCCACTATTACTACTTTTTACACTTACAATTAAAGGTGGGTAGTTTACCCGGTGGGTAAACAAAGTTTTTCCCACTTCGTATTATACTCTCGAAACTGTAATTAATACTACGCACGCACTCGCATTTATTTTAAGTTCTATAAATACACTAAGCTTAAGTCATTCTTGACACGAGACAAAAGGTTATCGCAAAACTTGCATGACACTCCTATTATCTTATCTTCATGCATAGTTTATCACACTTCTAGTGAGAAGAGCTAAGCTACTTTATTCTTGGGGTGACTTTATTTATTTAATACTATTAAAGATTTTTCTAGTAACTCAATTGGGCAATAGTTTCTTTGAAGGCAAATAAAGTCCATTAACTTTAATTTAATTTATTTTTTTTGTAACTTTGCATGGCAGCAATGTTCTTTGGTCTACCACTGTTGAATCCATACTTTGCTAGTGGAAGCGACTTCACCCATGGAGTGAACTTTGCCGTGATAGGTGCTACTGCTAATGGTGGACCCAACTCCTTAGCTAGCCAACTCGATTGGTTCAAGTCTCACCTCACCTCAACTTTCTCCGATGATCAGAATGGTATAGTACGTACATATTTTAGTTACGTGTCTCCAATAGTTGTCCTTTAATTTTAATTGTCTGTCACGGCGTATCTGACATAAAAATATCATTGATTATATAGTAATGAAAACACTATACGAAAGAAATTAATTTGCTTGACTTGATTACTAAACATTATGAGAATGCTAATAAATTCACGTGAATGATGATATTTTTTTTTTTGACGAGGTGAATGATGATTTTACCTTATGCTCTAATCGTTTAGATGACAATTTACAATCTATGTTGTACAGGTTTACATCTATACCGTAGGAAAACTCTTATACGAGTATAAAATACATTATATATAGCATATGATTTATTATAGTTTCACATTTATATGTATGCAAAATTGCAGCAATTAGAGAAAAACTCCAAAAGTCACTAGTTCTAATGGGAGAAATGGGGGGCAATGACTTCAACGGTCCGTTTTATCAAGGTAGATCGATAAAAGAAGTAGCTAAGCTTGTTCCCGGAGTTGTGAAGACCATCAAAGATTCAGTTGAGGTGAGAGATATACCAACTCGTATAAATTTCTTTGTTGCTATTAAAGAGAAACGAATGCAGTATAAAAATAAACAAGAAAGTAAGGGACTGTAGTGGTTTATATTTTTATACTTCCTCCGTTTTTATTTAAATGTGACACTTTTAAATTTACGGACTCCTAGACAATTTTTGGGAAGGAAAGAGATAGAGAGAAAAAAAATAAGGGGACCCATGTGAGAGGAGAGAGATAGAGAGAGTTTATTGACCAAAAAAGAAAGTGTCACATTTAATTTAAAACTTCCTAAAATAGAAAGTGTCACATTTTAAAAAAACGGAGGAAGTATATAAAGAAAAAAAAAGTGCAACTACATCATTCTTCACGTGTGTTTGACAACTTTGACAAGTATAAAGTCAAAGTAAAACCATTACTTGATGAATCAGGAAAAAAAGGTAGTGATGAATGTGGTATCATGGCATAAAAAATTTGGTAACAATATCTTATTGTAACGTAATAATTGTGTCAATTATGTTATGTTTCAGGAAGTGATTACACTAGGGGCTAACACGATTGTTGTACCGGGGAATTTTCCGATTGGTTGTGTGCCACTTTATCTTGCTCGATTCGCCACAAATGATACTTCAAAGTACGATGAACTCGGATGTTTGAAAGATTACAACATTTTCTCAAAGTTTTACAACAAAAAATTAATCAAAGCCCTACTAAGATTGCAACTGGATTACCCTGGTGTGGCCATCGTCTATGGAGACTACTATTCGGCTTTGACTAAGGTTAACATGTATGAACAAGAATTAGGTAATCTTAAAAATCTTTAAATTATTTTTTTACATGCATAGTTTTGAGTAATCTTTGATATAAGTGTCGGTTGTTGAATTGAACATAGCCAGAGTAATTTTACACTTGCTTATTGTATATAGGGTTTGAAGCGGGTGGAGCTAAAAAGGCTTGTTGCGGAAGTGGTGATAATCCTTATAATTACGGCACCAAGGGTTGTGGTAGTCCGGGGGCTCCTGTTTGCGAAGACCTTTATAAGAGAGTGAGTTGGGATGGAGTTCATATGACTCAACATGGAAACAGATGTGTTGCGGCATTTTTACTAAAACAGTTTGTACCCGAAATTCAAAAACACTCACGAAAACATAGAAATTAAATTTATTGAGTTGATCTGATGTTGAGCAACGTTGAGAAGAATGGATTAGGAAATCCATTTGGTTCGTCCACCCTAATTCGGAGGGTCATTAAGTGTTGGGAGCAAACTCACTACTATTCAAGACCCAAAAAATTAGGAACAATTATTTTTTGAAGGTCGTGTTATTGAAGAGTGATCAGTATATATATTATTCTTGAGCCTCAATCATCATCAGCTTATACATAATCTGTACGAGTATTGAGAATAATTGGCTAACCTGTTTAGGTTGCCTGGCACTGTTATATATATAGAGTTCAGAAAATCTATCTTTACAAGCCTACTAAGAGTCTAAGTACCAAATTACCCTAATACACCCCCTCAATCTTTACGGGGAGGAATCACGGATAGATTGGAACGATGTTTATAAAACAAATCAGAAGAAAGACCCTTAGTAAAAATATCAGCAACCTGCAGCTGTGTCGGAATGTGCTTAACCTGAAGTCCACCTTTATCAACCATCTCACGAACAAAATGATATCTAACATCAATGTACTTACTACGATCGTGATGAACAGGATTGGCAGTAGGATACATAGCAGAAACATTGTCACAATAAAGAATGGTAGGACGTCGATGAAAATACCCTAAATCAGCCAACAATTGACGTATCCAAATTGTTTCGGCCGCAGTGTAGGCAATAACACGATACTCAGCTTCAGTAGAAGACTTCGAAACAATAGGTTACTTCTTAGAGCGCCAGGATATCAAATTCTTCCCTAGGAAGACAGCATAACCAGTAGTAGAACGCCGAGTGTCAGGACACCCGACCCAATCAGCATCAGAATAGGCAACAGTCACAGTAGGAGAGCCAGTACTATGAAGAAACAGCCCATAATCAGAAGTTCCTTGCAGATACTTGAAAATTCTTTTCACAGCATGAAGGTGAGTAGTACGAGGCGCATGCACAAATTGAGAAACCGAATTAACAGCATAGGCAATATCAGGACGAGTCATAGTCAAATATTGTAATGCACCAACCATACTACAATAATTTATGGGATCAGCAAGAAGTTCACCATCTAAAAGAGAAAGGGTGACACGAGAAACAACAGGAGTACGTACGGGTTTGACAGTTTGAAGATGAAATTTCTGAAGAAGATCAACTACATATTTGTTTTGAGACAACATCAAACCCTGAGGAGTACGTAAAACCTGAATGCCTAAGAAATAATGCAAATCACCCAAATCCTTCATAGCAAACTGGGAAGAGAGAACACTGATAAATTTCTGAAGCAAAGAGGAACTACTACCTGTAAGCACAATATCATCAACATATAGCAAGAGAATGATAATATGACTACTGTGTTTGAGAGTGAACATGGAGGTGTCACAACTGCTGCACTTGAAACCAATAGAGAGAAGAAAGTTGCTAAAACGAGAGAACCAAGCTCGAGGAGCCTGTTTCAAACTATAAATGGATTTTCGTAACCGACAAACATGATGTGGTTGAGAAGGATGTTCAAAACCAGGAGGCTGACGCATATAGACTTCCTCATTGAGGAAACCATGAAGGAAAGCATTTTTAACATCGAGTTGACGAATAGGCCATTTAAAAGTAGCAGCAAGAGTGAGAACTAAGCGAACAGTAGTAGGCTTAATTAAAGGACTAAAGGTTTCAAAGTAGTCAATACCTGCCTGCTGATGATTACCAAAAACAACAAGTCTGGCCTTAAACCGCTCCACAGAACCGTCACAATTATATTTAATCTTATACATACACCCACTTACAACCAAGAGCGTTTCTATTGTTGTTGCGAGGCACAAGTTCCCATGTACCATTCTTAATTAATGCTTCATACTCATCACGCAAGGCTTGTTGCCAGCGAGAATCTTTAGACGCCTGCTTAAAATTAGACGGTTCAGACTCAACAACATCAGTTTTTAAATTCATTAAATTCCTAGTTGAAATGATTCCGTCTTTTAAACGAGTAGTCATCGTATGGACATTAGTAGGATCGACACACTTAGACGACTTTCTAGGACGCCTAGGGGGAGGGACAATAGGAGACGGGGAGGACTCGACGACATCTAAAGGCGTAGACAAGATAGGAGGGGTGGGGGAACATGTGGGTGACACCACGTGCGCAGCTGTGTGCTGCGTGTGGACAAGCGAGACAATGAGGGTGACGAGGCTGGCTGCGGGCACGGAGGGAGCGTGCGGGCAGACAACAAGTGGCTGTGCTGGCGCATGTTCGTCCGTGGGCGCGGGATGACACGAAGGTTGTGGATTTCCCTCGGGCACGCGTGCATCCTGCGAGCAGGCAGCGAGTTGCTGCATGTGCTTCCGTGGTGCGGCGGGCTCGGGGGATGGAAAACTCGGGCTCGAGGACATAATCGAAGACACCCTTGGGTCACTAGACAAAGGAAGACACGGAAGCCAAACAAAGGGATCAAGAGACTCATCCATAGACGAACCAATGGGTGTGCTAGACACAAGAGAACGATAAGGAAATTTACGTTCACTAAACAACACATGACGATTGGTATAAATTTTGCCAGAAACAGGATCAAGACATCGATAACCCTTATAATTTGATGCATAGCCAAGGAAAACACATTGAATTGACTTAGCCTGTAATTTATTGATTTTAGGATCTAAAAACAACGGAAAACAGGCAAAACCAAAACATTTCAAAAACTCATAGGAGGGGGGACGATGGAAAAGCTTAGCAAACGGGGATGAACCCTGCAATGCCGAACTGGAAAGACGGTTTATCGTATAAACCGTTGTATAACACGCATCAACCCAATATTGAGTTGGCAACTCAGATTGAATAAGCATAGTACGTGCCATCTCGATAATGGTTCGATGTTTTCTATCTGCAACACCATTCTGCGCTTGAGTCCAAGCACAAGACTTTCGAAAATAAATTCCCGAATCACAGAAATGTTGTAGTAAATGAGTGTTATCAAACTCACGTCCACCATCACTTTGGAAAAATTTAATTTTGGAATTAAACAAATTTTCAACAAGTTTCTGAAAAGCTAAGAAGGTCTAATAGACATCAGATTTCAGTTTAAGTGGATATAGCCATGAAAAACGCGAATAATCATCAACAAAAACCACATAATACTGAAAAAATTGATTCGATTTAACTGGCGATTGCCAAAGATCACTATGTATCAAATATAAGGGATAGGGGGCACGATGTATCTTTCCTACTTTGCAATGAACACAATAGTCATGAAACTTAGAATTACAGGAAATCAAGTTATGTGAACGTAAACTCCCTAAAACTCTAGCAGAAGGATGACCAAGGCGAGCATGCCAAACATCTCCAGACTCCTTGGTCGCAATGAGGGTGGGGACAGACGACTCTGGACAGACTCGGGAAGATTATGAACAAACTCGGGAAGACGACTCTGACTCTAGAATGTGAGGCTGAATAGGATAGACACCATTTCTACTGATTCCCCGCAACAGAACCACCCCCGTGGTCTTGTCCTTAACACAAACAGAAGACTTGTCAAAACAGACTATGCAAGAATTATCCTGACATAACTTTTAGACAGACATCAGATGATGTTTTAACTGGGGAACATGACACACCTTCGTGAGGCGAAGGGGGCGACTCGGGGAAGACAAAGTTAAATTTCCAAGTTTATTAATGGGAAGTTTCGTGCCATCACCAACAACAATAGAAGTCGTACCAATGTAAGGAAGAGCATTAGATAGCTTACCATCCTGTGAGGTCATGTGAGATGCGGCTCCAGAATTTGGATACCAAACGGAGTCATTCATTTCACAACCAACAGACAGTGCAGCTAGGGCACGTGTGACACCATCAGGAGAAGAAGGTACAAAGTTGTGATTGAAACGTTGAGGATAATAGGCTGCTTGGTGACCTGGATACCAACAAAGACCACAAGTATCTTAAGAAGGAGTGTTGGCTAAATTGCCGTTAGATGGCTGAAGACAAATCATTAGCAATATAATTGGCACAAGAATAATTAACATACGAAACATCATGAAAATTACCCATACCATTATTTCGGCTTGCATTGCCACGACCATCCTGTCCGCCATTGCCGCGTCCTCCATTGCCACGACCACCTTTGTTACGATTGTTCCTATTCTTGTTCTTTCCACCCCCTTAACTTTTAGAGTTCGAACCACCCGAAAGAGATGAGTGAGAACTCGAAGATCCAGTCTGAACAGCGACTAAAGCCTGATGAGCAGGAGACGTATCATCATATACACGCTTAGCCTTAATGCGTTGCTCATGCTGAAGCAGCTTGGGGCGAAGATCATCAAACGTCAAGGACGTTTGAAATTGTAACAAAGTAGTGACAAGAGCATCATAATCACGATCTTGATCCAAGGCAGTAAAAGTATATTGAACAAGATCACACTGAGAGACAGGACACTAAATGGCAGCTAAAGAGTCAACAATGATTTTGATTTCACGGAGAAAAACGTCCATAGTCTGCTGTTCAGGCTTTTTCATATGACTCAATCGACTTTTCAGTTCCATAGACCTACTCATACTAGCATGTAAAAATCTAGACATCAAACGATTCCAAAGATATGGAAAAACGTGATTATTGTGGGTGATATGGAAACTATTATTATTCTTGTAATTCTATTTAAAAAGAAAATTAAGTCATATTGTTAGCCTCAATCGAAAGATCAAGCTGATTGAGCAATATAGTGAAAGCCTAAAACTTCCAAATGATGGATGATTTCTTATATTGATTTGTATGAAATATTATAGATGATCTTGTATTGATTTGTATGAAATATTATACGCAGCCCTATAATTATCTGAGCATCAAATAACCAGCACATTTTATGTTTGGATCTAACAAATGAGTCAATGATTAAATCAAACCAACAAATTACCATACTAGGCAATTGAAGAAGTAAATCAAATAAAAAAAATTACTTTGTAAAACTCAAAAGATAAAGGATAATGGATAATTAGAGAGCAATTGTGTTATCTTGGTAATTAACAGCTGATGTACAATGTGATTCTGTATACTCTGTACAATAGTATGAGCGAGGGAAACAACCTTGGAGAAAATAGTACAATGTACCTATCTTAATTTTATTCTGTCATTTTAATTTTAGTGAACACGTATTAAAATGTCATACTTTCAAATAAATGGTCTCACATTTTTAAATTTTTTTGTCAAAATGTCGCATCTATTAAAAAAAATAAGGAATTATTAGATGCAAACTTGCAACAATTCCATTTTCGAAAAGTGTTGAATTCGTTGAAAACTTAATTACACTGCTTCCATTTTGAAAAATGTCATAATAATGGGGGACTTATTTGATTAAAATTCACACTTCAATTTAAAAAAATCCGGTCATTCGTCTTAGTTGCAATATTTTTAAAACAGAGAAAGCATAAATTATCAAGTGTGTCAGTCGTAAAACACGATCAAACTGCTTTTTAGTTACGGATTATATAAAACTTCCAAAAAGGTGGAAAAACAATATGAATAATTCAATAAAAATCATCAAAAAAATTTAAGATGACTATATAGAAATAAAAGGGCCACTCTACGTCAAAAAACTGTTTCAATTATACTGTAAAGCTCAATATATAGATCAAATTATTATTACATGACTAATAAAGGTCACTATATGTCAGTATAAAATTTCATTGAATTGAATACTAGGTGCATCATAATATTATTGTACATCGAATGCACCCAAGAATTTCCCAAGAAAATTAGCTAAAGAAACTAATTTGATACATTACTTTAATAGAAAATTTTCTCATATATGCATCAAAGATTCAAAGATATATATGTATATATATATTCAAGTGCTTACCATGTATTTTACCTATAAAAAAATGTAGTTACATTATAATGTTGATTTACTAGTAAATAGTACATCATATCTATTTGTTTGAAATCTTGTCATAAAAAATATTTCCCTCAATAAAATCAAACTCGTTTTAATTTGTTTCCAAAACACTATAATTTTCCTACTACTTTCCCACAATAGCAATACATAGTGTTGTTTAAATTCAATAATACTCCCTTCGTTTTTTATTAGTTGTTCCAGTTTTTATTTTTGAATGTTTCCAAATAGTTGTTTCAAACCAATCTAAAAATAGTTTTCTTACTACCTCCATAACGAAATAAATTCAAAATTTGACTTTTCACGCATTTTAAATAAGAGATTAAACACAGTAAACGAGCAAATTAATCAAAATAATATTAACACAATAAACTTATCATCTTATTCTTCATTGTGCTAAAATTATTTTGACTAATTTGCTCGTTTACTTTGTTAAATCTCTTCCTAAAAATACGCGAAAAGTCAATTGTTGAATTTATTTCATTACTGAGGGAGTAGTACTTTTTACCTATTTTATTTACTCTAACATCAATGAATTACTCTTTTTAAAGTCAACCTTCATTACTTTACCCAATCTATTTACCCAAAATTATTTTTTTCCCAAAAATTTTCATTCACACATTTACTCTTATACCTAACTTACTCAACTGTTTTATCTAACTTACTCAACTATTTTATTTAACTCAATCAAGTCTTAAATACTGGCCAAATGGGTATGAAACATCTAAAAAAAATGGAGGGAGTAATAATAATACTTTCCTTAAAAAATTAAAGGAAATAATTCCTTAATATAAGTATCCCAATTCAATTCAATATTAATAAATCATCATTTATGGCATAGAAAGTTGTTACATGCCATATATATATATATATATATATATATATATATAGTCACTTATAAATAATGGTCGAGATCCTAGTAAATTAAACAAGTCATATTTGTAACAAAAATAATGGAAAACATGTCTCTTAAGTTGTTTCTGTTATGCCTTTTGTTCAACTCATTAAGTGGTTTTGGTGTTGTTGGAGTCTCACCACGAAACAAACGTTCACTAGCAACACTTGCAACCAAGTTTGAAGCCATTTACCAATTTGGTGACTCCCTTTCCGACACCGGAAACTACGTTCTCCAGCCCGGCGCAAATTTGATCTACAAGAACCTCCCTTACGGCGAAAGTTACCACCCCACGGGTCGTGCCTCCGATGGCCTTCTCATCGTGGACAACATTGGTATGGTTCATAACTTTTTGCACCATCAGTTCCAAATAGTGTGTTACGTTTACATTTTGCACAATTTTCAATGCACTTGACTAAACCTTATATCTTCTATTACACATTATAAAAAATTACAAAAAATTTGATAATTTAAAACTACGCATGTAGACGAATCTGACAAAATCTCATATAGATATATTTTTTTCATATATCATAATAGTCAAAAAAAATTCTACTTGCGCCTAATATTTCAACTGTAACAGACATTTTGAAACGGATGTAGTAATACACACCTTGTATTATGACTTCTTTTACTTTGGGTTTGCACTAGTGACACTTTGAGAGTATGTATTTCCCTTGTCATTATATTTCTCCCTGCTCCAAAACAGCTGTTTCAAGTTCACTTTATAGAATTTAAATCTAGTAAGACACTTTATATTTACCTAAAATAATAAAATTTAAACATATACGTTTCACAAAAATCTATTGCTATTTGACTACTACATGAAATACTGTACTTCCTTTTCAACTTTGCTTCTTTTTATTACGGAGTCTCATTTTAATACTCTAGATAAAATTTGTTCTGATTTGCGTAAATTCACATAAACAAAATTATACTTCACAATTACTTGTGTGCCACCTTTTTTTTGACATTACAAAAAAACTCGTTTTAGCGATGGACATAATCCGTCGCTAAATAGGTAAAATCCATTGCTAAATGAACTTAGCGACGGAGTTAGGGACGGATTCCGTCCGTCCCTAAAACCTTCGTGGCTAAATCAATTTAGCGAAGGAATTTCAAAATCCGTCCCTAATAGGGACAGAATTCAAATCCTTCCCCGAATTAGGGACGGAAATTAAAAATCCGTCCCTAATTAAAATGAAAAAATAAAAATAAATATTATGGTGGTTACTCTTAATCAACTATTAATCACCTCTTAATCACCTATTAATCAACTACTATGTAGCAACTCATCCAGCTCTTGAGAGGAATCGAACTCGTGACCTGAAAGTTACAAACTAAAACCCCAACCAACTACTCCGAATACCAACTTGTATACTTATATCGGCAAAATATGTTAATATGTACTTGAACAATTAGCGATGAATTTTAGAATCAGTAGCTAATTTAGGGACAAATTCTGAATCCGTCGCTAAATTAGGGACGGATTCTATTAACCGTCGCTAAATTAGGGACGAATTCTAAACTTCGTCGCGAAATTTAGGGACGGAATCTTGAAATCCGTCCCTAAATTCATGTTTTTTCTTGTGAGATGTCTGAGTGGAAATCATAGTGGAAAAATCAGCGACAGATGAGGGACGAATTTTAGAATTTGTCGCTAAGTTTATGATTTTTCTTAGAAGGTGTGTAATGGTAGAAGTAGTGGCAAATTTAGAGATTTTAGAAAATCCATCCCTATATTTCATTTTTTTTGTTTTGCAAATTTGGACCCTCTAAAGGCGTTTTTTTTGGACTTTTTTGTTGGATCAACCCCACTCCGGTCAGTTTGATATATTATGGACCTCCATTGGGTACCCGTAGAGAAAGTTATGGACAAAAACCATAACTTGCAAACCGTTGTTTTAAGAAACTAAATAGGTTAGGGACGGATTTCTATATCCGTCTCTAATTTAGGGACGGATTGATGGATTTTGAAATTCTGTCCCTAAATCCGTCCCTAATTTAGAGAAGGATTCTAATCCGTCCCTAGTTTTAAGAAACTAATCCGTCCCTAATTTAGGGACGGAATTTTTAATCCGTCCCTAGTTAGGGACGAATTAGAAATTCCGTCCCTAAACTTCCGTTGCTATATGTGCTTTTTTTTGTAGTGAATGATAGGAACTTGTGTGCCACTTTACAATTATACAATCGATTAGTGTAAGTATAATTACTTAAGGATAATTTAAGTATCATAGCTAAATATTTTGACTATACACGAATGTGTAATTTTTTTTATATATATAAATGTGTAATTTATTTTTCATTGGAATTTTTTCACATAGCATAATTTTTATAAAATTTATACATAACCATAAAGGCTATATATATAAATAGGATATATATTTTTAAAAAAATATGCGAAGGTAATGACTTTAATGTTCGTTATTGTGCATAATAGCGAAATACTTTCAATTACCGCTCCTTAACCCATATCTTGCCACCGGAAGTGACTTCACCAATGGTGCCAATTTCGCCATTATCGGTGCTACTGCAAATGGTGGACTCGGAGACGATTCCTTGGCGAAGGAACTTGATTGGTTCAAATCTCATCTCAACTCTGCCTTCTCTAATGACCCAACTGGTACAAATATATATCTTAATATATATACTTGTATATGGTTTGGTTCGTTATTTATGATATGTGGATGTTAACTAGCTTAGTTTAAATTGTTTGAGATCGAATCACATTTATACTACTATTCTTCTGACTTCTTATGCAGCAAAAAAATACATTTAATACTAATTGGAATTTGTTTGGTTGTAGCAATTAGGGAAAAACTTCAAAAGTCACTAGTTGTAATGGGAGAAATCGGAGGCAACGACTTCAATGGTCCTTTCTTTCAGGCAAATCGATTCTAGATGTAACTCAACTCATCCTTGGAGTTTTGAATACCATCAAAGCTGCAGTCGAGGTTAGCTAATTGAACTTACTCACTAGTCGATCTCTTTGCTTGAACTCAAACACATGTACCTCGATCATGTCCAACAAGCATCATATACGACACAAATCAAATATACACTTACTCTGCTTTCTTTTTTTTAGATGTTACGCTTTGATCAAAAGTGTAGATGTCTTTACTTTTGATCAAAGTGTAACATCTAAAAAAATTAGACGAAGTATATATAATACAAATATGCGTATATGACTATAAACAAATTTGTGTTATTAAACTATTCATTTCATTTACATTTAATAAGGAAATAACCCCTCTTGTTTCCATGTATCGTTCCAATTTTATCGTTCTAACCCCTTTGTCTTTGGCTTAATATTCCATGTATCGTTCCAATTTTATCGTTCTAACCCCTTTGTTTTTGGCTTAATAATATTTCAGGAAGTGATTAGTCTTGGGGCAAATAACATTTTATTAGGGTAATTTGGTAATTAGACTCTTAGTAGGCTTGTAAAGATAGATTTCATATCTCTATACTTCCTCCGTTTTTTTTAGTTGACATGTTTTGACTTTTGACACTATTCACATAATCTACTTTGACTATCTTTTGTGATTTATACATAAGAGAAAATATAGTCATGTGGGGTCTTGTTAGATTCGTCTCATTATATATTTTCAAAATATCATATTTTTATAATTTTTACTCATCAATTTTCCAAGATAAAAGTGATTGAAATCACGCGTTGGCAAACGTGATAAAAGAAACAGGTCAACTAATAAAAAACGGAGGAAGTATATAATAGTGTCAGGCAACCTAAACAGGTTAGCCAATTATTCCAATACTCGTACATGGTATCAAGAGCCTAGGTTTTTCTTAATTTTTTTTTCTCTCTCTCTTCCGCTCACACAAACCCTTGCTCATGTTTTTTTTCTCAATTTCCGGCGACCCTTCATGGCCACCGGCGCCTCTTCATCAACCGGTGCTTCCCCCGCCGCCGTCGCCGCCAGCCCATCAACACCACTGGCTCAAACGCGTGCCTCGTTGGCAGCCCAGCCGTTCGCTGGCTTTGGCACACAAGCCCTAACGGGCGCAGATCTGCACAGCGCCACCACTGGTGGTCTTCATAGACCCCTGCTCGGTGGTTCGACGGCTGCTGCATCCTGGCTGGCGACTCAGCCTCACGCCTATGCCCAGGCGTCCACCCTGCCACCGTTGGTGGCCTCCACTGCCCCTCCGGTCAGTGGTTCTCCCTCACGGAGCCCGCTCAAAAGCTTTGCGCCACCAGGATTTGGTGGTCTCTATTAGGGTTTTATTTTAATACCGCAATGCTAGATGTTGATGTAACACCCGGCATATTATAGTCTCTGAGAGGACGAGCCATTGTCTCTCTTTGATTGTCCTCTAACTGTTTTTTTCTTTTTTCTGCGTTGCGCCTTCTTGCAGTGGCTTCGATTTCAGGGTCGAAGTATAGATTATCTACTGATCTCAAGCGTCTGTGCATTCAGAAACAACTACTAGAAGAGAAAAGTTAAACAACAAAAGGAAAAGAAAAACAAAGGGAAAAGGTGTAGTCTACTAAATCTAAAATCAAACTAATTCTAATCCGTAGCCTCCCCGGCAACGGCGCCAAAAACTTGTTAGGGTTTTATTTTAATACCGCAAGTGAACGGTGTCGTAGCACTAACGGGTCGAACACAGGGAGGTGCAAGATTAAACACTAGTTGATTCTAGACTATGAAATAGCTACACAATTTTATATCGATGAAATAAACTATCAAACTAATTTCTAAACTAATAAGAAAGATAACAATAACGATGATAACAATGATAAGAAAGTACTAAGACTGAGCATCACCACTAACATGAATTGATCAGAAACAACTTACATTCCAGTTAAAGAATCGAACCTTAGGAGAGATGACATTCTTTCGAAAAGAACTACCTTAATACCACTTTTGTGACTACAAAAGGCCTAACTAATATGCATGTTTCCTATTTTCATGGCTAACAAACAAAATTAGAAGCATTAAGAATCAATGTCAAATGAAATTCTCAATCTCAATTCTCACTATTTTCATGTGAGAATCTCGATCAATGACAAGCCAATCTATATTGAATCCCAACTTTCGTTGGCGAATTCAATTGATGAAATAACAACAATGCTATAAAGAATGCCAAATTTCAATTCCAACTCTCATTGATAATAAAAACTAGGTCTAACAATGATGCAAATCGATAATGAAAACAAACTTGTCAAACCCTAATCATATGATTCAATAACATGGAAGTAAAGGAATAAAGTGATCAATCCATGCTAGGGCTCAACTCAATCTTAGAAATAAGACTACTCACTAATCATGGCAATAAGAACTATAAACATAAATGAAAACATAATTGAGAAATAGCAAAAGAGAATAGAGAAGAATTAAACTTGAATTAATGAGTACTTGAATTAAACTTCACAAATCTGATGTCTTTGATCTTCAAAACTAATCCAAAGCAATGTAATTAGGGCTAAACTAAGAGTTTTTGATAATAAAAGAGTCTAAATCTGAGTAATTAGGAATGAGTTACAATTGCTAATCGAAACCTATTTATACTCTACTAATAAAATAAATATAGGAGTCCGAAAAGGACTAAATTCGACACAAACCCGATCAGGTTTAAGTCCAACCCGATCGGGTCCATGGTCAAACCCGATCGGGTCCAAGTCAAACCCAATCGGGTCCTGATTGAACGGATCCCAAATGACTCTCTAAATGCATCCAAATGAACTCGAACGCGATCATGAGTCTCTAACGATCATCTACATGCTCCAGAATGGTCCATTCCACCTCTAAATAGCTCTAATGTCCCTGAAATAACTCAAAAGACACAAAACTACAAACAAGAGTAAAATCTAGCGGAATATAGCGGAACCACGCATGAAATGTATCGTTTTAGTAATGAAACGGGGGTCAAAACATGGTGAAATATCAACATAACAGTCTCACTCCGATGCATCACTCCTCCTTTGTTCATGATCCTTTGTCCGTCCCTTTTGCCCTTTAATGCACATCAATTCGCAAATCATGACATCACGAGATTCGTTACGATTAAATTGACAACACCTGAGGATTTTCTTGTCTGGAAAACACAAATCACGTGTTTTTTATTAACCCATCAGTTACTTGGCGTAGTTGAAGGTACTATCTCTATACCTCCTCCTACTAGTGTTGATCATGTCGGTAATTCAGTTCCTAATCCGCAATTTTACGAGTATTTACGTCTTGATCAACAAATAAAACTGTGGTTGTATGCTACGTTATCACGTGATGTTATGCTTGATGTACATGAATTACACACTTCTGTGGAGATTTGGAATAGGTTAAAGTCGAGGTTTTACATGCTAGTATGGCTCGGTCCATGGAATTGAAAGGACGGTTGAGTCATATGAAGAAACCTGAACAACAGACTATGGAAGCGTTTTTGCGTGAAATTAAGATTATTGTTGATTCCTTAGCTGATATTCAGTGTCCTGTCTCTCAGTATTACCTCGTTCAGTATACCTTGACTGCCTTGGATCATGATCGTGATGCCCTTGTTACTACATTGTTACAATTTCAAACGTCTTTGACTGATGATCTTCGCCCCAAGCAGCTTCAGCATGAACAACACATTAAGGGTAAGCGTGCATATGATGATACGTCTCCTGCTCCTCAGGCTTTAGTGGCTGTTCAGTGTGGCTCTTCAGGTTCACAACCGTCTTCTTCGGGTATCATTTTGTTCGTGAGATGGTTGCTAAAGGTGGAATTCAGGTCAGGCATGTTCCGACACAGTTGCAGGTTGATGATATTTTTACTAAGGGTCTTTCTTCTGAGTTGTTTTGTAAACATCGTTCCAATCTATCCGTTATTCCTCCCCGTAAAGATTGAGGGGGGGTATTAGGGTAATTTGGTAATTAGACTCTTAGTAAGCTTGTAAAGATAGATTTTCATATCTCTATATATATAATAGTGCCAGGCAACCTAAACGGGTTAGCCAATTATTCCAATACTCGTACAATCACTACTATTCATACCCATGCTATAAATGACATATTTATCTTTATATAGCGAACAGGTTGAAACCTCGCATCATCATGAATATAAATTTATATTCCCCTTTGCAAAATAAACCAAGTCATCAGCAAAACACAAGTGATTTAGTTTTAAACTTGCACATCTTACATGATACTTGAATTCAGGTTGCTTCCCCACAAGAGTTATAATTCCCTGTAAGGTACTCCATGCACAGTACAAAGAGTAAAGGGAAGAAGGGGTCTCCTTGCTTTAATCCTCTCTCATATTTGAACAGGGCAGTAGGGCTACCATTAAGCATAATAGTGAAGCTAGGGCTGGTAACACAGGTGATAATAAGCTGCTTGAATTGAGTAGGATAGGCTAGATGAGTCAACATCTCTCCTAGGAATTTTCCAGGTAATTGTATATATGCTTTCTATATATATCGATTTTCACCATGTAACTAGGAGTTCCCTTCATTCTATTATAAATTCTTATTAAATCCTGACATGCCGGGCTATTATTGAGAATGCTTCTCCTTTCAATAAAAGCTTCTTGAGTATAAGAGACAATATCAGGCAACACAAGTTTCAGTTTGGAGCAAAATTGGTCTGTAGTCCTTGACCGAGCAAGGACATTAGCCTTTTGGAATAAGAGTGATGGATGTTATGTTGATTTCTTTAAACAGCTTTCTAGATCTAAAGAAATCCTGAACTACTTATGTTATCTCATCTCCAACAATTTCCTAAGATTGCTTAAAAATTAAGTTGATGTATCCATCCATTCCCAGAACCTTCCCATTTGGGATTGAGAAAAGAACATTCTTCACCTCTTCATTGCTAATGTCACATTCTTCACCTCAAGGTTGGGGGTTCAATCCTCACTAGGGGCACTTTGAGGGTAGAGATCCTCTTACCCTTCCCCCATACTCTCAAGTGTCTGGCCCATTAGAACCCGAGCGGGGTTCGGACCACTTGTTCTTACCAAAAAAAAGTAGTGGGCTAGTGGTAAGGAGAGCACCCTTCCAACCTCAAGGTTGGGGGTTCAATGACTACAATCTCGGCGGCATCCCTTCTTAGTTTTGAGTCGGCGGCTGGGCTCTTTCTTGAATACTACAGTTAATTAATACTACTCCCTTACTTTTTAATTGTTACGTTATAGTCTTTTTCTTTTTAATTGTTATACTATTACTTTTTCTATCATTCGTAAAATGTAATATTTCTTCTTTCTATATCTTTGAGCCCACTTGCCATTTTGTATTCCGATTTAATTATCTATTTACACCATTTACCAACTCAACTAGCTCATTAAATTATCCTTGTTCACATTTTCTCTACTCCCTGAACCATAATTTTCAACAACTTTCCTGGTTATCTTCAAAATGAAGTATATCCTATACCTATATAAAAAAGGAAGAAATGGTCAATGCAAGTCAACCTTTTGTAGTAATTTTGATCATTCCCATTATACCCCTATATACAATTCTCATATTACCCCCTAATCCTACCCCTAATATTACCTATATCTCCATATATAAAAGACAAAGGAAGGAGATGGTTATTAAATATTTAACTAATTGGTTAAATTTTGTAGTAATTGTTATATTTCATGTTATTACCCCTTATAATAATATTAATTTAGAATATTGTTATTTTTGTATTAGTAATATTTATAATTTATAGTAGTGTTATATTAATTTAGAATAATGGCCTTGTAGTGAGATAAATTATTTGTTTTTCCAATTATCGGTATCGTCTTAGTGAGTTTCTAGCTTAATATTCTGACATGTTATTTGATTTAGTATATTTCATGAGACGGAGCCTATGATTTAATAAATTGCGATTTATGGTGTCATAATGTTATTACCCTCTTTTTTCCTTTGCTTGTATATATCGGTGGAATGTCAATAATGGTTTTTTTCTTATTTTTTTATGTCCCGTTACCAATAAATATTTTAAAATTTAATATGATAAATCTCATTTTTTGAAAACGAGCTAAAAAGAAAACACGTGCACTGCACGTGCACTTTTACTAGTAACAATTAAAAAGGAACGGAAGGAGCAACAATTAGTGTTAGGTTCGGGCAATACCCCGTAGTTTTTATAACTTATGAATATTAATTGTTCCACATGGCTAGCACTCTTTTTTTGTTTTTTTTTTTTTGAAGGAACATGTCTAGCACTTATTGTTCCCAGTTCATTTGGTTGAACTTGATCTTCTTTCATTTTACCTTCTTTGTCCTCTCAAAAAACAAGAATCTTATTCCCAGTTCATTATCTTCCGAGTTCCCACAACGCTAACATTTGCATTTGGTCATCTTGATGACAATAAAATGTTGTGGCCACGAAAGAGCCTCAAATTTCGACAAATTGATGAAAGCGATGATAACCCTGCACCGGTATTTGAATCATCCCAGTTGTCAAATCCAATCACCTAATCGTCACTTTTTAGATGCGAATCTAAAAGAGGCGACACGCCAGTTGCGTGGTCTTCCGACTGGCAGCAACTGCGATATCATGTCTGATAACACCCCAGGTGTTAAGGTGCCTGACTCACTGATAAACAACATTTCTGAACAGCTCGATATCTTGAACAACTGCTGGATCTCGGAAACCGAGTCAGGTTCAACACCTAGAGAGCTTGAATCTGAGTTGTTACCGGCTCTTCGTTGCTTTCTCCTGTTCGAGGAAACTTCGTTGATGAACAAAAGAGATCTCCTTTACTGGTGGGTGGGACAGGGATTAATCGATGTCGACAGTGGTGATGATGCTGAGGAGGCTGCCGATATAATACTGAAAAAGCTCGTTGATGCAGGGGTAATCGAGCAAGTTAATAGCAAAAAATATAGGCTGACGAGCATCTCTCACCAACTGCACCAAAGTAAGGAGGATCATCTAAATTTGGTGGGTTTGTTAAGCAACCAAGGAACAACATTGAGGCTAACTGATGTCAATGGTACTACAATAGATAAGCACTCTCAACCATTAATCGAGACACTGTTTAACCCCAGCGTGTCGGTGCTAAACATCGAACATGATTGGCTGCGCAGGATGAGGAATCTCAAAGTGCTTCACATGGGGAGGTGGTCAAGCAGCCCGGAGCAACATATAGAAGTCGAAAGTATTGACTTTCTAAGAAGCTTGAAGTACCTCAAGCGAGTGAGATTTATAAGTTTTAAAGGGATATCAAGAATTATAGAGCTTGCTAACGAAATTTGCCATCTTGGGGAGAATCTTAGAGTTTTGGATCTCCAAGCATGCCCAAATCTAGAGGCGCTTCCTAAAGAGATTGGGAAGTTAAGGAATGTAACTCACTTGGATCTCTCTGAATGCTACCTACTTGATCGTATTCCCAATGATGCTACTCACTTGGAAGTTAAAATTTTTTTGTCATGCTTGTCAATGCCATCTCTTTTTTATCAACGGTTTCCTATGACGATTCGTATTAGCCGATCACAACTAATTTTGAAAATAGTAAAGGCTTTGTTGTTATATTATTGACTTATCTTAACTTTTTAACTCATTCAATGTAAGATAATAAAAGGACCCCGGGCGCCCGTAGTGTGTTTTTGGTGCTCCCAGGAGCACGAAGCACTGTGCTCCGGGATGACGTCACCGTCTCCGGCCCTAACGTCATCCCCGGTACAGCAGCAACAAAGATACAAAATTTCAAACCCTAACAGCACTACAAAGAACATATAGTAAATATTGGAAGAACAAAAAATGTAAAGAGAATTTACTTGAAATGAAAAGAACACAAAAACGAAATTTCAAAAGAACAACATACTTTTTTCAAAAGAACAAAATACAAAACTTCAAAGAACAACATACTGTTGTGTGAAGAACAAAATAGGAATTTTCAAAAAACATAAAATAAAACATGCTGACAGTTTTAAACATTTACTTAAAACAAAAAGAACAAAATACGAAATTTCAAAGAACAAAATTACGATTTTTACAAAAAACAAAACACAAAATTTCAAAAAACATTGATGTAAAAGAACAATTTCTTGAAATATAAAGCACAAAATACGATAATTCAAATAACAAAATACTTTTTTACATCAGAAGAAAATGAATGACCTGGAACAGCATCAAAATAGATCTGACAGAACATATTCCAAAAATTCGAAGAACATCTGGGTATAACAGGAGAGAGAGAGAGAGTTGAGCAACGCCGGCGAATGTTGCCCCACGGACGGTCGACGTCAGTCTCCGGTGAACAAGGCCCGATGGACGACGACCCTAATCGCCAATTTTCTATGCCCTAGTCGTTGGTTTGCTTCGCCCTAGCCACCCATTTGCTAAACCCTAACAACGGCGGCCGTTTTACCCCGGAGCTTGAGGTTGCCGGGCGTTTCTGTTGGTGGTGACTCGCTGCCACGTCAGGCCGGAGCACGGAGCACCGTGCTCCGGAGAGTACCAAAAAAATTTCAGGGCGCTCGTGCCTACAACCTAATGTCACTTGGAAACCAAAGAAATGGCGGGTCATTACTATAGCTCAAATTTCTTACTAATTTATTTTTGTTTCGATAGATACATGATAACCTGGGACATAGTTTAGACATTTGATTGCGTCTTTGATTTTTAGAATCTTTGCAAATAATAAAGTAATGTGAAGAACATTAATGCTATAGTTAAGAGCATCAGCAATGCTAGGGGGCTTCAAAACCTTTCATAATCTTCTCTCTCCTGCTCTGCTTTTACCACATCAGATTCCACTAACTTTTATCATTTACTTCCTAATATTTCAGACACCTTCCTGCAATGCTAAGGCTCCAAATACACTATTTATGTGTACCCCACCTTATTTTCTCTCTCCTACTCATAATTTAACCATATATTTAAACTTAGTTTTATTCTTATTAATTGATAATAAATAAAACTAAGGAAAAATTGACTAGAATAATCCAAACTATAGCCGTTTCGCCAAGAATAATTACAACTATGAGTTATTCCTGTATAATCTCAACTATTAGGGATGTCCGCCACAAATGCACCATGACCTGCTGGAAACCTGTTTAACCGGTAAGGAGACCACTTGTCATGCTTTCATCGGTTAATTATTTTCAATTATTATTTCATTTCTACAATTTTATCTTGACAGTCATTTTTACAATTTTTTTTAATCTCCACCACACTTCCACCCTCACCCCATGGCCACCCAAAGCCCCATGTTCGTAGTATTCATTTGACCGTCTACTCTGACGGAACCTTTTCTGTTTATTTCTGTACTTCATCATGTTCTAAATCTAATCTGTCCTCCCCACCATACGAATTAGTTTCTGCCGGAAGTTGATGCCCCCATATCAGCACCACCATTATTAACAACCCCCTCATTTGGTTTCCAGTTCATCATTACATTGATAGTGCCTGTTCATCTTCATGGCAAAAAAAATTCACTAGAATTCAAGTAAAGATCTTCACTTGCTCAACAAAATAAATTAATTGAAACAATCAAAGCAACAATTCACAATCAGATTATAAATTGGCCAGGGCGAGTGATAGAAATTGACAGCAAACTAAGAAAGGGAAAAGGAAGAATGGAAGAAACATGAGGTAAAAGAGCCAATGCCGAGGCCGGGACGAAGATCAAGAGCGCCCATGGCAGTGCCTTCGCAACGGCGTCGAGCTTTATCTCTGTGTTGTTGCAGTGGCAAGGAAGGGGAGGGGTTTTCGTGGGAGAGGGTTTTGTGGGTCGGGAAGTGGGTGGCGACCGGCGAGGAAGAGAATGGTCGGGGAAGTGGTGTTGTAGGTGGAGCGAGATGGGAGGGGCTTCACATTGCAGAGATGATGGGAGTGGACAGGGGATGGTTAAGTTTTACTAAAAAAAATTTAGGCTAGGAGAAAGAAAAGAGAAATACAAAAAAATACCTTCTTAACAGGTTATAAGTCACTACGGTGTAGTTGTGGCGGACGTCATTAATAGTTGGGATTATACATGAATAACTCATAGTTGGGAGTATTTTGAGCGGAACGGACATAGTTGGGATTATTCTAGTCAATTTTTCCTAAAACTAATGCAATTATATAATGATTATTGTATATTAATTATCATTGTGTTTACTTATTCGAAAACGTGTTTACTAATACAATTAATTTTGATTACAATCTTATTTAGATATATTAAATTAAGAAATCGTGTAACTTTTTGGGGATAAATAGTGTAATCTTAATTATAAACATTCGGTAACATTAATATAAAATAAATGTGATATTAATATAAAATAACATTAATATATTCAATATTGGTCTCTATTTATAGAGAAAAAATATATATAAACGTTGGTGAAATTTTTTAAAAAAATAATATTTCATTCAGAAATAACGTTACAAAATTGTAACGTTAATCTGGAGAATGCTGCAACAAGCGGACAAATGGGAGGGGGCAGCAGGACATGTGGCGGCATGATATTGGTAAGTGCTTTTTCTTTTATTCTTTTTTTGCTGCTGCTGGAGGACTCACGTAAGTTAGTGGGTGATGGGTCAGTATTTGAACCCTCTCTTTTTATTTGCCTCAAATTAAATTGGAACCTTTTTTGTAATGGATTTGGAGGGTATTTGGACCCAATTTTATAATTTGGACCCAAATAAAAATAGCATTGTTGGTGCTCTAATAATAGCTAAGCTTTCGTACTACTAAAATTTAAAAGTAGGGAAAGATTTGTGATCATATAATTTGTCAACAATGCTTGCTTAGTATATTATTTCACACCTAAATTAAACAAAACTCATGTTCACACGTAGCTGTACTTCAAGCAACAATGGAGGGGCTCCCTAAAATCACCAAGGTAGGAAGGTTCTTTCACATTTGCACTTAATACTCCACTTCTCACGCCATATTTGATGCTCTAATGTGTAATCTGCATTAATTAATTATATAGTAGTAGGTCTCTTTAAAAAAAACATTTGTATTATGAAAGTTTCAGAAATATGCTGGAGAAATGGAGTAAGTTCTAGCTAGCCATGTGGACAACGATTAATATTAATCAATCTAAACTATTTTATTCCTTTATTAAAAGGAGATTATAAGAAAGAAGGAAGAATTTAAAATTAAGGTATTGACGTATTGATGCATTAAATTAGGCAAAAATGTAGAAGAAAAGCGAGAGAATCAAAACCTTTATAAACATAGAGTAGTATTGAATCTGGGCAATATTTTTATGATTTTATATGCTACTGTAAAGAGAGATATTAGGCTGAAAGCTTGTGTTTGCATTCACTGAGAAGTCATATATGTACATCAACGTGAGATGGAAACTAGCCAAATCTGATCTCCTAGAATCAAGGCCAAAAGATAAGCTAAGATGATAACAATTAATTTACAATATTTATCTAATATTTGCCTAATATAATTATGTACACAATATTTCAATATTTCAAACTGAGCTTTGCCAAGCGCCTTGGTAAATATATTAGCAAGATGAGTCGTGGTTGGCACATAAGAAGGAGAGATGAGACCATCAATAACAGCATCACGAAGGAAGTGACAATCCACCTCAATATGTTTGGTACGCTCATGAAAGACTGGATTGTTGGCAAGATGAAGAGCAGACCGACTATCACAGAACAAAGGAATGGACTTAGGGTGATGAACTCCCAAGCTCAAAAGCAGGCCCTTGCGCCATTTCAACTCACAAGTAATAGCGGCCATGGACCTATATTGTGCCTCTGCAGAAGAACGAGAAACAGTATGCTGCTTTTTGGTCTTCCAAGATATGGGCGAGTTGCCCAAGAAAAATCCAGCCAGATAAGGAACGACGAGTCAAGGGACAAGCAGCCCAATCAGAATCACACCAACCCTGCAGAGATAAATCATTGTCGGCACGTAGCAAAATGCCCTGCCCAGGAGTACCTTTTAAATATCCGACGACACGCAAGGCAGCTTCCCAATGCTCAAGTTTGGGAGCCTGCATAAACTGAGACAAGATATGTACACAATATGCCAAGTCAGGGCGAGTAACAGAGAGATAAATGAGGCGGCCCACGAGACGCCGATAAGAGGCGGCATCCTCAATGGTGGGACCAGTAGCATGACCGAGTCGATGTTGTTGCTCAATGGGAAAGGCACTAGGCTTCGCCCCGAGCAAACCTGTCTCCGAAATAATATCCAAAGTATATTTCCGTTGGCATAAGAAGAGACCAGTGGCACTACGAGCCACCTCAATGCCAAGAAAATATTTCAGGGGTCCAAGGTCCTTCATCTTAAAGCAATCACTCAAGTAAGTTTTGAAAGTAGTAATTGCAGCGGAATCATTACAATAGATAATCAAATCATCAACATACACTAATACATTAAGATGAACGGAGTCACGAACATGAGTGAATAAGGAGTAGTCAGAGTAAGACTGGAGAAACCCATACCCTTTGAGAGCAGAGGCCAATTTAGCAAACCAACAGCGAGGAGCCTGTTTGAGCCCATAAAGAGACTTGCGCAAACGACACACAAGAGAAGGATTATCAGACTCAAAACCAGGAGGAAGTTTCATGTATACCTCCTCATCAAGATCTCCATGTAGGAAAGCATTGTGAACATCCATCTGATAAAGTTTCCAATGCTTCGAAACAGCAATAGCAAGAAAGACACGAATGGTGGTCATCTTGGCCACTGGAGCAAAAGTTTCAGTATAATCAATGCCAGCTTCCTGATGATTGCCCAATACAACAAGGCGAGATTTCAGACATTCTACATCCCCATTGGACTTGTACTTGGTGCGATATACCCACTGACTGCCTAAAGCCCGTTTCCCATATGGAAGCGGCACCAAAGACCATGTACCATTATCCTCCAAGGCCCTTATCTCATCATGCATAGAGGCCCGCCAACCATCATGTTTCATAGCTTCTTTGAAATTCCTGGGGTCAGTGTGAGACACAATAGAAGCAAGAAACTTTCGATATTTCACAGAAAAATTTGCACAATTAATAAAGTGGACTATAGGATAAGGAGTACCTGAGAGAGATGAAGAAGACTGAGATGATGGAGATGGACTAGTAGCAGATATAGTGTGAGTAACAAAGTCACGCAAAAGAACCGAGTCAAATTTTTGTCTATGACCCTTACCCAACAATTCGGATGATTCATTGGTAGAAGTTCATTGAGTTGAAGGGGGCCCATGAGGGACCGAAAGACTGGGCTGAGACAAAGGAGATTGGGCCATAGGTGAGGGGATGGCTGGCGGTGTTTGATGGACCGCAGGTAAGGAGAGAGGGGATTCGATGGGCTGGGCCACAACAGCAGGCGGGTGTGCAGGTGCTGACTGGGCCACGGGAAGGGAGGGATTAGGAGAGGGAGTAATAGAAATAGGTGGGCTGATTTGTGGATTTAGAGAAGGTGAGGGAGATTGGGTTGTTTGAGAAGCTGGGCCAGTTTCAAGGGAGGGAGATGGGTTTGTTTGAGAAGTGGGATTTATAGATGGGCTATTTTGTGGTAAAGAAGGAAAAGTGGGATGATTTGTTCGGGGAAGTAGTAACTCAGCAAAATCATCATGAACATCATCCAAATGAGAATCTAAGTGTACGGAGAGATCAATATTTATTTCATCGGGGTGCAAGAAAGGGAAGGTGTCCTCAAAGAATTTCACGTCTCGTGAAACAAAGAATTCTCGTTTCTCAAGATCAAAAAGACGCCACCCCTTCTTCCCTAAAGGATATCCCACAAACACACATTTTCGACTTCGACTTGCAAATTTATCCCCATGAGTATTGTGGTTGTGAGCAAAACATAAACAACCAAAGGTACGTATAGCAGCATATGAAGGGATGACATCATAAAGAATTTGATAAGGAGATTGATATATCGATATCTTATAAAGTTTTTCCTTTTCTTTACAAGCTAAATTGTGCTATATTGATGATCTTAGGAGCTATTTATGCTAACTATTTCGATATAGTTGTGGTTTGTGTGTTCTATATCTTTTTGCAGGTTTTAGGGAAAAACTCCCTATTTACTTGATGTTTTGAGCACCACGCTATAGCGGGAAGTTATGAGGCATCTTTGAGGTCTCAAGATGGTATTTGGACCCCATTATGAAGAAGCAAGTGTGCAAAGACTTGGCGTCTGAAGCCAAGCAAAGCAAGGAAAGAAGAATACTCGCCCGATCGGGTCGGGCAACAACCGCCCGATCGGGTACGAGTGAAGAAGTTGAAGCTCAGGTTTCCCGCCCGATCGGGCGGCCTTTCCCGATCACATCGGGCGGAGCAATACTTAGCCATTCTTGCTATTTTTATGAGAGCTGAAGAAGACATCCACCCGATGGGATCGGGTGGACTTGCCCGATCGGGTGCTGGGGTTGCAGCCCCGATCGGGTGGTATCTGCCCGATCCCATCGGGTGAAGCCTATTTTGTTGCTGCTGGAGACTTGTTCCCAGGCCCGATCGGGCGGCCTTTTGCCTGATCGGGTGGATGACACGGGGATGCGATTTTCGTTATTTTCCCCACTCTATCTTATTGTTTTCTTAGGACCTATAAATACTTTTTAGGTTGTTTTTAATTGTATCTTTCATAATATTAAACACTTAGAGAGCTCTTAGCCTAGTTTATCATTGCTTTCGATTGTAGAAGAGATTCAAGTACAATTTCAATTCAATTAAAGTTTCCGCTTTCCGTCAATTTGGTAATCGTCTTGCTTATTGCTTTATTCCTTTATCTCAATTACTTTAGTTCAATTGCTTATTTCTCAATTAGTTCATGATGCAATTCTTAGGGTTTTCAATTAGTTTTGTTGTTGTCAATTCGATCATGTCTGAGTAGTTCTCTTTCTAGGGTGTTAGATAGGGAAGCCATGTTTATACCATGATTGCTATTTAGACTCCTATTGATTTCTAGGGCTTGATTAGAGTGATTGTGGTGTGGTTTGTTCTTAATTAGTGATTAATGTTAGTGGCCAATTTCATTGATTGCTTGTGGTTAATAGTTGTTTGCACAGATCTGTCTTACGACTAGAGGCCTAGGACACATCAGTAGTTCTGATTACGTTAGTGAACATGCGGCGTATGTTGAACTATGAGCGTTGAGTCTTAACCATAGCTCAACACATGCTCTAATCCCTCGACTCTTGACCTAGGTTTCGATAGTTGTTGACCTTGTTTGATTGGTATAAGCATGGTGGACCGACCTAATACCCTAGGCTTTTATTCCATAGTTAAATCCTCGACTTAATTCGTATTATTTAGCTTACTCATTTGTTCAGTTAATTCTCCATATTTTCATCTGAAGTAGTTAGTTAATTGAATATTAATATAGAAACTCTGTCTCCCTGCGGATTCGACCCTGCTACCACTGACTACCTTAGTTAGAGGACCGTAGGTTTATTTTTGATTAGGTGACACGACTAAAACCTATCAAATTTTGGCGCCGTTGCCGGGGAGACGGCTAGTTTTCTAGTTTTTATTCGATTAATTAGCGTACTTCTCTTTGCCTCATTGGAACCTCCCGTTCCAATCGAGGCCGTTCTTACGGTTATCTTGTAGTCTTCTCTTATATGTCCAGGTATCAAAAGAAAACTCACATTATTCCGTGAGATCCTGACACAGAAGCAATACTTCGGGATCTTAGAGCAGAATTTGACCAAGAGAAGCCAGTTTCAGAGATTTCTACATTACCAATGGCGAAGTCACTGAAATCTTATGGGGTGCCTAATCCTGAAGGCATACCCACAGGTCCACCGATGCCCACTATTTCTGCGAACAATTTTGAAATCAAACCTGCACTAATTAATATGGTGTAGCAGAATCAGTTTAGTGGGCATACTTCTGAAGATCCGGCCAACCATCTGTAGAGATTCTAACAACTCTGCAGGACTGTTAAACATCAAGGAGTCACACCTGAGCAGCTGAAGGTTATGTTATTTGAGTTCTCACTCAAAGACAAGGCTCAGAGGTGGTTCAGCGATGTCACTGAGACAGAATGGCCGGCGATCTCTGCTGCAATTCTATATGAGTATTACCCTCCCACAAAAACAGCAGAAATCAGGAACAAGTTGGCTACGTTTTCCCAAGAGCCAGATGAGACATTGAGGGAAGCGTGGACTAGATTCAGAGACCTACAGAGGGAATGTCCACATCATAATATGGACAAGTGGTTTTTGACGTAGACTTTTTATAATGGTCTGCAGCCTCAGACGAAGAGTACTGTTGATTCGTCTGCAGGAGGAGTCTTTTTAGACAAGGCAGTTGATGAGGGTTATGACTTCCTAGCAAATCTTGCAGCCAATGACCATTCATCATCTAGGAGTGTGACTAAGAAGGTGCTTGAAGTTGACGCTATTTCAATGCTTACATCTCAGATGGCGCAACTCACTCAGCAGCTAATGAAATCCTCCAGTTCAACACCTCCGCCTATGAGCATCAACGCCATGTCAGCAGTTGCACCCATTACCTCATCTTACTGCGAGGTGTGTGGTATTCAGGGCCATTTCGGCCATGATTGTCAGTTCAGTCAGAATCAGATGGAGCAGGCTAATGCTTTTCAGCAAAGACAACCCAATAACCCCTACGCCAACACATACAATCCTAGTTGGAAAGACAACCCACTTCTTTCCTATAGAAGCAACAATGTTCAAAACCCACAACCACAAAATTCCTACCATCCCCCACAAAATTCCTATCAACCTCCACACCACAACCCAAAACCCAAGTACTACCAAAACCAAGGAAATTCTCATCATCCTCCTGGTTTCCAAAGACCTGCTCATCAGAATTATCAGCCAGCACCACAAAATGCAACCCCACAAGAGCCTAGCAATTCTGAACTGATGAAATTAATATTGTCTATGCAGAAGACACATGAGGAAACACAGAAGTCCCAAGAGAAGCACATAAAACTTCTCGAGACTCAGATTGCTCAGTTGGCAGAGACTAATGCACAGAGGCAGCAGGGACAATTGCCGAGGCAACCTACACATAGGGAGCAAGCAAATGCCGTTACTCTTCGTAGTGGCACTGCTTATGCTGCTCCTCCTATGCCCGTCGATGATGATATTGCCCCTAGCAAGGAAAAGGAGGTAGTAGAGAAGGAATTGTAGAAGAATTCGACGTCTGATGTCGAAGTGTCTGAAACAGCTAAACAGGCAGAAAAGAAGAAGGAGAAGGATACACCTTTTTCACCAAGGTTGCCTTTTCCTCATCGAATGCAAAAGTCCAAAGTGGATCAGCAATTTAGTAAGTTCTTGGCTATGGTCAAGAACCTTGAGGTAACGGTCCCTTTCACTGAACTAATTTCTCAAGTGCCTGTCTATGCTAAGTTTTTGAAGGAGATGATCACAAAAAAGAGAGATTTTGGTGGGGTAGATAGAGTCGCACTCACTGAAGAGTGTAGTGCCGTTTTGCAAAACAAATCCCCACCAAAATTGAAAGATCCGGGTAGCTTTTCCATCCCTTGTCATGTAGGTGCACTTTTTATTGATAAAGCATTATGTGATTTAGGTGCATCTGTGTCTGTCATGCCTTTGTTTGTCTGTAATAAACTGAATATGGGGGCACTTAAGTGCACTCAAATTACTTTGCAGATGGCTGACCGTTCTATAAAATACCCTCTAGGTGTTTTAGAAGACGTCCCTGTTAGGGTGGGAAAGTTTTACATTCCTGTGGATTTTATTGTATTAGATATGGAGGAGGATGCCCAAATTCCTATTATTTTGGGCAGACCATTTTTGTGTACTGCAGGTGCTGTTATTGATGTCAAGTCAGGATCTTTGACTTTAAGTGTTGGTGATGATACTGTCACTTTTAAACTAACCAATGCTCTAAAGTCTCCTATGCTTGAAGAATCTTGTTGCAGGATAGATGTGGTAGACAAAGCTGTGATGTCTGCATTTCAGCAGATACGTGATGCTGACCCATTGGAGGTAGCATTGACTGAGAGTGACTCCTTAGGCATTGATACTGATGTTGATGCCTGTCTTGCTGATTTAGAGGGTCATGGAGCTGTACAGAAACAGGAAACTGTGATACTTGAAAGTGTATGCTCCAGTTCTACTCCTCAGGTAACTAAGGTAGAACTCAAACCACTTCCCTCTCATTTGAAGTATGCATTTTTAGATGATAAGGAAGAATGTCCCGTGATTGTCAGTACTAAACTCACAGATAGCCAATTGCAAAGTTTGCTTGCTGTGCTTCGTATCCACAAGAAGGCTATTGGGTATAGTATTGATGATCTAAAGGGCATTAGTCCTGATTTTTGTATGCATCGTATTAATCTTGAAGAGGATCACCGCCCTTGCATTCAACCTCAGAGACGTTTGAATCCTAACATGCAAGAGGTGGTGAAGAAAGAGATTATGAAACTGTTAGATGCAGGGATCATTTATCCCATTGCTGATTCAAAGTGGGTCAGTCCTGTGCATGTGGTTCCCAAGAAGGGGGGACCACTGTTGTTGAAAATGAGAAAGGTGATTTAATTCCCACTAGGACTGTGACAGGGTGGCGTATGTGCATTGATTATCGTAGACTTAATAATGCCACCCTGAAGGACCATTTCCCTCTCCCTTTTATTGATCAGATGTTGGAAAGGCTAGCCAAACATAGCTATTTCTGTTATCTAGATGGATATTCTGGTTTTTTCCAAATTCCCATCCATCCAGATGATTAGGAAAAGACTACGTTTACATGTCCTTATGGCACCTTCGCATATCGTAGGATGCCATTTGGATTGTGTAACGCTCCCGCTACTTTCCAACGCTGCATGATGGCCATATTCTCTGATTTTATTGAAAATATCATGGAAGTGTTTATGGATGATTTCAGTGTTTATGGTTCTGATTTTGATGTTTGCCTGTATAATTTGTCCAAAGTGCTTAAAAGATGTGTTGAGGCAAACTGATGTATAACATTTATATATAGTTTTTAGATGCATTTAGATTGCATTTAGAACTCCTTTTTGAGCATTTAGGTGCATAATGACATGAATTACATAAGTTGTGCTCTACTACTCCCCGTTTGTGTGTTTCGATGATTTTCAGGATATTTTGATACAAAGTGATCATGAGTACCAAGGATGTAGCCTATTTATCATTGAAGATGAAGGTAGCTTGCACAAGGATCACAATGCATCCGTTTGGGACAATTTTGAGTTGGAATGAAGCAAAGAATTAGTGAAAGAAGTGCCAAAACTGACACACCTTCACTCTTTTCATTATAACTTTTGATATAAAATTGATAATCAATAAATTCCAATTGGGTTGGATTCTAGACTTCAATAGCTTTCCAATGATAGGTCACACGCCCCAATCGGACTTCTATTTTGAGAGATACGGCCTTCGCAAGTTGATGCAGAATTGCAGTTTAGCCACCCGATCGGGCGGGAATTGACCCGATCGGGCCTGGAGCACGGACAGCTCTTTTTCCCGAAATTCTATCTTTTTCTATTCATTTTTTAATTAGATTTTGGGTCTATTATAAATAGTTATTCCTCATATTTTTAGAGACATCTTTTCATTCTAGTTTTTCCATAGTTCTTAGTTTAGCTTTATTTTAGTCTAAACACTTTAGATTAGATTAAAGGTGATTGAACCTATTCGATTTCAATAAAAGTTCCTGCTTTCTGTCAATTGGTAATCTTTCTTACCCTAATCTCTTTTAATTACTTTGATTGCTTAGTTTAATTATTTAATCATTCATGATGCAATTATTAGGGTTTCAAATTAGTTTTATTATTGTCAATTCAATTATGAGTGAGTAGTTTAATTTCTAGGGATTTAGATAGGGAAGCCATGTTTATACCATGATTATTTGAATTGCTATTAGTTTCTAGGGTTTTATGAGATAGGTTATGGTGTGATTTGTTCTTATTGAGTAATTAACGTTATTGTGCAGTTTCTTTGATTACTTGAGGTTAATAATTGTTTGCACATATCCGTCTTACTTTTAGAGGCCTAGTACACACCAGTAATTCTGATTATGTTTGTGAACATGCTGCATATGTTGAATTATGGACGTTGAGACTTAACCATAGCTTGACATTGTTCTAATCTATCAATTCTCGACCTAGGTTCTGATAGTTGTTTGATCCTTTGATTGGTATAAGCATGGTGGACCGAACTAATTCCCTAGACCTTTATTTCATAGAATAAAATTCCACTTTATATTGTTTTCTAGTAGTTAATTATTAGTTCAGCTGTTTCTATCTGATCTTGTCTGAAGTAGCTTTTTAGCTGAATATTAACTTAGAACTCCGTCTCTCTGTGGATTCGACCCTACTTCCTTTTACTACCATTGTTAGAGGACTGTAGGAATTATCTTTGAATAGGTGATACGACTAAATCCTATCACAAACCTCGTGCTTAATTGGGAAAAATGTCACTTCATGGTGAATGAAGGTGTCGTTTTAGGTCACTTGATTTCTGAGCGTGGCATCCAGGTGGATAGAGCAAAGATTGAGGTGATTGAGAAACTCCCCCCTCCAATGAATGTCAAAGGAGTGAGGAGTTTTCTTGGTCATGCGGGGTTTTATAGCAGGTTTATCAAAGACTTTTCAAATATTGCGAAACCCCTCACTCAATTGTTGCTAAAGGGTGCCACATTCGATTTTACTGATGAGTGTTTGGAGTCTTTTGACAGGATAAAGACAGCTTTGATCACTGCCCCTATTATACAACCTCCAGATTGGGATCTCCCTTTCGAGATCATGTGTGATGCTAGTGATTATGCGATAGGGGCAGTACTTGGTCAGCGGAAGGATAAGCTACTCCATGTGATTCACTATGCTAGCAAAACCTTGGATCCAGCCCAGGTTAATTATGCTACAACATAGAAGGAGTTGCTAGCCATAGTCTATGCATTGGATAAGTTTCGAACCTATCTTATAGGTTCGAAGGTTATAGTACACACTGATCATGCTGCTTTGAAGTACTTGATGGCCAAGAAGGAGGCGAAACCTAGACTCATCAGATGGATTCTTTTGCTGCAAGAATTCGACTTGGAAATCAAAGATAAGAAGGGAGCTGAGAATGTGGTCGCCGACCACCTTTCTAGGTTGAGGTTTGGATCCCCTTCTGACCCTCCTATAGATGACTCTTTTCCTGATGATCATTTGTTTTCTGTGTCCTCTAAAACTCCTTGGTATGCTGATTTTGCTAACTTCTGTGTTAGTGGTTCTCATCCTCCCAATCTTACATATCAGCAACGCAAAAAGTTTTATCATGATGCTAGAATGTATTTTTGGGAGGATCCTTTCCTGTATAAGAAGTGCTCCGACGGGATGTTTCGTCGTTGCATTCCTGATTAGGAAATAGAGGGTGTTTTGCTACATTGTCATAGTATGCCTTCTAGTGGTCATCTCGGTTCCCAAGCTACTGGTTTTAAAGTCTTACATAGTGGTTTCTATTGGCCTTCGATTTTTAAAGATGCCCGTGCCTTTTGTTTGTCTTGTGATGCTTGTCAAAGGACGGGTAATATTTCAAAAAGGCAAGAGATGCCACAGAGTGGGATTTTAGAGGTCGAACCTTTTGATGTTTGGGGGATTGATTTTATGGGACCCTTTCCTACCTCTTGTGGGAATAGGTATGTTCTAGTGGCCGTCGACTATGTGACTAAATGGGTAGAAGCTATAGCATCACCAACTAATGATTCTAAGGTTGTGATGAAGATGTTTAAAAAGATAATCTTTCCCCGTTTTGGTGTCCCCCGTGTTGTAATTAGTGATGGTGGCTCTCACTTTCATAAGAGCACCTTCAAGACCCTTTTGACAAAACATGGAGTCACCCACAAAGTCGGACTTGCCTATCACCCTCAAACTAGTGGCCAAGTAGAAGTGTCTAATAGGCAAATTAAGAGAATCCTTAAAAAAGTGTTCACTAAAGCTAGAAAGGATTGGTCATTAAAACTTGATGATACTCTTTGGGCGCTCCGCACTGCTTTTAAGACTCCTTTGGGTACCACACCCTATCGACTGGTTTATGGCAAAGCTTGTCATCTACCAGTTGAGATGGAGTATCTTTCTGCGTGGGCGGTCAAAGAGATTAACCTTGATTTGACAGCTGCAGGTGAAGCACGACTTCTTCAACTCAATGAGTTGGATGAGCTCCATTTGGATGCTTATGAAAATCACAGGCTCTATAAAGAGCAAACTAAGAAGTTGCATGATAAGATGATAGGGAAAAGAGAATTCAAGGTTGGCGACAAGGTCCTATTGTTCAATTCCAGGTTGAGACTGTTTCCTGGAAAGCTCAAATCTCGATGGTCTGGACCATTCGAGGTGACAGAAGTGAAGGCACATGGTGCCATCGAGGTTGCCAACCACAAAGGAGAGAAGGTTAAGGCAAATGGACAGCGTCTGAAGCTGTACCATGAAGGTGCCTTTGTTGGTTGTGTGGAGGAAATCCGCTTTGATTCCTCCCCACTTGATTCATCTACCTAGAGAGGTAATATGGTCGTGCGGGACCTTTATAAACCAGCGCTTTGCGGGAGGCAACCCGTATCTCTTAGTTAGATCTTCTTTTCATTTGTTTCGTAGTTTGTAGCATGTGAGAGAGCGTGAGGGTACTAATGTGTTCCTAGATCTTGTGTGCTTTGATGTGCAGATATGCTGTTTGAAGAGAAACTTGAGCCATACTTGCCCCAAATTTGCAAAAAGGCGAGCTACTTACTGAACAGTAGCTCGCCCGATCAGATCGAGTGGAAGATGCCCGATCGGGTGAGCGGAAATTAACATAGAGGAAGAAAAGAAAGGACGCCCGATGCCATCGGGCAAGGTTTGCCCGATCGGGTGGAAGATCGGGTGAACGCGTAAAAATCATAGAAAAAAAATCAGTCAAAAAGGTATACCGCCCGACGCCATCGGGCAACAGTCGCCCGATCGGGCGGACTATCGGGCGAAAGTTTTTTCCCCAGCCACAAAAAAATTGAATTTCGCCCGATCGGGCGGCCAAGTACCCGATCGGGCCTGCGACCATAAACCCCCCTTTTACACGGATTACACCCCTTTTCTCACCATTCATTCCTCATCCTTTCAATCAACTCTCTCTCTCTCTCACTCATCTTCAACCTCCAAACCCCTAACCTCCATTAAAACTCTATTTTTCCACCTTAAAACTTCCTCCCTTCTCCTCCAAACTTCATAAAAACCCTTCCTTTCCTCCTTTCACCCTCCATCTCACAAAATCTCATTCACCAAAATCATCTTCCATCTCCCATCTCTTCCCACATTCACCTTAAACCCCATCTTTTTGTTACAAGAGGTTACAAGGCTCATTTTCTACCATGGCAAGTAAATTCCGAAGGCTTATTCGAGGTGAAGGCTCGCGATCTAGGCGAGAGGCAACACCACAACCACCACCACCACCACAAGTTCCGCGGGATCCTCAATACCCGGAAATCATTTTCCGGGACGATGAACATCGCGAGAAATTCTTGCGATTCAAAAAACGTGAGGTACTTCCTACCCGATTTCTAGATGTTGAGCTTTTGTCTAAACTTGGTTTAACTGATGATTTTAAGGATTTCATGAAAGTTCTAGGCATGGAGGCGCTTTATAATGTACATGTTAACACTTATCCTCCTCTAGTCTATGAATTTTTTAGTAGTTTTAGTTTGACAAAGCCCCGGGCCGGTCCGGTCACCCATGTTCACTTTAGACTTTTAAACCAAGAGCACTCCCTTAGCCTTAGGGAATTTGTGGGGGTTCTTAGGTTACAGGTACGGGGTCACTACTACCCACCCGACCACTTTAGGATGGCCGATACTTATGTTATGCTGACAGGGGACCCTACGCCCTTTGACATCCAGCACTGTCATTGGGCGAACTTCCATCACCCTATTTTTAGCATTTGGATACGGTTCATGGCCCAGACTCTGTTGGGACGGTTTGAGGGTCACTTGGTCCGGGGGGCCGAGCTAGTTGCTATAGCTAGCTATATTGCTAAAGGCTCTAGGGAGCCATTTCAGTACAACTTGGCTCACCATACCGCTATCCAGTTCGAGCGTATCTCGACCTCGCTCCCTAAGCCAAGGGAAGACGGTAGTTGGACCTCTAGGAGGATAGTTAACGGGGGGTTGATCACATTGTTTGCCCGACAAATTGCCGGCTTTGACGAGACTCAACGTACCCCCGTCCTAGGCCCTACCCTCATTGACCTCACCTATCTCAACACCCTCAAAGTCCTGAACCGCCTGCCGGACCATAGATTTCAGTGGGTGATTAAGTCCAAAAAATCCCTCATTCTGCCCGACTCTAGGGCCCGACTACGGCCTCGTCAGGCCAACTACCTACTCCCTTTAGAGGGAGTCGACCTAGTTGTCCCTGACCCAGAGCCCCCTCGCCGTTCTTACCATAGGCGGCATACGCCGATTTTAGACGAGGGCGCCTCCACTTCTGCTCCCCCTCCCCCTCACACGGACTCATTTGACTTTACCTCTATGATGTCGACCCTAGGTCGCATGGAGACGGGGATGGGTAGAATGGAAGGGCTGATCAACGCGAACACCGCCACCCTCGCGGGCTATGGCACTCGCATCGATCAGCTCTATACCCGTATAGACCAGATGGGGGGGCGGATGGACACCTTGGCTAACGACCAGCACTACGCCCTTTATCCTCTCTATGACGACTATTGTAGGCGTGGCATTATTGAGCAGACTGCTCAGCACCCCTCGTCGTACCATTGGAACCCGAGTTATGGCCAGCCTACCGGCGAGAGCGATGACATGGCAGAGGATGAGGAGGATGAGCCTGCTCGTCAGTCAGTCTCTTTAGGAGACTTTGGCCTAGGTCCTAGTGGTTTTGGAGGTGGTTTTGATGCAGGTCCTAGTGGATTTGGTGGTGTGATGAGTGGTCCCTCCGGTGGTGGTTTTATCGATGGTGGTGGTACTTCTAGTGGTGGTTTCTTCAGTGACCCCACTAATGATGATATGGGCGGCTGATGCCCTTGTTCTCTCCTCTCCCTCGTTGCAATGAGGACATTGCCTCGTTCAGCTTGGGGGAGAATCTCTCACTGTGAGTATAGTTTATTGCTTTCTAGTATAGTTTACTGCTTTTTAGAGTAGTTTAAAGCTTTGATAGTTTAGTTTACAGCTTTAAGAAAAATTGAAAAATTTGAAAAAAAATATGTTTGATCATGAGTGGTTTGATTGCCTCCCTGTGCCCCTTGTTGTGCTTTATTGAGAATGATTTGACTTTGTTTTCTGGATAGCTGGGCATTTGTGATTATGAGGCTTTGATTTGATGTTCGACTACTTTGATTTCGAGCAATTTCTGACTATGATATACTACTTTGTGCTGCATACCTGATTTGGTTAGAATGTGAGGCCTTTTTCTAGTCTATTGGATTCATACTTTTATCCAGTCTATATTTTTGGTGTGTTAGTTCCTCTCTAGCGGATCGATCTTGACTTTGACTTCGTACTCATTTGATGTTTGGTGACTTGTTACACTTGCTATGATAGAGGCGTTCTTTTTACTTATTCTTGAGCCCCAGAATTAGTTTTTGATACATTTTTATCCTCCTTAGCCCCGCTGAGCCTAATGACCTTGTTTCATGTTACTTAAACCCTTATTATAAGCCCATGGCCTTTGTTTCGATCTTATTCCCAAGCCTAGCTTGGGGGAGCTTTGTGTATGGGTTGAGAGTGAAGTTGGTTTCATGGTTTGGTTTGATTGTTGAGGAATCAAAAGTGTATTTGTTGTGGCTTGATTATTAGAAAAAGAAAAGAAAAGGCAAAATTAGAGTTGCGTGAATGAAGTTCAAAAAAAAATGAAAGAAAAAAATGAAATAAAAGTTCAAAAGAATTCAAAGTTCTTTCATTCACGCACATTCATAAATAAAGTTTCATGTCATTGCCTAAAACTTGGGTTTGTTGTGCATATTCATTGAATTTGGAGAGTTGGTTTATTTTTCATGGTTTTATGGTGTTGATTGGGAGTTGCTTAGGCCACCTAAGGCCTTGTTCGAGTGTTCATGCTCCCCCTTTCTTGGTTTTTCCATCACATTACCCAAAAGTATCCCTACCTCTTACCTAAGCCCCATTACAACCCGGAAAAGTCCTCTTGAGCTTGTGCCTACAATGTCTACTAGATTGATTTTGGTCAGTTTGTCAAAGTTAAAGAGTACGTCTACTAGTTGAGTCGACTTGATTAGGATGAGCGACATTTTACCTTCTTAAACACATGAGAGCGTGAGTGGGAAGGGACATTTATGGTCGGGTCGGTGAGTGTTCGGGCACATTCTTTGCCTGCCACAAAATTGAGAGGAGTGACACCATTTGTGAGCACCTTTTCAGGATTTGTATGCCTAGTAGTCACTTGAACTTGATGAATTGCTTGGATGATTGGTGGTTGGAAGGATTTGATTTGCCGAACTTGAATTATGCCTGCTTGAACGATTCTTAGTCTTGAAAATGTATTTTGAGCTTGAATTGTTTTATTTATGGGGTGAGGCAATCTATTCCACGATCATGTTCTATTTGCTTGAGAACAAGCAAAGGTTTAGCTTGGGGGAATTTGATATATCGATATATTATAGAGTTTTTCCTTTTCTTTACAAGCTAAATTGTGCTATATTGATGCTCTTAGGATCTATTTATGCTAACTATTTCGATATAGTTGTGGTTTGTGTGTTCTATATCATTTTGCAGGTTTTAGGGAAAAACTCCCTATTTACTTGATGTTTTGAGCACCACGCTATAGCGGGAAGTTATGAGGCATATTTGAGGTCTCAAGATGGTATTTGGACCCCATTATGAAGAAGCAAGTGTGCAAAGACTTGGCGTCTGAAGCCAAGCAAAGCAAGGAAAGAAGAAGACTCGCCCGATCGGGTCGGGCAACAACCGCCCGATCGGGTACGAGTGAAGAAGTTGAAGCTCAGGTTTCCTGCCCGGTCGGGCGGCCTTGCCCGATCACATCGGGTGGAGCAATACTTAGCCATTCTTGCTGTTTTTATGAGAGCTGAAGAAGACATCCACCCGATGGGATCGGGTGGACTTGCCCGATCGGGTGCTGGGGTTGCGGCCCCGATCGGGTGGTATCTGCCCGATCCCATCGGGTGAAGCCTATTTTGTTGCTGCTGGAGACTTGTTCCCAGGCCCGATCGGGCGGCCTTTTGCCCGATCGGGTGGATGACACGGGGATGCGATTTTCGTTATTTTCCCCACTCTATCTTATTGTTTTCTTAGGACCTATAAATACTTTTTAGGTTGTTTTTAATTGTATCTTTCATAATATTAAACACTTAGAGAGCTCTTAGCCTAGTTTATCATTGCTTTCGATTGTAGAAGAGATTCAAGTACAATTTCAATTCAATTAAAGTTTCCGCTTTCCGTCAATTTGGTAATCGTCTTGCTTATTGCTTTATTCCTTTATCTCAATTACTTTAGTTCAATTGCTTATTTCTCAATTAGTTCATGATGCAATTCTTAGGGTTTACAATTAGTTTTGTTGTTGTCAATTCGATCATGTCTGAGTAGTTCTCTTTCTAGGGTGTTAGATAGGGAAGCCATGTTTATACCATGATTGCTATTTAGACTCCTATTGATTTCTAGGGCTTGATTAGAGTGATTGTGGTGTGGTTTGTTCTTAATTAGTGATTAATGTTAGTGGCCAATTTCATTGATTGCTTGTGGTTAATAGTTGTTTGCACAGATCTGTCTCACGACTAGAGGCCTAGGACACATCAGTAGTTCTGATTACGTTAGTGAACATGCGGCGTATGTTGAACTATGAGCGTTGAGTCTTAACCATAGCTCAACACATGCTCTAATCCCTCGACTCTTGACCTAGGTTTCGGTAGTTGTTGACCTTGTTTGATTGGTATAAGCATGGTGGACCGACCTGATACCCTAGACTTTTATTCCATAGTTAAATCCTCGACTTAATTCGTATTATTTAGCTTACTCATTAGTTCAGTTAATTCTCCATATTTTCATCTGAAGTAGTTAGTTAATTGAATATTAATATAGAAACTCTGTCTCCATGCGGATTCGACCCTGCTACCACTGACTACCTTAGTTAGAGGACCGTAGGTTTATTTTTGATGAGGTGACACGACTAAAACCTATCAGAGATTTATTGTCAAGAAGGGGAGATGGGGTGCGATTAATGAGATGAGCGGCGGCCAAAACACTTTCCCCCCAAAAATAAATAGGTAAGTGGGCTTGAAATCTTAAGGCTCGGCCGACATTCAATATGTGTTTATGTTTACGTTCAACCCGCCCATTCTGTTGTGGAGTTTTCACACATGAGGTTTGAAAAATGATACCATTGGCATTAAGATAATCACTGAGACAATTAAATTCAGTGCCATTATCACTTTGAACAACTTTGATGGTTTAGGAAAATTGGCGGTCAACTAAAGCAATGAAGGACATAAACATACGGAAAACTTCAGTCTTGTCCAATAATAAGTAAATCCAAACAGCACGGGAATCATCATCAACAATAGTCAAAAAATATCGAGCACCACAAGAAGATTCATGTCTATAAGCACCCCACAAATCACAATGTATTTTCTCAAAAATGCGACTAGCGCGATTATCACTTAAAGGAAATTTGTCTCTAGAATGTTTAGCACGAAAACAAATGTCACATGCTTTATTTAAACTACCTCTATGACCACACAAAGGAGGAAGCAACTTCACCACACGTTTTGAGGGGTGTCCTATTCTTTTATGCCAAAGCTCCAAGTCAGAAGACGCTCCAGAAACAGTAACATTGGTGACCAAGTTACTTCCACAATAATAGTATAGTCCATCCTGCTTTCGTCCCGTCCCAATCAACTCTCTCATTGGGTCCTGTATAGCACACAAAGAAGAAGTAAATTGTACAGTACATGACAAAGCATGGGTAAGCTGTGAAATCGAAAGTAAATTACAACTAAAGGTAGGAACATAAAGAACGTCCGTGAGAGTAATACGATCGGACAAACGCATTGAACCCTTATGAGTAGCAACAACATTAGCGCCGTTGGGAAGACCAACGGGACAAGAAATAATATCAACAATATCAAATAACCAAGATTTAACACCCGTCACATAATGGCCTGGGTAGCACCCGTATTAATAATCCAAGAGTCCGAGTAAAACTCACCATTCAACCGATTATCAGAAATTTTAGAGTTACCAATGAACTTGGTGTTCTACCAATCAATGAGAAAATAATTGGCAATGAATTGTTGACTTTGAGTGCCAACAACAATTGCAAGAAACTGAGAATCAATAACGTGAGAAGAGATGGGTCAAACTAAACAAAACCAATCAAATAACAATGATTAACACCAACCAACAATAAACCCAAAGGTGAGGGTTTCCAAACTTTAAGAGCAGCGGAAGACAAAAATACGTCTGCCACTAATTTATGAGAGACAATAAAAATGGCGGCCACTGGCTGATACAGCCGCGACAAGTGAGAAACAGCAGTGGAATTGAAAATTATTTGATGAAGATCAAACTCGGGAAGAACGTCGAGTAAGGGGATCAGAAAAAAATTCTAAAAGTGTTTAGAAGGCTCTTGATACCATGTAAAGAGAGATATTAGGTTGAAAGCTTGTGTTTGCATTCACTGAGAAGTCATATATGTACATCAACGTGAGATGGAAACTAGCCAAATCTGATCTCCTAGAATCAAGGCCAAAAGATAAGCTAAGATGATTACAATCAATTTACAATATTTATTTAATATTTGCCTAATTAGGGTGTTGTTAAATTACGCCCATAAAAATACAAAAAATGCCCACACTCTATAGTAGAAAGACTAAAATACCCTAATACTATAATTTACACACTCTTTTTCTCCCCTTCACCAATCACCGCCTGTCATCATACTAGATTACTAGATACCTTTCCTATAACCACCATTTACATCTAAAGCACTAAAACCAAAATCCCAGTAAACTTTCTTTCATAAAGATTGAAAAATCTGCAGGAAAATGGAGAAAGTGAATGAAATTTGATGATGACAAACTGGCACCCCATTACAAACCTTAGTTTCACGAGAATGAAGCACACACCAGAAGAATCTAATCAGAAAATTAAAGAAAAATAGACAATTGTAAGCAGGCTTACAAGTATTTTACCAATATTTTTTTAAAATGCACAATATACGGCCAATTGACCAATACGGTAAAAAAAATGAACCCTTTACGACACTATGGTCAATAAATTATCTCAGGCGACAATTTGGTAAAAAAAAGAGAGCTCAGGCGACAGATTGACCATTTTTTGTGAAATTTTCCGTTGAGGATGATGCGTGAGCATTATCTAAGTCAATTTTTTTAAATACTTTGTTTTCACATCTCTAAAAATAAATCCCACCGGTCATTAGATAAAAAAGGTGTTACTAAACGTAGACCGTATTTACCACCTCACATCCCGTATTTTATAGTAAATTGTCTAAAATACCCTACAAAACATAATTTGTGTCCGGTTTTTTTTTTTTTAAATTGAAATTTGAATTTTCACGGACCGGATGGACTTTTCAGTACCAACCGGGTAGAGGTTCCGGAAAATCCATGAGGTTCCGTGAAAATTCAATTAATTTTTTTTTATTTTTGAATTTTTTTAAAAGGAAGTGAGTAAAGGAAGAGGGGGTAATATAGAATTTTCTACCACGTATTCATAGGTATACGAGCTGTGAGCTAGTAAATACGGGCTGTGTTTAACCGTACACTAAAAAATCAAATCAAATCAAATTCTACAACTCTACAAGTCTATTGTTCTATAATTTCTGAAAATTTATGAGAAAATCAAACAACATAATCAAACAAACCCAAATTTCTGCATAAACCCAGATTTATCAAGTTGATCCAAGGTAGAATGAGTATCACCCAAGTACCCAACAGCGTAAACCTAGAAAAAGAAGCGAAAAGATGGTCCGAATGACTTGGAATTCACCATTAATGTCACATAGCTCGAACGACTTGGAAGTTCGTATGCCGTATCTTGGATCTTAATTGGGACTTCACAAGATGCGACGGTGCTGCGGGCTATTTTGAGGAGAACTGGGCTGAGATCTGGGTTGTCATAGAGGATTTGTGTAGGTGGTTGCTATGGTTTCTGTGTAGGTGAAAAAGTGCAGAAGATGAAGATGACATAGTGGAGAAAATGAAGAAGAGGTTAATGGGTGAATTTTTATGTAATGTGATTTCTAATTCCTCTGCATATGGTGAATTGGTGAGGCTGGTTTGTATTTGATGGGTGAAATTTTTTGGAATTATTGTTAATTGGCAGAAAAACTGGGGTGATTTGCAAGATTAATTCCTTCTTCTTATGATCGATTCTGATTGTTTTTTTAAAACAAAAATAGATTTGATAAATTAAATGAATTGCAACTTGTTAATTCACTAATTAGCTTAGAATTATGATTATTCACAACATTTTCAAGATAAAATTCCTTATGTTGATATTTTATTCTACTGGTTGTGAATTTGCTCGTAGCAAAGATTTTTTTGGAAAAGATTTATTGAAATTGTGATAAAAGGGCATTAATTAATATTGTTGAGTAAGCGAGTGCAAAACACGCATGATCCTCATTGAAAATTTTTACAAAAATTGGTCAATTTGTCGCCTGAGCTCTTTTTTATTACCAAATTGTCGCATGAGATAATTTGTTTACCAAAGTGTCGTGAAGGGTTCATTTTTTTTACCATATTGGTCATTTGCCGATGAAGTTGTTAACACTCAATATAGCCAACTTCACTAATACAGAGGTAAGAACACAAATGTGAATGGCCACCAAAACCGTTTCGTTTTTCTTTCCAAAAAACTGTGAGTGAGCCTGAAGCAGCAAGCAGGAATGTACTTCACTTACTAACCAAACAGGCTGCTCTTCATTTATGTCTTCTTATGAGAAAAACGAAGCAGTCAAGAGGAAGCTTGATGTTATACAGCTAGAAAAGCAAAGGCCACGGAAGGGTGGGAACTGGGAATATAATTTCTTTGTTGAAGACTCTGACGAGGATGTGAAAGAAGGAGAGGGAAAGGGAAAAAAGGTGGGCATAATGGTTTTTAATAAAAGGGTAAATTTGTATTTTACTATTGTTGTTGTTGGCGTTTTTTATATTTTTGCGGGCGTTATTTAGTTCTTCACTATAATTATGTACACAATATCTCAACAACTACTCCCTCCGTTCCCATTTGATGTTCTGATTTTTTTTTGAATGTTTCTAAAAGTTTTTTCGATTGTGAATCTACTCCATTTTAAGAACATTTATTTTTCCATTTTATCATTCAACAACCTAATATTTACAACATTTTTTACTTTTTGTCTTACACATGGGTCCACTTTAGAATAATTTGTTTCTCAATCACCCACTTTTATTCCCTCTCTTACTTTTTCAAAAGCAAAAAGTACCAAAGTACATTTTATACCATATAAAATTCAAAAGATTCTCATCCACATCAATTTGCATTGGTTTTCCCCCATATTTCAAATGGAACATCAAATGAGAAAGAAGGGAGTACAATTATAGTTTGTTATGCATAACTAATGTTATTTAGGTTAAAAATGTCATTGTAAAAGTCTTTTACAATATGGATTTAAAATTTACAACTTAACTCTTAAATTCTATTTATATATGACCATTAAATTTTGTAAAAGAAGCAATAATAGTATGGTGGAGGGATGTTTGGATGTCCTTATTTCATACTTGAGTTTGCGAGTTCAAATCTTGACATTGATAATTTTTTAAATATATGAGAATGACGTCAATAAAATAAAAAGTTATAGTTACACGCGGAGGATTGCAACTCTTACTTACTCCCTCTATTTCTTTTGTTTGTCTTACTTTTCGTTTTGTCCGTTTCTTTTTGTTTGTCCTGCTTTCTCATCTTTTCCAATATGAGAACATTATATTACTCATCTACCCATACTTTCTCAATTTTTTGGTCCCACATGTACCTTAAAATTTTCTCTCACCTACTTTAATTTTATTATAAAATAAATGGACTCTTTAATTATTGTACCCACCACATGCCTATTTGACATCATCTTCTTCATATTTGGAGGTACAGTAAATGAGACAACCAAATAGAAACAGGGGATCGTAGTAGATTTTTTAATATATATTTTTTTCGGTAAAGATAAATTTTATAACCAACAAAATTTTAAAAACATTCCAAATACAACCTTCTCAAGAAGGGGCTTACCGTCTAGGAAGGGTCTCCCAATGCCTAAGGATATGTGACATAACTAACCAAAACAAACCAAAAACAATATCGAAACCAAAAGAACATCAATACTAAGAAGCTACCTAGAGCTTATCTTTATCGTCACTCCTTATTTTTAGGTAAAATAGCCAAAAATCTACAAATTACATTTCTCTTGATCTGTTTGATAGTCAATTGCGGCCTGGGGATTTGGAGATTTCATATCAGATTATTTCGTTGTCTCTACATATTGTATATCAAAGTAACAATTGTACACTTTACAACCTTCTTCTTAAACCAACCCACTAGTTTAGAAAGAATTTTTCTACTACAACTCTCGATATCATTAATAAAATAAGGTATAAGTAACCAATGTTTGATCTCGTCACAAACAAACTTTACTATAATGACATTTGAAGAATAAATGTTGATCGTCTCACGTTCATTGCCACAAATAGGACACAAAACCTCATCATTTACTCATATTCCAGACAACCTTTCTTTAGTGTTCAATCTCCCTAACATAACTAACCAGCTCAAGAAACTATGCTTAGGGAGATTAAACTTATTCCAAACCCATCGGGACCAGGCTCATTAAATTTTTTATGAGGGGGCACTTAGCCATTTGTATCCTAAGCTCATGTTATAGCCTTGAACATGCCTCAAATTCCACGTACGTACTAGTATTAACCATATTTAAATTGATCTTTCACCTTACAAATAAGCTTCCAACCCCAGCTAGCATATTTAGGAAGTTGGCACGAAAAACCTGTCTCAAAATACTGATATCACGTATTTATATAGAGTTTTCTCCCTTATTTACAAGCTAATTTGTGCGTCATTGGAGCTCTTGGGAGCTATTTTGTGCTACCTATCGAATGTAGTTGTGGTTTCGTGTTTTAGTATTGAATTGCAGGTTTTATGGAGTTTTCTCCTTATTCCCGAGCCTTTTGGAAGCAACCACGGCTTTACGAGATGTTACGAGGCACGTAGGATGGCTCACGAGCTTTATGGATAGTTTAGGAGGTCCCAAGACCCCTAAACGTGAAGATTAGAGAGCCAAGGAGTCAAAGGAGGTTTCCGTGCACTGATCGGGCAGAAATGGCCCGATCGGGCGAAGTACTTATGATCGGGTATGAAAGTCACGGACCCGATCGGGCAAGTCTTGCCCGATCGCATCGGGCGAGCACACATGCACCAGGCCCGATCGGGTGTTCACCACCCGACCCGATCGGGTGGGCTGCTCATAGCTCTCGTTGTGAAGCTGCGGATGAGGCGAGCTTGTTGGGCTCGTTTGTCGCCTGGCCCGATCGGGTGGGCCGTATAATTTGGTTAATGCTGCGCTGCTGCTATACGAAGGCTCAGAAGACAAATTGCTGAGATGTTGTTTGACCCGATCGGGTACTGTGCTCGGGCCCGATCGGGTCTGGTGCCTAAATCGCACTTTTTCGCTTTCTTATTTCTGTTTTTAGTGAACTTGAGGGGTATTATAAATACCGTTTTCCTCATTATTTAGGGACATCTTTTGATACATCTATTATTCATCTTTCATTAGCTTTAGACTAGTTTTATTCTTCATTGTTCTTAGTTCAATTCAAACACTTTAGATTAATTTAGAGGTGATCAAACCTATTTCGATTTCAATAAAAGTTCCTGCTTTCCGTCAATTGGTACTCTTCCATACCCTAATCTCTTTTGTTATTCTTTATTGCTTAGTTTATTTATTTAATCGTTCATGATGCAATTGTTAGGGTTTCATATTAGTTTTGTCGTTGTTAATTCGATCATGTCTGAGTAGTCTCTTTCTAGGGTGTTAGATAGGAAAGCCATGTTTATACCATGATTGTGATTTAGACTCTTATTGATTTCTAGGGCTTGATTAGGGTGATTGTGATGTGGTTTGTTCTTTATTGAGTAATTAACGTTATTGCGCAGTTTCATTGGTTGCTTGTGGTTAATAGTTGTTTGCACAGATCCGTCTTACGACTAGAGGCCTAGGACACGTCAGTAGTTCTGATTACGTTAGTGAACATGCGGCGTATGTTAAACTATGAGCGTTGAGTCTTAACCATAGCTCAACATATATAGGCTCTAATCCCCGACTCTTGACCTAGGTTTTGATAGTAGTTGACCCTATTTGATTGGTATAAGCATGGTGGACCGACCTAATACCCTAGACTTATTCCATAGTTTAATCCTCGATTTATTCCGTCTTCTGTAGTCTATTCTTTAGTTTAATTAATTCCTTCCTGATTTCATCTGGAGTAGCTGAATTGGTTGAATATTGATATAGAAAATCTGTCTCCCTGTGGATTCGACCCTGCTTCCACTGATTACCTTAGTTAGAGGACCGTAGGTTTATTTTTGATTAGGTGATACGACTAAAAACTATCAAATTTTGGCGCCGTTGCCGGGGACACGGCTAGTTTTCTAAGTTTTTATTTGATTATTTGGTCTACTCCTCTGTACCTCATTGGAACTTCATTATTTCAATCGAGGTACGTTTTACTGCTGCTTTTTGTTTCTTTTGTATGCCCAGGTCCCAAAGAAACGATTCCCCAATTCCAGCGGACCCCGATCTTACTAGGACAATCAGGCGGATCCGAAAGATAAAGCAGAAAGAAAAGCAGTTTGTTCAGCTGAACACCTCTGGAACAGACAACTTGAGTTCAGTCATGTCAAAGTCACTGAAGTCATATGGGGTGCCCAACCCAGATGGTCTCTCCACTGGACCTACTATGCCCACCATTGCCGCAGCAAATTTTGAGATTAAGCCTGGACTCATCAGCATGGTCCAGCAAAATCAGTTTGGTGGGCATCCTACTGAAGATCCGGCAAATCATCTGCAACGGTTTCAACAACTTTGTCGAACCGTTAAACATGCCGGCGTCACTCCAGATCAACTCAAAGTCATGTTGTTCGAGTTTTCACTGAGAGATAGAGCCCAAAAATGGTTGGACGATGTGAAAGAAACCGAGTGGAGTGAGATTTCTGCTGCATTTCTGAGAGAGTATTACCCACCCACTAAAACAGCAGAAATCAGAAATAAACTGGCCACGTTTTCCCAAGAGCCTGATGAAACATTAAGGGAAGCGTGGGCCAGGTTTAGAGATCTACAGAGAGAGTATCCACACCATAATACTGACAAATGGTTCTTGACGCAGACATTCTACAATGGTCTGCAGCCTCAGACGAAGTGTATTGTTGATTCGTCTGCAGGAGGAGTGTTTTTAGACAAGGCAGTTGATGAGGGTTATGAATTCATATCAAATCTTACAGCCAATGACCATTCATCATCTAGGAGTTTGACTAAGAAGGTACTTGAAGTTGACGCTATTTCATTGCTTACATCTCAGATGGCTCAACTAACTCAGCAGCTAATGAAGTCTTCTAGTCCGACACCTCCACCCATGAGTATCAATGCTATGTCTGCAGTAGCACCCATTACCTCATCTTACTGCAAGGTATGTGGTGTTCAGGGTCACTTTGGGCATGACTGTCAGTTCAGTCAATTTCAGATGGAGCAGGCAAACGCCTTTCAACAAAGGCCACAAACCTTCCCCCCTCCACATAACTACCAAAATCCACAAAACTATCAACCTCCACCTCCACAAAACTATCCTAAACCCTCATACCATCAAACCCCACAACATTTCCAAAGACCACCACCACAAAACTTCCATCACCACAATAATTTCCAAACTCCACAAAATTTTTCCACGCCACCTCCACAAAACCATAACCCACAAGAGCCTAGCAATTCTGAACTGATGAAACTGATATTGTCTATGCAAAAGGCAAATGAGGAAACACGGAGGCCCCAAGAGGAAGCACAGAGGGCCCAAGAGAAGCACATCAAACTTCTCGAGGCTCAAGTTGCTCAATTGGCAGAAACTAATGCACAAAGGCAGTAAGGACAATTGCCAGGGCAACCCGTTCAGAGGGAACATGTGAATGCCATCACTCTTCGTAGTGGCATAGCTTATGATGCTCCTCCAGTTCCCATTGATGAGGTTACCCCGACTGCAGGGAAGAAGAGGGTGGTAGAGGAAGGAAAAAGGAAAAATTCGACGTCTGAAGTCGATTTGTCTGCAGAAGCTGAACAGACAGGGAAGAAAAAGGAGAAGGTTTCTGAAACGCCTTTTACACCAAGGCTACCTTTTCCTCACAGGATGCAACAGTCCAAGGTCGATCAGCAGTTTGGTAAGTTCTTGGCTATGGTCAAGAACCTTGAGGTAACGATTCCATTCACAGCCTTAATTACCCAAGTGCCTGTTTATGCCAAATTTGTGAAAGACATGATTACTAAGAAAAGAGACTTTGGTGGGGTAGAACGTGTCGCTCTTACTAAAGAGTGTAGTGCTTTTATTCAAAATAAAACCCCACCAAAGTTAAAAGATCCTGGTAGTTTCTCTATACCCTGCCATCTTGGACCTATTTTTATTGACAAGGCTTTATGTGATTTAGGTGCTTCTGTTTCTGTTATGCCATTATCTGTTTTTGAGAAACTGAATATGGGAGCACTTAAATGCACACAAATCACTTTGCAGATGGCGGATAGTTCTATAAAATACCCTCTAGGTGTTTTAGAGGACGTTCCAGTTAGGGTCGGGAAATTCTATATCCCTGTTGATTTTGTGGTGTTAGATATGGATGAGGATGCCCAGATTCCTATTATCTTGGGTAGGCCGTTTTTGTGTATTGCTGGTGATGTTATTGATGTCAAGTCTGGGTCTTTAACTCTGAGTGTTGGTGATGATAAAGTGATTTTTAAACTAACCAATGCTGTTAAGGCACCTATTCTTGAACAATCTTTTTGCAGGGATAAGGTTTTAGATGAAGTAGGGGTGGAGAAGGCTCCAATTCCACCTAAGGTTGCCTCACCGTCTGGAGGCATAGTCAAGAACATTTGGAGGAGAAAGATGTTTGATGAGGGTGGCACTCATTGCCAAGCCCCTCCTATTTGAGAGAGGGAGGATTACGGTCGTGCGGGACCTTTATAAACCAGCGCTGTGCGAGAGGCAACTCGTATTTTTTCTTTCCCTTTTCCTTTTTTTTTTTGATAGGTTTTAGTCGTATCACCTAATCAAAAATAAACCTACGGTCCTCTAACTAAGGTAGTCAGTGGAAGCAGGGTCGAATCCACAGGGAGACAGAGTTTCTAAATCAATATTCAACCAATTCACCTACTCCAGATGAAATCAGGGAGGAATTAATTAAAGTAAAGAATAGACTACAGAAGACGGAATAAATCGAGGATTAAACTATGGAATAAAAGTCTAGGGTTTTAGGTCGGTCCACAATGCTTATACCAATCAAATAGGGTCAACTACTATCAAAACCTAGGTCAAGCGTCGGGGATTAGAGCCTATATATGTTGAGCTATGGTTAAGACTCAACGCTCATAGTTCAACATACGCCGCATGTTCACTAACGTAATCAGAACTACTGACGTATCCTAGGCCTCTAGTCGTAAGACGGATCTGTGCAAACAACTATTAACCACAAGCAACCAATGAAACTGCGCAATAACGTTAATTACTCAATAAAGAACAAACCACATCACAATCACCCTAATCAAGCCCTAGAAATCAATAAGAGTCTAAATCACAATCATGGTATAAACATGGCTTTCCTATCTAACACCCTAGAAAGAGACTACTCAGACATGATCGAATTAACAACGACAAAACTAATATGAAACCCTAACAATTGCATCATGAACGATTAAATAAATAAACTAAGCAATAAAGAATAACAAAAGAGATTAGGGTAAGGAAGAGTACCAATTGACGGAAAGCAGGAACTTTTATTGAAATCGAAATAGGTTTGATCACCTCTAAATTAATCTAAAGTGTTTGAATTGAACTAAGAACAATGAAGAATAAAACTAGTCTAAAGCTAATGAAAGATGAATAATCGATGTATCCAAAGATGTCCCTAAATAATGAGGAAAACGGTATTTATAATACCCCTCAAGTTCACTAAAAACAGAAATAAGAAAGCGAAAAAGTGCGATTTAGGCACCAGACCCGATCGGGCCCAAGCACAGTACCCGATCGGGTCAAACAACATCTCAGCAATTTGTCTTCTGAGCCTTCGTATAGCAGCAGCGCAGCATTAACCAAATTATACGGCCCACCCGATCGGACCGTGGGCATCCACCCGATCGGGCCAGGCGACAAACGAGCCCAACAAGCTCGCCTCATCCGCAGCTTCACAACGAGAGCTATGAGCAGCCCACCCGATCGGGTCGGGTGGTGAACACCCGATCGGGCCTGGTGCATGTGTGCTCGCCCGATGCGATCGGGCAAGACTTGCCCGATCGGGTCCGTGACTTTCATACCCGATCATAAATACTTCGCCCGATCGGGCCATTTCTGCCCGATCAGTGCACGGAAACCTCCTTTGACTCCCTTGGCTCTCTAATCTTCACGTTTAGGGGTCTTGGGACCTCCTAAACTATCCATAAAGCTCGTGAGCCATCCTACGTGCCTCGTAACATCTCGTAAAGCCGTGGTTGCTTCCAAAAGGCTCGGGAATAAGGAGAAAACTCCATAAAACCTGCAATTCAATACTAAAACACGAAACCACAACTACATACGATAGCTAGCACAAAATAGCTCCCAAGAGCTCCAATGACGCACAAATTAGCTTGTAAATAAGGGAGAAAACTCTATATAAATACGTGATATCAAACTCCCCCAAGCTAAACCTTTGCTTGTCCTCAAGCAAACAGCACATGAACATGGAATAGATTACCTCACCCCAAAGATAAAAACAAATCAAAGCTCAAAACATTATCAAGACTAAGAATCGTTCAAGCAGGCATAATTCAAGTTTGGCTCATCAAATCCATCCAACCACCAATCATTCAAGCAATTTATCAAACTCAAGCATCCACAAAGCATACAAGTCCTGAAAAGGCACTCACAAGGGTGTCACTCCTCTCAATTTTGTGGCAGGCAAAGAATGTGCCCGAACACTCGCCAACCCGACCATAAGTACCATTCCCACTCACACTCTCATGTGTTTAAGAAGGTTCAATGACGCTCATCCTAGTCAAGTCGACTCAATTAGCAGAAATACTCTTTAACTTTGACAAACTAACTCGAAATCAATCAAATGAACATTGCAGACAAGAGCTTAAGAGGACTTTATAGGGTTGTAATGGGGCTTAGGTGAGAGGTAGGGGATACTTTTGGGTAATGTGGTGGAAAAACCAAGAAAGGGGGAGCATAAACCATTCAAACAAGGCCTAAGATGACCTACACAACTCCCAACAATCACCATAAAACCATGTAAAGTAGCCCAACTCTCATAAATCAATGAAAAGCTCATAACAAACCCAATTTTCTAGCAATGGAGCGAATATTCCTTATGAACGTACGTGAATGAAAGAACTAGAATTCTTTTGAATTTTCATTTCATTTTTCCTTCATTTTTCTGAACTTCATTCACACAACTCTAAACTTGCTTTCTCTTTTCTCTTTCTCACTCTCAAACCACAGCAAATACACTTTCAAATTCCTCAAAAACCAAACTAAACCAACAAACCAATCTCAAACTCAACCCATACAAAAGCTCCCCCAAGCTAGGCTTGGAATAATATCAAGTGAGCGAGAGTGAGGGCACTAACATTATATTTCCTCTTAGCATAGTCCTTATCACCTTTTGGCATTGAGGACACTGCCAAGTTCAGCTTGGGGGAGGAGTTCTGTTTGTTTTCCCTATCTCTTTTACTGCTTTCTAGGATAGATTTACTACTTTCAAAAATACTGAAAAAATCAAAAAAAAAAAAATGGTTCCCATGAATGGTTTAGTTGCCTCCCTGTGCCCCTTGCTGTGCTCTATTTGAAAATGATTTGACTTTGTTTTCTGGATAGCTGGGCATTTGTGATCTTGAGGCTATGATTTGATGTTTGATTGCTATTATTTCAAGCATTTCTGGATTATATTAGACCACTTTGTGCTGCATACCTGAATTGGTTAGACTGTGAGGCCTCTTTGTAGCCTATTGGATTCATATTATTATCCAGTCTATTCTTGTGTGTTAGTTCCTCTTTAGTGGATTGATCTTGACTTTGACTTCGTACTTGTCTGATTTTAGATGACTTGTAGCATGTGCTGTGATAGAGGCGTTCTTTTGTCTTATTCTTGAGCTTCAAAGTGAATTTTTGATATACTTTTATCCTCCTTAGCCCCGCTGAGCCTAATGACTTGTTTCGTGTTACTTAAACCCCTATTATGAGCCAAAAGCCTTCACTTGATATTATTCCAAGCCTAGCTTGGGGGAGCTTTTGTATGGGTTGAGTTTGAGATTGGTTTGTTGGTTTAGTTTGGTTTTTGAGGAATTTGAAAGTGTATTTGCTGTGGTTTGAGAGTGAGAAAGAGAAAAGAAAAAGCAAGTTTAGAGTTGCGTGAATGAAGTTCAGAAAAATGAAAGAAAAATAAAATGAAAATTCAAAAGAATTCTAGTTCTTTCATTCACGTACGTTCATAAGGATTATTCGCTCCATTGCTAGAAAATTGGGTTTTGTTATGAGCTTTTCATTGATTTATGAGAGTTGGGCTACTTTACATGGTTTTATGGTGATTGTTGGGAGTTGTGTAGGTCATCTTAGGCCTTGTTTGAATGGTTTATGCTCCCCCTTTCTTGGTTTTTCCACCACATTACCCAAAAGTATCCCCTACCTCTCACCTAAGCCCCATTACAACCCTATAAGGTCCTCTTGAGCTCGTGTCTGCAATGTTCATTTGATTGATTTCGAGTTAGTTTGTCAAAGTTAAAGAGTATTTCTGCTAATTGAGTCGACTTGACTAGGATGAGCGTCATTGAACCTTCTTAAACACATGAGAGTGTGAGTGGGAAGGGTACTTATGATCGGGTTGGTGAGTGTTCGGGCACATTCTTTGCCTGCCACAAAATTGAGAGGAGTGACACCCTTGTGAGTGCCTTTTCAGGACTTGTATGCTTTGTGGATGCTTGAGTTTGATAAATTGCTTGAATGATTGGTGGTTGGATGGATTTGATGAGCCAAACTTGAATTATGCCTGCTTGAACGATTCTTAGTCTTGAAAATGTTTTGAGCTTTGATTTGTTTTTATCTTTGGGGTGAAGTAATCTATTCCATGTTCATGTGCTGTTTGCTTGAGGACAAGCAAAGGTTTAGCTTGGGGGAGTTTGATATCACGTATTTATATAGAGTTTTCTCCCTTATTTACAAGCTAATTTGTGCGTCATTGGAGCTCTTGGGAGCTATTTTGTGCTAGCTATCGTATATAGTTGTGGTTTCGTGTTTTAGTATTGAATTGCAGGTTTTATGGAGTTTTCTCCTTATTCCCGAGCCTTTTGGAAGCAACCACGGCTTTACGAGATGTTACGAGGCACGTAGGATGGCTCACGAGCTTTATGGATAGTTTAGGAGGTCCCAAGACCCCTAAACGTGAAGATTAGAGAGCCAAGGAGTCAAAGGAGATTTCCGTGCACTGATCGGGTAGAAATGGCCCGATCGGGCGAAGTATTTATGATCGGGTATGAAAGTCACGGACCCGATCGGGCAAGTCTTGCCCGATCGCATCGGGCGAGCACACATGCACCAGGCCCGATCAGGTGTTCACCACCCGACCCGATCGGGTGGGCTGCTCATAGCTCTCGTTGTGAAGCTGCGGATTAGGCGAGCTTGTTGGGCTCGTTTGTCGCCTGGCCCGATCGGGTGGATGCCCACGGCCCGATCGGGTGGGCCGTATAATTTGGTTAATGCTGCGCTGCTGCTATACGAAGGCTCAGAAGACAAATTGCTGAGATGTTGTTTGACCCGATCGGGTACTGTGCTCGGGCCCGATCGGGTCTGGTGCCTAAATCGCACTTTTTCGCTTTCTTATTTCCGTTTTTAGTGAACTTGAGGGGTATTATAAATACCGTTTTCCTCATTATTTAGGGACATCTTTTGATACATCTATTATTCATCTTTCATTAGCTTTAGACTAGTTTTATTCTTCATTGTTCTTAGTTCAATTCAAACACTTTAGATTAATTTAGAGGTGATCAAACCTATTTCGATTTCAATAAAAGTTCCTGCTTTCCGTCAATTGGTACTCTTCCTTACCCTAATCTCTTTTGTTATTCTTTATTGCTTAGTTTATTTATTTAATCGTTCATGATGCAATTGTTAGAGTTTCATATTAGTTTTGTCGTTGTTAATTCGATCATGTCTGAGTAGTCTCTTTCTAGGGTGTTAGATAGGAAAGCCATGTTTATACCATGATTGTGATTTAGACTCTTATTGATTTCTAGGGCTTGATTAGGGTGATTGTGATGTGGTTTGTTCTTTATTGAGTAATTAACGTTATTGCGCAGTTTCATTGGTTGCTTGTGGTTAATAGTTGTTTGCACAGATCCGTCTTACGACTAGAGGCCTAGGACACGTCAGTAGTTCTGATTACGTTAGTGAACATGCGGCGTATGTTGAACTATGAGCGTTGAGTCTTAACCATAGCTCAACATATATAGGCTCTAATCCCCGACTCTTGACCTAGGTTTTGATAGTAGTTGACCCTATTTGATTGGTATAAGCATGGTGGACCGACCTAATACCCTAGACTTTTATTCCATAGTTTAATCGTCGATTTATTTCGTCTTCTGTAGTCTATTCTTTAGTTTAATTAATTCCTTCCTGATTTCATCTGGAGTAGTTTAATTGGTTGAATATTGATTTAGAAACTCTGTCTCCCTGTGGATTCGACCCTGCTTCCACTGACTACCTTAGTTAGAGGACCGTAGGTTTATTTTTGATTAGGTGATACGACTAAAACCTATCAAATACGTGCCGAAAATCCGGCTTGTTGGTAGTCGTTTCATAGGGATTCTCGAAATGCGTGCCCAGAGAGGGTGTACAGCGGTGTCCATTTTTCAAAAAAACGTTGTCTACAGTCTGAAAATTCATGTCGAAATAAGTGCCCAAAAACCCGGCTTGTTGGTACTCGTTTCGTATGAATTCTCAAAATTTGTGCCCATAAAGGACCTACGACGGTATCTTTTTTCGGAAAAAAACGTCGTCTACAATCTGAGAAACTCATCTCGAAGTTCGTACCCGAAAATCCGACTTGCTGGTATTTGTTTCGTGGGGATTCTCCAAATTCGTGCCTATAAAGGATGCACGGTGGTGTTCGTTTTTTTAAAAAACGTCGTCTTCTTCCGAAAAACTTGTCTCAAAGTACGTGCTCGAAAACCCGGCTTGTTGGTACTCGTTTCGTAGAGATTTCCAAAATTCGTGTCCATAAAGGGGGCACGGAAGTATCCTTTTTCGAAAAAACGTCGTCTTCAGTCCGAAAAACGCGATTAAATGTCATCTCGAAATACATGCCCATTACCATGTCATATACCAAAAATATATAGTTTTAAGATATTGTAAAATTGAATAAAAAAATTTATAAAATGTTAAATATAATTTGAGCGGTCAAACTATGCATTAGTAGTCTAATTAGTAAAAATGGCAACAAGTTACGTAGAGATTAGTCTTTCATGACAGTAATTCACAAGAAAAAAAGATGATGACTATAATTAACAAAAGGGGTATTTTACATGCCAATTTTTGGCAAAAAAATTCTTGATTTTACTTTCCAATAACAAAGAGTTTGGTCAGCCACAATTTATTACTACTTCACTGAGCTAACTTAAACAACTCATGGAGTTTCAATAACAAGTTCTTATTAGTCTACCAACTATGCTCAAATTCTTACACTTAATTCCCAAACTTCAACCTTAATTGCCAACTTAACTTTTAATTTAGCTAATAGCTATATAATAAAACTCCTCAAAAACTCATTTATTCGATCTACAACCATTCAAACATAGATTTTCAATTTTTTAAACTCATTTCCCCTAAAGATTTTGTAAAGATATCTGAAAATGGTACAACTCAGACTTCACCTTTCTTTTTGAAAGAATGGCCTTTACAGCGCCATATGCCGATTCCCACTTTCACTCATTACACTTTAAAAAGTACCCCATTAAGACACGACCCAATGTACCATACTACTTCTAATAATCCTCCTCCCTATTGCTGGTAATTGTATTTCGATTTTCACTGTTAGATCTTTACTTTTGAGGTTCTTTAACAATATACTCACTCCGTCCTATAGATGATATAATTTGACTGAACAAAAAGTTTTAATAGTGTTATTTGACTAACTTATTTTATTGAGGGTAGTTTATTATTGGTATTTATTTTAGTATATAAAGTACATTTTGGTAGGGTTGGGAGTTGGTGAGGTTATTAAATTAATTATATGTGGGACCCATTAATTTAAAAAAATAAGATTTTTATTGTACACACATGCCATATGTAGAAGTGTATTAACTAATGTGGGACATACGAATAAAGAAAATATATCGATTAATATGGAACGGAGGAAGTAGTATTCTTGAAATCTCAATAAGTGAAGGTAACCAAAAGTAGTACTTGGTCCAGTGGAAATGATTGTACCCTTCCAACCTCAAGGTTGGGGTTCGATCCCCACTAGTGGCACTTTGAGGGTAGGGATTTCCTTTACCCTTCCCCCTACTCTCAAGTGCCTGACCCAATAGGACCCGAGCGGGGTCCGGGCCACTTCTCCTTACAAAAAATAAAAAAAGGGATGGAGGAAGTAGTATTCTTGAAATCTCAATAACTGAAGGTAACCAAAAATGTATAATATTATAATACTTTTCCAATAATATCTAATTTGTTACCGAATTGTACTACTTTGATATCCAGTTGATCAATTATTGCAGATTATTCGAAGTTACCAAATTTAAATTCCTGCAATTATAGGTTCCATTTAAATGTCCATAGTCAAATATGTAAAAAGTCCGCATAATATCTTAGAGCATATGTAGTCGAGTACGTAGCTTACAACATTGGGTCTTAGGAACCAAAATACTACCTCCGTTTTTTTAGTTGCAATGGTTTCATAAATCGGAATTTTCCCAAAGGTTGCAATGTTTCTATATTTTTCCATTTTTAGTAAAAAAAATACCCTATGAAATTACTATTTTACCCTTACTAACTACAATTAACAAAAACTAACATCCTCATTACAATCTAATTAACAACTACACTTTATATAATTACTCCCACCAAAAATCATTCAATTTCCCACCCAACCCCATTTAATGTATCTCAACCAACCCCAATTAAACCCGCCACCCCTTCATTTCTCGTCAGTTTCCCAGAATCCTTTACCTGTTCTTCATTGTTCTTCTCTCTTCCACCAAACCCTAGATCTGATTCTCCCTCATTCTTCACTTTCCTCTCAATTCTCTTCACATCCCTCTCCTTCTTTCTTCCCAGATCTGCTAATCCTCCACTCCTCTTCCTTCTGTTCCTGTTCTTCCATCTGTTCCTCTTCTTCCTTTCTCGTTCTGGAACAAAAAATTCGACATGAGTCCCAAAAAAATGTATTGCCCAGATTTGAGTCCTTTGAAAGACGCGTTTTTTGAAACCGAAGATGATTTCGAATCTGAAACCATCTTTGAAATTATGGAAAGCTTTAAGAATGATTCTCCCTGGCCAAAAAGGATTTACAAAAATGGAGTTGCAAAACAAATACTGAAACCCTACGCCCTAAACGCTTTGGGAAGGGTAGTTCAAGATTGTGATGATTTTGATGATATGCAGAAGATGAGGGTTGCTAGGGCTTTGGCTTTTCCTGTTCCGCGAAATCCAAAATCGAAGGGGAAGGAGAAGGTCCAGTTTTTTGTGAAGGAAGAGAAAGTTGAAGAGGAACCAGTTTGCCCTAGATCTGGGAAAGAGAAGGTTGTTCAAAAGGAGGTTGTTCTCTCTGAGCCCAAGAGTAATAGATCTGGGAAGAAAAGGGTTAGTTTTGCTCCTCCCCTTCCTCCTACTACCCTGAGCGCATAATTGTATGTGCACTTGCAGCACAAGAACCACCTTCTGGTTCGAAGAACAAAGGGAAGGGGAAATTAAAGGACCTTTGCATTTCTAGGGTGAAGGACAGGGGAAAAAAGGGGAAAGAAAAAGAGAAGGAGGAAGAAAAAAAGGGGAAAGAAAAGGTGAAGGTGGAGAAGGAAGTGCATGTTGATGGTTACTTCATGGTTGACGGTCCTGTTCCTGGTAGGGAGCATGATATGTTTGTTGAGGATGATGAGTACGACAATCTGAGACTGTTTAAACTTGTGGAGGATTATGATGATGGGATGATGTCTGGACCAGACATCCCAATGAGTCCATGCACTAGTTCAGAGCTTGATCCTGATACTCATTGCTTCCTTTTACTGAGAGGAAATCCCTCTCTTTGAGGTTTTGTTTTCTATGAACTCCCCTGTTTATTTGGTTATGTGTGTTGTTCTTCCTGCTTCTTGTTTACATTGCCACCATATTGAAAATGAGTCTCCTATGATACTGTTGTTGTTGGTTGCCTTACATCATGTTATTGCTGGTGCTGCTGCCTCAAACGCTTATACTGTTCATTAATGTGATTATGTTGCTTGACTTATATCATGTAACTGCTGGTGCTGCTGCCTCAAAGTCATTTATCCATGTTTCTGTGATTATAGTGGTTGTTTGATTATGTTGTTATGCATTGAGTCCCTATTTTTAAGAGGATATTGCTAATGATGTTAAGCATGCTATTGAACACCTAGTATGAATGATAGGCAGCACCACTCTTATTGTGTCCCCCCTTTTATTGTCACCAAACCATCCATATGATGAAGGGACTCAATTTAGTAACTCTAAGAAGTAGGAGGTGAGATAGCTCCATACTTGGTTAAATAACCAGTATGTTGAGGAAACTAACCCTACTTCTAATTTGAGTTAAAAAGAAACCCCTGATGGATTCAAAGAAGTCAAATGATGTTTTTGATAGCTTAGCACTGCCACTATAAACTTATATGCCACAAAGCTCAACTAACAATTAAAAGCAATTAAACTTACACCAAAAAGTTTCTTCCATTTCATATTGAGTCTTTCTAAACATGACTGCATACAAACCTTGGTCTTTCCCCAACTACTACAGATTTTTACTTCATACATTTTCAAAAAAAGGATTAAGATAATAATGTGTCTAACCTAGGTTTGTTTAACAGTCTTGCCATTCACTGTGTATATACCAAAAAGTAGCTCCTAACTATGATTCACAAAATGTTAATAAACCCAAAAAACAGCATCCATCCATATGCTCTTCACTGTTGTTCTCCATCTATGAATTCAATATCTTCACCCACACTAACAAACCTTTCATTCAAATATTTGACTGCCTCATCCATTAAGACTTGATCAACATGGCCACTTTCTGGTAATAAATCAAGCCTCTCTAACCTCCTTTTACCATGGTGAGGGAGCTTGTAGTTGTTCCCTCCCTTCACTTTTAGGATCTCTAACATCACATATTGTAGTTGTAACCATGTATACTTTAACACTTCTGGATCAAAAAAATCATAAGCATCTTGAACTTTAGTGACCAAGTCCTCTAGGTTCTCAGGGAATGACTTATACTGTAATGCTTGTACAGCTAAAAAAAACCTAAATCTAAAACATTAAGATCTGGACTTTGAGCTGGTTAGCATATTAGTTAAATATTGAACCATTTGCAATGACAGCAGCTATGAAAGCTGGATCATTAGGCTGTATATGGGGTCTTGCATTATCTTGTTGAATGAATATATCCTTAGATACCCCTGTTGGCCAACATCTCATGATAGATGGTATGATTTGATTGATAATCATGTCCCTGATGACTTCTTTGGTGACACTTTCAATTGCTTTAGTTTCAAGAGTGCCTGCCCCTCTGTTTTTACTTCTGTTCTTAGTTGCAACCCTCTTCACAAAATGAAAAATCCCAAACTTCCCATCATGTAGCATGCCCCCATTTTCATCTTTCATAGGCCATGATGTGGCTGCCAAGAACATTGCTTTCACTTTGAACCTCCTGGACTGTTGACACCTATATGGATCTTCCTCATGTGGGAGTAAATAGAACTTCCTCATGTCTAGATTTAGATAAAACCATTTTTCATCAATGTGTATAATGTTATGCATGTTCACAAATCTAGCAGGCTCATCTCTGTTTTGTGGTTCAATGTGTTTCAATACCCATAGCATCCTGTCTATCTTATGTTTGTCTGTTAGTAGTGGGTGGTTTGTACTTGTATGAGTCCTCAATCTGCCTTTCTTCACCATTTTCCAAACTGTGGACTGGGAACACTTCAGTGCTCCTGCAACTGATCTAAGTGTTGTCCTCTTATGTAAAGGCACTGACTGAAGCCATTCCTCTTGAAATATTCAAGTTGTTTTCTACCAACTCTTCCTTGTTTTTTTGCCCTAACATCTATAACATTCCCTAATCTTCTTTGGTTTTGTGAATCTTTCCATATTCTGTACAAAGTAGTAAAATGAATTACAAATTTAGTTGCAATTTCTATTTTTTTTTTCCCTTGGTATTTTCCCATTTGCCTCACTAAATAACAACTCATCAACAATCTTTCTTCTTGTTTCCAAACTAAGTTCTTGTTTTTTGCTTACCTGATTTTGTTGCTGCTATTGTACTTCTTCATGTTGTTCTTGCTGTTGGCTTTCATGATGTTCATGCACCATATTGATGTGGTTGCTACATTCCTCGTAGCCATCCATCCACCATTGAAGACTAAGCTCATCATCATCTTCCATGGAGTGTCTACTATTGAAGCAGTTTTTGGGATCAAGAATAGTGGCAGCCCTCCTTTTTTTTTGGGTTTATTTTATGGAAGTGTAATTAATTAGTGAACATTTAAGTTTATGTGCTTGTGTGTGTAGTGAATTAGTTAACTAGTGAACAATGTCTGTTTTTTGTTTTGGATGACTCTCTCTTCAATTTCTCTATTTATAGAAGAGAGAGTTTGTAAATGATGTTGGATGTTGAATCAGGTAAAGGAAATGGGAGACTTTTGGAGGGAAATTTTGGCTCCACTTTTTTGGGTGGAAAAAATCCACCAAAAAAATTGCCACCTATGGGGGCAACTGATTTGTAACAGCAACTCAACCCTCCCTAAAACTGCCGCCAGTTTTGCATGGTCCCCACATTTCTCTCTTTTTCTTTTTTACTCAATTAATATACCCAATAGTCCCCACTCCCATTAATTATATACCTAAACATTCACCTAATACCCACTTAAAAATTTTGCATTGGTTTCCGTTTCTTTGAGAAACATTGCAACTAAATAAAAACGGAGGTAGTATATACTTCCTCCGTTTTTTTTAGCTGCAACAATTGGGGATTTTTGTGAAAGGTAAAAAATTCAATTGTTGCAGCTAAAAAAAATAGAGCAAGTATTTATATACGACAAATCATAATTAAATTCTCTGAAGTTTCAACTAAGTTCAATACATACTTTTATTAAACAAGTCGAGTTAACTTAACAAATAAATTTGTCTCAAACACAGATTCCTATATAGAATCTTTGAAGTGGACAACTTTATATATATGGTATGTTCTCGCCATCTTATTTTCAGGTAAGTTCAGTTCAATTCAGTTCAGTTCAGGTCAGTTCAGCTCTGGACAATACTTTTACTCTCACATATCACTATTCATTTCCGTTCGATTCATTTCAATTCAGTTCAGTTCAGTTCGGTTTAGTTCAGTTCACTTCAGTTCACTTCAATTCAGTTAAGTTATTTTATGACAAAGAGAACATGCCCATAGTCCATTGAGATAAAAATATCTTGTAAAGTAGCTCGATGAACAAAACCCTTATACCTGAAATCCAAAGAAGCCCGAAGAACATGATAGAGTATTAAGCTATTCTTGGGCATTCAACCATTAGATTAAACTTTTGGTTGAAATGGTTCCTTAATTAACATGGTATCAAAGCTGGAATGAATCCTAGCTTGTAAATTTCGCAAAACTATTCCAATTTCTTGATCAGAAAATAAGTTCATCAATCTCTTTGTTCAAATATTCCTCGAATTAGGCTCGAATCCGAGCATTTTGGCTTCAATAATATTACCCAAATGTCTTCTGATATTTTTCATCAAGTGAATTCAACCTGGAACTGAACAATTTCTCGATTCTTTGAGTTTTCCCCAATTTCTCAGGTTCATCGATTTCTCTTTGATAATTAGTATGATATCTTTTTTTCGACATTTGGACTTACAGTAAATGTGTAAAAGAAACGGAGGAGTAGTCACATGGATAAATCGAATGGAATCAACAGTAACTTAAGAATTCAAGTAGCTGAACACAGGTGAACTTTGGAAACTTCCTAATAATTTTCATAGAGATAAAAATTTAGCTTTAAGATTCTAATTGTAGGTTACATTGGGAAATCAAATATACTCATACCCATACGACCCAAGACTTGTTTCAAGGGAGAACTTGAGGAAAAAAAAAACATTAAGGCTCCGTTTGTTTTGGTGGAAAACCATTTTCTTGGAAAATGGATTTCCTCCTCCTTCCATTTTCCGTTGTTTGTTTTGGTAAGGAGGGGAAAATAATTTTCTTAAAGGTGGGAAAATGCTCTTAGAGGAGGAAAACCAATTTACTTTTATAAAGAAGGTATGCCACATTTTCCTCTTTCACTCCTTACTTCTCTATATTCTCTCCTCCCATCTTTCCTTCTCTTTGACTCCATTTACCTTTTCTCCCTAAGTTTTCCTCTAACCAAACAAACAAAGGAAAACTTTCTCCAAAATCATATTTTCCATTGAATATTGTTTTCCTTGAAAAGTGATTTTCCATGAAAATTGTTTTCCGTTAAAACAAACGGAGCCTAATAGAGCTGAGCAACAAGATGTAGCTACGGAACAACAACAACCACCAATCTGAAAGGCTATAAAACGATGCAGTCGTGGTGGCAGTAACACGCTCAAGTGTAGGGATGGTAATGGGTTTCGGACCCGACTCAGACCCAGACCCACAGACCCATATATAAGGATTTGGGTCCAACTTTTTTACACCCAATGGGTCTGGGTCGGTGTCTGGGTCTAGAGGTATCAGGCGGGTCTGGGTCTGGGTCCAAATATATTAGACCTAGACCCGGTCCAAACCAAACCCATTTACATAAAAATTCAAAAAAAAATTTAAGTTGTAAATTACAACTTTATGAGTAGTTGTGAGTTTTGAGACTACATTTTAAGACATGTAATGATGTAAGTTGAAACATTTTTAAGATTTTATGAGCTATATTTTGTTAATTGTTTCGAAACAAACCTTAACTATGGTCCCACAAACCTATAAAATAGGCAAAATAAATTTATTAGATTAAAAAATGCTATTAAACTTGAAATTCAAAAAGATCGACTAACCCATCTGACCCAAAGGATCTGAGTCTGGTTCTGAAAGTTCCAGACCCAATGGATCTGGGTCGGGTCTGTATCTAGAAGAAATTAATGGGTCTGGGTATAGTCATACGGTCAGACCCGACCCATACCCTATCCATTGCCATTGTCATTCCTACTCAAGTGGCTATGAAGGCTGTAGCTAGGGGTGTTCAAGAAAATCCGACCCGTTGACCCGGATTATATTAACCGGGTAGTTTCCCCAATTTTCCATTATAAATGGGTCGGGTGCCCGACCCGCTAAAATAAAGAATTAACGAGCCGGGTAATGGGCCACTCTTTATCTTTCGCGGGTACCCATTTGATCCGAGTACCTTTTTTTTTCTCTATTCTTAAATTCATATCTATACTTATTTTTTGTCATTATTGACTTAATGACTAATTAAAACTGCTTTCCCTAATAGGCTAATACACGGCAAACTTTTGTCATGCCATAGTTCTGCACTTTAGTTGCGTTTTTAGTTGTTATATTGCGATATAGTTGCAGTATCTTATTTTGAGAGGAAGATTGCAGAATTGCAGTATCTTAATCATGAGAGATTGGCAATGACACTACTTCCACTTTTTGATATAAAGCAACCTATGGCAGTGGTTAACTAAAATGATACCTTTGCATTTTTTTTAAAAAAATTGAATCTCCTACTTCCTCCGTTTTTATTTAAATATAACACTTTTAAATTCACGGACTCTTAGGCAATTTTTGGGAAGGAAAGAGATAGAGAGAAAAAAATAAGGGGACCCATGTGAGAGGAGAGAGATAGAGAGAGTTTATTGACCAAAAAAGAAAGTGTCACATTTAATTTAAAACTTCCTAAAATAGAAAGTGTCACATTTAAAAAAAAACGGAGGAAGTATATCAATTTTAACTTTATGTTGGCAGTTTCTTTTAACTGTTTCGTGTCATGGGTACCCTGTGTCTCAACCCGAAAAAATGGGTACCCGCAATCCGAATACCCGGTTTTTCCGGGTCGGGCCACGGACGCCTAAATAACTACCCGTATAATCTGGTACCCGTTTTTTCGGGTACTCGATTATGAACACCCCTAGCTATAGCACAACATAACAAAGGAGAGAGAACATCACTAATAGAGCAACTAAAAACAATGAACGGGGGATACACGAAACCTCGATTCCATCGGTTGTTGGACGATTCAGGCAAGTGTTAGAAACAATGGTGGTTAAAGTTGTTTAAGGAACGAAGAAGATGGTTGATTTGAGCGACCATTTGAAAAATGCTCACCATAACCTCTAAGTGATCGATGAATTACCATAAATCATTTCGTCACGTAAAACAATGAATTTACATTATTTTAATTGCAAAAAATAACAAAAAAAATTCATTTATATATTTTCTATAAATCTAGATAATAATCAATAAATATGAATTATTATTTTTGATAATTATTTTACTTTTTTTACATTTTATTTTCGCTTAATGACAGGAGGCCTAGATGTTTCTTGAGATATATCTACAAGAGAAAGGAGGAAAAGGTAATATGTTTGTTTACAAAAGCAGATTTACTTGGGCTCATTCCAAAATAAAATCTCAAAACAAACTTTCATAGCAATCTTACACCAATACGTGGAAAGGAAACAAACCTTAGATACAATATTGTTTCAAAAAAATTATTAAATCAATATAATAGGAACTAATTTTCACTAAATAAGTATTCCCATTACCTATCCACAATATAAGCTCCGAATACAATCTAGCTCATAATTCCAATGATCGCTTTCAAAACCTGCAAAACCACTATTAAAGAAACATGCCCCCATTAAGACATGTTCCAAGAACAAAATATGCTAAAGTCAAGCATACATTGTCCAACCTAAAATTCTCTTTAGGTGACTTTAGTTTCCAAAAGATACTTTTAACCGTGATTCGGAACATAAAGTGCAAAAGCAATCACAACTTATCTAACGGTAGTCTAATCACAATATACTCTCTATAGTTATCAAATCATATCCATAGAGTTCTAAGAATCACATTCAACTTTCTATGTTAGGTCCATTCAAAGCCATCTTGTAACATGTTTGTTCTCAAATAATATTTAAGTGGTGTATGGGTCTGCCCAGTAGACCTCCAGTTGGCAGCAGACTACTGGTCCTGCCACTCCACGTCAGAGCGCCTGGAGCAGAGCAGACCTCCTCATGCAGACCGCTCCGGACATAACCTCTAGGCTGGAGCTTAATGAAGGCCTTGTTCCACCTTGGCCCACTTCCAAAGAGGCCCACTCACTTTACTAGGTCAGTTGCAAGTCCATGTCTCATATAAATACCCATACCCATGCATGGGTAAGGTACGTTCAATCAAACACTCACAAAATACTTGCACTTGATACTCGTTGTCTCTCTACTAGAGATCTTGTGCTCAACTTGGACTGACTTAAGCATCGGAGATGCGATCCTCGGAACCACCCCCGAGGTTTCTCCTTGTTTTGCAGGTAACCACCACCACGAATGACGTTTGGGAGCCACGTTCCACCAAGTACCCACCACCACATACACTGTTGTTGTCTTGGACAGAAATAAACAATTTGGCGCTAGAAGGAGGGGAAGAGTAGAAAAGCCCAATCTACAACTTCGCAATGGTGGTTCCAACCTCAGAAACGCTCGGTTCCGACAGTTCAGGAGGAAAAAGCAACTCTCCACTGAGAGAAACAAACACGAGATCAACTAGAAGGGGTAGTGCTGCTACCACCAGATCAGGCAGGAGGGATAACACTATCACCCCCCGCCATGAAACCAGGCAGACCCCACAGCCAAGCAGCTTAGTGGTCATGCCCACACCGGAGCAACTCCAAGCAGCCTTTCAAGTGTTGCAGTCTGCCCAACGGTTTATGCAAACTGTTCGAAGCCAACCTGCTCGAAAGAGAAGGAGAACTAGAACACATGGTTCAGTTCGAAGGCACCTGCAGCTGTCATCTGAAGAGGAGACAGCCATAGCAAACCCCCTATGCGGATACAACATGACAAACATCACACCCACCCCGACGTAGGAGTATGGCCTATCTAGCCGCTCTGGACCTGGGTACATCAAGAGGGGTTGGCAGGAAGCAGAATGGGATACTGAGATGATGCAGCAGGATCATCCCAGCATGTTTGAGGAACTGACACCCACAGGGTATACGGCAGGCTCAAGCAGGAGATCTGTCCACAGAGGAAATCCAGGGGGCGTGGCCCAGAATGTCCAACCGCGGCCCAGAACCAGGCACACCTCAGGAGCTGAAGAGGCCCTGTCTACGCCTGGTGGTGGAACGGTCAGAAGGCATGTCAGCCTGAGATTAGGAACAATACCAGAAGAGGGCTCTGGCGATAATAGAGCCCCCACAGATCTCAGAGGACTCATAACCTACAGAGTCAACTCCAGACCCATTGTGGTATCACCAGCAGAGGAGATTAGGTCTCCTTCCAAATCTCCTTTCACACCCGAAATCATTGCGGCCAGAGTGTCGAAAGCGAAGCTCCCACCCAATCTCAAGTTTGAAGGGGAGGGAGACCCAAAGGAGCATGTGGCAGCCTTTGAGACCCACATGGAGCTAGGAAACTACAATGAGGCCACATGGTGCAGACACTTCCCTGCCACTTTGTCAGGGATAGCTCAGACCTGGTTCAGGCATATCCCCCAGGGGACGATTGCTAACTTTGATGAACTGAAGAAGAGATTCAAAGAGCATTTCGTTAGCGGAAGTAGGAGGAAAAAATCCACACACGAGCTGCTATTGCTGAAGCAGACTCAGAATGAAAGCTTGCGGGATTTCATAGGGAGGTTCAACAAAGAGCTGGTGCACATCCCAGAGCTGGAGCAGAATCTCGCTCTGCACGCTCTGAGGAACGCCCTACCCCACACCAGTAAATTCAGAGATGACCTTAAATGGGTCACCATGAAGGAGCTCAGTGAGGCCCTGGCCCTGGCAGAAAAATACATAGCTGTCGAAGACTTCAACAAAGCATCGACACACGGAGCAGAAACAAGCAGACCTGCCAGACTGGATACCAGGCAGAATGAGCATCAATTCATGGGAGGCAGACTGAATTTCGGAGGCCCCAGGCCCCATCAGAGCAGAGGGAGAGAAAAGCAAAAAGAAGCAGTGAGGGAAGTGGACCGGCTGAAGGCCCAGGAGAAATATAACAACTATAGCAACCTCAGCGTGCCAAGAGCTGAGATCTTTCTAACCAACAGAGATGACAGCAGGTGGCACAGACCACCACCCACCAAGAAGAGAAGCCTAGGCCCCAACATGGCAGAGTTCTGCGCTTTCCATGAGGCGCCAGGCCACAATACAGAAGACTGCATAAGCCTGAAAAATGATCTGGAAAGCCTGATCAGACGAGGCTACTTCAAAGAGTACCAAGCCTGGAATCAGGGGATTAAGGAGAAGGAGCAACAGAGCGAAGGGCAGAATTTGCAGGACAAGCGGGCAGAGATCAAGGAAGGAAAAAAGAAGACGGTATACGTCATATTTGGCAGTTCTAGTTCGATTGGGGGGGAGAGGGCTCATCTGAGGCAGCTCACCTACCCCAACCTCTACTCCATCAACCAGGCAGAGCTGAGCCCAGACTTGCCAAACATGACCTTTACGGCAGAAGACTGCAAAGGCATCAGTTTCCCGCACTCTGACCCTCTAGTGGTCACTCTGGAGATTAGCAGAGTAGATGTGCGAAGAATACTGTTAGATGGCGGGTGCGCCGTGAATATCCTTTATAAGGACACCTTCGATAAAATGGAGCTGGATCGTTCAATGCTGAAGCAAGGAGGAACTCCAATCGTCGGATTCACAGGGAACTCCATCATCCCAGAGGGGAAAATACATCTTACAGTGACCACAGAGGGGCAGAACGGAGTGAAGAGAACGGTAGTACAAAGAGTTTCTGGTAGTAGACCTCCCGTCACCGAACAACGCTCTGATGGGAAGGAAGTTCATCGAGGCAGTACAAGGAATCCCGTCAACTCATCATCAGACCATGCTTTTCTTAAGCAGCACTGGAGAGGTGGGCAGACTGAGGGGAGACCAGAGAGCAGCTAGGTCGTGCAATCTGACCGCTCTGAAGAAGGATAAAAGACCTCCTCCTCCCGACCAAGTGGTCATGCTCTGCTCAGCTTCATGGACGCGTTCAGCGGATACCATCAGATCTTCATGGATCCTGCAGATAAAGAGAAGACGGCATTCATTACCCCTATCGGGGTATTTTGCTATGTCATGATGCCCTTCGGGCTAAAAAATGCAGGCGCCACCTATCAAAGGCTGATGGATCAGGTCTTTACAGGTCATAGGGGAAGGAATCTGGAGGTGTACGTGGATGACATCATCACCAAGAGTAAAACTGAGACTGACCATATAGCAGACCTCAAGGAAACCTTCGCCAACCTCCGCAAACACAGCATGAAACTGAATCCTAAAAAATGTGTGTTCGGAGTACGGTCAGGGAAATTTCTGGGCTATATGGTCAGTGAAAGGGGGATCGACGCGGATCCCGACAAAGTGAAGGCAGCAATGGATCTGCCAGAGCCTAAAAGCATCAGAGACATCCAGAGGCTGACAGGCAGAATGATAGCCCTGTCCAGATTCATAGCTCAGTCTGCGGACAAAGCTCTCCCGTTCTTCAAGATATTGAAGGGGAACAAAGAGTTCAAGTGGGAAGCAGAACAGAGGGAGGCATTCCAGAAGTTGAAGTCACATCTCTCTGGTCTGCCAACACTGGCCAGACCCAGGACAGGGGAAGCTCTCTTCCTGTACATTGTCGTTACTGCTGCAACTGTGAGTGCAGTCCTGCTGAAGGAAGAGAACAAGAAGCAGGAGCCGGTGTACTTTGTGAGCCACACCCTCACGGGTGCAGAAACACGCTACCCACTGATAGAAAAGGCAGCCTACGCAGTAGTGCTGGCCACCAGAAAGCTGAGGCCATACTTCGATGCACATCCCGTCACTGTACTGACAAATATACCTCTGGAAAAGGCAATGGAGAAGGTAGACAAATCGGGGAGAATCATGAATTGGCCTTGGAGGTGACAGGGTTCGGCATCAAATTCGCCCCACGAACCGCCATAAAAGCACAAGCTCTAGCTGATTTCCTAGTAGAGTGTGCCTATCAGGAAGCAGTAGGAGAGCCCAGAGCCTGGGAAGTCTTTACAGATGGGTCTGCAACCATCAACGGCTCTGGGGCAGGCGTGGTCATCAGAACCCCGGAAGGGAAAATCATTGAATATGCCTTGAAGTTCATGTTTTCAACAACCAATAATGAATCAGAGTACGAAGCGGCCATCGCTGGACTGCATCTCTGCCAGACCCTGGAAGCCAAGCACGTCCACCTCAAAATTGACTCTCAGTTGGTAACCAACCAAGTCAAGAGGGAATTTGAGGCTAAGGAGCCAACAATGCAGAGCTACTTGGCCAGGATGAGGTCTCTGATTTCAAATTTTGAAAGTTTTAGAATTGAACAAGTGCCTAGAGCACAGAACGCCCAGGCAGATGCTCTGTCCAAATTAGGGAGCAGCAGTCTACAGGAGCTAAACAGGTCTGTTATGGTGGAAGTCAGACCCACCAGTGCGATCTGCGAGGGTGCAGAGCGAGTTTTGGAGTTGGAGGATATGTCAGAGTGGATCAGGGAGATCGCTGAGTATAAACAGACTGGTAAATTACCAGAGGGGAAGATGAAAGCAAGAAAGCTCAAGCCGACAGCATGCAGATACTGCCTGATCGGGGACGAGCTGTACAGGAAGTCTTTCTCTCTGCCCCTACTCAAATGCGTAGGGCAGAGAGATGCAGACTACATATTGAGAGAGATCCATGAGGGACTCTGCGGACACCACATCGGACCAATAGCTCTGGCCCATAAGGCTCTCAGAGCCGGTTATTATTGGCCCACAATGAAAGCTGACTCTAAGACTCTGGTGAAAAAGTGCGACAGTTGCCAGAAGTTCGCCCCAAACATCAAGCTGCCAGCAAACGACCTCATGCCGATCTACAACCCTATCCCATTCGCCCAGTGGGGGCTAGACATTCTGGGACCCTTCACAACGGCCCAATATCAGAAGAGATGGTTAGTTGTGGGGGTAGACTACTTCACTAAATGGGTAGAGGTAGAAGCCCTATCCACCATCACCGAAGCAGCCGTCAGAAAGTTCTTGTGGCAGAGCATCATCACCAGATACGGGATTCCGAACGCTTTCGTCTTCGACCACGGGAGACAGTTTGACAACATGCCCCTATCAGGGTGGTTGGAGCAGTTTGGGATCAAATATGCCCTATCTTCAGTCTGCAACTCTCAGTGCAATGGTCAGGCCGAAGCCGCTAACAAGCAGATCCTGATAGGTCTGCAAAAGAAGCTGGAGGAACAGAAAAGCAAGTGGCTAGAGGAGCTGCCTAACACTCTGTGGTCAATCAGAACCACAATCAAAGAGTCGACTGGGCAGACCCCCTTCCACCTGGTATATGGTTCTGAGGCTGTCATGCCTGTTGAGATCAGGTCCAAGAGTCTGAGGATCAGCCTATTTGAGCCAGGTCTGAACGACGAAGCTCTGAGAACAAATCTAGATCTGCTGGATGAATACAGAAACAAAGCTAGGCTCAGAATGGAAGCCTACAAAGCCAGAGTCAGCAGATACTATAACCGGAAAGTGAGGGCTAGGCCTTTGGAGGTAGGGGATCTGGTGCTCAGAAATGCAGCAGCTGTGCAGAAAGACAAAATACACGGAAAGCTGTCGGCTAAGTGGGAGGGACCCTACCAGGTTAGTGAAGAGCTATACCCTGGAACCTACAGACTGAAAAGAATGGATGGAAGCGAATTGAAAAGCAACTGGAACGCCCGAATACTGAAAAAATACTTCGTGTAACCTAGATTGTACCAAAGAACTCCCATGAATGAAAGGCCTTTGAGACACCCTTTATCATACACATAACACTCTACATTTCGCATTAAACCCCCATCCCCTTTTCTATTCTTTATGAAAAACAAAATGTCAAAATCAGACAGACCCTTAGCAGACTGAGAAAAAATACCACAGTCTGGCAAAAGAAAACAGGGTCTAAGTCAAACTGAAGGCTGAAGAAGCTCTTCAGACACAAAAGTAAACTATATAATGAAGAAAGGGAGCCAGCCGAAAGGTCAACTCTGTCCAGGAGCCCATGGGGCTCGCAAAGGGATCGGATGCCGGCTCGACTTAGCGATGTCATAGACCTCTACCTCTAAACCTGCGGGGTCGAAGGCCTAAAAAGCAGCAAGGATAAGTCGTAGACACCTAAGGTTAATGGGGACGTCAGAGTTCCTAAGAACCAAACGTACCCCGACACGAAAAAGATGGCAGAAGGAGTTAAAGGGCGAACCCCAAAACTCCCAGAATCATCATGACTTAGGGCGTCAAAATACCTCCTTTGCTCTGCTATTGTTCAATTTTTGTCACGCATAAGGCAGAGCTGAAGAGTAAAGGGCCCCTAAAGTCGCAGCTCTGAGCAAATCTCACCGGCCACCAAGCCAAGTAAACGAAAACGCTCAGATATGTTATATGATAGCACAGCAAACTCAGCATCAGAGTAGAATACAAGACGTGCCGGGCAAAAAAGGAGCAGAGCACAAGCACTTAGCAAAAATAACAAAACTTGGCATGCACAAAATAGAAAAAACAAAAGTCAACAAAAGAATACAATCTGCATTCCTGAAAAATCATTGTATCTTACATGAAAGATCTAGCTATAAGCCAGATCAGAATGCTACAGAATACTACAACAACGGCGGCTACCTAACCAAAAGAAGGGAGCAAATACAGATGAAAAGGAAATGCTTGACTATTTAATTACAAATATTACAAGATAAGTCAATTAGGATATCATCGGAGGGCAAAAACGGAGGACTGCAATCAGTTCAGCACAGGCTCCCAGCTCATCTACCTCAGCAGCTCAGACAAGAGTCACAAGAAGATTGAGGCGAAGCGTGAGATAGCCGCCCGAGTTCCTATTATATTGCTTAGGAACAGAGCTGCCATCCTTCGCGGAGCTCCCATCAGCTTGCTGCTCCGAAGACTCTCCCTCTGAAGGCAGAGAGTAAAGCAGCTCCAAGTCTCTGAGGTCCTGGGTAGCAGGAGGTCGCATGTGAACCTGACTGGCGTAGGCATCCTTAAAGGCATCCCAATTGAAAGAGGGCTGCAGATGCCAGAGGACCCTACGGACCGCAACTTTGCAATCCTCCCAGTACTTGTTCCTGAACGCCTCCTCCATCTGCGCAGCCCGGGCTGCCTCCTCAGCAAGCAGCTGGGCCTCTTTCTGCTTCAGGGCTTCCTCAGCCTTCTTAGCCTGCTGAGCCTCCCTCTCAGAAATCAACTTGGAGAACTCTACCCCTAGCTCCTCCTCCCTCAGTCTCAGAGCCTCCTCAGCCTCCTTGGCTTGCAGAGCCAATTTAGCAGAGCAGCCTTCATGTTCAGCCTGTACAGCAGAGAGCTGACTCTTGAGCTGCATGCTCCTGCTCCTTCAACGCTGCCTGCAGCCTGGCCTCGGAGGTCTTCAGCTTAGTCTCCGTCATTGAAGCGCGAGATAACGCCTCACAAAGCTGGGAAGAGAGCCTGGAGTGCTCAGCCGCGATAGCCTCTGCCTGCGCCGCCTGACCCTCCATGCGTTGGTTGGCGGTCCGCAGGGTGTCGCGCTCCACAATCAGAGCATCCCTCTCCTCCTCAGTTTCGCGGCAAGTAGACACAATCAGAGAGTTCTGAGCCTTCAGCTTGGCATATTCTTGACTCTGTTGTGCTACCTGAGCCTTAAGCTGCTGCAGTTCAGGGAGATCTGCCTCATGTCTACCCAGCCCTACAGCATGGCAGAACTCCCCAATGAAGGCACCGGCCCGCGCAGCCTGTAGTCAATGAAAAAGCAGATCAGAAGAAATTCAAAATGTCAGAAGCAGATGACTATAAAAAGGACAAACAACTCACCAAAGAGACATCCTGAACAGCGTAGTCCGGTGAGAAGCGACTTGCCAGAAGCTTCAACCACTCACTGGGGTCAGGGAAGGCCATGGACATCTGCTCCTGCCCCTGAGCCTCATGCTGGTCATCCGCCGATTCCCTCTGCAGAGAACCTGAGCCAAAGGAAAGACAAGTCAGTTCCACAGAAGGGAAAAGGCCGGAACTGAGACCAGGTAAAGGATACACATCTTTGGTGACGACGTCGTCCTCAACAACAATGATCCGAGGGGAGTCAGCAGGAAGGCGAGTCTTCTTCTGAGGGGGAGCTCCTTCCTCACTCTGCCTCTCTGCTGGTCTCTTCTGGGAATGTGAAAAGACCTCAGGCTCAGCTATAGTCTTCTGAGCACCCTCTGCAGGGGACTTAAGCTGGCCCGCAGTTGGAGCAGAGGTCTGAAGAGCCACAACAGACTGCACCTTCTGAGCCCTAAATTGCTGCTGAAGAAGACAAAAGGTAACAATGTCGTCAGCAAAATAGGGCACAGAACGAATTAAAAATTGTAAGACAAAGGAGAAGAAAAGAAAGCACTAACCACACGCGCCAGCTGCTCAGGAGTAGGGGTAAGGACTTGCTTGAAGCCTCTGGGAGGAGGAGGAGGAGCCTTCATACCAGGAGGAGTAGGCCTCTGGGCAGAAGGAGTAGACTTCTGAGCAGGGGGAGACACGACAGTCTCCACCACTGGGACGAAAGCTGAGCTCTGCTGCTCCACCCTCTCATGCTGGAGAGGCTCCAACACCTCCTGGTTAGCCTGAACAGGCGTAGCGACGGCCTGCCCAGCGGGACCTATCGCATCAAAATAGAAACAGGAAAATCAAGAGACCTCATATAAAAGGTAATCCGTAAAAAAGGAGCAGTCTGGGTCTGAAGAAGACACCTACCTGATGCAACCTGGCCCTCACTCTGGCCCTCTACAGACTGAATTATAACAGACTGAGCAGCCTCTGCCTCCGTCCTGTCAAACTCTGTCATCGCTTGGTCAGGCTCTCCCATGGGCACATCCTCCACCACAGGTGGTTCTGAAAGTAAGCAGAGAAGATGAGAAGTCTACAACAGAATGTACACAAACAGAAAGTGCAGGTTGATCATCATAAATAGTACCTGGTTGCACAGGAGGAAGCTGCTGCAAGGGTTCAACAACCAGAACGGTCCCTTGCAGAGTGCTGGCTCCCTCTGCATTATCATCATCATCGTCGTCTTCCGGCAGATGCACAGCACGCCTGGAACGTCGGGTCTGCAGAGGAACAGCCGTCGCCTCCTCCTCGTCACCAGACTCAATCTCGGTGACAGTGGTAGAGGGGCCCCCTTGCGGCTGGGACACCCCAGTAAACCTATCTACAAGCTCCGGGTGCTTTGTCCGGAGGGAAGGATGGTCCAAGGGAGTAGTGTTAATCTCCCTAATGAAATCAGGGACGGTATAGGTCCCTGGGTCAGGTACCGGACGATACCTCCGGCACACCGAGGACTGGCTCAGACCCAGCTCCCAAGGGATGGCAGACCCCAGAGTCTCTGCAAATATCCGAATATTCATTAGCTACAAGTCAGACAATAGACAGAGAATAAGGGAAAAGAGAAGAGAATGTTCACGAGCTCAAGACCCACCCTTAATCACTTCACGAATAAACTTTCTGCACGGAGCTGCAGAACAGCACAAACAATGAATGCCATGGAGCACAGCAGAAAGGAAAATTGCTATTTGGAGCTAAGGGATGGCAGAACGCTTACTAGTAGTATAGTCGGGGGACAGATGGCCTATCCTCAAGAAGGCATTCTGACACATCACATAGTGATGCGGCAGCCAGTACTTGGGAAGAAACTGCTTCCCGGCAGTAGGTTTGGATTTGGACCTGAAGTAGTAGTAGGCTACCCTCTCGTCCCAGCTCAGCACATGAGGGTCCAGCTGCTTCTGAAAGTCAGGCGCCACAGGGCGCAGAGGAGCCTTAAATTGATAAGGGTGCCCCTCATCTGTCGGTACCCTAACAAAGACGAAACTATCCCGCCAGTCCTTCAGAGTGAGATCAACGGGATAGACCGTCAGATGGTTGGTTCGCACCGAACCTGTGAAGTAGCCGTACTCCCCCCTGCCTCTTAAAGTAGAACAGACACCTGAAAAGTTTCATGGTTAGGGGGAAGCCTAGAGCTTCACAGACCCAAATGATCCCCAGAACCTTCTTCAGAGACTGGGGATTGACTTGGCAGAGCGCCATATTGTACTCGCAGAGAACCCACTCCAAAAACCAGTGGATTGGAAATCTAAGCCCAAACTCAACCTGCTTAAGATAAACAGCAGTGTACCCCTCTGGTACATCTGCCATGCTCTGACCCTCCTTGGGAAGTACTACCCAAGATCCGCGAAGAGGCTTGATCTCCGCAGCAATCTCAAGGTAATACGCAGCATGCGCCCGTTTGAACGCATCTACAGATTTCTTCGCCAAATAAGGCTAGCCCTTGCTGTCATAAAGGGCAGTAAGCCGCATCTCATTTACACTGTAGTCCCATTTGACTGTGGGTAGAGCAGGCTTAAATTTATAGTTGGGAGGGAATCTGTTGGCTTGAGAACCCAACACCTCCTTGCGTAAACCGTTCCAGGGGTCAAAGACCTCCCATTCTTCTGGAACCACCTCGTCCTTACACCGAGGCAGATCCAACTTCAAAAACGGGACTGAGTGTCCATCGGGTAAGGCTCATCCGGCTCGGATGAAGAGGTAGATACCACACCCTTCCCACGGGAGGCAGCAGATTGAGAAGTAGACATTCTACACAACACAAGAAATAGTAGACAACACAAGACAGTCTGGCACCTCAGACCTACAGACTGAGCTACCAGACTGGGGAGCAAGGATATGTATGGTATGTGAAGATCAGAGATAGCCAAGAAATAGGATATTTTCTTGCAAATGACGCAAACAAAACAATGAAGGCACACCACAGGCCTACAACCCAGCAAATAAAGAGGATAACAGGGTAAACAAAGCAAACCCTAAAAATCCCACAAACAACAGTAGAGCAGAGCTCAGCTGAAGAAGCAGAGCAGAGCCTACCATCCAGAGCGGCAGAACGGAAATGAAACAACACCAAACAGATCTATGAAACAAAGAAATAAACAATCGCATCTGAAGACCAAAGGAAAGAAACCCTAACCTCAAAAACACAGGCAAATGAGTGCGTACAAAAGGAAAAAGGGGGAATAATCCATAAACACAGAGAAGATCATATCCAAACCATCCAAGAAGGAAAAAATCAAAAGTAGATCTGGGAAAAAGAGTTTACCTAGATGGAGAACAGAAGACGCCGAGAAAAGAGAAGACGAAAGCCACAAACGCAATAGTATCAACACTTCAAATCGAGCTCCAAACGCAGAACAAATCCCAGGATAATCGAGAGAAATCACTTGAAAATGGCTAGGGCGAAAAGAAATTCTTGAAGAACAACAGGAAAGTTTGAAAGCAAAGAGTTCGAAGGAGAAGAAACTGAAAAGTTTCACAAAAGGTCGATTCAGCCTTTAAATAGGCATAATTCGTCCAATCAGCACCAACTTGTCATCATTACATTCCTTGGAAACCCAAAGAGTCACATCAATTCAATTCAATTCAAAATGAATTAATGACCCTTGCTCAACACCCCAACCAAATGGGTGGGAAAAATGGAAGCATTCTGGAGTTTGTGAAGAGCAACTCCCAGATAGTCACGTACCAGTATGCGAAAAGCAGAACGCCAGACCAAAAACAAACGTACCCAGCATATTGCAGTCTGCAAATACTGGGTCCGGGGGGCAAATTGTATGGGGTCTGCCCAGCAGACCTCCAGCTGGCAGCAGACTACTGGTCCTGCCACTCCACGTCAGGGCGCCTGGAGCAGAGCAGACCTCCTCAGGCAGACCGCTCCGGACATAACCTCTAGGCTGGAGCTTAATGAAGGCCTTGTTCCACCTTGGCCCACTTTCAAAGAGGCCCACTCACTTTACTAGGTCAGTTGCAAGTCCATGTCTCATATAAATACCCATGCCCATGCATGGGTAAGGTACGTTCAATCAAACACTCACAAAATACTTGCACTTGATACTCGTTTTCTCTCTACTAGAGATCTTGTGCTCAACTTGGACTGACTTAGGCATCGGAGAGGCGATCCTCGGAACCACCCCCGAGGTTTCTCCTTGTTTTGCAGGTAACCACCACCACGAAGGACGTTTGGAAGCCACGTTCCACCAAGTACCCACCACCACATACACTGTTGCTGTCTTGGACAGAAACAAGTGGAATATGAGGTGCCACGGTCCTCCATGCAGGGGCGGAGGTAGCACTTGCCACCCTGGTGCACGTGCATCAGCCTAAAAAGAAAAAAAAACTCCATTCAATAAAAAGCATTTCATGAGAGAACTCACATCTCTTCTCTTTGTCTCACCTCTCCCTTCACTGGAGCCAGGTATTTTTTTGCTTTTAATATCGTCATTTTTTGCACATCAATCCGTAAAAAATCAAGCTACATGTACTAAGAGAAGAGTGAATTAATACTCTTGATAATCTCTTGAATTTGCCAATGATGGAAGTAGTTAAATCAATTTCAGAAGCTAGCCAATTGTTGTTAATTCCAGTAAACTGATTTGCTTGATGAGCTAGCTTCTTGCATTTCTCTAATCAGGGAATTTATTTGTGTTTGATTTTGAATAAGTTGAGTTTATCTCTCCTCGAAAATATGTTTTCTGGGTGATTTGAGAAGGGGGAGAGGAGGAAATGGCATAAATTAAAGCCATGACCCTTTTCGTCATTTTAAAAGTTTTTGTCAGTTTCAAAGTAGCTTGAGAAACTAGAAGAGTAGAAGGTGTCTTTACCACCTTGAGTTTCTAACAATAAACTATAAATGAAGGGTTGTGAATGCAGGTATAGTTTGCAAAGATATCGTCCAGTCAACGACGAGTCTTTTTTTCTATAAAAATAAACACTCCTTCCGTCTCATAATATAAGTCCCGTCTCTATTTTGAAAGTCAAATTTTGAAAACTTTGCCAAATATTCTTATTAATATATACAAGAAAACATAACCATTAGGGATCTTGAAATTTAAAATATAGAAGGTCAAAGGTACGCCTTGAAAATTGTGCAAAAGAAAACAGGAGTTATATTTTGGGACTGAGGAAGTAGAAAAAATATATTGTTCAATTGGATTACTGCTCTATAATTCACGAGTGAAACATGAGATATTATTCCCTTTTTGATCAATTCTATGCACATGATTTTTGTTCCTGCTTCTGATATGTAAATTTGTTAGATTGAAATTCAATTTATGTGTTTCTGTACCTTAAAAGAGAAGTTTTTTGTAGTATCTGTATGGTCAATGAAGAAATTATATGGGAGATTAAATATTGTATTTTTGATTGATTACTTATTTTTGAGTGTTAGCATGAATGATATTATAGATCCATATTACAAATTACTTATTTTTGAATGTTAGCATTAATGATATCGAAACATGGGAACTTGTCACGAACAATTATAATAATTTTTAGTACTATTTGGTTGTTTTTGCAGTATTATTTGGACATTTGGTTCTATTTTGCAGTATTGTTTGGTTGTATTTTCTAGTTTTATTTAGTTGTAATATAAATTATTATTATTATTTTACTTTTAAAATGAAATTTATTACGAGATACTTTTGATTAAATTTTCTTTTTATTCTAATATATAATCGGATAATTACTAGTGAACCACCATGTGAAAAATCCTGGATTCCGCCTCTGCCTCCATGGTTGTAAGTATCGAAAAATGGAAGAAGTCGTAGACTCTATAGTTAAACCAAGGTGAATTGTGTAACCGAGTAGAGAATAAGTAATCAATGATGATTGACTAGAAGTCTATTTTAATCCTTTTTACATGGCTAATAAAGTTCTATCATATACTTCAATTTGAAAAAAGAAAGGAATATTAAATTACAAATTATTAATAAATATGTAATGACCTAGTACGTACTTGCGAAGAGATGCTTATTTATGGCACTCATGTTATCAAACTTATCACAACGCATAAACAATATACAAATCAAATTAAAAATTATGGTGAGGAAGTAGGAGAGAATAAGAGAAAAATTATGAGAGAAGTGTAATAATTAGGTGGGCTAACCTAATACCATTTATAATAAAAGATAAAAGTGTCTCAAAAAAAATTTTAATTGGCAAAATGTCCCTGTTAAAAAAACAAAGGGAGTATAATTCAGGGCTAATAAATTATTTGTTACCATTTGGCACATTTAATGTACAGAAACTCGAAATTCGTAATTGAGTTGGATTCCACTATCACTATTCTCTATTAGAGGTGGGCGGAGTCCGCAAAGGCTACACATACACTCATTGTATGTGTGGCCCACATACACTGGGTTTAAGTTTTACTACTAAAATATACTATCATTACTAAAAATTACTCCCTCCATCTCATTTTGATATACCCATTTTCCGTTTTAGGCCATTTCAAAAAGATATACCCATATAGAATCTTTTTCATTTATATACATTTTTTTCCCCATTTTACCCTTCAATATCTAAACATTTACCTCCTTTTACTCATTTGTACTTTAATAGTCTCCACCTTTGAGTAAACATAAAGCAATAAGGACAAAAAAGTACATGAAAATTATTAAAATAAACATAAGATTCCCCTATGATTCTATTTGCCTTGGTTTTTCCCAATATTTCAAATGGGTATATCAAAATGAGACGGAGGGAGTACAATTTGCAATATTTCGACAAATAATTTTATTTTTATAGATTTTTCTTTATCATTGTTTTAAAAGATCTGTTCAATGAATTTTTTTTTTTGTTTAGATTTGTATAAATCCTTTGTTTAAAAATTAAAAAATGAATTATAATTCTTTTCCAGATTTATTCATATATTAGCTTCATATTGTTCATCTTCACTATTTTTCTGCTATTGATTTCTAGTAAATTTTCCTGTCGATTTCAATTATTTAATTTGTTAATTTAAAAATAATGTTATATTTCATCCATACCACATAATAAAATTCAATTCGAAATATAGTATGTCAATCATCAATGTATTATATAAATTCGAATATCGTTAATTTACAAAACAAGTTCAAACAATTGTAAGTTTTTCATTTTTTAGTAAAAATATGCATTTTAGTAGTAACACATGCATTCAATATATGTGTGGCCCACATACACCCAATGTATGTGTATCATCTCTCTAGAGGTGGGTAGTCTACCCATTAAGTAGACAAAGTTTTTTCCAACGTATCATACCTTTTGATACTATTCAGCTCCGAATATCACGCCATATTAAATGCTGCAATATACTATAATTTGCATCAATTACAGTATAAACAGATACTAAAGTTTGTTTTAAAAAAAAACTAGTACTAAAGTACCGCAAATTCCATTAAACACACGCCACCACCATGCTCATGGTGCGCTCAAATGAACCTTTAGTTCATTCACAATGAACACCACAGAACTGGAGCTTCTTTTTTTTTTTCCTTTGTAATCCTCATCAATAAACATTATTTTATATACAATGAACATCGACAAATGACCCAGATTTTTTTTCTCTCTCCTCAATATTTTGAATTCATTTGCCCAACATTTTTCCGCTTCTTTTCTCAACCATCTATTTACTCCTTAAAAAAATGTTCATTTTAAATGTTTAATATGTTCATTTATTCATATCAAATGTTCATTGTAAAATCAAATAAAATTTCGATTAAAAGTTAAAAAAGTAATATGCTTTTTGTAAAATCAACTTATTTTCAAATAAGTGATATGCAATGTTTGAACAATTTTTTGTACATAATCCCAATGTTCATTTGTTTGAACCAGATGTTCAGTTTTTGATAACCAATGTTCATTATAATTAACCTAAAAAAAGTATTAATTACATTTCATTTAAACATGTCTTTTTTAAACATAATCCCCATGTTTATTATAGGTATGGTAAATGTTAATTTATCCACAAACAATGTTCATTAAAAAAATAACGTTAACAAATAATGCTTTCCAATTAACGTAGACATATTTTTTAAAATATAATATAATGTTCATTATGGGTTCTCAAGTTGTTCCTTTATTTACATCCAATGTTCATTGTACAATATAATTAACAATGAAATGAGGTAACTTTTAAATGAACATCTGGTTGGCTACAATGAACTGTGTTATGACAAAAAATGAACATATGGTTACTTATATTGAAACCATTTCATTTGAACATGTCTTTTTAAACATAATACTTATGTTCATTATGGTTTTTCTAAGTTGTCCCTTTATTTACATCAAATGTTCATTATACAGTATAAACAAGGGATATGAGGTAACTTTTGAATGAACAATTGGTTGGCCCAAAATGAACTGTGTTATGGGCCTTATGGCAATAGATGAACGCATGGTTAATTACATTTTGAGATCATTTGCCCAAAATATTCTCTCTGTTTTAGGTAAATTTAATGAACATCTTGTTTTAGGTATTTGAACAAGTTAGGATATAAAATGAACATATGATAATAAAACAATGAGCAATAGTTCAATGATCATATCTGTTTTCAAAAGAAGGGATAGAGAATTACATAGAAAAATTAATGAAAAATAAGAATTACATAAAAAATAAAATAAAAAATTAATGAATAACCATAAATTAATGAATTACATAAAAACACTTAGTTTCCTATTTTTCAAGAATGACGCTTCTCTTCTCTTCGACTTCTTCATCATCACCAGTGTGCGTCTTCTTCATCAACACAAATGACGCTTCTTCTTCATCTTTTTGTTTCCGATTTTTCAAGAAAATAAACATAAATTAGTAAATTACATTAAAACACTTAGTTTAAAAATTAAAAAAAATAGTAAAAATAAAAAAATGACAGAGGGTAATTAAGAACAGACCAATTAGAAGGTTAATCGAAAAAACTGTCATAGATTCATCCTAAAATAGATACAGGTTCATCCCAAAAAACTAAAAGCTTAATCCAAAAAAATGAAAAGGTTCATCCTAAAACTGACATAGGTTTATTGATTTTTTAAAAAAATAACAAAAAAATTACCCAAAAAATCACCAAAAAAAATTACCTAAAATTACGTGAAATTACCTAAATAACAAACAGAGGTTCATCAATTTTAAACAACAAAAGGTTTCCAAAAAATTACCAAAAAAAATTGTCAAAGGTTCAAAAATACCAAAAAATTGCAAATAAAGACCTTTATTTCTTCTAAAAAATACCAAAATTACCAACAAAAACAATGATTTTTAAGAAAAGCAAAAAAAATAAAAGAGGTTCATCCGCGAAAAAATAAGGTTCATCCTAAAAACAAGAATGTTCATTGAAAAAAGCAATTTTAGTTAAAAAAAATGAACAATGAACCAAAAATTAACATAAATTCACAAAAAAAAGAACATAAATTAACACAATGAATATAAATTAACATAAATATTCTTCATTGCTCATTACCAAAATTAACATAAATTACCAAAAAAAAATGAACCAAAAATTAACACAATGAACAATTAACCAAAAACTAGCAATGAACAATGAAACAAAAATTAACGAAATGGACAATGGACAATGAACCAAAGATTAACACAATGAATAATGAACCAAAATTAACAAAATGAGCAATGAAGAATATATACAAAAGCAATGAATAATATATACAAAATTACCTAAAAACGAAAGTTTATTTCAAAAAACTTGACATAGGTTCATCCTGAAAAACTACAAGGTTCATCTAAAACTAACATAGGCTCATTAATTTTCAAAAAATAACCAATAAATTACCAAAAACTACCAAAAAAAGATTCCTAAAATAAAAAAAAAATATTGCCAAAAATTACCAAAACAAACATTACCCAAAAAAATTACCAAAAAAACAAAAGTTCTATTTTCCAAGAAAGTAAACAAAAATACCAAAATTAACATAAATTACCAAAAAAAAAAATGAACCAAAATTAACACAATGAACAATGAACCACCCCTCAAAAAAAACAATGCACCAAAAACTAACAATGAACAATGAAACAAAAATTAACGAAATGGACAATGAACCAAAAATTAACACAATGAATAATGAACCAAAATTAACATAATGAGCAATGAATAATATATACAAAACTACCTAAAAATGAAAGTTTATTTGCAAAAAACTGATATAGGTTCATCCTGAAAAACTATAAAGTTCATCCTAAAACTAACATAGACTCATTAATTTTTAAAAAATTACCAAAAAATTACCAAAAATTACGGAAAAACTAACAAAAGTTACAAAAAAAAGATTCCCAAAATAATAAAAAAATTGCCAAAAATTACCAAAACTAACATTACGCAAAAAAATTACCAAAAAAACAAAAGTTTAGTCTTCAAAATAGTCCTAGGGTTCATCGATTTTAATCTTGAAAAAACTATTGTCATGACTAAGATTCATCAAAAAAATAGAAGGTTCATTTTTAGTTTATGAAAATAAGAAGGTTCATTTTAGTTTTTAGGAGGTCCTTTATTTTAGGATGAACCTTTTAGTTTTTGAACTCGATTCATCCTAAAAACTAAAAGGTTCATCCCAAAAATGAACTCGGTTCATCCATAAAAAAAGTTTATCCTAAAAATGTTTATAAATGAACAAAAAAAACAATAATTTTTATTAAAAACCTTACTTGAAGCCTTCATCTCTTTCAATTGCATGTGTCTTAACTTCTTCATCATCTTTACTAATGGCGGATCTTCTTCATCCCTTCGTTTCTTATTTTTGAAGAAAATAAACATAAATCAACATTTAATTTAACAAAAAATGTAAAAAATAAAAAATTGAAGCAAAAACGCAACCAAAATTGCTTTTTGTGAGGTGAAATACAGAAAAAATGGTGAATTGGAGGATGAGAAAATGGTGTTTGAAGGTGAGAAAAAATGGTGATTGAAGGTTAAGGAGAAAATGGGATGACGGTGAGGAGCTTTTAGAGAGAGAGAGAATGGAAGGAGAGAGATTGAAGGAGGAGAGAGAAAGTCAGTTTTGAGTGAAGAGGGAAATAATGAAGGAGAGGAGGTTTATTGGGAAGGTGAAAAGGTTTTGATTATTTAAAAAAACTGACAGAGGAGAGAGAAGGTGCGTTTTCCGTGTTCATCATAAATGAACTGAAGGTTCATTACAAATGAACTGAAGGTTTGGTTATTTTTAAAAAACAAAACTGATTTCCGTGTTCATTAGAAAGAACTGAAGGTTCATTTGATCGCACCATGCTCATGGTGGTGGCGTGTGCACCATATACTTATAGCTAAAGTACTCTGTATCATGAACGAAATAAGAAATTTCAAATGATATGATGGAGTAGTGCCATGTCTACAACGAATTTGGCATTAGAAAATAGGTATGAGGTACAACTAACAGACCTCCAAATCTCATTCCTTCCTTTATTAATTTCCTATAGGCTACAACCCTGTCAATAGTTATGCCACATGCACCTCCTACTTAATTATACACAAAGGTAGACTAGTGTTTGCTTTTATTTTTACTAGTTGTTGGTCCGCGCGCTACGCGCGCGAACCCCCAAGGTATAATTTATTTGCTAAACTTTATCTTAATTTACATGTATAATATGTTTAGGTGAAATAAAATACAAAGCCTAGAGAAGACGTTTGTAGCTTGTGTTTGTACTCGTATCTTGTTTACGAACCAACATATCATGGAGCCATAGAAGATTTACCCCAAGCTACGAGTATAGTAGTTTTTATAATAACAATGCCAGCATGATGTGTTGTATAATGTCACTGACGATCACCAAAATAAATACTCCTCGGGATACGGGATGCTAGAATTAATTATTTTCTAATGTTACTCACGATCATACAATATATTATCATCAATTTTTTTTTGTCATGAAATCATACTTCTTTTATGCCTCAAAAGATGTCCTTCTCGCCTTGTTGCCTTTCAATTCTTGCAAGATGACTAAGTTCAAGGAGGTCCGCTTGTAGCATTTTAGAAGGATGCCAATTCAGCAAAAAAAAAAAGAATCAATTCAAGGTAGTTAGCCAACGAAGCATTAAAAAGAAAAAGGCAACTCTGTCAACAGGCAAACCAAGAGCGTGATGTCTTAGCCGAAATTGTAAATCTAGTCACATGTCCTATTTTTCCCAATGGACGACCTACTAAAAATAGCAGTCTTACAAATTAGCATTCATAACCCTCTTGGTCAATAAGCCATTGATATCATTATATCTAAAGAATACTTCAGGAAGATATGTCCTAATCCTAATATCCTCGGTCTTTGTCCTAGTAAACCAGCTTCTACATAATATAACCAAAAGCTTCACTATTCTATCCAGTTAGTGCGAAAACTCCCTGAGAGCTACTTCCGATGATCAAAGAGCAACACGTTGAACACAATCAAGAAAACACAATTCTAGTGTCTAGCTCTAGCAGACCTGTAACGAAAACAACAAGGTGAAGGTGGACATATTGTAATAGGATGGTTGGTACTCGCGTTGCAATGTTGTTAAAAACATAAAAAAAAGGAATGGAGACAAAAATGCAAGACTACAATTGTAGGCAAAGACACAAAGTTACTCACCTTTGGACATAAATAATTAAACCCACCGTAATAGAATTAACACAAAGTTACCTTCTCATATGAAAGCAATTGCATAATGCCTTAGTAATCATTAAAATTTACTCAAACTCATAACCTTACAAAAATAAAAAATTTCTTTAAAAGATGAAAACTTTTCACCAAAATAGCAATAGAATTTGTATTACATGGCAATCAACGACATAATCACCCTAACAAAATTTGATCACTCCGAAATAGTTAATGGGCTAAAAAACCATAGAGATAGTCTAAAGGCAAGTGCATTGATTAAGGCAGTAAACATCCATCAATATCTCTTTATACTCTTTTGGATAATGCATTTGTGAAACAAAAAGTGCTAAATGGTTTGTTATACATCTACACTCTCACTTAGATATTTTTATATATATATATATATATATATATAATATCATCACAAACAGCATGATCTGACTCCTAAAAGTTAGTAAAAGTAAAGAAAATCCTCGATTAATAGGGAAGCTAGAAGACATGGAATTAGAACTTAACAACCCATATATGTATTAGCTGGAAAATCATAATCCATTATCCTAATATATCTAGCCATGTATAACCTACATTAATGGTGAGAATTTATTCACCCTCCGAAACTAACTTTCAACTCAAATAAATGCTCAAATGGTTTCATCTAAACCTATGGTAAAATATCAATAATATTCAGAATGAGAATATTGTTGATGTATTGTTGTATGCTGGTTTTTTCACCATGTTATTCTCTTAATCAATCAGTCTTCCTTAATACGGGAATATACTAATGTTTGAATCAAAGCTTGTTCATCGATTCTACCTCAAGCTAACCATGATTTTGTAGCCAACTAATGCACATATATAATCTATCATTTATGAATATAATAATCTTAGGCTATGTTCTTTTCAGGTTATTTTATTTTTGTTTGTCTGAATTTATCTTAACTTATCTAAGCTTATCTGACCTTATCTTAACGTATCTTAACTTATCAGTATCTTTTTTTCTTCTTATTTGACCTTATTCGACCATATTAAAACTTATTCGACCTTATTAAACCTTCTTCGCCCTTATTTGACCTTATTAGACCTTATCTGAACTTAAGTGAAGTTATTTTTAATGATAAAACACTGAAAATAATCTTAAAAGAACGACCGCTTACAACACCAGAACAAGTTACAAAATGAACAAACTTTTGGAAACCCAGATTCAAATCTCCTTAGAAGCAGTCTCCTTAGTCTGTAGAAGCACCTCCAAAACACAACTAAGATGTTGTATTCAAAGAATCCTATCATAGGTGACACTACCATCACCGTAAAGAGACTAAAGACTCATTTCTCAAACAATAAACGTTAGTAAAAGCTGCAAGCAATGGGGTGCTCCTATAAACAACTTAGCTGTTAGATTCAAGCGTTCTATATAAATTCACACAGTCACAGAGCAAAAAAAATGCAAGTAGTAGTGACAGAAAAGCTAGGAATCTAGTTTATTATCATATATTTTGCGTCACAAAAACAGTAACAAAACTTTGGCAGATTCTTTGACCAGTGCATTTGTGTATTTTGGTAGGATCATGGGAAAGGAGTTATGCCCATCTAAACTATGTATATCACATCTATTGATTTGCTTCTGTTCACTCACACTATTATATTCTTTTTATTTTCCTAGCCTCAAGAGTCAAATATTTGGAGGTGTAAAAGTGTAAGCAATGGGGTGCTCCAATAAACAGCTTAGCTGTCAGATTCAAGCATTCTATATACAATTATACATTCACACTGTCGCGGAGCAAAAAATGGAAGTAGTAGTATCTAGAGATTACCCACTTAATAGTTAATATACATGAGATATTTTGTTATTCATTAACTCAATCAAACATTAAGACAACATAATTTCGAGTGACATGCTCAACAAATACAGAGAACAAAGGATGCAGAAACTTCAACATCAGGAAATAAGAGAAATTACCACTTTAGCAACTTTCTTCCAAAAATGAGGACTTGGTTTTGCAATCATATAAGCTATATGCAATGTGAATTCCTGCTCCCTCGTCCAACCTTGATTTTTCCCTTGCAACCCTACTTCCTCCTCTACAAAATCAAGTATTGCCACAATATTTTTTCTATCAAGATTAGCTCTTTCGCTGACCCTCTATTACTCTTAGCATTAAAAATAAAAGACTCATCAAAGTTTCCATTAAAGGGTATATGAAGATTAACTGAAGAACTTACCTCATTACAAAACCTCGGCGATCGGCGCCGATCTTCAATCCCTCCATTTCTATTGTCTAATCTTCCCAGAAATGAAATTAGGGTTGCACGTGTTCCTAAGAGAAGAGAGAAAAATGGGGTTTCTGGAGTCAATTATCAACTAATTAAAAAACACAAAGTTGTGATATTTTCTCGCATTTAAGTAACCTTAACAAACAAGAATACAAAAATTATGGAAAACAAAATAAGGGTAACTGAATAATCAAACACATGAGTCACCGGGATTTCAGCATGAGATGACAAAAGGAGCGGTTCATAAGGGCCAGTTGAACCCAAATTGAAAACATCCAACCTAGCATAAGTCGGTCTTTCAAACCCTCGTTGTCTAATCTCTTGCAGTCTTGTTCGATTTCTTCATCTTCACCATCGTTGGTGATAACCGGCATAAGGCGGCCGTTTGAGGGAGAGGAAGCGAAGTTTCCATTGATGAACATCGAAGCTCCTAAACCTATATCTAACAACTCGAATCTAAAATGGAGCAACAATTCGAGAAAGAGAAGACAAAATTCAGTATCATCGTGTCGTGCTCACTTATAATTTACGAAATTGGGAAGAGGAATGACAATGGGAGAAGTAGCTTTTGCAAGCATTGGTGGAGAGAGCAGAGGAGTTGGAGAGGAGAGAGAGAAAGTGAAGAGGAAGAGAAGATAGAAGAACCAGCTGAACAATGAACAATTGGATGTAGAAGGGCAAAATAGGCAATCTATGTAGAAGGGCAAAATAGCCAATGCACTATTCATAAGCTACAGTAATGGGAAGTTCTCACTTTTAAAAGAGTAGAGATTTTTGGGTAGAAAGGACAAAACAATACTATTAGGAGGCCTTGGAAGCGAACACTAGAGGTTGAAGACAAAAAATGAATTTGTAAGGAGAGTGTGTTTGAGTTTAGTGATGTGTAAATCATAGCATAAAAAAGAGTGAAAGAAAGCAAAGTGTACTACATATACGAAGGTATTAGGAGCAGTATGGAGATCATATGGTTGATGATCAGGTTCTTGTACGAAAAGCTCATACGGGGACGTATTAATATGAATATGGTAGTGTGGGAACTGATCAAGTTCCTATGTAAGAAGTTCTTTGGAGGGTTCTTGCTAGAGGAGGAGGAAGAGAATAGGTATCGCTTGCCGGTCCGAGTGAAGAAGGACGACAACGAGGCCAACAATTCTATCGAAGATAGTATTATCAAGAAGGAAAATGGGGTTGGGGATTCCGTTGGATACACGGCCGTTAACATGGTTGGGGACGGCAATACTGATGAGGGTAATGATATTGTCGAGGAAGAGGATTGGGAAGAAAATCTCATTGGGGAAACACCATTCAATATGTGGCCAGATGAGGAGGCGGAGGAGGAAGAAGAAGAAGGAGGAGGTTCAGATAGCAATGATATTGTTGATAAGAAGGGTTGGGTTAGAAATCGTATGGCAAATGAAGAAAAGAGTGGATCTAAAAATAAGGATATTGTTAAAGAAGAGGAGCAGCTTAGTGGCCCCGTTGGAGATGTTGTCTTCAATGATATAAAGGAGGAGGACACTCTTGACAACAATGATATTATTGAGGAGATTCATCTAATTGGGAACGTATCTCTTCTTCAAGACGAGGGAAATGAGGAAGATCTTGAGAATAATGATATTGTTGAGATGGAGGATTGCATTAACTATTCTATGGAATATACGGTACAAATGGAAAAGGAAGAAATTGATTGTAACACTAATGATATTGTTTGGAATCAAGATTGGGTTAACTATACACCCTTCAATGTGGTACAAGAGGAGAAAATGGACAACTCTAAGGATAATGAAATTATTGTAGAGAATGTTTATCATGTATCTGAGTGTAAATCTCTCTCCATAGTGATGGAGAAGGAAGAATATGACCTTATAAACAACGATATTTTTGAGGAGGAACAACAAGTTATGTGTCCTTTTAGGGATGGGTACCTACATGTCACAAAACAGGAGGCAATGAACGATCCAGATCTTAACAATAATGATGTTGTTGAGAAGGAGGATTGTGCCAAGTGTTCTAATGGGGAGATATGTTTACAAGCGATGAAGGATGAGGATGATCGTGGCATTGAAGATATTTTTGGGAACAAGGATTGTATCAAGTTTACAACCCTCCATGAAGTAGAGGAGGAAGAGAAAGAGGATAACTCTAACGACAATGAATACGTTGTAGAAGGTTGCCTTACCTATCTATTTGGGTACACCCCCCTCCTTACGGTGGAGGAGGAAGAGGAAGAAGAAGAGGTTGACGAGCCTAACAAGCTTAGAGATCCCTCTACGAATACATCCCTCCAAATAATTGCGGAGGAGGGTTGCTTCGACAATAATGATATCATTGAGGAAGATGATGATGGGGATACTAAACTTTATGGAGAGATAGCTCTTTTTGATGCTATGGAGGGGGAAGGTAAGCCAAACAAAAACGGCGTTGTTGAACAAGACAATCATGTGTATTTCACCCCAATGTTCGAACTTGTTGACATAGAAATGGGACAATTGAGGAGAGCGCTTTTTGATGATGCTGAAGACGATAAAAATGATGATGGCAATGACATGAAGAATTGGGTTGCGCTCAGCAAGGCGATCGAAAAGGGTGAGAACAACACGATCATTCACATTTTGATAAGTGATGAGGATCTTTTACGATTTCAGGATTTGAGAGGTTACAATGTCCTCCATATGGAGGCAAGTCATGGTCACTTAGGAACACTAAAACATATTCTTAAGTCAACTAATAATAGTCATGAATTGAAGATGAAGTTGATGGTTCAAGAGGACAATGAAGGTCACACCGCCTTGCACCTTGCCCTTAAGGGTGGCCACAACAAGATTGCTCATTACATGATCAAGGTGGCACCGGAGGCTACATATAAAGTCAACTAAAAAGGACTCTCACTGTTGTTCTTCGCGATGCAGATGGATTACTCAAATCTTGTTCGTTCTATGATCAATGTGACCCAGTCAACTAGGGAGCATCTACTAGAGCATGCAAAATCGACGTCACTAATAAATGCCGTCGTCAAGACTAGGAATTTAAGTAAGTATTCTTTACTCCTCTTCATCTAAACTATTGTCATTGCAAGTGTTTCGACCTTGAGTTATTTATATTACATAACCATGAGAGTAAATATAATAATGAAATATATATTACATGACCATTAATATATATATATATATATTATAAGTGAAGAGGTGGGGGTGGACACCAAAATTAAGAAAAGAAAAAAAGATTTAAAATAATCAAGGAATTTGTTAAGGAATTAAGTTTTATTTCCTATCTTAGCCATCAGATTTTAGCAACATATGTTTAAAACTTCAAACTAAAATATCTAAAAATCTGCAAAATAAAGATAATTTTAGAAAATATCAATGGTTATATTATTTTGAGATCTACAAATAGACACCCACTTTGCTATATTTTTATATACTTTTGATTTTTTTTTAAATACATGAATAATTGATTGATTGCTCATGAGTGGGGATCAAATTGATCATGAAACATGATAAAGTATTTTAGGATGATTTAGAAAGTGGTAGAGGGAGAGGGATGATTTATTTTAACTCATGAGTGATGATGCTAATGACATCTTCCATAAATATTTTGTAAGATTAATCTCTTTTTTGGCGTTTTGTTTTTTAAATCACTATTGTTGTTATACTCTTTAATATTTATTACACTTTTTATGTATTTAAATTATTTCACTATTTAAACTCTTTTCAGATTACAATTACACCCTCTAAAATAAACAAAATAACTAAAACTTAATAATTATTTTTAATAGTTATATATGTATACACTTAATTCACTGGAGAAATTACAATGTAGTTTCTTCCAAATCTGTACATATTACTCTTTCACATGAGGCACGCGTTGCGTGCATATAAGGCTAGTATATATATATATATATATATATATATATATATATATATATATATATATATATATATATATATATATATATATATATATATATATATATATGCGTGCATATAAGGCTAGTATATATATATATATATATATATATATCGAGAGAGAGTTAAATTCTACTAAATCTCATATTTGGATATTTGCTGAAAACCATAAAACTTGAAAGACGTGGTACATATTACGATTAAAGGGGTATGCGTGTTCTAACATCGAAGGCTTCAGTATTCACAAAAAGGTCATTAATGAAATATACGTACCCGTTATGCCGCCTATGTACCCCTTGTAAATTGTTTTCACAGTGAAAATAGCTTTCAAAATATCCTATTCCTATATATATTGTATTGGGGTTCCCTTGAGGTCTTGTCTTATTATGCGATTAGTTGTATCATACGATCTGCTCTAGTCTTTTACGCCAATTTTATGGCTTTACGTTTCAATTTATTTATAACTATCAATAACATTTTTATGGAATTTTCGTAATTTTCTTAACTACCATTTTTGTAGCATTTTTATGTCATTTTTTTAACTTTTACTTTTATCATCCGGTCTACTTTTGCCGAATCCGTCAGTTTTATGACGGTTTGCATCATTTTTAATATAATCATCTATGATGTTATCTGTCATTATTAGAACGATCATTTTTTTGGCATTTTCTGAAGATTTCGTAACTAAAATCTTAAGGTATTTTCTGTGACATTTTAACTATTATTTATAAAGAAAATGCTCATTTTTATAACTATCACTTTCATGGCATTTTCTTCCATTTTTAAAACTATTGTTTTTATGGCATCTTGTATCACTTTAACCCTTTTTCATTTTTAGACGGATCGTACCATAAGCTTGTAACGCACTGTGAGGGGAGGTCGAACGAAATATGTATCAACTTTAAAAAAATAGAGAAAAGGGTTTAGCCGTTTACCACATTCGAAATGAAGAAGCTAATTTCATTCATTCCCTTTACCAACTCTAGTAGCATAGATAGGGCCTTCTAGGCATGAAATCAACCTCTGAGTCAGCCTCACGTTTTGTTAGTGATTTATAGATTCTATGGTGATGGTTCCATTAAAAGACCGGAGTGGCATGAAGCTTCTAAACAAAAGCTAACTAGTGTGAGGAAAATTAAGTTGAATTGATGAACATGTTATTATTATGTATATAAACGTCAAAACCCTACATATGATATTGTTCCGATTTCCCATATTTGTTATATTATACTCCCTTTATTTTTATTTAATAGGGACAATTGTACTTTTCATAAATGGCAATGCATATCTTTAATTATGAATATATCCAATTACACATAAGTAAAAATTACAAAAAGTGATATTAAAAAACTACACTTTAAGATGAATCAAACAAGATCGCATATGACTATGTTTTTCCTCATGTATGTATACATAATCTAGGATGGTCAAATAGTAGAATGTGAATAGTAACAAAAGTCCAAACGTCCCTATTAAATAAAAACGGAGGGAGTATATATAGGGGATAGAGAGATGAGTTCGTGCCGGCAGACTTATTCTTGTGAGAAGTGATAAGAGATATGTTGATAAAATATTTCTTGAATTATCTGTCACTAGGATGAACCAAGCACAGAGTCTTACTGACCAATCAGCGAGTCGGGGTCCAGGGCTGAAATGCCACAGTGAGGGCATGGGGGTAACTTTTGGTTTGGTTTTAGGTTCGGTTTTATACTAATTTTGGTTAGTTTAGTTAGAATGATATTATATGAACCTTGTATTAAATCCTGGCCCCATTCATATCTTGATTCTCTTGGTCAATATCTATGAATTTAATTAGAAAGATATTATTAAGAAAAATTGACCAGGATAATCCAAACTATACCGTTCCGCCAAGAATAATCTCTTCTATGCGTTATTCCTCATTAATCGCGACTATTGGGGAGGTCAAGCACAAATAGAACGTGACCGGATGGAAACTTATTTAATAGGTAAACATGACATATGTCATGCTCTTAGTGGTTGTTTACAATTATTATTATTATTATTATTATTTTTATTATTATTTTTATTATTATTTTTATTTTCAATCCTTACCCCTCCTTCCCCATCCTACCAACTCCGAGCTTACCACCACCACCACCACCACCACCCAGCTCCGACAACAACCCACCCCCAGTCACGACATATTCTCCCTATTGCCACCACTCGAAGCCCCAACCACAACCCTCCCCTCGTCACCACCCGCATCCCCGACCACTACAACCTTAGAAACCCCTCTCCTCTCCTTGCAAGAAACCGACCACCCCAGTTTGACAACCCTAGCCCCTTCAAAAACCCTCCCCACGCCACCACTCCTAGCCCCGTCGAAAACCTTCCCCACGCCACCGCTCCTAGCCCCCTCGAAAACCCTCTCCACGCCATCACTCCTAGCCTCTTCGAAAACCCTCCCCTCCCACCACTCCCAGCCGAAAAGCCATCCACCTTAAAAAGAAAACAATTAAATTTAGGGTGGTGGGTCACAATTTCGCGATTCTTATGGTTTAGATGAAGATTTTGAGGGTGTTAATGGTGGTATTAGGGTGGCTGACGGCCGAAATTAGGGGAGCGGGTGGTTGCGAGGGGTTTTGGGAATGGGTGAAAAAGAGGAGGGGAGGGGGTGGCTGATGTGGTGGTGGGAGTAGAAAAATAAAAGAAAAATAAAAACTTTACCTGATTAACAGGTTTCAAGTCACATGGGGGTGTTTGTGGCGAACCTCCACAATAGTTGGGATTATACAGGAATAACGCTTAGTAGGGATTATTTTTGGCAGAACGAGCATAGTTTGGATTATCTTGGTCAATTTTTCGTTATTATATGACACATAATAGTAAACCATGTTATCTTTGTGTTATTCCTCTCTAATTCTTTGTTATGAATTGCATTTGACATAATTAGATATATAATTCTAAGCGGATTCAGAATTTTATTGGTATAAGTCTAATTAACTAAATCGAGAATCGATATTATTGATAGAATATAAAATATTTTTGTTATGTACAAATATATTTTGTAAAAGTGCCATTTCATTTTGTTCTTTCTCTCCCCCTTTCTATTATAAAAACGAGCCAGGTGATGGTTCTGCTCGAGGGGAGTATCTGCAGGTCTGGCACCTAGAAGGCCTGTCTCAGTAATAATGTCAAGAGCATACTTCCACTGAGAGAGGAAGAACCCATCCGCACTACGAGCGACCTCGATGCCGAGAAAGTACTTCAAGGGACCAAGATCCTTCATGCGAAAGCATACACCTAAGTATTGCTTGAAAGCACTGAGAGCACCTGCATCATTGCCCGAAATAATCAAATCGTCAACATATACCAGTATGTGCAAGGACACATCACCTCGATGATAGGTGAAGAGAGAGTAGTCAGAGTAGGACTGAGAGAAGCCATATGTACGCAGAGCACTAGCCAATTTAGCAAACCAACATCGAGGAGCCTGACGAAGACCATAGAGAGACTTTTGTAGCCGACACACCTGACCAGGACGGCTACTAAAGCCAGGAGGAAGTTTCATATACACCTCCTCGTCTAGTTCACCATGTAAGAATGCATTGTGAACGTCCATTTGATGAACTTCCCAATTCCGAGCTGCAGCAACAGCAAGAAAAACGCGAACAGTGACCATTTTGGCAACGGGGGAAAAAGTTTCATTGTAGTCAATCCCCTCGACCTGATGATTACCAAGAATAACCAACCGAGCTTTGAGACGCTCAACACTCCCATCAGAATTGTATTTGATTTTGTACACCCATTTACAGCCCAGTGCCTTTTTACCAAGAGGAAGAGTGGTCATAACCCAAGTACCATTGTCCTCTAATGCACGAATCTCATTGTGCATCGCCTCACGCCAACCAGAGAATTTCATAGCCTGGGAAAAACTACGAGGTTCAACACCCTCATCAACTGCAGCAAGAAACACACGGTGGTGCAATGAAAAATTATCACAATTCACGAAATTAGCTATGGGGTAAGAACGTGTACCTGGAGGACATGACGGAGCTGACGAAGAGCAAGGGGGGCAAGGAAGCTGAGCCATATAAGTGACATGATCCCGAAGCATAACACTGGGGCGTTTCTCGCGAAAACCTCGACCCAACACAGGCGGAGAAGGGGCTGCAGATTCGGGGGGAGGAGACGAAGGTGGGCTGGGCTGCTCATCAAGTGCGGAAGAGGTGATAGGTGGGCTGGGGGTAGGATCAGGCACGGCAGTAGCTGAGAGGGAAGGTGGAGATGGACTGGGCTCAGTGTGTAGTGGACTGGGCTCGGTTAGGTGAGAGTGGGCTGTGTCAGCAGGTTCATCAAGGAGTAGAGGATGGCTGGGCTCATTGGGGATAGGAGTTGGGTTGTTCTCATTTGTGGGTTGTTTAGCAAATGGGTAGGTGGTTTCAAAGAATTGAACATCACGAGATATAAAAATGTCCCCATTTTGCAAGTCATACATTCTCCAACCTTTCTTTCCGGTGGGATACCCAAGAAAAACACATTTTCGTCCCCGGGGGGCAAATTTATCACGTTTAGCTTTTAGGTTATGAGCAAAGGCCAAGCATCCAAACACACGCATATAATCAAATTCCGGAGGACAACCATATATCATCTCAAAAGGTGTTTTACCATGTAACACGCTCGAAGGAGTACGATTAATCAAATGTACTGCTGTTAAGACACACTCACCCCAAAACTGAACAGGTAAACTAGCCTGAAACATCAAAGCACGACCAACATTTAAGATGTGTTGGTGTTTTCGTTCAACCCGTCCATTTTGTTGAGGAGTCCCAACACACAAGGTTTGAAACAAAATACCGCTCTTCTGAAAGAAATCATGCATACAATGGAACTCTGTCCCATTGTCACTTCGAACTATTTTGACATTAGTATCGAATTGACGAGAGACCATGGCAAAGAAAGAAGAGAAATATTTGTAAACCTCAGTTTTATTTTCCAACAAATATACCCAAACGGCACGGGAATAATCATCCACCACGGTCAAAAAATAAACAGCACCACAAGATGAAGGAGTAGTATAAGGTCCCCATAAATCACAATGCACTAGTTCAAACAAACGACTAGCTTTATGAATACTAACAGGAAAACTATCACGTGTCTGTTTTGCCAAAGGACAAACATCAAAAATTTTATTCAAGTGTTTCTGAGCAGAACTAGAACGAATGGGAGGAAGCAGCTTCAACACTCGTTCCGAAGGATGACCTAACCTTTGGTGCCACAAGTCGAAAATGCCCAAATCAGGAACTCCAACTGCCTGAGCTACAGCCACCTTGCGGAAATAGTAAAGCCCCCCTCGCCGTTCACCTGCTCCAATCAGCGTCCCCGAGGTTCGGTCCTGTATAGCACACATAGCATTAGTGAATTGGATAGTACATGAATTATCAGCGAGCATATGAGATACAGAAATCAAATTACACTGGAACTCGTTTACAAATAAGACATCACGTAAAATGAGAATATCAGTGAGATACACATCTCCCTGTTGCGTAGCAAAAGTCGTGCTCCCGTTAGGAAGACCGACGGCACACGCTCTAATGTTTCGCACATGCGACAAGCAAGAAAGAGATCCAGTTATATGATGAGAAGCACCAGTATCGATAATCCATTGCCAACAATAAGTCGACTTACCCTCCATACGTTGAATGCTAGAATTATTCTGCTCACTATTAATCATGTTCATGAGTAATTGAACCTGCTCGGATGTGAGGTTTGCTAGTGGAGTGCCACCTCCCTCCGACGTGCCAAAATGTGCACCCGAAACGGCATGTGCTTTAGCCCCACTCGAGCTACGCGATGTCGCGCCATAGGCGGGCTGCTGCAACCCACTATTTCCTTCTGAACCTCCGGCAGAACCAGTAGCACGAGCAGCATTGCGGGCACGTATGCGCTCCTCGTACCACGGAGGGTTACCATGGAGCTTGAAACACCCACTTACTTCATGTCCCTGCTTCTTGCAATGAGAACACATGAGTTTAGATTTGTCAACTCGATCAAATCTGCCCCTCACACGTTCAGAGTTCACGTGAAAGGCATGGACGCTGTCATCCGCCGTTTTACCACGAGCAAGCCCACGAGACTGTTCCTCTTGAACCAATGTCTGATATGCATGATTAAGATCACCCAAGGGCTGTTGGGAAAGTAGATTAGTACGCACAGTGCCGTAGTTATTGCCATCCAAACCCACCATAAACTGATGGAAAATCTCCTCCTCTCGGTCCTTCGACAGTTTCAACGCCATCCCGCACTCACATTTCTTGCACTCACATGATCGCATTGGCTTCAAACGAGCCAATTCGTCATATAATCCAGTCAACTTGGTGTAATACGCATCAATGGACATAGATTCGGTTTGCTTGCACTCGGTAATCGCTGCCCGAATCTGTTGAATTCTTGGCCCGTTTGCCACACAAAACCTTCTTTCAAGGTAATTCCACAAATCTTTAGCGTTCTCGTGTAACGGTATGGTAGCCGCTATCTTAGGCTCCATACTCTTCAACACCCATGACACAATCATGGAGTGAACCGTATCCCAGTCAAGCACGCCGTCCGGGTCGCTAGGTTTAGGTATAGTTCCATCTACGAAGCCATACTTCCTTCGCGCACGCAAGGAAATCGTCATGGCTCTGTTCCACGCGACATAATTGTCGCCGGTGAATATCACATGTGTGATATAGTTTCCGGGCTGGTCACCTGAGCCCAAATAGTACGGCGAGGAAGCGGTCACAGTCCACGCTCCTGTCGCCCCTACGATCTCCTTCTTTTCGTCGCCTCCCATGTGGTTCGTCTGCCAAGTGATTCACGCGGGTGAGACTAGGCAAGCACGGTCGTCGACGAATGTTTTTCCGGTCAGTTTTCCGGCGGTATTCAACGCGGCTCTGATACCATGTCACGGCAGGGAGTAGTTTAGGGTTTTAATGTTTTGTCAAGTTGTCATTAATGAGCAATTAGTGTATCTTAAATACAACCTAAGAGGTTAGGCTTTAATTGGGCCTACTAAGCAACATACATACACTAACATTTATACAGTTAAGCTAAGTATAATTAGAAGCCCATTACTAATACATATATAATCCAACACTCTTTCATATGCGGCATACAAAGGTTATTTTGAAGAAATCTGCTACTTAATCAAGACTTTTCCAGATTCTTTGAGGAATAAAGATGAAGATGGTTCCTTTCCTATACACAAGGCTGTTGCTGGAGACCACTTAAATATTGTGAAAGTGTTCGTCTTTCGTTGCCCTGAAGCAATTTATGACGTTGATAAAAATGATCGAAACATTTTTGTTGGATTATATATGTATTAGTGATGGGCTTCTAATTATACTTAGCTTAACTGTATAAATCTTAGTGTATGTATGTTGCTTAGTAGGCCCAATTAAAGCCTAACCTCTTAGGTTGTATTTAAGATACACGAATCACTTATTAATGACAACTTGACAAAACATTAAAACCCTAAACTACTCCCTGCCGTGACATGGTATCAGAGCCGCGTTGAATACCGCCGAAAACTGACCGGAAAGACATTCGTCAACGACCGTGCTTGCCTAGTCTCACCCGCGTGAATCACTTGGCAGACGAACCACATGGGAGGCGACGAAAAGAAGGAGATGGTAGGGGCGACAGGAGCGTGGACTATAACCGCTTCCTCGCCGTTCTATTTGGGCTCAGGTGACCAGCCCGGACACTATATCACACATGTGATTTTCACCGGCGACAATTATGTCGCGTGGAACAGAGCCATGACGATTTCCTTGCGTGCGCGAAGGAAGTATGGCTTCGTAGATGGAACTATACCCAAACCTAGCGACCCGGACGGAGTGCTTGACTGGGATACGGTTCACTCCATGATTGTGTCATGGGTGTTGAAAAGTATGGAGCCTAAGATAGCGGCTACCATACCGTTACACGAGAACGCTAAAGATTTGTGGAATTACCTTGAAAGAAGGTTTTGTGTGGCGAATGGGCCAAGAATTCAACAGATTCGGGCAGCGATTACCGAGTGCAAGCAAACCGAATCTATGTCCATTGATGCGTATTACACCAAGTTGACTGGATTATATGATGAATTGGCTCGTTTGAAGCCAATGCGATCATGTGAGTGCAAGAAATGTGAGTGCGGGATGGCGTTGAAACTGTCGAAGGACCGAGAGGAGGAGATATTACATCAGTTTATGCTGGGTTTGGATGGCAATAACTACGGCACTGTGCGTACTAATCTACTTTCCCAACAGCCCTTGGGTGATCTCAATCATGCATATCAGACATTGGTTCAAGAGGAACAGTCTCGTGGGCTTGCTCGTGGTAAAACGGCGGATGACAGCGTCCATGCCTTTCACGTGAACTCTGAACGTGTGAGGGGCAGATTTGATCGAGTTGACAAATCTAAACTCATGTGTTCTCATTGCAAGAAGCAGGGACATGAAGTAAGTGGGTGTTTCAAGCTCCATGGTAACCCTCCGTGGTACGAGGAGCGCATACGTGCCCGCAATGCTGCTCGTGCTACTGGTTCTGCCGGAGGTTCAGACGGAAATAGTGGGTTGCAGCAGCCCGCCTATGGCGCGACAGCGCGTAGCTCGAGTGGGGCTAAAGCACATGCCGTTTCGGGTGCACATTTTGGCACGTCGGAGGGAGGTGGCACTTCACTAGCAAACCTCACATCCGAGAAGGTTCAAGTACTCATGAACATGATTAATAGTGAGCAGAATAATTCTAGCATTCAACGTATGGAGGGTAAGTCGACTTATTGTTGGCAATGGATTATCGATACTGGTGCTTCTCATCATATAACTGGAACTCTTTCTTGCTTATCGCATGTGCGAAACATTAGAGCGTGTGCCGTCGGTCTTCCTAACGGGAGCACGACTTTTGCTACGCAACAGGGAGATGTGTATCTCACTGATATTCTCATTTTACGTGTTGTCTTGTTTGTGCCCGAGTTCCAGTGTAATTTGATTTCTGTATCTCATATGCTCGCTGATAATTCATGTACTATCCAATTCACTAATGCTATGTGTGCTATACAGGACCGAACCTCGGGGACGCTGATTGGAGCAGGTGAACGGCGAGGGGGGCTTTACTATTTCTGCAAGGTGGCTGTAGCTCAGGCAGTTGGAGTCTCTGATTTGGGCATTTTCGACTTGTGGCACCAAAGGTTAGGTCATCCTTCGGAGCGAGTGTTGAAGCTGCTCCCTCCCATTCGTTCTAGTTCTGCTCAGAAACACTTGAATAAAATTTGTGATTTTTGTCCTTTGGCAAAACAGACACGTGATAGTTTTCCTATTAGTATTCATAAAGCTAGTTGTTTGTTTGAACTAGTGCATTGCGATTTATGGGGACCTTATACTACTCCTTCATCTTGTGGTGCTGTTTATTTTTGACTGTGGTGGATGATTATTCCCGTGCCGTTTGGGTATATTTGTTGGAAAATAAAACTGAGGTTTACAAATATTTCTCTTCTTTCTTTGCCATGGTCTCTCGTCAATTCGATACTAATGTCAAAATAGTTCGAAGTGACAATGGGACAGAGTTCAATTGTATGCATGATTTCTTTGAGAAGAGCGGTATTTTGTTTCAAACCTCGTGTGTTGGGACTCCTCAACAAAATGGACGGGTTGAACGAAAACACCAACACATTTTAAATGTTGGTCGTGCTTTGATGTTTCAGGCTAGTTTACCTGTTCGGTTTTGGGGTGAGTGTGTCTTAACAGCAGTACATTTGATTAATCGTACTCCTTCGAGCGTGTTACATGGTAAAACACCTTTTGAGATGATGTATGGTTGTCCTCCGGAATTTGATTATATGCGTGTGTTTGGATGCTTGGCTTTTGCTCATAACCTAAAAGCTAAACGTGATAAATTTGCCCCCGGGGGCGAAAATGTGTTTTTCTTGGGTATCCCACCGGAAAGAAAGGTTGGAGAATGTATGACTTGCAAAATGGGGACATTTTTATATCTCGTGATGTACAATTCTTTGAAACCACCTACCCGTTTGCTAAACAGCCCACAAATGAGAACAACCCAACTCCTCTCCCCAATGAGCCCAGCCATCCTCTACTCCTTGGTGAACCTGCTGACACAGTTCACTCTCTCCCCACCGAGCCCAGTCCACTACACACTGAGCCCAGTCCCTCTCCACCTTCCCTCTTAGCCACTGCCGTGCCTGATCCTACCCCCAGCCCACCTATCACCTCTTCCGCACTTGATGAGCAGCCCAGCCCACCTTCGCCTCCTCCCCCCGAATCTGCAGCCCCTTCTTCGCCTGTGTTGGGTCGAGGCTTTCGCGAGAAACGCCCCAGTGTTATGCTTCGGGATCATGTCACTTATATGGCTCAGCTTCCTTGCCCCCCTTGCTCTTCGTCAGCTCCATCATGTCCTCCAGGTACACGTTCTTACCCCATAGCTAATTTCGTGAATTGTGATAATTTTTCATTGCACCACCGTGTGTTTCTTGCTGCAGTTGACGAGGGTGTTGAACCTCGTAGTTTTTCCCAGGCTATGAAATTCTCTGGTTGGCGTGAGGCGATGCACAATGAGATTCGTGCATTAGAGGACAATGACACTTGGGTTATGACCACTCTTCCTCCTGGTAAAAAGGCACTGGGCTGTAAATGGGTGTACAAAATCAAATACAATTCTGATGGGAGTGTTGAGCGTCTCAAAGCTCGGTTGGTTATTCTTGGTAATCATCAGGTCGAGGGGATCGACTACAATGAAACTTTTGCCCCCGTTGCCAAAATGGTCACTGTTCGCGTTTTTCTTGCTGTTGCTGCAGCTCGGAATTGGGAAGTTCATCAAATGGACGTTCACAATGCTTTCTTACATGGTGAGCTAGACGAGGAGGTGTATATGAAACTTCCTCCTGGCTTTAGTAGCCGTCCTGGTCAGGTGTGTCGGCTACAAAAGTCTCTCTATGGTCTTCGTCAGGCTCCTCGCTGTTGGTTCGCTAAATTGGCTAGTGCTCTGCGTACATATGGCTTCTCTCAGTCCTACTCTGACTACTCTCTCTTCACCTATCATCGAGGTGATGTGTCCTTGCACATACTGGTATATGTTGACGATTTGATTATTTCGAGCAATGATGCAGGTGCTCTCAGTGCTTTCAAGCAATACTTAGGTGTATGCTTTCGCATGAAGGATCTTGGTCCCTTGAAGTACTTTCTCGACATCGAGGTCGCTCGTAGTGCGGATGGGTTCTTCCTCTCTCAGCGGAAGTATGCTCTTGACATTATTACTGAGACAGGCCTTCTAGGTGCCAGACCTGCAGATACTCCCCTTGAGCAGAACCATCACCTGGCTCGTGTTGACGGCACTCCCTATTCTGACCCCGCACAGTATCGTCGCCTAGTAGGGCGTCTTATCTATTTGGCGTTCACTCGGCCCGACTTGGCTTATGTGGTGCATGTCTTGGCTCAGTTTATGCACGCCCCTCAGCATCATCATTGGGACGCAGCCTTACGGGTTGTGCGTTACTTGAAAGGCAACCCTGGTCAGGGTATCATTCTCTCCTCTCCCTGTGACTTACATCTCACTGCTTGGTGTGATTCGGATTGGGCTAGTTGCCCTCTGACTCGTCGCTCGATCTCTGGTTGGATTATATTTCTTGGTACTTCCCCGATCTCATGGAAGACTCGGAAACAGCACACCGTCTCACGCTCATCCGCTGAAGCTGAGTATCGTTCCATGGCCGATGTTACCGCGGAGCTTAAATGGCTCCGCGCCTTGCTTCATGGTTTTGGTATTTCTCATTCACAGCCGAGCTCCTTACTTTGTGACAGCAAATCCGCACTCTACATCGCACAGAACCCCGTGTTCCACGAGCGTACTAAACACATTGAGGTCGATTGCCACTACATTCGCGATGCTATTCAAGCCGGATTAGTCACTACTTTACATGTCACCACCACCGAGCAGCTCGCGGACATTTTCACCAAAGCTTTGGGTGTGCGTCAGTTCTTGTACTTGCGAGGCAAGTTGGGCATTCATGATCTCCATGCTCCAACTTGAGGGGGGGTGTTGGATTATATATGTATTAGTGATGGGCTTCTAATTATACTTAGCTTAACTGTATAAATGTTAGTGTATGTATGTTGCTTAGTAGGCCCAATTAAAGCCTAACTTCTTAGGTTGTATTTAAGATACACGAATCACTGATTAATGACAACTTGACAAAACATTAAAACCCTAAACTACTCCCTGCCGTGACAATTTTGGATATTGCAACTAGATATAGTAGTTATGAAGTCCTTTTTTTCTTAAGCGAGGAAAAGATTTTTGAGAAGCCCCATTTTTTGCTCCCGGGTCACTGTATTTGTCAATTTTTGTTTTTCTGGTCATTGATATACTACTCTAGTACTCTTACTATAAGGAAAAGTTGTTAACTATTATCTTTTATATAGGTCAGTTTGTAAACTATTACCTTATAAATTTTACATCTAGATATTGCACTCATATTATAGGTTTCGAAGGACAAGATAAGAATTGTAATTGTTTAACCATTAAATTAATGATAATGGATACTATTTATGTTATTATTTGTTTGTTGGTATGATTAAATCTAGGATAAATTGTTAACTAGTACCTTTTAAAAAGGTGAATTTGTGAACTAGTACCTTTTAAGTTTTTTTTTGGTGAACCAGTACCTTAAGTTGTGCATTACTCTTAAAAACAGTACCTTAGTCCAAAATTTCGGCCATTTTAGTTAATATTTCGGTTGTTGACCAATGTTTTCTCTCGTTTTCTAGAGCGTGTATTGCAAACACATAGAAGAGAGATGAACTTTCACTCTCAAAAAACGAGGGAAAACAATGGCCAACAGCCGGAATATTGATTAAATTGACCTGAACTTTCGACTAAGGTACTATTTTTTAGAGTTTTGTACAACTTAAGGTATTATTTCACAAAAAAAACCTAAAAGGTACTAGTTTACAAATTCACCTATTTAAAAGGTACTAGTTAACAATTTATCCAATCTAATATAAATATGATGTTTAGTTATTGCCCATTGAAAGAAAGTTATAGAATCGTATAAAATCGTAAGTAAAATCGTACGGCCAAATTTGAATCGTGAAATCATACAATTGCACCGTATGATTGCGATTCTAACAACAATGGTTGTACCTAGGAGTTCCCATTTGTGACAAGAGAGCAACACAACCAAGCCCAATAATCCATTGTCGAGAGAGTGAGAAATAAACTTGCATTTTGGAAACCTAGGTACCTCTCTAAGGCTGGAACATTGTGCCTTATCAAATCCACGCTCTCTGCAATCCCTTACTACTATATGCAAACATTTTTTCTTCTAATTATGGGTGAATTATCCACTTATAGCGAACTTAGGATGGAAAATGGCTCTGGGTCAGAGAATTAAGCATATTAAGAACATCTACAATGGTTGTGCATAAGGACTAGCTTGCAAATATAAAAATACTCCAAGCTAGTAGCTGACCATTGAACATAGTAGCTTATTTGAGCTAGGTAGCCAAAACAAGCTACTAGCTCAATTGAGATCAAAGAGGAAAGAGCAATAAATGCTCATGATTTAAAGAATAAAAATTGATGTTAGTAGGGAACATTTAGCTATATACATTGCTGCTTACCAATAGAGGAAATGGTAATATAGCTAGAACTTGTGATGTGGCATTGCTAGCAACATAGAAAGTAGATGCTCTAATTGCCTCTTAACAACATATAATAATCAACATTACAGACCAAGGTCTAAGTAACGGTTTGATTTAGGATATTAAGATCCTCCATATACACTTCATTACAGCAAGTAGGAACAAAGTTTAACTCCACAAGTTCATGAAGAAAGTGCCTCTTCTTTTCATTTAATCGGCAAGGCGATCGGCTGGTCTACTCTCCCTTGTAGTAGCTAGGGATGTCAATGGGGCGGGACGGATGTTGACATTCCTATCCCATCCCCGCCTAAAAAACTTATCCCCATCTCCGCCCCATCAGCCATGGCGGGGAAAAATCTTATCCACACCCCTGCCCCAACGGGGACACACTAAAAACTATCTCCGCCCCATTACCCGCGTGGAACCCCATACCCGCCTCACCCCGCTAGACCCACCCCAACCCCCGTCTCATCCCCGCCCCATCCTCGTCCTAATGTCGGTTTACTAATTTTTTTAGGTCTAGAGAAATAAAGGGTAAAAACTTTTAAAAAAGATAAATTATATTATAAAATAAATTTCTTCAATACACGGGGATAAAGAGGGGCGGGCGGGGTTGGGGCGGGGTTGGCGGGGATGGAGCAGGGCGGGCGGGGATGGGGCGGGGTGGGCGGGGTTGGGGCTGGGAGAGCGGATATGGGGCGGGGCGGGCAGGGATTGGGGCGGGACCAATCTAACATCCACACCCGTCCCATCACCCACGGTGGGTATTGTTTTCATCCCATACTCGCCCCATCACTCGCAAAATCTTCCCCCATCCCCACCTAACTGGGGTGGACGAGGTGAGTCTCCACGAAACCCGCCCAACTGACATCCCTTGTAGTAGCTTCAATCTTTAAAATTCTAATTGGTAAACAAACTTTGTTCTTAATAGAGTAATAACCATGAACTTGTGGTTATAAGTGAGAAAGTGATGTTATTAATATATTTTCATTACATACAAATGCTAAAAAGGTTCTTCTCAAACTAAGTATAAATTATAGCGTCTAAGATCGACATATCACCTAGGACCAACCTTATAAGATAAGTGAATTTAACCAATTTTTATACGTAAGTAGCCTCTTCTTCAGACCCCATGATTCACCAGCTTGCTATCAACCTCATCAGCTCATCTCCGTGCTCATAGATGACTGCTACCTTGTTACTGAAGTCCAAGTTTGTCGTTAATAGCTTGAAAAACCAGCAAACTAAGGTTAAATCTAAGTATTATTCTGGCTTACTAACATAACATTCAATCTTAATGACATTGTCTGATTTTAAATTCTTACGGATATGTAATAGGGCTTTTTTCACACACTAACAACAATAACCGAAAGGTTCCAGAAAAGAAAAACCGCACAACAGAATTCTTAATGTAAGACGGGCTGTAGAGCGGAATAAAGAAAAGGAGCACACCGAACAAGAAGACAGATCCCATGCCCAATACCAAATAGGAAAGCCAAGATACAGTCCTCAACACGACGAATATACCCATCATGAAGGACATAGACATCATAACGAGCGCAAATCCCAACATTGGAAGTGCAAATCTGAGGGATAGCACAATCAATTTAAGGTCACCCAAGTGTGCCCAAATGAGGGTCACAACTGATAGGATGGAACTATAAAGTGCAGCTGTGTTGCATATTACGAACATCTTGAACGCCCATCTTTTCGCCAAAACAGCCATGCCTATATTTGGATCAGTATCAGATTGATTGTAACCTCCTGGAAGAGTGAAACCAGCTGCAAAGGTCACGGTAGCAATAAGTGTAGCCACTAACATGTGAGTGCTAACTCTCTCTGCGAAGCTGTCCAATTCTTTGGCGTCGTTAGCTTTGTTCTTTTGCTTTCCAGCTTTGAGATTTTGCACGTAGCTCTTCCTTGTTGATTTGGAGCTTTGAGGCGCATTCACATACCTCAAGGCCATCCAAGTAAGTCTCTGTAAAATCGAGGAGTAAAAGTGTTTTCTCTAAGCTAAGGACATTAACTATAATAAGAAATGGTCCTAATACTCTTAACTCATTACTCATGCTTCTAAATATGTAGTATTACATGATCGATATGACGCAAGGAGAAAGCAAGGAGTCCAAGATAAACTCTATTGCATGCATACATGAATAAACAACCTTGGCCTTAATATAGGCTTACATGAAAGGAAAAATTACCTTATATCCTAGGATAATTGAGTATGTTGAAATACCTTGAATCTCTCTATTTGGCACTTAGAACGACTCATATTCTCTGTTCTCCCCCTAATTAGTTCTAACTTCTCTTTAATCTCCTTCTTTTGCTTCTGTTATCTGTATCCGTACTTTGTCCCGTAGTTAATAAATCGGTTTCTCCCCTTGCAAATATATGTACTAAACATATTGCTAGTTAACCACGTTTAACTCTTGGTTTTCCTTTTTTGCATTCTTAATTATTTCCTTGTCTATTGCTTCTGTTTCTCTTCCACATTTTCTTACTTTCCTTGCATCAGATCCAATAGAATCGATTATCTCTGGGGTCATTCAATGATTTTGGGAGGCAATGTCCACGGGCGGATCCAAAGGCGGGCTTACCTAGGCCATGGCCCGCCCCGTCAATAGAAATTTGTTATATATTAAATGTTTCGTAGCTAAACAAATTTGCCAATCATAGTATTCTTTTTTTTAATGTACATATAATATATGCATTTGGCCCGCCCAATAGTTATTTTCTGGATCCGCCACTAGCAATGTCACAATGTCTTTCTAAGATGTGATGCAGATACTTTGAGTTAAAGTGAAGAGTTTGATTAATATAACTACATACCGCTTCAAACGTTGGGAGTGACTCGGCATGAATTTCAACAAGATCAAGAGCTGTCAGCCCATTCTTGTTTGCCAAATTGGTCTTGCACCGGTGATCCTGTGTCAATATGTTCACTGCTCTCGGACGAAAGCCTTTGGCAGCCAAATGTAAAGGAGTATTGCCATCTTCGTCTTTTAAATTGACGAGCCTATCTAACTCTGGCGTTTTTATCACATTTGATACTACTGAAGATTTGCCACTCTCAGCTGCTACATGGAGAATGCTTTGGCCTTTTCTATTTAGCAGGTTCTTCGTCATGTATAGTATGTCAATGACTCTTACATTTCCTCCACTTGCTGCCTTGTGAATGGGAAACGAGCCAGCCTTATCACATTCGTATGCAGAGTGAGGGAATTTCTTGAGTAAGTATTGAACCGCCTCAAAGTGACCTTTGAATGCTGCATAAGAGAGTGGTGGCTGACCTTCATTGTCTACTGACTTGATAAGATCTTCATGATTGGTTATCATCTCCTTCAAAATTTCTGAGCAAATTTCATAGAAGTATAGAACAGTTATGCTCCAAGATTATAGGAATGTTATTACCGATTTCTATATTCCAAGTGTTCATTGACTGGAAATGAGATATGGTTATTGAATAGTCAAAGGAAAGTCGTACCATGATTTCATATCGAAGTTACTTCTAGTGTTCAAACGGATAGAGAATAGTGGTTTTATTATGGGCCGTTATGTCAAAGTGGAGGTTAATGTGATAGTAGGTGATTAATTAAATGATTTCAAACTACCCACGGTAGCCATGATTGTTTTGATTCTTTCCATGTTCTATAAATATAAGACCTATGAGAAGAAGAAAGTCGGTTCATTCCCACCCATCAAAAATACTTATGTCTTATCTTTGTTGATTATTAGTAGCATAGCCCAGTTTTCCACGTGGAAGCTCACATAGATTTAATATACTTAGCTCTTAGCCGTGTATTTTAAGACCATTCATACTAGTTCCATGTTTTAATGTAGGTACCTTGTTCTATAATATAGTTTATTTTTGTCTTGCATTTCCTTTTCTCCAAGATTCCGCAGTCATCGATCTTTCCAAATGTTATATGCATCTTATCTCATTAGCCATGACATTCCTTTTTTTAGTAGATTACTCGTATGTTAGCAAGGGCTGAGGGATCCTTATTTACAGGAGCGATTTCCTCCCAAGCACTATGGCCTTTATACTTCGGGGTGTAAGTTGCTTGCTGTCAGATTTCTGTCCCAACAAGAGTTAACAAATTTTTTGTCACAACGATCCATTGATAGATTTTTGTCACATCAAGTTGACAGATTTTGGCTCCGTAGTGGTATTAACGACTCTCATAAAGGTTAGTTACGGCTATGCTTAAATAAAGTGAATTAAGAGCCTGTTTGGTTCAAACTTCGATTATCTAGAAAGCAGATTGAATTCCATAAAAGATAAATTTTGCTACCGAAATTATCTACGTTTACCTGTCATATTGTGTTTACAATTAGTCATATGTGACCAAAATTCGTGATTATGGGCTTAACGGATAGCTTGTTTTCACTTGTACTCCATCCGTCTCAATTTGATTTTCCCATTTGTAATATGGGGGAAAAGCAATGCAAATTAAGGTGGATGAGAATCTTTTTAATTTTATATTGTATAAAGTGTATTTTGGTACCTTTTTCCTTTTAAAAAAGTAAGAGAGAGAAAGAAAAATGAGTGATTGAGAAATAAAAGATTCTTAAGTGGGCCATGTGTAAGACAAAAAGTAAAAAAGTGTAGTAAATAATTATTTGTAAGGGTAAAATGAGGAAATAAATATTCTTAAAAATGGAAAAGATTCAAAGTGGGAAGAACTTTTTGAAACATTCCAAAAAGAAAAATGATGGGAATATCAAATTGAAACGGAGGGAGTATATTGTAGTTGCTAGTATTTACTTTTTCACTTTTGGTTAATTATTGTATTTCTCAAACAAATCCCGATCTAAGTATAAATGATGAAATTCTGTATAGATCTTTGGAAAATTTGCGAAAAAAGACCTTTTTGTTACATATTTTTTGAAAAAACACCATATATAAATTTTTTTTTGTGAGAAAACACTTTCTAATTCACCTTTTTATCAAAATGCACACCTTGTTATCAAATTTTAGTAAAAATTCAAACTTTCCGTCATTGAACTTCTTAATTTTTTCTCATTCCTTTTTGTGAGCGGGAGTCATACACATTAAAAAGAAGGTCATGAACGAAAAGTTGGAGGGTCAATGTCCAAAAGTTGGACTTTTTAGCCAAAATCTAATAAAAATTTGTGCATCTTGATAAAAAGTAACATATAACGCGTTTTCTCACAAATATAATTATATAAGGTGTTTTTTTTTCACAAAAACTGTAACAAATAAGGTCTTTTTTCACAAATTATGCTAGATCTTTTATTTTCTTTCTATATTAATGATCGTCTAATTAGTGATCATCTAATTAGTCACACTTTGAGCTGATGGTAGAAATCTACGAACAGTTTTTTACTCTATCACACTCCTTCACAAAAGAGTATTTCGAGTTTGTATGGGGTCTTCCCAACAGACCTCCAGCTGGCAGCAGACCACTGGTCCTGCCACTCCACGTCAGATTGCCTGGAGCAGAGCAGACCTCCTCAGGCAGACTGCTCCGGACATAACCTCTAGGCTGGAGTTTAATGAAGGCCTCGTTCCACCTTGGCCCACTTCCAAAGAGGCCCACTCACTTTACTAGGTCAGTTACAAGTCTATGTCTCATATAAATACCCATGCCCATGCATGGGTAAGGTACGTTCAATCAAACACTCACAAAATACTTGCACTTGATACTCGTTTTCTCTCTACTAGAGATCTTGTGATTAACTTGGACTGACTTAGGCATCGGAGAGGCGATCCTCGGAACCACCCCCGAGGTTTCTCCTTGTTTTGCAGGTAACCACCACCACGAAGGACGTTTGGGAGCCACGTTCCACCAAGTACCCACCACCACATAGACTGTTGCAGTCTTGGACAGAAACAATTTGGCGCTAGAAGGAGGGGGAGAGTAGAAAAGCCCAATCTACAATTTCGCAATGGTGGTTCCAACCTCAGAAACGCTCGGTTCCGACAGTTCAGGAGGAGAAAGCAACTCTCCACTGAGAGAAACAAACACGAGATCAACAAGAAGGGGTAGCGCTGCTACCACCAGATCAGGCAGGAGGGATAACACTATCACCCCCCGCCATGAAACCAGGCAGACCCCACAGCCAAGCAGCTTAGTGGTCATGCCCACACCGGAGCAACTTCAAGCAGCCTTTCAAGTGCTGCAGTCTGCCCAACAGTTTATGCAAACTGTTGGAAGCCAACCTGCTCGAAAGAGAAGGAGAACTAGAACACACGATTCATTTCGAAGGCACCTGCGGCTGTCATCTGAAGAGGAGACAGCCACATGAGACCCCTTATGCGGGTACAACATGACAAACATCACACCCACCCCGACGTCGGAGTATGGCCTATCCAGCCGCTCTGGACCCGGGTACATCAAGAGGGGTTGGCAGGAAGCAGAGTGGGATACTAAAATAATGCAGCAAGATCATCCCAGCATGTTCGAGGAACTGACACCCACAGGGTATACGGCAGGCTCAAGCCGGAGATCTGTCCACAGAAGAAATCCCAGGGGCGTGGCCCAGAACGTCCAGCCGCGACCCAGAACCAGGCACAACTCAGGAGCTGAAGAGGCCCTGTCTGCGCCTGGTGGCGGAACGGTCAGAAGGCATGTCAGCCTGAGATTAGGAACGATACCAGAGGAGGGCTCTGGCGATAATGGAGCCCCCACAGACCTCAGAGGACTCATAACCCATAGAGTCAACTCCAGACCCATTGTGGTCTCACCAGCAGACGAGATTAGATCTCCTTCCAAGTCCCCCTTCACACCTGAAATCATTGCGGCCAGAGTGTCGAAAGCGAAGCTCCCGTCCAATCTCAAGTTCGAAGGGGAGGGAGACCCAAAGGAGCATGTGGCAGCCTTTGAGACCCACATGGAGCAAGGAAATTACAATCAGGCCACATGGTGCAGACACTTCCCTGCCACTCTGACAGGGATAGCTCAGACCTGGTTCAGGACTATTCCCCAGGGAACGATTGCTAACTTTGATGAACTGAAGAAGAGATTCAAAGAGCATTTCGTTAGCGGAAGTAGGAGGAACAAATCCACACATGAGCTGCTATTGCTGAAGCAGACTCAGAATGAAAGCTTGCGGGATTTCATAGGGAGGTTCAACAAAGAGCTGGTGCACATCCCAGAGCTGGAGCAGAAGCTCGCTCTGCACGCTCTGAGGAACGCCCTACCCCACACCAGTAAATTCAGAGATGACCTTAAATGGGTCACCATGAAGGAGCTCAGCGAGGCCCTGGCCCTGGCAGAAAAATACATAGCCGTCGAAGACTTCAACAAAGCATCGACACACGGAGCAGAAACAGGCAGACCTGCTAGACAGGATACCAGGCAGAATGAGCACCAGTTCATGGGAGGCAGATTGAATTTTGGAGGCCCCAGGCCCCATCAGAGCAGAGGGAGAGAAAAACAAAAAGAAGCAGAGAGAGAAGTGGACCGGCTGAAGGCCCAGGAGAAATATAACAACTATAGCAACCTCAGCGCGCCAAGGGCTGAGATCTTTCTGACCAACAGAGATGACAACAGGTGGCACAGACCACCACCCACCAAGAAGACAAGCCTAGGCTCAAACATGGCAGAGTTCTGCGCTTTCCATGAGGCGCCAGGCCACAATACAGAAGACTGCATAAGCCTGAAAAACGATCTGGAAAGCCTGATCAGACGAGGCTACTTCAAGGAGTACCTCGCTACTTCAAGGAGTACCTCGCCTGGAATCAGGGGATCAAGGAGAAGGAGCAACAGAGCGAAGGGCAGACATTGTAGGACAAGCGAGCAGAGATCAAGGAAGGGAAAAAGAAGACGGTATACGTCATATTTGGCAGTTCTAGCTCGATAGGGGGAGAGAGGGCTCATCTAAGGCAGCTCACCCATCCCAACCTCTACTCCATCAACCAGGCAGAGCTGAGCCCAGACCTGCCAAACATGACCTTCACGGCAGAAGACTGCAAAGGCATCAGTTTCCCGCACTCTGACCCTCTTGTGGTCACTCTGAAGATTAGCAAAATAGATGTGCGAAGAATACTGGTGGATGGCGGGAGCGCCGTGAATATCCTTTATAAGGACACCTTCGATAAAATGGAGCTGGATCGTTCAATGCTGAAGCAAGGAGGAACTCCAATCGTCGGATTCACGGGGAACTCCATCGTCCCAGAGGGGAAAATACATCTGACAGTAACCACAGAGGGGCAGAACGGAGTGAAGAGAACGGTAGTACAAGAGTTTCTGGTAGTAGACCTCCCGTCACCATACAACGTTCTGATGGGAAGAAAATTCATCGAGGCGGTACAGGGAATCCCGTCAACCCATCATCAGACCATGCTTTTCTTAAGCAGCACTGGAGAGGTGGGCAGACTGAAGGGAGACCAGAGAGCAGCTAGGTCATGCAATCTGACCGCTCTAAAGAAGGATAAAATACCTCCTCCTCCTGACCACTCTGGGTCCAGGAGAAAGAGGAGAAAGGAAAAGAAAGAAGGAAAGAAGAAAGAGGCTGAAGAAGCCAAGAAGGACCAGGCTGAAAAAGCCGGGAAAGAAAGAAAGGAAGGAAGGGCCGAAGAGGCCAAGCAAAGAGAGGAAGAGTGTGCTGCTATCAGTGAGGCCGATGCTCGGCCAGAAGCAGAGCAGGAAGCAAATAAGCCTGAACCGGGGGAAGAGACCGAAGAGGTACTCTTGGGACCGGAAGAAGACAGGGCAATCAGAATAGGCAAAGACCTGGATCCTGAAAGCAGAGTCAACCTAATCCGTCTGCTGAAGGAGAATGCAGATGTGTTCGCTTTCTCAGCAGCTGAGATGCCTGGGGTGGACCCCGCCACCATCAACCACAAGTTAAACACCGCTGCAGGATACAGACCTGTGAAGCAGAAGAGGAGGAACTACTCTGCGGAGAAAAATAAAGCCATCGAGGAAGAAGTTCAGAAGCTGCTTGAGGCAAGGTTCATAGAGCCCTACAAGTATCCAGAATGGCTGGCCAATGTGGTGATGGTTAAGAAGGCGAACGGGAGCTGGAGGATGTGTGTTGACTTCACAGACCTCAATAAAGCCTGCCCCAAGGACTGTTATCCCTTGCCAAGAATCGACCAGCTGGTAGACTCTACCAGTGGGCACGCTCTGCTCAGCTTCATGGACGCGTTCAGCGGATACCATCAGATCTTCATGGACCCTGCAGACAAAGAGAAGACGGCATTCATCACCCCTATCGAGGTATTTTGCTATGTCATGATGCCCTTCGGGCTTAAGAACGCAGGCGCCACCTATCAAAGACTGATGGATCAGGTCTTTGCAGGTCAGAGGGGAAGGAATCTGGAGGTCTACGTGGATGACGTCATCACCAAGAGCAAAACTGAGACTGACATATAGCAGACCTCAAGGAGACCTTCGCCAACCTTCGCAAACACAGCATGAAACTGAATCCTAAGAAATGCGTGTTCGGAGTACGGTCAGGGAAATTTCTGGGCTATCTGCTCAGTGAAAGGGGGATCGACGCGATTCCCGACAAAGTGAAAGCAGCTATGGATCTGCCAGAGCCTAAAAGCATCAGAGACATCTAGAGGCTGACCGGCAGAATGACAGCCCTGTCCAGATTCATAGCTCAGTCTGCGGAGAAAGCTCTCCCATTCTTCAAAATATTGAAGGGAAACAAAGAGTTCAGGTGGGAAGCAGAGCAGAAGGAGGCATTCCAGAAGTTGAAGTCACACCTCTCTGGTCTGCCAACACTGGCCAGACCCAAGACAGGGGAAGCTCTCTTCCTATACATTACCGTTACTGCTGCAACTGTGAGTGCAGTCCTGCTGAAGGAAGAGAACAAGAAGCAGCAGCCGGTATATTTTGTAAGCCACACCCTCACGGGTGCAGAAACACGCTACCCATTGATAGAGAAGGCAGCCTACGCAGTAGTGCTGGCCACCAGAAAGCTGAGGCCATATTTCGACGCACATCCCGTCACTGTGCTAAAAAATATGCCTCTAGAAAAGGCAATGGAGAAGGTAGACAAATCAGGGAGAATCATGAACTGGACCCTGGAGCTGACAGGGTTCGATATCAAATTCGCCCCACGAACCGCCATAAAGGCACAAGCTCTAGCTGATTTCCTAGCAGAGTGTGTCTATCAGGAAGCAGTAGGAGAGCCCAGAGCCTGGGAAGTCTTTACAGATGGGTCTGCAACCATCAACGGCTCTGGGGCAGGCGTGGTCATCAAAACCCCAGAAGGGAAAATCATTGAATACGCCTTGAAGTTCATGTATTCGATAACCAATAATGAATCAGAGTACGAAGCGGCCATCGCTGGATTGCAGCTCTGCCAGACCCTGGAAGCCAAGCACGTCCACCTCAAAATTGACTCTCAGTTGGTAACCAACCAAGTCAAGGGGGAGTATGAGGCCAAGGAGCCAACGATGCAGAGCTACCTAGCCAGGATGAGGTCTCTGATTTCAAATTTTGAAACTTTTAGAATTGAACAAGTGCCTAGAGCACAGAACGCACAAGCAGATGCTCTGTCCAAATTGGGAAGCAGCAGTCTGCAGGAGCTGAATAGGTCTGTTCTGGTGGAAGTCAGACCCACCAGTGCAATCTGCGAGGATGCAGAGCGAGTTTTGGAGCTGGAAGATATGCCAGAGTGGATCAAGGAGATCGCTGAGTATAAGCAGACTGGCAAATTACCAGAAGGGAAAATGAAAGCAAGAAAGCTCAAACTAACAGCATGCAGATACTGCCTGATCGGGGACGAGCTATACAGGAAGTCTTTCTCTCTGCCCCTACTCAAATGCGTAGGGCAGAGAGATGCAGACTACATATTGAGAGAGATTCATGAAGGACTCTGCGGACACCATATCGGACCAAGAGCTCTGGCCCATAAAGCTCTCAGAGCCTGTTATTATTGGCCCACAATGAAAGCTGACTCTGAGGCTCTGGTGAAAAAATGCGACAGCTGCCAGAGGTTTGCGCCGAACATCAAGCTGCCCGCAAACGACCTCATGCCAATCTACAACCCTATCCCATTCACCCAATGGGGGCTAGACATTTTGGGACCCTTCACAACGGCCCAATATCGGAAGAGATGGTTAATTGTGGGGGTAGACTACTTCACTAAGTGGATAGAGGCAGAAGCCCTATCCACCATCACAGAAGCAGCCGTCAGAAAATTCTTGTGGCAGAGCATCATCACCAGATACGGGATTCCGAAGGCTTTCGTCTTCGACCACGGGAGACAGTTTGACAACCTGCCCCTGTCAGGATGGTTGGAGCAGTTTGGAATCAAATATGCCCTATCTTCAGTGTGCAACCCTCAGTGCAATGGTCAAGCCGAAGCCGCTAACAAGCATATCCTAATAGGTCTGCAAAAGAAGCTGGAGGAGCAAAAAAGCAAGTGGCTAGAGGAGCTGCCTAACACTCTGTGGTCGATCAGAACCACAGTCAAAGAGTCAACTGGGCAGACCCCCTTCCACCTGGTATATGATTCTGAAGCTGTCATGCCTGTTGAGATCGGGTCTGAGAGTCTGAGGATCAGCCTATTTGAGCCAGGTCTGAACGACGAAGCCCTGAGGACAAATCTAGATCTGCTGGATGAATACAGAAACGAAGCTAGGCTCAGAATGGAAGCCTACAAAGCCAGAGTAAGCAGATACTATAACCGGAAAGTGAGGGCTAGGCCTCTGGAGGTAGGGGATCTGGTACTCAGAAATGCAGCAGCTGTGCAGAAAGACAAAATACACGGAAAGCTGTCGGCTAAGTGGGAGGGACCCTACCAGGTTAGTGAAGAGCTATACCCTGGAACCTACAGACTGAAAAGAATGGATGGAAGCGAACTGAAAAGCAACTGGAACGCCCGAATACTGAGAAAATACTTCGTGTAACCCAGATTGTATAAAAAATTCCCATAAATGAAAGGCCTTTGAGCCACCCTTTATCCACCACTCTCCATTTCGCATTAAACCCCCATCCCCTTATCAACTCTTTATGAAAAATAAAATGTCAAAATCAGATAGACCCTTAGCAGACTGAGAAAAAATACCACAGTCTGGCAAAAGAAAGCAGGGTCTGAGTCAGACTGAAGGCTGAAGAGGCTCTTCAGACACAGAAGTAAACTATATAATGAAGAAAGGGAGTCGGCCAAAAGGTTAACTCTGTCCAGAGCCCCTGAGGCCCGCAGAGTGATCGGATGCCGGCTCGACTTACCGATGTCATAGACCTCTAACTCTAAACCTGCGGGGCCGAAGGCCCAAAAAGCAGCAAGGATAATTCATACACACCTAAGGTTAATGGGACGCCAGAGTTCCTAAGAACCAAAACGTACCCCGATACGAAAAAGATGGCAGAAGGAGCTAAAGGGTGAACCCCAAAACTCCCAGAATCATCATGACTTAGGGCGTCAAAATACCCCCTTTGCTCTGCTATTGTTTAATCTTTGTCACGCATAAGGCAGAGCAGAAGAGTAAAGGGCCCCTAAAGTCCCAGCTCTGAGCAAATCTCACCGGCCACCAAGCCAAGTAAACGAAAACGCCCAGATATATTGCTTGAGAGCACGGCAGACTCAGCATCAGAGCAGAACCCAAGTACTTAGCAGAAATAACAAAAATTGGCATGCATCAAACAGAAAGCACAAAAGTCAACAGAAAAACGCAACTCGCATTGCCGGAAAAATACTTGAATCTTACATAAAAGATCTAGCTATAAGCCAAAATCAGAGTGCTACAGAATACTACAACAACGGCGGCTACCTAACCAAAAGAAGGGAGCAAATACATATGAAAAGGAAATGTTTGACTATTTAATTACAAATATTACAAGATAAGTCAATTAGGATATCATCGGAGGGCAAAAACGGAGGACTGCAATCAATTCAGCACAGGCTCCCTGCTCATCTACCTCAGCAGCTCAAACAGGAGTCACAAGAAGACTGAGGCGAAGCGTGAGATAGCCGCCCGAGTTCCTATTGCTTAGGAACAGAGCTGCCATCCTTCGCGGAGCTCCCATCAGCTTGCTGCTCTGAAGACTCTCCCTCTGAAGGCAGAGAGTAAAGCAAGTCCAAATCTCTGAGCTCCTGGGTCACCGGAGGTCGCATATGCACCTGACTGGCATAGGCATCCTCAAAGGCATCCCAGTTGAAAGAGGGTTGCAGATGCCAGAGGACCCTGCGGACCGCAACTTTGCAATCCTCCCAGTACTTATTCCCGAACGCCTCCTCCATCTGCGCGGCCCGGGCTGCCTCCTCAGCAAGCAGCTGGGCCTCTTACTGCTTCAGGGCTGCCTCAGCCTTCTTAGCCTGCTGAGCCTCCCTCTCAGAAAGCAACTTGGAGAACTCCGCCCCTAGCTCCTCCTCCCTCTGTCTCAGAGCTTCCTCAGCCTCCTTGGCTTGCAGAGCAGCCTTCATGTTCAGCCCGTATAGCAGAGAGCTGACCCCTGAGCTGCTCCTGCTCCTTCAACCCTGCCTGCAGCCGGGCCTCGGAGGTCTTCAGCTTAGTCTCCACCGTCGAAGCGCGAGACAACGCCTCACTAAGCTGGGAAGAGAGCCGGGAATGCTCAGCCGCGATAGCCTCTTCTTGCGCCGCCTGACCCTCCATGCGTTGGTTGACGGTCCGCAAGGTGTCGCGCTCCACAATCAGAGCATCCCTCTCCTCTTCAGTTTCGCGGAAGGTGGACACAATCAGAGAGTTCTGAGCCTTCAGCTTGGCATACTCTGCTCTCTGCTGTGCTACCTGAGCCTTAAGCTGCTGCAGTTCAGCGAGATCTGCCTCATGTCTACCCAACCCTACAGCATAGCAGAACTCCCCAATGAAGGCGCCGGCCCGCGCAGCCTGTAATCAATGAAAAAGCAGATCAGAAAGAAATCTTAATGTCAGAAACAGATGACTATAAAAAGGACAGACAACTCACCAAAGGGACATCTTGAACATCGTAGTCCGGTGAGAAGCGACTTGCCAGAAGCTTCAACCACTCACTGTGATCAGGGAAGGCCACGGACATCTGCTCCTGCCCCTGAGCCTCGTGCTGGTCATCCGCCGATTCCCTCTGCAGAGAACCTGAGCCAAAAGAAAGTCCAATCAGTTCCACAGAAGGGAAAAGGCCGGAGCTAAGACCAGGTAAGGGGTACACACCTTTGGTGGCGACGTCGTCCTCAACAACAATGATCCGAGGGGAGTCAGCAGGGAGACGAGTCTTCTTCTGAGGGGGAGCTCCTTCCTCACTCTGCCTCTCTGCTGGCCTCTTCTGGGAATGAGAAGAGACCTCAGGCTCAACCATAATCTGCTGAGCACCCTCTGCAGGGGGTTTAAGCTGGCCCGCAGTGGGAGCAGAGGTCTGAAGAGCCGCAGCAGACTGCACCTTCCTAGCCCTCAATTGCTGCTGAAGAAAACAAAAGGTAAAAATGTCGTCAGCAAAGTAAGGCACAGAACGAATTGGCTCTACAAGAGGGAAGAGAGGAAAAGAAAACACTAACCACACGCGCCAGATCCTCAGGAGTAGGGGCAAGGACCTGCTTAAAGCCTCTGGGAGGAGGAGGAGCAGCCTTCCTACCAGGAGGAGTAGGCATCTGGACAGGAGGAGTAGACTTCTGAACAGGGGGAGACACGACAGTCTCCACCACTGGGACGGAAGCCGAGCTCTGCTGCTCCACCCTCTCATGCTGGAGAGGCTCCACCACCTCCTGGTTAGTCTGAACAGGCGTAGGGACGGCCTGCCCAGCGGAACCTATCACATCAAAATAAAAACAGGGAAATCAAGAAGGTGCAGGTAATAAGAAACCTGTAAGAAAGAGCAGTCTGGGTCTGAAGAAGACACCTACCTGACTGGCCCTCACTCTGGCCCTCTGCAGACTGAGTCGTGATAGTCTTAGCAGCCTCCGCTCCCGTCCTGTGAAACTCGATCATGGCTTGGTGAGACTTCTGACCAGCCTCATCAGGCTGAGCAGAACCACCCACTGGAGTAGGTTCTTTCTCCGTCCTGTCAAACTCTGTCGCCGCTTGGTCAGGCTCTCCCATGGGCACATCCTCCACCACAGGTGGTTCTGAAAGTAAATAGAGAAAATGAGAAGCGATTAGCAGAGTGCACACAAGCAGGAAGAGTACCTTGTGGTTCATCGTAAGTAGTACCTGGTTGCACATGAGGAAGCTGTTGCAGGGGTTCAACAATCAGAACAGTCCCTTGCAGAGTGCTGGCCCCCTCTGCACTATCATCATCATCATCGTCTTCCGGCAGATGCGCAGCACGCCGGGAACGATGGATCTGCAGAGGAACAGCCGCCGCCTCCTCCTCGTCATCAGATTGAATCTCGGTGACAGTGGCAGAGGGGCCCCCTTGCGGTCGGGACGTCCCAGTAAACCTATCCACAAGTTCCGGGCGCTTGGTCCGGAGGGAAGGATGGTCCAAGGAAGTAGTGTTAATCTCCAGGATGAAATCAGGGACGGTGTAGGTCCCTGGGTCAGGTACCGGACGATACCTGCGACACACTAAAGACTGACTCAGACCCAGCTCCCAAGGAATGGCAGACCCCAGAGTCTCTGCAATATCAGAATATTCGTTAGCTACAACAAGTCAGAATGCAGAAGGAAAATAATGGAAAGGGGCAGAGCATGCCCGCCAGCTCAAGACCCACCCTTAATCACTTGGCGAACAAACTGTCTGCACGGAGCTGCAGCACAGTACAAACAATGAATTCCATGGGGCGCAGACGAATGGAAAATGAGAAGCAGAGTTAAGGGCTGGCAGAGCGCTTACCAGTAGTATAGTCAGGGGACAGATGGCCTATCCTCAGGAAGGCATTCGGACACATCACATAGTGATGCGGTAACCAGTACTTGGGAAGAAACTGCTTCCCGGCAGTAACCTTGGATCTGGACTTGAAGTAGTAGTAGGCTACCCTCTCGTCCCAGTTCAGCACATTTGGGTCCAACTGCTTCTGGAAGTTAGGCTCCACAGGGCGCAAAGGGGCCTTAAATTGATAAGGGTGCCCCCTCCTCCGTCGGTACCCTAACAAAGACAAAACTATCCCGCCAATCTTTCAGACTGAGATCAACGGGATAGACCGTCAGATGATTGGCCCGCACCGAGCCGGTGGAAAAGCTGTACTCCCCCCCTGCCTCTTAAAGTAAAACAGGCATTGAAAGAGTTTCATGGTGAGGGGGAAGCCCAGAGCTTCACAAACCCAAATAAACCCCAGAATCTTCTTCAGAGACTGGGGATTGACTTAGCAGAGAGCCATGTGATACCGGCAGAGAACCCACTCCAAAAACCAGTGGATGGGAAATCTAAGCCCGAACTCCAGCTGCTTCATATAAACAGCAGTGTACCCCTCTGGTACATCTGCTAGGCTCTGACCCTCTTGGGGAAGCACTACCCAAGACCCGCGAAGCGGCTTGATCTCCGCAGCAATCTCAAGATAGTATGCAGCATGCGCCCGTTTGAACGCGTCTGCAGATTTCTTCGCCAAATAAGGCTTACCCTTGCTGTCGTAAAGGGCAAGACTCCGCATCTCATGGTCGTTGTACTTCCATTTGACTGTGGGCAGAGTAGGCTTAAACTTGTAGTTGGGAGGGAATCTGTTGGTTTCAGGACCCAACAACTCCTTACGCAAACCGTTCCAGGGGTCAAAGATCTCCCATTCCTCTGGAACCACCTCGTCCTTACACCGAGGCAGATCCAACTTTAAAAACGGGGACTGAGTGTCCATCGGGTAAGGCTCATCCGGCTCGGACGAAGAGGTAGATACCACACCCTTCCCACGGGAAGCAGCAGACTGAGAAGTAGACATTCTACACAACACAAGAAACAGACGACAGCACATTAGACTTGCAGTCACAACACAAGACAGTCTGGCACCTCAGACCTACATACTGAGCTACCAGACTGGGGGGCAAGGATATGTATGGTATGTGAAGATCAGAGATAGCCAAGAAATAGGATATTTTCTTGCTTTTCTTACAAAAAGACACATGCAAAAGTAGTCTGGCACCTCAGACCTACAGACTGAGCTACCAGACTGGGGGCAAGGATATGTATGGTATGTGAAGATCAGAGATAGCCAAGAAATAGGATATTTTCTTGCAAATGACGCAAACAAAACAATGAGGGCACATCACAGGCTTACAACCCAGCAAGTAAAGAGGATAACAGGGTAAACAAAGCAAACCCTAAAAATCCCACAAACAACAGTAGAGCAGAGCTCAGCTGAAGAAGCAGAGCAGAGCCTACCAACCAGAGCAGAGCCCTTCTGAAGAAGCAGAGCAGAGCCTATCATCCAGAGCAGCAGAACGGAAATGAAACAACACCCAACATATCCATGAAACAGAGAAGTAAACAATCACATCCGAAGACCAAAGGAAAGAAACCCTAACCTCTAAAACACAGGCAAATGAGTACGAACAGAAGGAAAAAGGGGGAAAAAATCCATTAACACAGGGAAGATCACATCCAAACCATCCAAGAAGGAAAAAATCAAAAGTAGATCTGGGAAAAGAGTTTACCTAGATAAAGAACGGAAGACGCCGAGAAAAGAGAAGACGAAAGCCACAAACGCAACAGTATAAAATATCAAATCGAGCTCCAAACGCAGAACAAATCCCAGGATAATCGAGAGAAATCACTTGGAAATGGCTAGGACAAAAAGAAATTCTTGAAGAACAACAGGAAAGTTTGAAAGCAAAGAGTTCGAAGAAGAAGAAACTGAAAAGCTTCACAAAAGGTCGATTTAGCCTTTAAATAGGCACAATCCGTCCACTCAGCACCAACTTATCATCATTACATTCCTTGGGAACCCAAAGAGTCACATCAATTCAATTCAACTCAAAATGAATTAATGACCCTTGCTCAACACCCCAACCAAATGGGCGGGAAAAATGGAAGCATTCTGGAGTTTGTGAAGAGCAACTCCCAGACAGCCACGTACCAGTCTGCGAAAAGCAGAATGCCAGACCAAAAACAAATGTACCCAGCATATTGCAGTCTGCAAATACTGGGTCCGGGGGGCAAATTGTATGGGGTCTTCCCAGCAGACCTCCAGCTGGCAGCAGACCACTGGTCCTGCCACTCCACGTTAGAGCGCCTGGAGCAGAGCAGACCTCCTCAGGCAGACCGCTCCGGACATAACCTCTAGGTTGGAGTTTAATGAAGGCCTCGTTCCACCTTGGCCCACTTCCAAAGAGGCTCACTCACTTTACTAGGTCAGTTACAAGTCTATGTCTCATATAAATACCCATGCCCATGCATAGGTAAGGTACGTTCAATCAAACTCTCACAAAATACTTGCACTTGATACTCGTTTTCTCTCTACTAGAGATCTTGTGCTCAACTTGGACTGACTTAGGCATCGGAGAGGCGATCCTCGGAACCACCCCTGAGGTTTCTCCTTGTTTTGCAGGTAACCACCACCACGAAGGACGTTTGGGAGCCACGATTCCACCGAGTACCCACCACCACATACACTGTTGTTGTCTTGGACAGAAACAGAGTTGATGTGTAGAACTAACTTAGATCTCCTCATACCTGATACTAGATATTCCATGCACTAAGAAATGAAGGGTTGACGAAATTTGAGCTCGTGATCACTTGCTCTTAGTGGGTAGTTAATACATACATTTGTTAATTTTATTTATGTTGAAAGTGTGTATATTTATAAAGCAACTGGATGGGTTTGTTTTGAGTTGGTTGGTTTATGGTGACATTCTCGGACCAGAGGGATTGAGAGAGAGACTAAAGAAAGGAAATTTTTTTTTTGTTTTTGGAAAATTGAATTATTTACCCTCCGTAAAATAATGGCTATGTCAAAGCACTTCATATTTGCTCATGACCTACAAAGCCGTTTAATTGTTTAATAGATTTGTTGGATTGCCAAAATAGGAGGAAAGAAGATGGGAGGGGAAGAGAGATGGTAAAAATCCAACATTTGAATAACAAATGAGAGGGTGAGGGATTTGGAGGGAGAAAAATGGAACGATTAATTTATAAGGTAATCCTCTCTCTAATAATGAAGAGATTTGGAAGGAAAATTCATCATTCTTTCCTAATCTCCCTTTCTCTTCACTCCCCTTCCTTTCCCCTCCCCCGTTTTTTCCTTTCATTTTTTATCCAAACACACTGTAAAGCTTTTTGTCTCTCTCATGAATACCCACACTTTCTCCCTCTCAAATTCCACCCTCCCCTCCTCCCTCCGTTCTATGTACTCTCTTCTACCATATATATCCAGTTGAGATTGTTATTATAATTTTTTAGGCATAAAATAATGTTGTAAGTTAAGGATTTTTTTGTCAAAAACCACATCTTATGATACCTCTTATAATTAAAACCAGTAGGTTTCACTACCAAAACCACTTTCGAGTCAAACTTTTTTATGAGGTTTTTACCCTTTAGTGGTTTTCAGTCATGTTCTTCATTTTCCCCAATTTTCATTCGTATTCCTCATTGAAGCTAACCTAACTTTGCAATTGAAACCCTAGTTCTTCAATTTGGGGGAAAGTCGGAGAATCCTTTCAATTGGAGATTTAAGTGAGCAATAATTCCTGAATCGATTCTTTGTAACAACCAATTTTTCGGCGAGTTGCCGAAGAGTTTGGAAAACTTGAAGAATTTGTTCAATTGAATCTTTTTAACAATAGTTTTTCGGCGAATTAGCAACAGAATTGGGATTGAATTCAAATTGGGTAGAATTTGATGTGTCAACTAACTAACTTTTTCGGTGAATTATCTGCAAATCTAGGCACTCAATTACACTCCTTAATCTTTCGGTGAATTACCCGCAAATCTTGGCAAATTTGGGTATTCGAAGTTTCATTTTCATATTCTTTAGATTAGGGTACTCAATCCCATTTTCAACCTCTAAGAAAATCTAGGCACTTGATTCACGAATTATTGTAGGGTATTTTTGGGGTATTTTATGTGGAAGGCTAGCAAAGAGTATGGATATAAGTGTTAAATATTAGCTCACATACAAGTATCAAACATACTTATATTATTTGAGAAGAGAACACTCTTACATAAATTTAATAAGGCTAACTCTCTAACACTCTTACACCCAAGCAACTAAAAGGAGTAATGCTTTTCTTACTCTCCTACGTACTACTACTCTTGTAGTTCTCAAGGATTTGCTTGGCTTTGCTTGGCTTTTAACACTTAGAATTGATCACCTATTTATACTACTATGAGTTACTATGCCAATGAAGACTTTTACAAGGGTAATAACTACTACCCAATTTTTTCTACTGAAGTGGGTTGTAGATAGCACCTCTTAGTTGAATTCTTGCACTAGCATTTATGATGGAGGTGTATAATTTTGACAAAGTTACAAATAGTAGTCGGTGCATGCATTTAACAATTATTGCCCAATTAAATGTCCTATTGAAAAGACTCTTCAAATTTCCCCAAATTGATGAACTAGGATTTTGAATTGAAAAATTAGGTTGGATTGAATTAGGAATACGAATTAAAAAGGAGGGGAAAATAAAGAATATGGCTAAAAACCACTAAAGGACAAAATACTCACATAAAATTTTGACCTGAAAGTGGTTATAGTAGTGAAACCTACTGGTTTTAATTATAGGAGGTAGTTATTTTGAAAAAATTACAAAAAAATAATTAAAGCTACAATGTGTATCATAAAGGGCGTGTTCGGCGTAGCTTTTTTAGTATCTTTTGTGTAGCTTTTAGCTTTCCAAAAATTATATAAATGTTTGGCGAGGTAGCTTTTCAAGGTAGCTTTCAGGTAGCTTTTAGCTTTTGAGTAGCTTTTTTCCAAAGCTAACATTTGTAGCTTTTTGAGTAACTTTTGTCGAAATCTAATACTTTTTATAAGTATATTAAAAGTTGTAATTTTATTTACAACTACTTTTACCGAACACTAATTATTTAAGCAGCTACTTCTACAGTTGAAAGCTAATAGCTATCTTCACAGCTGAAATCTAAAAATTAAGAGTTGAAGCTAAACACTAAAAGCTCACAAGCTAATGTGGTCTTTGACAAAAAAATTCTAAAGTGATAGTTTAAGGGAAGAGTATGATAGAAGCACAAAACAAAGTTTGATAGAAGGCTAGAAGCGACAAAGCAAAGTTTGTATTCACGTTTTAAATAGACTAACAAATAAACTTTTTAATTCTACATTTAAGTTAATAGTGGTTGGTGGTCAATCGTCATGCACCCACTAACAACTTGTACGCGGGGTGAATAGTGGTTTCTAGTGGTTTTTGACTTATTGAACGCTGGGTTTCTTAGAAAAATGTAAGAAATACTAATCATTCTATAATCTCCTATTCATTTGAAAAATTAATAGAAAGTTAAGGATTAGAGAGAGAGAATGTGAAACAAAGTTTTTTAAAAAAATTAAAAAGGTGAGAAAATAGGGGCTATAAAGAGTGGAAAATTAGACGGGACCAAAAAATGGGATACATTGTGGATAGAAAACACACATTTATCAGTTTAGAAATTGAGTAGAAATGGGTAATACTCTAGAAAATGACTTAAATACAAAATGGGTGAAACATTAGAGAACATGAACAAAGGGAGTATACATTGTCTAGGTCAAAGTTTAAGAGAAAAGAATAAACAGAAGCTGCAAAAGAAAATGTAATCATATTTCGTTACTCTATTTAAAAGCAAAAACAAATGAAGCTTTTAGATACACTAGTAAAGAAAACTGGTCTGTATTATGCTCCCTTTTTTTCCAAATGATTTACTATTCTTTATGGGGCACAAATTTTAAGAGAAAGGTAGGTATGGACCTTAATTTTTTATTGTAATTGAAAAGTAAAATAATAGGTATTTCTTAAAACTATTTATTAAGACAGAGAGTAAGGTTAAATGCTTTTATAAATAAAATAATATTATAATTGTAGACCAAATAAGTTAGGAAATCAAAAATGTATTATGACAAATAAAAATGGAAAAATGAGAAATCCTTTGTGGAACGAAAAAAGTGTAAGAGAAGTGCAAGTAGAAACCAAATGAAAAAATATATTTTAACTGATTCACCAATTCGATAATGAATCGTTTCACTAATTAAGTTTCTAACCGGTTTGACACGCTTCTGGTTCATTTAATAATAATTGTTTCTAGAATAAAGCAATTAATAAGTAAGATAGTGGTGTTCTACTGATTATGCACCCACTAACTAAATCATTCTAAACATTATTTAAGCCAGTAATAACGTTAGACTACGTACTAGACTAAAAAACAAAATTTTAAAAAAGTACATAATTTTCGACCATTAACCCACAGAAGAAGTATGAATAAAAAGTAATAAAATGATTAACAATAGCTACATCTTACCTGTGTTCTTAGCATCAATGGCGGCATGAACAAGAGACTTGTCTTGAAGCAGGTAAGGCTCAGAAATAACCTTATTTTGTTTTGTATAGAAGATCATCCGCTTCACGAGATCCCAACTCTCCGATTTGATAGCCATACATAACGGAGATACTTTGTTATTATTCAATATATAACACGCTTCACAATATCCATCCATCAAAATCCGAGCCATATTTTCTTGATTATTTTCAAGTGCAATGTGTAACGGGGTGTCCCCTTCATCATTTTGAACACCAAGTAATTCTTTGTTAATGTTTTCCTGGTTCCAATCGTAATTACCCCAGTTCATAAGAGCTTTAATAGAGTCATATTGTGATGCTTTAGCAGCTGAATGAAAAGCAAGATCACCTTTGTAATTCGCCCACTTAATAATGTCTTTACTCATTGGGAGAAGTTCAGCAATGAGATGAGCTTGCCCTGCACTAGCTGCAATGTGAAGCACAGAGTTTTCTTCTTCCTTACACTTGAACTCTTCTAAGTTAACTTCTAGATGTAATAAATCATCTTTTCTTCCCTCAACCAATAACTTGTACACTTTTGCATCAATTGGAACGAAATGGTGTATGGCAGCATTGCGTCGATCATCGTCGCTGTCGCTGCCGCTGCTGTGGCGAGCCATAGAAAGTTGATTGCGGTCCGTGAAATCGTTGTGGATATTAGGAATACCACGGCTGAGATCATTCATCTTCAAGGAGTTTTTTCAAGAATCAAGATCTTTTATTTTTGGGTTTTTTTTGGGTGGTTAGTGGATGTAAGTTGCAGCTATCAAGGACTCTCGAGTCCTGTAACGTTGTACTCCCTCCGTCCCCAAAGGATTTTCCATTTGCTTTTTGCACGGTCTCCAATGTACATCTTTGACCGCTTATATCTCCTATTATTTATTAATAAAAATGATAAAATGTTGATATTATGAATGTACTTATTAATATAAATCTAACAAGATCACTTATGACAATTATTTATATTATATATTAGTTATAATTTATGGTCAAAGTTTACAAAGTTTGACTTCAAGAAAAGCAAATGGGAAATCCTTTAGGGGACGGAGGGAGTATAATCCTAATTTTGAGGGGGGTTCCCCTCTACTTAGCAGCTAGTCATGATCAAGTACCCTTCATTTTTGGCTTTTTGCTATTGTTATTTACAACTCAGCTAACCTTAAAGTAAGTACTTGTATGAACACATCTACACTTGTTCAGTTGGTCATGTCATGTTTACTTTTGTGTTCTTGTTAAAAAAAATGAGTTGAAAATCCTTGACAGTAACCCAATGCATTTAATTAAACGAGTCAGATACCCTTAACAACTGTTTAATTAAATGATTAGCCGTATTCACCTATTTAACCTTCTTAAGCCATACAATTTAACAAATTATGACGATAAATCAATTTTTTGTGTGTAATTTTGTTTTATCATTGTATGAATTTATGTTTGGCTAACATTAAGTTTTTTCCGTAATGAAAATTGAAGAATTATGTAAAAAATTCTATTTGTTACCTTACTATAATTTTTAACTATCAATATGTTTAAATAAATGGATAAAATCACGTCAGTTTCGTAATGAAAAATTCAACACTAACCTGACCTATTTATTAAATGGTTAAACTCGTGTTTACTTGTTTAATTAAACGTGTCAAGAATGCTCAAAACCAACCCACTTATTTCGTATCCAGTCCGTGTCGAGTAAAGTTTTGCAACTCTAATACTCATCTGAACTTATTATTACTCATTACTACATCCGTCCTTCAAATGATTATCCATTTCTTTTAACCACAAAGTATTAGGAGGAAGGTTTGCTGGGGCCTATTGACAAGTTAAAGTCGTATCACCTAATCAAAGATAAATCCTAAATTCCTCTAACAACAGTATTCAAGGGAAGTAGGGTCGAATCCACAGAGCGACATAGTCTCTAAGTTAATATCCAGCTAAACAACTACTTCAGACAAGAAACTATTTAGAATAAAGAAAACAATATAAAAGAGAGATTTAAACTATCAATTAAAGGTCTAGCACATTAGTTCGGTCCACCATACTTATACCAATCAAAAGAGTTCAAACAACTATCGGAACCTAGGTCAAGAATCAATAGAATAGAGCACGTGTTAAGCTATGGTTAAAACTTAACGCTCATAATTCAACAGATGCCACATGTTCACTAACATAATCAGAATTACTGATGTGTACTAGGCCTCTAAAAGTAAGACGGATCTGTGCAAACAGTTATTAACCACAAGCAATCAATGAAACTGCGGAATAACATTAATTACTCATGAAAGAACAAATCACACCCTAATTAATCTAATTAAAACCTAGAAACTAATAGCAATTCAAATATGAATCATGGTATAAACATGGTTTTCCTCCCTAAAACCCTAGAAATATGACTACTCACTAATAATTGAATCAACAATAATAAAACTAACATAAAAACCTAAACTTTACATCATGAATTAATTAGACAATTAAACTGAGCAATTAAGAATGAAATAGAGAAATTAAGAGTGAATAATAGTACCAATTGACCGAAAGAAATAACCTTTATTGAAGATAATCCACAGTTCAATCACCTTTTCAGACTAATCTAAGTGTGTTTAATCTAATAAAGCAATTAAAACTAAACTAAACAAAGCTGAATAAAAGATGCCCTCAGACTAAAAACTAACTAAAAACGCAATTAAATGATAAATTTTAGCTACGCGTGCTCGATGCCTGATGGGGCAAACCTTTCCCTATGTCATCGGGCCAATACAACTTGGGCCAAAATTTTCTTCTTTCTGCGGAAAACTTAGCACATACATCAGCATAATTGGGTAGTGGGCTCCGCGTGATCCCATCGGGCCACACATTGCCTGATCGGGCCGCAGGCAAAAGGAGCCCATCTCGTTTCTTTTCTTTCGTGGAGAAGCAGCAGCAGTCACGTGATTTGGGCCCTGCCAAATCGGTTTGGGCCAGGTTGCTGATGTAAGAAAGCCCAAAATCTTCTTTTCAATGTGAGCAACAACGAAGCAACAATATTGAGCTCACCCGATTGGTGTCGGCCATTCCTGCCCGATCAGGTCCGCAACCCAACACCCGATGCAATAATCTTAGCCTGATATGGTCATGCTTTGCCTGATCAGAACACGTCTTTCAGTCCTTCTTGGCTCTTTTGCACTAAAATCTTTACTTTTGGGGGTCTCGGGACCTCGTAACTCATCTATAATGCTTGTGATAGCTTCTACATGCGTCATAACAACTCATAAAGCGGTGGTTCCTTCAATATGGCTCGGAAAAGGGAGAAAACTCCCTAAAACATGCAATTCAACACTAAAACATAAAACCACGACTATATACGATAATTAGTTAAAATAGCTCCGAAGAGCTCCAATGACGCACGATTTAGCTCATAAATAAGGGGAAAACTCTATATAAATCCATGATATCAAAATCCCCCAAGCTAAAGGCCTCGCCCTTTTAAGGGGCTACTCTCTCTTCTTAGGACGGATAAAGCTACTGAGCTGCAGGAGTAACATTTGCTTGTCCTCAAGCAAATAAAACATGAACAAGGAATAAATTGCCTCACCCCATAGATAAAACATTCAAAGCTCAAAAATGTTTTTAACACTAAGAATCGTTCAAGCAGGAAAAATTCAAGTTCAGCTATTCAAATCCATCCAACTAACAATCATCCAAGCAAACCATCAAATTCAACTCATCTACAAGGCATACAAATCCTGAAAAGGTCCTCACAAACGTGTCACACCTCTTAATTTTGTGGCAGGCAAAGAATATGCCCGAACACTCACCAACCCGACCATAGATGCGCTTCCCACCCATATTCTCATGTGTTTAAGAAGGTTAAATATCGCTCATCCTAATCATCAAGTCGACTCAATTGGCAGACATACTCTTTAACTTTGACAAACTGACTCGAAATCAATCCAATAAACAATGTAATCATGAGCACTAGAGGACTTAATAAGGTTGTAATGGGGCTTAGGCAAGAGTTAGGGGATATTTTAGGAAATGTGGTGAAGCAAAGATCACTCAAACAAGGCCGAAGATAGCCGAATCAACTCCCAACAACACCAAATTACCACAAAACATAACCCAACTCTTATGGATTGATATAAACTCATAATAAACCCTATTTTAAAACAATGTAGCAATTTTTCTTTGTAAACAACTTGAATGAAGAAATTTTGAACTCTTTTGAACTTTTATTTCTTTTTCTTTCATTTTTCGAACCAAACATTTACGCAACTCAAACCTTGCTTTCTCTTTTCTTTTTCTCACACTTGGAACCACATCAACTACACTTTAATTCCCCAAACTACGCAAACCATGAAACCAATCTCAAACTCAACCCATACAAAAGCTCCCGGTAGACTTGGAAATAGTATCGAAATAAAGGCCATGGGCTCATAATAAGAGTGTAGCAACACGAAATAGGTCATTAGGCTCAGCGGAGCTAAGAAGGATAAAAGCATATCAAAAATCCATTATGAGGCTCAAGAATCAGACAAAAGAACGCCTCTATCACAGCAAATGCTACAAGTTATCGAAAATCAGACAAGTACGAAGTCAAAGTTAAGATCAATCAACTAATAAGGAGCTAACACACAAATACAGACTAGATAATCATATGAATCCAATAGGCTACAAAGAGGCCTCACAATCTAACCAATTTAGGCATGTAGCACAATGTAGTGTATAATAATCAAACTTCGCTCAAAATCATAGCAATTAAACTTCAAATCATAGCCTCAAAATCACAAATAATGCTCAGCTATCCAGAAAACAGAATCAAATCATTTTCAATAAGAGCACAACAAGGGGCACACGGAGGCAACTAAACCAGTCATGTGAATCACATTTTTTTTATTTTTTTCAGCATTTTTTGAAAGCAATAAATCTATCCTAAAAAGCAGTAAAAGAGATAGAGAATACAAACAGAAATCCTCCCCCAAGCTTAACTTGGCGGTATCCACAATGCCAAAAAGTGAACAAAGGACGATGCTAAGAGGAAAACAACGTTAGTGTTCTCTCACTCTGTCTCACTATAAAAAAAATAAAAAGAAAAAGAAAAAGGAATAAGGGGAAATTACGGGGTGCCTCCCGCACAGCGCTGGTTTATAAAGGTCCCGCATGACCATAATAACTTCATAACTCAAATCGGAGGGGTTTGGCAGTGAGTGCCACCCTCATCAAACATCTTCCTTCTCCAAATGTTGTTGATCTTACCTCCAGACTATGATGCCACTTCAGGTGCATTTTGAACCTTCTCTTCAACCACCTCATCCAGAATATCAACCCTGCAACACGATTGTTCAAGCATATATGCCTTGACAACATTGGTTAGTGTAAAAGAAACTTTATCATCACCAACACTCATAGTTAAAGACCCAGACTTAACATCAATAACAGCACCAACAGCACACAAAAACTGTTTACCCATAATGATGGGAATTTGGGCATCCTCATCCATATCAAGTAGCACAAGATAACCAGGAATGTAAAATTTTCGAACCTAACACGAACGTCCTCTAAAACACCTAGGGGTATTTTATAGAACGATCAGCCATCTGTATAGTGATTTGTGTGCATTTAAGTGCTCACGTATTCAGTTTCTTATATAAAAATAAAGGGCATAACAGAAACAGGAGCATCAAAATGACACAAAGCTTTGTCGATAAAATAGGTCCAATATGGCAGGGTATAGAAAAACTATCAGGATCTTTCATCTAATGTGGGGTTTTATTCTGTACAAAAGCACTACACTCTTCAGTAAGAGCAGCACATTCTACCCCAGCAAAGTCTCTCTTCTTAGTTATCATGTCTTTCAGAAAGTTGGCATACACAGGGACTTGAGTAATTAAATCAATGAAAGGAATCGTTATCTCAAGGTTCTTGACCATAGCCAAGAACTAACCAAATTGTGGTTTAGCCTTTGATTTCTTCATCCTGTGAGGAAAAGGTAGCCTTGGTGTAAAAGGCGTTTCAGAAACCTTCTCCTTTTTCTTCCTTGTCTGTTTAGGTTCCTTAGAAAATTCGACCTCAGACATCAAATTCTGCTCTTCTCCTTACTCTACCACCTTCTTCCCCTTAGTCGGGGCAGCATCATCTATGGGCAATGGAGGAGCGTCGTAAGCAATGCCACTATGAAGAGTAATGGCATTCACGTGCTTCCTCTGAATGGGTTCTCTAGCCTTGATGTGCTTCTCTTGAGCCAGGAGATGCCTCTCTTGAGCTCTTTGTGCCTCCTCATTAGTTTTCTGCATAGTGGTAGGATCTTGTGGGACTATTTATGGAGGTGGGGTTTGAAGGGGTTTGGAAGTTTTGTGGTGGGGTTCTCTAAAAACCAGGGGTTTTGGTAGAATGAAGGTTTAGAATGATTTTGTGGTGGGGGTTGAAAGTTTTGTTGATTTTGCTAGTTATGTGCAGGGGGAAATTTTGTGGTCTCTATTGGAAGGCATTTGCCTGCTCCTTCTAATGTTGAATGAACTGACAATCGTGCCTAAAATGACCTTGAACACCACATATCTCGCAGTAAGATGACGTAATGGGTGAAACGGCAGATATGACATTAATGCTCAAAGAAAGGGTTGTCGAGGTGGAGGATTTCAAGTTGTCAAACTTCATATTCAGTTTCGCCACTTGCGAAGTCATCAATGCAAGGGCGTCTAGATTCAATTCCTTCCTTGTGAGGCTTCGGGAAGTGGAATGATCATTGGCTGCAAGGTTTGACAAGAAATCATAGCCTACATCCACTCCCCTTATCTAGAAAAACTCCTCATGTAGACGAGTCAACAATACCCTTCGTCTGAGGCTGCAGAACATTGTAGAATGTTTGCGTCAAGAACCATTTGTCCATATTGTGATGTGGACACTCTCGCTGTAAATCTCTGGACCTAGCCCACGCTTCCCGAAGTGTTTCATCAGGCTCTTGGGAAAACCCGGCTTGTTTGTTTCTGATTTATGCTATCTTTGTAGGGGGATAGTACTCTCTTAGGAACACAGCAGAAATCTCCGACCATTCAGATACTTTGAAATCGTTGAACCACTTTTGAGCTCTGTCGTGGTGTGAAAACTCGAATAACATGACCTTCAATTTCTCAGGTGTGACTTCTTGTTGCTTAACAATTATGCAGAGTTGTTGAAATCTGTACAAATGATTGGTCGGATCTTCAGTGGGATGCCCACCAAACTGATTTTGCTGAACCATGTTGATGAGTCCAGGCTTAATCTCGAAATTGTTAGCAACGATGGTGGGCATGGGTAGGTCAGTGGAAATGCCGTCAGGATTAGGCACCCCATATGAATACAAAGATTTGGCCATAACTGAACTCAAAGTGTCTACTTCAGAGGTTTTCAGTTGAACAGTCTACTTTTCTCTCTGAAATCTCTTCGAAGTTGCCTGAGAGTCTTTGTAAGATTGGGATCCTCTGGAATGGGGGAATCATTTCTTTGAGACCTGGGCATCCAAAAGAAACAAAAAGAAGCAGTAAAAATGTACCTCAATTGGAACGATTAAGTTCCAATCAGGCAGAGAGAAGTAAACCAAATAACCAAATAAAAACTTAGAAAACTAGTCGTGTCTCCGGCTTCGGCGCCAAATTTTAACAGGCTAAAGTCGTATCACCTAATCAAAGATAAACCTAAGTCCTCTAACAATGATAGTCAAGGGAAGTAGGGTCGAATCAATAGAGAGACAAATTTTCTAAGTTAATATTCCGCTAAACAGGTACTTCAGACAAGATTAGACAAGATACAGGTGAACTACTATATTTTGGACTAAAGAAAACAATATAAAAGAGAGATTTAAACTATGAATTAAAGGTCTAGCGCATTAGTTCGGTCCACCATGCTTATACTAATCAAAAGGGTTCAAACAACTATCAGAACCTAGGTCAAGAATCGATAGAATAGAGCACGTGTTAAGCTATGGTTAGGACTTAACGCTCATAATTTAACATATGCCGCATGTTCACTAACCTAATCAGAATTACTGATGTGTACTAGGCCTCTTATAGTAAGACAGATCTTTGCAAACAATTATTAACCACAAGTAATCAATGAAGGTGCGCAATAACATTAATTACTCATCTAAGAAAAAATCACACCATAATCAATCTAATCGAATACTAGAAACTAATAGCAATTCAAATATGAATCATGGTATAAACATGGTTTTCCTTCCTAAAACCTTAGAAATATGACTACTCACTCATAATTGAATCAACAATAATAAAACTAACATAAAAATCTAAACTTTGCATCATGAATTAATTAGACAATCAGACTAAGCAATTAAGATTGAAAGAGTGAAATTAAGAGTGAAGAATCGTACCAATTGACTGAAAGCAATAACCTTTATTGAAAATAATCCAAGATTCAATCACCTTTTCAAACTAATCTAAGAGTGTTTAATCTAATAAAGCAATCAAAATTAAACTAAACAAAGTTGAATAAAAGATGTTCTCAAATCATAAAACCTTAGCTATTTATACTAACCCCTAAAATCTAACTAAAAATGCAATTAAATGATAGAATTTAGCTCCGCGTGCTCGATGACGATCGTGAAAACCTTGCCCTAGGACATCGGGCCAATACAATGTGGGTCAAACTTTTCTTCTTTACAGAATACTCAGCACAACAACATAATTGGGTAGTGGGCTTCTCCCGATCCCATCGGGACACACATTGCCCGATCAAGCCGCAGGCAAAAGGAGCCCAGCTCGTTTCTTTTCTTTCCTGGTGAAGCAGCAGCAGTAACGTGATTTTGGCCCTACCCGATGGGGTTGGGCCCGGCTACCCGATCGGGTTGATGTAAGAAAGCCCAAAATCTTATTTTCAACATGAGCAACAACGAAGCAACAATATTGAGTCGCCCGATTGGCGTCGGGCCATTCCTGCCCCATGGGGTCTGCAACCCCAACACCCGATGCAATAATCTTGCCCCGATAGGGTCATGCTTTACCCGATCAAAACACGTCTTACAGTCCCTCTTGGCCCTTTGGCACTCAAATCTTTACTTTTAGAGGTCTCGGGACCTCGTAACTCATCTATAATGCTTGTGATAACTTCTACGTGCCTCATAACAACTCCTAAACCCGTGTTTCCTTCAATATGGCTCCGAAAAGGAGAAAACTCTCTAAAACCTGCAATTCAACACTAAAACATAAAACCACGACTATATACGATAATTAGTATCAAATAGCTCCGAAGAGCTCCAATGAAGCACGATTTAGCTCACAAATAAGGGGAAAAACTCTATATAAATCCATTATATCACCTATATTTTCATTTTATAATTGAAAAGTAAAGTAATTAGTATTTTTTAGAATTGTTTATTAAGGAGAGAAAGTATCGGGTCAAGTGGTTTTTGTAAGGAAAAATATATTATAATTGTTGGACCTTATCGAAGTTGGTGTATTTTATTTTCCCCTCGCTCATGATGTGCTTGCACTGAATCAAACCAAAGGGAGGCATACCTTGTTAGCTTGAGAATAGCGTAAGAGTATCTTCTTGGATCAAAGTTCATACGCCTCTCCCAATCAAGGTTTGACTCTAGGTCAAGATCTCCATCAAATGTGAGAAGATCAGCAAGCCTTATGTCTTCTTCCTACGTCTTCTTGAAGGATTTTAGTGCTCTGAGTTCTTGGTGTAATTGGAGTACAAGTAGGCCATATTGTATGTTCTTCTCTTCGGTTATCCAACTTGCATCCGTGTATCTTTCTAAGACCGTAAAATCGCCCTTAAAGGAAAAATAAACCGAAGTCCATGGTTCGCTTTAACTACTTTAGGACACTTCCTAATGCTTGCCAGTGTACTCTATCTCCCACGACAATATTAGAGCCTTTTCGCAAATGCATCACTTGATCCCTTCGTTCCCTCTCTGTGGATGTGGTTTCAAGCAAATCTTGATGGCAAGAACTCAAACAAACATGTGAGCGACCTGTTTCAATTGCTTTGTAACAACTTTAACTGGTAAAGATTGAAGAACTAGCAAATCCCATTAGAATTGAGTAGATATTGCTTTTTCCATTGTGTATAACTTCTCTATCATACTACCATGGCTGCGCAAGTAACATAGGAATAGCATCACACCACAATTTATCCATATACTTACCTACATGAAACCCTCTAGTGCTTGCTTCTTTACCCACACACCGCCATCATCGATCAACCAACTAAGTTTATGAGGGGATGGATGTTCTCTTGTAGGTAATTTCAATTTATCAACTAATGTTCAAGCACCAGCATTCATATAACAACCACTATCAATAATAAAAGAACAAAGATTACCTTTGATTAAGCACTTCCAGTGAAAACTTTAATATGTATACCTTATTTATTTTTTATCTTTAATGTGTTTCTATTTGTGTTTAAAACTTTTTTGTTATGCTTGCCGATGCCATCTTTTATCAATGGTTTCATATGAAGATTCATATGCGTTGATCACAAATAATTTTGGAAATGAAAATTTAGTTGTTGTTATATTATTGTCTTACCTTAACTTTTTAACTCATCATTAGATGTAAGATAATAAAAAGAACCCCACGGGGCACCCGGGCCTACAACCTAATCTATATATATATTAAAAAGTGTTAGCAAGCATTGCAGGCTGTCACGTGGCACTATCCCCTTCTTTATTTACATTTTATCCATGTCATTATCATAACAAAAAATTATAAATGGTGTCAATATGGAATTTCGAACCCATGACCTTCGTATATGAAACAAAGAATTTTAACCATTGCGCTACCACACTCTTCATGCTTCTTTTATCACAAATAAGAATACTATTATGGGGTTTAAATGACAATCAAGTAAGAAAAAATAAATTATAAATGTTGATTATATGGATTTTCAAACCCATGACCTCCGCATATGAAACATAGACACACTTTTAATGCTCTCTTATCACAAATAAAAATATTAATAGGGGTTTAAATGACAATCAAGAAAGAAAAAATTATAAATGTTATCAATATGGAGTTTCAAATCCATGACCTCCGCACGTGAAATAAAGAGTTTTAATTACTACTCCACCACACTCTTAATACTTTTTCTTATCACAAATAAAAATATTATTATGAGGTTTAAATGACAATCAAGAATTAAACTACAATCAAAAGCATAATATAGATAAGATGAGTTATTTCATTTTCTTAGTCTTCATTTCCTTTTACATTAATCGAAAAGTAAAGAGATTTCTTTGATTACAATCTTTCATGATCCTTTTAAATTGGTTAATTGGTTATAAAATTATGCCCTTAAATTTTTACTTTTAAAAATAAAAAAAATATTCATCAATGAAGATATTATTCTAACTTACTTAATATAAAAAATGGACCCGAGGCATCGCCCGGGCCACAAACTAGTGTCACTTAAAAACCGAAGAAATGGCGGGTCATTACTAAAGCTCAAATTTCTTACTAATTTATTTTTGTTTCGATAGGTATACGATAACCTGGGACATAGGTTAGACATTTGATTGCGTCTTTGATTTTTAGAATCTTTGCGAATAATAAAGTAATGTGAAGAACATGACTGAACATGACTGCTATAGTTAATAATAGCTTCGTACTACAATAAAATTTAAAAGTAGCGAGAGATATGTGATCATATAATTTGTAAATAACGCCTGCTTAGTTTATTTTTCCACACCTAATTTAAACAAGACTCATGTTCACACGTAGTTGTACTTCTCCCTGAAGTAACCAAGGTAGGAAGGTTCTTATTGGACCTTATACTTCTCCACCTCACCACAACACTGCTGTCACTTAGCTGATGCTGTAATCTAGCCCCTTGCCACATCAGCTCAGTTTGTTATGAGTTTGTTTTCCTCCCTTGTATAAGATATATTCAGTTATGAGTTGTTGTATAAATAGGATAATAACTCATTTCATTAGTCTGTAATATTCATTTTTCACAAGTAAATAAAATGTTCTACTTCTCTCTCATGCTCTCAATTTGTTTCTGCAACTTCTCTCACTAAAATGCTCAAGATTTCAATTCTCATCATGGTATCAGAGCTGGAATCAAAGAAGATTCTGGTCACTCGCAAATTCCGCAACATCTGAAGATAAAGCTATTCTGTTGTTCTGAAGAAAATCGTGATTACCTTGAATTTGCTCATCGAAATTCTTATAGCTTATTTCTTGTGCCGAAATTTCTGGAATTCTTTGTTCTAGAAATTTAATTGATTCTGAATCGATTCTCATTTTCTGAAATTGGTGATAAGTGAGAAATTTCCAGATTTGTGAATACGCTATAGTGATTCAATTCCTCTTTCTTTTTGTTGCTTACTGAAATTTCTAATTGAGCATCCAAAATGTCTAAATCTGATCAAATGCCTGAATCTGAACTAATAACTCTTCCTCCAAACCAAAATCCTACCAGTATCTACTACATACATCCCTCTGATTCAAACCTTGCACAAATTGTATCTGTTAAGTTCAATGGTGAAGGTTTTAATGACTGGAAAAGATCAATGATGATCACTCTTTCTGCTAAAAATAAATTGAAGTTCATTGATGGAAGTTTGAAGATACCTGCCGTAGATTCCTCTGATTATAGTGCTTGGCAACACTGTAATGATCTTGTAATATTATGGTTGTTAGCTAATCTCGATCATACAATCAAAAAAAGCGTCTTATTCTGTAGTACTGCTAGAGAAATTTGGAATGACTTGGAAGAAAGGTTTGGTTATTCTTCAATGGCACAAGTCTTTTCTATTGAACAAAAGCTTTCTGAAGTTTCTCAAGGAAATCAATCTGTTTCAGAATTTTATACTCAGAGTAAGACACTTTGGGATGAGTTACATGATGCCAGTCCTACACCTTATTGTACCTGTAATAAGTGTACATGTAATCTTACTAAGAGGATTAATACAAGAGATCAGGAACATAAGTTGATACATTTCATGATGAAGCTTAATGATACTTTCTCGACAACTAGAGGAAATTTACTCATGACACAACCTTTACCTAAAGTGGCTGAAGCTTATAAACTATTTGCTCAAGAGGAAAGGCATAAGGAAGTTGCACAACATCCTGGTAATACAGACTCATTGGCATTTCTCGCTAACAACAGTAAAGGTTACAAGCATCCGAATAATTTTCAAAGAAATTTCAATCACAATGCTGGCTCTTCTCAGAGAAATGGTTTTCAACACACTGCTAGTGGGAATAAACGACCTGGTTCCAATTATTATTGCACCAATTCCAAAATTTCGGGGCATAGAATTGGAAGATGTTTCAAATTCATGGATTTCCTCCTGGTTTCAAAAATTACAAAGATAAGAAAGTAGTTGTTGCTGCTTCCAGTCAGAGCCTTGATGATCCAGTTTCTTCAAACGCTAAAATTGAGTCTATCACTCCTGCTCAATACAATCAGCTGATGTCATTACTCAATACTCAGGCAATTGGTTACTTGATAGTGGAGAGTCAGACCATATTTGCTCCGATTTACAATGGTTTCATGATTACAAACCTGTGTCCAGTCCCCATAATTCCATAACTATCCCCGATGGAAGACAAATACCTCTTAAACACATAGGCTCAGTTGTCCTCACCAAAAACATTACTCTTCATAATGTACTACATGTCCCTGATTTCCACTTTAATTTGATTTCCATTCATAAACTCTGCAAATATTCAAATTTTCACATTTCATTCACTCATGATACATGCTTTTTTCAGGATCTTTCTCAGACAGGTCTCTCAATGCCTCTTGGTAGATTGCAAGCTGGCCTCTACACTGTTGCAGAACAACTATGCGCTCCTAATACTGCCTTATCTTCTAATAAGTCTAGTATCTTAGTTGTTGATACTGTCAAATTATGGCATCTTAGATTGGGTCACTTTCCCTTCAACAAAATGTCACATGTCTTACCTCAATGTGATGTAAAATCCTGTATGCATGACATTCTTTGTCAAATATGTCCTGCTGCTAAACTTCCTAGAAAAACTTTTCCTCTTAGTAGTATTAAGACTACTAAACCATTTGCTTTACTTCACATTGATCTCTGGGGACCTTACAAAGTTAATACTCATACAGGTTGTAATCAATTAGTTACCATTGTAGATGATTTTACAAGGTTTACTTGGGTTCATTTGTTGAAATATAAATCAGATGTTGTTCATATCTTGGACAATTTTTCACTTATGTTCATACATAATTTGCCTCTAATGTTCTTTGTGTGAGGTCTGATAATGCCAAGGAACTCGGGGAAGGTGATATAAAACAAATTTATCACAAAAGGGGAATTATTCATCAAACCAGCTGTAGTGATACTCCTCAGCAAAACGGTGTTGTTGAGCGCAAGCACAGACATTTATTAGAGACTGCTCGAGCCCTTTCTTTTCATTCTAAAGTTCCACCACAATTCTGGGGTGATTGTGTCATTTGTGCAGCCTACTTAATTAACCGAATGCCACTTAAATCTTTGGCTTTCACTACACCTTATGAGAAACTATTTGGTTCCTCTCCTTCCCTTGACCATCTTAAAGCTTTAGGGTGTTTGTGCTTCGTATCCACATCCAAAGTGAAAAGAACTAAATTTGACCCAAGAGCTACTGCTGGTGTTTTCTTGGGTTATTCAGTGACACAAAAAGGCTATAAGGTGCTTAATCTCACTACCTCCTTCTCTTATCTCCATTCACACTTCTCCTGACTCCAATCATGTCATTGATCTTAGTGATCATAACCCTCCACCACTTATTCCTAGAGTTTCTACAAGACCACACAGACGCCCTTCTTACCTTAATGATTACTACTATAACTCCACCATCTCATCTCCTCATTGGTGTAATCTGATTTCGTATTCTACTTATCCCGACAGTTTCAAAGCCTTTCTTTCTGCCCCATCCTTCAATATTCATGAACCTTCTTGTTACACAGAGGCTGCATCTAAACCAGAGTGGATTGAGGCAATGAACAAAGAAATACAAGCGCTCAGTGCTAATGATACTTGGGAACTTGTCCCCCTTCCGCCAGGGGCGAAACCCATAGGCAACAAATGGGTTTATAAAGTCAAATTACATGCTGATGGTTCATTAGAAATATGCAAAGCCCGATTGGTGGCCAAAGGTTTCAATAAGCGATATGGTGTTGATTATGAGGAGACGTTCTCACCTGTTGTTAAAATGCCAACTATCCGCTGTTTAATTGCTTTAGCTGCTTCTAAGCAATGGCCTCTATTTCAACTTGATGTTAACAACGCTTTTCTCCATGGGGATCTCCTAGAAGAAGTTTATATGAAAGTTCGTGCTGGCATACCTAATCCTGAACAAAAAGTTTGTAAACTCAAAAAATCTCTCTATGGCCTTAAACAAGCTTCACGACAATGGTTTGCCAAGCTTGTGGGAGAACTAAATGCTCAAGGTTTTATGCAATCAAAAAATGACTACAGCTTGTTCATTAAACATTCTGGCTCCGACATTACATTGGCTGCCGTCTATGTCGATGATATAGTTTTGACCGGCTCCAATCTTGCTTCCATTAATGCTCTCAAAGAACATCTTCACACAACCTTCAGCATTAAAGATCTCGTCCTTCTTCATTATTTTTGGGGTATAGAAGTAGGGTATATTCCTTAAGGTATTGTTCTTAGTCAAAGAAAGTTTACTAAAGATTTGTTATCTGCTTGTGAGTTTGATCTCTCCAAACGGGCTGTTACACCCTTGCCTATTAATGTCAAGCTTCAATCTACAGAAGGGGATCTACTGCCCAACCCTGAGTTGTACAGATCCTTGGTTGGCAAATTAAATTATTTAACCAACACTAGACCTGACCTTGCATTTGCGGTTCAGTCTCTTAGCCAATATATGCATAGCCCCCGATCTTCTCACCTTGCAGCTTTGATTCACACTCTTAGATTTGTTTACCATACTATGGGCCAAGGCATTTTGTTAAGAGGTAGTGAGTCTTTAAAGCTCCAAGCCTTTTCTGATTCTGATTGGGCAGCTTGCTCAGATTCCCGAAGGTCCATCACTGGATACATCCTTCTCCTTGGAAATTCACCTATTTCATGGGAAATCTAAGAAACAAGGCACTGTGAGTAAATCATCATCTGAGGCTGAATACCGTGCTATGGCTTCTGCTGCCTCTGAAGTAGCTCGGACAGTTCGTTTGTTGGAAGAATTAGGGGTGTAGAATTTGCAGCCTGTTACTCTTTTCTACGACAACCAAAGTGCATTGCATATAGCCAAGAACCCCGTTTTCCATGAGAGGACCAAGCACATTGAGATAGATTGTCATTTCACTCGTGATAAAGTGCTTGAAGGTCTCTTACAGCTCTCTTATTTACCTACTAAGTCACAACTTGCTGATGTCTTCACCAAGTCCATGCCTTCTCCACACTTTAATCATCTTCTTTCCAAGTTAAGACTGATTGATGCTTCTCTCCAATCACCCTCCAACTTGAGGGGGGGTATTGGACCTTATACTTCTCCACCTCAGCACAACCCTGCTGTTACTTAGCTGCTGCTGTAATCTAGCCCCTTGCCATATCAGCTCAGTTTGTTATGAGTTTGTTTTCCTCCCTTATATAAGATATATTCAGTTATGAGTTGTTGTATAAATAGGATAATAACTAATTTCATTAGTCTGTAATATTCATTTTTCACAAGTAAATAAAATGTTCTACTTCTCTCTCATGCTCTCAATTTGTTTCTGCAACTTCTCTCACTAAAATGCTCTAGATTTCAATTCTCATCAGTTCTTTCACATTTGCACTTAATCCTCTACTTCTCACGCCATATTTGATGCTCTAATGTGTAACCTGCATTAATTAATTATATCAATCAAAATCTGCCTAACCAGGGTCTCTTTAAAAATAACATTTGCATTATGAAAGTTTCAGAAATATGCTGGAGAAATGGAGTAAGTGCTAGCCATGTGGACAACGATTAATATCAATCAATCTAAACTATTTTATTCCTTTATTAAAAGCCGTTTATAAGAAAGAAGAAAGATTTTACATTTAAGGTATTGAGGAAGAAGAGCGAGAGATTCAAATCCTTTATAAACATAAAGTAGTATTAGACCCTGGTAACAGTGGCGGAACCAGGATTTCAGATTCGGGGGTGCACAATTAAACTGGTACATGCTTGAGATATATCCAAAAAACGGATGTATATGTACTACTCCATTCTACAAAGATTGTTATATTTATCGTTTGACGCTGTTTCTGTCCAAAAGTGTCGTACCTCTTTCCGGCGGATATGAGCGGTCCCAGTCCGAGCTCCGGCCAAGAACCTGCACATGAAACCCAAACCCCCGGGGGTGTCCCGAGGACGGGCTCTCCGACGCTCAAGTCAGTACTCATTTTAGATAGAGAGAGTGTGGGTGTAGGGAGAGAGAATGGATTATGGATCTCTTTACCTTAGCCCTATGAGGGGCTTATATAGACAAGTGAGCGTGGGCCTTGTGTCGTTTGGGCCTTGGGCCGTATATTCGGGAGAGGGTATTTATCCCATACAATTTGCCCCCCTAGTTCGAGTGATAATCGTTGATTGAACTTGAACTATATTGGGCTTATTCACTTGGTTCCTCATGATATTGGACATGTATGTCTTCATGATGAACTTTGTGCGTGATCGAGTCTCTGCTGTGAGATGTAGCCTCTTCAGCCAGAGAGCTTGCTTCAATGAGCTAAGGTGTATCATCCTCTAGGTGAGGATCTTCTCAAGTAATAAGAGACGAAGCTTCCTTTGCTTGGGAGTCTGCTATGATAATCTGCCGTGTAGCATCCTCTAGTGAAGGTATGCTCACGTAGTCTGTGATGTTCCTTCACCAATCTGAGATTCTGATGAGCAAGAATGTAGCATTGCCTATAGCCTCTGCTAGTTTTGTATTCATTGCGTTCTTTTGAGTAGTTTTTGAAAGAAAATATGCTATTTCTTTGCTACTTTCTTCCTCCTACCATACGTATCCTTGCCCCCCAGTCTGTCTGCTTTGCTTGCGGCAGAGGAGGCAGACTGAGAATAGAATGCTATAGACAAGTCCGTAATAGCGATGATACGTGGATATGTAATGCTGATGAGAATGATCCTCTGTCTGAAGTGAGGATCTGCTAATGATAAGGAGCACGATCTTCTGTCTAAGATGGGGTCTGCGATAATAATAAGGAGCATGATCCTCTATCTGAAGCGAGGATCTGCTATGATAGTGATGGCAGAGCCCTCTGCCTGAGTGGGGTCTGCGATAATAATAAGGAGCATGATCCTCTGTCTAAGACGAGGATTTGCTATGATAGTGATGGCAGAGCCCTCTGCCTGAGTGGGGTCTGCGATAATAATAAGGAGCATGATCCTCTATCTGAAGCGAGGATCTGCTATAATAAAGAGCATAATCCTCTGTCTGAAGCGAGGATCTGCTAATGAAAATAATGGCGGAACCCTCTGTCTGAGACGGGGTCTGCTATAATATGGAGCATGATCCTCTGTCTAAAGCGAGAATCTGCTAATGATAAGGAGCATGATCCTCTGTCTGAAGCGAGGATCTGCTAATGATAAGGAGCATGATCCTCTGTCTGAAGCGAGGATCTGCTAATGATAAGGGGCATGATCCTCTGTCTGAAGCGAGGATCTGCTATAATAAGGAGCATGATCCTCTGTCTGAAGCGAGGATCTGCTAATGATAAGGAGCATGATCCTCTGTCCGAAGCGAGGATCTGCAGATGAAAATAATGGCAGAACCCTCTGTCTGAGACTGGGTCTGCTATAATAAGGAGCATGATCCTCTGTCTGAGACGAGGATCTGCTAATGATAGTGATGGCAGAGCCCTCTGCCTGAGTGGGGTCTGCGATAATAATAAGGAGCATGATCCTCTATCTGAAGCGAGGATCTGCTGTAATAAAGAGCATGATCCTCTGTCTGAGACGAGGATCTGCTAATGATAAGGAGCATGATCCTCTGTCTGAAGCGAGGATCTGCTATAATAAGGAGCATGATCCTCTGTCTGAAGCGAGGATCTGCTAATGATAAGGAGCATGATCCTCTGTCTGAAGCGAGGATCTGCTAATGATAAGGAGCATGATCCTCTGTCCGAAGCGAGGATCTGCTGATGAAAATAATGGCAGAACCATCTGTCTGAGACTGGGTCTGCTATAATAAGGAGCATGATCCTCTGTCTGAGACGAGGATCTGCTAATGATAGTGATGGCAGAGTCCTCTGTCTGAGACGGGGTCTGCGATAATAATAAGAGCATGGTCCTCTGTCTGAAGCGAGGATCTGCTATAACAAGGAGCATGATCCTCTGTCTAAAGTGAGGATCTGCTATAATAAGGAGCATGATCCTCTGTCTGAAGCGAGGATCTGCTATAATGAGCATGATCCTCTGTCTGAAGCGAGGATCTGCTATAATAAGGAGATATATCAAGCAATATATCTTAGTGTTTTCGTTTACTTGGCTTGGTGGCCGGTGAGATTTGCTCAGAGCTGGGACTTTAGGGGCCCTTTACTCTTCTGTTCTGCCTTATGTATGACAAAGATTCAACAACAGCAGAGCAGAGGAGGTATTTTGACGCCCTAAGTCATGATGATTCTGGGAGTTTTGGGGTTCGCCCTTTAGCTCCTTCTGCCATCTTTTTCGTGTCGGGGTACGCTTTGGTTCTTAGGAACTCTCGCGTACCCATTAGCCTTAGGTGTCTATGACTTATCCTTGCTGCTTTTTGGGCCTTCGGCCCCGCAGGTTTAGAGGTAGAGGTCTATGACATCGGTAAGTCGAGTCGGCATCCGATCACTCTGCGGGCCTCAGGGGGCTCTTGGACAGAGTTAACCTTTTGGCCGACTCCCTTTCTTCATTATATAGTTTACTTTTGTGTCTGAAGAGCCTCTTCAGCCTTCAGTCTGACTCAGACCCTGTTTTCTTTTGCCGGACTGTGGGTTTTTTCCCCTCCTAGTCTGCAAGTGGCTAATATTTTTGGTGCTATGATAATGGAGAGCATGATCTTCTCTGTGAAGCGAGCGGGGATCTGCTATGATAATGGAGAGTATGATCCTCTGTGTGAAGCGAGGATCTGCTATAATAGTGAGCATGATCCTCTATCTGAGGTGAGGATCTGCTGAAATAATAATAGGCAGGATCCTCCATCTGAGGTGAGGATCTGCTAATGATGATGGCAGAGCTCTCTGAGATGGTGCTCTGCAATAATAAAAGGAGCAGGATCCTCTGTCTGAAGCGAGGATCTGCTTATAAAAATAATGGCAGAGCCCTCTGTCTGAGATGGGATCTGCAATAATAACAAGGGGCAGGATCCTCTGTCTGAAGTGAGGATCTGCCAGGATCCTATATCTGAAGCGAGGATCCGCTGTAATGATAATGAGCACGATCCTCTGTCTGAAGCGAGGATCTGCTGTAAAAATAACGGCAGAGCCCTCTGAGATGGTGCTCTGCGATAATAATGAGGAGCGGGATCCTCTATCCGTGGTGAGGATCTGCTAATAATGACGGTAAAGAACTTAGCTCTTCGCTTAAGTCCTTCGCTCTGCTTCTTCAGTAAAGCTCTCTGCTTCTTCAGCAGAGTTTGATTTGTAACTATATTTAGCTCTTCGCTTAAGTATTTCCAACGGCTTAGTAGCTCGCTGGAGTCTTCAAGAAAAATAAGAGGCAGGATCCTCTGTCTGAAGTGAGGATCTGCTAATGATAATAATGGGCAGGGCCCTCTGTCTGAGGCGGGGTCCGCGATAATAATAACAGAAAACCTCTTTAGCAGGTTTAAGCCTACTAGAGTCTTCGATAAGATGTGTCTGCAATAATAATAACAGAATATATCTTTTCAGCGGCTTAATAGCCTGCTGAAGCCTTCAATACTATGTGCAGACTCAAAAAATAGGTGCTTTCATAATCAAGCACTACAATGAATTCAGCAAGTTGGGTCACGTATACTCGAGCACTACAATGAATATTCCAAAGAAATTTCCCATTAAGTTGGGTCATATGTACTCATTTGCCCCCTACTCTTAGGTTGAACTTGGGTCAATTTGAGAGTAATATATTCCCAACTAGACATACATGTAATTAAATAGACATCATTTAATCATGTCATGTAATTAAATAGAATGAATGTTTGTAACTCTTCAGATAATCATTGACAGATAATCGATGTTTGAAGCTTATAATATGAACTAAGCATAACATCCATCATAAAACTCCATCTAATTTTGCCTCAAAAATAAGCAAAATTGATTTCAATAATAGTGGAGGTGGGATACTTAGCTCGCTGTTATTTAGCCAAGTCTGCTGAAGTTCGATATAGAATACCATCTTGGTCTGATGCAGGTTGCGGGGACTCTGCCAATTTGGTGCTGGTCCACAGATTATCATGTACAGGGTTGCTTGAGCTTCCTCTGCACAAACCATTGTGGTCTGTTCTGCCGGTTTGTTTCAATCTTTGTGGTCTGCTCTGACGCATTTGGTCTGCAGACTCTTTGGCTCACGTTGCAGATTCTTGAGATGATCATGAACAAGGAGCATGATTGAGCAAGAGGTACAGGTTGCAGAGCGGTATCGCAGACTGACTTTGCAAGGCGACATCGTAGACTCAGGCCGATTGAGCAAGCTAATATTATGTTTTGCTAGTTGCAGATACGCAGGTCAACTCTGTAAAAGTCAGTTGATAGTCTGCACATTTTAAGGGAGATCAGAGTTCTGCACGGATCTGCCCTATAGCTAGTACACTCTGCTGTAGTCTGTCGGGTGCGTGTTTGATCGCAAACCGTCAGGAGTTGGTCTGATTTTTAATGCAGATTATGTCATTTCATATTTTGGTTAGTTCTGCTGCAGGTTGAGTTGCACATCATCACGCCAGAGTTCACTTGAACCTGTTCTGCTCGAGCATTATGGGCTAGTCTGCTGGTCAGCTTCGGCCATCATGGTTTTCCCTGATACAGCAGACTAAGCTTTCCGTCCCCGTTGGCTTGCTCATTCTCTAGGTGACGTTGCAGACTGGGTTTTCAGGTTGATTGGGCGAGTTCTGCTCTATTCCGTAAATCGGCGTCTGCTCCGTAAGTCTGCAAGTTCTTTGGTTGATGTTGCAGACTCATCACCCATGTCATCTAGCTCTGCTAGTTATGCCCAAGACTGCTCATTAATGGGCTGATTGGTTTGTTGTCTGTCATCTGCTCCTGCAACTTGATGCATTCTGCCGTTTGCTTTCAGGTCGCCGGTTGCAGAGGACCTTTTGAGGCTCATTCCGCTCTGCATTAAACTTCTGGGTTCTAAAGGAATGACGCCCTATAGTGCATTCATTTACTTTGCCCCTTTTCTGTAGTCTGATTTCATATAAGCATTTTACCAAACATCTTGCGGGCGACCATCTTTACCAGAGAGGTGAATATATGCCTCAGTTTTTATGCCTCAGTTTTCAAAGCATGAGGATTAGTACTACATTCTAGTATGGTTTAACCAACTCCATCAGCGTATTAAAGTAAGAAATTAGCAAATTTATAGCTGTAATACTTAGCTTTAATAACAGATGGTGAACGTGGCTTGTAAGCTTGATGGTATGCGTCTCGGCAGTGGATATTTGAGATGTAAGATTGCTTTTATAACAGCTTCATTTGCTTGATTTTTCCAACTCAACTTTTATTTTTCCTTCCAAGTTCATCATGAGTTCATAGCTTCACTTTTGGTTTGAGTTATTAGCAAACGAACCAGTGACTGAAATGAAGTCCTTTGCTTTGTGGTGCTTACTTTCTTTTTGGAGATAATTTCTACACCTTGCCACCTCTTGGCATTTTTTGTGATAATGAGTGAAAGCTAGTTTATAGCTTGTTGCAGTGGATGAATTGATCCATCAGGTTTCTTCCCCCCCCTTTTTTTGGGAGAGGGAGAGTAATTGTCTGATCGACCAAATATTCGTTTGTAGATCTTGTAGATTTTGGTCTGAATTGGAGTATTTCAGACCATAGAATAGCTATTTGAGCAATGTAGCCATGGAAATGGTGGGTTTCCATGGGCGCTTTTTCTCTTCCCCTCCTTCTAGCGCCAAATTGTTTCTGTCCAAAAGTGTCGTACCTCTTTCCGGCGGATATAAGCGGTCCCAGTCCGAGCTCCGGCCAAGAACCTACACATGAAACCCAAACCCCCGGGGGTGTCCCGAGGACGGGCTCTCCGACGCTCAAGTCAGTACTCATTTTAGATAGAGAGAGTGTGGGTGTAGGGAGAGAGAATGGATTCTGGATCTCTTTACCTTAGCCCTATGAGGGGCTTATATAGACAAGTGAGCGTGGGCCTTGTGTCGTTTGGGCCTTGGGCCGTATATTCGGGAGAGGGTATTTATCCCATACAGACGCTATTCACGAATCTCGCTTTTTCCATCATTTTTAATCTATATATAATGAACTATAAGAATATATTATAAGTAATGTTAAAATAAGAAAGTATTATATTATATGCGAAACTACTAAATACAAACGTTAACAATAAAAAAGTCACAAAAAAAAGAATGAGAAAGAGAAAGAAGAGAACAATTTACTAGAACAATTTCGCTTTTTCAATTCCATCGTTTTTAATCTATACATAATGAACTATAAGAATATATTATAAATAATGTTAAAATAAGAAAGTATTATATTATATGCGAAATACTAAATACAAACGTTAATAACAAAAAAGTCACAAAAAAAAGAATGAAAAAGAGAAAGAAGAAAACAATAAAAATAAAAAAAGTAGTAGAAACTAGTAAAAGAAATTTTAAAAAGAAAGAATATTATTAAAAGAAACAAAATTGATGACAATAAGACTAGAACTCATGACCTCCCTACACCACTTTTAACTTTAATGCAACCTTACCAACTATGCTATCATCTTTTTATGACTCAAATAGGAGAATTTAATATTAGTACACTATTTAATTTTTTCTTTTTGCCCAAAACATCCGATTTTTTTTTTTAAAAAAAGGGGGGGCACGTGCACCCCCTAGCTCCGCCCCTACCTGGTAATATCCCAAGATTTTACAATTAAGGTATTGACGAAGAAGAGCGAGAGATTCAAACCTTTTATAAACATAAAGTAGTATTAGTCCCGGTTAATATCCCAAGATTTTATTCGCTACAATTTAGAATTTGTTATATATAACTAATGTCATGTAGAGAATGTCATTAAAAAGTCTTTGACAATATGGATTTTAAAGTTACAACTTAACTCTTAAATTCTATTTATATATGACCATTAATTTTGATGACAAAAGCAATAATAGTATGTTGGAGAGATGGTTGAATCTCTTCATTTCATACTTAAGTTTGCGGGTTCAAATCTTGACATTGACTATTTTTTTAATATACGAGGATGACATCAAATCAAAATAAAAGTTATATTGACACGTGGCGGATTGCAACTCTATATATGATACTACATAATCTCAAAGGTACACTTTGAACATGAAATTGTATGTATCATGAGTACGAATCCCATTTCCTCCGGCACAGAAGTGGAATGATTGTCCATTTGGATTCGCACAGAAGTAGAGTTCCTAAGAATCACATTTCACTCTCTATAGTTCGGTCCATTCAAGCCATTTTGTAACATGTTTGTTCTCAAATTATATTTAAGTGGCATTTGAGGTGCCACGGTCCTGCATAGTTGCAAATAATGAAAAACAGAAGTAGTAGACTTTATTAAACCAAGCAGCTAAATTGTGCAACCGAGTAAAGAGTAAGTAATCAATAACGATCGACTAGAAGTCTATTTTAATCCTTTTTATATGCCTAATAAAAGTTCTATTATACTCCCTCCGTCCCCCAAAGAATTTCCCATTTCCTTATTTGGATATGGCCCACCTACTATAATATTATTTTCCTTACAAAAAGTACTTGACCCCACACTCTCTCTCATAATAAACAATTCTAAAAAATACCTACTACCTTACTTTTCCATTTTAAAATGAAAACTAGGCCTCATATCAACATCACTCCTTAAACTTTGTGCCCAAAGGAAATAAGAAATCCTTTGAAGGACGGAGGGAGTACTTCAACTTGAAAAAAGAGACGAATATTAAATTACAAATCAAACTTATCACAACGCCTAAACAATTAACAAACCAAATCAATAAAAATGGCGAGGAAGGTTGACGAACTCTTTGATGCGGCCTTCGAGGGTCGAGAAGACGACGTCGTGAAAATCCTCGCAACGGATCTTAGCCTGATCCACATCGGGGATGCTCGTGGAGACACGGCCTTTCATGTGGCGGCGCGAGCCGGACATTCGGCCACTGTCTTGAAGTTGATCGAATTCCTGAAGGAAGTCGATTCGAAGATGCTGACTGGTGTGTTGTGTCAGGGGAATGGACACGGAGACACTCCCGTGCACCTGGCCATCAAGAACGGCCACGAAGAAGTCGCTACTCATCTAACTCGGGTTCGAGTAATTAGCGACTCATTAAGAATGCCCATAGCGGTATTCACAGAGAATGACGATCAAGTGTCGCCATATGAGCTAGCACAACAAGCTGGTTATAAGAATCTGGTGACATTGAGGGACAGATCTTTCCTTCGAGTTGTCGCAGGTTCAGCAGTTAGTGATGTGGAAATGAGAATGGCGCATCCGGAGTATGAGGATGATGATGATGAAGACGAAACGGAGTTGATTATAGTGAAAGAAGATGAAGACATAATGCAGTGTAAGGACGAAACTGGAAACAGTTCCATCCACAAGGCCGCTTATAATGGCCTAATCGGGCTGGTAAAGAAGATGGTTCCGAGTATAGAAAGTAGGAGCGAGTTAAAAAGAAGATTGCTTATGGGCGACCACCATAATAACACCGCCTTACACGCCGCAGTTCGTGGTGGACAGGAGGAAATGGCATGTTATTTGGTCGATTTGGAACCCAGGGCCACGTATATAGTCAATTTCAACGGAGAATCACCGTTGTACCTGGCCGTGAAAAGGGGTTACACGGATCTGGTTCGGCTCATGGTCAGAACCAATTTATCTCGGTCCATCAGAGGTCAAATACTTGAGCATGCTGAGAAAATATGGCTTGCTAATACTGCTCTAAAACAGAGGAACATAGGTATCAGTTCGTTTCTTTTGCTTTACTACTCGTTATCTATTCTTTTTCACCATCCCACCATCAAAGTAGAAGGAGTAGGAAGGGTTTTTTCAAGAGTTTGGTTTGTAGGCCGGAAATAAATCTGATCGACCCTTAAAGTGTCATTATACAATTATCGAAAAAGATCAAATCTTAACTTTTTGCCCTATATAAATTTCCTGCCATAAGTTATATGCTAGTTTAGTTGTGGAAAAATCGTTTCTGCTACATATCAAGACTTTGAAATACAATGCAAGAGAAGAGGTAGGTGAATTTTACAGTTGGGAATGTTGACGGACTATAATAGGCGAAACTATATATGAAAAGAAAAAATATACTTCCTCCGTTCCTTAATAAGTGACACACTTGTATAGTGTTTACTATTCACAGTTTAAACTTTGATTAGATTTGGTGATTTGTCTTTTAGGAAAAACATAGTCATGTGGAATCTTGTTAGATTCGTCTCAACGTGCATTAATTTAATATCAACTTTTTATAATTTTTACTCATTGAAAATTATAGATATTAATGTTTGAAATAATGCATTGGCAAGCGTGAAAACATGAAGTGTGTCACTTATTAAGGTACGGAGGTAGTATATAGGTTTGAACCTTTGATAAATAAAATAGTTTCAATACTATGCCAATATGCCATGAATTACTCGACCCTCTTGTGCACACAACAATTATGGCTTAGAAACTGAAGAAATGGAGAGTATTAGTACTATAGCTCATGATGATCTATTTTTGTTTAGACATGTAGCTAGGATATGATATACCCGAGTGTATTATGAGTATGGTATACCCAAAGCTAATTTGTTACTTAAAAATTCTTGGATATACCATCATGGTACATCCAGGTGTATAATGCACAATCTCTAGTGAGACATATTCTAGATATATGACGGCATCCTCAATATTTGGAATCTTTGCATTTAATAAAGTAATGTGAGGAACATTATTGTTATATCTATTAATTCAAGGAAAATTTGTCGAAAATCATATAATATAATGCACGTTATTGGTTTAACTAACTTTTCTAAAAAAATTCACTTTTACTTTAGCCGTAAAATGACTCATTTTGGTTGGAAAACCACACATTTAGTGAAAACTAATGGTATTACATATAAGGTAGTTAAATTGAATAAAATTGGTAAAGGTGGTTAAACCAATAATGTCCATTAAATAAGATGATTTTTGACAAAAAAAAAATCCTTAATTATAAGGTTTTCAAATACAATAGAATTTAAAAATAAAAAAAGATACATGATTATATAATTTGTCAACAATTCCTGCTTATTAGTTTATTATTTAACACCTAATTTACACAAAGTTAATGCTCACACATGTACAATTAGCTGTATTTCATGCGATAATGGAGGGGCTACCTGAACTCATCAACGTACCAGACAGAAAAGGATGGAAGTTGCTTTCATATGCAGCATACAAAGGCTACTTCGACGAAATGTGCTACATTATGAATCATTTCCCAGATTCAATAGTCAAACATGATGAAGATGGTTCATTACCTATTCATAAAGCAGTAGCTGGAGGACATGTCAGCGTCGTCAAAGAGTTTATATTGCGTTGTCCTCGAGCACCACATGATGTTGACAAAAAGGGTCGAAACCTAATTGAATTAGCGATCTTGTATCAAAGTAAAGATGTTGTTTCTTACTTACAGGGCCATAATTGAATCGCTTTTATTACTTAACACGGTTTTTTGGTTCAATTAGGAGCGCAATAAACAAGACATAAGAGGATGAATTAGAGAAAATAATTTAAACGTGTGCTAACTTAATCAAATATTACTCGTGTATAATCAGAATTGTTAAATATGCTTGAATAATCTGTTGGTTCGAATAACCAAGCACGGGGTCTCGCTACTTGATTAACGAGTCTGGGTCCATTCTGTTTTGGTGGTGAATTTAGGGGTTAGGGTTTTTGACGGAAAACTTAACGTTTTCCGTTAGAAGGTGGTGCTTCAAAAAAATTCGAAAAAAATTATGATAAGTTTAAGCATGTTTGTATAACTTTGGATAATTTTAGATAAGTGCTAACAAGTTTAAGAGAGCAAACGCTTTGAAGCTCATTAGGCTTTTGATCCAATGTGTTCGTTGCTTTAGGTAGGAGCTAATATGTTTAACAAATATTAGGTTTTGTCCTTTTAGTTATATATTCCCTCCGTCCCGTAAAGAATTTCTCATTTTTCCATTTTTGTTATCCCAATTATATTTTCCATTTTCTTATTTGGATATGCCTCACCTATTATAACATCATTTTTCTTACAAAAAGCACTTGATCACACACTCTTTTAATAAACAATTCTAAAAGATACCCACTACCTTACTTTTCAAATATAAAATGAAACTTTAGGCCCCATACCAAATCCTTAGAGGACGGAGTAACTCATATTAATAAACATCTCATAAAGCAAGTTATTTATTAATCACCTTTAAATATATATTTATAACTTACACACTTATTTAATAGACACTTCCAACAACCGTATTATTATTTTCAAAAAATTGGCTTCGGAAATATTATCCCTCTGATTCATTTTGTTTGTCTAGTTTATAAATATAGATCTACTTATCAAGGAGATTGATGAAAAAATGATCTGATTGTTATGTGGGAGGGTAAAGGGTAAGGAGATAGAAAGAAATATTGGGAAAATATATGGAACCAATGAGTGGACAAGTAAGATTAGAATGAAAAAAAATTTATAACTAAAATGGAAAGTCTTAGTAGGACAAACAAAAAGAAGGTGGACAAAAACGAAAAGCATGACAAGCAAAAAGAAACTGATGGAGTATGTTAATTAAATTGATCTTGCTTCACCTAATATAATAGTATAAATTATATTAATGATCAAAGTAATACATTGGATATCAATGTGAACATAAGTGATTGCAATACTTTTGAAACGGATGAGATATATTTTTTATTCGATAGTAGAAACTTAAAAACATTTCACGTAATAGCAGACTTTGTTAAACCAAGGTGAATTGTCTAACCGGGTAGAGAATAAGTACACACTACACAGTGATTTGTGTTGATTGACTGGATGTCTATTTTACTCCTTTTCATATGCTTAATAAAAGTTTTATTTTACTTCAACTTGGAAAAATCAAGGAACATTAAATTATAAATAAACATGTAATGACCTAGCACGTACTTGTGAAAAGATGCTTATTTATAGCACTCATGAGTCATGAATCTCATGATATCAAACTTATTACAACGCATTAACAAGAGAGAAATCAAAAAAAGAAAAATGGTGAGGAAGGTTGATGAACTCTTTGATGCGCCTTCGATGGTCGAGGGGATGACGTTGTGAAAATCCTCGCAACGGAAGTTAGCCTGATACACATCGGGGATGTTCTTGGCGACACGGCCTTTCATGTGGTGGCGCGAGCCGGACATGCGGCCGCTGTCTCAAAGATGGTCAATTTCCTGTACAAAATCGACTCGAATATACTGACCGATGTGTTGTGCCAGGGGAACGGACAAGGAGACACACCCATGCATCTGGCCATCAAGAACGGCCACAAAGAGATCGCTACTTATCTAACTCGGGTCCCAGAACGCAAATCCGCTTTCATAACGAATGACGATCAAGTTTCGGCATATGAGCTAGCACAACAAGCTGGTTATAAGAAGCTGGTGACATTGTGGGACTTGGGGATGGGGGGTTATGTCCCATCTTCACTAGTTTGTGATATGGAAATGAGAATGGCGCACCCGGACTATGAAGATGATGATGAAGACAAAAAGGACTGGATTATAATGGAAGAAGATGAAGACATGATACAATGTAAGGACGAAATTGGAAGCACTACCCTCCATCAGGCTGCATTCAATGGCCAAATCGGGCTCGTAAAGAAGATGGTTCAGATTATAGAAAGTATGAGCGAGTTAAAAAGACAAATGCTTAAGGGTGACCATAATAAATACACCCCCTTGCACTCCGCAGTAAATGGTGGCCAGGAGAAAACGGCACGTTACTTGGTTGATTTGGAACCCAGGGCCATGTATATAGTCAATCGCAACGGAAAATCAGCGTTGTACCTGGCGGTGGAAAGGGGCTACACGAACCTGGTTCGGCATATGGTCAGAGCTAATTTATCTCGGTCCATCAGAGATCGTATACTTGAGCATGCTAACAAAATCTGGCTTGCTCATACTGCTCTGAAGCAGAGGAACATAGGTATCTCTTTTTTTTGTCTTTTACTAACTCGTTATCTATATTTTCTTTTTCCCTCGTCGATTAGTACATTTAGTGTTGGTAGATCTCGATCTCCTCCTCTCATAGCTTATAGGACTGAAAATTTTAGTATAGATTTCTCAAAAAAAGGCCACCATAACAAATACATATAAACCACACATTTTGCATGTCATCATTATCTTAATTTGGCTGTTAATTAACCTTCCTTTTTGTTTAAATATATTTTAGGCAATTTCAACTTTAAAATTGTTAATTAATTTTCTGATTTTTTTGTCTTCTGTATCTTAATTTGGCTACTGGACGCCGGCGACAGGTGACCGGAGGTTGCAGGTGCAGCCGGCGAGGGGGATGTTGGCGCGGGCTGACAGTGGTGAGGAAAAAAAAGCAGAGAAGGAGGCTGGGTGTGGTGTCGGACGAAACAGAGGAGAGGATGAAGGAGGTTGGGCGTAGTGTTGCGGGTGGCGTTGGCTGCGTTTGGTAATTGGTAGTAAGTCTGGAGGATGAAGATGAAGTGGGAACTGGAAAGTCTTGTTTTTTTGTTGTTTTAAAAGAAATTGTTTTTCTTTTTCTTTCTTACTTTGCTAATTTAATTGGGCTATGGGTTGTTTCATGGCGTGAGTTGGGATTAGTATTGATATAATATAAGTGTATAAGCATATAAAGGACTCACACAATTTAAGTTGAGTAAATAAAATATCTAGCTAAAATTGAATAATTAAATAGAATACATTTCCGTTATACCATAATTTCATATAAATAATTTGAACCTAAATAAAATCATTTTATTGTTATTACACTTATCTAAGGTCACTTAACTTGCTAAAAACAGATTGATATTAATAATTAGACTTATCTCTATTATATAAAGGAAAAGGATGGGGACACAAGAATAACAAAGTACTTCAACTTCACAGCTTTTAGTATCTGGCACAAAGTAACTCCACTCTGATTAGTGTCTTCCCTGACATCACCAATTGTTCTCCCACCCAATCTCTTACTGGTATAGAGAACAATGCAAACAAGTATCTCTCTAATTCCTCAGTGTGAAGACAGAAAAGCATAGAGAAATCAGACTCTTGAAAAAGGTAGCAAAAGTAGTAAGACGACTCAAGTTCATGTACCGTTGTGCTTTCTATAGGCGACACATTATTTAACAAGATGCTTTTGCGATCTGTGAAGTGCTTTAAGGCTTCCAAAAAGGTCTTGTCATCCAATGGAAATTGGTTCTGCAGAGAAGTTCGAGTTTAAAATTAGACCCCCGCCAGAACACTCGGCAAACATTGAACCACAGTATTAAACAATCAGATATTCAGGGTCACTAGGAAAATTTCTGTCCTGTTTGATATACACATAATGTTAAAGGAGGAAACGAGTCCATAGTCGTGTTTTAATGATTCTCCCTAAACGGAAACTATCAACATCTGAACTGACCTGCCCAACAAGTATTACAGAATATATGACCACAGGAAGCAGCAGCCACTAAATCCTTAGAAAAAGTGCCTGAACATGAAGCAGTCGAAGCTCAAACTTGTCAGCTGGTTTTAGGTTTTAGCAATGACAACCAATAAAGTTGAAGTACTGGTAGAGCACGGACAATACAGGGTAAGGCCGAGTTCATTTCACCTGATTTTCACTGAACTCGAAATATCTTTACTGATCTAAACTGATGTTTACTGATTAAACTGATGCTTGCTGACTAAAACTGGTTTATACTGATTAAAACTGGTTTTGCTGATTCTTTAGCGTTTTTCTCTTATGAAGTTTACTGGTTAAAACATATGTTTACTGGTTTATACCGTTCAAAACTTATTTTTACTATTAGTTCTATATGTCATAGTGCACGTCTAGATAACTTACAACTCTTACATCAGATGATTCAAAACCAACAATGGGAACATCTGTCAGACCAACTTCCTGGCGAAGCTTCTGCCCATTCGTAAACCATTCATCAGGAACAACATTAGCATTCCTGTCGATAAAATAATGATCACTTTAACGTCTTTAAAAGCAGTAAGGTGTAATGGGAAATAAAAGGTGATAATTAAAGATGATTATAAGGAAGAAAAAAAAGCAAAACATTATTGATTACCTTGGTTGTATCAAGCCAAACCAAATCAGGATGAGAGTAAGGCAAACCAGCAAACCAGCAAATCAAGTAATTGATACAAAAACCCATTAGTTCAATCTTCTCAGTTATCAAGTAATCGAGCATGTAAATGGCAACTAAAAGCAACAATTCAATCACTAAAACAACGACATCTACTAAAGAACCAAAGTGAATTATATTTCATTCGAAAAACCAAAGTGCTTATCAAAGTGGCCTTCCACTAAGACAAATCAGGAGATAGAATGGTATTTCAAATGAAACAATCAAAGTGCCTGTCAGGCAGTAAAGACAAAAACCCATGAATTCCATCTAAATTGCTATATCATACAGGAGCAATTGAACTTCCAATCATTTATCTCTTAGGTTTTTGAACGATTCACAATCAAACTCTAATTTTCTAACATTTGTGAACCCTAGAAGCTTAAAAATAAACAAGAAAAGTGAACAATTCTTCTTTTGACTACGTAGAATTAAGTTTAATTGTACAATTTGCAAGTACAAAAACCCAGAACTAGGGATTGAAGCTTCTTTCAACAAAAAAATGGAAGAATGAACCATGAACCAGATGAAAATGAAAGATGAACCCGTGAATTCGACGAGAAATGATGTCAATAGAAAGACAGAGCTTCTGGTGAAGAACGAGGGCTTCAGCGGAGGAGGAGGAGGTATCTGACTTTGAACCTTCGCCATTCATCGGTGGAAATTTAGACAGATCTTGTGAAGGGATGAAGATGACTCTTCATCCAAGGTCAGTGACACCATTGCAGCATCGGTCGGAGGTGTAGGCGGTTGCTCGGCGGGAGGAGCCTTCTTAAAGTGGCCATTGTTGAGAGGTGTGCCTGGTATAGAAGAGAGGGGAGGGGGTTGAAGAAGAACCAAATAAAAACTAAACGGTTTACAGGTGTATACTTCCATTTTTAACATTAATTCGATGTATATACTTAAAATAAAGATCAGCTGACATGGCATATTTTATGGCTCACATTCATTTGTTATGGTGGTCATTTTCTGAGAAATCCACCATAAAAACATTCTTATAGGACGGATCTTCATCACCAAAGAAAAACCAACAATTTATTCAATATTATATGGTAGTAGAGTGGTACTCCATCCCATATTTTATCTACTGGGACGACGTTAAGAGGCTTTTTAATAGTTTGAGTTATAGGACGAAAAATGATAAAGCGGACTCAAAAAGTATCTTTGTAAAAGAAGAGAAAAGGATCAAGCCATAACTCCTTGCCCTACATAAATTCCATGCTATATAACATGTATGCATGCTAGTTTAGAATGTGGAAAAATTTAGTGTGTTACATATCTAGATGTTGAATTATAAGAGAAGAGGTAAATCTTACAATTGACCGACTAAATTAAGCAAAACTATTAAAGAAATGAACTTCAACCCTTGGTAACAAAATCCTGTTTAAAAGTTTCAAGACTATGCGTTGAATCACTCAGCCCTCTTTTCCACACAATAATCGGGAGGTATTAGGACTATAGCTCATTTCTATTGCTAGTCTATTTTTGTTTAGACATGTACTATTTTCGTTCCAAGTGTATTGCAATTTATGGGGTTGGTACATTTATTAAGAAAAGCAAAAAAGTAGGTCATCTTCCCCGGTTGCATCATGTGATAATAAATAATGAAGAGAGAGAAAAGTTGCACATGTGATTTTTTGGTCATTAAATTAGAAAGGTTGTAATTAATATGAAATTGTCAAATAACGTAAAGGTTGCAATACACTTGAAACGGAGGTAGTATATGATAATTGTGGGGGCATATTCTAGACATTGGATGGCATCTTTGATATCTAGAATCTTTGCATAAATAAAATAATGCGAGTCTTAATTCAAAGGTTTCCAATTACAATAGAATTTTTTTAAAAAAGAAAGGTACAGGATTATATCATTGGTTAACAACTCCTGCTTAGTTTATTATTCAACGCCTGATATAAACATAACTCATGTTCACACATATACAACTAGCTGTATTTCAAGCAATAATGGAGGGGCTACCTGAACTCATCAACACACCTGACAAAAAAGGATGGAAGTTGCTTTCACTTGCAGCATACAAAGGCTACTTCGACGAAATGTGTTACATTATATGAAACATTTCCCAGATTCAATAGCCAAACCTGATGAAGATGGTTCATTACCTATTCATAAAGGAGTTGCTGGAGGACACGTCAACGTCGTCAAAGAGTTTATATTGCGTTGTCCTCGAGCACTACTTGACGTTGACAAAAGGGGTCGGAACCTAATTGAAATCGCAACCTTGTATCAGAGTAAAGATGTTGTGTCTTACTTACAGGGACAAAATTGAATTTACTTTCTCGATTCTTATTACTTAACACAGCTTTTTGGTTCATATTAGGAGCATGATAAACAAGGTATAAGAGGATGAATTAACGAAAATAATTTTAGCGTGTGTTAACTTAACCAGTCATCGTACTCGTGTATAATCAAAGTAATTCATATGTTTACCTTGTCTATCATGTTAGGAAGATTACGTGTCGAGAACTTAAGTGTCAGTGGTCAAGTATGTTAAAGGGGAGGGAGTATGTGTCACATGACATAACAAAAAGAGAAAACCATGAATGGAAAGTAGATACTAACTCTGTTGTTTTAGTTCATATTCACTTTTGATAGTATTCATTATCTTTACGTTGACCTCATCCTATTCTTTACACATATTAGGAAAAATATAGTTAAGTGGTATATTTTTAGATTCGTCTCGATATGTAGTTTTCATATCTCAACTTTGAATAATTTTTACGTATACACAATTATTGCAAATATTCTTGCTTGAAGTTGTGAGTTGGCAAAACGTGTCAAGGCATTTGGGTACAACTAATAAAACGGAGGAAGTTGTATGTTTTATAGTTTTTTGTTATTTTAGTTTTATATCCTTCTATTTCCTTGAACACCCAATAAATATATCTATTTTATATATTAAGCACTCTTTTCTCTTAATTTCTCTTTTTCCTGTGTTCACTTACTCGTGTTTAAATCTTTTAGATTAATTCATATGCTTATCTTGTCTATCCTAGTTCTTAATCATTACCATCTTTTATATACTACCTCCGTTCCATAGGTATTGCAACCTTTGACATTTTGCACTATTCATACACTACCCTTTGATCCTCTTTTGTGATTTATACAAAAGGATAAATATAGCCATGTGGGATCTTGTTAGATTCGTCTCGATATATGTTTAATTAAAATCTACAATTATAATTTTTACTTAAATAAAATTAGAGATTTTAGCGTCTAAAGTAGTGCGTTGGGAGGCGTAAAACTCCCTATGTTGCAATACATATGGAACCGATGTAGTATTACCTTTCAATAGAATCAAATTCTATAAAGTTGATACTTAGAAAATATATGGTCAGACAAAACCCACATAATTATATATTCCTTAGGTAAAACGGTAAAACATACAATAGATGGTGAAAGCCTAACGTGTGGAGGATCTATATTGTAGTGAGTAGGATCAGTTGACCCCACTTGAATTGAGAAAATTGTGAAATTTTGCTTTAAAATTTTTTATTTTTGGAAAATTATCTTACAAAACGGACTGTTTGGCACCGATTAAATTTAATAATTAGGCTTTGACCTCACTAAATAATTTTTCTGGATCCGCCATTATGAATAACGTAAATCTCATACGTTGCAATAGAAAAGGAACAATGCATTGATAATCGGTAGAGATATATTATGGTAAATAACAATATATTTAAATATCTTTAGGTTATATCATCATCTTAGGAAAATATTGTCTTGTGCACGCATGATATATTTCAAATAAGAGTTAGATTTGTATTGGAAATTAATGTAAGAAACTGATGAAAGCTAGTAGAATTTCATATGCTAGCTGTTGTTTGTGTGGCCAGGCTGTTGAAAACTCTTAGCACTTGTGTTTTACATGTTTCTTCAGCAGACAATGCAATAGAATATTGTGAGGTTGGTTGGGGATGAGATATAGTGATGATGATAGTATACATACTGTTTGGAAGAGAGGGTGAGACAGAGAAACCAGAGCAAAATTCAGCATAAGGTTTAGGGTATGTGCTTTGGCTGCTAGTGTGTATGCATATAGGAAAGCCAGGAATTCGGCATTTTGGAACCTAGTTGTTCCCAGACCTGAGGTGATCTGTAAAGAAATCAAGAATGGAGTTTGTACTAGAGTAGCAGGCTTAATGACATAGAAATGAAAAGTAGATGAGATAGACTGGTTTCGTTCTTTGAGAAATGATATGATTGTATAGATAAGTTTTTGGGATACGAGGTTGTAAATAGAGGTGTCAATTCGGATAACTGAGTCGGTTTTGGATTGACCCGCAACGGGTCGGATATGGTCGGGTCGGTACAGGTCGGTTCTGATTACCCGTCTCGGATCACCATTAGTCGGATCAGATCGGATCGGTCACGGATAAAGTTGGGTCATGACCTGGTCGGGTACAAGTCGGGTTCGAGTCGGATCAATATCGGATCGGGTATTAACGGTTCGGGTAAACTTGAGTCGGTAAACTGTCGGGTTTTACGGATCAATTCGGGTTCATGTCCTTTGGGTCAAATTGATTTCGGTTATGGTTATTTCTAGGTCAAGTCCGTCGGTTTTTAGTCAGACTTATAGGTGATAACGAGTCGGATCAAGTTTTTGCATAACTCAATTAGTCTCGTTAAGATCTCGAATCGAGCATAGACAATCAAGTTTAGACCTAGTTTTGACCAATTTGAACGAGTTTGACTCGCGTCAATGTTGAGCTATTTGCGAGATTTTCGGTCTTCTCTACACCGATAGATACATTGTATAAAAAATTGAATATTTTAACCATTTATTATATCATTTGAGTTTCGCGCGAGTATTCGAGTCGAGTTTTATGAATATTGACTTGGCTTAATTAGCGTATCGAGTTGATCTCGAGTAGTTTACAAGCTGTCTCGCTCGATTAGCATCCCTTGTCAAACGCATTTCATGGCATATTCGATTTTAATTATGTTTGTATTAAGGGTTGCAGGGTCAATTGGTTATTGCGTGTTTAATATGTCGCCATCGTTTTTGCATTGAATCAATGCATTAGATTAAATTGGAATAAGGTATTATAATACATCTAGTAAACCAATAACTATCATGTGATTCGATGGTTGTTGTTATTGATTAATCATAATAATAATACAAATACCAATTTTAATAGTAATAGTAGTAATAAAATTAATACTATAACATTATATCAACGTTTAAGATAACTAAGATCAGTATATTAACTCAATCATTTATATATTAGATCAATCAATACATTAGAACATTGTATAACTTATAAGATACATAAGATCAATTATTAGATCAATTATTAGATCAATCATCAATGTATTAGATCAATAAATAAGATAGTTAAGATCAATGTACTATATCAATTTACATGTGCTTTAAATAAAGCAAATAGTTAAGATTAGGGGTGAGAATGAGCCAGTTCGCGAATAAGTTCGGACTCGACTCGGTCAAAACTCGACTCGTGGTGGCTCGGCTTGAGTTCGAGTTCTAGTGGATACCTTAACAAGCCAAGCTGAGTTAGGTCATGCTCAACTCAAAAAGCTCGTGAACAAGCTCGAATATATTTTATAAACCATGTATTATTGTTATTATTATTACTCTATTATTTAGAGAACAAGGTAAAAGAAAAAGGAAACAAAAACTCAGGATCAGAATATATAGATATACTCATGATTCATCAAAGTATTATACAATCTTTGGTCAATCGGTAATGAAATCTCAAAACCAACAAAGCCATTAAATTTGTCTCAAACGATAAATTTAGAATTGGATAATCTAACTGTAGGTGACCTTATGGCCCTTATCAATGGCTATGGGATTAAAGGAATCTCCCTTATATTAGGGGTGTCAATTCGGTTATTCGGTTCGGTTGACTTCGGTATATTTTCCACGTTAAATTGATTCGGTTGCAACTTTTTCGGTTTCGGTTCAGTTAATTGCGGTTAATTTAGCTCTTTTTTTTAGTTTGATTCGGTTACGGTTATCTATCCGGTTTGACCCATACGATTTCAGTAAAAAAACGGTTCACTATTCAACCGTCTATAACGGTTCAAGGGCTATTTTCGGTTTTAATTCAGTTAATTTCAGATTTGTATGATATATGTTACATCAATTATAAGCACGTTAGATCAATCAATAAGATAAATGATATTTATATATTATATCAATCATCGATACATTAGATCAATGTATACGATCGTTAAGAGTAGTGTATTAGATCAATCCTTAATATATAAAAATGGGTTTTTTGGCAAAAACCACCTATTCTAATAGACAATATAGGTTTAACCACCTTTTGTAATTTTTTTATAAAATAACTACCTTTTATGTTTAAAACCTGTAGGAATCACTACCAAAACCACTTTCAGGCCAAATTTTAGTTGTTTTCCGTCATCTTCTTCATTTCCACCCAATTTTCCTTCGATTTTCTCATTCAATCCATCCTTAATTCATCAAATTGGGGGAGATTTAAAGTTTTTTTTTCAATTAATCATTCATTTGGGATGACGAAAAACCACTAAAATTTCCCCCAATTTGATGAATTAAGGATGGATTGAATGAGAAAATCGAAGGAAAATTGGGGGGAAATGAAGAAGATGACGGAAAACCACTAAAATTTGGCCTGAAAGTGGTTTTGGTAGTGATTCCTACAAGTTTTAAACATAAAAGGTTGTTATTTTTTAAAAAATTACAAAAGGTGGTTAAACCTATATTGTCTATTAGAATAGGTGGTTTTTGCCAAAAAATCCTTAAACTAGTGATAAGATATTTAAGAGTTATATATTATGTCAATATAGTAGTTGTAGTTATAAACATCATTGATATATTAGATGGATCATATCACGTTAATGATGCATAAAATCCTAGCATATGATCAATTTACAATTGGTCATATTAGATTAGAAGGCTTGATTAAATTTAATGAAGTAGTAGTTAGTGAAGTTTGATTATTATCTAATTAATATGAGCATGTTGTTAAAGTTGGAGCTTAAATCACCATGCATATCAAAATATTAGAAAAAGCAAAATGCAACAACAAATGAACAAAGATGAATGTCCCATACCGGTGAAAAGTAAAGGATGGGAGTTGGAGAATTCTATAAAATACTCCATGAGTATCCATGTTGTGTACAAGCTCCCTACAAAATGTAGGTTCGCCTAATGCCTAATTAAGGTAAAGGCCTAATATTCCATTGATGGAGTGGGTTTTTGACTCTTCTATTTGAGGTTTTAGGCGATACTCATGTGAGAGTTTTATACAGTTAAAGCTCTTGAGCATGAATAAGTATTGACCTTGAGCAAGCCTAGTGTTATACTCACGTGAGATTTTTGCTTTTATCTAAAGTTATTCTCAAAGCTCTTATATTTGCTGAAAAAGATTGAGAAAGGAAAGGAAAACAGGAAAAAAGGAGGGAGACTTCCTACATTGGAACAATACAAAGAGGAGCCTTGAAGGACCATTATATAAGTTGTTAAGCTTGAAAATACAAATTACATTATCCCACATCGACATAATGAAAAAAGAGAGAGTGAAGCTTGACTTTAAGAAGCTGCACAAGCTTTGTCCTAAAGCATGCATGTATAAGCACATAAGTTCTTAAGTTTTTTGACATAGTTGAATTAGTTCAAAGATTAATAAAATTATTTAATAAATAAATTAAATGAGTATCATAAATATTATAGGATAATGATATATACAACTCTTAGTGTTGTATATAAGCATTATATACATTACTTAAAGCCAAAATCACGTGTGAAACAGTATACCTAAAAGAGTATTAATGCCTGTAGTTACTTAAAATTTCCTTGTTTAGTTTCTTATATACAACTCTAAGGGTTGTATTTATTAATTTTTCAATAAACACTTAAATATTGGTTTTATTTTGGAATATTTCACCCTTTTAAATGTTTAAGTATTTTAAAATGGAGAAATTATACCAATATTAATAGAAACTTAATTAAAAAAGAGTCTGACAAAAATAAGTTGTTGAAGAACTTGATTGTTTATTGCAAATGACTAAGTTTAGGATACTCATTTTGTCCTATGTTCGAAGTTGATGAATAATATTTATTTTCATGATAAGATTTATTACCAAGAACTAAAGAAAGAATGAAAGATAGCTATTGGAAATATAAGTTTGAGATTTTAATAAATTATTAAACAAATAAATTAAGGATGACTTGATTAGTATTTTAGTGACAAAACTTAATTTAAATTTTAATAGAATTAATTGATAAATAAATTAATTTAAATATAATTATAATTATTTAATAAATAAAAAACCTAAGGATGACTCGATGAGTATTTTAATGAAAAAAATTAATTTCAAGTTTCATATAATTAATTTAATAAATTAAATAATGTAAAGTTTATTAAAATTATTTAATAAAAACTCGATGTGTATTTTAATGAAAAAATTTAATTTAAAGTTTAGTAAAATTATATAATCAGGTCGAGTTAAGATCGGATGAACCAGGTCGGATCAAGATCGGATAAAATTAGGTTGGATCAACTCGGTTAAATGTCGGGTTGAACCGGGTATCGGATAGGTTTCGGATCGGTGTCGGTCGGATATGGATCTTAGAATATCGGGTATGGTCGGTTTCAGATAGACTTCGGATCGGTTCCGGTCGGGTTTGAGTCGGATCAAAGCGGGTCAAATCAATATCGGATGACTGTCGGGTCGGATAGCGGTCGGATTTCGGATACGTTCCAACTCGGATCGAACCAGATCGGATTTTTGTCGAACCAAATCGGATTATCGGATCGGATCAGTTTTTGACACCTCTAGTTGTAAAGTTACTTCTCAGATGAATATATGCTTATTGTTTACCTAAATATATATGCAATTTTTAATATGAAAAAACTTCTTTCACCACTGCCAAGCGCTAAAAGTATGGCCAATAATATTCTATAAGCAAGACATTAATTGGAGTACTAATGATTCTAGGAGTATTTCTTTCAATATAAACATCAATGATATCGTGATTAAGTAGGAGTAGCTAGGAAGTTTAGGAAGATTAGACTTAGGCTCTGTTTACCTCACTTTAATTTTTGTACTGAACTTATTTTTATTGAATTAAATTTATTTTTACTGAATATTTTTACTGAATATTACTACCTCCGTTCCTTATTTATTGCAACTTGTGTCTTTTTACTCTATTCATATATACTCTCCTTTGACCTTATTTTGAGATCTAGATGAGGATAAATATAGTCATGTTGGATCTTATAAGATTCGTCTCAATATATGCTTAATTAATATAAACTTTTAATAATTCTTACTTAATTAAAATTAGAAATATTAACGTTTAAACTAGTGCATTAAGAGGCGTAAAACACCTTTTGTTGCTATAGATATGGAACGGAGGTAGTATTATTTTATGCTGAACTGAACAGGGCCTTCAAATGGTTGTGTGCTTGTGTGCACATATGTAGTAACGACTTGACCTTTTTAATTTTATTTTTCTATAATATAGTTCAAGTATTTTATTTAGGGGCCTAAGTGGTTTTCGAGGTGCCACATCTTTAGTTACAAGTATTGAGAAACGTAAGAAGTGGTAAACTCTGTTAAACCAAGATGAATTGTGTAACCGAGTATAGAATAAGTAATCAATGATGATTGACTTGAAGTTTATTTTACACGATTTAATACCCTCGGTCCCACAATGTTCTTCCCATTTCTTATATTTCACAAATATTAAGGTTTGGAGACAAAATATAAAAAGCTAATCATTGCATATAACAAGAAGTACTAAAGTATAAAAAGTGAAGTTCACTTTTTGAGCATTGTCCAGACCTTTATGTATCAGCCAATCACAACTAAGCATTTTTTAACAACAACCGATCAAAAATCAGATATGAAATGCACATGGATTACAAACTTTAGGAGAGAGAATGAGAGAGAGTAGGGTATTTTTAGGATTGTTGGTACTTTTATAGGTGGTGTACTACAACCCTAAAAAGACAATATGTGGCATTTTGGGAGAATTTTTAATTGATTTTTGAGGATAAAGTGGGAATTAGATTTTATAAATAAAGGTATTTTAGGAAGAAAAAAAAACCACACTATAAATGAAAAGTGCTGGAATGGGAATAATATTTTGGAACACCTAAAAAGGAATATGGGAAGAACATTGTTGGATGGAGGGAGTATTCTATTTTACTTCAACATGAAAATCCAAGGAATATAAAATTATGGGATATTTCCTGAGGTACCCCCGGGGTTAGGGCTAATTCCTCGGGTACCCTCCTCGTTTTCGAGCTAGCTGAGATGCCACCAGAGTCAGTGTTTGCTGCTTAAATGCCATTAATGGTAACGCCGTTAGTTTTTCTGTTAACTTTCTCAATTTTATTTCAATTTTCATTGAAAAAAAGAGAAAAAAAGAAAAACTAAAATTAAAACCCAAAACCCTCCCCCTCTCTCTCTCCTCAGTCCTCCCCCCCAAACCCACGACACCCCCAACCCCAACCCCAACCCAACCTCTCACCCCCACCCTCCACACCTCCCCTTCCCCCTTCCCTGAATCTGCCGCCCCACCCAAAACCACCGCCACCGCCCCCTCCCATTCTCCCTCCTCTCCTTCCCCCCCACTGCCTAAAGTAAAACCCCCCACCCTACCACTCTCTCTCCTCAGACACCACCGCCGTCGACCCTTGTGGGTGGCTTCGTTAATGGTGGTCGCGATTTAGGTGGGTGGTTTCGTTGATGGTGGTTGCAAATCGAATTTAGATGGTGGTGGTTTCGTTTGGTGGTCGCGATTTAGGTGGGTGGCTTCGTTGACGGTGGTTCGACGGCGATTTGAGGTGGTTTTGGCATTAGGTTCGACGGCGAGGTGGCAGGGGGAGGTTGAGGTTGGTTTTAGGGTAGGGGGAGGGTGGGCTGGGGGTGAGGGTGAGGGAGGTTGAGGGCTGGCGGTTTCATGGTTGGTTGGGGGTGAGGGTAAAGGAAGGCTAGGCAGGGGGTGGGTCGTGGGTTTGGGGAGGGGAGGAGAGGAGAGAGAGGGGAGGGTGGGGGGGAGATGGTGGCTGGGTGAGTGTGGGGAGGAGAGAGTGGTAGGGGTGGGGTTTTAATTAAGTTTTTTTCTTTTTTTTCCTTAGTTTAAATGAAAAGTAACTTTAACTAACAAAAGTTAACAGAAACACTAACGGCGTTACCATTAATGGCATTTAAGCAGCAAACACTGACTTTGGTGGCATCTCAGTTAGCTCGAAAACGAGAGGGGTACCCGAGAAATTAGCCCTAACCACGGGGGTACCTCAGGTAATATCCCTAAAATTATTAATAAACATGTGATCGCCTTACCTACTTGTGAAAAGATGCATATTAATAGCATCCCATGTTATCATCTATGAAACTTATCACACTGCATAAACAATAAAGAAACAAAGAAAATGGTGAGGAAGGTTGATGAACTCTTTGATGCGGCCTTCGAAGGTCGAGGAGATGACGTTGTGCAAATCCTTGCAACTGATCGTAGCCTAATCCAAGTCGGGGATGCTCATGGAGACACGACATTTCATGTGGCGGCACGAGCCGGACATTCAACCACTGTCTTGAAGATGATCATGTCCTTCAACAAATGCGATTCAAAGATGTTGACTGATGCCCTGTGTGATGGGAATGGATAAGGAGACACTCTGTTTAGATATGCCTTGAATATCTGTTGGTTCAAATAACCAAGCACGGGATAAAGGGGGCAACACCCCCTTAGCTTTTTCGGTATTATAAGGTTTGACTAAACCTTATATTCTGTTATGGGTTCTAAGCTCATGTCTGTTTAGATTAACTCTAAGGGTGTTATATAAACCCTTAGGTTAAACCTATAGTCACATTCACATTCTGACTATCTTAGTGTTGCCTAACACTTTTCTGTATTTTGTGTTTCTCTCTCCTAATAAACTATTCTCCCTCTGGTCTGGTGGACGTAGCTAGCACATTGGTAGTGAGCCATGTTAAACTCTGTGTGTTCTTTATTTGCTTTCACGTTCTATCTAGTCTTTATCGCCTATTCTATTATAACAAACTGGTATCAGAGCCTCGTCTGGTTCATCTGGGTTTGAAGTTTTCCGCAATTTGTTTGGCGTTAAAGATGTCTGGGGTGAGCGTGAAAATCAATAAATTCACTGGGAGGAATAGTTTCGGTCTATGGCAGATCAAGATGCGAGCTTTGCTTAAGCAGCAAGGTATTTGGGCACCACTATCGAAGAACTCGAAGCAAGTGGGTGCATATGACGCATATTTGAGTAGCTTGGAGGAGAAGGCTCACTCAACCATCATGCTCTGTTTGGCTTATGACGTCATCAATGAGGTCACAGATGAGGAAATTGTCGCTGGTCTCTGGTTAAAGCTTAAGAGTCTGTATATGACTAAATCTTTAACCAACAAGTTTCTTCTCAAGCAACGTCTGTTCAGCTTGCGTATGCAAGAAGGTATGTCTCTTGGGGAACATCTCGATAGATTAAATTATATTCTTTTAGATCTACCTAACATTGATGTTAAAGTAGAAGATAAGGATGCTTCCCTAATTCTGTTAATGTCTTTGCCCCTGTCATCTGAGAATTTTGTTGATTCTTTTATTGTTGGGAAGGACAGTCAGTCTCTAGAGGAAGTTAGGTCTGCACTTCATACTAGAGAGTCTCGCCATAAGGCATCTGGTTCTGGGTCTGAGAATCAGGCATCTAGGTTAGTTGTTACAGGCAATAAAGCGTTTGGGAAATCTGGTAAAAAGAAATCGAACTTTAAGGGTTCGAAGGGTCCTAAACCAAATGATGTCTGTAATTACTGTAAGGAGAAGGGACATTGGAAGAATGAATGTCCTAAGAGAAAGAAGCAACAGCAAGAGAAGGGTTCTGCCGTTGTGGCAGAAACCGATACGTATTCAGAGGAGGATTTAGCTTTAGTAGTCAATAAACAGTCTCGTCATAGTGATGTGTGGATTCTAGACTATGGGGCTTCTTACCATATATGTCCTAGTAGGGAGTGGTTCTCATCTTATGAGCAAATAGATGGAGGCGATATTTCTATGGCCAATAGTGCTATTTGCAAGGTTGTTGGGATACGCTCAGTCAGGATTAGGACTTATGATGGTTCCTTTTGCACCTTGAATGAAGTTAGGCATGTTCCACTTATGACAAAAAATCTGATATCATTGAGTCTTCTAGACAGCAAGGGGTTCAGTTTCAAGGGTGAAGGTGGAGTTATGTATGTCTACAAGGATTTGAAGGTGGCTCTGAAAGAGGTCAAGTGTGGTACTATTTATTTTCTTGCAGGTTCTACATTGACAGGTTATGCTGCTGTTGCATCTTCTACAGTTCCTAAGGAATATATGACCAGACTCTGTCACATGAGGCTGGGTCATATGGGTGAGAGAGGAATGCAGATTCTGGCAAAAAGGGTTCTTCTTTGTGGGCACAAGTTGCAGAGTCTCGAATTCTGTGAGCATTGTGTATTTGGGAAACTTCATCGCACCAAGTTTCCCAAGCAGGGTGTCCATAGAACTAAGGGCACACTTGATTACATCCATTCTGATTGTTGGGTTCCATGCAGAGTTGAATCCATTGGAGGTCACAGGTATTTTGTGTCTATGATTGATGGTTACACAAGAATGACTTGGGTATTTATGATGAAGCATAAAAGTGAAGCCTTTGAGAAGTTCAAGCAGTGGAAAGCATTGGTGGAAAATCAAACTGGGAAGAAGATCAAGAGGTTGCGAACTGATAATGGTCTGGAGTTCTGTTGGTCTGAGTTCGATAAGTTCTGCAGAGATGAAGGTATTGCCCGTCATCGCACTGTTAGGGATACTCCACAATAGAACGGAGTAGAAGAATATATGAATCAGACTCTGTTGGAGAGGGCAAGAAGTATGCTCTCTAATGCTGGTTTGGCTATAGGCAGAAGTTGTTAACACAGCTTGCCATCTGATCAACAGAGGACCTCACACTGGTATTGACTGTAAAACACCTTAATGAGGTGTGGTTTGATAAGCCTGCTGATTATTCTTCATTGAGAGTCTTTGGTTGTACTGTTTACTATCATGTAAATGAGGGTAAGTTAGAACATAGGGCTAAGAGGGGTGTATTTGTGGGTATTGGGGATGGTGTTAAGGGTTAAAGAGTCTGGTCACCCTCTGAAAGTAGGGTTATACTTAGCAGAAATATTGTATCTGATGAAAACTCTATGCTTAACCCCATTGTGAAGTCTGATGTTGAAGGGAATGTTGATAAACAGGTGGAGTTGGAAGTTCCTCTTGATGAGAGTGACTTACAACACCAAGGTGGAGAAGATAATCAACATGATTAGTCAGAGTCTGGAGATGCAAAATCTGAGAATCTGGGAACTCACCAGCCAGAATCTGGTGGGTCGCAATCTCGTCAGCTAGAGTCTCCGAGGTCAGAGTCTGAAGGATCAGAATCTCATAGAAGATCAGAGTCTCAGAGGGAGTCTCGTCTGTTAGAGTCTCAACCAAGTCTAGTCCCTGACAGGTCTAGAAGAGTTGGAGTTGGACCTCCAAAGAAGTTGGGTTGGGACACACCTCCAAAGAGGTACAGTTTTGAGAATATGGACGCATATGCTCTACAGGTTGCTGAGGAGATGGATCTTCATGAGCCATCTACTTACAAGGAAGTTGTTTCTGGCAGTGAGTCTGCACAATGGCTCGCTGCAATGGGGGATGAGATAGAGTCTCTGGACAAGAATTAGACATGAGAGCTTGTAAAGAAGCCTAAGGAGAGGAAGATTATCACTTGCAAATGGGTGTTCAAGAAGAAGGAAGGGATTTGACCATCTGAGGGAATCAAATATAAAGCTCGTGTGGTTGGAAGAGGGTTCACACAGAGAGAGGGAGTTGACTATAATGATATATTCTCACCAGTGGTCAGACACACTTCCATTAGGGTGTTACCACATCAGGATCTGGAACTTGAGCAACTAGATGTGAAGACAACTTTCCTACATGGAGAGTTGGAGGAAGAGATTTATATGACTGAGTGTTATGTTGATATTTTGTTACATTTTGACCCCCATTTCATTACCAAAACGATACATTTCATGCATGGTTCCGCTATATTCCGCTAGATTTTACTCTTGTTTTTAGTTTTGTTTCTTTTGAGTTATTTTAGGGACATTAGAGCTATTTGGAGGTGGAATGAACCATTCTGGAGCATGAAGATGATCGTTGGAGTTTTAGGATCGCATTCGAGTTCATTTGGGTGCATTTGGATGCTTATTTGGACCCGTTTGACTTGAACCCGATCAGGTTCATACCTGACCTGATTGGGTTGGTATTTGAAGATTGCAGTTTTGGTGATTTGTGCCAGGACGCGATCGGGTTTGACTTGGGATCGATCGGGTTTGACCCGATATGACAGATTTCTATCTTTTTACAGACTTTTTCTTTAGTTATTTTTGTAGAGTATAAATAGGGTTTGATTAACAATTATAACCTATTCCGAATTACTAAGTTTTAGACTCTTATTGTTCATAGTTTAGACTAAACACTCTTAGTTTCCATCTCAATTACTTTGCTATTAATTACTTTCGAAGATTGAAGATTTCGGATTCATCAATTAAATTCAAGTTTGATTTTTCTATTCCCTCTTTCTATTTCTTAATTATGTTCTTGATTATGTTTATCGTTGCTATCGCCATGATTAGTGAGTAGTTCTAATTCTAGGATTAAGTTGAGCCCTAGCATGAATTGATTGCTTTATTTCTATTAATTTCATGTTATTGAATCGTTCGATTAGGGTTTGATAGGTTTGTTTTCATTGTCATTTTGCATCTTTGTTTTGCCCTAGTTTTTATTATCAATGAAAGTTGGATTTGAAATTGGGATTTCATTGTAGCAATTTGTTATCTTGTCGATTGAATTCATCAACGAAAGCTGGGGTTCAATCTAGTTTAACTTATCATTGATTGAGATTCGTACATGAAAATAGTGAGAATCGAGATTGAGATATTCATCGGCATTGATTCTTAACACATCTAATTTTGCATGTTAGCCATGAAAATAGGAAGCATGCATATTAGTTAGGCCTTTTGTAGTCACGAAGTGGTCTTAAGGTAGTTCTTATTTGGAAGAATGTCATCTCGCCTAAGGTTCAATTCATTAACTGGAATGTAAGTTGTGTTTGATCAATTCATGTTAGTGGTAACGCTTAATCTTAGTACTTTATTGTCATATTATTTATCATCATTTTATTCTACTTATTTGTTTAGAAATTAGTTAAATAGACCTTACCATCGATATAGAATTGAGTAGCTATCTCACAGTTTAGAGTCAGCTAGTGTTTAATCACGCACCTCCCTGAGTTCGACCCGTTAGTGCTACGACACCGTTCACTTGCGGTATTAAAATAAAACCCTAACACTCAGCCAGAGGGGTTTGAAGTTCTTGACAGAGAAGACTTTGTATGCAGATTGAAGAAGTCCTTGTATGGGCTCAAGCAGTCTCCTAGGCAGTGGAACAAGAGGTTTGACAGCTATATGGTGGAGTTAGGCTACATTAGGAGTCTGTATGATTGTTGTGTGTATCACAACAAGTCTGCTGATGATTCTATGATCTATCTGGTACTATATGTAGATGATATGTTGATAGATGCAAAGTCCAAGTCAGATATACAGAGGTTGAAGGTTCTTCTCAGTTTAGAGTTTGAGATGAAGGATCTTGGTGCTGCACAGAAAATTCTGGGTATATTATGGAGATTTATAGGGATAGGAATCTGGGTAAGCTCTTTATCTCACAAAAGGGCTACATTGAGAAGATATTGCCTAGGTTTGCATGTCATCAGCTAAACCTATAGATACTCCTAGCGCTGTGAATGTGCGTCTATCTGCTGTGTTTGCACCTCGGTCTGAAGTTGAGAAGGAGTTCATGTCTCGAGTCTCGTATGCTAGTGCAGTAGGTACCTTGATGTATGCTATGGTCTGCGCTAGGCCTGATCTTGCACATGCTGTGAGTGTTGTCAGCAGGTTCATCGGGCAACCTGGGAAGGAGCACTAGCAGACTGGGAAGAGGATATTTAGGTACCTTAGAGGTACTTCTGATGCGGGTCTTATTTATGGGAATGATTGACAGTGTTTAGTCACTGGCTATTCTGATTCTCATATGCTGGAGATGTGGACAACAGGAGATCTATGACTGGCTATGTGTTCACTCTTGGAGGTTCAGTGGTGAGTTGGAAGGCAACTCTACAGGCTACAATGACTCTGTCTACTACTGAGGTAGAGTACATGGCATTGATTGAAGCTGCTAAGGAGGGAATCTGGTTGAAGGGGCTAGTTGGTGATCTTGATTTACATCATGATCAGGATGTGCTTTATTGTGACAGTCTTAGTGCAATATGCTTAGCCAAGGATCAAGTCCATCATGAGAGGACTAAGCACATAGATGTGAGATATCATTTCCTGAGGAACGAAAAGAGGATCAAGGTGAAGAAGGTTGAGACTGCTGATAATCCAGCAGACATGTTCACCAAGCCTGTTGCACATGGCAAGTTCCAACATTGATTGGACTTGCTAAATGTTCTAAGTCATTAGAGTCTGTTTCCCTTCTGGGTTCCTTATGGAACAATCTGGGCCCTTAGGGGCAATCTCAGAGTCTGGGGTTTCTGATGAAGCATTTTTTAGAGTCTGGGCCTCTTATGGGACAATTTGGGAATCTGAGCTCTTAAGGAGCAATCTGGTACAGAGGGAGAGTCTGGTACATCTGGAAACTTGGTAGTTGCATCTGGTACATCTGGCAACTTGGCTGTTGCATCTAGTACATCTGTAGTCTAGTGGATTTGGGAGAATTCAAGTCAAGGTGGAGATTTGTTAGTATGCCTTGAATATATGTTGGTTCGAATAACCAAGCATGGAGGTTTCGCTATTCTGACTATCTTAGTGTTGCCTACCACTATTTTGTATTTTGTGTTTCTCTCTCCTAATAAACTATTCTCCCTCTGGTCTGGTGGATGTAGCTAGCACATTGCTAGTGAACCACGTCAAACTCTGTGTGTTCTTTATTTGCTTTCACGTTCTATTTAGTCTTTATCGTCTACTCTGTTATAATACACTCCATTGCACCTGGCCATAAGAACGGCCACAAAGAAGCCGCTACTTCTCTAGTTGGGGTCACATAAGGCGCATCCGCATTATTCATAAAGAATGGCGATCAAGTGTCGGCATTTGAGCTATAAAAACAAGCTGGTTATGAGGAGTTGGTGATGATGTTGCGCCACTCAGAACAATGGAGTGCCTACTTCGGTTCAGCAGTTTGTGATATAGAAATGAGAATTGTAGCGCTTTCAGACAATGAGGATGATGATGATGAAGATAAAAAGGAGTAGATCGTAAGCGAATAAGATGAAGACATAATACAGTGTAAGGATGAAATTGGAAGCACTTCCCTCCATCAGGCCGCATATAATCGGCAACTCGAGCTAGTAAAGAAGATGGTTCGGAATATAGAAAGTAGGAGCGAGTTAAAAAGAAAACTGCTTATGGGTGACTACGATAATGGCAGTCCCTTGCACTACGCAATTTTTTGTCACCACCAGAAGCTGGCACGTTACTTGGTCGAATTGGCACCACATATCAAGTCAGTCTCAACTGATTCTCGCCGTTGGACATGGCTGTGACATGGGGCTTCACGGATCTAGTTCAGGACATGGTCAGAGCTAATCTATCTCAGTCCATCAGAGATCGTATACTTGAGTGTGCTAAGAAAATCTGGCTTGCTCATACTGCTCTGAAGCAGAGGAAAATAGGTGCTATCAGTTTGTTTCTTTTGCTTTACTAACTCGTTCTCTTTTTCCTCGTTGATTAGTAGATTTAATGATGGTAGCTCACCTCCTCTGATAGTTTATAGGACGGACCTTGAGACAAAAAAAAACCTACAATTTATTCAATATTGATCAAGCCATTAAGAGTTTGGGTTGTAAGTCGGACAATAAGATAGGGTCGGCCCACAAAGTATCTATGTATCAATAATGAAAGAAAAAGATGTAAGTCGTCATAGGTTCTTGCCCTATTTTAATCCTATGCGATAACTGGTATACTAGTTTAGTTGTGGAAAAATCTGTTGTGTCACATATCTAGTTGTTGAATAACAAGAGAAGAGGTGAATTTTACAATTTTGAATATTGACCGATTAAATTAGGTGAAACTATAAAAAAGAGATGGATTCAAACACTTGGTGAACAAAATCCTAAACAGTTCCAAGACTATGCCTCAAATCACTCGGCCCTCTCCACATAATAAATATGGTATATTATAACAGAGAAGGCGCTATAGAATAATATAGAACGTGAAAGAAGATAAACAACACATAGAGTTTAACGTGGTTCACTAGCAATGTGCTAGTTACGTCCACCAGACCAGAGAGAGTAGTTTTATTAGGAGAGAATACAGAATACATATTAGTGTTACACATCACTAAGATAGACTGAATAGTGAATACGGCTATAGGTTTAACTATAAGGGTTCAACCTAAACAGGCTTGGGCTTAAAACTCATAACAGAATATAAGGTTTAACTAAACCTTATAATACCCGAGACCCGCTTGATTGGTTATTCGAACCAACAGATAATTCAAGCCATATCTAACACAGGTTAGGAGCCGACAAAATCGGGTGCCATTATTCATGAGTACTATAGCTCATATTTCTATTAATAAATTATTTTTGTATAGACATGTATATGATATTTGTGGGACATAATGTAGACATTTGATGGCATCTTTGATATTTAGAATCTTTGCACAATTTTTTTTTTAAAAAAAGTAATGTGATCGAGGAACATTACCGTTGACCCGCTGTACCTTAATTCTAAGGTTTCCAAATACAATAGAATTTAAAAATAAAGAATGATACGTGATCATATACTTTGTCAACAGTTCCTACTTAGGCCCTGTTCAGTTCACCTTAAAATAATAATATTTAGTAAAAATAAGTTCAGTTCAGTAAAAATAAGTTCAGTTAAGCAAAAATAAGTTCAGTTCAGTAAAAATAAGTTCAGTTCAGTAAAAATAAGTTCAGTCAGTAAAAATCAGTAGAGCAAAGAAGAAAAAACAACATGAATCAATAAAAATAAGTTCAGTTCAGTAAAAATAAGTTCTGTTCAGTAAAAATAAGTTCTGTTCAGCAAAAATAAGTTCAGTTCAGTAAAAATAAGTTCAGTTCAGTAAAAATAAGTTGAACTGAACAGTGCCTTAGTTTATTATTCAACACCTAATATTTATAAACACAACTCATGTTCACACATGTACAACTAGCTGTATTTCAAGCATTAATGGAGGGGCTACCTGAACTCATCAATGTACCCGACAAAAAAGGATGGAAGCCGCTTTCACTTGCAGCATATGTACAAAGGCTACTTCGACGAAATGTGCTACATTATGAAACATTTTCCAGGTTCAATAAACAAACAGGATGAAGATGGTTTATTACCTATTCATAAAGCAGTTGCTGGAGGCCACGTCAACGTCGTCAAAGAATTTATATTGCGTTGTCCTCGAGCACCACATGATGTTGACAAAAGGGGTCGGAACCTAATTGAATTAGCAACCTTGTATCAGAGTAAAGATGTTGTCTCTTATTTACAGGGATAAAATTGAATTTACTTTCTATGTTTTTCTTACGTAACAAGTTTTTTGATGCATATTAGGAGCATGATAAACAAGGTATAAGTGGAGGAGTTAAGGAAAATAATTTAAGTGTGTGTTAACTTAATCAGTCATCTCACTCATGTATAACCAAAGCATAATTAGAATTATTCTTAAAAGGAAGGAAGAGGTATGCTTTATACCTCTCCCGACGAACGCAACAAAGGAGGGGAGGAGCCACGGCCCTGACTGCAAGTACTGATAAACGGAGGAAGTAAGGTGAATTGTGTAACTATACTCGGTTACAATGATGATTGACTAGATGTCTATTTTACTCTGTTTTATATGCCTAATAGAAGTTCTATTTTACTTCAACTTGGAAAAACCAACGAATATTAAACTATAAAATTAGTAATGACCTACTTGTGAAAGATGCTTATTTATAGCACTCATGATATTATAACAACGCAGAAACAAGAAAGAAATCAAATTAAAAAAAAATGGTGAGGCAGGTTGATGAACTATTTGATGCGGCCTACGAGGGTCGAGGGGGTGACGTTGTGAAAATCCTCAGAACGGATGTTAGCCTGATTCACATCGGGGATGCTATTGGAGACACGGCCTTTCATGTGGCGGCGCGAGCTGGACATGCGGCCACTGTCTTGAAGATGATCAAGTTCTTCAAAAAAGTCGATTCAAATATGCTGACTGATGTGTTGTATGATGGGAATGGACAAGGAGATACTCCCATGCACCTGGCCATCAAGCACAGGCACAAAAAGGTCGCCACTCATATTGTTCGGGTAGCAGAACCCAGAATTGCATTCGTACAGAATGACGATCAAGTGTCACCATTTCAGCTAGCACAACAAGCTGGTTATAAGAGATTGTTCGAGCGATTTGCCAGTATCCCAATTACACTATGTTGTGATATGGAAATGAGAATGGTGGCGCTTTCAGACGATGAGGATGATGATAATGAAGACGGAAAGGAGTGGATTATAGGGGAATTCGAAGAAGATGAAGATATGATACAGTGTAAGGACGAAATTATTGAAAGCACTACCCTTCATGAGGTCGCATTCAATGGCAAAATCGGGTTGCTAAAGAAGATGGTTCAGATTATAGAAAGTAGGAGCGAGTTAAAAAGACAATTGCTTACGGGTGACCATAAGATGTACACTCCCTTGCACTCCGCAGTTGATGGTGGACAGGAGAAGACCGCACGTTACTTGATCGAATTGGAACCCAGGGCAACGTATAAAGTCAATCGCAATGGAGACTCATCGTTGTACCTGGCCGTGAAAAAGGGTTACACGGATCTGGTTCGGCACATGGTTAGAGCTAATTTATCTCAGTCCGTCAGAGATCGTATACTTGAGCATGCTAAGCAAATCTGGCTTGCTCATACCGCTCTGAAGCAGAGGAATTCAGGTAATTCAGTTGTATCTATTGCTTTACTACTCTTTAATTGTCTACAATAATTATGGTTGGGACATATTCTAGAGATTTGATGGCATCTTTTGATATCTAGAAGCTTTGCATAAACTAAAGTAATGGGAGGAACATTACTGTAATATCTTAATTCTAATTAAGGTTTCCAATTTCAATAGAATTTAAAAATAAAGAAAGATACATGATCATATCATTTGTCAACAATTGCTGCTTAGTTTATTATTCAACACCTAATATAAACACAACTCATGTTCACACATGTACAACTAGTTGTATTTCAAGCATTAATGGAGGGGCTACCTGAACTCATCAACGTACCTGACAAAAAAGGATGGAAGTTGTTTTCACTTGCGGCATACAAAAACTACTTCGATGAAATGTGCTACGTTATGAAACATTTCCCAGATTCAATAGCCATACATGATGAAGATGGTTCGTTACCTATTCATAAAGCAGTTGCTGGAGGACATGTCAGCGTCGTCAAAGAGTTCATATTGCGTTGTCCTCGAGCACCACATGATGTTGACAAAAAGGGTCGGAACCTAATTGAATTAGCAACCTTGTACCAGAGCAAAGATGTTGTCTCTTATTTACAAGGACAAAATTAATTAAACTTACTTCATCCTTCTTTTATTACTTAACACAGCTTTTTGGTTCATATTAAGGGCATGATAATTGATAAACGAGGCATAACTTAATTAGTCATCGTACTTGTGTATAATCAAAGTGATTCATATATATGTTTACCTTGTCTATCATGTTACTAAATTACGTGCCAAGAAGTTAAGTGACAATGGTCAAGTATGTCAAAAGGGGGAGATTATGCATTATCATACACTCGTGAGTACCATGAACATGGTACACCCAAGGCTATTTGAATAAAAATAGGTTTTGGGTGTATCGTGAGCATGGTACATCCAAAGACTATTTGAGGAAAATAAATCATCTTGGATGTACCATGCTCATGGTACACCTGGGTGTATAATAAAAATTGTACGAAAAGGGAAGTAACAATGTAGTTGTGTTGATGATTTGTAAGGTAATCAATACATTTGAGCAAAGAGACTCAAACCAGAAATGAAGTGGAGATGATCTATGTACTTGATATGAGAGGATGGAGCTCAAGAGACAAAAATAGTGCTATACATTTATAACTTAACTGTAAAGCGTCCCAATTAATAATGATACAACTAAAATTACAATCAATGTTGTACTTTTGAGAAGGAAAAAAAGTGAAGCCCATACATTAAATTTTGAACACCCTAAAATTAAGTCAATTAATGTGAAATTGCTATCATTCCCTTGATAAACCTACTCACAGCTTTGACTTCCTCTAGAGATTTAGCATCAACTTGGTTCCTAACAAGTTGTGGTAGAAACAACCAAAATCCAGTTACCATCACAAATCCAACAGTTAATGGACCAGCTAAGGCCCAATGCAACTCTCTCAAACCCAACACCTTTTTCATCCCAATCTCAACAACCAAGCACAACCCATGCAACAAGAAGAAACATGTGACTTCCCACGTTGGACTCGCACGTGTAACGTAGAAGAACAATAGCTCGTGCATCAAACCAGACACGACAAAAGCAGCCATCGTCGCTACAAGTTGTGCCCACCTCTTTCCAATACGAACTGCCCAAAATGCCCTCGTGGGAAAATATACAGTTTGGCGTAATACATCTGATACCATAAGGTTCCATCTCCTTCCCCAAAAATCTTGCAATGATGTTGATAGATAAGGCTCATCGAACGGCGGAGATAGCTCCAAGCCAAGAATGGACCCCACTAACTTGTTGCAAATGCCTAAAACAATCTCTAAATTCAAGTAAACCGCACAACAATATATCCCCAAAAGAACATTTGGGTTAACATTTTTGTTGTAATTACTAAAATACCCACAAACAACAATAATTAAGTAAATCAAAAACTTTGACGATAAATTAAGGGGTAATTTTTGAGTTTGTGCATATGGGTAATTTCCATCTTCCTTAATTTTAATGGGAAAAGCAGCAATTAACAAGAAAGTGAATAAATTTTTGCTAGGTAAATGATGGGATAAAGGACCAAGATCGAAAGAGAAAAGGAGGAGTTTGGAATTAGCAAGCCAAGTGAAGAAGAAACCAGTAAGTCCTGCTGTTGTTGGGGTAAAAAAAGAAAGTGGGAGAAAAGTGAAGAGATAAAATATTGGTAAGAGAGAAAATAACCTGAATTTGCCCTTAGGAAGCTTGGAGACGATGAAATAGGCGTATAATAGAGAGATTAAGACCTTTAACCAAACTTTAATCAAAGCGTTAATTACCCCTTCTTCTTCCATTTTGGCTCAGATTTGAGATGAAGGATAAATTTTCTTTTGTTGAAAGAAATGGTATAGAGATGGTCAATTGTTCATGGAGATGTGAGAATTTCAAACCTATATGCTATAAATTTGCAGTTTTTGTTACATTAATACATTTGTTTTACTTGTTCAAAATTAATGTTCTGAATATTTAATTTGTCCAGTTGTAATCTTTTATCAGATCTATATTGTAGCTATCACGTTTATTCCTGCAGGCTTCATGTTCTTTTACAAAATTATCATTCGATGTTTTCTATTCCATATAGTACTTGATGTATTATAGGGGCGACCGGGACGAGGTCTATTTGTTGACATTTTGAAACCGGTATGGAACATGGTTGTTCATGTTATCATGTTATATTGTTATGGTTTCAATAATTTAGAATCAGAATTAGTACCGGTTAGGAATTTGAAAATTGAGAAATCAGATGTATATTTAATAGAGGCTGGTTTTGGTACAACATAATGATTATGCATCATATACACAAGTGTACTATGAGCATGGTAACTCATGGCTAATTGAGCAAAAAATAGTCTTCGGTATATCATACTCATAATACACCCAAGACTATTTGAGAAAAAAAAATAGGCTTAGATGTACCTTACTCATAGTACACCCTAGTGTATAACAACAATTGTATGATTAGTTTACTATTTTGTGTTTGCACACTATTTTGCTATTAACACTATAGAAGAAAAAATCGATTTTTCATATTCTCATCTATGTCACATAATTTATTTAATAATGTTTAGTTTTGTGAATTTTGTTTTCTATGTTTTATATATGTATGCTCAATTAAGTGAAAAAATACTAAACATATGGGATAAGGTACCTGTTATAGAACTGTATATATGGGATAACTAGTATCGAAAGTTCGAAATCAATTCTAGCAGATGCCTAGTATACCTAATCTAAAAACTAGGATTTCCAGTGATGCTCGTATAGCTAAATTTTCAAGATAACTACTTTTTATTTTGCAAAACTTTCATTTTCCAATCTTCACTACTCATATTGTTTTTCTTTTAAATATTAAATCCGCAATTTTTACTAGTACTTCTTTAGTTACATATCAATAAAATCTAACAAGACTATATAATTTCCTTAACAAGTAAGCAAATTATAGTCTATTTTTCTTACTTCCACTGAAATAGTCGAAAGTATTCCGTTTTAACCAATGTGGTATACAATTTAATGCATTTAAGTAATTTTTTAATAAAACAAGAGAAGAGACAAAGCCCAAAGAACAAAACTAACAATTATAAAAAGGCAAAATAATTATAATAAAACAAACTAGAAAACTATTTTATAAAGAGGTGTCTATATATTAGCGAATCCGATCCATTTCAAGTTCCCAACCTACCCAACCTTCACTTAAATATAACTGAAAATTTAGGTTTAACACAACCACAAAAATGCATCTATCACAATAATAAAAATGTCTAATCACCTGAAAAACGCCTTCAAATTTTTACCAAATGTTTTAATATCCTCAATAGACTCAACGTCAATATTGTTCCTCCAAAGTTGAGGGAAGAACAACCAATAACCTGTAGCCATCACAAATCCAACTGTCAATGGGCCCGATACAGCCCAATGCAACTTCAAAGTCCAACCCAATTCCCTCTTCAACACCATCTCGAAAACCACACATGCTCCATGAAGTACAAAATACCACGTCACCTCCCAAGTGGGCCTAACACGAGAAACATTATAGTACATGAGCTCATGTACAAGCCCAGATACTAGGAAAGTCGTCATAGTACCCATAACTTGGGCCCACTTTTGGCCCACATAACTAACAAATGTTGACCTCACCGGCTTGTATACGGTGTGACGCAGTGTATCCGATACCATACGGTTCCACCTCCTCCCCCAGAAATCTTGCAGTGATGATGAAGCATAAGGCTCATCGGACGGCTCTTCTAGCTCCAATCCAAAGGGACCCACAAGGAAAGCACAAATTGCAAAACACAAATCAATGAAAAGAAACAAAGCAAATCCAAACATGATCCAACTTTTTGTACGGTCATAAATAAGTACAAAAAGGGTAAAAAAGAAAGATCTTGCCCAATTATTTGGGGGCAATATTCTACTAGGTGGGGTAGAATTTAGAGGATCTTTTCCCTTAACTTTTATGGGTAAAGCAGCAATTAAAATAAAATTAATTAAGGAGTGTTGGGCCGATAATGGGCCTAGATCATAAGAGTAAAGAAGAAGTTTAGAGTTGGTAAGCCAAGTAATAAACCAAGTTAATATAGTGATTGGAATTGGTCTAGTGAGAGAAAGTGGGAGAATTGTGAAGAGAGAGAAAATGGGAAGGAGAGAGAAAAGCCTAAATTTGCCTTTGGGAAGTTTAGATGGTATGAAGTAGGAGTAACAAAGAGATGCTAGAACTACCAAGCATGCCTCGCAAAATTTGTGAGTTTCTTCTCCCATTTTTGGCGTGGAAAATTTAGCATGAATTTGTATATGCTTTGGTTATTCTAGTGGGTTTAGTTTTATAGTGTAGAAAAGGGATTAATTTAGCTTAGGGGACCTCTCTAGACCTAAAATCATCATGCATGCATTGATAATATTTACCTACTTCTCTGTAGTACATATGAATGTATCAACAGTCTTGGATGAAACTTTGCTTATTTACACTTTCCAATACATATTTGAACCGTCCAATTCTTTTTTCTTATAGGGGGGCTGTTCTCTCTAGCAGTCTAGCTTATGCTTCTTTCGGTTCAGTTTGTTTTAGTCTGGTTCAGTTCGATTCATTTTTGCACAATATACTTTTACTTTTACATTTCACTATTCTTTTCGGTTTAGTACAGTTCAATACAGTTGTTCACAGTCAAAGGGAACAAGTTGATACCGTTAGATAGTTTTGTAATTGACGGTGACTGTTAGTTGTTGGTTGTTTACTTTGTCAATATTGACATCTAGCTTTAGTACTTAAACTTATCAAGTCTTAGGTAATAAGACAATGTCTGATTATTGATTGTTATTTTAATGTTAAAAAGATGTGATGGAAATTTAGTGATATTATTTGTTAGAGGGTAGAAAAGATGAGACCCGAAGTGTAAGGGTGGGCGGGTAGGAATGAGGGAACTGATAAAATATACTCCCTCCGTTCCACAATGTTCTTCCCGTATTCCTTTTTAGGTGTTCCAAAATGTTGTTCCCATTCCAACACTTTTCATTTATGTGTTTTTTTCCTAAAATACCCTCATTCATAAAATCTAATTGTCACTTTATCCTCAAAAATCAATTAAAAATTCCCCCAAAATGCCACATGTTGTCTTTTTAGGGTTGTAGTAAAACACCTATAAAAGTACCAACAACCCTAAAAAACCCTATTCTCTCTCACTCTCTCTCCTTAAGTTTTGCAATCCATGTGCATTTCATATCTGGTTGTTGTGAAAAAAGTCTTAGTTGTTATCGGTTGATACATAAAGGTTTGGATTACTTTTTATATTTTAGTACTTCTTATTATATGTAATGATTAGCTTTTCATATTTTGTCCAAACCTTAATATTTGTGAAATATGAGAAATGGGAAGAAAATTGTGGGACGGATGGAGTACTATATTGTAGTTGTGAATCATATTTAGAAAAAAGATAGATTCAACTAATAGCATAACATATCCAAAATAGAATTGTAAAACGTGATGTAGAATTATAGAGAGAAAATTGTAAATAGTAAAGTGAAACAGGGGGAGTAGTAGATAATATGAAAAAGTTTACATTAATATTTTAGAATTATGTTTTTACTCAAGGATGATTATTGTTGTAGATGTCATATGTTGGTTTATTAATGACAAGTTTCTTATTTCCTTCATATGTATAACATCTTATCCAAATACCCCTAGTGGTCATTCGGTTGTTACGTCGTTTTGGAAGAAGATTTTACTGGTTAAAGTACGTTTTGGAAAAGCTACAAATATTAGTTCTAGATAAGAGATAGTTTTTGGAGTCGTTTTTAATTATAATTTAATTTGTTATTTTCTAAATTCTCTAACAAATTTAACAAATATTAGGCGTTATATTGTTATATTATGCCATATTGCTTTCCTATCTTTTAGGAAAGTTGTTTATCTTGTGTATATTTAATATCAAGTATATCTTTTTCGGGGTTAATTATATCTTGTAGGGTTGTATATAATCCTTTTTCTTCATTCAATGAAAGCTAAGTCATTTACTGCTAATTACTCCAATCTTAACATGGTATCATAGAGCCAAAGGAAATTCCGATTTTCCTTCGATCCGTTTGCTTACTCGTTTGATCTCTGATGTACCTTAACTGAGGTGTGTATTTCTTGCGTGGTTCTCTTTGTTGCGTGGTTTTCTTCCACAAATTTTTGTTTGCAAGTTGACTATATATCTTGAAATTGCTTCTGCCATTGTTTTTCTTTGCTCACAAATTAGTCAACATTGTGTTTGTTAATCTCTTTTTCAATTCTCTTCCGTTGTTCTTTTGTCCAACACTTTTTGGACGATAAAAATTCTTTGGTGAGTTGCGTCAATTACAGGACGAACTCATGAGTTATTGTAAACTTCCTACTTGTACTTGTTCTGCTGCTTCCGAGTATTTACGTCTGCAGGAAACTGAACATCTACATCAGTTTTGTGTTTGGATACTAAAAAATTCGGCACTCTGGTTTCGGGATTGCTTATGCAAGATCCTTTGTCGTCTCTCGATGTTGCTTATGCTAAAATTATTTCTGATGAACGGATGCAGTTTGTTTCTGAAACTAATACCTCTACTCGTCCTGATGCGGTCAAATTTGCTACTAATGTTCCGCCCCGTCCCACGGCAAGTTCTGCGGAGGAGCCACGTGTTTGTACTCATTGTGGTCGTACGGGTCATGTCAAAGATTGATGTTTTCTGCTTCATGGTTTCCCAGATAGTTGTGGTGGCCGTGGTGGCTGTGGTGGCCGTGGTGGACGTGGTGGCCGTGGTGGAGGTTGTGCTTTTGCCGTTAATACTAGTGGTGGTGCACGTGGTTCCTCGGATCTGTCTGATACTCATCGGCTTAGTGGTCTGACCCTCACTGATGATCAATGGCAGCAACTTCTGGGTGCTCTGAAAGGGACTCATGTCTCTTCCTCCTCTTCTTCGGAAAAATTAAGCGTTATGTTCAATTCTAATGATTGGCTTATTGATTCTGGTGCCTCCAATCATATGTCTGGTAATTTGAATTTATTTACCAATATTCGTAGTATATCTTCTGAAGTTGGCTTGCCTAGTGGCAAGAACATTGTTGCTACTAAGGAAGGCACTATTGTTTTGTGTGATGGGCTTGTTCTTGAGAATGTTCTCTACGTTCCGCTCTCACATGTAGTCTGTTATCAGTTTCTCAATTGTTAAGCACAAAAAAGTCTATTGTTTTCTTCACTAATAAGTTATGTATTATACAGGACCTCACTTTGAAGAACCTGATTGGAGCAGGAGTGCTATTTAATGGGGTCTATGTTTTCAAGCCTGTGCGTAGTTCGTTGGTTCGAGAAAATAAAGTTACAAAGGTTGATGATGCAAGTCTATTGTGGCATCGTCGTTTAGGTCACCCATCATTTAAAGTTCTTTCTCTTTTGCATGGAATAGTCAATGGTCGTAGTTCTCAGTGTGCTTTGGATTGTAGGATTTGCTTTATGGGCAAACAACCCAGAATTTCTTTTCCATTGAGTACTAATAAAGCATGTGATATTTTTGATTTAATTCATTGTGATATTTTGGGTCCCAATAAAATTTCAGCCACTTGTGATGCTCGTTTTTTCTCACTATTGTTAATGATCATTCTCGTGCTACTTGGGTTTATTTGATGACTTATAAATTTGAGGTTTCACAACTTCTACAGAATTTTTATGCTATGGTAAAAACTCAGTTTCACCAGAAAATTAAAGTGTTGCAGAGTGATAATGGGCAAGAATTTCTGAGTTTAAAGAGTTTATTTTTGCAAAAAAAGGGATTTTGCATCAAACTAGTTGTGTTGATACAGCTCAACAAAATGGTCGTGTGGAGCGTAAGCATCGTCACCTACTTAATGTGGCGCGTGCTTTATGATTCCAAGCTCGTTTGCCTAAAACCTTTTAGGGTGAGTGTGTTCTGACTGCTGCTCATCTTATTAATCTTACCCCCACTTCTGTTCTCCATGGAAAGAGTCTGTATGAGTGTTTATATGGTGTCCCACCCTCTTATGATAGCATTCGCGTGTTTGGTTGCCTTTGTTATGCCACTAATCGCCCCCGTATAAAGGACAAGTTTGATTCCAAGTCTCGGCGTTGTGTGTTTGTTGGTTATCCATTTGGTAAAAAAGGTTGGCGTTTATTTAACTTGGACAATATTTTTCCGTACTTTGAGTTGTTAAGTGATGTTGCTCGGACACAATGGGATGCTTACATTTCGCAACCTTCGATTTGGGATGATACTCTTGATGATGGTTTGCTTGGATTGCTTGTTGAGGGTGGGGTGTGTGATGATATTGGTGAAGCAGGGGCTGCATCCCCTTTGCACGCAGCCAACCAGCTTGCGCCTGCAGCCGAAGGTAGCCAAAACGGCAGAATTCCTGCCTGCCCGCATAGACTACTTGCGCCCGCGGGAAGTCGCTAGCAACCGCAGCATCAGCATCCTGCGCCCGCGGGTTGCAGCGAGCAGCAGCAGCAGACACCTACCCGTAGGTTTCCCCCGCGGTCGCGGGTTTGGGCGCGGTGCTTTCTTCCTCATCCGATGATGCTTCTCCCCAATCTCCTTTGGTTGTCCGTATTGGTGAGGTTTTATGTGATACTACGACCTCACTTCGATTGAGGGTGTGTTCCTCTAGGACTACGGATGGTGTTGGTAATGAGTTAGAAGCCTTGGGTCGTGGTCATCGAGTTAAGATTCCTTCTACAAGGCTCCAATGTTTATTTTGAGACGGATATCACTCAGTGTTTTGTGACAAATATAATTGTTCTAAAAAAACATAGACCCCACTACTTCAACAGCACAACCGTCCTCGTCTGGTTCTTCAGGTAAACCTTATGATATAGCTTGTTGTGTTGATTATAATAATTTTTTTGTCAAGCATCGTTCTTTTCTAGCAGCTGTTACAAAAGGTGCAGAACCTAAGTCTTATTGAGAAGCTGCTTCTCATCCTAGGTGGCATAAGGCCATGAAAGATGAAATTGATGCCTTGGAGCGTAATGGCACGTGGACACTGGAAGATTTACCCCCTGGTAAACGTGCTATCAGTAGTGGTTGGGTGTACAAAATCAAATATACATCTACTGGCGAGATTGAACGTCTTAAGGGACGTCTTGTCGTGCATGGAAATCGGCAAGTAGCTGGTATTGATTATAATGAGACTTTCGCTCCTGTGGCGAAAACGGGTATTGTATGTACTCTTCTTGGTGTTGCTGTTGTCAGGAATTGGGAAATTCACTAGATGGATGTTCACAATGCTTTTCTTCATGGTGAGTTATCTGAGGAGGTTTATATGAAACTTCCTCCTGGTTATACTTGTTCTAAACCAGGTAAAATATGTCGGCTTTGAAAGTCGTTGTATGGTTTGAAGCAAGCACCACCACAATGGTTTTCCAAGCTTTCTGTTGCCTTAAGAACTTATGGTTTTTCTCAGTCCTATGCTGATTATTCTTTATTCAGCTATATTCAGGGAGATGTTTGTCTTCATGTTTTGGTTTATGTGGATGATTTGGTTATTGCTGGCTCATCTTCTGCTGTTATCTCTAAGTTCAAAAGTTATTTGAACTCCTGTTTTCATATGAAAGATTTGGGTCTGCTGAAATTTTTTTGGCCATTGAAGTTGCTCGAAACACGGATAGTATTTTTCTTTCTCCGCGAAAATATGCTTTAGATGTGTTGACTGAAGCAGGAATGTTAGGTTGTAAGCCTATTGATACGCCGATGGAACAAAACCATCGGTTGGCTCTTGTTGAGGGTTCGCCTATGGCAGATCTTGATGCCTATCGACATCTTGTGGGACGTCTTGTCTATCTCTCTGTTACACGCCCGGAACTAAGCTATGCTGTTCATACATTAGCTCAGTTTCTCAGTGATCCACAGGTAGCACATTGGGATGTCGCTCTTCGTGTACTTCGTTATCTCAAAGGTAGTCTTGGACAGGGTATATTGTTACGTTCCAAAAATGTTTTGTCCTTGACGGCTTATTGCGATAGTGATTGGGCTGCTTGTCCAAACACAAGGAGGTCTTTGTCTAGTTATTTGGTGTTTTTAGGATGTTCTCTTGTCTCTTGGAAATCCAAGAAACAACCTACTGTTTCTCGTTCATCTGCAGAGGCTGAGTATCGTTCCATGGCCGTGACTACTTGCGAGTTGAAGTCCTTATTAGCTTCACTTGGTGTTATGCATACTTATGCTATGCGTCTGTTTTGTGACAGTCAGTCTGCTCTTCATATTGCTAAGAATCCAGTTTTCCATGATCGTACGAAGCACATAGAAACAGACTGTCATTTTGTTCGAGATGAGTTGTTAGCTGGTCGTCTTTGTACAACCTACGTGCCTACTGGTCATCAGTTAGTTGATATTCTCACCAAGGCCCTTGGCAGACAACAGTTCAGCTTTTTACTCCGCAAGTTGGGCATCCGAGACTTACGTGCTCCAACTTGAGGGGGAGTATTAGGCGTTATATTGTTATATTATGCCATATTGCTTTCCTATCTTTTAGGAAAGTTTTTTATCTTGTGTATATTTAATATCTTTGTAATTATATCTTGGAAAATTCCCAATGGTGGCCCTTAAGTCTAAGGAATTCCCAGTGGCGGAAATTCCAAAAAAACTTTCCCGTTGGTAGGCCTACTTTACAAATTATTCCCAAACATAACCTTAATGAAGAATATTCCGTTAATAATAAAGCATATTTCGTTAGTTAACATTTAAAGCGGTCACTCGCAAATAAAACGAGGCATTTTGGGTCTTTTTTTGCCAATTTCGACCTCAAAATCAACTCTTAAGGGCTAAAATTACCCACTAAAATCATCCCTTAAGGACAAAAAACATCCCAAAATACCTCGTTTTACGTGCGAGTAACTACTTTAACTATTAACTAATATAATATGCTTTATTATTAATGAAATATTCTTCATTAAGGTTATGCTTGGGAATAATTTGTAAAGCAGGGTTACTAGTGGGAAAGTTTTTTTGAAATTTATACCACTGAGAATTCTTAAAACCTAAGGGCCACCATTGGGAATTTCCCTTATATCTTTTAGGGGTTAATTATATCTTTTAGGGTTGTATATAATCCTTTTTTCTTCATTCAATGAAAGCTAAGTCATTTACTCCTAATTACTCCAATCTTTACACCAAACACAAAAAACCCATGTTAGATGCAAATAATTGATGGTACTGTAATGAATTTCAATGTCATTTTTCTACAAAATTGTCATGATAACGGAGAAATGATCCCCGAACATGTGTTTTCTTAATCATTTGTATTACCATTCTTTACCACTTTAAATTTAGTATTGGATTTGATTCCTTGCAAATTACATCGATATGGCAATAAGTAGAGGTTTTCTTTACAAATTATACTATATGATTTTCTTACCATTATTCTTATATAATACTGAATACCAAATGATTCCTAATTGTTATAAAAGTTACTTTAATACCCAATCTCTAACTGCCAACATGTAATTCTCACATCTGCTAACGACATCTAACAGCTACTAGCCTACTACGATAATATACGACTAGCACAACAATTATTTTTGTCGAACAATCCCATACTTAGCCACAAAAATTGAAACTCTCCCACTTTTATTTATTCCTAATTGAGTGGTGAAATGTGGTACCGTGTACCTAGAATTGGTAATGATATAAAAAATCATCTTAGTCGCCAATTTCTACCCGCCAACATGTACTTTTAACTCTAGTACAACATCTAATAGCTACTAGCCTACTACGATAATTTACAACTAATACAACAATTATTTTTATGGAACAATCGCATAAATTAGCCTTGAAACTCTCCCACTTTACTTATTTATTCCTAATTGAGCGGTGAGAGTGTAGTACTGTAGTATAAGAGAATTGGTAAATTTTTGCAGGGCTTTCCTTCGGAGACTTCTGGTGATATTTCACTTTCATCTGCTACAGAATTGGTAGCTGCGACTAGATAAAATGTGCAATTAATATGATAAGGACTACTCGCGGAGCCCTGCTAAGTACTTGTTTGCACCAAACGATGAAACATTTAAAAGTTTGGTTGCCTTGTGCCCTTGTCCATAAATCATTCATACTACTTGATTTGTTATCTCAAATCATAGCATACACAGATACACCAACTCTCTTAACTACCACATTTCTTTGTAGTGATACCAAAATAAAGCTTCTTATAGTAAACTATTTTCTTTATAAGGAAATAAAGTTGTGTATTCTTCAATACTCGTATGATCTCGTTAAATTTTACATGTGCATATTGTCTCGAACATTTAAGACCCCTCACAGGCTTACAATATTATCAGGGGTGGATTCAGGGGCGGGCCTATCTAGGCCATGGCCCGACCCATCAATAGAAATTTGTTATATATTAAATGTTTCGTAGTTAAAAAAATTTGTCAATCATAGTATTCTTTTTTTAATATACATATAATATATGCATTTGGCCCGCTCAATAGTTATTTTCTGGATCCGCCACTGAATATTATACTATTAAGTACGACTTTTTCTGTGGTGGCAATGGTGGGTCTTGGAAAAAGAAGGTGGTCGAAAGAAGGTGGTGGTGGTAGTGGACTAGTGGTCGGCCGGAGAAAGAAGAAGGTAATGGTCACGGCTTGGTTTGAAGCTGTTGTGGTTACGATGGTGGTGGGTTGTGGTGATAGGGTGGCCCAAGCTATTTCGAAGGTCGTGGGTTTTGCGGTGAGTGGCGGTGGTGTTGCGGTGATTGTTGGTGGGTGGGGTGGGAGCAGTGACGGATCCAAAAATTTTAATATTGGGTGTGCACTAATATAATTATATTAAATAGACCAAAGTAAAATAAATACAACTAAAAATAACTATGAATATGAAGAAATTACATAAAACACGTGTAACGCAAAGATGTTATGAGTACATACAACATATATACAGAGTTACATAGAATACTTTAGCTGAATGAAAGGATACAACTATTCTCATTTAATCTTCATACTGTTTTAACATATAAATTTCGATCTTTTTTATCTTGGTTATTATAATTTGAAGCAATTCTCCGACTAAATTTGATCAAATTATATGAAAAATTGTAGATTATAAATCTATTATAGGACAACCTTTATATTACATTAGCCACTTATATGGATTGAGGGGTGAGTTTATTTTATCATTTCGTAATAACTTACAATTTTGAAGCTAACTTTTGATGTTTAATGCTACCTCTTGATTGATGTGAACTTTGTCTACAGAGTCAGTCACGAAACTTCAAAAAAAAAACCGCTTGTTACGCTTCCCTCCTCTGCTTGACGGCGACGGCGAAACTTGCACCATTCACCCCTGCAATTCGATCTGTTCGACGGCAATCAAAGCCATCTTAACCGGCGGATATTGGCGGCGCCACCAACTTTGAGTCATCTCCGGCGCAAGACATATAAGCCCTAATGTTTTAGAAAAAATAAATCGTTTGAAATTGATTTTAGAGTTTAGGGAACTTAGAATCTTGTTTTTAGGTGGTGAATTATGCATAATTATGTTGTTTAGTGAATTAGTGTTGTTTAGGATATTAAATTAGTGGGTTTTATGTAAACAAATTGCATAATTTTGGTGTCCTTGTATTAATGCTCTGTTTTTTTTTCATCTCTTTGAATGTTTGTGAGGTTATTATTTTGGATCTTTAGCTGCTATAAGGTTGTGTTTTAATGTTTTTATCGTCAATTTCAATTATTAAAAGAAATTATGCATAATTGTGAATGCAAATGATTCAATTTCTATTATGTCTTGTTTTAGAAGATGGAGGCAACAAATTATCCGATTTTGTGCTATTGGGGTGGGGAACTAATGAAAATTATTGGCGATATTACATATAGAGACGGTAACAAGATCTATATCTTAGTTAGTTCACGTTGTTCTTTTTCTGAGCTCATGGGTAAATTATATGAGCTTGTTGGGTGTGACTCACAACTAATGGATTTAAAGAAGAGAATGAGGCACTCGATGATTGGCACAGTCAAATCGGTTCCATTAGTTGATGATGCTTCTTTGAGATCAATGTGGAGTGTTATTGCTCAAGCTTCACCCACTATTAGAGCTGGCCACGGGTCGGGTTGTGTCGGTTCAGTGCTGGGTTATATACGGGGCAGTTCATAAAAACTTGACCCTGACCCAGCCCTAAGACCACCCCGGGCCGGTTCAGGGTTGGGTCAGGGTTATGTTTTTTTGAACCTGAACCGATTCGGTTCAAGAACGGTTCAGTGCCGGTTTAGTGCCAGGTCCGGGTCGGTTCAAGGCTAGATTTAATGTCGGTTTAGGGCTGGTTCAGTGCCGGTTCAGGGTTTTTCATTTTTTTTAATACAACTTTATTTAATACAATTTTTTCATATTGGAAATGCACCTTAAGTAAAAATCATTTTTTTATTATTTAAAAAGGATAATTCTTAGAAATAATAACTCATAGAGTAAATCCAATACTAATTTTATATAGAAATTTCACCAATCGCTAATCATAATCTTGTATTATAGTTTATTAATCATAATCATAAATATAGTTTATAGTTTATTAATCATAATTATAATTTAAAATTATTTATCATAACCATAGTTTAATTTCATAGATTATAAATCATAATCATATTATAACTCATTTATTAAAATCTTAATCATAATTTATACTTCACCAGTCCACTAGTCATTCATAAGAATAATCATAATTTTTAAGGTTTTAATCAGGGTATAAGGTACATAGTATAAGGTTACGGTTTAAGATTTAAATTTATGGTATAGGGTTTTAGTGACGGTTTAGAGGGGGTTCACGAAAAAATTTAAGAATGAGCCGGTTCAAGGTCCGGTTCAAGAGCAGGCTCGTTTACGGGTCGGGTCAGGGTTAGGATCGATTTAGGACCGATTCTGAAATTTGAAAACATGAACCTGAATCGAACCGGTTCCTTAACCGGGCCGGGCCGGTTCAGGGTTGATTTTTTCCGGTTTAGGGCTGGACAGGTTTTTCGCCGGATCGATTCAGGGCTGGGTCAGGGCCAACCGGCCCAATGGCCACCTCTACCCACTATGATGCAATTGTACATCCAACAAGACCTCAAACAACATGATGTCCTTGACAATTTGGGTTTTTATCCTGTTGTTGGTTCATTTACAACACAAGAATGCTCACGAATGACTATTATTTGCACGAGCACATGTCTGAGTTTAACTCTCCCACTATCTCCCTCGGAAATGAAGCCATGATAGGGACCACTTCACAAACTAATGAGGTGATTAATGTGGTTCATGATGATTATAATGATGTTGATGCCTTGGACTTAAGAGAGACAACGCTTGATGATGACAATGGAGATAATTTTGGTGCTTCTGATAGATATGATGAGGCCATTAGAATGAGTGGTCCATCATAGAACTTTAACCATGTTGCGATGTTGGATCTGGTTTTAGCGGATGCTTGGAGGACATGGGCGGAAAACACTTCTTTTACTCCAGATGGTGAATTTGTTGTGGGGCAGGTTTTTGATAGTTTGGAACAATTGAAGGATGATGTGAGATATTACTCAATTGTTCGGAATCAAATGTTCCGTGTCTTAGAAGCAAAGCCTTCAAAGTATGTTGTAGAGTGCATAAGAAAGACAGAGTGCAAGTGTTCATGGTGGTTGCGTGCAATAAGGGATCTAGTGCTTCCTATATATTCATAATTGTGAAGTACAACGATCCTCATGCAGCTACTTGCGTTGGTGACATCCACTTTGCTGATCACCCAGTTCTCTCTTCAGATTATATTGCCAACAACATACAGGAACTCATACGAGTTGATCCATCTCATAAAATTTGTGCTATTATGCAGCTTATCAAAGATAGATTTGGATACACTATCACATACAAGAGAGCATGGCCGGCTAGCAAAGCAGAAAGTCATTAGTACTGTTTTTGGTTATATTAGGAGAAATCATATGAAGAATTGCCTAGATTCATGCAAACACTACAAGTAGATTTGCTACACTATCACATACAGGAGAGTATGTGTTGTTGGATGAGCAATTTGTAAGGGAGCTCATAATACATGTTCAATATGTTATGGCATTGCCTCAAATCTAATTGCAAATTTCAAAAAAAAATACTCCCTCCGTTTTTTTTAATATTCATGTTTTACCATTTTGGGATTTTTTTTAATATGTACATTTCTACCTTTTTCCATAAATGGAAGGTTAGTCCACCTAATTATTATACTTCTCTCCTATTTTTTTTTTCTTCTCTCTACCTTTTTCACTTTTTTCTTACTTTTACTATCCTTCTCTCATACTTTTGCACTTTTTTCTTGGTCCGCGCGCAAAAGCAAACATACATATTTAAAAAAAGGAGGTAGTAGCAGGTAAAAACCGCTACTCCAAGTAGCGTTTGGTATAAAAACTGCTACTTGGAGTAGCGATTTTGGTCTATAAATCGCTACTTAAAGTAGCGATGTAGTGCTGAAGCTAAAAAAATAGGTATGTTCTTACCCATTCCTACATGGATGGTATGATGGTAAATAAGTTTTAAAATGACGCATAAAGAGAATTTTACAATCTTTAAACATTAACTAAGAAAAAAAATCGTTTTTTTTTTAAAATTTCTTCTTCTGTTTTTTGATTAAAATTAGATAAAGATGACGAAAAATTTAATTTACGTTAGTAGTAAGGGTATTTAAGTCAAAGATAGTAACTCTGCTGCCATTTGAGCTGGCTCAAAAATTAGAAAAGCACTCGAAAAACTAGCCCTAACTTTAGAAATACATCAGAAAATTACCCTATATATTATAAATGGAGTCTTAGAACTTTTGAGACGCGGAGCCTAAACTTTGAGATGAAAGTCCCTAATCTAAGGCGCAAAAAAAAGGGTTCAGATCTAAAATCTGACACGGCAACCCCATTTAAAAATTGGAGTTAGGAATCGGAGAAGCCTCTGAGACAAGAAAAAAAATTCGAGACAAAATTTGAGACTTCAACGCTATACTCGAGACTTGCTATTCAATTTGCTGGCATAGCCACCTCACCCAATAGATACTTCTGAAAAATGGCTATATACTTGTTGAATTAGTTATTACTATATTAGGCTTTGACACTACTTTTCAACCTTAACCAATTAAAACAAAATGTTTAAGCCATAGAAAGGCTTCTTAACTAACCTTAAAGACCATGAACAAGATGTAGACTTCCTTACTCGCGAATGTTTTGATTCCTTCATTTGCACGTTTCTTAGCTTATGTAGACCAATAAAAAACATGAGCTTAACTATAAAAAACATGAGCTTAACAATTAAGTTAAACATGCATTTCGTCAAAAGAAAATAGACTCCATCTAAATATCTACACGGTCCTAATCGAAGTTTGTCTTTTCAATATCCAATATAATATTTTCACTATTACTACTTATTAATCAAGAAAATCCACATCTATGTACGACACTGAAGAAAAGGGATAACCGACTTACAAATCTCACTGGCTATTCAATCTATTGCTAATTAATTTTTAGGAAGAAACTCTATATAAGTTGCAATTGGTAAAACTCCCTTCAAACAAAATTTGTTTACGTGCAAGTCCATCGAAAACTTATCAAAAGATCAACAAGTTATGATTATCCTATACTTGAAATCTAAGGTCAAATAGTTAAAATTTTGGTTTCCATAGTTCGCCATAATATCACAAGCAATTATGAAAAATATCATTTAGAAAAGGTGGTTAAACCAACGGAAGGAGTAATTGCTAAATATCATTCAATATATATTACCGGCAATTTTTAATATAACATTCATAAATATTTGTTGAGACAAACTTACTCTAACATTTGTTTTTATATGATAATTAGAAAATCGAGATACTTTTGTCCATTTTTATATAAATAGTGGGCAAATCCTAATATATAGCAAATAAAAAGAGATAACAAAAAAATATCAATATACAATAAAGACGACAAGAAAACCATATCCCCTAACTATACTTTATCATTAAAGATGCTTTTGTCATGTTCTAGGTAGTTATATTTTAAACCTAATTGTTATGCAAATTCAATTCAAAGATAACAATGTATAACATACATTGTACTTTGTAGCGTACAACACCATACATTGTTATTCTTTAATCTGAATAATCACTGAGGATTACTTCAAATCAAACCGCAAGAACACTATAAAGTCTATATATATAGAGATAACAATCCATAACATTGAATCATTAAGATTAGCCATATTCAACAAAATGGAAGAGGAAGCGATAAATATTTTAAAGGCATGCTTAGTAGTCCTTATATCTCTATGTTACTCCTATTTTTTAGCCTCTAAGATCCCAAAGGGCATGCTTCGATTTTTCTCTCTCCTACCCATTTTCTCTCTCTTCACTCTCCTCCCTCTTTCTCTCTCTAGACCACTTCCAAAAGTCATCTTAAGTTGTTTTATCAGCTGGCTCGCCAACTTCAAACTCTTATTATACACCTTCAATCTTGGCCCATTATCAACTAATGACCCTCAAAGATCCCTTCTTAGGTTCCTCTTTCTTGCTTCTTGTCCCATCAAAATCAAAGAAAAAAATTTCCAAAATAATGAGCACAACGGTAGTTTTGGAAATTCACACAAGAAGGTATTACCCTTAAATTTTTGGTCAAAATGTGTCCTTTTTGTGATTTTAGATGTAACATACCGTCGCAAAAAGAATATGATGGTCCTTTGTTGTGTGATGTACTTGTTCAATGACATTGCTTTTGGTGTATGTGATATATTAGTGGGGGTCACCCTTGGGTTAAAGTTAGAACCACCGTCCAATGAACCTTACTTGTCGACATCACTGCAAGATTTTTGGGGGAGGAGATGGAACCGCATGGTATCAGATTCACTTCGCCATACTATATATAAGCCTGTGAAGTCAACGGTTGTAAAACTTGTGGGTCCTACGTGGGCTCCAATGCTAGGTGTGTTGGCGGCTTTTGTTGTATCTGGATTGATGCATGAGCTCGTGTATTATTACATTACATGTGTCAATCCCACGTGGGAGGTCACGTGGTTCTTCGTGTTGCATGGAGTATGTGTGATTTTGGAGATGGTTGTGAAGAAAGCTTTAGGCTCAAAGTGGGGGATACATTGGGCTTTTTCAGGACCATTAACAGTTGGGTTTGTAATGCTTACGAGTCTTTGGTTATTCTTCCCTCAATTGATGAGGAATCAAGTAGATGTCGAAGTAGCTCGGGATATCATGGGTTGTGGCAAGTATCTGGTTGATCTACTCGGTTGAACTTCTATTTTGGGGTGTTCTTTGCCTCATATCCTCGGACTTCGCGGGTTAGAGGACTTAAGGAGTTCGCTCCGATCCTTTAATTCGAAATCATTTGTACATATACATAGTTTAAGACCCATGTTACTTAATCTTAACACAACAGACAAGTATTTGTAAACATATGGATGGCCAGAGTGGCAACTAAAGCGGGTCCCTTTGCTTTCGGATTGGATATGAGAGAAGCTTTTACTATCGATACAATCACTCATCCACCCAGTTAATATATATATATCATTGAGTATAATATAGATTTATGCATTATAAGATTAGAAGGTACATATTACTATCGTTTGTTTCTTTTTAATCTTCAAACTTTCTCTTTTGATATGTTTCTTTTTAATATATACACGGTAGCTTTTTCTGTTTATGCTAACATGTGTCATTAATTTTTTAAGCGTGCAACACTCCGCGATCTCAAGCCACCATGTGGCCCACTTTTCAATGTAATATATATTCCTAATTCTCTCTTTGCTTTTTAAGTTTCTCGCTCACTTTTCAAATCCTCTTAATTCCTCTTTTCAATTTCTCTCTTACACTTTTGGACCTTCTCATTGGTTTTTCTATATAGTGAAGTGAGTTAATTAATGAAAAGGAAATGGAGGGATTATTGTACTCCTTTTACAAAATACTATTGTATATATGTCCCAAAAGAAGTGCTACATTATAATCCGAAACAAATTTTTAGAATGTGAAAAAAGTAGAGAGAAAAAATGGGTGGATGAATATAAGGTCCAACTTTAAATAAAAACTAGAGAGAAAATTTTTGCCCATAAAAATATAGCAATAAATTTTGAACAAACAAAAAGGAGATACCTAACACTTATTTTCGGATGGAGGGAGTAGTATTTGCTTTCTAATTGCTTTTGTTTGATTCAAGATTCAGCTTCTTCCAATTGGTTATTTTTGGGCTATGTTCTCAACTTATTTTTGTCCGATAGTTTTAATTTACCCATTGTTATTAGAATCCCGATCTGGATCTTATGATCCTACGATGTTATAATTCTATAGAACCTCACTGATCCCGATTCTACGTAGAATCTTAATTTTCTATGATATTTTGGTCCTATTTAATAAGAAATTCACATGGTGGGATCTTAATTCGATTCTACAATCCGATCCTATTATAAATTATTCTCATAATTATTTTTTGATCTTGATGAATTCGGTGAGATATTATTAAATCTTAGGGAGATAGAACTAATATATTGATTTGCAAATTTAAAAATGACTAATATTGTCTTTTACATTTTGAAATGACTTTTTTTTACCATGTTGTAGCATACTTATCACTATCTTACAAAATCACGTAGAATATTATGATCCTATGTTTCAATTCTATCGATTCGATTCTACTTGCCTTTTCGATTCAAAGTAGGATATCGTTCCTGATAATATTGACTTTATCAATACATAATTTCAACGATTCATACAAACATTATAAAAACCTCATATTTTAGAAATATCGATCAAGACTTATCTACCATGACCAACGTGGCTATAATTTTTTCTCACGTGTAAATCACCAAAAATGGTCATATAAGAATATAGTGTAAAAAAATTAGAAGAAGCATTAATAAATAACTGGAAAATAAGGTATTATAATTTAAACGATCTTGAGAACTAACGCTCCCAAAGCATTAAATAACATTCTATATATTTTCCAAAATGATATTAACTTTGGGATGTATGCCAAAATCACTCATCGATTAACATTTATCATATATTCCTAAATGGTATTCCCTCCGTTTCTTTTTGTTTGTCCCATTTACTGTAGCTCCAAATGCCAAGAAAGATGATGTCATATGCATGTGGGTGGGGACAACAAGTAAGAAGTCCACTTATTTTATAATAAATGTGGTGATTAAAGTAGGTGAGAGAAACTTTTAAGGTACATGTGGGATGAAAAAGTGATAAAATAGAGGTAGATGGATGATATAATTTTGACATATAAGGAAAGATGAAAAAGTAGGACAAACAAAAAAAAAACGGACAAAAACAGAAAGTAGGACAAACAATAAGAAACGGATTGAGTATTAACTTTGAGATGCATGTCAAAATCACGCGTTGATTGGTGCAATTAACATTCATCTTAATCTAATATTATTTCCACGGTTAATTATATTATATAACGCCTCATAACCATTCGTTAACTTTTGCCTTTAAATGATGAATTATTATTTACTTATTTAGCCACCTTATAGAACAAAAATATATACAAAGATAGCCAGCTAGTTACCAGCCATCAATGCACCATTTCATGAATAGTTTACTACAATTATTGCATTAAACAACGAACTCAACATGTATTTCTTAGAAAGTTTAAAGCTACAAACTAACAATTCAATTACTCAACTCTTAATTTTTCTTTAAGACCCAGAAAACTTGCCCATTAGAAGCAACCAATCAAAGAATGGAAGAGGAAGAAGCCAAAAATTTCATCAAGGCATGGTTGATAGTCCTTGCATCTCTTTGTTACTCCTACTTCTTAGCCTCTAAAATCCCAAAGGGTATACTTCGTTTTTTCACTCTCCTCCCCATTTTCTCTCTCTTCATCCTCCTCCCTCTTTCTCTCTCTAGACCACTTCCAAACATCATCTTAAGTTCATTTATCACCTGGCTCGCCACCTTCAAACTCTTACTATACGCCTTCGATCTTGACCCTTTATCAAATCATGATCCTCAAAGATCAAACTCCCTCCTTAAATTCATCTTTTTTGCTGCGTTTCCAATCAAAATCAAAGAAAATGATCGAAAGGGTAGTTTTGGAAATTCACCCAAGAAGGTATTACCCTTAAACTTTTGGTCAAAATGTGTTATTTTTGTGGTGTTGGAAGTGGTATATCATCACATGAAGAATATGATGGTGCTTTGTTGCTTGATGTATTTGTTTATTGACATTGCTTTTGGTGTATGTGATCTTTTGGTGGGGGCCACTCTTGGGTTAGAGCTAGAACCACCGTCCGATGAACCTTACTTATCAACGTCGTTGCAAGATTTTTGGGGAAGGAGGTGGAACCGCATGATATCAGATTCACTTCGGCACACTATATACAACCCCGTAAGGTCAACGATTGTAAATCTTGTGGGTCCCACGTGGGCTTCGGTGATAGGTGTTATGGTGACATTTGTCGTATCCGGATTGATGCATGAGCTTATCTATTATTATGTAACACGTGTCTCTCCGACGTGGGAGGTTACGTGGTTCTTTGTATTACATGGTGTATGTGTTGTTTTGGAGATGATTGTCAAAAGGGCTCTGGGCCGGAAGTGGAAGCTACATCGGATTATTTCGGGCCCATTAACCGTTGGGTTTGTGATGGTTACAGGGCTTTGGTTGTTCTTCCCTCAGTTACTGAGGAACCAAGTTGATATTAAAGCAACTGAGGATATCATGGTTTTTGGCAAGTACTTGGAAGAGGTGATCATGAGACTAAGCTTCATTAAGTGTTTCATTAGTTTAATTTGATTCATGTTCATCTAAAGATTATTCAAGTTTGTTTAATGAGCTTTATATCGGTTTTTTAAAGTAAGGGTAGAAATAGCATTAAAACACTCACTTCATAGAATATCAATTGTTAAATTCTTGACAATTCACAAGTAGTTGTTATTATTGTTTATTATTTGTACTTCTGGCTTTTATGGTTAGCCTGATATGCTCATCGTTTATCTCAAATTTGTAACTTTACTTTTTTAAGTTTAATTATAAAATGGTGATCTTTGGTGGTTAGGGTGGGCCATGGCAAATGCAGGTAGAGGTGGTAAATGTTGACACGATACAACAATACGATACGAATCCGACTCGGATTTAGCGGGTTTGAGTAAAGACTTTTGACACGTTTAAGTAAATGGGTTGACTCGACACGACACGTTTATTAAACGGACTGGGTTTGGGTCGGGCTATTTGACACGGAAATGACATGACCCGTTTATCTATACATATTTTAAAGATTCCCTTTATTACATCTTACCTTCATTCATTTATTTTTGAATTTAATTTATTTAGTGTTACTTTTATACACTTTTAGATGTTATTTTGACTACCGCATGAAATCTAATAAGTCCCAAACCCTAAAAAGCATGAATTGAGAACATCAAATATATTTGAAAAGTTAAACGGGTCAACCCGAACTCGACACGTTTAATTAACGTGGCGGATTAGAGTCAAGGATCTTGACACGTTTAAGTAAACGGGTCGGGTTAGGGTTAGGGGAAGACAACCCGCCAACTTGTGAACCTGACATGAATTCGACACGACACGACTCGTTTACCACCTATAGATGCAGGGGGTGAAAATGATACAACTTTTTTCCACCAATTCTCCCAAAAAACCTAAAACAAAGAATGCGTGTTGTGAAAATTGACATATACTGATATAAGTACTCGTTTCGGTCGGTTTTTCATAGTTCACTGTTAGTTATGTCTCGATATCCGTGTCGGGTCAAAGAATCGGTCAACATCGAAAAACATGGTTAAATAATTGGTCAGCACTAGAAAACATGGTCAAACCCCCTGAAATCACTATAGGTTGTGTTTTGTAATGGTTTTAGTGTCTATAGGTGATTTCTAGAAAAAAAAAATTATTTCCTATATTCCAAAGGTTATGCTTTAAGAGAGTTTGTTCATGGACCTTTGGAAGAACTTTAGAGTACCAAATTGGTGAGTGACTATACAAAGATGGGGAGTGGGAGGTAGATCATTTGGCAAACTTCCCGCCTTCGAATATAGTAGAGAGAATAAATGTCACATGTTGCCTAAGAGTGGTAACCAACTTGACTATTCATTTCCTCTCTCCTTAATTAGCTTATTATTCTCAGAATTGTGGGGAACATAATAGAGATGTTGTAGCTTGGCTTTGGAAAATTGATTGCGAACCGAAGATTAGGTTCTTCCTTTGGTTAGCATGGCATGATAGACTTCCACATAGAAACATGCTGGTGACTAGAGGCATTCTACAAGATAGCTCCTGCCCATCTTGCCTACACACAGATGAAAACTCCAACCATATCCTTAGAACCTGCCAACTATCAACTGAGGTTTGGAATAGATTGGGGTGTGTGAGGGTAGACCAAAATTCAGACTTCAAGACTTGGCTTAAAACAAACCTAAACAACCATGCGACTTATTCCGGGATAATGTGGACTTCCCTCTTCGCCACAGCTTGCTTCCATTTATGGAAATCAAGGAACCTTGCTATTTTAGAGCCCCATAAACAAAGCACCACTGCTGAAAATCTCATTCAAATTCGACATCTCTAAAACACGCCAATTCAACCTCGCAAACATACGAAATGTATGTCGTACTGCGAAACCTTGCATAGCCCTGAGTATACCTCCAAACACAGTCACAATACACACAGACACCTCCTTGCTCGGTCAATGGGAACACGTAGGTTTGGGTGGAATTATCAGAGATAATAAAGGGACTTGGTTGAGAGGTTTTTGCAAAAGAATATATGCTCATGATGTTTTGCAGGCGGAAATTATCGGAATCATGGAAGGACTCAAACAAGCTCATCTCATGAACCTACAACACATTTTGATAATTTCGGATCGCAAGATCGCCATTGAGATGCAGTGGCGGACCCAGGAATTTGGCGGTGGGGGGACAATTTAGGTAATCGAACACAAATCCATTTAGTAACAAAAATCGGGTACACAACTTAAAAACGTCGAGTATATACTCAAACCAAAATGCCATATTAATATTACAATTCGGATACATATTAACAATTCAATTAACATAAATAATTCAGCAAAAATACAAATACTCAATTCACAGACTAATTCAATAACAATTCACTAACAATTCAATTAACAAAATAACAATTCACTAACAATTCAATCAACAAAATAACAATTTATAATTCAAGAACAAAATAACAATCCATAATTCACCAACAATTCAATTCACAAACTAATTCACCCTAACAATTCAACTCAAAAAAGTTCATAACCCAATTTACTCACAAACTAATTAAAATAAATAAGATTCTAAATCATAGAAATTAAACATCGACAATGATGAATTTACGAATTAAATAATCAAAATTTGTAAAGTAAAATTTTAGAAATAAGAAAAACATAACATAGAAAGAAATACTTACCTGTTGTACTAGAAGATGGAGTGCTCATGAGCAAGAAAACAATCAAATGGGAAATTTGGTGAGAAGTAAGTACAAATCAATCCATAAGCCAAATTTCGTTAGGAAGTCAGACCTCATACTTCACTTAACTGTGCTTGTCAGTGACAAGTCTTGTGGGCCCCGCACATCGATGTCGTTGTCGCGGGTATCTCCTTTTCTCTAACTGACGTTCCCTTCCTTTCTTTTCTTTCCCTTCTTTTCTTTTCTTTCTTTTTTTATTTTATTCATGGGCCCCACTCAGATCCTTTTCTCTGATTTTTTTTTTGGAAAGTGGGGGGACAGTGGTCCCCCGTGTTCCAATGTGGGTCCGCCCTTGTTGAGATGTTAAACAATGACCATAATTTCCCCCTCGGTTTATCATAATTTCATGGATGTTTGCAGGGAGTTGAAGGCCAAATTTAAGGAGATCAGCTATAAACATTGTCCAAGGGAAGCTAACAAGCTCGCGGATGGATTAGTAAGAAGATGTAGAACAGACGATGCGTCCTTCAATGTAACTAGGATCTATTCCCACCCCCCCTAGTTATTGTAGGAACGATTACGTTTTGGATTGTAATATACTCTATGGTTTGAACTAATTTTAATTTTGTTCAGTTTTCACCAAAAAAAAAAGAAATTTTTTTTATAAAAGATACTTTTTCACAACATTTCCTTTTTTAAAATGTAGTTTATGACATAATCTTTAAATTGTAATACTCTAATTTTTGAATTATCTATATATATCCTATTTTGACCTTAATTCTTAGCAAAGTATATAAACCCTTTCTTGTTGATATTTTGCTCCAACAAGTTTTTGGTAAAACTATTGATATTTTTAGTTTCGCATTTTGTTCATTTAAAGGGACTAAGACCCCGTTCAGTTCAACTTATTTTTTACTGAACTGAACTTATTTCTACTGAACTGAACTTATTTTTACTGAACTGAACTTATTTTTACTGAACTGAACTTATTTTTACTGATTTATGTTGTTTTTTCTTCTTTACACTACTGATTTTACTGAACTGAACTTATTTTTACTGAATATTACTACATCCGTTCCTGTATTGCAACATAGGGAGTTTTGCACCTCCCAACACACTACTTTAGACGCTAATATCTCTAATTTTATTAAGTAAAAAATTATAAAAAGTTGATATTAATTAAGCATATATCGAGACGAATCTAACAAGATCTCACATAGCTATACTTATCCTTGTGTATAAATCACAAAAGAAGGTCAAAGGGTAGTATATGAATAGTGCAAAATGTCAAAGGTTGCAATACATATGAAACGGAGATAGTATTATTTTAAAGTGAAATGAGCAGGACCTAAGTTCCTTTTTGCCTATTCAAAATCATTGCTTAAATTTCTATTGTGAGGTAACATGAGCGGATTAATTTCAGACTTCTGACATGCGTTTTTCAACTTCATTAACTCTTGATTTAAAGCCATGTTTTGGTTTTCCAATTCCGAATTTTTTGCCTCTCACATAGTATATGGCATAATGTTAGTTTCTTTACCTAAAGATCTTTCAAACTTCGAAGCAATCAAATCAATATTAAATTTCCAATTCTGAGTTGCTTTTGGTTAGATCTTGGATATCATCTTAAAGTCTTATACTTCCTCCATTTTTTAAATTGTGACACTTTTCATATTAGGAGGATTAAAATCAGTTCTCATACTTTTTGAGCAAATCTTTCTCTCTATCTCTCTCCTATCACATGGGTTCTCTTCTTTATTAGTTTCCTCTCAAAAAATTGTTTATGAGTCCGTGAAATTATAAGTGTCACAACTAATAAAAACCGGAGGAAATAAATATTCATATTTCAATCTACTTTTTGCTTGATCAAAAATTTTAAATCATTTTTCATGTTCGAAAGTGGTCCTTCAATTCTTGACAATCATCAATAATACTACCAAGCAATAAAATAATTTGGTTTTTAGAAAGTTTATGAAATTTAGGCTTTAACAAAATAAGATCTACCTCATCATCATCTCTACCTTCAAATTCGGTTAAATCCCTAGCCATCAAATATATTTCCTCCGTTTTTTTTAGTTGACACGTTTTGACTTTTGATACTATTCACATAATCTACTTTGACTATCTTTTGTGATTTATACATAAGAGAAAATATAGTCATGTGGGGTCTTGTTAGATTCGTCTCATTATATATTTTCAAAATATCATATTTTTATAATTTTTACTCATCAATTTTCCAAGATAAAAGTGATTGAAATCACGCGTTGGCAAACGTGATAAAAGAAACAGGTCAACTAATAAAAAACGGAGGAAGTAGGTGAGAATCGTCATGATTGTGCGTTTTTCAATGCCCTTTGAAGAACACTCAGACATAAATGTCTCTTGGCACACTGTTCTTCATCAGAATCCGAGTCTCCCAATCTTTGCTTTTTCCTTTTGGCTTAATCTAATTTTCCATTGGCTTTTCATCATCCCATACAGGGCATCTTTTGATCTTGTGGTTAGTGTCACAACTCTTGAAACATCCAGATTATAACAATATTCTTCTTTGAGTTTAATGAAAAAAAAATTCATTTTTCTCGTGATCATTTTGATTCTTTTGAAGAAAGTTTTTATATATCTTTATCAAAAAGGTAAAATCCTCATCAATATCACTTTCTACATCATCAAAATCCGTTTTCAAAGAAAAACATCTGCTCTTTGCAAAAGGATTCTTAGTATCTAGAACATGTTCGTGAGTCATTAAAGAGCCACTTAAATGTTCTAGAGAAAGTTTTGTCAAGTCTCAGGCTTCTTGAATAGCAGTTAACTTTGGGAGCCAACGACTTGTTAAACTTCTTAAATAATTCCTGAAATCTTCTAAAGAATAAATTTTGCCAAGAGAATGTAGCTCATTTGTGCTGACAGTAAAGCGAGTAAACATTTCTTTTATTGATTCATCTTGATCCATGGTAAACTATTCATATTGTTGAACTAATGAATCAATGCGAGATTGTTTTACCTCATGCGTACCTTCGTGGAACAACTCTAGAGTATCCCATATTCCCTTGGCCGTTGTCCAAGCAAAGATCCTTGACTATACATCAGTTTCAATTCCGTATTGGAGATTACTCATAGCTTTGTTAATTCTTCTCGGCCTTTTCATAGACGGTTGTTCTCCACCTTTCTTAGACTCTAATTTTCTTGTATTGGATCTTGAAAATTTGCGGCCTTTCATCTTCATGGGTTTAGACCTTTGACTTTAGTCTTTCTCTCATTCTTGGTCCTAGACTTCATTGTTCTTGGTTTTAGGATTGAGTGGCATCCTTATGTCACGAAAAAAGCGACAGTGATAGTAACAGACGTCAACCTTCCGTTTAGACTACGGGTATGTTTTTCCAGCTTATTTAGCTTAGTTCAGTTAGTCTTAGTTAAGGTCGGCTCTACACAGTATGAATACTATTATTCTTACATTTCACACTTGCTTTCAGTACAGTTGATTTTTATTAGCCGAAGAGAACAGACATAGATGTTTAAAATACGAAGAAGAAAAAAATTATTTCTAGTAAATGCAGCAGAGTAGACTCATGTAAGTTGGTCAAAAGCAATCTTAGTAATCCCGGCTTGTAATCTTATGAAGTACTATATTGTTTAATAAGCAATGAATCACACCTAACCATCCTGATTTTTTCCTTGATCCGAATGTAGCCCGAATGATGAACCGGGTGCAAACACCAAAAAATAAGCAATGAATCACGCGGCGAATATGAAACTATGAACACCAAAATTTTGGTGTTTCCTTACAGTACTGCTCTAAGTCTCTGAGATAGCCAACTTGTTCCTGCGATCAACACCATCATTTAATTTCATGAATATTTTACTGCAATCATTGCGTTCGCCAATGACTAAAAATATGTTTGCTTAAGTAGACGCAGCTACAAATTAATGAGGAAAATTTGTCATAAACAACTTTTTAAATACATTTTTTTGCGAGAAACAACCTTTTAAAATTTTTTTTGTGAGAAACAACCTTGTATATATTTTTTTTGCGAGAAACAACCTTGTATAAATTTTTTTTGCGAGAACACACCTTATCACTCTTTTCCGGCGTTGACCACAAGTTTTCGGCCTTGACCAAGTCAAATTTTCACTCCTTCTTTCTTATTTCCACACTCCTTTTCCCTCCTTTGTTCCCCATTATATAAATCTCATGTTGTTATACAATAAATATTGGGTTTTAAAAACATGGGATTTATATAATTAGGAACAAAGGAGGGAAAAGAGTGTGGAAATAAGAAAGAAGGAGTGCAAGTAGCAAATTTGACTTGGTCAAGGCCGGAAACTTGTGGTCAACGCCGGAAAAGAGTGATAAGGTGTGTTCTCGCAAATAAAAAATTATACAAGGTTGTTTCTCGCAAAAAAAATTTAAAAGGTTGTTTCTCGCAAAAAAGTGTATTTAAAAGGTTGTTTCTAACAAATTTTCCAATTAATAATTCACATTGCCCAAACTCATTTTTCTTGTAGTTATTATAAACTAAAAAAACACAGAAAAACTTGGCAATCTGGAAGCAACCAAAGAATGGAAGAAAATGAAGCCATAAAATTCTTAAAGGCATGGTTATTAGTCCTTTTATCTATATCTTACTCCTACTACTTCTCCTCTAAGATCCGTAAGGGCATGTTAAGGTTTTTCTCTCTCCTACCCATTTTCTCTCTCTTCACTCCCCTCCCACTTTCTCTCTCTAGACCATTTTTAAATGGTATCTTAAGTGGATTTATCACCTGGCATGCCAACTTCAAACTCTGTTTGTACACCTTCAATCTTGGCCCTTTATCAACTAATGACCCACAAAGATCATTCCTTAGATTCATCTTCTTGGATGCTTTTCCAATCAAAATCTAAGAAAGGGATCAAAAGGGTAGTTTCGAAAATGCACCCAAGAAATTATTATTACCCTTAAAAAGTTATGGTCAAAATGTGCTCTTTATATGATTTTGGAGGGTTACAAACCTTGGTTCTTTGTTGCATCATGTACTTGTACAATGACATTGCTTTTGGTGTATGTGATCTAATAGTGAGGGCCACTCTTGGGCTAGAGTTAGAACCACCGTCTCATGAACCATACTTATCAACATCATTGCAAGATTTTTGGGCTAGGAGGTGAAACTGAAACCGTATGGTATCAGATGCATTGCGGCACACTGTATACAAGCCGGTATGGTCAATGACGGTAAAATTTGTAGGTCATACTTGGGCTCATATTCTAGGTATAATGGCTGCTTTTGTTGTCTCTGGATTGATGCATGAACTCAAATTTTATTACTTGACACGTATCACTCCTACGTGGGAGGTCACATGGTTCTTTGTATTACATGGTGTATGTGTTGTTTTCGAGATGGTTGTCAAGAGAGCTTTGGGCCAGAAGTGGAAGTTACATTGGGCTATTTCTTGCCCATTAACAATTGGATTTGTGATTGGTACGGGCCTTTGGCTGTTCTTCCCTCCATTATTGAGGGGTCCAGTACCAAATATGAAAGCAACCGAGGATATAATGGCTTTGGCAAGCATCCGGAAAACTTGATGTATTATACTTTCTTTGTTCCCTTTTAATTGTAACAATTATACTTTTATGTTTGTCGATTCACCAATTTGATTGTAGATATCATTAAGCATCTATAAGTAAAAATTACAAATGTTTATGTATTAGAAATATATATTGAGAAGAATATATCTAGGCACTTGATTCCCTTTTCTACATATATCAACACATTTAATGAGCATGATCCTTATCAAAACATTTAATGAGAATGATGAAAGAATAAAGAACAAGCGAGTAACTTGCTTGATATTATTGTAAGTGGAGGGAGATGAGATGCATATGCATTGTCTCATATTCTCATAAGCACTACAAGATTTGACCAATATGATTCTATGCATCGCGAAGATTGAGCAATATGGCACATGGGCCACTAACATTAAAGATGGCCCGTATCAGCATCTACTTCACATGGTGTTCATTTTATTGTTTAGGGTAGTTTCTATGACAACTTTCATTTTTCAAGAGTTGCCGTAGTTCAACTTATATTGTATGCTTATCAAAGCATAAAATTAACTAGTAATATTGTTAATTTTTTAGCATTAAACTTTATAAGAAAAATACTCAGGTAATATTTTAAACTTTTACCTTTAGACATATTTGTTCGTGTCAACAGAAGATCTTAAATCCAAGTTATTTCACAAACTCTGGTTATCCATAGAGAAATCGTCCAAAAGTACATATGATAGCCTGATAAGTAGCATTCATTTAGGTTTTGTTTGATTTGGCAAAAAATCATTCTCCTTAGAAACCATTTTACAAGGGAAAACTCAATTTTAAATCAACTTTCCTTTGTTTGGTTCCTTAAATAAAAGTTAGAGTGTAAAAAGAATGGAAAATAAATGAAAGGGTAGAAGGGAGAAAGGTGAGGAGTTGGGATGGGAGGAAATGTGAAGGAAAATGCTCTCTGCTCAATGAAAAACCATTTTCAATATTGAGAAAAACTATTATTTACCCTTTACAAACCAAACAAAGGAAAATAAAGAAACTAATTTTCTGAAAAAGTATTTTCCCCCCTACTAAACGGAACCTTAGTGCCTCACCCTAATTCATCATCTTTGCTAGAGCGTTTGTTACTAGCTGGTTTCTTGCGTAGGAGTCAGTATTAGTAATCACAAATCCACAATGCAGCGTCCAAAGATGAGAAAATATTCACGCAAATTCACATTTATCTCCCGGCGCCAAGTTGCATGTGATCGATTCTCACTGGGTAGGGTTTAGTCTAAGTTTAAGTTTCAAAGGCCTGAGCTAGTATCCTGAAATAGGGCTAGCCCAGCCATAAATCCTTGTACAAAGTATAAATGAATATTGAATAATAATAATCACATTTATGAAGAAGTACAAGACCAAGATATATATGAACAAGACAAAACCAAATTTTAATTACACTAAATTATTATTAACATTCAAAATTACGTCGAATAACATTTATTAGCTATGAGACAGCCGTGTCATAGTAAAATTCACTAAATATGCTAATAAATGAAAAAAAAGAACAATTAAATACTAAACCACCTGGCCTAACTTGTAAGAAAAGAGGGGCCAGAAAAACAGCAAACAGGTGGATACACACTGCCGTAATCTAATCATTAATCCACCCTCCTGATGATGAACTATGAGAATGGAAAGGATCGGCAGGACCTGGGGCAAAGTCCAATGGAACACCAGGGTAACCCAGTCTTGAGGCTTGAGGATGATGGTAGAAGCTAGCACCAATGGGCCTGGGTCCCAAGTCAGGAGCAACATGACCATAACCACCATGGCCCATCCTTGGATGGCTCGGTTCATCCAATCTATAAGTATATTTGTCCATAGCAGACATAGTAGACCCTCTACTATTGTGAACAGATGCTTCTGTCACGTATGTTGGTGCTACAAAGCGCTGTTCAACAACTTCATTATAAGACTGGTTGATTCCATAGCTGCGTTCTGATCTCATGTATGTTAAGGTCGAATCGATAGGATGATGCTGAGGATAAACAGGATGGGGAGGACCTGCATCCCCAGGCCATCTGTCTCTTCTATTTGGATACAGACCTTCCTGCGGAGAGTAGTTCATCGTTGTATCACAATAATGAGCATTCTCATAACTCCTCGTTCCGTGACTTGCATCCCCGGGGTGACCATGATCAGGGACAAGACTTATCTCCATATTTGAGGGGGACTTATGATACCTAGAAGAGTGATTCTCCACTGAGAATCGCCTCTCTCCATGATAGGGAGGCTCGAAATTAGGAGGAGATTCTAGATGATGCCTTAAATTGCGGGGTTCCCTTCCGTCTCTTGTGTTATGAGGAGAGTGATGCGGCACTTGATAGTGAGGTTTATCATGAGAAAAGCGCTGTCTTTTGTAGTCCTGAGAGGACTCACCAACGCCTCCTACTCCATGTATTGCTTCATTATGCCTCTTTTTCTTAGCATTCTTCCTTCTAGTTCTGCTGTTCCCGGGGTAGCATTTACTTGCTTGTCTATAGAATGGTCCTTCCTTGCAATTCGCTCCTTAAGATCTTCATTCTCAGCCACTTTGTTTTCCTTCAGAACTTCAGGTGGTTGAGTTGGGGGAGAAGCATCCTCAATCTTCATTACTGTAGAACTCTGCCCACGATTTTTGAATGACGAACCACGACCCGGCCTGCTTGCGGGATTGAACCTATCAAATGACAAAAATAGGTATGACTACAAAGAGCCAGGAAAACATTCTCCATCCAGCAAGGCCACAAGTGTTGCCCAAAATATCTATTTTGCTTGTCCCATTCGAAGTACCAATAGTTTTACATTCTATTGATAGGGAATACAATTTAAACTTAAGGTTTTCATATGAGACATAAATCAACATATTTTTCAAATTTGACAACTCCGTTGGAGAAGAGGGAGTATTAAACAAAAATTATTAAAAGAGACGGTCTAAATTTTTTACATATTAGACCAACCCAAGCCCTCGCTTACCTAACAAGCCCAATTCCATTTTTACTCTAACCCCTAGACATCTCAAACTAACCTAGTCATCCTTTCTCTTTTCTTTTTTTGTTTCCCTTTTAATCTCAAACTACAACCGACTTTTAACAAAATTAACTTACTGAATGGATTAAATGGATTAAACTAGCCATATTATGAATTAAAAAGCGTGATTACTGAATGAATGAAACTAGTCACGGAATATATTAAGCCGGTCAAAAAATGAATTAAACCAGTCATTATGTACAAAGACTCTAGATATTGGGTTTGGGTCACTGCCTAATTTTAATTTGAAGGAAAATTTGTCAAAAAAAACTACAAACTTTACACTACTTGAAATAACTTTTTTTTATTTTAACTACTATAACTTTGCAAATTTTTGTGAAGCACCATCTTCTAAAGGAAAACGACCGTTTCTAGGCCGAGTTACTCATCTTCCCTCTTTTACTCTTCTTCACAGTCAAACACGACCTCTTTTCCTCCTCACCACCACCTGCAATGTCCAAATCAAGTCCACCTCCACACAAAATTGGGGTTAGGGTAACAAATTCGGGGGTTTTAAATATGCGATTAGGTTTTTTGAATTTGCTTGTGAAATTTTAAGGTTTTTGAAGGTGGCTTGTGGTGGTTGGTAGCTAAATTTCAAATGGTGGTGGTGGTCGTTGGTTGGTGACGAATTAAGATGTTAGAGTTTCGAAAGTAGATGGTGGTTGGTGGTGAAATTGCGAAGGTGGGTGGTGGTGCGTATTGGTGGCGAAATATTGAAGGGTGGTGGTGGTGGTTTTGGTGGGGAATTTAGGGGTTCAGGTTTTTGAAGGTAGAGGTGGTGGGAGGTGGTGGGTGGTGAATTTCGGAGTTAGGGTTTTTGAAGGTAGACGTGGTGAGTGGTCGATGGAGCATGGTGATTAGTGAGTGGTGGTGAAAGTCTAGAGTAAGGTTGGTGGTGGCAATGGAGTGGCAGATGGGGCGGTGGTGGTAATGGGGATAAAAGATATTAAGTTGGCCCAAAGTTAACGTTTTTAGTTAGAAGGTGGTGCTTCACAAAATTTTGCGAAGTTATAGTGGTGCTTCACAAAATTTTGCAAAGCTAGTGTAGTTAAATTTAAAAAAAAAGTAAATGGTGGTTTCTTTTTTTAAAAAGTGTAATGTAGTGACTTCTCACAAATTTTCCTAATTTAAAATTAGGCGGTCTCTTACAAGACCAACTCTAAAAAGCCTTTGACATAAACACCCAAGAACTCAAACTTCTCAAATTACACAGCTAAAGCTCTTAGTTTAGACTTTAGACATTTAGAAAGATAAAATTAAAGCTTTGACGCAGATAAAAAGAAAGTAAATAAAAAAAAAGTCAATTACAAGCCCCTTATTTTGACAATAATTCATGAAGAAACGTTGAAATGACTAGCCCATTATTCTGATAACAATTCTTGAATAAATGTTGGAATGACTGTCCCACCAAAACTCAAAAGAAAATGACTTCCAGACAGAAAAAAATGGCGGGTGCAAACATTCAAAAGGGAAGCTTTCATCCCTTGAAAACAGCATATGTATCCAATACAAGGCATAGTTACAAATTAAAGTTATGGGTTATTGAAGTAAGCATTAAAGTGAAAGAATTTCCCATGTGTATTTCATTGCTCAGTGTTGACAGCTATGACCAAGTCAAGCTGATTGCCAACCGCAGCCCATGGCTGCATCTATGTTTATCAGCAGTGGAAATGCAGGCGTCCAAGGTGGAGAAAGAGAGAGAAAAGGAGGGTTTAGGATAGGTTGTCACTGGGTTATAATAATTCATGGTTTTGATTTAGTATTAGTTAGGAGGTGTTTGATTAATCTTTTGTCAGCTAGCAGAAACTGTAAAAATTATAAAAATACTCCCTTAATAAATGCCCTCTTCCCCTATTCCAGGCATGTTTTTAGAGTTAGGATTCTAGATGGAAGTTGTGCAACTTACTGTCTGTGCTCTCCGAGCAGGTGATCATGCATCTTGGCTATTCCCAAATGTTTAGCAGTCCAATCAGGGCGGCTCCAAAGATAAAGTAATGGAGCCACGATGTTCCAATCTTCCATTTGTTTGTCATTAGAGTCAACAGATCCAGGAAGATAAAATGCCTGCAAAGGAGAAAGGACATAAAGAAGATGTCCAATAAGCACCAAGATAATAAATCAAATAATTTATAGAATATTCAGTTTACCTTCCCCGAAAGTATATCTTTGTCCTCCCACACCAAATCATATGGAGTTGGCTTTTTATCCAGCCTGAAGACAAAATTAGATAGATAAGCACACAAGCAGTTGATGCTGTCAAGCAGAAGCAGGAAGATTGTGAAATAAGACCTGTACAACAGTAAATAGACACCCCACCCTGGGGAAAAAAATGAAAACAGCAAAACCCTTTAAGATTAATACCTTTCTGTTTCAGGGGGGGCAATAAGAATAAGGAGCTTTGGATTAAACTTAAGGGCCTTGTCAATAAACTGGTTTGCCAAGCATCCTTTAACCCCAAAAGGAGGATTTATCCCCATGATCTGCGCCAGCATTAACAAAAACAGAGAAAAATGGTCTAAGATTAATTAAAGGCCCAAAATAACAACTCAATTACAAAAAGGACAAAACTTCTTTACCAACTTCGTCCCAGTCGGCAATTCATTAGTTTGAACACTCATCCAATCCCTTTTCTCGAAGCAGAAATCGTTCTGCACATGTATACATCATAATCAACTTTTATGAGGAAGAAGAAAACAGGACAAGCTTTACAAGACACCTGCTTACAATATGATTAAGAGCAAAAGAATATGAAAATTCATGAAAAAGGGTTGTCAAAGGCGCCATTGATTGCACATCAAAGAGGGTAGGCACTTTGGCAGAGATGGTGAAGAGGAGACTGGTGCAACCCAGAGAGCATTCAAGGGACAAGACAAACCTTCTAGGAAGGACTCTCAAGGCCCAAGAAGCTAGACAAAACAGGTCTAAGCAAGACCCAAAAACACAAAAAAATCTAGGTATAATTGCTGAAACCATTCCATATCTTTGTTGCTAAATTTGTGACTAATCAAATTCCGTATTCTACAGTTTAGGCGTTTACAGTAACCTTTTTTTTCTTTACAACTAAACTTGAAAGGAGTAACCTTCTGATCCCACAAGGCAGGATTTCTGGTTTTCCCGGGTCGGTAAACCAAGGCAGCAATAGTAGCAAAAGCCACCTTCTTCCTAAAGGCACCTTTAAAGTGCCTATGAACCCATTACACAAGCGTGCATAACTGGATTCTACGAATTTAAAGAGTTCTGGAAACATTCTCTGCTATACTGACATTTGAAGAAGAGATGTTGATGATCTTCTTCAGTATCACAAATGCAAAATTTATCATTATCACAGACACCCACTTTAGCTAGCTTAGCTCTGCATGTAATTTTCTGCTGAATAGCCATCCAAAGAATGAACTATGCTTAGGGACAGAGTGTATTCCAAATACCCTTGTGCCAGCTTACGTTACCATAAACAGGTAGTAACTGCTTAGTTAGTTAAAAACGGGACGGGAATAAAACGGAGTTTAATTCGGCTCGTTTAAAACGGCAAATATTTGAAAAAATCGGTCAACTATTCGATTAAAAAACGTTGACTTGAATAATTCGGATACGTACATATACGCGTTTAAAACGGTTTCAATTTGAAAAATTCGGTTAAAAAAACGACCATTATTTTTGTGCATTATTCACACTTGGGGTATACCATCTTAACCTAAAATCTTAAAGTCAAACATCTATTCTCTCACTTGGGCTTATCATCACATCTCCACCGTCCACATAAGTTGAAATCCCCACAATCATTAGATCTTAACCTAAAATCTCACTTTTCCCCATCTCTTCTCTCTCTGATCTCCCTTTCTATTCAGCCTTCACACCTCCAAGCATCCAAGTATTCAACTCTTGGGCTCCTCCCTCTCGGCCACTCTGAACTCTAATTGCCCTCTCTCTTCAATCTTTAGTCTCTTTCTTTTACCCAGATCTCTTAAACTCCGATCTCCCTCTTTCTCTTCAATCTCTTCAACTCCGATCTCCTCCCTCTCTCTTCTGTCGGTGACGCCGGTCAGAGCAGGCTGCCGGTGAAGGTGGTCGTGTAGCGCGGCCGCAGAACAGAGAAGGTGAGTGTATAGATTGAAGAGTTGAAAGCCTGCAATGGTTAATCATGCGAGGTTTCCTATTTTAAAATATATATATATATATAAACCGTTTTTTAATTAAAAAAACGCGTTTTAAACGTATAACTGCCATTTTTATCCGTTTAATAAGCCTGGGACGTTTTTTCCCGTTTTTTTCAAAAAAACGTAAACGGCGTATTATTCGCGTTTTATTCACGAATTAACCAACTAAGGTAACTTGTGATACATTCCATGAATCGAATCGAAATTTGTAATGAAAGCTTGATCATAGGTCAGATGAGCAGCAATAGCTTCCTTAGCCTCACAAATAGAACCAGCTAACTTTACTCTTAGATTTATAACATTACTCAACATATTTCGTCGGACAAAAGTAGTAAAAATTTTAAATTTCCCTTTTCACAATGAAAAGAATATGTGTCTGGCCCATGGTCAGCTCTGGATCCCAGATCAGTGGACTGTGCTGAGAGTGAACAGGCACAGGCAACCTATACCACACATTAATCATGTCAATAGCAGACAACCCTCTACTATAAGTTCGATAAGTGGACAGCTTGCTCTTAAAGAATCAGAAGTGTTTGAACAGATGGTCTTCCAGGATTTGGAGCCCAGCACTAGTAATAATCAGAAGGGAGGTAGTACTAAAAGTTAAAATACACCTAAATAACCAATGGCGGGCAATTCTCGGTTGGCATAATCAACTTTAGCTTTGCAATCACCTCAAAAAATGTTCTTTTTGCTAAATACTACTCCGTCCGTTCTATTAATAGGGACGTTTGCTTTTTCGCGCGGACCAAGATAAAAGTGCAAAAGTAAGAGAGAAGGATGGTAAAAGTAAGGAAAAAGTGAAAAAGGTAGGGAGAAGGGGAGAAAAAGTAGGAGAGAAGTATAATAATTAGGTGGACTAACCTACCATTTACGGGAAAAGGTAATAGGGACGTTTGCTTTTTCGCGCGGACCAAGATAAAAGTGCAAAAGTAAGAGAGAAGGATGGTAAAAGTAAGGAAAAAGTGAAAAAGGTAGGAAGAAGGGGAGAAAAAGTAGGATAGAAGTATAATAATTAGGTGGACTAACCTACCATTTACGGGAAAAGGTAGAAGTGTCCCATTTAAAAATAAAAAAAAAACCCAAAACTGAAAATGTCCCTATTTAAAAAAAGAGGGAGTAATAAATTAGACATACACCATTTAAGTTCTAATTGGTACATTATACATACCCAAGGGACAAAAAAATTCAAAAAAGACATTTGAAATATATATCATACCTTTGGTTGGAAAAGATCATAATTCTTGTAATTGCATTTTTTCCCCTGGCTTTCAAGCTTTTGTTTCATAAGGTAGCTGAAATCATTAGCTCCACAGCTAAAATCAACTATCTGTTAACAGCAATTTATTAATCAAAACGTCAGTTGTTAGAGGAAGAACTATATGGTGAGATTTTTAAATTAACAGACGCCATAGTAAACCTAATAGCTTGGAGCCGGCTGCAGACTACGTAATTAGAAAAGAATATGATTGTCTAACTGATTTGACAAAATCTTAACCAGCTACTGCTACAGATTTGAGGAGAGGACTACACATCTTCATATCCTAGTACCTCCCTAGCTTCTGTAAGTACCAACAACAAATAAGCAATCTCATCTTCAACTAACTGGATATCCTAATTTGAACCTCAGCACATCCAGTTTTAAGGTACCAAGATCATAATTTGCAGCTAAAACAAAACCCTCAAAAGAGACCGCAAGGAATCAATATTTAGGGGAAGGGCATATTAGGCATCACAATATTAGTCTGGTAACTTGGGAAATAATCTATGTAGTTTGTTACGGAAGCTTTTCCATAAACAAGAGAGCAATTAGAAGAGAGAAGATATGTGTTGAATTTATTGAGTGGAAACTCTTAGGAGAGTATGAGCCTCTCGAAAGCTCATGAATAGGCGAGATCAAGACTCTCGAAAGCTCGAGTTTATCTTTGTTAGTTTACATTCATATGTTCAATCTGTGATTAATCTCATTAGCTTCCACTACTCATCTTATTCATCCATTAATCATCATTTTCGTCATTTATATATTTACCCAAAATATGGAAGCCACTCTGATTCCTAGCAAAGACAACAACCCATACCTCACTCACCCACTACATGAAGATTACTAGTTCATCACTCACCACAAGACCGACAATTTTGCAACTAAAACAAAACCCTCAACAGGGAGAGCAACCTACACCTAACATAGCCACTAAATGAAAATCACCGACTCATCACTTGCCCCCCAAAGCCGTGGTTTTGAATCTTCAATGCGTTCACAGTGGCGATACAGTGGCGAGACCACCTTCACAAACGATGCGGATGATTTGCGGCTGGAGCGGCCTAACATCACGGTTGCAGAATTCCCAAAAACCTATATAATCCGGGATGTCATGATGTGATACAGCTGAGATTAAATATGATATCACACCTCCTTCAATCATTACATGCATAATATTTTGATTTGTTGAGTCATCTCTAGTCTCAACTCTCATAGAATGTATCACAAGAAGACAACATAATGATACAGGGGACATCTTTTATAAAAGAAATCCTTAAAGAATTGTCATCTATCAGCATCCTTATGGGAAAGCAAAGCTCAATTATCAAAGGACAATACCAGAAGAAAAAATCTAATAAAACTTCATCAATTGCCGCCCCCACATTGATATAGTCCATGCTATGGTTGTGGAGGCATGTTACCCCAACTTCCTTTAACACAGATAATACAGAGTACATTTTGGAAGAACTCCACCTTCCTTTAATGCGAAAACCCATAAGTAAACTTCCTCGAATTTATGTTTAGATTGATATAGTTTTTAGGAAAAGAGATTTATAAGGATGGAGATCTAGGTGCAGTTTGTTGTTCAACTGAAGACAAACCTCATGATCCACATTCTTTCTCTTGATTACCAATACATATGATATCTTTGGTGCTCTTCGCTTAGAAAACAGAAAAGATGGGACATCCATTGCCTTTCTCTCCGACATGATGCTAAATTTGTTTTGGGTTTTGTGAATTTCGATTTCTGTTTGAAGCAAAGAGAATTGAAGCAATTGGTGGATGCCATTAAATGGGTGAGAAAAGAGGTAAGAGAAGGGGATGTTGCGGGTTAATGGAGAATTGGCAAAGTGGGTAGCGGCGGAGTTGGGTTTAGCAAGTGTTTATAGATATTGTGGCGGTGGGGGAGTTGGGTTCAGCAAATTTCTACAGATATGGTGGCGGTGAGGGGAAAGGAAGGAGGAGGGAGAGTGTTCGTAGGTAGTTAAGGAGTTGTATAGGAGACATTACATGAATATTTGGTCAATACTGATGAAAAAATGGCATGTGTATGCAAGTAAGGATTTCAGGGTGGTTTGTTATAATTTATAACGTTTCAAGATAAGGTGGTTTGGGGATGAAGCGCCACTTAACAGGTAGTTTTTTGATAAATAAGCCTTCATAATCTAAGACATTGTTATCACCTAGCTTAGGCTAGTAAATAGAACTGAGTCTCAAGTCAAAAGATAAGACATGTTTACTAAGAACCGTTACCTCCTTAGGTTTAAGAAGGCGTGATAAGCACCAAGGCACAAAAGGGCTCATGAGGCTCATAAACATAACTGAATCTCAAGTCCAAAGATAAAAATGTTTACTAAGCACCATTACCTAATCAGTTTTAGAGAGGCATGATAAGCACCATGGCACCACACCGAAGGTGCTCACATCCTATAGGCAAGACGCGCCTTTGATTTGATTATTATTTGTTTGGTTTTTGTGGTATCGAGTTTCTAGAGCTCAAATGTGAGTAAAGACTGATACTACTACAAAAGGAAGTGGTAAATTAAACTCCTAGAAATACATTTTTAGCCAAAAAACCAAGAACGGGATAGAGGACTACACGAGTCACGAGTCAGGAACTCTGGGGATTGGGCCTAGTTCACAATAACAACATTACAACAAAAAGGGAAAAGAAAAATATTGAAAGCAGCGAATGCCCAGAAGACATAGTTTCTAGAAACTGGAGTAATCGGAAAAATATGAAGAGAGAAGTCCGAAGAAGGTGACACGAGGTGAAGAAGAAGAGAGAGAAAGAGAAAAGAGAGGATTGAAGAGAAAATAAGAAAACTTACCTGAATCACTTAATCGACAAGGACTACTGGAGATTGTGCCACGACCAATTGTCGATCGCCACATGCACCTAACGTGATCCGCTACTGAAGGGTTTCCTTTCAGTTAGGGGATTGATTTAGATATAAACTGAGGAAATTTCATCAATTTGATGCAATTAAACGAGGTTTATTGTTCGAAACTGAGTCTTAAAGATTGGTTTTCAGTAGAAGATTTGGGGAATTCTATTGCCTAGCATTTTGGAAGATTCTACATGTTGGAAAAAAAAAAAAAACAAGCCTAGATTATTGTGGAACTCAGAACCGTAACATTAGTGACCAATTTTCTGTTAACTTGCCTATAAGTTTTTTTTTTAGCTTTGAACATGTGACCCGCTCCCTTCTCCTCACTTCCTTCTCTTGCCTGCTCCCAGCACCCAGCAGAGCCGCCAGGAGACCCTCCTCGAAGCAACCCAACCGCCAGCACCCCTGCCGCAGCCTCCCTCTTCCTTCCTCCACACCCTTACGCTCTCCCTCCCAATCTCGCGCACCCCCTACTTCCTCTACCTCTTCCTCTCTTCTATCAAGCTACCATCAAACTAAGCTTAGCAATTTTTTCCCAAACCAACCAAATAGATGAACAGCAAAGTAATTACCTCTATCTGCACAATCCAAATAAAACTTCTAACTCAAGTTATAACCAGAAAAGATATCCAGTTCTTTAAAATTTTGCAATCCTAAAGAGATATGATCACAACTTTGATTGAATATAGGCATACGCATACCCAGCTCCAACTATTTACTTTAAAAACACTCGCTTTTGCACTAGTACTTTACAGCTAAGGGTGGACGATCAGTTCGATAAAAGTTCAGTTCGGTTTCAGTTTGTTTGTCAATGAACCAAGCTTGAGCTTGAATTTATAGTTTGATAGCTAAACGAACCAAACTCAAACTCAATGATATTCGGCACGAAAAGCTCGTGAGCTCGTTAATTAAACGAAAATAATGCATATTTATGTAATTTTATACATCTTTCTATACCGATACCTAAATTATCAATTGAGGGAGAAAAGGAAGGGAATTTTTGACATAACTTATCCAGCTAAAATAATATTATATCATTGATTTTATAAACTTTAATATGTCTTGTGCTTTGAAACATAGTCACATAATTCGCTATCTAATTCGCCTTTCGAATTCGCAATTCGACTAAAATGGGCCGAAAATAGCCTAAAACCGACCATAATTCGCTTATTTGAATTCGCAATTCGCAAGGAGTTTAGAGAATTATGTGACACTGCTTTGAAATATATTTTTTATCAGTTTATCGAGTCAAAGCTCGAACAAGCTCAAAGAATTCTTATCAAGCCTAGCTCGATAAGGATTTTTTGAGCTCGAGGTGAGTTCGGGCTCAAGTTCGAATTCGATAAAATTAAACCAAATCAAGCCGAATCATGTTAGAGTTAGGATCAGCTCGGCTCGTGTCCACCCCTATCTACAACAATATGAGATGACTTTACAAAAGGAATTAGCAATCTCTCCAAGCTCTCAAACCTCTCCCGAGTTTGTCCGTTTAGACCTCTCAAGATTAGAACTTCTCTCTTGTATAATCCTTAGTAAAATAAAACAGCTAAATATATATTTATAGGAGAGAAGAAAACCTAAACCGAATAGAATAAGAGGACCTAATTAGAGAAGGAATATGACGATCGCAGCCTAGTCCGCTACCAAGTTGTGGTAGCCAGTGGTGGTGGCACCAGTAGTCCGCAACCTGCTTGTGGCAAAAACACCCCAGGTGTGGAGTAGGCTGCCACACCTCTCAACTTCTTCATTTCTTCTTCTCTTTTACTCTTTCTCCATGTCAAACCCAACATTATTATGATGGACAAGGAAAGGCCCTTCGTATTTTGGAATTCTCTGTAATACGCCTCCTCTATTTAATCCCAAGCATCGATTAACGATTAAAAAAATTGAAAACTATGTCAAATGAAAGAAGAAAACCAGGAAACAAAAAGGGAAATAGTAACTGGAATGATTGTGACGAGATGGTAGGAATTGGAATGGTGAAGGCCTGAATGGGCAAAGAAGAGTCTCGTTCTCTTGGGTGTTTGAAGATAGAGACCGGATAGTAGTAGGAGAGCAGCGCAAGGAAGAAGAGTAGAAGACAGAGAGGAGAAGAAAGGTAGGGCTGCACGAGAGGGAGAGGGAAAGGGGGAACATGAGCGTGTCTGAGGGAGAAAAGGGAGCCTGCACTGAGGGCACCAAAGGCTGGGTTGCTACAGGGAGCGTCAGCCGGAGATGTTGCTGGTGACTGGAGCAACCAAGAGGAGAAAGGAAGAAGAGAGAAGATCTCATGTTCAAAGTAGAATATGAAAAAAGAAAATTATGGGAAAGTTATTGGAAAATCACTCATTAATGTTTCCGTTTTTTTTTCCCACAATGTAGAATTATCCAAAATTAAGACAAGGCTACCATGCAGAAATTTCCCAGAGTTTTTTTTAGTTATAGCTCAGATCTTCTTTCTCCCTCATACATCTATCCTGAGAGCGGCTGAGGCAGCTTGTCTAGAGCTTGGCCAGCCTGCCCTTGAGGCACATGCCAACCTGCGCTCACAGTTGGTCGTGGTGAACAGGAATCTAAGGGCATTTTTCTCACGCCTAAGGTCACTAAGGGCCAGGGGGGGGCTGTTTAAGACAAAGGTTCCTTCCGATCCAAACAAGCAAAATATGTTCGCACATTGCATACAGTTGCTCTTATTTACCACAAAATGTATTCAAGGTACTAGATCTACTTACTTGTCTAGCTTTTCTGCAGTTCTGCCTACATCAATTTTAGTAGCTCCAAAAGAATTGTATTATTCATGTCTGTTTCTTTTACTAGCATACTGTACTGACTAAATGAGAACACCATAGAAAACAGCATCACCTTCTAACGAAATGCATAAAATTCCCAAGATGAACAAGAAATTATTTGATCTGACTAAACCAGAGTTGCAGATTATAGTGACATGTGAGACATAAATATATATGAGTCAATGAGCTGCATTTGTTTTCTTTTGATCTTATTAATACGAACCGAAAGAAGTTAAGTTGCCTTAAAAAAGAGCAAAAACGAATATGATGTGTGTTTTCAGAACAGTTATTGTAATATTAGAAAGGACAATCACCCTAATATTTATGCATTTTTAATATCTAAGCATACATCAAACATAGTGAAGAAACTAACTTATTACAGAAACTCATACCGTATCATCATCGTTGACGTACCAATGAATTGTTTCTACAATCTGCAAAGAGAAATTATGCTTTCAGAGAATGCTTCAGGAATCAGGAGTTCATAAACAATAAGAGGAAAGTATAAGCTGCACAAACAATATCCAACAACAAGAGTAAGGTAAATTTCTCATTACCATGAACATTAGCACTGAGTTTTTTTTTACAAACAAACACTAAAAATTAGCTACCATTACCGCCATTGGTTTAAATTTTCTGAATATTGGTTTAAATTGGCTGAAGGAAAACTAAATCAGCTTATTCAATGAAAAAGAATCTATTAAGAAAGTTATTCTTGAGAGTAATATAATTTTCCTCTTAGGATCAAAATACCAAGCAACTTTTTATTAGAAGAAGGTTCTACGGCTTTTTCTTTCTCCCAATTTATTTTAGTTTTTTGATGAACAACAAAGAACTTGATTAGAAAGACACCATGAGGGCGTCGCCATTTACAAGATTTTTTTCTTCCAAATTCATCAACTTGGACTGAGGGCAAGGTATGAAAATAAAGTTGAAATGACAGCATCCCTTACAACAACAACAACAACAACAACTAAGCCTTATTCCCAAAATGATTTGGGGTCGGCTAACATGAATCGTCAACTGAAACCGTTGCCAAAGGAGATGGAATCGACAAGAGTGATAAAAAGTTTTTAAAAGGGTTTAAGTTTTAAGAATTTTTAAAAAGTTTTTGAAAACAAGGTTTACATCAAAAAGTTTTAAAAGAGGTTTTGAAAAGGTTTTAAATACCAACACAATTGAGAAAAACAAATAAATGTAGTAATCACACCCCTTCCTCCACATGGATACTGCCCCTCCACCCACTTCTATCCAACGCCATGCTCTCCTCAATCCCAAGTAGTCTCATATCACTTTCAATTACCTTCATCCAAATCTTAGGTCTTTCCCTACCCCTTACAATTTGATTACTCCTCCACTCTTCAATTCTTCTCACTGGTGCATCACCTGATCTCCTTTTCACATGGCCAAACCATCTTAACCGATTCTCCCTCATCTTTTCTTCAATTGATGCAACTCCAACTTTTTCCCGAATCACTTCATTTCTTACGGTCCTTCCTTGTGTGGCCACACATCCACCGCAACATACGCATCTCCGCCACGTTCATAAGATGAACGTGGAATTGTTTCACCGCCCAACATTCGATGCCATATAACAAAGTAGGCCTAATTGCCGTAAGAATTTTCCCTTCAATCTTTGGGGAATGCCAGAATCACAAAGGAACCCGGTGGCGCTTTTCCACTTTAACCAACCCGCGTTAATTCTATGAGCCACAAATCCATCCAGTTCTCCATCCTTTTGGAGAATAGATCCTAGGTAACGGAAGATGTTCGATCCTTAAACCACTTTGCTATCCAAAGTGACCGCCCTGCCTCGTTGCACTCCATATACTCCGTCTTACTTCTGCTCAATCTAAAACCACGGGCTTCTAATGTATCCCTCCACAATTCCAACTTACTCTCAACACTTGATATATGAAATTCAATTTCTTTCTTTCCACACTTCTTTTCTTATCTAAACATGAGAAGATAGCAAAACAATAATACCTTTCTTATCACAACATTCCTTTTCATGAAAACGAGACTGCGTAGATCTTATTGCAACTGAAACAATCAAATCAAAATAAGCAAGTAGGTGGAAAGTCATTTCACAATGACCAAAAAAACTGGATATCATGCCCTGGCCACTGTATTGTAGCAGCATCAAACCTCCACCATACGATCAAAACACGATCAAACCTCAACCAATACGACGAATAAGATAGTGAAAGAATATTTAATCAGGCAATATATTCCATCTTTGATAACAACTTACCTCTTTAAATACGACCACCTTGGTAAAATGACGACCAAACGATGTATAGCGCATACCATACAGGAAAGGAGCAAGGTAAACTCTGAGCTTACTCTGCAAACAAGAAGAATGCAACATGAAATCAACGTCAAAGATAACACCAGAGCAGCTGACAATATTTGGCCAACACAAAACATCTCACACTATAGCAACCGATATCAATATGCTGTCCAAATCACTAAGCATATTAAATCTTATTGAAGTATACTCATCTTAAGCAGGAAATTTGTTTTTCCTGATACATCTAGATACACTGACATTTATAGTGAGATCAGAGTCACCTTCATAAACTATTGAAGTTTAGTATATACTTCCATTTTCAGTTACCGTTTATTATTTGAAATTTTAGCGTCCAAAAAGGAAATTGGCATAAAAAATTATTACAATTTCTGTTATATTTTGGTTGTCAACTATCAATTTTGTAACAATTGCAACTATTTTTAATATATGAAATATTGATTATTCGCTTTGGCACATAAATTAGGAGATGAGGATAAGTAATGTAAAAAGAGACTATGTTCACATGAAAATAGGAAAAGAAGACATAAACTTGTAGAGAATGTTTGTTGAAACCACGTGTCCATGTGACTATAGGAAAAGAAGAAGACAAAAGGGTGGTAAAAAATTTCCAGAAAGGAAATTGCAACAATTATTGTGAAACTTCCAAAAAGGGAACTATAGTAATAAAACAATGGAGAAAGTCATTATTAGTCATAGAATAGTAATTCAGACAAGTTAGACCAGGCGCATAAAGGAAATTTCATCGAACAAAAGTGGACGATTGTGAGTAATATGGGTGTATTTAGCGCCTCAAAAAACAGCTAACACAAAGCTTGGCAAATCAATTGATACAAGTAAATGACATGTGAAAACATGTGGCAATTAAATGTGTTATTGGATAAAGGATAGTTAACTGTGATAAGACAAAAGCTTCTCATTAGATCATTCAGCGATCAAGTTATTTAGTTTATCTCAGAAAGCATAGAAGGCAAGGTAAGTGATCTTAATGTGACGACTCCAAAAGGATTGTCGGGAGAAGTTCATTAGTGGCAAAGCTTTGAAGGACAAAGGCAATTAGTAGCAGGGAAACAAAACTCGGCCGTTACGTGGATTTTGAACTTGCCGTTACGCGAAATGCCGTTACATAACCCCGCGATGAAATTCACGTCCAACTCGCCGCGTTATCCGTTACGTAACGGTGACTCGCCGCATTAAAACGTTTTTTTATCCGTTACATCCGTTACTATATGAAAATTGGTCAAAAAAAGAAAGGGAATATACGCATAGTAGCACAAAAACTATAAGGTCACACTAACGAAAGGAGAAAAACTTACCATGGGCTTCCAAGTTGAGTAATATATATGATTTAGTATCAATTTTTATATATAATATGACATAAATCTCATGTTTAAAGTAATTTTTTATTCACCATATTTGTAATCCACCCATATGATTGCTTTGGTCAAATTAAGTTATAAGAATACTTATAAAATTTCAAAAATGGCATTTTGAGGTTAAAATTCTAATTGTGTGAATTTTTTTAAAAATTCACGCCGCGTCAACCGCGATTTGTCTTTTTTCGACCGTTACAAGCCGTTCCCGCGTCATCGCGACCGTTACCGCGAACGCGACGATATCCGCGATTTTCTTCCCTGATTAATAGACTCCTAAAAATCGCCCTTACAGAGGACCTGAGACCATGGTAGCTATCCCAAATATATTTATCAGCCTTTGAACACTTCAAAAGGAACAAAAGGTTGTCGTTAGGATACCTATTTCAATTTCCATTAGAAAAAGGGCGAATCTACATAATGACCTTGTATTTTGGGAAGATCTACCTGGTGAACGAAAAATTGCATTCTCCTTATTGGTTTTAGTGAACTTATTTTCGTTAAGGAGGGTGGAGTAATCAGTTTTATTAACCCCTATTCCTCACGTGTTACAGTGACACATGATATTCTCTCTCCTGGGTTAAGCCAGGCTGGGTTGTGTAGCCTGAGGTGTAAAGCCGGAGTGTAAATTGGATGGAGTGAATCCAATCGAGTAAAAAAATGAGGAATGGAGTCCAAAGCCCAATCCAAAATATTCACGGGCCCAAAGTGGTAATCTTTTCTTAAGCCCAAATCCTATCCAATCCAATCCAAATGTTATTTTATATAAGGAAAATTTGTCATAAACAACCTTTTAAATACATTTTTTTGCGAGAAACAACCTTTTAAATTTTTTTTGCGATAAACAACCTTGTATATTTTTTTGCGAGAACACACCTTATCACTCTTTTCCGGCGTTGACCACAAGTTTCCGGCCTTGACCAAGTCAAATTTGCTATTTGCACTCCTCCTTTCTTATTTCCACTCATTTTCCCTCATTTGTTCCCCATTATATAAATCCCATGTTTTTAAAACCCAAAAAGTTCTTTCTCTTTTAGTAAATTGATTAAGTAGTACTATTAGTACTAATACATGAGATTTATATAATGGGGAACAAAGGAGGGAAAAGGAGTGTGGAAATAAGAAAGGAGTGCAAATAGCAAATTTGACTTGGTCAAGGCCGGAAACATGTGGTTAACGCCGGAAAAGAGTGATAAGGTGTGTTCTCGCAAAAAAAATTATACAAGGTTGTTTCTCGCAAAAATAAAATATATAAGGTTGTTTCTCGCAAAAAAAAATTTAAAAGGTTGTTTCTCGCAAAAAATTGTATTTAAAAGGTTGTTTCTGACAAATTTTCCTTTATATAATTTATGTCCATATTCGGCCCATTTTGTATAAAAAAAATATATTCTGGGGCAACAATTTAAAAAGTAGAAACAAATATTGATTTGGGAATAAGTTTAAACTACTAATTATCATTACAATAACAACAACAACATTACCCCAGTGCCTCTCTAATTATCATTACATCTAATATAATTAAAGCAAAGTACTTGGGCCTCCATTGCCTTTTGTTCTCTTCTCATTGATTCCCGCCAATAAGTACTTCATAACTTCCCATCTTCCTCATAATTTTTACATATCCCCCTTTCAATCAATGATATATCGGGTTACTTCCTCTTTCAAATAAACTTTCTTTTCTTTTCTTTTTTCTATTTTCACTCTTCTCTTTTCTATCTTCATCCGTCAATTAATTATTCTAAGATTTCATATTGAATATGACTATCCATAACTTAAATTACCTTCGTGTTTGTAATTACCAAGTATATCATTTGAGCATCATTTTAGTTTTATAGTTTGCCAATATTGTAGATACCCAGTGCATCACGAGCAAAGACTAGTGATAGCTAATAACATCCCTTTATAAGAATTCTAGATCTAATTTGCATGCATGTGGAAAATAACAAGAGAGGGAGAGTGAAAAATTGCAACTTACTACCTCCGTTTCGCAATACATACAACGTTGGGAAATGGCACATGGACCAAGCAAGAGAAGAGAGAGATAGTAAGTTGTCTTTATTACCCATGTGATAAAGAATAACATATGTACATGTGAGTGGAAAAGTGGAGGCACAAGTGTCTTTTTAGCTAAAATGGCTAACTAATAAAGGAAATGTTGCATGTATTGCAAAACATCCAAAAGAGATATATGTTGCATGTATTGCGAAACGGAGATAGTATTAAATACTTCCTCCGCTTTTTATTACTTGCATCATTTCCCATTTTTAGAAGCTGCGAATTATTTGCATCATTTCCCTTTTGGGAAATATTTCCTCTCTACCTTTATTCAATCACATAGGTCCCCTTTTTTCCCTCTCTCTTTGTCTCTTCTCTCTTTAATTTCTTGTGCACATTTTGGAGCTCCGATGCAAGTATTAAAAAAAACGGAGGAAGTAACATTTTGGAGCTCCGATGCAAAAGATTTCAATTTTTCATTTAACCACCATTAACAAAAGCTTGTCATTTACTCGCCATTAGAGCTTAAAAGCGGCAAATGAAAATGTTGGGAGCAATTTTTTAGCACCACCGGAAAACAGCATCTTTTAATGAAAAATTTAATGTCTTTTTTAAAGGGTCGTATACATGAATACTCGACCAAAAAGTTTGGATTCAAGCCCAAAGGTTGACTCTCAAGTCCCAAGTTGAAATGAATCTTAAGTCCAATTAAAACTTTTTCTATTCCATTCTAGTGTGATAAGTTTGGACTGGACTTTGACCTTTTCCCCGTCTGCTTAAACCCCACTGGTTGCGCACAAGAGATGCCTGTCCAGCTACCATCGAAGGCAATGCGTGCTGTCTTTGTCACGCAGTAGCATTTTATGGTTGCCCAAAACAAAGCAAACCTGAGGTCTCTAGAATTCACTTCCCACGTGGTTTTATCATAGGTCTTTAAGCTGCGTGAGAAGTGGTTGGCACTGAAACCAATATTAACACCACCAGATATGTAAATGATTTGCAGATGCTGGCTGTAAAAAGCAACTAATGATTTGAAAAGGCAAATGACCAAGTCTGCCACCATCGTATTGATTACTAAAGCAAGTTAGCAAAGACTAAGGGCCTATTCTGTTCAACTTATTTTCGGTTCAATTTAGTTTAGTTCATTTAACCTCTAGTAAAACTTCCTTTCGGTTTAGTTCACTTCGCTTTAGTTGTTTTTAGTCCATTTCAATTTAGTTCAGCTAATTTCAGTTGAAGAGAACAGGCCCGCTCTCATGTAATATGATATAGTAAATTTGCTTCTCTCTCTTCTCATCTAAGCTAACACGAAATATTTGATTCTTCTAATGACTTCATGAAGTCAATTCTTTCTTGACTTCCCCCCCCCCCCTCTCTCTCTATTTTCTCTCTTTTCTCTTTTGTTACTTTATGCTTATTTTAATATTTTTTCTCTCCTAAGGTCGAGGAATTGGATGTTGCTAAATCCACTCTGAGCCCATGCAACTGGTCTCTTCTGTGCCACTGTAACCAATCCTACTTTCAGCCCATTCAAGGACCTACATCTATCCGATATCGAATCACTATGATCAACACTAGAAGGCTAAATGGTTTGTGTGAAATTTGCCACACCTTACAAAAGACAGATGTCACCAGCACGGTAGTTTAAATATTGAAACAAGAATTCGACCTGGCCGATTGGCACCGTAATGAAAGAAAAACACCTTACATGAAACATAGACATAAGATATGCAAATCTATACAATGACTTCACCCAGAAATCAAGCGATAAACAAAAGCAATTGAAAATTACAACTAAAACTATCCAAGTGAAAAATGCTTATCCAATGTAAGATACCTCCAAGAGCCAAGAAGGTACCATAATATTCGCATAGCTGATGCAATAACCAAGGAAAAATAGACAGCTAAAAGGAATAAATATAAACATCTAGTTTATGAAAGCCCTCAGACTAAAGAACAAAGAAAGACAACAAACTACTTAAAGAGAAGTAGGTGTATACGATGTAGTCCTCAGAAGGTGGACGAATTAGGGATGAGAACGACTAAGGTAAAATGGCTCAAGTAAAGGAAACGTTTTTCTCCACTTTACCTTCTTATGCCAAAGAAAAGCAACTCGACATCTTCATCCCACATACCTTAATGCTCCCTCCATCCCACAGAAAATAACCATCTAGCAATTCATGGCTCGTGATGCTCTCTGAGCCACAAATTGATGGGTGAAAACTTTTAGTGGGATAGAGGGACTGGAATAAAAAAAACCAACATATAGAGTGAGAAATAGAGGACAAACTCAACTACTTAAGCTGTAAAATTAACTCAGGATATAGCCCTAATAGGAAGTTATGGCACTCGAACTTTCTAGCATGCAGCTGAAGTGTCAATCAACAACCTACTTCTGTTTTGTCCTTCAGTGCTCTCTTTGTGGCACTGCTGCTTTCTTTTAGCACAACTAATTTGGTCCAGCATAGGAAGGTGAGAGGTATTCCTATAACTCAGAGATGGAGCTTAAAGGACACTTTGATATCAGAAGCTAAAATCCATTGGAAGGGGAGGAAACTGAAAGAACCTTGAGGGGATAGCCTTATCACTCGTGTTTAGATTAATTATCTGAGATGGTACAGCTTAGAGACTACAGTTAAGCGCTCCAGCATGAGCATCTAAATGTCAATTTTTCAGATCAGATCATTCATGGTTCCTTAGATTGAGCACCTGCCATTTCGTCCATAGAATTGGTATGGAAGGATTGTCAATGTCTTGAGGGCATGATATCTTTTGTATCTATCCCTACTTTATGTACAGGGGTGAAATCCTTTTGATGTCCTAATTTGTTTCTTTATCATATTTCCTATAAGGTTAAGCTTATAGAAGCAAGGATGCAAACAAAAGCCTTTCTGCCTGTACAACCCGGACCCTCAACACCGATCTAGACCAACAAGTGGTAAGGCCACACACATCTAACACCACCACCAACACAGCTTATAAGCCCACAGGGTGGGTGAAGATATTTAAAAAGATTACTTTCACTTCACATAACCAAATGAAAGGATCAAGACCCCAATCTATACTTGTTGCTTTGTTGGATGACATTGTGAAGTTTCTAACCAACAACCTCATAAACTAGGAAACCAATAAGAAGAGTAAAAAAGCAGTGCTAAATACAGCTACATGTAAAAGTACCTTCCACTTAACCAACTGGTTCAAGACTGTTGGCTGACAGATATTTTTTGCAGCTTCTATACTGCTTCCTCCATCAAGTTTCTTCATAGCAAAACGAACAGCCTACATATAACACAAGAATAAAGATACCACGTCAAATTCAGTGTATTCCATCAAGTAATCAGCTAGCTCCCTTACCCATGACAATACTACTTTACCCCATATACGCCTCATTGTGATGTTAAACAATACCCAAACCCATCGTTCCTAAACATCACTGAAAGGGAGCAGAATCCCGCTTATAATGTCCTATTACCCTACCAGCATTAGCATGAGTAGCCAAAGACTCAGATCCACATACCACAAAAACGATTTTTATAAATGTACTATGCAGTATATCGTGTTAACCTCAACTTTAACAAAACGAAACATCATATTCTACTGCCAATTTGATATCTTCCGAATAGCGTCAAAAAAATACCTCACAGGAACCCTCCACTTTCCCTAGTGTAATACTCTTACAGGGATCCATTCTCTGCTTATATGAACGGCTAGAAATTAATTTTTCATGTTTCGCAATGATATCATCCAAAGTGATTACAGATGAAGCTTCATTCATTAAATCAAGAATCCTGCAACGCAACACCAAGCATCAAAACAATTAGTGTACATTGTGAGTTCAAAGATAATACACAAGAAATGAATTCTACCTTCTTTCTGAATCAGAATCTAAACGTTGCACAAACTTTTTCACTGTAGTTTTACTTGGTTTGGTTGATTCGACTTCAAGCGTCTCAGGCTGGCAAGGCCTTACCACATCAAGCTTCTGAAAACACTTACGCTCTTCAACTCCTTTTGTCAAAACAGACTTCTTTTCAGAGGGCAACTTCCTAAATGAGTTAATTTTTTGCAGTTTAGGGACTCTTCTGTCATTTTTTTTATCTGGGTCACTGTCTTCAATAATCATTTTCTTAGAGTCTAAAGCAGGTGGTGCCTGGGAAGCTCTCACAGAAACCATTTTCTTCTTTGGTTCAACTTTTTCTTGCTTCGAAACTCCTGCCGAAGATTCTCTCTCCCTCTTAAGCTCACCCGGAAACTTGATATGGTCTCTTGCAGGAGTTCCTAGATCATCAATAATTTCATGTTTTCTGCACAAAAAGACCGTTGAGAAAAAAGATAAGGGGGAAAAAACCCATCTCAAGGATTATTTAACAGAGACAAATAAATAAATAAATAATATACATGATTGGCTCACTCACAAGCAATATATCAAAATGCGGTCGACCAATAAACCTTCCCAAGCCCTTTGTGGACTGTCTGTCTCTTCATCTTCGTCTTCTTCTAAAGAAATTCTCCTGATATCATAAGAAAGCAAGTGACAACCTGGTAGACCAACCGCTTAGAAAAGCAAGACCTAAAATTATGATATAATATTACCTGGGTAAACATTTTCTGTGATATGCCTTTGGACAACGTCTACAAACTGCCATCTGCAGTTTAGGATCAGTCTTATCTTCTGCTTCTTTACAAACAAAGCAAATATGAAGGGGGCAAGTAAATGACTCTCCAGCACGAATCTTCTCCGTGAGTTCTTTGGCAGCATCTTCATTACTCCCGTTTAGTCGTTTTGCAACACAGTGAGGATGATAGAAGTACCCACAGGTCGCATTAACACATTGAAATACCTTTACAAAGAAGTAAGTGTTAAAGGCCACAATTTAAGTGTCAAAGTAGCAACACTTGGCACACACAAAATTTATATTGAAATCAACATGGATTCAAGTTGAGAAGTGCATCACTGCACATCTAGATTCTAGATATAGTAAGAAAAAATATCAGTGATCAAAAGAGCCAAGCTGCCTATACAAGACAAGCAATGATACCTTTGCGCCATTCTGTTTATCGGAAGAGCCTAATTGCCCACAAGAGAAACACTGATGTAGCTTATGCTCACAATTTTTGCATTTGAAGAAAGGCATAGTCTGCAAAATAATACAGTATCAAGTTCCATGCATAGAGGACTCATGAAAATTCAGTTTAGAAAAGAGAAACTCCTAGTTCATTAAACAGCAAGAGAACAGCGAAAAGCAGCACACCTGCACTTCCTTCTCAGTCAAACCGAGAGAAGAGCACTTAGACGGTTTACCGGCTCTTGGAGTAGCATGAAAGGATCTCATGCAACTTCCTTCACAACTGCACCGAGACAATCCAAATCATTCAAGACACATCAAAGGGAGTCATAAACTGTTTCACACAGATCTTGTCCAGTTTGTAAGCTATGACTCATAAGATTACAAGCTGGAAAGTCTTGGGAGGACTATTAAACTAGAATCGATCAGAAAAGATCATACAGAAAAACAGCAAAAAAAATACATTATAGAAAAAAATAAAGAGAAGCAAGGCCTTCTCAAGACCTTCCACTGAACTATATCCAGCTCGTCAAATGTAAACTAAAACATTTATCGATCCATTTAGGTGACCTATGTTACTTCGACTCTTCTAATTTCTTTATGTACCCCGTGTCGAACTCGTGTCGTGTCTGAGACTTCATTTAAAACCTTAAATTTGAATTTTTCTACAATTGGCCAACCTATTTCCGAGGGTTTAGTTGTATGTGAGTCTGAGTAACGTAGAAGGGGACAACATAAACCATGAAGCGCACAACATATGACCCATGCTTCTCATATGACCATGCAAGTCACTTGGACAGGTTGGTCAAGGGCTTACTAAACACAAAATGACAAATAAAACCGTCCAGGGTTCTATTCATTCTAATTTCTGAGGCATTAAACTTTGCTAATAACTCTTAGCCTCCACAGATGAACATCACACACACGCATTTGCACTATAAATTAGTCAAGAAGTAGGCATCAATAAACCATGTCATTCAAGAACCAAACCCTACAGAAAATTTCCATTGACCTAAAAGCATCCAATTGTCCAGCCTACAAAAGGAAGTCACAAATTTCCTGAGAAACATTGGCGGTAAAAAGGCATCAACAAGGTAGAAATTACAATCCATGAGCTAGGTACACAAAGGACATTCATAGCTTTAATTTCAGCCAAAAGCGCTTCAAAATAGATAACTTTAGGATATGGAAATATGGGTGTCAGGCACGAATATGGAGCTGAAAATGTTACGTGAAAATTGTTTAACTTGGAGATAGGACTAGAAGCGTCCAACTTTAGGATCTGGACATGCAGACACTGACAACTCAATTATTTTAATTGCTCTGTTAATGGTACATTTATTAGCTGTTAGCCGTTTACAGTTTTTGAGGAAAAAAAAGGAAAATAAAATCTGCTTCTTTTGTATTAATAAAAAGATATGACTATATAGGTGTGGAAGCAAAATTTAAAGAAAAGAAATTGAGTAAAACCTAAAAAGTCACCCCTCTGACCAGTCACGCCCCCTCTAACTCTAGCCAGCATCCATCATTGCATCTGGCCAGAAAAAGCATGGCATAGACCACTTCCACCACATATGTCACTCCCTGGCATGTGACGAGATAACAACAGAGCTACCAAAGATAGCTCCTCCCTAGCAACTATGCCCTAACTTTCAAATAGTTAGAATTCTAAGGAACTAATGCCTCATTTTGCAAATCTAGGTTTCCAAACGTAAGCCCTAGATCTAGAAAACATTCTTTTTTTCACATTAACTAGAAACATATGGAACTCCAATGGTGCAAGGAGGTATGGATAAGGTTTTTTTTTACTACATTTGTTTATTCCGTAAGAGTCTCACCTCTTTCTGTTTCCAGATCTGATTTATACCCATGTATGTACACCACAAATCTAACCAGTTTATATGAAATCATAAGGCGAGGCTGCAGGGTGATAACCACATCTGAGCATCACAGGAGATGCAAAGTTCAAAATGAATTTAGGATGACAGCAATAACGATCAATTCCTTGTCCTCAATGATGGCACACTATTCTTATTGATTACAGCTGCCAACTATGCACCTCCTTCAGTCCCGCGACCACTAGATGTGTTTACAACATTACTTATTCAGACAGAATAAGTCTGCAAAGCCTTTCACTAATATTAGATATGTCACTTGCCAGGATCAATGTATAACAAGAGAATATACATACCACAAAAGGGGACCTCCTTCATCACAAATGGAACAAACTGAATCAAAAGGCTCTTCATCACCATCTTCCTCATCACCTGAGCCATCTTGCTCACCATCAGAACCATCTTTCTCATCTCCTGAATCATCCTCAAGGTCATCAGATGAACAATCATCGTCATTAACCACAAACTCAGTTTTCCCTTTAACTAAACCATCCTGTGTAGCCAGCACGACAAGCTACGTTAGTAGAAGAAAGAAATACGGGACACAGATTACCAGATACTAAGGGTTTTGACAAACCTCATCAGCCTCATGCTTCTTTTGGGACTTCCTCTCAAGAAGTGTTACCAAACACTATCCAGAACAACAATTTTTCATTGTCAGAAGAAAAATCAAACTACATGATATACAATTTGTGAGTTGTGACATAAACACATAAACTAAAACCAATACATTTGTCACATATATAGGAAACAAACCATGAAAACAAAACTTGGCCGTTACGTAACGTAGTTGCCGTTATGTAACGGATTTTGAACTTGTCATTACACGAAATGTCATTATGTACCGCCGTGACAAAATTCACGCCCATCTCACCGCATTGTCCATTACGTAACGGTGACTCACCGCATTAGAGCGTTATTTTTACCCGTTACGTCCATTATTTTATCAGAAGGGGAATACACATAGTAGCACAAAAACAATAAGCATACGCCGACAAAAGGAGAAGAACTTGCCGTAGGCTTCCGCGTTGAATAATACATAAGAGTTAGTATCAATTTATATATGTGATAGGATAGGATCTCATGTTTTAAGTAATTTTTTATTCACCATAAGTGTAATCCAACCATATGATGACTTTGGTCGAATTAAGTTATAAGAATACTTATAGAACTTCAAAATTGCAAATTCGAGGTTAAAAATCTAGTAGTGTGAATTTTTGTTGCGTCAACAGCGATTTGTTTATATTTAACCGTTACAAGACGCTTCCACTTCATCGCAACTGCTACCGCAAACATGACCGCATCCGCGAGTTTCTTCCTTGGACCACGCATACAACTCCACAAGAAGGGAATGTGATGAAGCAAATTAGACTAAATCGTCAAAATCCTATTACAGGAGCCCAAAGTAGCTAATTATATTGGTTATACAAGAGACTTGTTAGAGGACTACAAAGGGAGGTGAAAACAGAAAAGCATTTGCAGAAGATAATAGCATATATATGACAAAAAATATGAAATCTTCGATTTAACGAAGTACAGTAAACATTAACTCGATGAATAAGAAAAATAGAAAGACAACCAATACTAAAGTAAGAATCTCAACAAGCATCAAAAGATAGGCAAACTTCTTGGCACCACCACAAGTTGGCATGTTCTGATATATAGAGGAAATCTGCAACTTTTAGATGTCTTGAGTTAGAGATAAAAGCGAAAAATATCCAGAATATCATCTCTTTTGTAACAAATCACAAACGAAGCAAGAGAAAGTGACTTAATCAAGAGGCTATGAGTCCACAAGGAGGGTTATGGAAAGGAATCATTTCATAAGCCATTTACTTGTTTGCGTACAACCTTTAAGAATCTAACCTCTTTCTTCAGTTAAACGAGCTTCAATCATCTTGTTTCCTTGATTTCTTCGTACTAAATACCCTTCCCAGTCCCCGCTCTATTTCACTTAGCTTCAGCAATAGACTTTCCAAGTCCATCCTCATGCCAAATGTTTACTTGCCCCTCAGCCCAACCATTACAATCTTTTGACTCTAAACACATTTACAATCTTTTGCCTCAAAATCCGTAAGAGCAACAATGTATCATTTATTTCAAAACGGAGGAAGTATAAAAAAGTGAGACCATTAAGTTCTAATCTATCATACAATCATACATTCAACTCAAAACAATTGAAGAATAGTATATCAAAAAACTGCAGCATGAAAAGCATATGAAGTCGACTAGGACTATTTAACATGAGATAGAGGGTTCAATACAAAAGCTTCTTCCTCTTCACTGCTTCCAGAGGTCCGTAATCAATAAACAGTACCGCCTATATTCATTTCCATACCTGGTGACTATCCGAATGGAACAAATTTTACAACCAAATGCGTGATGGGATTGTAATCCATCCCCCCCCCCTCCCTCCTCCTCCTCTAAAATAAAGCCTTCCAAACGATAGATTGTTCCCTCAAACAAGTATATATATATATGTGCAAAAGAAATGCACGGAAAAGCGTAGATAATCGGAAGAGACAATTATAGGAGTTGTTCTTTAACATGGAAAAAAATCTTCGTAGTATAAACATTGTTATCTTTAATACAATATGGCACTTAGGCACCAGGTCATATCTTGGCATGAATTCATTCACAACAGAACCAACTTGCTCTCAAAGTAATACACAAACAAAACTCTGGCTTTTCAGAGATTTAGTCAAAATTAAAATCCCAAAAGACAATAAAATCTTTCAATGATCTTACTATCTCCGTTCCGTAGCTACTGCAACCTTTGACTATTTACATTATTCATACACTCTCCTTTGACCTTATTTTGTGATTTATACATAAGGATATATATAGTCATGTGTGATCTTGTTAGATTCGTCTCGATATATGCTTAATTAATATCCCATTTATAATTTTTACTTACATGAAATTAGATATATTAACGTTTAAAGTAGTACATTAGGAGTTTCTTTATTTTGCAATACAAATGGAACGGAGGTAGTATATGGTTTATTGTAAAAAAATTGTCGGACCTTTCTATTATAGTGCACGACAGATTTTCTAACCTATAGACCCCGAACCCCTCAACAGCACAGATAAACTAAAAGCAGTTTAGCATCAGCTCTAATAATATAATATAGACAAGTACGTATCTTCTCGGTTACAAGAGCTATCTTCAGATACTGAAAAATGTATAGCATGCATCCTACGCATGGTAAAGTCACTATGCAACGACTGGCCAATGGCTTTATAAGCAATATCATTCTTTTTACATCATTGAAAAAATTTACATCAATGACGCAGACTAAATCTTTGATCAAAGCATCGCCACCAGATGCATATTTTTTCACTGAAAAACTTATTAAAAGAATTATGTATGAGTGTATGACACAGACAACTGAGGTAAAAAAAGGAGAAACAGTTTGTAAGGACAATATTATTACCCTATCAAAGATGACAACAACTATAAACTAAAATTTCAACGAATGTAAAAGCAAACATCTGAGTGAAGATTTGATAGCTCGATATCCAAGCATCTAAATGTGTGAAATTTATTTAAGCGAATGATCAACTCATTATTGTCCCTTCATCAAGATGGCACACAAAAATATATATTACCATACAAGTTAGGTTGCAACAGCAGATAAGACTAACACACCTTTGATTTCTTTAGTGACTCATCCTGCTTCGCAGCTTCATCGATTAATGCCCTATGACTCACAAGGTCTCTTGGAGAAGGGATGACATCATACAAGCTACAAATTCGAGAGAAGGGTGAGAACTATGTGTCTACAAAACTATGGGGAAGGGAATGACAAATACCTCAATAATTACCCGAAAACTTTTGACAACTTGTTCCAAATACGCTTCCAGGGCAAGTCATGATTTTTTTTCACCAAGTGAAGGAAATTTACAGTTATTAATATTGTCCTAACATATTCCTCAAAACTTTGCCTTGCCTTTAAAAGTTTGATCCAATTGTTGTCCTTTGAAAGAACTGATATCTCCGGTTTCACCCCAGAAATATCAAATTTCCATGCTCTGACAGGCTTATATATCTTGTCCAGCCCACCATCAGCATTCCCGCGCAGGTATATCTGTTTTTCCGAGCCCTGGATTGTCTCACTTGTATTCCAGTTGACAGGCAGAACAGAAAAAGAAATAGGTTCCTCAGCATCATCAACAAAGTAATAGTTTGTAACAGACTCCGGCAAGTCATCCATCTCGTCATCAGAAGTTGCCATATTCGTCTTTGCTAACACACGAAAAAGAACACAAATTAGCACACATTTTCCAATCATAAGTTACAGGGGAAGGACATGCAAGTTTGGCAGGAAACTCCAACCAGCAGCAACCCATTTCAAGTAGCACAATAATAAGTCGATCCTAACCATAACATTATTAAAGTTTGTCTGACCAGAGAATCCTTCCATGAGTATATGTATCCAAAGAGAAAAGCAACTTGCAATCCAAATAATAAATTCTTTTTTAAAATAAACTCGATGACTAACAAATGAAGTATAGAGCGAATATTGAAAGAGTTCATAGTAATACATAGAAAGAGCGGAGTCAAGGTTGGATAAGTAGCGTCAGTTAACATATAAGCGTCTTCAAATCCCCTACTCATTACCACGGTGATTGAGGCTTCATCGCTAACAATGAGAGTTTGTTCACAAATGTCCATTCTCAGTCAATACCACACATGACATGACGTGGTAATGCAAATTTATTTACAAAAATACAAGTTCGATGAAGGTATTCCATAACCATGTATATTTACATGAGTTGTTTCTTTAAACACCTACACTGTAATTCTGTACCACAATTACCGCTTACGAAGCTAGCCGTATACGTCTATACCTACACACTACTTCTATGCCTAACAACCGTCTTCCTGATGACTCATCAAAAACCCAGTGGAGAGTCAAGTAATACTAGTTGCAACACCAAAAGTACATAAAATATCAGAATTATGCTCAATTTCAGTAATTCGCCAAATTCCAGCAAAATATGCTCAATTTCAGTCAAGGGCGGATTTTCAGCCCAAAATAATCAAATTACAGCAAATTAATTAATATAGTTGCAGTTAGGAATAGGAAGGTGAATAAGTGATTGTTAGTGGTTTGTATTGAAACTTTGCCCTTGATATTATATAGTTGCAGTTAGGAATAGGAAGCTCAATTTTACAAGCAAATATCTCTAAAGTGCAGAAATTGCATTGCGTTACAGATTCGTAAACCAAACAAACTTACCTTACCACTTCTGCCGGCGAAAGTTTGTTTGTGCACAAATTGCGCTAGCGGCAGCAGGAGGCCAAAGGTGACGACTGAGGATCGACTAAGCAAGGGACGAGGGTTATGATTTATGATTTATGAAGGATGGGGGAACTGGGGAAGGTTTGTTTCTTTTCCTAGTAGAATTTGGGAGGGTAACGGTTTTTGGGTTAAAACTAGTATCTAGTCCCGGTGATGCTCCGAGATTTTTGTATATTAAATTTAATGATAGTAGTTAAAATAATTGATGTCATGTAGTGTGAAAAATTATTTAAAAAAATAAAAATAAAAGTCATCTCATTTATAATATGTATTTAAAAAGTTTACAACTTAACTCTTGGTTTCTATTCTTACATCATTATTGATTTTGATAGAAGAAATACTAATAACCTGTTGGAGTAGTGGTTGAAACTCTTTATTGCAAACTCAAGGTCACGGGTTGCTAACGCTTTTTAATATATATATAGATTCTCCTTTAAAACGTTTTCCCTTTTTTTTCATTTTATTCGTCGTTGTCGTTTTTTACCGTTTTCTTATACACATATTGTACGCGAATCAACTAACTAAGTGTAGTTTTAAGTAATTTAATTATTTTCTTTATTTATTATTATTTTTCTTTTTCACGAAATACTACTATAAAAATAAGCTGTTTAACATTTGTTTTTTTTCTTGTAATATTGGTTAACTAAGGGATAATTGTAGTTATTCATACTAGTATTTAGATTAGTGCAAAATGCACGTGAAATTCTAATTGTTCGGGCAAATTAAAAGTACATGTGATACAAAAAGTTATTGGATTTTTTAGTATTTTGAGTCACGTTTTGAAGTAAATTCATGACAAAGAAGTTCCAATACATTATTCCCTAGTAATGTGGTTACTAAGTATAGACTGATACCTCCAACGTTTTTATTATTAACTCGAGAATTTCAAACTCATTATTCTATTTTTATAATCCATGTATTTATATGGAAAAAAAAACTTACTTCAAAAGTTCGCCCAATAATATTTGGAAACATTGCTTCTAATAATGCAACATTTTATCGGTTCGCAAATAATAAAGCAACCTTTCTATTATTCTGGAATAAGCAACCTTTATACCGCATTTATTTTAAATGAGACAAGTTGCCGGTAACCTGAACAAAAGGTAATTTTTAATTAAAACTCTTATTCTAATTAATTATATAATAAAAATTTTAAAAAAACAATTAACCTTCCCCTCCCACCCACTGTTAGCCCCCCACCCTCCCCTTCGCCACACACAGCCACCCCCACCCACAACCCCCACCTCTTTTCCCTTCCCTGGCCACAAAACCACCTTCCTCCTTCTTTCTTTTCCCAGTCACGAACCATAACCACCATCACCAGCCACCACAACCACCGTCACCCACCTTGAAACTTCCACCAAACCCTAAATCACCACCAACCACTGCCAACCATTCCCAAAACACCATCAACACCCTGAAATCACTTCTTCCTCACAGAGAACCACCACCCAAATCCGCCCAAAATACCACCACCATCCTAGCCAAACACAATCAGCCCAACAACCACATCATCCTCACTTAAACCACCTCTTCCTCATCGAAAATCACCAATAACCTACCCCCACCCTCGATTACCACCAAAAACCACCTCAACCATCGATAACCACCGAAACCCACCACCCTAATCTGCATCTTTGAAGTCTGAAATGTACACCACCACCGGACTCTCCTCCAAAATCATCGGAGATGGAGGATTTGCCAGCGTTTTTTGAGATTTTTCGGGGAGATAACGAGAATGCAGAGAGAGATGAGAGATGTGGCAGGAGTAGAGAAGAGCGTTTTTACCGGGGGAGGGGGGTTTATTTTGTTTTTATGTTTTTTATAAAATATAGTTATGAGAGCCAATCATTAAGTGACACGTATCCCATTTAACACATACTTTAGGTTGTAACCGGTTTTGTCTTGTTTAAAATAAATGGGATATAAAGGTTGCATTATTCCAGAATAATCGAAAGATTACTTTATTATTTGCGAATTGTCAAAAGGTTGCATTATTAGAAGCAATTTTTTCATAATATTTTACTACTACCAGTCACCCAAACCTTTTTCAATTCGTCAATTGTGTTTCAATCATTATAACCCGTTACAAAAGGTTCTTTTAAAAAGTTGGCTAATGTTATAATCAATTGGTCGGATTATCTCATATAATGAGTTGTTAGGAAAAATAGTCAAAATTGAAAAATATACTCCTTTACGAATAGGGACATTGATATTGTGTGGGTTTGCTTATGTATATCGTTGATCACGAATATCTCCAATTATACATGAATATAAATTATAAATAGTTGATATTATGAAAGTGCATATTAAGATGAATTAAGCAAGATCACACATAAATATGTTTTTTCTTACATAAAAATAACACAAGATGGTGAAACAGCATAATATGAACAGTATAAAAAGTCAAAACATCTCTATTAAAAGAAACCCAGAAATCTGAAAAAGGTAAAATGGCCAAATTGTATTTAACAATATATTAGATCAATACCTCCTTTTTTTAATATATACATTTGCTTTTGCACGGAGACCAAGGAAAAAGTGCAAAAGTAAGAGAGAATGATAGTAAAAGTAAGGAAAAAGTAAAAATGTAGAGAAAAGGAAAGAAAAGTAGGAGAGATGAAAGAAGTGTAATAATTAGGTGGACCAACCTTCCATTTATGGAAAAAGGTAGAAGTGTACCTATTAAAAAAACGCTCCAAAATGAAAAAATGAACATATTAAAAAAACGGAAGGAGTAATATTTTATCAAATGATAATTATAATAACATATATATTAATTGATAATTGTAATAATAAGAAACATCTAATGATTACCCCTCCATTTTTTTATAAGGATATTTGTTTTTTCACCCGAACTAAGGAAAAAAGTGCAAAAGATAGATAGAAGAATGGTAAAAGAAAAATAGGAAAGTCACTATGATATAGTATCAAGTTCCATGCATAGAGGAAGCATGGAAATTCAATTTAGAAAATAGGAACTCATAGTTCATTAAACAACAAGAGAGAATTTTATCCAGCTTGTTATGTAAACTTAAACAATTTATCAGTGACCTATGTATGTTACATCGACTCTTCTAATTTCCTTATATATCCCGTCTCAGAATCGTGTCATGTCAGAGACTTCATTTTTAAACCTTAAATTGGATTTTCTATAAAATGGCCGAGTCCATCACTTGAATACCTATATCCAAGTGTCCAAATGTAGGTGATTCCAAGTAACGTAAAAAGGGACAACATAAACCATGAAGCGCACATCATATGACCCATTCTTCTTATCTTTAGAAAGAATCTTGAACATGGGTTGCCCTAAAATTTAGAAAACAATTTTCTTTTTTCATCAAAATGGTGACGATACCGCAAAACAACTTAATTTATAGCAATTCATAAGATAATAAGCGCAAAAACGCATAAACGCAAAAGGAAAAACTGTAAGCCCCAAATTTGTCGGTATTGCATAATAAAGCAACCTAGCATTCTCCCAATTCAACTCAATAATCTCATAATTGTTGAATTATCTTCGGCAAAATAAGAGATTTGATTATGAAACAAGAACAAGAGAGGGAGATGTTAAAACCAAATAAATTAAATTTAAAAAAACACTTGAGATGTTTTGCGCATAGAAAGCGTCATCAGGAAGCAAAGAAGAGGGTAGGGTGTCTGACAACACCACATAGGAGAAAGAGGGCAAAATGTGAGTGTATGATGTATCTTGTTGTATTTTGACTGATGATGTAACGACTATTAAAAAAAGGGTATCGCCGACTTTAGGCTACATTTGCATATTTCAGTGGTAAATTTGTAAATAATTGTATACTTCGTGGGACCCAATAATTGACAAAGTTAGCTCTGGAGTTAACTAAAGAAATTTGTTGGTATAAAATGTATAAATTTACAGAATAATATATTTAAAGTTGCAATATAAGATATTGAAAATTCTACGACATTTAATAGAGACTTGCAATGTAAAATAGTATAAAATTTGCTGTAAAATATATAGATTTGCAATATATGGAGTAAATTTACTCTAAATATACAAATATATGAATTTACTCTAAACTTACTCTAAATTTGCTGTAAATACATACGAAATATACAAACTAAAGTATATGCTATCAAATCTAAGAACTTACTCTAAGTTGTACAAAATACTGTGGCCTGTGTGGCTTAATGATAACAGGATATTTTGATAAGATATTGTCACAAATACTTAGGGCCTGTTCATTTCAGCTTAATTTCAGTTCAGTTTAGTTCAGTTTAGATCTAATCAGTTCAGTTCAGTTCAGCTCCAATAGTTCAGTTCAGTTTAGTTCATTTCAGCTCCATTCTTTTATAACCATTTTGTTAAATATTATTATGTTGGTCTAATTTATTTTACTAATTGCTCTTATTATTATTATTTATTTTTATATCATTATTATTAAGTATTATTATTATTATCTGTATACTATTTTGTTTATTATAGCTTTATTCATTATTATTACTAGTATCATTAGGGAGGAACATGGTTTAGGTTAAAACACAAATAAACCCGCGTTTTCAGCCCATAATCCAATCAAATCACGTCAAAACGATTTATGATGTAATTTTGCACGTCCTACCCAATCATTATTTTATTACTAAATATTAATATATAATTAAATCTAATAATTAGAATAGTAATATTAATTTAATTCTTAGATATTATTGTTATTATATAATCATCATCAGGTATTAATATATTAATACAAAGACTATTAAATAATTGTTATTAATTATCATTATAATCATTAATTATTATTATTATTAATTTATGCTTATTAATATTATTTATTTATAATTATCATTTAAAAATATCCAAAATACAATTATTATTATTCATTAATAATTATTCAATATTATTACCTATCATCATAATTATTATTTAATATTCATAATATTATTGTTTAAATATTATATATATTTATTAAATTCAATTTAATTCAATTCAGTTCAGCGCCAATCAGTTCAGTTCAGTTCAGCTCCAATCAGTTCAGTTCAGTTGTTTTCAGTAAATCTAAACAGGCCCTTAAAAACCTCATTGTTATATAAAAATGGTGACACGATATTTATCTGTCATTGCTTATTTCTTATAGTTTTCCTTGAATAATTCACTCGGAATATTTGTATGCTTAGAATATTTTGTCTACAGACTCAGATAAGCCCAAAATCATTTTGCATAACTGATACTAAAGTTCATACCATTCATTCACGTCATAAAAAAAGGTTCATACTATTCGTTATAGTAATAGACTAATTCAGTTTACATTAAATTACACATATCAGCAAAAATACATATCTTTGGCCTTGTATTTTTTGTATTTTCTCGTTTCTTATTATAGTCTTCCCTTTATGGAATGCCTAAGATGAAAAATGAAACAATAAAAACCGCACAAAGTCCACAAATTGAATTTATTTTATAACATAAATCTATACCTTATAAACTACTTCCCTTTCTAGGCTTTTAGCTAAAAGCCTAGTATTTGCAATTGTTCAAATAGCACAATTCTAGGCTTTTAGCTTCAAATACATTCACAGATCATACCAAGACTTCCCTTTCCCACTTCAGAAAGTAGCAGTTCTTACAAAACCACGAAACATCAGCACATCAGTTAAGTTAAAAAACCCTTACATATTCCAAAAGGAAGTCATCATTGTAGATTATATAAGAAAACACACAAGTATTACTAGTTCGAAAAAGGTGCAACTCTTGTGCAATCAGCCTAATAAACTGTAAACTATGCAAATATATTGTTGTATTCTACTTATTTCATGCAACTTCTACTGATCATCCCCCATCTTCTCAACGTCTTTGCCAATGGGACTCTCGTCCATGCTGCATTCGGGTGCATCTGAGGATATGTCTAAGACAATGGCACTATCAGACCCATAACCATCGTCAGGAAATTTGATGTGGTCTCTAAGAGGAGTGCGCAAGTGCTCGTCAATCTCATGCGCCCTAATAAACAAGATTGAAACAAATTATTGATTGGGAATTGTGATTATTTGTTATACCGGCTCAAGTACATGTTCGAAGTGTCAGATTACCTCAGTTAATGAAAAAGCACAAGTGTTTATACCCATACTGATAAGATATTGTCACAAATACTTATGTAAACAATCGAGCAACAAAGTACCTCATTTTTTGATGGTTCAACATATTCTTTCTAAAGACCGAACTACACAAATTCCAACCATGTATTCTTCCAAAATTAATATTATGAATATCTGATATGATCAGATTTGCGCCATCCTCAAAATATCAGATTTTAAACAATTTTTACTACTCCCTCCGTCCCAGAAAGCTTTATACACTTGATAGGACACGTAGTTTTAGATGATAAGTTGTTGTTTGGTTATCAATTGTATTTTATTAAAAAGGTAGATGTGATAGGTGTTAGTGGCGTATTATTTTATTTAAATGTGAGAGAGTAGTGGGTCAGGGGTGAAAAGTAAAAAGAATAAAGTAATAGTGGGCCATATCTGAAAATAGAAGTGTATAAAGCTTTTTGGGACGGATGAAAAAGGAAAGTGTATTAGAGCATTTTGGTATGGAGGGAGTAATATTCAATTAGGGATATTGAAAATCAAATTATTGCAACTACTACAACACATGGTCATGTGTGATTTTGTTTGACTCAATCCAATGTTTCTATAATTTTTTTCTAAATTTTACTCACATGCATTGCTATTAAAGATGTTAATGGTCAAAGATATGCAATGGCAAAAGTACCAAGTTATTCATCCCAATTACGAAAAACTAAAAAAGAACGAGTTATGAACAACAAAAAATATAAAATTCCACTTACAAACAATATATCAAAACTCGGTTGACCAAGAGACCTTCCCAAGCCCTTTGGAAGCGGCCTTCATATTCATTGTCTTCAAAAGTAATAGCCCTAATAACATGATGAAACATTAACGACAGGAAAAACTTTCTTTTTTCCAAGAAAAGATAAACGTAAGTGTAGAAAAATTACCTAGGTAAACATCTTCTGTGGTATGCTTTCGGACAACGTTTACACACAGCCATTTGCAAGTCAGGATCAGCTGTATCTTCAGGTTGTCTACAAACAAAGCAAACATGAAGGGGGCAGGTAAAGGAGCCTCCTGCTCGAATCCTCTCCTTAAGCTCTGTAGCAGCATCTTTATTACGGCGATGAAGTCGTTGTGCAACACAATTAGGATGATAAAAGTAACCACATGTTGCTTTTTCACATTGAAATACCTAAGTGTAAGGGGAATTAAAAGTAAAAGAGCTCATTTTTACATGTCATAGGAGATGACATCTGCACGCTTAAGAGAAATCAAGCAACTTATGACAACAAGATGTTAGGAAACGGAAAAAGTGATCCAAGCTACACCCGTTACTTTAAATATGATTTAATCGGAATAGTCTCAACTTGAGGTTGTCTTCCTAAAACAGTCTCAAATGACTTATAACTTGTTAAACAGATTAAAACATAAGGTAGTGATTGCCGAAAAGGAAAAATTCCTGAAGAAGTTTTGTTTACACAGGTTTAGCTTATATGTTATACGTGACTGGAATCCAGTCCTAATGTTGAGACAATTCCATGTTCATCACTAGTTAGGATTGTTTAAAGAAGATTGGGCATAACTAAGACTACTGGTATCGATTTTTCCCAGAAAAAAGGAAAGCAGATTACTGCCTTCTACTAAGGATTATCTCAACAATGTCCCTGGTTAAGTTGCTCAAACACCCTTACTATAATGCCAATCTTTTCACCGAGTAGAAAAGGTAAGAAAAGGCAACGAGAAGATAACCATATATTAGAACACCCCTATCAGATAAATTGTTTAAAAAGCTTATGCTTCTTCCATGAAAATCTATTTTAGAGAAGAAAAAAAACAGGCAGGTTGCTTGGGGAGATGTTGTAACTTGTAAGTAACGAGGACACATAGAAACATGCGAAAAAGCCAAACAATAGAAGATGGAAATATTGATCACTCGTTTGTTCTTGACAGATAAAAATTTAGCAAGTTCGAACCTGAGCTCCTAACTGGTTATCAGAAGAGCCTAACTCGCCACAGGAGAAGCATTGATGTATCTTTTCCTCACAATTTGGACATTTGAAATTACGCATAGCCTGCATAATAACAAGACACATCTAATTTCATAGAAGGAACGGGAAATTTTAAGCAAAGCAGATCACACTGAGGTGCGCCGGGAAAGTGAGAGCATATGAGCAATGCCTGGATCTCATCCTCACTAAAACCAAGAGAAACACATTCAGAGTCTGCATCTTCAGCGGCTTCTTCAGTAGCATGAAACGATCTCATGCAACTTCCTTCACAACTGCATTGGAGCAAATAAATCACAGGAAATCAGTTATGAAACTTTGGGAAATGGAAAGTGCAGGTTGCCAGAATAACTAATGCTTCTCACAACAGATCTTATGTGGAGCATAAGTAGCTCACACGGCTTGTCATAAAACATGCAACTGTTGAGGTTACTAGATGAAACTGGGAAGCAGAGACGGCCTTGAGCTCGGGTAGATCAGCTCAGCTTGCACTAACTGCAATTTAGCTCACATGTGTTAAGCTCATGAATTCTGCCCTCGGCTCGTAACTCACCTTGCGCGCTAAGCTACAAGCTCCAACCAAGCAAACATTCTTTCTAATTTATGATATTCTTATTTTGCCTTTTCGCCAAAACTTTAAGATTTTCCTTGTCAAACTTACTTATTTAAAAGATTACATGTTTTCGAGCTTGTTGGCCCTGTTCATGGGATTTTCCAACCAATCTTCCCCCCTATTCACTAATGTCTCAAGCCAAACTAAAACTTCAATTCAGCTCATTCAAGGACCACTTATATTGAGCTAAGTTTGTGTAGCTAACAAGCATGCATGGCACATTCATCACCCTTAGATATGAAACTAGATAAAAAGAAAGGAAAATTTATCAAGATAAGAAGCACTTCCGTTTAAGATAGGGACAAGATGCACATAATACAGCTTAACTCTCTCTGTAGACTTCCTTGGTCATACCTGGACTCCCATCTTCTTTCCATCGCGCGACATAGGATAAAGCTAGTGTAAGTAAACACTAAATAGGCAAAAGAAGCTACCTTAAGGAAACAATTTTATTACATTATCCCAAAATCAACTAATTCATCCTCATTCTTTCATATAAAAATCAACACTAGACTTATTTTCGCTTTTCTGAACTTATTCAAACCTTTTGTGACAAGGTCAAACCTTATTTTTGCTTATTTTGGTTGAACTGAACTAATCTAAGGTTCAGAACTATTTTTTTCTAAAAAGGACTGAAAATAAGTTGAAAAACGGAGCCTGATATAAAAAATTATGGCAATGTTAAACAGTGACTAAGACCCTATTCTTTTAGACCGGATTAATTGGAAAACATTTCAATTCAGCTCCATTAATTCAGTTCAGCTCTATTGATTTCAGTTCAGCTCGGCTCCGCTCCTTTTGTCTCACAATTTTAGTTAGTTCAGTTCATCAGTCCAGTTCAATTCAGCTTCATTCAGTCCAAAACAACATAGCCTAAGTACTTCACCTTGGTGATGACACATTACTCTAAAGAAAGTATTTTTTTTTCCAAATATTATGGATGCTCTCAAAAGAATAAGTGGAACCAATATACATACCATATAAGAATACCACCATTATCACAAAGGGCACACACCAGATCAAATGGTTCCACACCATAATCCTCGTCGCCGGGACCAATTTCCTCATCACTAGAACCATCTTCCTCAACATTATCAATCACATGATCATCATTATCATTTCTCTCAAGCAATGCCATTGAATTCTGTCCAGAAACCATTTGATTTTATTGTAAAAAATTGAGTCAAAATTAGAACAAAATGGAAAATAGATAAACTGACATATAAAAGTAATATCAAAGAATCAGAATAATTTGCAACAATTAGATTTAAAAGGAAAATTAGACAATTATGATCCCAAATATTTCTAGGGTTTTATGTAATGCATAACAAATGAAAATTAAAATCAATTAGAAAATAGAATTGAGCAAAAGTAAAGAAATAAACCTTGAGAAAGCAAAGCAAAATCGTCGGCAAAGAGGGGGCAGTTCAGAGCAATACGAAAAGGTGAGTGGGTGTACTTTGTAACTGACAATAATTTCCGTCTGGGTTTATATAGGTTTATAGCTTATGCTAGTACTCAATTGTTTAGAAATTTGTTTGACTTCCCTTGTGGAATGCCTAATCAATATCGGATATATGCATGTATATATCTATTGTCTTACTTTTTTTGCAGTACATTCCTTATATATGGTAGTACATTTATTGAGAAAAGTAGTATATAACAATCGATATTTTCACAGCTATATAACTATATAGTTTGTATTTGGCATATAATTTGTCATTAAGAAATGTACTACGATACATATTAGAATATACTACCATATATATGAAATGTACTGTCATTTTCATGGAATATACTGCCAAAAAGTGAGGCGATGGATTTATGCATATATCCGATATTGATTAGGCATTCCTCGACTTTCGTACGTTATCTTTTAATTTTATATAGAGTCCCTAGCTAACACCAAGGCCCAAAAAATAAATAAAAGGCACATACTCATCTAGGTATTTTAAATTTTGATTTTGTCACTTTTTGGGGGAGCACAATTTCATTAGTTGCTACTTAAGTTGAGAAGTGTCTAAAGACCCTAAACTAATATCCCAAAAAATGAATAATACTTATTATTTGATAATTTATTATTGTTTATCTAAGTATTTATTATTAACTACAATTTACTTCAGTTTAAATTATTTTAATTTAAATCATTCAATTCAATTCAGTTTTTTGTTGAAAATAACAAGCCTTCAGTATGATATTCTATCTTTATCATTCATACAAGATCTCATTATAAGAAAAAAAATTACCAAATCAAAAATTCTCATTTCATCGCTACACAAAATAGTTCTTTAAAGTAGAACAACTTGGGTTAATAAACGGTAAAAAGTAGTCAAGAAAACTAAGATTACAAAAAAAATTGAGAACATTTTTTTGTTGGTAAGAAGAAGTGGCTCGGATCCCGCTTGGGCTCTAATGGGCTAGACACTTAAGAGTAGCGAGAAGGGTAAGAGAAATCCCTACCCTCAGAGTGGCCCTAGCGGGGATTGAACCCCCAACCTTGAGGTTGGAAGGATGCTCTCCTTACAACTAAACTAAGTACTGCTTGGTATAAAATATTGAGAACATGTATGGGGAGAGAATTCGAGAAAATTAGAAAAAGACTTTCTTATCATAGATAACCACTTTCCTCTTGTCCCCTTATTTAGTTTTAAATCCTGATTGAAACATATAATGACTAAGGGGTTGCTACATTGTTCTTCTCCTTAAAAAATGTGATCCAACTACAATTTTAGTGTTTTTAGTAGAATCTTGTAAAATCGTACGATTCTACTCTAGTCCAATTCTACTTGCTATTCTAGTCCTATGGGCCAATGATAAAAATCATGCAAAATAGTGATGTTAATAACCTTTGATGCCGCCGCTAACCCCTCCGTTGGGGTGGATTTATTTGGGCGGGGGCGAGGGGGAGTGATAGAATGGATTTTCGAAGGGGTTGGGTATTTGGGGGCAAGGGTGGTACTAGAATGGGTTATCGATTGAGTGGGTATTCAGTGGATATCAAAAGGGTAAGGATGGTGTTCAAGGAGGTTGGGGTAATTTCATGGAGGATGCAGCGATGACTCGGTGGGGTGAAGTTACATGTGCTATATTAGTTGCAACTGTTTGATGTGCTAATTATCATTTTACAAAAATAATGAAAAGTGATAAGTTAAAATAGATAAATCTAAGAACATCTTATAAAATATAAGATTTGGTTTTATATATTAGCTAACAATTATTGTGTGATCAACAATAAAACAAATAATACATAAGTGAAGATGCTACAAGCCTACAACTAACATGAAATAGAGAAAATATAGATGAATCACAAGGATCAATTGTCCTCCTCTTTCTCTTTCTCTTTCTCTTGTGGCATCCATCAAACACCGATTAACATAACTGGACATGCGCCAGCTTGGCCCAACTTAAGAGGAACAGTAGCAAGGAGTGGACTTGGGGCTGTTTAGGAAAAGCATTTTCCAAATTCAGTTTTTTTTTTTTACTTTTAATGTTTGAAAATGAGCGATCCGCGATCCGATTTGCAAATATGGCATGACCAAATCGCAACTGTTTTCCGGCCCAACTTGATGTCGACGCCGCTCATACCCAGCTCTAGTAGACACTCCCATAAAAATAAATAAGAAGAGCATTGTACATATTGAACATATTTGCACTAGTCAGAACAGACACCAAAAAGAACAGTGCCATGGAAATACAATAACACATTCCATAACGTTGTATATAAACATTGCTCTCTGTACAAACTCTTTCTATGAGGATATATATTTCCGTTTTTAACTCCTGCACAAGAAGTGCAGCTCTAGAGTCTTCATCAAAAAAACAACTACCTTCATTGATCATCATATTCAATGTTGTCAATCACCGAAGAAACCGTCGAATCAGATGCTGCATCATCGATGTTTAATGACGAGATTTCTCCGCATATGGAACTCTCGTCCTCGCTTTGAACGGAAGGAGCAGCTGATGATATGTCTGTGACGGTGGCAGATTCTGAATGGGCCGGGGAAGATTCTAGATCCTCCTGTTGTAAGCACCAATACATGATGCTAGCCATCAGGGTCAGAATCATCTTGTTGTTTACCTGCAAAGCAAAGAATTATCAATTTTTGAGAAACATTAACCTTTTAACTTATCTTTTTTAGTTTCACCCTTTTCTTCTGACCCATGTCAAAGTTTTTAAATCCAACAGAATATTTTATCTCGGGACTGACAATAGACATGTTTTCAGACGGGCCAAGTATCTAAATGTTTAAAACATGAGTCTCCGCAGCCAACGTGTAACTTCACTTGAAGCGACCACCCCTTCATTTCGCATATAGTCATATAGATATCTAAAATTTAGATACCTATAGTTTTACTAAAGAATTAAAGATGTATGAAATGGCATAAATGGTTAGCTAGTTCTCTATCTAGCCACCTAAACCTTTTATTGACAATATTGCCCCGAGTATCTAACCCATTGGTTTAGTAAGAATCACTATGTTAATATACTGGTTGTTAGATGGAGAGCTATTTAGCCATTTAGCTAAACTGTGCTGTTTTTGTGTGGCAAACTAAAAGATTAGATTCACACATTTTCAAGAAAATACCTCCATGATGTCCTCGGGCAATAAAAAGACACAGCATCCAAGCTTTCTTGCAACACTGATTATGTAAATAGCATTCAACCTTTTCTCGTCATCTACAACAAACCCAACAAAAAACGAACTCCGTAAGAAAAACATGTATGTAATTATGGATAACTTAGTCCTCGGTCATAAGCATACCATTTTCACCCTTGGTGACAAGGTTCCAATTGACAACCCTAGGCTCCACTGCGCTTAGAAGCTCAAGAAAGAATAGGCCAGTGCACAGGCTCTTGTCCTGAGTATAGTAGCATCATATTCCAGTTATACATCCAAATCTCAAGCGAAAAGCAAACACATAAAAGTAAAATGACTAAGATAACCTACTGACCTTGAAACTTTGAATCCGAGACTTTCTCCCAGAGCTTTTCACCTTATAATTTGCCCAATTGAGGATGTCTGCATCAGAGATTTCCTTTCCGTGCGAAAAAGATCTCAGGTTCTTCAATAATTGAAGCATGTTACATCTCATTAACTGCCATAGCAATGCTGAACAGGAAAAGGGAAGAGAGTTATTTTGGTAAATGGAAAAATCAAAGTGCCTTTTTGAAAAGTCTTGACTTTAGAACAAAAAATTGCAGTGTATATATATATATTTATACCGAGTATTAGCTTCTTGTTTCCTTGAACAATATCATTTCCAGCCACATTTACGAGGGAAAACTTCAACTGCTTCCCAATTTTCACCACTTGATTGCAATTCTCGACTTTTCTGAAAGGCATTTTAATAGGAGGCTTTGTTGCCTGCTTCCAGTTGACTGATCCAGGAGATATCTTGTCCAAGACTTCCAAGAGTACCCATCTGCATGATACGAGATAAGACTGTAACCGACAATTGCAAGAAACAATATCCCTTACAGACGATTATGTGTCAAATGAAGAATTATAGGAGATCAAGTTCTACTTCCTCTGCTTACAAAATAAGTGCAACACTATCTCTTTTTGCAGTCTTCAATGCACAGATTTGACCATGAATAACTTTAGCTTCGCTTTCAGTAAATATAATGACAAGGTGATTTAGAATATACATGCTAAAACAAACCCAACAGGATCACATGGCAATATTGATTTATACTCAGTTTAGTAGAATTATGGTATTTAGTTATATAAACTTCTGACCTCCAAAATGTCAGTGGCGCACTTGTTTATGAATGGAGGAACGAGAAAGTAATAAGCGAAATAATAGAAAACCTTTGTGGCGTGAAAAAATCAATCAAAATCTAACTAAGAATGAGTAAGAAGCAATTATATAGGTATTTCCCCTATGACAAAAGATAAGTTAAAATCAATGCTCTACTTCGCAGATACTATCATAGTGTTATGTTTACTGATTTACAACATCTCATATCTACCAAGATCCACACCCCATTGAGATGAAAAGAAGAAAGGAAAGGCAGAACATGCTCACCCATTCCTAACATCCTCGAACACATTGTTGACATAGGTGGCAATGCCAAGACTATTCATCCAAAATCTGAAGCATCTTCCTTCCCTAGATGTCTGTATGTCGTCTGTCATCATCTCCGCAAAAGAGACCTTCTTGCCGTCTATTGACAACCCATTCCTGCAAAAAAAAAATTATAAGCATATATGAGGCGGAAAATCGAGCCATGAAAAGCATAATTTACAAGTACGAGAAGGAGAAAGATAGGAAAACATATCCTCCACAAACTAGAGCAGTAAGGACACAGGATCACATTTTACACGAGTTGTTTTTTTAGCAAGGTATAACTGTATAAGAGTTGTACAAATCTAAATGCTTAATTCTCACCTCATCTTAAAAACTTGAGCAATAAATGCGAGATTTAGATTTGATGAGCCTTCAACAACGTCCTTAGAATCTAAGTATCTCTTGCATCCCATTCTTTCTGCATGGTCAAGTACCAAATTCGCCCTCTCAGTAGGATCCTTTGCATCTAATGTGGCTGGATCACAATGTTCTGGCGCCAGAACATTGAGTAGGTAAGTGTATGCCTTCGCATCCTACAAAGGCAACAAACACGAATTATGAAATTGATTGAATGTATGATACTACAAATTTACTAGTTATAACTCATTGTGTCGTGACAAGAAGAGTTGAATGAATGGAGTTTAGGGATTCGTAAGCAGAATCTTGGTGGGTTAGCATAAGGGTGGAAAAATTAAAGAGCCTCTTTTAATTGCATAAAACTGAAAGATATATGAACCTTTTTTCTTGTTATACATCATCACAGAAGAAGATTAGTCAACTTAACTATGAGTCAAATGAAGATAAGAAACTGCAAAAGTAAAACTTAGGCAGAAATAGCTCGAAATTCAAAAGGTGGGGCAACAGACGTAAGATAGCTATAACAAAAGAAGGTAGCTACTTGACAAATAGCAAAGCCATAATTTTAACCCCTAAAACTTCCCAACAATTGGCATCTACAATTGCAAGAATAGATATCATGGTCATGACAAGTATTAGTTGCTCCATGGGAATACATGGCCAATATGACAAACGACTCGCCTACTATTGAGTACCCTAATAATGCTAAGGGATAAGCTCAGTTGGGGGTTATCTCATATGCCATAGCCTAGGTCGTAGGATTTTAAAGAGGGATAATAATTACTGAATTCCGTAGAAGTTCACTTAGAAAAAAAGCCCATCAGTTTATCAAATACCTTTAAATCTGATGAAAAGTTTGTGACAGGTTTCTCATAGCCAGCTCTCTGGAGATGGAAATTCATCCATTTCAAAAGAACTTTCTCCGGGGATAAACTCATGAGTTCTTCAATGTCCTGCCAGTGTAAACATAAACATCATAAGGTGTTATCCTGTCCTCGTCTCAAATCATGGTATTAAGTAGATAAATGGGTAAAGGATGCTTTACATCAGCATCATCAGCCAATTCCACTAACTGCGGCGTCTTCCTAAGATTGAGATCTGCCAAGAGTTGAATCTGAAACAGTACAAAGATAAATTATCTTAGTGCCATGTATACTACTACCTCGATACCTGAGTTTTGACAGAAAAACCAGGAGAAATGAAATAGGAAATCAAAGGTCTCAAACTTGAAAGATACAGTTTCCCATACCTTTATAATTTGAGAAATTAATCCAAGCACCAGATGTGGCTGCAACAAGAAAGAGAGAATTTCATTATTATTATGATGGTTTTGTTATTTTTAAACATTTTCCTAGCTAGTTTAATTCTACTTACCCTGCCTTCAACCAAGTCATGAGGTCCAATGTTAACCACAGTACAGCCGATGGCTTTTGCTGAGTTAAGACACAGAGTATGATTCTCATTTCTCTCCCATGGATTAAGTATCCGTTTGGTGTTTATTGCTCTCTCATCTATCGTGTTGGGAACAGCAACATTTATAAGTTTACTGCATCAACCATACAAGATACGTCATCGTCTCATACAAACACTAGAAAGCTGCAACAACAACGGAATTCATCTTCTGAATCAACCTCATTAAATGAATTACCAGAGAAGAACTCCATCTTTTGCAAGATTGAAAAGATCATCACTATTAGGATCTATAGGAAGAAACTGCATCAGGAAAGGGTCATCACCAAGATAAGTATTGATGTGATGAACATAACACCCCTTCTCGGATTGACTAATTGTATGTAGAAGGGTAGTCGTCGAGGCCTTGAGAAAGGCTGAGGAATCCTTTGAACCACCAAGCTGAGCTGCCGCTCGAGCTTGGAAGCTTAGATGAACCTGCCAATGCCAATAAATTAACCTACATGTTACTCATGCTTATATATAGTCCTACATTTTAACCTCCAAACTTCATAAATCAAAATGTAACTTCTCCACAACTGTTATAACTCCTCAGGAGATTAATTAAAACCTTAAAGCAGCGAATAACTAAACATTGTTCCCATCATTTCCAACTATAAATTCTTCTTCTTAATTCTCAATCATATATAAAATCAGAACGAGCAAAGTTTACAATACTAAAAGGAATATCATCTTGCAATAGAAGAATGAGCCAAAGCATGGGCGACCTTATTGCCATCACGACGAACAAAAGTCCCTCCCATTGGGATTCTTTCAAAAACCACAAACAATCATACAATGTGGATAAACTAAGATAAAGAAATCCAAAAACAAAACCATATTACCTTCAAGAAGTCTTCGAATTCGATCTCTTGATTCATATCAGCTGCAGACTCAGTCAAAATCCCCTTAATATCTTCCTCTTTAAATGACTGATTAAAAGCTTTTAACTTTGCCATAATTGGTGGCAAGTCTTCAATGGTGACTTTACCATTGTGATTCTTCACCGATGTATACTAAACACACACAAAAACCAAAATGAAACCCAAATCAAGAACTATCACCAAAACCCACAAAAACCCAGAAATTACACAAGCTCAAACAAATAGATTCAGAAAAAAAAGAGGGTTTAAAGATAGTTTACTTTGGATTTGAGGCTGCGAAGTTCAACCTGAGTAAACTGGCTATGAAGAGAAGGATCAGAAACAACAACACCTGCATAGCCAGACATCTTCTATTCCTTTCTTTCTGCACTCAATCAGTGAATCTGATGTGCAAAAAACCCAGATATTGCACTGTTCCATTGATTCAATACATTTGATCAATTCATAAGTTAGACTAACAACAACAAAACAAAAACCCAGAAATGAAAAAACCCCAAAAAAGTACAAGAATTTAAAATAAGAATGAACATACCAACAAACACAATCAATCCAATCTGTGTTCTTTGAGATTTGATTCCCAGCAAAAATCTTGTCTTTAGACCAAAAGATTGACTCTTTCTCCAAATAATTGAACTGGGTATTCTTTGAAATTGATTACAGACCACAAAATGTTAAATAAAACAAATGATTGTAACTTTGTAAGATTAAGAGATGATGAACAAGAACAAGAACAAGAATGCGTAGGCAAAGAGCAAAGGTAGTTAACTATAAAAAATGAAATCTAAAAAACACCCAAAAAAGAGAGAAAGAACAAAAGGGTTATTGTTTTTTTTGACACTTTTTTTGTGGCCGGCTGAGAATTATAATTAGGTATTTTTTAATATTTCTGGTTAAGAAAATGATACTACTATAATAAATAATGTTGATGATATCATGGCATATTTTTGCATTCTTCTGCAAATTACAGCGCGCTTTCTAACAATCTCTCTTGGTGGCACGTAAGGATGGATACTGGTCCAACTCACCGATTTTGATTTGTCTTTACTTAATCTTCTTTCTCTGTCCTTTGGATTCCGGTTGTGACAGGTTTTTGCCAGTGATGATTTACCTAGTTGTGTTCTTTTTACCTTGTAGTCATCGCCTTTCTTGTTTTTTCTTGCCATTTTTTAATGTATTTTTATCGAATTGTCGATTGGCTGGTTGTTCTTTTAGAATGTTAACTCGTTCGGATATTTCTAGTGGCTTGTTTATTCGATTGTGTAATTATTGTTTATACTTCATCCGTTTCGAATTAGATGTCACATTGTTATTAAAACGCTTTCTTAGGCAAAATTTCCTAAACTTGATTAAGTAGAGAGTAGGTCATCTAATTAAAATAATAATTAACCACCTATCCACCACCACTGCCCACCCTCTCTCTCCTACTCCACCACCTGACCACCCAACCACCACCTAAACCGACCCGACTACCACCCAGCCGCACTTAAAAACCACCGCCATCGCAACCAAACTCACCCCCACCTCCACAAACCAGCCACGAAACCACCATTCGCGACCACCAACCATCACGAAAACCACAAACCAGCCGCAAATCAGCCACGAAACCACCATTCGCGACCACCAACCACCACCACAACCACAAACCAGCCGCAAATCAGCCACGAAACACCAATCGCCAGAACCAACCACCTCCACATCCACAAACCAGCCATGAATAGCCCAGATCTACTCACGACGTTCTCGAAAATGGGTTTGGTTGGTCGTGGTGTTTGCAACTTCGAAAATGGGTTTGGTTGGTGGTGGTGTTAACGACTTCGAAAATGGGTTTGGTTGGTGGTGGTGTTTGCGACTTCGAAAATGGGTTTGGTAAGTGGTGGTGCTCGCGAATTTGGTGTGGGATGGTGGTGGTGCTGTCGAATTTGGTGTGGGGTGGTGGTGGTGCTGTCGATGGCGAATTTGGTGTGGGGTGGTGGTGGTGCTGGCGATGGCGAATTTGGTGTGGGGTGGTGGTGGTGCTGTCGAATTTGGTGTGGGGTGGTGGTGGTGCTGTCGAATTTGGTTTCGGTGGTGGTGGTTGATTAGTTAGGGTTTCGGTGGTGGTGGTGGTTGATTAGTTAGGGTTTTGGATCGTCAGTGGCTGACGAATTTGGTGGTGGTGGCTAGAGTTGGGTTTGGCGGTGGTGGTAGCTAGGGCTGGAGAATTTGTTGTTGGTGGTGGTGGTGGCTGGAGAATTTTATTATGGGTGTAGGTGGTGGTAGTGGCTGGGTAGGGTGGTCGTATAGTGGTGAGAGAGGGGGATGGGTGGGTAAAATTAGGAAAGAGAGTGGTGGATGGGTAAAATTAGATTAGTATTAATTAGGTTATTTAGTACAATTAAACATGTTTTAACCTTGTTAGTAAGGGTAAAATTGACTTTTCACACACTAAAATTTACTAAATAAGGAAAAAAGTAACATTGTGGCATCTATTTTGAAACACCCATTTTGGTACAATGTGGCATCTATTTTGAAACGGAGGAAGTAAAAGATTTTAGTAAAACAAACATACTCCCTTCGTTTAGTTGTTATGGTTTACATTAGGGGATAACCAAGAAAATTTATGAAATTTATACCATGATTGTTTGAGATATATAAAGTTGTTTGGACAATAGATAAAGTATGAAAGATAATGTTGTAAAAGCAAAAAGTGTGGGTGATAGGGTATATAATAGGAAAGGGAAAATGACAAGTGAGTTCCAAAAATATGATAAAAATGGGATATAAAGATGTGAAAGTTTACCAAAAAATAGTAAAAGTGAATAACAATTAAAGAGAAATGTTCAAAAAAAAAGGAATGTGTAACCATTTAAACAAACAGAGGTAGTATTCGCCGGTTTAGCTCCTTGTAAAAAAACATCATATTGGTGATAAGGCAACAACTTAAAATTGGATACAAGGAGTTTTTGGCAAATGCCATTTAGGTCACTTTGGCTTTTACATTTGGCCAAACAACTACATATGAGACACATGGCTATTGGAGTAGTTGAAAAATCGGTTTTTCGGCCACTAGTTGCTTTTACTAGCTTTTTTAGCTTTTACTACTATTTTCTTACTTAAAAGCCAATAGACCCAACACTAACAACTGTTTTTTACCACATACTTTTACAAACAACTAATAATTACATATCAGATTAGATAAAGTACTAAAACGGTTCGTCAAACCAGCTATAATATTCTTCAAATGCCATTATAGTAAAATTTGTTGTGACGAGATCAAATAGTGGTTGGATATTCCTTATCCTATTGATGATATCGAAAGATGCAGTAAAAAATTCTTTCTAACCAGTGGTTGGTTCAAGAAGAAGGTTGTGTAGTGTACAATTGCTGCTTTGATATACAATATATGGAGACAACAGAATAATCTGATATGGAATCTCCAGATTCTCAGGCCGCAATTGACTGTCAAATAGATCAAGGGGAATGTAGTTTGTAGATTTTTGGCTATTTCCCCAAAAAAAATGAGTGATGAAGATAAGCTTTGGGTAACTTCTTTGTATTGATGTTTTTTTTTGGTTTGGATCTTGTTTTTGGTTTGGTTTGGTTAGTTAGGTCACATGTCTTGGGCATTGGGGAGGCCCTTCCTAGAATGTAAGTCCCTCCCTAAGGAAGTTGTAACTGAAATGTTTTCTATTTTTGTTGGTTATTAAATTTCTCTTTACCAATAAAAAAACCCCAGCTACAATAGAAAGCTATCAGCCCTAATCAATACCAAACACCCTCGGAATAAAATCTTTATAAATTTTTTTGAAGCACTTAGATATATCATCAAGTCTTGTATGCGGCTTGCCGCACAATTAACAAATCGTGTGGCGCACACAATGACTACTTTAGAGGGGGTTACCAACTATTCTAGTGGGTTATCAAGTGTTTTGTTGATTATTGACTATTTAGGGGGGTTACTAGCTGTTTTAGGGGGGTGCTAATTGTTTTAAGGGGGTTACTAATTGCTTGGGGGTTAATTATTGTTTTATGGTTACTAACTCTTTGGGGAAGGGTTACCGACTTTTTGGACAGGGTTACTGACTATTTTGGAGGGGAATTATTGACTATTAAGGGAAGGCGTTACCGACAGTTTTGGATGAGTTTGGAGACCAGTGAAAAATTAATGTATGGATTAATAAAATAGACCGTTATGCCATTAGTTAGTGTGTGGCATATAGGACTTTGTGTAGAAATATTCGCATATGCATGATTTAGTACACCTAACAGTTTAACATATTATTCTTAGTAATTTAGCTTAGGGTTCATCCTTGAGAGAAGGATCCCTAAGTGTTTCTCACTTTCTTGTACCTTTTCAACAAAAATAAAAAATAAAAATAAAAATATTCTTCTTAGTAATAAAAAAGGATAACGATATACCATGTAGTGTCCTCTTAACATGTGTGACTCAACTCTTATTTAAAGGATCATATAAATGATGATCTGCAATTACATTACAGGAGTAGTGATCTCCTTCGATTCCATTGCATCATAACTCATGATGATGCATTGTTTCATGATGATGTATGCATATAGCGACATGTTTACACTAAACACATCCAGAAATATAGAATGGTAAGGATAATTAGGAATTATGTTTGATCCATCATGATTAGATGCATATATAGAGAGTAATGTTTAACAAAGAAATGCACGCAATTCATCATACTTCCATAATACTATAGCCTTATATGCACGCAATACGTGTCTCGTACGAGAGAGTAATCTATAAGGATTTGGGAGAAACTACATAGTAATTTCTCTAGTAAAACGTATACATATTGTTCATACTGTTAAAAATAATCGTTAAGGTTTAGTTATTTTGTTTTTTGAGAGAGTGTATTTATAATTTTAAAAGAGTTTCAATAGTGAAACAATATAAATAAATAAATAAAAGTAATAAATATTAGATAGTAGATTAGCAATAATGCTTTAAAAACAAAACGCCAAAAAAGACAAAAAATCTTACCAAGGATTAATAGAAGATGTCATTTAGATCATCATCACTCATGCGAGTAAAACAATACATCATCTCTCTGTCTACCATTTTCTCACTCAACATAAAATACTGTATCATGGTTCATGATCAATTTGATCAAAGCACTCATGAGCAATCAATTACTCATGTATTTGAAAAATAAAAAAGAACAAAAGTATATAAATATATAACAAAGTGAGTGTCTGTTTATAGATTTCGAGAAAATAACCATTGATATTTTTTAAAATTATTTTTTACTTTGTAGATTTTCAAATATTTTAGATTAAATTTTTAAACATTTTTTACAAAAAAATTTGATGGCTAAGATTGGAAATAAAACTTAATTCCTTAATTATAGGATTTGAACACTTTCTTGATTTATTTTATTTGTTTTTCTGTTCTTATTTTTGGTGTCCACCTCCCCTCTTCCCTAATAGTATATAGATAGTTTTTATTTTCTTTTTCTTTTTTTGGCATCCAAAAATATTTATTTATTTTTACTCTTTTTTATTTAGTCTGTTGTATTCGATTGGTTATTTTGTTCATTTAATAAGCGAATAATTTTATTAGGCGAATTAAACACTACAAGTTACCAAAAAAATCAACTAATGCTGTTTGTTTTTTTTAAAAAATCATTTATTCACCAATACACTTACAACATTTTAACCACAATTATGATATGTTTTGCTTTTCTTAGTTCTCATGAAAAATGAGAACTGAGAATTATAAGGGACAATGAGAGTAAGATTTACGATTAGTAATTTTATTTGTTTGCGTGTAGTAAATTGCTGAATATCTTGTATTTATCGGATGCATAACAAATTTATTGTACACCAACTCTGAAGTGACTCGTTTTACTCATAGTAATGACTTATTTCAGTATCTGGTAATTCTTAAGTGACACGTTTTCTCATTAAAGTAACCAATTTTTCTTTTTCTTTTTTATTTCGCCTTCTTTCTTCTTCCCTTCATTTCGTCTTCTTCGTATCTTCTTTTTGGTCTTCGACCCGCATTCTTTGTTTGGCTGATGACATGACGGTGTTGTGGGCAGAGGGAGATGAATATTGTTGTGTTAATTGAGAGCAAATATCCATCGTTGGATCAAAGGCCGGAGTTTCGGTGGGGTCCATTAGGGTATCCATCGTTGGATCAAAGGCCGGAGTTTCGGTGGGGTCCATTAGGGTTTCTTCCCATTCGGGTTGTTTTTTGGTGGTTGGAGTATGCTTCATACCGGTGGCTGAAAGAGAGGGGCTAATTCATTTTGGTGTGAAGTGGGTGGTGGCGGTGGAAAAAGGGAGGGAATATGAAAGTGTGTGGTTAGTAATTAGCACTAAGTAGGTTTATTATAACAAAATTAGTATTAGTCCCCGGCGATTCTCGGGTTATTAGTTAGCGATAACTAATGTAATCTAGCGTGTAAAATATCAATTTTACAAAAAATAAGTCATCTCATTTATACAACTTAACTATTGATTTTCATTTACTTCCTCCGTTTTGATATAAGTGATACAGTTTGTATAATTGGGTGTTTGCAAATAAGTGAAACACTTTATAAAGTTTCTATATGTGGTAAACTTTTGCTTGTAAATTGACATAAATACCCCTACTTAAATTTATAACCACACTTTAGCAAATCTAATTAATCATTACAAATAAACAATAGCTAGTGGGGGTGGGGACCACACATACTAACCTCACAAATAAAAACCACCTAAACATACTTAGAATTTTTTGCCTCAAAATACGTTAAATTGACAATGTATCACTTATATCAAAACGGAGGAAGTATATATCATCATTATTGTTGATAGAAGTATCAATAATAATATGGTGGCATAGTGGTTAGAGCTATTCATTTCATACATGAGGTTGGGGGTTCGAATCTTCACATTGTCATTTTTTTTAATATATAGAATGTAATGTTGTTGGATAAAATGATATTGAAAGAGGGATGGTGACACGTGGCGGATAGCAACGCTTGCTTACGCTTTTTAATATATATAGATAACTCTAGTTTAGTGTTTTTAGTAAGGGTATTTTTGGAACTTACCTAAAATGAAAAAAATCTTGAGTGTATCCTGAAAACCCAAAAATAAAAAGAGTATCACTTGCTTTGAAACAGAGGAAGTGGGTTTTTATGTAGGGAGAAGCAAAATCTAGTATAAGTGGATAATAAAAAAAAAGATCAAAGTTGGTCATAATCCAATATGTAATACTTTTTTATATACTTGTATTATTGAGCTTGTGCACAAAATTTGTTAGTCTTGTAAGAGACCGTCCACTTTTACATTAAAATTAGGCAACAACAAGTTCAATCTTCAGAAGAGAACTAGTCCAATAGTAAAACTAGACCGTCTCTTTGAATAATTAGTGCAAAAATTAAGGAGAGAGAGATAGAGTACAGTGAGGGAAAAAGGAACTCATGTGATTGGAGAGAGGTAGAGAAAAAATATTGTCCTATAAAAAAATAACACAAGTAATTTACAGCTTCTAAAAACGGAAAATGATGCAAAGTAATAAAAAAAGAGAAGCATACACATGAAAAAAAATGTTGATATTTCTGTTTCAACTAAATACAGTATATGTATAATGAATCTTGTGCACGTCTAGCAATACCCTATATCAATTTAAGATTGTAATATTCTCTAAATTTTAAGATTAAAATAAGGAAAATTTGTCAAGAACCATTTAATAAAGACACTTTTTTTGAGAAAACCACCTAATAAATGTTTTATTATAAAAAACCACATAATAAAACTTTTTCTTTCAAAACACCACCACTTAAAACCAAATAAGTAACTCATTTTACCTTGTAATCTGTTTCCTCCATTTACATTCAACCCCAAGTGACTCTTCTGGAGTTACTAATATGTCGATAAGTGGTTACAGAGCTAACAGAGTTATTAATTTGGTCTCAAGTGGTGGTGTTTTGAAAGAAAAAATATTTTATTAGGTGGTTTTTTATAATAAAACGTTTATTAGGTGGTTTTCTTAAAAAAAAAGTGTTTTTATTAGGTGGTTTCTGAGATTGCCTAATGGCTTAAGATTGTAATAACATATCACCAGTATGACTTGCATTGATACTTTAAGCTTCTAATGATGTTTAAAATTTTTAGAAATTTATTCTTTTTAGATGAACTTTTAAATATTATAATAATTTATTTTAAAGTTGCCTAATTCCTACTGCCTTGAGATGGTAGTATTATTCTTACCCGTGGACTTGCATAAGCCTTTAGAATTAATAACCTAATATATCCAGAAATTTATTATATGAAATCTTCCTTGCCGGTAAGAATTGCCTTAATATGGTATTAGTTGAGGGAAAGCCTTAAGATGGTGATATAAAGATCACTATATATTATGTAAATTTTGTTGGATATATTTAGAGTATTTGATTTGATTATATTCATGTAACGTTAATTTGAATTACTTGGTTATGGTGTCGACGTTCAACTTACGTTAAGTATGCACTCTGATTGTTTATGGTGTAGTAAACAATGAAGCTTCGTATGTTTAGAATTGGGCAAGCAAGCCAAGCTGACGAAGGGAGCAGGGGTGGCTCGTGGCCCGCGAGCCAGGTCGCCCCCGCGACCAGCCTATCGCGACTGGCGACGGTCATCGCACCTCGTGATGCGCCACTGCACAAGTGGTGCTCCAAAATTCGTTAAGCGACTCGCGACCAAGCCGTATTTGCGGACGTCTTAATGACGGCTTTATGCTCTTTGAGCAGTTGAGGACAGTTTCCTAAGCGAATGTACGTGCATATATGTGGTAGAAACCACTGATGAATGTTCATATGTTTATTTTCATTCTCTCAAAAGCACTCTCAAGGTTCTCTCTCTCATTCTTCATCAGACATAAAATCACACAATGTTCTCATTTTGTGAGTTTCATACGAGCGTGACACTCATTGTTTCTTCTTTGTATCACGGAAGTGAATTCCGTGCAACCCGTGCTTCGTATAGGGTCAGAATATTGCTTTTGGGAAAGTGTTTCCCAACACTCCTAGAGGATTTGATCGTTGTTCGTTGTTGTTATTCTTGTTGTCATTCTTGTTTCCCGGTTTTAGCACTAACAAATTCAATAAATCTCTATATATTATGCTTAGTCAAATGCTAACTAATACAACAATATTATCTCCGTTTTTCTTAAGTACTACATAGAGAAGTGGAGCACAAAGCAAGACAGTTTAGAGAGAGAAAGTTATTAGAGAAAATGACCATCTACTTAAATCAAGTAGTTTGATTAACTAATAACCCACCATCCCCATCCCCATCCAACACCCAAAACACCATAACTACCACCCTCATCCAACCCAGACCCACTACCACCACCCACCGGTACCCATTAAAACCATCACCCACCCACCGAAATCCATCGAAGCCACCATTCCCTCCCATACCAAAACCACCATAACTACCAACCTCGCCCAACCCAGTCCCACGATACCCACCACCACCCACCAGAACCCACAAAAAACCACCACCCCACCCACCGAAAGCCACCAAAACCACCATCGACCCCACCCACCGAAAGCCACCGAAACCACCATTTCAGCCACCAAAAGGCACCGGAAACACCACCAAAACTCACCAGAACCACCATAAACCATCACCACTTTATTTCAACAAAAAACGATGCCCTTGGCGAAAACAACCACTACCCTACCCACGCCCAACAAAACCACATCCAAACACTAACCCTAGCTCACTGGAATATAGATTTGAAAGAAAAAGGAGAAACGAAGAAGAGGAAGAGCAGCGCAGAAGAAGAAGGAGCAACGAAGAAGGAGAAGAAACAAAGATGAAAATTTCACTTGACAACATTCGCTAGTCGCGGCAGTTTCATGGTGAGGAAAAAGAGGAGATTCAATGGTGGCTAATGGTGGTGGTTTTGGAGGAGAAAGTGAAGAAATCTACGTTTGTGGTTTGTGAAGGGAGGTCGGTGATTGGCGGTGTTCTCAGTATATTGGGTGGTGGATCAGGTGGTTTTCTAATGTTTTCTGTTGGTGATTGGTGGTGAATTGGGTGGTGGAGGGAGTTTCAGGAGGAGGAGGACAAAGAGTGAGTGTAAGATGAGGTGGTGGTTGAGTGGTGAACTGGTGGAGGAGAGAGGGTGGGTGGGTGGGTTGGGTTGGGTTAACTAAAGATAATTAGAGAAAGTTAGACTATTAATGCAGGACAATTTTGTAACTTTATATTCAAAAACTTTCCAAATAAGGAAGCGTAGCATTTATTTTGATCTTTTCCGATCCAAAAAGGAAATTGGGGCACTTATAAAGAAAAGGAGAAAATATAACTTTTTAAAAATGACGATTAATTATCAAATGCCAATAACACGATAATATAATCAATATTCTATTAATAGGAAAGATTGTATGTGTCTAAGGTGATAATCTTATTGTACTCCAAAATCATATAGTCAATAGGATAAATTGCATGCTAGCCTAAGATCATGCATTGCTTCCCATTATTGCCCAAACGTCGTAGTGCTGACATGTGTACAAAGCAAATACATAATAACATGTCGTGTTACGTATGTCATTCACTTGTGGTGTTGACAAGTAAGACTTATCATTTTACTTTGGAAAATTTGTGAAAATCTACCTTTTAAAATCACGTTTTTGCGAGAAATCACCTTTTAAAACAGTTTTTCCGAAAAAAACTATTTGTGAAAAGAAACCAAAAACAGAGACTAAAAATATTAAACATCTCTCATTATCTATACGATTCACGCGTGATTATAACATACATTCCTAACTTATTTCGGTTTTAGGAAATGTATTAAATGCTTATCATTACCCTATTTTAAAAAGTGTTTTGAGAACGTCTAGAAACTATTCTTTGAATTGTTTTAAGATTTAAAACATTCATGTATCATCTTAGTTCACTATGCGATATGCTAATTTTCTCCAATTATAGATATATCTTATAAAACGAAAAATTAAATGTAAAAAACGAAAAAAAAGAAAAAAAGAAACTGAGTAAGGTAGACATTTAGAACATTCCCCTAATATTTTTTTAGTTATATGGAGTGCTACTTCTTTTTTTTTTACCCTTTTTCCATTCTTTCGGAGACAACCTTTTCACATCCCAAATCTCATGCACAAAAATAAAGGGAAAGAGTACGGTCATTAGGAAATAATTCGATTAGGTCCCCACAAATCTTACAGAGTTGTGGACTAATTAGCAACTTGGCGGTTCTTTTCACTGATAGTGACCAAAACGTGAATGATGACCATATATTATAAAAATATAGTAATATGTTTAACAGTAATGTTATTTATTTTGTTTAGGCCCCAAGGCCAACTCCCCAAGTAATGGCAAAAGCAACCACCCAAAATGAATCTTACTTCTTTCTCTTCACCTTTTCTCTTCTCTTTTTTTATTTAAAAAATTGAGAGAACGTCTTTTCACATTTTGAGTCTTCTAAAATTTCAGGAATTTTATAGTAGTTGCCCCCAAACCCCACCGGCCTAACCGACCAAGAGATTTCCTTCTTTGATTTTAAAAAGGGAAATGGAAGTAAATTGACTATGATGATGTTATAAAATATTATATGTTGTATGTGCTATATATATGTATATGTTTTTTGAGATAACTTAGTTTAATATGGTAAACTAAAACTCGTTCTTTTTAACTTATTTTTATTTATCTGAATTTATATTAACTTATATGAATTTATTAGAGTTTGTATGAATTAATTCAAGCTTATTAGATCTAATTAGATGAAATCTTATTAGACTTTATTTGAACTTATCTAACTTAATTGAATTTATCTAAACTTATAAAGACTTAAAATAAATTATAAAGAATTGACCCTAGCTATTTAAGGGTAGAGGATGAGAGGGCTTTTCTAAAGACTATGTCAATATTCACCTCAGGGAAAGATAATAAGTACCTAATAAATAAATCCTAGAGGTCAGAAGGACATTTAATTTCTCTTGTATATTATCCATCTCAAAGATCATTTAGCCTCTCTCATATGATCAAGAATGATTTTGTCTATTCATTAAAATCCTACATGAGATCTCTCCTCTCAAAGTAGATTCATTATTGTGATAATAGAGTTAGAAACTTAACTCAATTCATAGATCTAGCATGAACGATTCAAAACAATTGAAATAAAAAAGGCAAGTAAACTATTGCATAAATAGATCATCGCAACCTGCATATGAAGATCACTCATTCATGCTTGAAGAAATAATATCAAATCTAAAATAAACATTTATGATCAATAACAATATGGACAATAAATACTGGAAGCAATTGAAAACAATGAAGAATAGAAATAATCAATTGAAGATCAAAAGCTTGAACTTGAATTAAAACTTGATGACTGAAAATCAGATGATGAGTCAAAGTTTAGGTTTAGGTATATGCACGATGTTAGAGGATGAACAAAGAAACAAGAGGGAACCAGATATGTCACCACTCCAAGGCACGTAAACTACGCTTTCCTATTAGTTTATTTCGCCCCTCTAGGATCACCGGGTTACACGAAATAACTAATGAGATACAATGGAGTTGTAATTCACTTCTATGATCAATCAAAGTGAATTCTAAAGGACTTTTTATTTTAGTTTGTGTTTTAAATACACTTAGAAAAGTTTGCAAGAAGTTTCTAAGTGCAAGCAAGTTGTAAGGAGTTGTGAGATATTCTGATTTTTCACCTTATCAAACTTGTGAACTAGCTAGCCTATTTATAGGCATTACCAAGGATAGAAATCAGCCCAAATGAGCATTCAACCCCATTAAAACATGAATTAAAATTCTGGTTTAACTATAGGATTAATTTGTGTAACATATGGTATGAATACACACAATTAACTTGTGTAACATATGGTATGAATACACACAATTAACACCACTATTTAACCAAAATTAACTCATGTTTAATGGCCTTTAGAAGCTTTAGCATCAACTTTAATCACCCAAGCATCCAAGAAAGTATTCAAGGAAAACCAAGTCAAACACAAGTTCAAGCCCATTTATGCATAAATGTTCCAACAATCCTCCTCCCATTTATGACATAAATGTTGACAAGCTTAAAACAACAACTTGCAAAAAATTCACACAAAATAACATGCTCATGCATAAATAGAGTTATCATAATGATTGAATTTCTACTTAGTATATGTATACTTTACGATAATTCCAATTGTTATGATAGACTAAGCTTTGAATCAAACAATCACCACGAATTATCGAAGATACAATACACACAAGCACTAACAAAAAAATCCTTTAACCCTCGACACCTTAGTAGCCATGGTATCCATATCCATTCATGAGCATTTCAAGTTAAGCCTAGAACTTAATGAAGTGGCCAAACCCCTAACTCATATAGGTAAATTTTTAGGCACATGCTCCTGCAATTGAGCACTTTATCAAAGATTTATTAAGAAACTTAATTCATCCTCCTTTATCAATGCAGCGAGTTTAGCACTTACCTTGGGATGAAACTTTCAAGTGCTCACAACATCAACAAAATTCTATCCTCATTGAATTTGAGATCTAACGTTGTATTAGACGTCAAATTGAGTTTCCTTTCATTGAGATTGTATAATAGGCTATAAACCCAGCCCTTTATCCATGTTTTATGCAATTTTAACTTAACAACACTTTGGCCAAAGATTTATCCAAGTTAAATCCCATTGCATAAACCATTGCGACCCCGTGTTATATAAAATCATGCACACAAATTATCGCATATGCATGTGTCATGATTCCATTATATACATGATTACCAATTGATATAAATTGAAGTATATCACAATAACTAATGATAGATACATGGAATTAACAATAAAAGACTTCACATATCAAGGTAAATAATACCTCAACTGTTTAATTTCAAAATTGTGTTAATTCTTGAAAATAAGTTGCAAGTCTAAATCGGATAAAAAAGGAATTACACCTCCAAGAAGACAACCATCTAGATGAAGAATAAACCTCCTCCATAAAGATACACCATTTTCATGAAGAATAGACCTCCTCCACGAAAACACCATTTTCCTTAAAGAATAAACCTTCTATAAGAAAATAAATTATCTTCTTGTGTAACATCAAATTCCTTAATCCATAATTCAACTAGCAATAAGTACATTCTTCTACTACCAAAGGACTCAACTTTTATTTTCAATCAAAATCCATCTATTAAATAGTTTAAATCAAAGAAAGTAAACTTTTATCTTCCATTATACTAATACTAAGTACAAATCAATGTTTTCAACAACGTTAAAAACATTTCTTAAATCAATATCAAGTATAAGAATTCTCCCCATATATATAAATTTTACCATATAAATATATGTTACCAAAAATTGATATATATTCACTTATACTTTTGATTGATCAATCATGTATAAACTTAGACAAAATTGTGAAATACACACAATATATTCCTTGTCTTACATATACATAATCTATTTCAATACCATACCAAAAGTACTCATACATGAATTAAAATTTTACATTACAAAACAGTAATAAAATTATTAACCATTCATGTATCAAGTTAATACTAAGTCCAAAAGTAATTAAATTAAACCAATTCAAAAAGACAAGTAAATAACCGCCATTTATATTGGTGACATATCCAGCTGGCCTAGAAATAGAAGTAGAAATTGGAGTTGTGGTTACCGGAGGTAACCTCGGCTTTCAAAAATCTTTTGAAAAATTTAAAGATTTTCCCCGTGGGTTCTGTCTTTATAATAAAGTAAAGGAGACAAAGCAAATCTTTCCCTTTGAAGTTGTTGCAACGAGGCATCGCCGCCAATTCCCTTGCATAGATTCTTAGCTAGGACATCCAGCTTGCCAGGGAGTAGATGCAAGGAGTGTCTCTCACTCTTTCTTTTCACCGAAGCGGGGAACTAAGATTATTGGAAGAAGAAGACTCACTCCAAAATCTTCGCTTTAGCTCGCAAAATTTAACCACTTCACCTACTTCATTGCCCTCAACCGTTTCTCGTACCTCTATTGAAACTAGCACCGGGTGACGCGAAAGCCGTTTTAGTTAGTCACTAAAGCCGTTTTCTTGCTCCTTATGTAATGCATGATTTTCCGATGCCTGGAGGTGAGCCACAACAAACAAGTGGGAGAGGCAGGATTCGAACCTACGTAGAAAAACTTCAACAGATTTACAGTCTGTCGCTTTTAACCACTCGGCCACTCTCCCCTTCCCGGGCCGAGGCCCTCCTCAATGGGTTCTAAGCAAGCCAAGACTTTCACAAGAAAGCTGGACTTAGTGGGTAAAATCTCCCGAAGGTAAGCCATAAAAAGCCTACATGCTCCTGGGACTCCAATGTACACCACTTGGCAGAGGCTGAGCCTGCTCTCTTCCCTTCGTCTGGTTCTTCCCTGACGTTGGATATAGCCTTTCCCGCCATTTTCCCTCTTTCTTGGGAAGAGAGGATAAGACTCCGGGCCCTCCCTTTTTTTTATCTCCTTCCTGCTAGAACCAACGGTGGCAGAAGAGATTTGTGCAGGAGCTGGCAGCCCCTTGCCGTCTTCCCCTACCTTTTTGGAGTCCGGGGAAGCGGCGGGGGCAGAGCTCCCACTACCAACTCGGGCGGTAGTTTACTTGCTTACTTCTTAGAGTAAGGAAAGAAAAGCAAAAGGAGAGTGGGCAGAAGGGAAGGAGGTCCTCATATGGAGTCGCACACTTACTTGAGCAGAGGCCTGGGGCTAAGGTAACTCAAGTAGGAGAGCCGTGTTATGGGTGACCTTATTGCACGGTTTGACTCTTGGCCCAATGCTCGTGGACGATGAAGACCATTCTCCGGATATTGATTCTTTAAGGCCAGGAGCGAAGGACTTCATTTTGTCACTTGTTGGAAGGTTCGTCCGGATCTCTTCCCGGTAAATAGCTTTCATCTTTCGAACTGAACGTGCATCCAGCAGGAATCGAACCTGCCGGTTAGCGGAGTGAAGCTCTAAGGCTGAAGCTGAAGAATCGCCCCTCTATTCCAAAAATGTGGATGAGGTAAGGGGTTTTCTCGCTCCTTGCAGGCGGAGCGGACTTTTTTTTTTCACCTGGAATTGAACTGTAAGAGAACCAATCCATTGTCTGGTAGCAGCACAGAGGAGGGGGATTTCGAAGAATGAAATTCAAGGGTGCTGGTTATCGAATCCGCTAAAAGTTTTAAAGGAGAGGAGGCAACGACCAGGAGAAGACGGCGTTCATGACAGATAGAGGAATGTTACAAGGTTATGCCATTTCGTTTCGTTCCCATTCTTCATTTTCTTCTTCTCGAATTCAAGGGGGACTTCCCCTATTTAGAATCTTTTTGCGGAAGCGAAGCTTCTGGCCCCCCCTCTTTTTCAATTCTTCCTTTTCGTTCTACTTAGGTGGAGCAATCTTAACTCCCGGTTCATGGGGTCCTCAAAAAAAGGGGGATAGAGAGCGCGGAACGGACTTTCCAAGCATAAAAGAATCCCACAGTTCGAGCCTGGCGAGGCGCTCCTTTCTCGACTACCGGGCATTAAACAAGGTGACGATCAAAATCCTACCTCCTTTACAAATTGAGAAATTTGTTCTTTCGGTAGAGTTATTTTGAAGTCAGTTTGATTAAGGATAAGGAAAGGCAATAAAGCTGGCTAGAGCGCCCAAATCCGCTATATATTAGGGGGATGGGAAGACAACTGCAAGCACATAATCTCGCTATACGAATGGTTCTCCACCCGCTCTTCTCCCCCCAAAAACCGACCCTATAGCGCTAGGGATAAGCAGTTTTGCAAGAGGTCCCTATGAGACAGGTCTGGATCAGAGTCGCTCAGAGCAAGCCTGCGCTTTCAAATGTAACAGATTTTGTCGGCCCATCGAGAAGGAATTTTTTACTGTTAAACAGAAGGCAAGCAAGATTATTAAAAGACTAGGATTAGTGAACTAATCGGAACTCAATAGACTCGATCTTGACTTTACTTTATAGCCCAGGGGAAGAGGGCATTTCCATCGCGAAGGATTCAATCCGGGTGGGTTAAGGAGTGACTCAGGGAAGGGGAGGCCCTCATGAGAACTTGATCACACAAGGCCAATCGAAAGGGCTTTCTTCGCTCGAAAGACGAAACTAAACAGCTCATAAGAAAATGTTAGACCAATCTGAAGTTGTCTGATGCAAATTAAAAATCTGGTTTCGTGGCTTTGACTTAAACCCCCCACGTCCGTAGGTAGAAGTCCTCCCGATTCCTCAGTAGCATCAGCTGGCGCAGCCCTCGGGGGGGATTTTGCTGCATTGCAACAATTCGAAATACCTCGACTTTCTTAGAACAGGTCTGAGGCTAACAAAAAGCTTTCCCTGGAAGCAGGATAAAAGTACGGTTTCAAAACATTGCTTTCTTTTTCTTTCCTTTCTCTTTCCTTTCCTATCAGCGAGTAGGAATTAGCCGAAGATCACTTCACTACCTTTTGAGGTAAGAAGAGTTCCTATTTTAACTAAGATCGGATACCTTATTTTGTTTCTTTGTTCATCCTCTAACAATCTATTAGTTTATTTTCTTTCGGATATGGCTTCATCGCTCAAGGACTTGACTTTGAACTTCCAAAAATTGGATAAGTTTGAAGGTGTGGGTTTTCGTCGTTGGCAAAAGAAGATTCATTTCCTCTTAACGACTCTCAATGTAGTGTATGTGCTTACAACACCAATCTCGGCTTACCCGGAAGAAGGAGTTGAGGAACCTTTGGAGACTACGAGGAGGCGAACAAAGTGGGAGAATGATGACTACATTTGTCGTGGTCATATTCTTAATGAACATTCGGATGCCTTGTTTGATCTTTACCAAAATGTGGAGAGTGCAAAGGAGCTTTGGGATTCTCTAGAGGCCAAGTACATCTCGGAAGATGCTTCAAGTAAGAAGTTTCTTGTTAGTAATTTTAATATGTTTAAAATGACTAATGAAAGGCCTATAATGGAGCAATTTCACGAAGTTCATCACATTTTAAATCAAATAAGGTCACATGGTATGGTAATGGATGAAGCAATTGCCGTTGCTTCCATTATTGATAAATTACCAATTTCTTGGAAAGACACTATACATACTTTGAAAGATAAGAAGGAGGATCTTACCATGGAGCAATTAGGAACTCATCTTCGTATTGAAGAATGGATCCGGGCTCAACATGGGGTTAAGGACACAATTTCTAGTGCTCCTAAGTCTACCATTAATATGGTAGAGGTTGGTGGGTCTAATGGGACCAAGAAATCCAATGCTCAATCTAAAACTAATAGATTGTTAGAGGATGAACAAAGAAACAAGAGGGAACCAGATATGTCACCACTCCAAGGCACGTAAACTACGCTTTCTTATTAGTTTATTTCGCCCCTCTAGGATCACCGGGTTACACGAAATAACTAATGAGATACAATGGAGTTGTAATTCACTTCTATGATCAATCAAAGTGAATTCTAAAGGACTTTGTATTTTAGTTTGTGTTTTGAACACACTTAGAAAAGTTTGCAAGAAGTTTCTAAGTGCAAGCAAGTTGTAAGGAGTTGTGAGATATTCTGATTTTTCACCTCCTTGTGAACTAGCTAGCCTATTTATAGGCATTACCAAGGATAGAAATCAGTCCAAATGAGCATTCAACCCCATTAAAACATGAATTAAAATTATGGTTTAACTGTAGAATTAATTTGTGTAACATATGGTATGAATACACACAATTAACTTGTGTAACATATGATATAAATACACACAATTAACACCACTATTTAACCAAAATTAACTCATGTTTAATGGCCTTTAGAAGCTTTAGCATCAACTTTAATCACCCAAGCATCCAAGAAAGTATTCAAGGAAAACCAAGTCAAACACAAGTTCAAGCCCATTTATGCATAAATGTTCCAACACACGATACACCTAACTAATGTTACGTCAACCAAGATTCAATCATTCAACAAGTATGAATTGGGCAAAAGTGCTTGATCGAGGCTTAATACAAATATTTAGCAGCATCTTCGCCCAAATTGTCCAGTTAATCGGGTAATTGTGCCCAATTGAGTACTCAGAAATAGTGATGGCAGTTGGGCCGGGTCAGCCCAACCCACCCAGCCCAACCCGTCTCGTGGGCCGCGCAGGCCCAATCAGTCTTAACCCGTATTCAACCCGGCCCAACCCACTAATTGTTGAAACCCGCACCGAGTTAAATTTCCTCAACCCAGCCCATCAAAACCCAACCCACAAAACCGCTCAGCCCAACCCATGAATTCACCCAACCCACCCATTCAGCCCACCCACAAATCTGCCCAGCCCACCCAAGAACCCACCCAAACTCGCCTAACCCGCCAATTTTGTTAAGTTAAAAGTTAAACGAGCTAGTAACTAAACATAAATTACGACTATATGAAAATTAACCATTACTCATAATTATTAATAAAACAATAATTTTTAAACCAAATATTTCATATTTTCCATCAACATATTTCACATTACATCTTAATTGAATTATACAAAATTACAAATGCAAATCTAAATCATAAACACATAATTCATATTTCATCAAACTTACTAACTCATTCAACCCACCCAATCCAATAACTAACCCACCCAGCCCGCCCAACCCATCAACCACCCCAGCCCAGTCCACCGAGCCCACCCAACCCACCCGACCCTCCCAACCGATTAACCAGCCCAGCCCGCCCTATTAACCGCTAAGGCCCACCCAAACCCGCACTGGGTCCACCCTCAAACCCAGCCCACCATCCCACCCAGCCCGCTAGTTTCCCACGCCCCCACCGGTTAAAATTTGTCCAGCCCGGCCCGACCCACCCAATTGCCACCACTTTCTCAGAAAGCACCCTACGAATTACGATGCCTGATCAATAGTAGCCAAGCTCAATCCGTAGCCTAGTACTTGAACCTCTAGGCTCCAACGAACATCCAATGACTAATATTTCGAATATGTATGATTAATATGAGTAACTTTAAGTTTATTATATAACTTAATCGTAGAAAACTCTAAAATCATAAGAAAAATTAAAGTGATACTAAACTAGTCCTATGCAATAAACTAGGAGATTTTGTTAAAAATGCATCATTTATTAAATTTATTTATGCAAAACATCTTCTATGGTGTCCGGATCATCTCCAGTGGCTTGCATAACTGGAGAGTCCATTACTTCAAACAAGATGAGAACACGTAGCCACTAAGAGAATTAAGGGCCAAGATTTTTTAGCATTTTTTTTATAACTTTATTCCCACCTCCTAATCTAACTACTTATCACTTTGACAGGTAAACAGTAATTGTAAAACTGAGCATACCATAGAGAGAGAGAGGGGAAAGCTTCACCATGGTCAAAGAGCTCGAGAAAGCGGTCGGAGTTGCAGCCGGAGCTTCATCATGATCGGAGTTACATAAATCTTAGCTCACCGTCCACCAAGAATTTTGCCGGAAAAGCAGTCGGAGCTTCACCATGTTCTCATCTCCTCTTTGATTTCATCCTCTGTTAATCTGAATAGCTCTAGATCTAATTTTGGAAGAGGAAAAAAACTAAACAAGCAACACTATAGCAAGATGCTTTAAACTCCAGGTTCTTCTTTTGCTTCTTTTTTAATCATAAATCCATCTTTACTTCAATGGAAGAATATTCTAAAATTGATTTTGCCTATTTGTTTCTTATACCACCATTGATGTGCGTATGGTTATTATATGATTAAGAAATGATATTGTTTGATTATCATTTAGGATGCTAAATTCAATTAAAATTATTGGAAAATTGTAGAATCAAATTTGTTGGGAGAAAATTGATTATATTTCTATCATGCAATAAGCTATTTTCCCTTTGATTTGATATGTTTGGAATGGACTATACATGCATCACCTGGAAGGTATTGTTTGTTGTTTCAAACTTAGTTATTCATTAACAAATACTTCACGATTAAATCAGTTAAATGACATATTTGAGTCTACAATACTTATACAAAATGTCACCTAGATAACAATCATAACCAAATTCCAATATTTCTTTCAACTCTGCACAAAATGCCAATTGCCAAACTACCTGTTGTTTCCTGTCATAAGAATGGAAAATTCACATGTAAAAAAATGTGTATATAAGTGACAATTGAGTATACCATTATTATGTTGAAAACTTATGGAACTTACTAGCTTCTTGCTAGCTTAGCATTAGTTGAAGTGAAGCCTCATCCAATGGTACCTAAATAGTAAAAAACATGTTAAAAGAATCAATTTGATTGTAACTGAAAATATTAATGAAATAAATTAAACCAATACCTACATTGAGCAATTCTGTAAAAGTGTAACACATTGAAGCATCAAACTTGTTCGTCTCATTAATGTCGTTGAGTTGGTATGTTGGTGTTTCCTACAATGTAATTATACACATATCAAGCATGATAATAAAGAGGAAATGTGATAGATACTTTTGAAGTATGCAATTCATAAATGGTAGAAATTTTTTACCATGGGTGTCTTTATCTTGGTTGTCTTTTGATTTGGAGTTTTAACCTTGGTTGTCTTTTGATTTGAGGTTTTGGCCTTTGTTGTCTTCTGTGTTGGGTTGTTGGCACTTTCTATTTTTTGTGTATGATTTTTGTTCTTCTGTGTTGGAGTACTTTTATTTCTCTTTTTAGCTTTCTCAAGCCAAGTTTTTGGACGTCGTTTACCCTTGTAGGGGCAATCTTTCTTCTTTATGCCTTTTGCCCCATGGTAATCACTTACATCTTCTGCATTTTGAGCTTCTTCTGCATTCTGATCTACTTCTGCATTCTGGGTTTCTTCTCCTGTAGTTTCTTCTATAGTTTTCTCACTTCCCTTTGACATTGAAACTTGGCATCCATTGACATCTTCTCCACCTGAACAAGGTCTTTTTGCTAGCATATTATCAACTATTTCTCCAAACTTTTTACAAACTTTTGACATAAGAGCATATGTTTCATGAGACTCACATGCTCGATTAACTAATTTGACCATATGGGGCACAATTCTCTGTATCTTTTGGTAAATGGAGCTTTCTTATCTAATTTTGCACTGGTTCCAGTTACATTACAGTTGATTCGACGTCTTGCTAATCTTGTCCAACGCTCCAAGATGTACTTGTCAGGAATCAACTTGATGTTCATCGCATCTAGAACTTTCAAAGTGTGACTACATAAGATGCCATGTGTCTCAAATTTGCAACAACTACAATAAAGACTTTGCTCTAGATAATGAAAGTTTCAAACAACCATTCAAATGTTGCAGCCGTTTCATCGTAAAGTAATGCTGCCCCAAAAACCATTGTCTGCCTATGGTTGTTAAAACCAACAAGGACACCTAGGGGGCGATACTCCTTATTAGTGTTATAAGTGGTGTCGAAAGTGACAACATCTCCAAAATACCCATAGTCATTTATCATTTGAGCATCTGCCCAAAAGATATTTGTAATTTCATCTTCCATATCCATTTGAAACTCATAAAAGAAAAATGGTTCTTCATTTGCTTTTCTTTTGAAATACATCAGAAGAGCGCCAACTTCTCCAAATTGGAATGATTGTTGCCTTTTTGTTCGAAGATAATTCTTCTGGTCTAGTCTAGTATATCCAAGACTATCTATGCCACCAGCTTGCTTAGCCATAAACTCATGAGAAGCTTTTAATGTTAGCCCAGATTCATATGCTATGTCAATTTGTGATGCTTGTGAATGAGATATTTCTCGATGAGAATTAATCATGTGTGCGTATTCTAGTGGTTGCAAAGGATGATTATGTTCAGACACAAAATCAACAATCTTGTACTTACCCACTTTTCGATTAAGGGAGATAAGCATACATGCCTTACATTGTGTTCTTGTCTCTGCCCTGGGTTCTTTTGTCAAGTAGTCTCGCTTATCAGGACCGCGTTGTCCCTCTTTGTGGCATGTAAACATTCGTGAAGTCAAAACTCCATCCTTTTTACTCACATTTCTGTATTCTCTACGCACACCAAACCCATTTCTTCTAGCATACTCGTTGTAAAAGGCATATGCAATTTCTTCGGTTTCAAACTCCATCCCCAATGTTGGCATAAAATCAACGGTATGTTGCTGCCTTTGTTTTAGTGCTTGCTCGTCAATGTTACCTATCCACTGATGTAAATCCTCTTGTAGTAATGATAAGTCATTCATTGCCTGAGATGTAAACAAAATTAATCACTTTGAGATTTTCTTACTATGAGAGTTTAAATAGCTATGGAGTTATTATAGGTCTGAAACTAAATTTTTTCTATGTTTCTTTCTAATGATATTAATATGTCTTGTAAATTTTTTTTACAGGTGACCGTTAAACCGAGTCGAATGTTGGTGAAGAGCAAGTACATTGCCTTGTGTAAATTGATCTTACTGATTATGTAATTGGTGATGCATAAAGAAGCTAAGTATTTTGTATGATTTTACGGTAGAGTGGTAATGAATACAGAGAAGTAAAGTAATGTATAAATTTCTTGATTTGCTTATACTTCCCTGCTTTGGAAGCACTAGTGGATGAAAAATATTAAGAAGACAAAAGTTGGTGGAATGTTGAAAAGGCATATACAATATACAATTAATTGCAGGAACATGAGTAAAACTGTAAAAGAGAAGGAAAAAGCGGCGGCAAAACAAGGTCTAACTACAGCCAAACAAATCCAAGCCTTCTATTTTATTTACTGCCACGTGTCTTCATCTAATTCAAGCACTGGACTCTCCAGTTATGCAAGCCACTGGAGAAGATCCGGACACCTTCTATGCTTCACGTGTTACTTTATTCTTGCAACTCTTGCAAATTTAATCGGTCAAATTTAAGTGGTCAAATTCTATAGAGAAGGTATTGAGTCAGACGCGTCCGACCATAACATTTGGTCGGACGACTTTCAGTTGATTTCATTTTTGTTTCAGTTGGTTTCAATTTTTGTTCAGTTGGTTTCAAATTTTTTTCAGTTGATCTTTTTTATTTCAGTTTGATGTCTTTTAAGTTCAGTTACTTATCTTATTATTTCATTTACGTGTTTTAGTCTAACTGAAAACAAAACTTAAGTAAATGAAATAAAATAAGTTCTAAATAAAAGCAAGTTAGAAGCAAATGAAAAAAAAGGAGTAAATGAAAGCTAGAATCAAATGAAAAAAGGGAGTAACTACATACCTTCATCCTTTTAACTGAAACACTAACTCATTTCTCTCTCCTCTACAACAATGGCTGCCACCAGTAGGATCTTTCTCTCTTGAACGTCCACCGTCGACACAGCAAGGTGGCAGAGGAAGAAGATGAAGAAGAAGGAGCAGCGGCGCGGCAGCGGAGGAAGAAGATGAAGAAGAAGGAGCAGCGGCGCGGCAGCGGAGGAAGAAGATGAAGAAGAAGGAGCAGCGGCGCCGTTCTCGCGGCTTCGTCCGACGAAACATATTGGGTCAGACGGTCTGACCCAATAGTTTCACAATTTTATATACTTTAACCACATATATTCACCATTATACATGCAAAGATAAGCCGCGTGAGATCTTGTTAGATTCATTTATGTTTTTCATTTTTAAAAATTAATTATTTTCAAATTGGAGAATAGAAAACCTTAAAATACAAGCATTGCAAGAATTAGGAAAAGAGGAACTATACCATTTTTTATAAGAAAACATAATTTAGGACATTGTTTTATTTAGGGTCCGTTCTTTTCAACTTATATATTTTTGCTTATCTGAACTTATTTGAGCTTATAAGGACTAAAAAGAACTTATTAGACCGTGTTCAACCTTATTAAACCTTATTCGACCTTATTTGACCTTATTAGATGAAACTTTATTAGACCTTATTCAACCTTATTAGAACTTATCGGAACTTATTAGAACTTATCTGAACTCATCTGAACTTATAAGGATTGAAAATAAGTTGAAAAGAACGGACCCTTAAACACACTCCTTGACAGTGGACAGACTCGTTCCCGAGCTTTTTAGGGCCCTAGGCGAAATAGTCAATTGGGGCCCTTTTAAAAATTTTATAGCATGTACTTAAAAATAAAACAAGTGTTATTGTTTACATAAAATAATTTGAATTTTAAGGGACAATTTTTCTTTCTAATGATTTTAGTACAAAAATATTGTTTTTCGCTCAGAAAACTAGTAAACAAAAGATTAAATCATAAAAAAGTATTATAAATATTACTAATAATTTTGTGTCAATAACACCTTATTGTCGTTTTTGCTTTCATATATGTTAATTACCGAAACATAATTCACTTATTAGAAACCAGTAAATATTATAGTAGTAATTAAATTACACTGCAATACAATAGTTCTTGAAAAAGGAAGCATGGTGAATTGACATCAAATTATCAGACTAGACTTCAAACTTGTACTCGTATACTATCTTTCCTAATAAAGGGATAAGGAAATGCAAAGGGTAATCTAAGGCTAATTTTGATTAAAACCTAGAGATACTTCTCATACATCAAAAACATTTGAAATCTTACAAGAAAGAAGAGTGTATGTGGAAGTAATGGTACACCTGTAAAGCTGTAACCATGCAACAATAGTGGTTTTTACAACCAGAAAATAGAATGACTAATGAACCTCCATACAAAACCAGTTGTCGAGGTTCCTCACAAAATGTGTTTGTTATAATTTCAAACTCTTAATCCCTCGACTCTCATATATTAATTATAGATTGATATTTTTAATTAATTAAAGTTTATAAGTGATAGGTTATACATTACTCAAAGTCAAGTTTACCCCCTTCTACATGTATGGAAGATTTTCAGTTGCCTTCAAAAATAGAGAATGTCTAATGTTGAGAGACGTAAAAGTGAAATTCCTCTTAGCAAAAATGATAGGGAATTAAAGGCCATTAGAAATAAGGAATATGGAGAAAGAAAAGGTCAAGCAATTATGGTGAAGCGAGAAAGTGAAGGGTCTTTTTCTATTTTCTTTTCTTTTGTGTAACTTAAAGAATATTTTTATTTTTAGACCCCTTTCTAAATTGGACCCTAGGCGGTGACACTGAGCCTACCCTCAAAACTGACCCTGACATTAGAATTTAGTAGATATATCGAAATTTCGATCATTAACCCTTCCATCTATCTCCTTGTGGACGCTTGCATGAATTAGGATTATGAACCCTTATTGGACTTTACTAAACTTGTCGTACGCAAAACTAATAGAACTTGCATTCAAGTTGATGCAGGGGTGTTTGACTCCATCAGGGTGGATGCATATGGCTCATATCATTTTTTTTGGTGAAGATGGCGCATATCATGAGATATGGCCCATATGGGGTAAGACGACTCCACTTAAAAGTCATGTGCACCTTATAATATATTCTATGAACCTAATTCCTGTGGATTGAGCCCACTAGATATTGGACTGTGTTAAACTGAAGGTTTATCGCAATAGAAAAATGAAAAAGGCTGTATCATTTGCCAATTTAGAAAAGTCAAGGCTTGGCTTTTTGGGCCTTAGATTTACCTCTAAATTATGTATCGGTCTCATTTATGCTAAACTATGCATCCATTTTACAAGTTCATGTTACTCTATACACTAAACAAGTTTATATTGTAACTTGCACCTAAGTCATACTTGGTGTTGTTGCGGCCAATTTTGCCTTTTTATTTGGCAAATATTTTGCCATATTTATAGCCTATAGGTATCATTTTTATGCCTTTTTCTATTAGTTTTATGCCTTTTTTCTATCATTTTTAGAAGGGACGCATAGTAAGTTTGGACCGCAGGATAAGTGGAGGCCTCACGAGATCTCTCCCGCTCTCCCCTATTGAATATGTACAAATACAAAACTAGATAACCCTAGCCTTCTCTCAAGGTTATCACTCAAACTATCTAGGTAAACTTACTAAACTAAGTGGTTAACTATAGGCTCCATACGGAGGTCCGCATCTGTATGGTTTAGTAGCAGTTGATGCCCTTAATTTGGAAAGGTGATATACTATAACCTTGCTGATTATATGTATGACCAAGTAACCATTGAATTATTGGTGTAATATGTCCATGATGTACTGGATAACAATTTGCATGCTCCATGGAGTAGTAAAAAGACATTTCAAAATGTTTTATGATTTTACAGGCACTCTAGGACGCCAAATAAGATGTTATTGATCTGGAGTTGTCTAGCTCTGGGGAGGCCATTTTGAAAGGTTTTTGATTCAACAATAAGGGGAGTTATACAACAAAGTATATAAAATCTCGCAATATGTAACCTCCTGCTGTGTGCGCTATTGTAGGTTGTCAATCCAACAAAGTAGAATCTCGCAAGAGAGATAAAGGGGTTGCTGACAGAGGCATTAGAGATTTTCTAAAAGAATTTCTTATTGATGGAGTCAAGTTTGTTTGCTAAGAATTTATACATGGAGGTTTGTAGTTGCCCTTATATAAGTAGGGATTGCTTCGAGAATGCGTTGGATAGGATATCATAACCTGCAATTTTGATAAATAATTTGTTGATTATGAGCTGAGTTTTATTTCATCTGTATTAACCAACAGAAGTGAAGCCTTGGGGCACACCCTTATAAGAATAGTAGTGGATGCCTAAATACTGTCCCAACAAATGGTTAGGGTGCATATTGAAAAGCTTATCGGTTCGAGTTTTTTTGTATCAGGGTCTGTTTTGAAAAAAAAATTGATACTGTACTTTTTATGAAAGTCTATAAGCTGACTAGAGTTTTCACATAATTGATCCAATGTTCATTTGAGATTACTATTGGCATTAGAGCTGGCTTTTCAAAAGACGAGACAATCATTCACAAAGAAATTAAGGGTCTGGGATTTTGGAGGAATATGTGCAGAGTATACGCTAAAGCCATGTTGTGGATTTTGGACAGCAAAGGTAAGATGCCTTGCTAAAACTTCTACATAGGATAATAAAGAGATACGCGGAGAGCAAATCTCCTTGTTATAGACATTTTGTTGGTAGAAAGATATCCAAGATGCGGAGATGCCGTTGTTTAGAACGAGTGAGTATGAGACAAAGGAGACACAAAATTTGATCCAATTATTCCATGTGTGTTTTCAATGCAAACTATATACCCGATATTATTTTTAGAATTTATAAATGTATTGAGCGTTTTTTAAACATAACTCACTTAACATTTCATATATAATGAAAAAAATTGCGACAAGTGCTCCAATTGTTTACTTCGAATTTATTCAGAACGATATTGAGACATTAAAATACATCTTGGTATCACACACATTGACATGATACCAAGACTTTCTCAATAAAATAGGATTGTATTCTAAGGCGGAGCGGACCATGGAGTTAGGAACTACAACAACATAGGTTGCCGAGTATACAAGAGGCCTTCAATTCTTTCCCGCAAATACTCGTCTGGCAAATGTCTACTTTACACGGAACAGCAAGTGGGACGCAGCTAGAGATGGTAAACGAGTCGTGTCGTGTCAAGTTCGTGTCGGGTTCACGAGTTGGCGGGTTATCTTTCCCTAACTCTAACCCGACCCGTTTACTTAAACGTGTCAAGATCCTTGACTCTAACCCGGCACGTTAATTAAACGTGTCGAGTTCGGGTTGACCCGTTTAACTTTCCATATATATTTGATGTTCGCAATTCATCTATTTTTGGCTTGAAACTTATTAAATTTCATGCAGTAGTTAAAATAACATCTAATAATGTATAAAAGTAACACTAAATAAAATAAATTCAAAAATAAATGAAAGAAGGTAAGACGTAATAAGAAAAAATTTAAAATATGTGTAGATAAACGGGTTGTTCGTGTCATTTTCGTGTCAAATAGCTCAACCCTAACCCAACCCGTTTAATAAACGTGTCGTGTCGAGTCAACCCATTTACTTAAACGTGTCAAAAGTCTTTATCCAAACCCGCTATTTTCGAGTCGGATTCGTGTGGGGTTAATTTTTACCACCTCTAGACGCAGCTTCTATGTTGCGGCTTTATTCCGCTGGAGTTCAATGACTGCATGTCATCAATCTTATAACTCAAACCACCCATACCTGCCATCATCGTAACCAATATTTTTCAATAAAAAATTAGAGAAATTAATAATTCCAAATGAGTATATTACTACTTAACTTATTATCTTATACAGTTATACTATCTGAAATGTTGGTGGTCATTCTTTACTTTCGGACAAGGTTGTATTCAACTTCAAGCAGGCCAATTTTTATACAGGTCTTAATCTCATTAATCATCATAGCACCAGATGACCAGAAGAATATAAAATCAACAACATTGAATGATTGAATCGGAAATTTTTCGTTGGCTCTTTTTAAGTGATCCCTCTATTCATAATTATAAGTAAATAAATAAAAGGATACAAACACTTACCAAATGACAAAATAATCAGCATGACAAAGATGAAGGGCACAAATGAAGCCTTGGTATTCCCGTCCACCACAATAGGTAGACCTTACACTCGAGTGTATGATGAGCATCATACTCTCGAATGTACATTAGTAGCGTTTAAATGTACATCAGTTCAAATTCAAAAAACACCCAATATTTAAGATGTTCATTTATTTCATGTTATTGTTCATTCACAAACTTAATATGTTCATTTACGGATATCAAATGTACATCACAAAACTAACTTAATTTTTTCCCCAAAATCACTTATACTCACCTTTTACATTCAAAAAATTTCAAATTCAATTTTTTGCCAAAAAGGCGGGAATGTACATCAAAAGCATTTAAATGTACATCAGTATTTGAATTTTGAATTTTTGGCAACAATTTGAATTTTGAATATACATGGTGATTAGAAGTGATTTTTGAGCGGGAATGAACTGATGTACATTTAAATGCTTCCAATGTACATTCCCGCCTTTTGTCAAAAATTTGAATTTGAAAAATTTTGAATGAAAATGGTGAGTACATGTGATTTTTGAGCGAGAATGTACATTGGAAGCATTTAAATGTACATCAGTTCAAATTCAAAAAGTACTTCAAATTCAAAAATTGATTTTTGAACTAATGTACATTTAAATGCTTCTAATGTACATTCCCGCCTTTTGTCAAAATTTTGAATTTGAAATTTTTTGAATGAAAATGATGAGTATAAGTGATTTTTGAAAAGAATTAAGTTGGTTTTGTAATGTACATTTGATATCCGTGAATAAACATATTAAGTTTGTGAATGAACAATAACATCAAATGAATGAACATCTTAAATACTGGGGACAATTGTTTTTTGAATTTGAACTGATGTACATTTAAATGCTCCTAATGTACATTCAAGAGTATCATATACATCGTACACTCGAGTGTAAAATCTAATTTGCGCGTCCACCATGTTGAACTCAGATTTCGACCTGCAACACTTTTTTTTTTGATTTGACGTGAAACAACCTCAATACTAAACGTGGAATGATAATATAAAGGCTATTGAGTAGCTTTTAATACATAGGGTGGGGACTGGTTTTATATGGAAATTTAAAGATTTCTTACCTACTTTATTAATCCATATAGTATTAAAAAAATAGATATCATAACTATCTCTTGATACTTGGACAATTTCTTTCCCGTAATAGTATACAGTGCACTGAATTTATTTTTGTTGAACTAAACTTATTTTTACTGAACTCAACTTATATTTACTGAATCATGTCGTTTTATCTTCTTTGGACTACTGATTTTTACCGAACCGAACTGTATTTATTTTTACTAAACTTATTTTATTGAATATTATTATTTTAATGTGAATTGAACATAGCCTTATTTTAAAAAACCATTCTAAATTTTTTTAAAAGAGAGTTAGCGTCGACTATTGATAATTTATCCATAAGTACATACGAGAAAACCTCAATAGAAGAGTAATATTATATTTTTCATATTGAAAAAATCCTTCTAACTTCCTATATTATTGATTGATTGCATGAAATGTATATCATTAAAAAATTTATTTTACAATATAATATTTGTTTATTTTACATATATATGATTCTAGCACCTAATTTAATTGTATGATAAACTGATTTCGATGGACAAAAAGATTTCTTACCTTTGTTTTTTTTTAATCAATGCACTCTTTTTTAGGTGAAGATCGAGATCGAGGGAATATCACTTATCAATTTATTCTCTTTATTTTCTACTAGGTTTAAACTCATGCAAAATGTAAGAAAATATTTATTCAATAAATTTATATTCGAATTTCAATAGATAATGGTTGAATTACATGCCAACAAAATTGAAGATAATAGAAAATATATTTTTGTGGTGCTCGAATAGATGAATAAGTAGTAAAATATTACTTATGTAAAAGTTTTCACACGATAGTAAGATATATTTAATCTATATAATCTACTTCCTCCGTTCTTTAATAAATGACACACTTGCATAGTGTTCACTAGTCACAATTTAAACTTTAATTTGCTTTGGTGATTTATATTTTAGAAAAAAACATAGTCATGAGGGATTTTGTTAGATTCGTCTCAATGCGTAATTTTTAATTATGAACTTTTTATAATTTTTACTTATTGATAAATATAGATATTAATGTTTAAAATAAATTCATTGGCAAGCGCACAAACATAAATTGTGTCACATATTAAGAAATGAAGTAAGTATTAAAGCAAAAAGGTACATATGTCGTCATATTAAGCAAAGTGACACGTGACATTAATATGAAGCCTTTGGTGAGGTATCGTCATACTGTCAGTTCGACAATATTGACAAAGGGACTGTTCTCGCCAGATTATTTTCAATTCAGTTTAGTTCAGCTCCATTATGTGTTAAACCATTTTGTTAAATATTACTCCCTCCGTTTTATTTAATATGTACATTTTTTCATTTTGGGTGTTTTTTTTAATTGGTACACTTCTACCTTTTCCCATAAATGGAAGGTTGGTTCACCTAATTATTACATTTCTCTCCTATTTTTTCTTTCCTTCATATACTTTTTTTCACTTTTTCCTTACTTTTACTACCTTTCTCTCTTACTTTTGCACTTTTTCCTTGGTCCGCCCGCAAAAGCAAACGTACATATCAAAAAAACCGAAGTAGTATCATTATGTTGGTCTAATTTATTTTACTAATTACTCTTATTATTATTATTGTGATTAATATTATTATTATTTCTATATATTATTTTGTTTATTATAACTTTACTCATTATTATTATTATTATTAGGGAGGAGCATGGTTTAGATTGGTGCGGTTTGCGGTTTAATCATATTTTATCTCAATACGAGGTTTCTGATCTGCAATTGTTGTTTTATTTTACCGACTAGATATTATTACATCATACAAATAAGCTGCAACAAGCTAGACGATATTGAAAAATATACAAAGTTGTTAATACTTCCTCCGTTTTAGAATAAGTGATACAGTTTCAAAAATGGGTGTTTTGGAATAAGTGATACACTTTGGGTTTTTTCCTTCTTTGGTAAGTTTTAATGTGTTATTTTACAATCTTACCCTTAATAAAAATACAAAACCATGTTTAAGTGATCCTAATAAAACTTAATTACTACTAACTTAAATATTCTCTCTCCTCAACCTACCACCCTCCCCATCTCTCTCCACCACCTGACCACCAGCCACCAACAAAAACAAAACCCTAGTCACCCTCCCTTCAACCTACCACCAGGATGAAACCCTAGCCACCCTCCCTTCAACCTACCACCAAATCGCAACCCTAAACACCCTCCCCACTACCCAAATCCCCCAAGTCACCACTTCGGCCCAAATCGGACCCCCACCACCATCCAAATGGAGCAACCCACCAATCGCCAAGCACATCGACCCAAGTCACTACCACCAACCAACGAAACCACTAGTGATGGAGCGAGGAGAGAGAGAGCGAGATTCGAAGAAGGTTTGATTGGTGATTGGTGGGGGTGGTGGATTCGAGGTGTTTGCGTGGGTGGGTGGTGGATTCGAGGCGTTTGCGTGGGTGGGGTGGTGGATTCGAGGTGTTTGTGTGGGTGGGGTGGTCGATTCGAGGTGTTTGCGTGGGTGGGGGTGGTGGATTCGAGGCGTTTGCGTGGGTGGTGGTGGTGGTGGCATTGGTAGATCCGAGCAAGTGGTGGTGGCTGATTTTGCAGGTGGTGAGGAAGTAATATTACTCCCTCCGTTCCCTTTTGTTATTCCTACTTTGACTTTTTTCCTCTCTCAAAGAGATTACAAATAGGAAGAACAAAAGAGAACGGAGGGAGTACTATTTAAGGTACAAAATCGTCGTTATGTTGAATACTTAAGATACTATGACGGTTTGTGGTGTAGTTAGGTTTATAAATATTATAGACCAACACGAAAACGCAAACTGCAGTTTGGTCAAAAGCACAAATCAACCCACTTTTTTTTGCCTATAAACCAATCAAATCGCGTCAAAACGGTTTGTATATGTTGCAATTTTACGCGGTCTGATCCAATCATTATTTTTGTTACTAAATATTATTATATTATTTAATATAATTATTTAAATAGTAATATTAATTTACTTCTTAGATATTATTGTTACTATCTAAACGTCATCATGTACTAATATATTAATACAAATAATATAAAATACTTATCATTAATTATCATTAATCATTATTAATACTATTATCATTATCATTATTAATTTATGATTATTAATATTATATATTTATTTATAACTATCATTTAAAAATATCCAAACTACTATTATTATTAATCATTAATTATTCATTATTATTACTTATCATTTTAATTATTATTCAATATTCATATATGTTGATCCTTGAGTTTTGCAGATGACTTAACCACAAAAAACATTTTATATTTTATTTATGATATTGCTAGGTAATTCATTCTCGGGCAAAGAGAATACTTGATCGAAGATTAATGGAGAATTAATCAAAGATCGAAGTGAAGATGTTCAAATGATGAAGTATCAAGCTTGGAGTGAAGATTAGAATACATTAGGATGTATTTGATATCTTCTTGTTAAGGTTGAGTAAATGCTTAATTTAGTTTGTATTGAATTCTCAAACGGACTTGGTTCTGTTCCCATGAAAGGAATAGACATTGGCACAGTTAGGAACAAGGTTAAGGAATAGACCTAGAAACAACTTTAGGAACACCTAACATTTCCTAACTAGTGCGCCTATTATCAGTTATGCGCCTAAGTAGTTTGTTAGAGAGTCCTAGGTTAGTTTTGAGTCTTTTGACTAGATCCATGACTTTAGGGAGTTAGTTGTTAGTTTGTTAGGAAATGATTTAAAATGATTTTCTGATTTAAATAGGTTAATAGCAAAATCTTTTAAATCTTATTTTTATATTTTAATTAAATCAAAATATTTTATTTTCAAACTATAATCTGAATTTCGATTTTAAAAGAATTTTCTTTTTAAACCTTAATTATGATTTTCGGTTATGTTTAAGCCAAAAAAGATAGCCCTGAAGGGACCAAGTGGTTGGATTCCCTTCAAAGAAATGTTTTACAACGAGCGGTTCTTGGTTGCCGCTGGGTTAAAAGAGGGCGAAGATCCAGGTATTGTCCTGGTCTTGCCCCAAATGCCTGTAGAAATGTTTTTCCTATTTACTTGGCTAATTTTTCTTTTATGCAGGACCGGCAAGAAGGAGGATCCCAGCCGCTTGGAGAGGAGACATAGATATGAGCAAGTTCGGCGAGGATATGTGGACGGAGCACTCAAAAGCTCCTCATACAAAAAGAGACGAAACCAAGGTATCTAATTTATCTTCGGCATCATAAATCCAAGGTCTCTTCATGAAGGAAAACGTCTGGAATTTAGACCATTTTATCTTTTTGACCAAAGGTGGGTCCGTGAAGGAAGGCGTCTTGGTTCCGCCGTATTCCTTCATTGAACCCTCTTTGGACCACTGAAACGTCTTAGTTTTGACGTGTTCCTTCTTTGAATGCCGTTTGTTGACCATATGCTAATTCATTCTTGTCGTTTTCCTTCTTGGATCTACCTTTGGGGTTGAATATATTAATGTGGCCTGTTTTGTTTGCGCTGAAAAATTCACCAACGGCCAGGGCAACCATTGCCAAGCCGTCTGCATCGAGGAAGCGGCCTGCGGCTTCTGGGGACCCAGCTGCATCCCCCAAAAAAATCAAAATCCAAATCCTTTGTTCCGGCAAAGAGGGTTGGACAGACGAGTTCGTCTGTCCGTAAGGCACCTATCCCTTCTAGCGAGAAAGGGAGAAAGCTTACTAACCCGGTGTTCATTCCGCCACCGGCCGTTACTCTGGGAGCTGGAGCATCGTCCAGCCCCATAGACGTGGAAAACCAGTTGGACGCGGCTGGTTTGCATCATGAGTTGGGAAGTCCGGACGCGGTTATCCCTGAAGGTTCGGCCTATTCAGGGTCAGTAGCTAAGCTGGTGGGGCAAATGCCTCCTCATTTGAGGACTAAGTCCGCATCGTCGGGTGAGTTATACTATCACAACATTGTCAGCACGGTGCGGGTTGATGGACGATCGATGATCCCGTCCAACAAACTTGCCGTGGCCATTCCTATTCGCCGAACTGATGATTCATCTTTTTCAGATAAGGGGAAAGCTCCAGCCGTGGATGAGTCGGCTTCTGAGCCTGACGAGGCCGTCCCCTCATTTGCCAAGTATTCCTCGCTTGAGCGGAAGAAAATAAAGAAGGAAGTTTATGACGCCTTCCCTCATGAGTACGTTGACTGTTTGAGAGGGGCCACGGCTGGACATGTGGGCTACTTGTCTCAACTCTTGGCCGAGGTATCACCTTCATTCTCTTCTCCATTTAGATTAATCCTTTTACAACTTGTCTTGTTAACTTTATGAATGACTTCTTTTCAGGCGTTCGCCCGGAGCATGGCCTTGGAAGGATATGTAGCCGGCCTCCGAAAAGAGAACACCTCCTGTGTTCGGAAGGTGACTAAGGCCGGAGACCAGGCCATTGTTACTGTCGAGGAGAGTAACATTTACCACAGGCAGAGTGTGGAGGCCTTTCAGAAGCGGTCGGCTGAATTGGAGTCGGCCAATAAGCTGCTCTTGGAAAAGGTCAATTCTGTGCTGAAGGAAAAGGAGGAGTGGCTCCTGGCTCGGGATGTTCTCATGGACGACCTGAAAAAGGAAAAGGAGAATGCTGCTGCTACCTCAGCTGAGCTTGAGGCTAAGATTACTGAACTCACAACAGAAGTGGGTAAGTTGAAGAATCAAGCTCAGCTGGACTTCAAAGACGCTGTCCAGACCTTCTCTGAGTGTTTGGAAACGGCCAAAGGGTGGGGAATCAAAGCCATGGAAATGATGGCTGAACCAGACCAAGTGAGCTATTTTCAACACCGGCTTGAATTCCAGGAGGAATATCATAAGGCCAAGAAGCGTGGCGAAGATCCTCCTGTCTTCGATGAAACAGACGAAGACGAGGACTTGGAGGACGAAGAAGTTGAGGATGACACTGCCATGGAGGAGGATACATCTATTCCTCCTCGCAACGCCTAAAATGACCATCGTCCTGCTTCCTTCTTCTCTCATTTGGGCTACTCATCTGAGTGAAGAAGTCAGGGGGTGGTTCTATAAGAACTGGTGCAAGTCTAAGAAAACTTGCACCAAATACTCAGCAAAGAGGGCAGGAAAGACATTCAGGCTCAGCTTGACAAGTTGAAGAAGTATGCAACTGTTATCAAGTCTTGGCCCACAACCAGATCAGGACGCTCTCCTTGCTGAAATTTTGTCTTAGTATTTTGTTTGTACTTCATGGATATTCTGCTGAAATTACTATGCTTTGTAATCATATTAGGAGGTTTCTTTTGCCGTTTGGTTTTGTTGCAGTAGAACGGACACTCAGTATTGTACTTTTATGAACGCTGGTATCGTCCACTTGGATGAGTAGCCCAAATGAGAATCCTTCATTCAACTGTCTTGACCAATTTTATTCTTATGCTTGTCTGTGTCTATCTTCATTTTAAATCACTCGTCGTCCAAAGATCTCTCTGCGTCTTTATACTCCTAAATGAGGGACGATCTTGATTAGATTCTTTGGACGAGAAGCATAATATACTGAAGCAGATCATCAAGCAAGCCAATCTTGCCATGTAATTAATTTATTCAACCAAAGGACCTGTTAACCAATCCTTGTCCAATCCAAATATCATGACACTTTAGGCAGATGACGAGTATGTGAAGACGAAGTAATCATCCAAATTTTAACAAGTAATCATCTTGTTCGTCCTGTTGGTAACAAGGACGCTCGTCTTGGATTACCAATGTGTGCGGCTAAACACAGCCCGTATTTACTAGCTCACAGCCCGTATACGTATAAATACGGGGTATAAAAGTCTAAATTGCCCCTCTTCCTTTACTCACTTCCTTTTAAAAAAATTTAAAAAAAAATTAAAAAAAAAACTGATAATTTCACGGAACCGGATTGACTTTCCGGTACCGTGTACCGGAAATTCCATCCGGTTCCGTGAAATTATCAGTTTTGACGGAACCGGATGGAATTTCCGGTACACGGTACCGGAAAGTCAATCCGGTTCCGTGAAAATTCAATTTTACGGTACCGGAAAGTCAATCCGGTTCCGTGAAAATTCAAATTTTAAAAAATTTAAAAATTTTTTTTTTTGATTTTTTTTTTTAAAAAAAATGGATTTTTACGGTACCGGATTGACTTTCCGGTACACGGTACCGGAAAGTCAATCCGGTTCCGTGAAAATTCAAATTTTAAAAATTTTTTTTTTAAAAATGGATTTTTACGGTACCGGATTGACTTTTCGGTACACGGTACCGGAAACTCCATCCGGTTCCGTGAAAATTCAATTTTTTTTTAAATTTTTTTTTTAATTTTTTTTTTTAACTTTTTAAAAAATAATTTTTTTTTGGATTTTTAAATTAAAAAAACCGGACATAATTATATTTAATAAGGGTATTTTGGACAATTTGCTATAAAATACGGGCTGTGAGATAGTAAATACGGGCTATGTTTAGTAACACCCTTACCAAAGGGTCTTAATAAAGGAGAGCGGCCTAGGTAACATTTAGACGTTGGTTACTCTTCAGACGACTGTTGCCCCATGAAGGAGGTCGACCAGTGTATCATTCTCTTCGTTGTAAGACTATTAGTTGGACGTTCTCCTTTTGGAAGTAACCTTGGTTTTTATCAAGATTGAAGACGTCATGAGATTATTTTTGGACGTTTTCCTCTATGAAGTAACCTTGGTTTTTACCAAGAATGAAGACGTCCGAAGATGGTTCTTGGACGTTTTCCTTTTGGAATTAACCTGGGTTTTTATCAAGATTGAAGACGTCCTAAGGTTATTCTTGGACGTTTTCCTCTTGGAAGTAACCTTGGTTTTTACCAAGATTGAAGACGTCCAGACGTTATTTTTGGACGTTTTCCTTTTGGAAGTAACCTTGGTTTTTACCAAGATTGAAGACGTCCAGACGTTATTCTTGGACGTGTTTCTTTCTTTGCTGGATATGGTACTGTATGCCTCCCTTCTTAGGATGCCTCTTTGTCTATTCCTAGACGAAGAAATCGTAGGAAGGAAGTCTAGTCCATCCTTTTTGTAAGTAATGAGACCTTCTTTACTAAGACGTCTCATTTTAGGCCGGTTTCTTATAAGAAATAATACCTTTTGTGTAACCTTAGGTATTATGACGGAGCTTTCCTTTATTAAGGGAAGACGTCTCTCTAGCCGACTTCCTTTAGGAAGCAATGTTCGTCTTATTTTTCAAGTTTCTGTGAACTTGATTTTAAACGATTGCTTCTTGTTAAAGAACTTTTAATCAAAAAGTCTTTGTTCATCAGTTATATCTTGAACAGATTGTGATGATTTTTGCAGACGTCTTCCTTTGGGAAGTAATATCTGTCTTGCATAATGGGCTTGTATAGTTTATTATCTAGTAACCATCTTTCCTCCATCAATGGAAAAATGCCCCAAGATGGCTGTGGATAATAAAATGCCCCTATATGACGATGTGTCTGGACGAGTTACTAACTAATCAAATAAGCCATTCATAAAGAAACAGTTCGAACTATAGGCCAAAATTTAGAATGTATTAATGTGAAGTTTGCTTAGCCTCAGCTAAGATACATAGAATACATTGCTAAATGATTTTTCTGTGCCGTAGCACTTCGTTTGTAAAATGTAAAAAACTACAAACTGCCTTAAACATAGTATTTTTTCAGATTATCAGAATTCCAAGTTCTTGGTATGGGACGTCCATCTAAGTCTTGAAGCTTAAAAGTGCCGCTGCGAACCTCTTCGACCACCAAATACGGACCTTCCCAGTTCGGGGTTAACTTTCCCAGTTCCTTTGCACGTCCAACTGATTCCATCTTACGAAGAACTAGATCCCCTATTTTGAGAGGTCGTCTAGTCACATGTTTGTTGAACTCCCTAGCCATGCGTAGCTTGTACAATTCCATCCTCAGAAGAGCATTACCTCGGACTTCAGGCAATTTGTCCAATGCTAGGCACATTGCCGCCCAATTAGCCTCTTCTGAGTATAACATGACGCGGAGGGTGGGCTCTTCAATTTCAATGGGTAGGACAGCTTCTGTTCCATAAACCAGCATGAAGGGCGTCTCCCCTGTTGAATTCTTGGCTGTGGTTCTAATTGACCAAAGGACCAATTGAAGTTCTTCCACCCAAAATCCCTTGGCGTTTTCTAACTTCTTCTTTATACCTTCAGAAATAATCTTATTGAAAGCTTCGACCTGACCGTTTGCTTGTGGGTGTGCAACAGAAGCAAAGTGGGACTTAATCTCCCTCTCTGATAGCCAGTCTTTCAGTTTTGGAGTCTCAAACTGTGGTCCATTGTCGAACACAATCGACTAGGGCATGCCAAATCGTGTTATGACGTTTTTCCAGATGAACCTTTTAACATCATTCGTCTTTACACTCCTAACGGCTTCAGCCTCTACCCACTTGGAAAAATAGTCCACAGCTACAATAACAAATTTCTTCTGTCCGGCCACCATGGGAAAAGGGCCTAGGATGTCCATGCCCCATTTGGCGAACAGCAAAGGAGTCAGAATTGGTGTTAGAAAATTTGATTGCCTCTTGAAGAGATGACCATGCTTTTGACATCTATCACATTTTTTTGCATACTCCACGGCATCAGCATTCAACGTCGGCCAGAAATAGCCAGGTCTTCGTGCCTTTTCAGCCAAGGCTTGGCCGCCAATGTGTGATGCACAAACCCCTTCATGCAAATCCTTCAGTACCTCAAGACCATCTTCCCTGGTAATACATTTCAACAGCAGACGATCATACGATTTCTTGTACAATGTCTCGCCCCAAACTTCGAACCATTTGTCTCGTGTCTTAACATATTTTGCTTCTACCGGGTCTTCTGGTAATTGGCCCGTCTTTTTGTAGTGAAGAATAAGCTCCATCCAGTTGTCCCCTCGGCTTAAAAACATCACCTCCTCCTTTTCAATACTCTTCCTTTCTTGAACCTCCCAGAAAACAGTTCTTGGGGTGTCACCCAAAGCAGAACTTGCAAGTTTAGACAAAGCATCAGCCTGATGATTCTCAGACCTAAGTACTTGTACCAAGGTGAATCCATCTAATTCTTTGATTTCTTCTTTTACCAGCTGGACATACTTAATCATGGAGGCCTCTTTGCATTCATACTCTCCATTAACTTGGCTGACTACCAGAAGAGAATCTGACTTTGCATCTAACTTTCTAGCTCCTGCTGCTCTGCAAATACGAATTTCGGCCAGTAAGGCTTCATACTCGGCCTCGTTATTGGACGCCGGAAATTTAAAACGTACAACATATTCATACTTGTCTCCCTCAGGAGAATGACACACCAGGCCTGCCCCACTGCCCTGAGTGGTGGACGAACCATCTACCCTTAATTTCCAATACTGATTGCCCTCAGAGGGGTCTTCTACCGGGTCCAACACTGGACGGGTTAGTTCAGCAATGAAATCTGCCAAGGCTTGTCCCTTAATCGCCTTTCTTGGCTCGAACATGATGTCGAACATCTTCAGTTCATTTGCCCACTTCAACATCCTTCCAGCCGCCTCTAGCTTATGTAAAACTTGCTTAAGCGGCTGATCAGTATACACAACTATACTGTGAGCCAGGAAATAGGGCCTTAGCTTTCGGCTGGCAACTACTAGAGCCAGGCCAAATTTCTCTACAACCGTGTATCTAGTTTCAGCATCCTTGAGTACTTGACTCACAAAGTAAATGGGTGTTTGTATTGCATCTCTCTCGGCTAGATGTACTGCACTGACTGCTTCAGGGGAAACAGCCAGGTAAACATACAACTTCTCCCCAAGCACCGGACCTATCAAACGGGGGAGCTGTTGTAAATGCTTCTTGATCTCAACTAAGGCTTCATCTGCTTCAGGAGTCCACTGAAACTTTGCGGATTTCTTTATTGTTGCAAAAAAGTGATGGCATTTATCGCTTGGACAAAAATCGTCCTACTGCTGCTAAGCAACCGGTCAGCCGCTGGACTTCCTTCACCTTTGTCGGAGGCTTCATGTCGAGTATGGCTTGGATTTTTTCTGGGTTTGCTTCTATACCACGTTGATCTACCAGAAACCCATGGAACTTGCCAGCTGAAACCCCAAAGACGCACTTTTTTGGATTGAGTCTTAACTTGTACTTGCGCAGTGTCTCGAAAGTTTCGCGCAGGTCTTCGACATGATCTGTTTCTTCTTGGCTTTTGACGATCATGTCGCCAATGTATGCTTCTAAGTTTCGTCCCAATTGAGGCGAAAAGATCTCATTGATAAGCCTCTGAAAAGTCGCCGGTGCGTTTCTCAGGCCAAATGGCATCATTAGCCATCCATACAATCCTTTTTTTGTTATGAATGAAGTCTTGTCCTGGTCCTCCGGCAGCATGGGAATCTGATGGAACCCAGAGTAGGCGTCCATGAAGCTCAGTAAGGCATGACCAGCTGTCGAATCTACCAGTCGATCCAGCTTAGGAAGAGGAAAACTGTCTTTGGGGCAAGCTTGGTTCAGGTCCGTATAGTCAACACACATCCTCCAAGTCCCATTTGGCTTGGGGACCATAACCACGTTTGCCACCCAATCTGGGTAGTGACTCTCCCTGATGAAGCCGGCTTCTAGTAGTTTCTTGACCTCTTCGTCTACAGCCTGATTCCTGATAGGTCCCAAATGCCTTTTCTTCTGCCTAACAGGTTTTTTGGCTGGGTCAACATTTAGCCGATGGACGGCCACCTTGGGATCAATCCCCGGCATCTCTTCTGCCCCATAGGCAAAAATATCTTGAAATTGTTTTAATAGTGCTATGATAGCTTCTTGTAACTCGGGCTTCAAACCTGCCCCAATCTGCAAAGTCCTTTCCGGACGAGACTCATCTAAGCAAATGCTTAAAGGGGGCTCAGCAGGCTTTGGACGATCCAATGTCAAACTTGCGATCGTCATAAGCTCGGCTGAAGGCCTTGGCTCTTCTTTTACTTGAGTGAATTTTCTCTTCTTGCTGGGCAAATCTCATGTCGTTTTCCCTTCAGGGGTAACATGTAGTTCAACTCTTTCTCCAGCCGGCTTCCTTGCGGAAGCAGCGTTGGTTTGAAACTTCTCTGCCCCAGTCTCCTTGGGCTCATCTATGTCCATGGGCTCAACTTCGCTCATTTTTCCAAGACGAAGGCTTTAGGGTGGTAAGGTAACACTCCCTAGCAGCCCGCTGGTCTCCATAAATTGAGCTTACCTGGCCATCGTCACACTCAAACTTCATTAGCATGAGATGAGTGACAATGACCGCCTATGTTATTAAGGGTAGGACGTCCCAGAATGACGTTGTATGCTGTCAAATCCTTGACAACCAAAAACTTTATGAACATAGTTCTGCTCTTTTCCTTCTCTCCGACTCGGACAGGCAACGAAACCGTGCCGACCGGATCTATGATTCCACCTCCAAATCCTATAATAGGATGATGGACTGGAAGATCTTTTTCATCAAACTTCAATCTTGACAAACAATCAGCACTAATAATGTCAGTTGAGCTGCCAGTGTCGATAAGGATTCTTCGTACTCTTAGATTTGCAATCTTCATTTCTACGACCAGAGGGTCATCATGAGGAGTCCTTATCTGCCCCCGGTCTCCTTCGCTCACCGTCACCATGGGAAACGGGTCTACCTTGGATTTCCCCGTCAGCAACACTTGGCCAAGCTCTCTGACATAATTTTTGTGACCTCTCAAGGTTGGTCCTCCGGCTGCAAACCCGCCGGATATCACCAAAACCACGTCTTCGTCTGTACTAGAGCTTTCTTTCTTTTTCTGCCGATAATCCTTCTTCTGAAAACGGCCTTCACGGGAGACGTATTGATTCATTTTTCCTTGCTTTGCCAGGTTTTCCAAAGCTCTCTTCAGGTGTTTGCATTCATTTGTCTCATGTCCACAATCTTTGTGGAAGTGGCAGTACTTACTCCTATCTCTGTTCTTGTAAGGTGTTTTCATCTCGGCCGGAGCCTTGAGTTCATGCTGATCTTTGATTTCCATAAGGATTGAATACTGATCCTTATTGAACTCAATGGGTTCAGCCGAGACAACCCTTTCTTTTCTCTTCTCTCTTCTCGACGGGGCCGTGCTTGAAGACACTACCCAGGTCTCAGCCTTCTTAGGATTGTTCTTAGTCTTTTGAACGGGTTCCTCGGGCTTCTTGGACCCTGAGTGCTTGGCTTCAACACACACCTCCGTCGCATGTATAAAAGCCTCGGCTTCCCTTAAAGCTTCAGCCAAGGTACTCACTTTCTTCTTGACCAAATCAAACTTGAAACTTCCTGGCCGCAGTCCTCGAATAAATGCATCGAAGGCCACACCAACATTTAAGTCATGGATTTGAAGGGCTTCAAGATTGAACCTCTTTACAAAACTTCTCAGGGATTCCTTTGGGGCTTGGATGATCTTCCCCAAATGAATACTAGTCTTCTGTTCCTGCCTATTGGCGACAAAGTGGCTAGTGAATGAATAGCTTAACTCGGTGAAGTTGTTGATAGAATTAGCCGGCAGGTTGTTAAACCACTTATGAGCGACTCCTTTCATAGTGGCTGGGAAGTTCTTACACCATGTAGCGTCGTCTACTGCCTGGACGTACATTTGATGTTTGTAAGCAGAAAGATGATCATCTGAATCAGTAGTGCCATCGAAGGGATCAATGGTTGGTAGTTTAACCTTAGCACATGGAGGGGCTTGCATTATTCTGGCTGAGAAAGGCGTCAGCCAATCTATGCGCAGCTCCCTAAAACGTGCATCAACTGGGGATGTATTTATCCGACATTCCCTTAAGACTGGGTTCGATGAACTGACCTCCTGGGACCCTCGCCTATACACATTCTGCTGAGACGTCCTTCTGTAAACATTAGGCTGAACCACCGTTCGATCTTGACGAGGCTTATAAATAGACGGAATCCTTCCATGCTCCAGAGTGTGACTCCGAATCCTCAGACTGGGGTCCTGCAAGTACGGCGTTGATCCGGTAGCCGACCTCTGTTTAGCCGCTACCCTCTTAGCCTGCAAGTATTCCCGAGCGTCTGTCTCCATCCTTCGACCATCCACTGGTCTGTTCACTGGGTTGGTGACCACCAGATTCCAGTCTAAATGACGTGGTTGCTCACTACGAACAGGATGCCTTCCCCTAGACGTTCTTCTAGCTTCTTCTGGTCGTCTAGCCCCGCTTGGTCCAGCTACATTCTCCTGAGAAGCTCCTCTCCTAGGAGCAGGCCTAGAATCCGGCTGGGATCCTACTCGGAAGAATAACATGTTGTTCTTGATCTGGTCTTGGACAACTTGGCCCATCCTGGCTTGAAACTCATTTAGGGCATTTTCCAAATGAGCAGCCGTGACCGGGAGAGCAGGGTTGGGCTCCAAGACTGCCCCAATGGGATCATTCTGTCGCTGTCCGTCACGTCCCCTAGGCGGACGTTCATCATCGACGGTATCATTAACTTGAACATAAGGACTCATCCTTTGTCCCCGGTTGGACGAATTGCAATCAGTCATCTCCGCGCCTCCCCACAGACGGCGCCAAATGTTTTAACTAAACTTGAAGAATACGGTATTTGTCCTGATGATGGACAGGTGTAGTGTTGATATTGGGAGGCTTGTGCTGAGATGTTGCTTCGTTCCCGAACCTGCAAAAGGGGAAAACCAAACCGGAGGTTTGGGTTTGATTCCCTCTCCGATGCTTAAGTCAGTGTTCAATAGATAATAGCTGGGTATGAATTTCGACAGAGTAATTTTAAGAGAGAGTAGATGTCCCTTTTTACCTGATTCTGAGGAGCTATTTATAGTATCTATGTATAGAAAGGAGCACCCTAGAATGAAGAAATATGATTGGTTAGGCAATGGGAGGGCGACACTTGTCATAGTCTGATTGTGCTGAGCCTCTTATCCAATCACATCCTTCCTCTTTAGGGAACTTGGGCTGATTATTCCTTCCTTTGAGGAATAATTGGGCCTCTTGAATACTGCTTTGGTGACATCATTAAATCACCCCCCAACACACTGCCAAGTGTCGAAAAGGGGATGGGCCACGTGTCATCAGCTCAGTGGGCCACGTGGTAGTTGCTGACTGGGCCACGTGTCCTCTTGTTTTCTTTAAGCTAAAACTCTAAAAGGTCGCATAACATGAGAATTTGAGACACGAGATTTCTTTTTTTCTTTAAAGGAGTTTTTTTTCAAAAAAAGCATTCTGCGCGTTTTAAACGCGTTTTATACGGGAGGTGGAGTTTTTTTGTGTTTAAAATGGCAGGGGCTCAAAAAAACGTTTTTTTAGCGTTTTTTTCAAAAAGACGGAGACGGAGTTTAAAACGCGTTTTAAACGCGTTTTAACTAACTAAGGTGAAAGCAGGGTTACAGTTTCCAGTTGGTAGAATTGGGAGGTATTTGAAGAAGGGGCGGTATGCTCAACGTGTTGGTACTGATATATTGTCAAACGATTAAGGAAGAAATGGAATGGAGAAGAGGAAGAAATGGAATTCTTATACAGTTGTGGGTTCCTAGTTATTAGGATTAGATAGTGGGTTAGTTATTAGATATTGTTTAATTATTTTTTTTATAATTAAAACGTGGGGTGTGGGGTAAGGACTGGAAGTTATGTAAAGAAGGTGGGGGGTTTTGTAAAGAAGGTGGGGTGGGACACCTGCGTGGGTTTTTATTTGGGTTGGGGAGTTTTGTTTAATTATTGTTTTTTTATTAATTTGAACGTTAATCTCTATACTAAAGGGTAAGGGTAAACTGGGCAATCCATTAAGTTTGGTGTCCCACCCCTCTTCCCTTACAGTATAGATATATATATATATAGGGTGAGATACTCATGTAAACCGATCTAAGGTGTGAACCCAATACCAACTATGTTACTCTGACTAGGGTACTAGTGTCGGACATGAGTACGTGTCCAAGTGTCCGATTCGGCTAAATTGTGAAAAAATTCCATGATTTTAGCCCAAAATGAAGTGTCAAGTGTTCATATCCATGTCGGAGTGTGGAGGATCTGACACAGATACTTGAGGTATAATGAAGAGTCTGAGTAACATATAATGACGAACTTTGCTGCTCTACAAGCATATTATATTTTAAGTTCATTCGTTTTTATTTTCAATAGCTTAACCATTGTATTTATTTTCGAGTGATTGGGGAGAAAAGAAATTTTTAGAGTTTAAAGTTTCTGTAATCAAGAGTGAAAGAGAGAAAGAGAAAAAGAAGAATTCAAGTGAAGTCGAATGAGAAGGTCACGAGTTCAGGGGGAACAAGGTGACTGGGGACAGGGTCAAGTTCTTAGAGGAACTGAATGAGAAGAGTTTATAATAGGCTGTAAATTCTATTATAAAGAAAAGAGACAGGGTTTCTTCCTAGAAAATTAAGGAAGTAAACCTTGTTAAAAGTCTCTGTGTGTTCCTAATTGTATTTTTATTTATTTAGCTTTTAGTTATTTATATTCAGCAAGAATGAAGTTCTTGAGTGAGAAATACAAGGGAATAGGAGCTTAGTTATGTAAGGGTATAATTAGGTTTATTATGTAAGGAGCAACGATCAAAATATTGTAAGGAATTGAAGTTGTTCCTCTAGTCAAGGGATAGGAACTTCTGAGTTGTTCCGCAAGGAACTCTATTACTGGAACCGACCAAAGAAATTGACCTACTGAAAGTAACTTGCATAAAAACGAAAATTGATAAAAGATAACAAATCTGATGAAGTTGAACAATTATTTATTTTCTGATAGTTATAACTTTTGAGGTTGAAAAGTATGATTTTTTTGGTCATAAACGATGAAGTTAGCATGTCTAACACTTTGTAATTTGTATTAAGTTTCAGACGGTTGAACTAGCGATCAACTGAACACATTACACAAGTTTTCTTAAACAATTACAAATTGTAAAATTTAATCCTAATGTAGCTAAAATAAATAACTAAAGTTCAACCCTTTCACCAAAAAAACCACCGTGGCCCTGCGCCACCAACATTATAACATGCCTCGTTATGGCTACAAAGCCTACAATGTTGATGTATATATAGGAGATATTTGACTAACAGCGTCCACAATGCATGTGGGCAGACTAAAATGGAAGTACTTGTCTTTTTTACAGATTGCAAGCTGTTTTTCCAATACTGCAAAATATTATTTTTGTACATATTTTTATGGTAAAGTATGGTTGCTATATTAGCCTAGATGAGTCATAAAAACATTCACTTAATTCTCCTGATCCCTAAAATAAGCAAAATGTACTAAGAGTAGTCAGGAAGATGACGAAGATCCTTTTCATAGTGTTCAGCATATATTCAAGATGACGTTGTTCATGGCCCATTAATATTTAATATATTTCATTATATTGTCTTTTTTTAATTTATTGTATTCAAAAAGCGCGTGTTTTCATATATAACTCTACTAGAATTCTATGCACGCGATGCGTGCGACAACAATTTATGAAATTTTATAATCTACAGTAGATAATTTTATGGATAGTCGTATCTTACTACTTAAACTTTTCATGTTTTTAGAAACTCCTACCTTAATGATTTTTTTTAAAATTCCACCCACCATTTATTATTTTATTAAAAACTCTCACCACTTAGCGGTGTTTGTCAAATTTCATTAACAAAAAACTGTTAAGTGGGTCCCACATATATACATTTTGTTAACAAAATGAAACTTGAAATAGTTGTAATTCTTTCCAAATAGTTGTAATTCATTCCAAATTTGCTCTAAATTTGTTGAAGATTTGCCCTTAAATTGATGAAATTGACTTTAATTTCAGCGTAAACTAATAATACAATGCATATGTGGGGCCCACTTTACAGTTTTGTTAACGGAATTTAACAAAAAATCATTACGTGGTGGCAGTTTCTAATAAAATTGGGATTGATAGGTGGAAATTTCTAAAAACATGAAAATTTTAGGTGGTTTTGAACAAAAAAATCCCAATTTTATTTGCATACGATGTGTGTTCTGGCTACTGTAACATTATAAAATATGAAGGTACACAACATATTTTAAAGCTAAATTCATTTTGGCTCATTTTTCTTTGAAAACATCCCTTACTCCCCACCATCAACTACAACTTTTGTTATATAGTATCCGGTAAGGTATTTTTTGCTCATTGTCCAAATGAGAAAAAATTCAAAAGTGGTTGAAAATACTTTATCATATTTCTTACTCATGCTAAAATAATTTATCAGGATCAATTTGGTCAAATGTGCATTCACTCATGAACAATCAATTACTCATGTAAAATAAAAAAATTCAAAAGTATATAAAAGTATAGGAAAGTGGGTGTCTATCTATAGATCTCAAGAAAATATAATCGTTGATTTTTTTAAAATTGTTTTTACACTATAGGTTTTTAGATATTTTAGTTAGAAGTTTTGAACATCTTTTATTAAAAATCTGATGGCTAAATTTGGAAATAAAACTTAATTACTTCATAAACTCATTGATTTATTTTATTTATTTTTCCTTTTTTTTCTTTTTGGTGTCCACCCCCACCTCTTCACTTATATAATAGAGATTCATCTTATCTAAAAGAAAAGGAGTTGGTATACCCTTAATAACAAAAGTCCCCTTGGTTAAATCTTAAATGTGTCTGCCCAATCTTTCATTCCTTTTTCCTAAATTTGTCATTGTTGATCCGTTAATCACCCAAGATTTTAGGTTGTATAAGAGGTATAGACTTAGTTGGTTTAATCGCGAATAAAACGCGTATTAAACACTGATCCCGTTTTTTTCAAAAAAAGGGAAAAAAACGGAAAAAAACGTTGAGGCCGTTTAAAACGCAAAAAAACGCTGGTCTCCCGAATAAAACGGAAAAAACGTTTTATTCGCGTTATTTTGAAAAAAAAACGGCAGAACTTAAAAAATCAGAAACCCAAAATATGAACGTGTATTTGGTTGTTCTCCAGTTCTCCTCTCAAGTTCTCTCTGCTCAGTGAAAACAAACCCTAGGCCAGCCGTCCCTCTCCCTTCCTCTCTGCAGCTCCGGCCGGCGACCGTCAGCGACGAACTTCTAGTCGGTGTCTGAACCACCAGCCACCGCCACGCAAGCACGCCTGAACCACGAACTACTGCTCGTCTGCTCACCGCCGTCACAGCGCCTCAACGGTATGAAATATGAATGTTACTTCCCCTTTTTTTTATATATATTAATCTATTGTAACTTTTTTAGTAATCTTAGATTGTTAACATTGTAATTGTGATTTATGAATTCCAATTAGTCTTACTCTTTAGTTGATTATGAAAGTAGAGATTGGTTTTGTTTAATGTTTAGTGGAAAATGTGAAATTATGGATTGTGAATTGTGATGAATTGAGCAAATGTTGACTGAATTAAGCACTTTCTAATTGTCATTGTGCCTTTATTTTGCTTACTAATTATCCCATTATAGTTAGTAGTTTAGTTACTTTAGTACTCTTAACATGAAGTATAAATTACATGATTCCTTTTACTTCTATGTCATTATAATTAGTAATCTTTAAGTCTTAACATATATGAATTACAAATCCTTACACATTACTTGATATGGCAACTTTAAAGTGATGAAATTGTCAATTTTATATACTTTTAGGGGCAACCTACAATGGTGAGAAAGAAGGATCCATTTTGGGAGCATGGTATGCAACTCGTTGGCAAATTTGAATGTGACTATTGCCACAATGAGTATACTGGAGGTGTAACAAGATTAAAATATCATCTTTCCGGATTGGTTGGCCATGATGTGAATATTTGTACTCAAGTTCCTAATGATGTCCAACAACAAGCATTGTTGGTGATCGGCAAGGGTACAAGTAAAAGAAGCAGGAGTGAGGCTAGTTTTACGTCAGTTTCTATAAACTTTGATGGTTCAATGGGTATTAGCTCGCAAAGCTCTGGTATGCATCAAACAACTATGCTTGAAATGCTTAAAAAGATGGATAAAAGTGGTGTGGATAAGTTGCTTGCTAAGTTTTTCATCTTGAATAATATTTCATTCAATGTTGTTCAATCTCAGTCATACATTGAACTTGTTAAAGCTCTTGGTGAATTTGGACCTACTTATAAAGTGCCTAGTTACTCAAACTTGAGAACAAAGCTTATTCCTGAAGCAAAAAAAGAAGTTGATGAATATGTGGAAAATGTTAAAAAGTCTTGGGTGAAAACTGGTTGTACTATCATGTCTGATACTTGGAGTGATATGAAACAAAGATGTTTTATTAATTTTGTTGCACATTCTCCTGGTGGTTTCGTCTTCTTGCAATATGTTGAGATTTCAAAAGAAAGAAAAAATGCTCATTTGCTAAAGGATTTGAGTTCTAAGGTCATTGATTTAGTTGGGCCACAAAATGTTGTTCAGTTTGTGACTGATAATGCTTCGAACTTTGAGAGTGCTGGAGATATGTTGATTGAAAAATATCCCACCATGTATAAGACTAGATCTGCTGCACATGGAATTCAATTGCTTTTAAAAGATATTTACACTCAACTTCCTTGGTTGAAAAATGTTGTGGATGATGCAAAATGTGTTCAGTCATTTATGTATAGGCATCAAATTGTTACCTCATTAATGAGAGAGGCTACAAATGGAAAATAATTGAAAAAATCATGTGCCACTCGCTTTGCTTCTAACTTTCTTGTTGTTCAGTCTATACTTGATGTTGAAGATTCATTGAGATTGTTTGTTGCATCCCCTGAATGGAGGGCATTGGAATATACTAGGACATCAGAAGGAAGAAAGACCACTGATATTATTCAAAACCAGGAGTTTTGGTCACAAGGAAAAGAAGTGATTGAGCTTTTAGAACCTTTTGTGAGGATTTTGCGTTTAGTAGATGGTGATGGATCTACCGCTGGGTATTTATACCAAGCAATGGATATGGCAAAGGAATCTATTGAGTTTAAGTGCTCTCAAAATGAAGGGAAGTATGGTGCTGTAAGGGGTTATTTTGAAAAAAAGACGAGATAATAATATTATCCATCTTATTCATGCCGCTGCTGCTTTCCTTAACCCTGCATACATGGTTAGTTCCTCTTTTAAGGAAACGTATGAGATGAAGAAGGGAATTAATTACATATTTGATAATCTTGTTTGTGAGGAAGAGAAAAGTCCTTTTTTGGAGCAAGTTCAACTTTATCGTATGGTTTATCAACCAATGTTCTCCTCATCTGGACGAGCTATGTTGAAAACTTATCATCCCCGTAAGTCCTTATCTGTGTATGATTTTAAAGTTTTCATTTATACTTTGTTGGTTAATTTTATATTATATATATGCTATGTTTTGTTGTAGGTATATGGTGGGATGTTTGTGGTGATGTCGTCCCGGTACTCCAGAAATATGCAATACGCATTTTGAGTCAGCCTTGTAGTTCCTCGTCATGTGAGCGTAATTGGAGTGCATTTGAAGCTGCTCAAACTAAAAAGAGAAACAGGTTGACTCCTCAAATGTTGAAGACACTAGTTTATGTGAGGATGAATTCTATGATGATTGAGAAATTCCAGAGTAAGGAATTGGCGGACATGAAGCCAATTGATTTGTCTAGTCTTAAAGATTGGCCAGATTATGGAGAAGATGTGGAGCCTGTTCCTAATGATGCTCTTATTGTACAGGATGGTTCAACCCCAAGTTCAAGTGATGGGCCTTTTAATTTGGATTCTATTTGTGTTACTTTGGACGACGACGGCGGTGATGAATTTTATGAAGACTTTATTAGGGACGAGTTTGAGTACAATGATGTGTGACGATGAATGTGTTAGTTGCCAGATTATGACTTTATGTTGTGGATTTATTGGCTTGGACATCTAGAGTGTAGACATTGTTGTTTAATTATGTATGTTGAACTTGAAGTCTTGAACTTGTGCTTTATATTTTAGGTATGTTTGGTTGTTCGTCATGTGGTGCTATAGCCATATATCGTATGTTTTTCAAAATATGAGGAATTTATGATTTACTTATATACATAGGTATATAGAATTATAGATGTTATTCAAATAAAATACTATACAAGTGAAAATGGCAACCAAAATAAAAGCCGAATTTTTGGTCGAATTTTTAAAATTGAAACCGTTTTAAACACGTATACGTACATATCCGAATTTTAAAAGTCAACGTTTTTTTAGACGAATATTTGACCGAATTTTTAAACTAACTAAGGGTATAGATAAGTGTCTCTCCTATTATTATTTTTTTGGGAAAAAAAATTGTTCTAGCCTGAGTTTAAAAAAAGTTATTAGAAAAATTCAAAAGTTGTCATTAGGAAGTGATATAGGCTTTCGAAATATCTATTAAGGATTTTTTCCTTACGAGTAGTAATATGGATTGTGCTCTCACATAAGGGAGTGCCTAAATCACCAATTGTGATTACTACTCACTATCGAAAGAACGCCGATGAGTATACAATAATCAGAAATTAAAAGACTGTAAACTTAAAAATACAAGCATGGTCCCGACAATGTAAACAAAGACAAAAAAAAACATTAAATAAAGGAGCAAATTTTAAATAACTCACATATCATCAAAATGATAATCTAGACAAAGGGCAAAAATTAACAAGAAACCTTGGACTAAAGTAAGTATGTATTCATGGATGACAATCAATTGAGTGGTTAGATATCAATTTTCCCCCCTCTTTTGTCCCCAAACAGCCTGAGAATGGATAATAGGATTGTCTAATTTCTTTTCCCTCGTCATATGCAAGAACAAAAGAAAAGGAAGTAGAGCATTGAAAAGGGGACACATGATCATTAGGTTTGCTATCCATAAATGCTATTATCCAAGAAAATCAATTATTTGCTGTTTACATAATCAATTAAAAATCTAAAACCTATAAATTTAAAAATAAATTTAAAGTTTAACGGTTCATTATGCGAGTTACTGTACATTCTTCCTCTTTCTGAAATTGTCAAAGGATGTAAATCTTTCCTTGAAAAGTTATGAAACTATCCAAGGATGTGAATATTTTCTTTGTTTGATTGGGGGGAAACGTATTTTTTTAACATAAGTTTTTGACTCCAATCTATTTTGTTTGGTTTGGATTAAAATTAGTTTTCCTAATAGGAGAAAAAGATTTCCACAGATAAAAGTACTTTTTTTCTCCGTACTCCTTGCCTTTCTCTTTAATATAATTAATATTTTCTTGAATAATAATTGGGGTACAATAGAGTATATAAACTAGGAAAGTATTGACTGAATATAGTATAGAGATTACAAAAGATTAAGTCATCGGGTGGGAGATATGATCAAGAACTTGATTGGCATAAGCGGTAATTTTGAATAACTCGACCCAAGAAGAGTATGAAAATTTTTCTGTACTCCTAGGAGCACCATGCTCCATGATCCTGCCTATGTGGCAGTATAAATGACCTAAAATCAGCAAAAAATTGCGCCATAATCTGTGTCTCAAAATTTGGGCCGTCTCTCTCCTCTCCCTCTCTTCTCTCTCTACTTTCTTCCAGCTGCAGCCATTGTTGCTCGTTTGTGAGAGCTTCAAATCAGCAAAAAAATTCGTCATTCTCTAATGGATCTTGTTGTTACAGATGTTTCGACCTCTGAAGGTGTTCAATTTCTAGGTATTTTTTCATTATTTCATAATTGATTATGTTTTAGGGTTTTTCCATATAATTTGTTCATCTTTTTGCTGTGATTGTTTAATTTTGTTCAATAATTATTAAATTTCGATCCTATTTTTTATTTTGATTGTAGTTTCAGCTATGCATGATGCTTCAATTGGAGTTGTAGAGCAGAATTCATCTGATTCTGCAAGTGCAGGTTCGAAATCGACAGGTACTTTTGCTTAAATTTGTTTTCAATTATGATTTTGTACTAAATTTCGATGTATGTTGGATTGTTGATTTTGCCATTTTTTTATTATTTGCGTTTATATTAGTATGTCTGCATTACTGATGTTCGAATTAGTTCAGATGTTTTCTGAAGTTATGCATAATGTTCTACAAATTTTATTGATTTTAGTTTCAGCTATGCAAGATGTTTTTGGAACATGATGTTCTTTGTATTAATGTTGTATGTTGTTGCAAGTTATTTGTTTTGATTTGTGTATTTTTGGGAAGTTGTCCTTAATGATTGATTGTTGTTCTGTCATATGTTTCCACTGAATCATGTTTTCGTTTTTTCTTGATTTTGTTCTGCCATGTTATTCATGTTGTTCTGCTAAGTTATTCATTATGTTGTTTGAATACTGTCATTATGTTCTTTCAATTTATTGATTTTGTTCTTTGCATATTCTGTTTGCAGTAACTGTGTATAAGGAGGCTGAGTTATCTGTGTTGGTTAATGTGGTGTACATGAGTGAGTTAGAAGCTCATCATGCTTATAATAAGTATGCTTTTAGCCATGGTTTTGGTGTTCGTGTTGGTAAGGTTAGGAGAATAGTTGATAATTCCATTTGTAATAGAGAGTATGTTTGTTCATCTGAAGGTTTTAAGAATGATGTGTTGGCAAGCAAGAATACATACAATAAGTATGATTATAGGTGTGGATGTAAGGCTATGATTCGCTGCCACGTGGATCGTGAAGGTAGACATACTGTGGGTTTTCATGAGATGTGTCATAGTCATGACATGGTTGCGTTAGATCAACGACATCTTATTAGATCCCATCGGAAAGTTGGTCGGAAGCAATTGAGTAGTATTAAAGACTTAAAGAGTGGAGGAGTTGGCGTGTCTGATTGTATTAGGGTATTGAGTAAGGAAGCTGGTGGTTCCTCTAATCTAGGATTTACAAAATCTGATGTGTACAATGCCCTCGCTCGAGATAAGGCGGCTTCCTTTGATGGTTGTGACACACGGAACTTGCTCAACATGTTTTCACAAAGACAAGTTGAGCAAAGCTATGATATGGAGCTTGATAGTGGAGGGCATTTGGTGAGTTTTTTTTTCCGAGATAGTAGGATGCGTAGGGACTTTGAGGTTTTGGAGATTCGTTGGGGTTTGATACGACCTACCGTACGAATAAATACGGTACGATTTGTGGACCATTTGTTGGCATAAACAATCATGCCAATAATGTGATGTTTGGTATGGGCTTTTTACTGAATGAAAGAATTGAGTCCTTTGTATGGCAGTTTAAGACCTTTACGAAGTCTATGGGAGGGTTGGAATCAAAATGTATTATGACTGATCAGTGTGCTTCTATGGCGGCGGCAATTGGAATTGTTTGGCCTAATATTTGTCATCGTCTTTGTACTTGGCACATTACTGAGAACTCTAAGAAGAACATTCCATCATTGAGATTGAAGGATGGGTTTCAAAAGGCTTTCAGCTATGCACTAAAGTATACTGATACTGTAGCTGAATTTGAACATTATTGGTCCAGGTAAATATCTTCTCTATTTTTTTTAATGATTTGCTAAATTACATTAGATGCTCTTTATATTAGCTATTCATGTCTTTTCTGTATTGCATTAAATTTACTGTTTGAAAAAAACTTGAGTTGTCTGTGTCATTTATATCATCAGAGGTTAATGTTCTACCAGTTTAGCAATTATGTTCTTTTTGTTTCAATTATTATGTTCTGTTAATTCAAGCTATTTTTTGTGCTGTTTTTTGTATAGGCTGCTAGTAGTGTACAAGTGTGCTGATAATAAATGGTTGAACATGATTAATGAATTGAGTCACAAATGGTGCGCAACATATTCCAAAGATGTTTTCTCGGGTGGTGTGATATCATCCCAACGTAGTGAGACTACTAATAAGAGTATTTCACATAGGCTTAATAAAACTAGTGGGTTATCTGATTTTTATTCTAGTTTTGTTGATGTTATTGGTGAATGGAGGAGTAGGGAAAACAAGTGTGATTCTAGATCTGCTCATGGCAAACGATATTTGGCCTTTAAGAGAGTGAAGTTGCTTATGCATGCTAGGAAGGTGTATACAAATACTATAGTATGTTTATTTGAGGAAGAATTTATTACCGGTACTTCATGTGATCATGAGTTATTGGAAGATAACAGCTTGTTGAAGCATTACAGAGTATGGAGAACAGATTGTGGTATAATAAAACACCAGGTTTGGTTTTATGAGAATGAGAAAAGAATAGAATGCACATGTAAGATGATTACCGATATGGGTATTCTTTGTTCTCATTCTCTACGGGTCTTTCATTTAAATTGTGTCAATGAGATTCTTGAGAGATACATTCTTTCAAGATGGAGGAAAGATGCTTTGGGTAGGCGGATGAGTGCTGGTAGTAGTATTTCAGTTGGGTCTAGTATATGTACAAAGACGGTTTGGAGAAGTCAGATTTCTACTGACTTCATCCGTTTGATTCATGCTTGCCAAGGTGATGTTGTTGCTAGGAGCCTTGTGGATGTTGCTTTTGCTGATTTGAAAAGGGAAGTGGAAAATTACATATGTAGTGTTGATAGTTACAAACTTCCAACTGAGGTAGAGAAGCCCTCATATGTTCCCAAAGAATCTTTGGTGAATGTGAAAGATCCTGTGTCTAAGAGGGCAAAAGGCGATAGCAACTTACGACCCAAGTCTATCATTGAGAAGAAAGGAAATAAAGTGAAGGGATGGAAAAAAAAAGAAAGAGGCAGCTAACACACTAATGAAGAGTCAAGCTCAAGTTTCATTACAGGTATAATCTCTGATAATTTTGAAAGAGCATTAAGTTGTGTACCAAAGGACATATTACGTTTTGATGAATAACATTTGTCTTTGTTAAACAGAACATTAGTATAATTTCAAAATAACATGATCAGTTTAATAAAAGTATGTTACACTTTAATTAAAGAACATTTTTTATTTTCAGAAATAACCTTATTAGAATTTAGAAAGAGCATGATGTTTATTAATAAGAGAACATTTTGCTTTTTTTGTTTAATGGTTTTTTATTGTTTGTTTTATTTTTTGCAGCTACCTGATGATTTACCGGTTGGATGTAGTTTTGTTCATCCAATGGATAGCGATGCAGCCCTTGATGTTTGCGTTCCTGATGATTATTTTGGAGTCTCGATTTTGTGTGACGATTGAGTTACATTTTTATTATAATGTAGTACACACATTGAATTTTTAGTTAATATGTATCTTTTCATTATTTTGGGATATTAATTTGTACGAAATTATATTTCTAAATGTTTCAGGTATTGAATTATGCCTCGTTTTTGTTCCGACTTTTATTTTGTATTTTGTTTTCTAAACGTATTGTTTATCTTTTGATGTAACGTTATTTGTGTTGCTTTTCAAAACTTTATATTATTTAAAAGAACATACTTCAATTTTAAAAAGAACATTTAATGTTTTAAAAACACATACAAATCTAATCAAACGAACATATAACCAAGTGATATCAACATCTTTTATGAAAAAAAACATATATTATTTAACAAAGAACATATTAGAGTTTTCAACTTTCATATGACTATTATCAATATAACATGGTATTATGTGGAAAAGAACATTGAAAAACTATATGATATGTCTAATATAAAAGAACATTATAGTATGTTTAACAGAACATATAAGTTGTTTAATCAGAAAAAAACATAATTTGGTCCCAATAACAGAATATTCTTAACAACTAACAAATCTATTAAGTAGATTATGTAACTGAAATAAGTTTGTAGAATAGCTAATGTGTAAAATGATGTGTCTTGCTCTTGTATATGATTGCATCCACTCTTCTTTTTTGTCATTTCATTTTGTGTGCTCCAATGTTGCATAGTGTCGTGCCTTTTGCAAGATTTCAGCTGCCTTCTTGTTTGTTTCATGCAAGGAAATGTCAACACAATACTGAACACGCATCCTTTTGATCTCATCCACCTTCATGATAGCAAATAATACAAGTTAGATTTTAGTTTTCGATTTACAAGAACAATTAGAAATATCTTTGAACAAGGAAAATTAATAGAAATTACATCATCTAGATGACATTGCCATTTTGTTGTATCTTGTCCCATGTACTCTTCCATATGCTTCATCATGTATATGCCACAATCTCTTTTGTCATTTTGAGTTTGCCATCCTAAGGTTGGGACTTCTAATGTGCACATTTCAATGTCTTGTGCTTTCTTGTTCTTTCTAGATTTGAAGACATGAGTCAATCCTTGTCTCTGAAATTGAAATTGGATTTTAGTATCGCTTTCTCGAACATTTATGGTTTTAAAATACAAATATATAATTACTAGTTTAAAGTAAATATACCATGAGGAAAGGTTTGTCTTGATATATTGTGACCTTCGGTTGGTTTGAGTGGCTTGTTTTGGATGATTTCCATAACTTGTCTCTTGAGGTTGAAGATTAGTACATAGTAATGAGATGGATGTGGCATTGGTACAAATATCTGTTTTTTTGTTGTTGAAAGATCAAATTCTTATTAGTATTTAGGAAATTATAAAAGAGCATATATCAAAAAATGCAAGAACATAATGAGTTGAAAGAAACATTTATGTTTAACTGCCTGCATATAATAATTTATTTTTGAAGAACATGTTATTATTTTTTAAAGAGCACAATATGTTATTGAAAGGAACATGTTACTACGTTTGAAAGATCACAAACAGTTGTACAGCATAACACAGGCAGAATGTCTGTAAGTGTACTAATCATGTCGTAGTTCTTCCATTTTTTCATTTCCTTGTCCATGATTTTTGTGACCTTGTTCACTATGTCGTCAACACTGTCTGACTCAAGAGCATATTCTTCTGTAGTGTGTAGCTGCAAATTGTTTAAAGTTACTTATGTTTATTTTTATAATAAAACATATGTGATTACTAGTTAGATATCTTACATAAGGTATGGTGGAGAAAAAAAATCTGTTGACCGAATTCCGCTTGTCCCTTTTTGTGCTTCTGAAGTTGAGAATTCTTGACCAGACATCAATAACATTGTTCTCTGTGGTTGCATTGTCTTCGAATCCCAACATTTCCTGTCTGGTTAGTATTTGATCTTCTCCATCATAAAGTATCTCACTGTATTCATTGAAATAGATTTTGAGGATTAATACTTGTGCATTTTTAATACAGCATCAATATGAATAATTGAATTTGAACTTACTCATCATTCATTTTACTGTTTAATGTATAATCAGCCAGTGCCTTCGTATCCTCTGTTAAGGTTTTGAACAAGTCATTGTATTTTGACATGAATGGTGACTTGAATGCATTTGGCAAGCTTTTGGGTATTCGGACAGGCCTTTCTCTCCTTTTGTACTCTTTTGCAGTTTGTATGATGTATCTGTAAAATTTTCAACACAAATAGTAAACAAAAGTCCAACTCAAAAGGAATACCTTAATATGAAAACACTCAAGTTTGATTTCTTACGTTTCATTGTCATTTTCTTCTCTTGCATCATTCGGGTCTTTTAAGCTCTCCTCTTTATGAACATCGTGAATAACAATTTCACGAAGCATTTGAAGATTCCTGGTATCAAGAACCCTATAAAAAATTTGTAAGATATATTTGTTTCTTGCAATATCATATTACATGGAACAAAATGCTGAAACTGGAGTAACATGTAAGTTTTTTTAAAAGATCATTTTCTTCTGTGAAAATAATATGCAGCATTCTGCCATTTGAAAACTATTATATTTTGAAAGAACAATTACTATAGTTTTATAGAGCATTTCATGATTGGAAAACGATCATGTTGTATCTTTTAAAAGAACATATTATAATTTTCACAAACTTGTAGCTTTATCTTACTTTTCCTCATTTGTATTGTCCTGTTTTGGTGGAAAGTCTGCTTGCTAAATCTTGAAGCCAAGATATGTCGTAGCATCCGCTTTCGTTTGTATAGTTCCACTGTTTTGTACATATATTAAATATATAATTTTCAAAAAAATAGCAAAGTGAGCTACTAGACAAAAGAAGGTTGTATTATAGATGTAACATATGTTTCTTTATGACAAAATAATTTAGGACATCATACAAAAAGTACAACATGTAAGATTCTACTAAAATAACAGTTTTTTGTTTTTCTCAGTACAACATGATAGTTTTTACCCAAGGTTCTTTCCACTGTCCTTTTTTCCATCTTCACAGTTTGAGTCATCAGCGCTAGCCTGTTTGTTGTCGTTCTTCAGAGTTGCGCCCTCTTTCTCATGGTTGGAATCATCATCTTTCTTCTCGTCATCATCATCTTTCTTCTCTGCAAGCAGCTGCCTTACAGCTGTCCTTTTGCTTTTCTTCAGTTTTTGTACCTTCACTTGTTTCATCACTGCTACATTTCATTTTTACAGATAGGAATTTAAAGAGGACATATTAGAAAACTTACAGAACATATAACTCAATTTAAGAGAGCATATTATATGCAAAGAAAGAACCAATCACCTCTGCTGTAGTTTTTTCTCTGATTCTTTTTCTTCAGCATCTATCATTTCAACATTTCTGAAAAGAAGAACGTAAATTAACTTCTTTAATATTAAAAGATCATTTTCTACAAGAGCATGATATTTTCAATATTTAAGCTTCTATAATTAATAAAAAAAGAACATACCTGGATTCCATGTTTGTTGTTTCAGCTGTAATCTGTTGTTTTGATCCAATATCAGGATTGGACTGATCTGTAATTGTATCCATAACTCTATAATGAAGATCAATTAAGAAAACATTAACAGAGAATTAACAGAGTATTTAATAAGCATTACAAGAACATATTGAACCTATGCAAATAAATAGGCAAAAGCTTACTCCTAATCATCCTGTTTCTCTTCAGATGGAATGTGAGCTTCATCATTCTTAGTTTCCAATTCAGAATTGGAAAGGGGGTCCCTTGTATCAAATCCTCTATAATTAAGAAGAAAATATGCATGTAATCATTCATTTTACTGTAAATTTAAAAGAGCAATATTGAAGCATATTGAAGAACATTTTATGTATTTTAAAAGAGCATCTTACTCTTGATTGTCTTTCTCCTCTGTAGGAGCTTTTTCTTCTGTTCCTTCATTTTGTTCATCCACTTTTTGATCCTCCTCATGCTGTTCCTCACTGTAATTTAATCAAATTTGATTTTTTAATATATTACTTTTTATAAAATACTATAAGTCATGATGAACTTTTAATTTTTTGAAGAAAACATTTAAGTTGTGCATATAGAACAATAATTATAAATCAAAGAACAGATTATACCCTTCATCATATTTATTCTTTTGCTGATTGCTATCCAACTCTTGTTGGCCTTCAATTTCTTCTTGCTGCTCTGGACTCCCAACCCTTCACAGATCATTATTTAAGATCACAAAGAACATTTCATGATCAGTGGAAGGACATATTATAAAAGACATTTTTATATATATCAAACAGTATGCATCATGTTTTTATATTTGAAAGGTTTTACCTTTCATTCATTTCATCTGTTGAAGATTGACCTTTTTCACCTTCAAAAACATTATTGTTAGCATTCATTTTGATATAAGCTTGCTTGATGTAGTGAAGTGCTATATCTGCTACTGGAATTTTACCAATTTTAGCATCCTGATCCATAATTGGATCATCCTTGAAAATGTCGTCCATTGTGTATGATGGTCGGTCCACTTCAAAGATGTCGTTTAATCCCAAGGGTTCTGTTTCTGGTGACATAATCGGAGGTGGGACAGCTCGAGAAGACGTAGCTGCAGTCGAAGGCTGCCTAATCTCTATCTTAGAACGCTCAATTGCTTCCATCAGTTCAAGCTGCTCCTGGGTGTCAACCCGGTTCTGTTCCTTTTCCAAGTCATCGAGCACATTCTCAATAGTTGTTCTTGTTTCATCCTCTTCATACATTTTTGCTTTTCCTTTATCTTTTTTCTGTAGCAATGGGAGGAAACTAATCTCTTCCAAGATAGGGGTGCATTGTTGTGCAGGGGACTCGGTCTCATTTGGAATTGGCGGGCTTTCGCTATTGATCAATCTGAAAGTAGGGGTCCCCAAAATCAGCGGTGTCCTCCTTCTTCGAACCGGTTTTTCCTTTTCTTCCCTCTTTTTCTCTTTGAAATATTTTATTGCAGCATCTTCTGCAATTTTATACAATCTCAAGAACTCCTCGCTTGACATGAACTCATCGTCTTGGCTTAGGATATTACGGTCCGTCTGATCCGCCTTCTGACTTGAACTAGCTCCTGCTTCACCTTCTTTTTTCTGATTTTCTACTTCTGTTTCTTAATGTTCCTTTTCATTTGTATCTTCCTCTCCTTCTGTATTCTCCTGTCCAACTTCCTCAGTCTCATTTCCCTTCTTGTTGAAGATTATTGAACGAACAAGTTTCTCAATTGTGGACTTAACCACTTCTTGTCCTTCAAATAACTCCTCTGCCTTGTGCATTAAATCTTCAAATAAGATGAGGGAATCTGATAGCTTACTGCAAGCTGATGACAATGCATTGAGGAACTCCTGTGTGATTTTGAAACATAGATTCATTGTACATTAAACAGTTATTGAAAGAGCATTAAGCAAAGTTACAAAGAACCTATAATTTTATACAAAGACAATATAGAGCATTAGGTTTACTCAAATGGAACATATTCTATTGTTGTTTTTATACAAGTTAATTATGTATAATTAAAAGAGCATGAAGATATTGTTACTAGAACATATCATTATTTATGAAAATTTACTAGTACAGCAAGAATCAATTAACTATAACAAAAAAAAACTGTTATTTCTTCTTTTGTCAGAGCATTAACTGAAGTAAAAAAGAACAAGAATACAAATTGTATTCCTAAGACAATTATGTACAATTAAAAGAGCATGAAGGTATTGTTACTAGAGCATATCATTATTTATGAAAAATTTATAGTACAGCATAATTCAATTAACTATAACAAAAGAAAAACTGTGATTTCTTCTTTTGTTAGAGCATTAACTGAAGTAAAAAAGAACTACATTACAAAGAAAGTATAGAACATTAGGTTTACTCTAATGGGACATAATTTATTCTTCATTTTATACAAGTTAATTATGTATAATTAAAAGAGCATGAAGATATTGTTACTAGAACATATTACTATTTATGAAAATTTACTAGTACAGCATGAGTCAATTAACTATAACAAAAAAAACTGTTATTTCTACTTTTGTTAGAGCATTAGCTGAAGTAAAAAAGAACAACAATACAAATTGTATTCCAAAGACAATATAGAACATTAGGTTTAGTCAAATGGGACATATTCTATTCTTCATTTTATACAAGTCCATATCTATAATTAAAAGAGCATGAAGGTATTGTTACTAGAACATCTTATTATTTATGAAAATTTTCAAGTACAACACAAGTTTGAATACTTAGTCTAGTTTATTTGATACAACAGCAGTATATTTGTAAAAAAAAAATCAAGGTTTAAGTTTGTGCAATTATTGCTTACATAGAGTTGTGGATGCATTTCATTTTCTTCTTTGCCCTCTTGCCATTGTCCTTGGTTTTTTGTCCTAGTTGTTGTTGGTAAGACTGTTTCTTTGTCCTTCAGTCTTGGGAGCTCAGCCTTTTGTTTTTCTCCTTCTTCTAATTGAGGAGCAACATTCTTCAAATGTTTGAATTCAATGGCGGGTATTACCTTTCCTTGTCCGAACTCATTTTTCTCCAGCTTTAATCTTTGATTCAGCTGTTTGGACCTCCATGTGCTTACTAGAGGTATATCTCTCTTTTGACTCATTGAGCCCATTCTTGTTCTGTCAAAGTACAGAAGTTGGAAAATAGAAAAACATTATTCACATATTCAAAGACCATACTATATAAATACACAGAGCATGATTGCATAAATGTTATGTTTTGATATATGATTTCTTACCATCAGGAAGTTGTATGGTCCATAAAAGTATCTTCCAAGTTTTTCCTTCCAGTATTTTGTACTGTCCTCCAAGCATTTCAAGGTAAAGGAACACCAATCAAGTTCCTTTATCTTTGTTGTATCGATGCAAGACCTCAAGAAACTAAATTTCAATTGCTTATTTGATGCTGATATAAGCAATGAGTTCACAGCCACCAATAAGAAATCCCAAATCCAATAGTCGTCAAACTTTCTGACTTCCAGGTCTTCGCAAATAGCCTTGTTGTTTAACTTGTTTTTCAAATGTTTCTTCTTCCATTTTTCTTCAAAACTTTTCCATTCATCATAAGAAGCCTGTCCAGATTCTTCACACTCGTCTTCTTCTTCTTTCTTGTAGTAAACTGTATGTCCTCCATGTGGTAGACCAAACACAAGGTGAACATATTTCTCATCGATGTCAATTTTGCCATTCTTCAGTGAAATGGTCAAACTTTTATGATCAAATGCCTTTACTAGCTTGGCCGCAAACCTGCTGTCATGACGATTGACATTCTCTATGTCTAAAACAGCGCCGAAACCTATGTCTATGACAGCTTGCAGTTTTGTGATGTCTTGCTTTATGGCCTTTGCCAATATGATGAAGTTGTTGATTGGAACTCTTGTCAGCAAAGAATCCCACCCGATTTTAGTGCTTGGTTTGTCTTCCGGTACTGGATGTAGTGTATGCAATGGAGGTTTCTCATCCACTTGTTCTTCTTGTCTAACTTGAATGTCAGTTTCAGTCTTTTTTTCTGTTTTGGTTGCTGTTTTGTACTCTGTTCTGCCTTACGCTTCCTTGTGGCTGGTTTTTTCTTCTCGGTTTCCGCATCACTTTGATCATCAGATTCCTATTCACTTGCAGCGCTAGATTCTTGATATCACTTATTTATATAGAGTTTTCTCCCTTATTTACAAACTAATTTGTGCGTCATTGGAGCTCTTGGGAGCTATTTTATGCTAACTATCGTATATAGTTGTGGTTTTGTGTTTTAGTGTTGAATTGTAGGTTTTAGGGAGTTTTCTCCTTATTCCCGAGCCATTTGGAAGCAACCACGGTTTTACGAGATGTTACGAGGCACGTAGGACAGCTCACGAGCTTTATGGGTAGTTTAGGAGGTCCCAAAACCTCTAAACGTGAAAAATTGAGAGCCAAAGAGTTTAAAAGGAGTTTTCCGTATCGGGCGAAGATATTGTAATCGGGTAGAGAAGTTGCGGACCCGATCGGGCGAGCATCCATGTGCCCAGACCCGATCAGGCAAGGCGGCTGGCCCAAATTCCAAAAAATCGCATGTTCGCTGCTGCTGCTGCTGCTTACAAAGCTAGCTGGGTAAAGTCTGCACGCGGCCCGATCGGGTGAAGGAGGCCCGAAGCCATCGGGCAGATCATATTAATGTTGTTCGCTGCGTATTGTGGTGTGAAGTAAACTTTGAGTGCTGGGCCATAATTAAAAAAAGCCCAAATCACTCACGCAGCACGGACAGTGGCGCCTCTCCTTTATCTCATTAGGTGGCTTTTATGTAAATGGTTTTAGTGGGATTTAGGAGGGGATTATTCATTAAATTAGTTCTAATTAGTTTTAGGGAGGAGATTTATTTTTAAGCTTTCAATTAGTTTTAGAATTTTAATTTGTTTTCTTAGTTAAACACTTTAGGTTAGTTCCAAAGGTGATTGAATCTTGGATTAATTTCAATAAAAGTTATTGCTTTCCGTCAATTGGTATTCTTCTCTACTTTAATCTCTTTTATTATTCTTGATTGCTTAGTTTAATTATTTAATTATTCATGATGCAATTATTAGGGTTTCATATTAGTTTTGTTGTTGTTAATTCGATTATGAGTGAGTAGTTCTCTTTCTAGGGTTAGATAGGAAATCCATGTTTATACCATGATTGTGATTTAGATTTCTATCAATTTCTAGGGCTTGATTAGGGTGATTGTGATGTGGTTTGTTCTTAATTAGTGATTAATGTTAGTGTACAATTTCATTGATTGCTTGTGGTTAATAGTTGTTTGCACAGATCCGTCTTATGACTAGAGGCCTAGGACACATCAGTAGTTCTGATTACGTTAGTGAACATGCGGCATATGTTGAACTATGAGCGTTGAGTCTTAACCATAGCTCAACACATGCTCTAATCACTTGACTAATGACTTAGGTTTTGATAGTAGTTGACCTTATTTGATTGGTATAAGCATGGTGGACCGACCTAATACCCTAGGTTTTTAGTCCATAGTTAATTCCTTGATTTAATCCGTCTTCTTTAGTTTAATCATTAGTTCAGTTAATTCTTATCTGATTTGATCTGAAGTAGTTGATTGGTTGAATATTAATTTAGAAACTCTGTCTCCCTGTGGATTCGACTCTGATTCCATTGACTACCATAGTTAGAGGACTGTAGGTTTATCTTTGATTAGGTGATACGACTAGACCCTATCAATTCTTCATGTTCATTGTTTTTGTTCTTTCCTTTTTGAGCAACAGTCTTGAATCTACGCCTGTAAGTGTCAATTTAATGCAATTTTTTGTAAGAGATGATTCATTTCCAAAGAGCATATTATGTTATCTGAAAGAACATTATTTGTGGAAGGTGGAACTTAATGAAAAGTTCATATTCATTTTCCATTTTGCAGTTACAAAGAACAGTTATTGAAAGAGCATTAAGCAAAGTTACAAAGAACCTATATTTTTATACAAAGACAATATAGAGCATTAGGTTTACTCATATGGGACATATTCTATTCTTCATTTTATACAAGTCAAGTATCTATAATTAAAAGAGCATGAAAGTATTGTTACTAGAACATCTCATTATTTATGAAAAATTTCTAGTACAACATAATTCAATTAACTATAACAAAAGAAAAATTGTGATTTCTTCTTTTGTTAGAGCATTAACTGAAGTAAAAAAGAACAATATTACAAAGAACTATAGAGCATTAGGTTTACTCAAATGGGACATATTCTATTCTTCATTTTATACAAATCAAGTATCTATAATTAAAAGAGCATGAAAGTATTGTTACTAGAACATATCATAATTAAAGGGAAAGACACATGGGCTGAAGTGTCAAAACAACATATATGTCATTTGATTTCCATAACATATTGTAATCCTTAGCATAACATTAATCTGTTTAGTAAGAGATCATATACAGTCATATCAAAGAGCAAGCTTTTTTTGCAACTTACTCTTCTCTATTTAATATGTTTCTTAGTTAATTATGAACAACTAATTAAGTTTCAAGTTCCCCATTTCCATTATCCATAACATTCATTCACTCCACATACTTACTCAAATTTGCATCCGTTTGATAAAATAAATTACCATAGTTTTTCATTTCATTTACTAATGGATCTATATATATATATATCACATAACATATAACTCAATGTAGGAGAACAATTACTAAATTATCATGTTTAATGGAATAATAACTGTATACAAAAGTTTTAGATAAGTAGTCCTTTTCAATATTTTATTTGAAAGTTAAATTTTACATGTTATCTGTTGAGAGTAACATTTTGTATTGTTTAGTATACTCAAGAACAATTAGCAAAAGTTTAGGAAACATTTTTGTTGACAATTCATAGAGCATTCTGTTGTGTTTCATGGAGCATATTTGTTAAACAAGGTGCATAGAGGAATAGTGAGATCTGTGTTCCTTGTTTTGTATAAACATTTTTCAGAGTTTCAAATGCATCTGGTCCACCATGACTTTTAAAGCAATTTATTACTCTACTTGTCATTTTCTATAAAAGCCAAACATTATGTTTTCTGATTTCAATTTTCCCTCTCACTTCCATTTCCCTCTTTTTTTCATTTCTCTCTCTAGAACCCTAACTAATTTTCCTCTCGATTTGGCAATTCCAGACCTTATTTTGTGAAATTTCATCCATGATTCTGATCTACAAAGGAGACATTGAAGAAATGAAATTACCTTTGTACTGGTTTATGTCTCTATTGCACTTCAGGAGTTGGTGCCTCCTTTTCCTTTGGATATGAAGGTTTACTGCCAAATGCAAGCATAAAATCAGTAAGTTTGAGTGTGTGATGCAACTTCAATGACATTCATATATGAAATTTTCATTTGTTGATTTGAAAAAAAATACCTAGGCTTTTGTGGTGTTGTCTTTGTTGTATCCAGATGCATGTATTCTTCATTTGGCAAATGTTTTGCCAAATTTTTGGTCCTCATGATGAATGTCTGATTATGATTGTTTGTTTGGAGTGTTCGATCTCTGAATTGTGGTTTGTGAAGTAGTTGAACGGTTTTTCTGATGAAAATGGTTATGGAGGGAGTGGTTTTGTTGTTTTGTTCTCTCTCTCTCTTTTGGTGAAGAAGATGGTAAAATGGTAAAAAAGAGGAGTAAAATGTGTATTTATATGAAGTGAATTAAAGGTTAACGGTATTTTCTTAAAAACTGTCCAAATCCTCTTTTGGTAATAATTACATGCTCTTTTCAAACAAGGTTTGCCAGTTTCGCTTTTATGTTCTTGTATTTAATGCATTATGCTCTTTCAATATTTGCACTTTTTTTTATTTTGTTTTTTTTATTTTATTTTACCTATTTTCATATTTTTTATAATTTGTTTTTTATTATATTATTTATAATATTTATATCATTTTATTATTTCTTCTTTAAATAAGATTTTCGTTTTTAAAAATACATTCGTTTGTTATTTATTGTTAAGTTTATTTGTTTGTTCTTTTAAGCTCAAGTGTATGCTTTGTTCATGATATGTTCTGTCATTCATGTCTCCATGCTCTTTCTCTGTTTCGCTCTTCTGTTTTTTTATTTTCTGTGCTCCGTGTCTGTGCGCCAGAGATGACGTCAGTGTCGGAGATGACGACGTCATCCTGGAGCACAGTGCTCGGTGCTCCGGGGAGCACCAAAAACGGACTAAGAAGAGTATGACTGTTCTCAATATCGAGAACCAGAGGAATATGGTGTTCGATGTTGAGTGAGATTGCGGAATGATAAGCGTTCTTGGAGTCACACATGGAGTAGAGGAGAAAACAAAATTCCGAAGAAGATAGGGGGCGTCGGCTGGGGAGAGAGAGAGGGTGGAAAATAAGAACCCTGGCTCTTGATACCAAATAGAATTATTATTTCCTTGAACGATAATTGGAGTACAAGAGAGTATATATATGTGCAAACCTATAAACAACTAGGAAACTACAAACCGGATATACTCCATAACTTATAAAATTAAAGATTTACATCAAAGATTTACATAACTACCTACAATACATCTTGTCTTGTAAGCGACCGCCTATTTTTAAATTAAGATTAGGCAACGGTCCAAGTCTAATGTTAAGAAGAAAACAAGTGACTAGTTTAATCCATTTCGAAATATGCTTCTTTGTAGAATGTGGGTTTAGGTTGGTCTAATTTTGTATAAAAATTGGACCGCCTCTTTAAATTGTGCTTGGAATATTTACATATTCTATTACTCCTATCTTCTTTTCCGTTATTCTTCTTTTCCTTCAAATTTGTAAGGTAAAGAACCAAAGGAAGGAAAACTAATCCACAATCAAACTTATCCTTTTAAAATTGTTTATTATATTAATCATATATAGAAAATCATTATCTATCGAAATTATGATTTATCCAACCAAACAGAGTTTTTAAGATAAACTAGTTATTGGGCCCGGGCAATGAGATGTCCTGGGTATATTTTTTTGTGTAGATTCCCTTAATTTAATATCTCTATTATTTTTTGGAATACTTGTTTAGATCATATCGATGAGTCATTGTTCTTTTCAGGATTATTATTTAGACCTCGGGTACATTACTTTGATTTTGATTCATGAGCAATTGGCATTTTCGACCGTATTTTTAAGGGGATAAGTCTCCATGGGTATAGATTCCAACATTGTAGAGTGAACGTCATTAACTGGTATCTCTCTGGCAAAATAATGATTTATTAATCTCTAAAATCATATACTTCATCCGTTTCAAAATGGGTGCAACAATTTCTATTTTGAGGTGTTTCAAAATAGATGCAACACTCTTATTTTTTTCCTTCTTTAGTAAGTTTTAGTATATGAATTGTCAATTTTACCCTTACGTTTCTCATTAAATCATGTTTAATTATCCTAATTACTCTACTTAATACTAATTAATTTTACCCAGCCTCCTCTCTCTCTCCCCTAATTTTACCCAGCCACCTCTCTCTCTCACCACCATACCCAGCCACCACCACCACCTACACCCAAAACTAAAATCTCCAGCCACCACCACCACCCGATCCAGCCCTATCCACCAACACCAACTTCTTCGGCCATTCGGCCACTGCAACCACCACAACGAAGAAGAAGTAGAGAGATCGAGAAGAGGGAAGAAGAACCCCAGACGAAGAACTAAAGAGATCGGGAGAGGGAGGTGGGAAGAGGGATTTTTGGCGGTTTCTGTGGCTGGTTTCGGCGGTTTCCGTGACTGGTTAGGGTGGATTTCGTTGGGTTTTAAAGTCGCTAGCACCACCACCAACCAAACCTATTTCGTTGGCTGGTTAGGGTGGTTTCGCCAGTTTGTGGCTGGTTTGTGGATGTGGTGGTGGTTGGCCATGGCGAATGGGGTTTCATGGCTGGTTTGTGGATGTGGTGGTGGTTGGCCATGGCGAATGGCGCTTTTGTGGCTGCTTTGTGGTTGCTTTTTGGGGGTGGTGGTGAGTTTGGTGGAGATGGCAGTGGTTTTTAGTGCGGCTGAGTGGTAGTTGGGTCGGGTTAGGTGGTGGTTGGGTCGTCAGGTTTTGGAGTGGGAGGAGAGAGAGTGGGGCAGTGGTGGTAGATAGGTGGCTGATTATTATTTTAATTAGATAACCTACTCTCCACTTTTAATTAGTTAATCAAGTTTAAGAAATTTTGACTAGTAATCCGTTTTAAGAAAAGTGTGGCATTTAATTCGAAACGGGGGAAGTAGATGGACAATCGTGGGAAGAGGGAAGGGTGTTTATGGTTTTTTGATGTTAATGATTGTGGAAATTGGAAAGGGAAAGGGGGAAGTGAGTGCCTTTTTTTCCACGTCAGTAACAAGGGGATGAGGAGTTGTAGACTTGTAGAGCCTCTTTTTGGCTAAAATTAGTTCAACGGTTATTATAATTTCGAGTATAAAGAGGATAAGTGAGTGATTGAGGGATGACATAGTGGTAAAGTAGTATTTAAGAAGGCGATTGGTTTAGAGTTTAATTTGAATCTCATAACTCATGCTTTTTGTTATCAACATTGTAAATACAATGGTGACATATCAACGAGTGACTTGGGACATAAGGTGTAACTCTACAATAAAAGGCCACGAGTTTAATAATTATACTTCCTCCGCTTTTTATTAAATGTGGCACTTTTTATATAAGGAAGTTTGGAATTAATTGTGACACTTTCGTTTTTAGGCAAATCTTTCTCTCTATCTCTCTCCTATCACATGGGTCCTCTTCTTTCTTTCTCTCTATCTCTTTCCTCTCCAAAAATTGTCTAGGAGTCCGTGAAATTAAAAGTGTCACAACTAATAAAAAACGGAGGAAGTAATAGATGTGCACTCTCCCAATACACTATTGTCAGTTTATTTATATTACAGTATAAGGATTCATCTTTTGGTTGGTTTGATTAGGAAAAAAACTTGGATTATCCACTTGGTGGACACTGGACTACCCACCTCTAACAGAGAGCAATACATTAGTGAAATCCTAGTCAATATATTTAATAATATTCTAATATTGCATTAGTCGTGGGTAAACTAATTGAGGATGCAATCAAGTGCCCATGATGACACAATGTTCTTATACATGTAAAGCATTAACAGCCATAAATTATGTCTGATGTAAAACATCTACAAATTAATTGGCACTAGCTTAGTCACACTAAATTTATTACTACTTCAGTAAATGTTAATCTTATTCACTTATAAGGGGGGGTTGGGGGTTATGGCTTGTAATGGGCCTCTGGATGGGGGCCTGTGCGAGGGCAGCCCGAAAGATTTTTCTTCTTACCTTAATATAATCTCATACTTATAAATGTGATTATATTTTTTAAATATAATGGGCCTCTGGATGGGGCCTGTGCGAGGGCAGCCCAAAAGATTTTTCTTCTTACCTTAATATAATCTCATACTTATAAATGTGATTATATTTTTTTTTAAAAAAATACTACCACAATTTCGTTGTGATTGATTGAATTTTTCAATGAATTTTCTATAATATTGAACCGTTGTGATTTTGTTGTTGATGAAAATATTGTTGAAGGAAGGCAGTGATTATGGTTGTGGAAGGGTGAAGAAGAGGTCAATTGGTGTATAAGAAAAAATGAAATATATTGAATACATAGTTATTTTATTTCCTAACTCAAGGTCTTAACTCAACTTAGTTAAACATGACTGAAAAAGTGAGTTGAGATCAAAAGCGGTGCAAAAAAAAGTTGTAGGTCCTTATTAGAGAAAAACAAATAGTTGATGTCCTTATTGTAAGCTCAATTCGATTATTCTGGATATGAAACTGTCGTGAAATATTTATTCACTAGCAGAGCTAACACGACCCTTATACTATTAACTAGCAAGTTAAAGAATAAAACAAAGCATCATTTGTTTACTAGAAACTAAAAAAGTGGTAGATTGGATTGCAGAACGCAGGAGGACAATCCTCTCACTATAATTCAAGCTTCTTCTAAGTTAAGTGTGTTCGTGCAAATGATATCCATGGTCTTGCTTAGTGGTCGTTTGGTTTCGAAGTAAAATTACAAATTTACATGAAATTCAAACTCATAGGAATTAGAATCCTCAATCAAATTCGAGGGAATTTATTACAAAGTTGTTTGATTGGCCATGTGATAACTGATAAGCAATACCTTTCTACTTTTGTAGAAAGTAACTCCTCATATCTTCAAATTTAAAACCAAAAAACCATTCTTTTCGGGGTTGTGCTTGTACCCCTCCTTTACACAATGGCGGAGAGAGGGGGGCGGTTGCCCCCAACATCAACATTATAGTGTTTAATGTTGTGTAATATCAGTAGATAAATTTGGCTTAGTTGGTTTTTAATTACTATAAAATAAACAACTTATGAACCCAGGTTCAAATCTTCATACCACCTTTCATTTATCTCTCATACAATTTCATTTTTTAATTGTTAATTTTCGCCCCCTAATTCGAAAATTCCTGACTCCGTTATTGCCTTTACACCAAAGTAAAAATCTTCAAAAAAATTTATTTAATTTCAAAACATAGAATTTATTTTTTCCTAATAACAACAACATAAACTGGGTTTACAGACAAATCGTTTTGGCTTGCAAAGGTCTTGACAGATCGGATCAAAGCAACCAGCTCCTTGACTGTAGCAACGTGATCCTTCTTGATGGGGAATTGCTTGAAAGAATAGAGGGTTCACAGCGCATCTGATTGATCCTGCTAAATAAAATAACAAAATTATAAACTAAAGGAGATATTTTGATATGAATCATCAAGGCAATACATTTTACTACTATCCAAAATAAGAACTAAAGGCATATACATCTAGTTTCAGGTATAGTTATCGATCCAATATGCTACGCATGTCTTGTTTTTTTTTTTTTTTTTGAAAGATACAAGGAAAAACTTAGGATACCCTTCTCTCAATAGTGTATCCTAAGCTATACGCAGGTCATGTTATATAGTGATAATGAAAATGAAAAACTACTAAATTTAGGAAAATGATATATGCATCAATTAGTACTATGTATAAGAAACTAAAAATGATATACTGTGCGTAAAATGAACATTAATAAAATTGATTGATATATTATTTTGGCATAAAGTTTCAACTTAGTGGTTGTTTGATCCACATGAGAAAACATAGGAAATAGATATTCTCAAGAATTGAAATCGCGTGAGTTATTTGTATGACAACAAAAGGACAAAACGGAGGGATGAGAAATTCCTAGGCATTTTGAGTTCCTACAAAATGGAGGAAACTTACCTAAGTCCCCTAGGTAACTAGAATTTCCAATGGGCATTTAATTCCCTAATTACCAACCAAACAATTTAATCAACTACCCATGAACTTGATTAATGAATTTTTTCCTATTGCTTGCAATTTCATGAGAACTTTTACTTCCCGCATAAATCAAACGATCACTTAATACCATCTTAGACAATATATAAGAAATTAGTTTTACATGTATTGGAAAATATTTTCCTTCTACATGGAGAGAAACAACCCCCCCCCCCCCTATTTCACACATTTCTATTTCTTTTCTCCTACGGTCCTACCCATTTATTTTCCATTATTTTCCCCTTTAATTTTAGTTTTTATGCAAATAACAAACAAAAGAAGTTAAACTACAATTGAGTTTTCCTTGAAAAATCATTTTCCACGGAAATTGATTCTCCATTCAACCAAATGGATCCTTGTATTTTATTTCCAAAGTAGAATTTTCTAATAACAACAACATAAGCTAGGTTTACAATTAAATCTAGTTGATTTGCAAACTTGATGCCTACAAAACCAATCGACGCAACCACCATCTTGACTGTAGCAACGTACTCCTTCTTGTCGTTCTTGGGGAACTACTTCAAAGTATTGAGGGTCTACAGCAGTAAGTCTGCATCTGATTGTACTTGCTAAGAAGTAAAATAACAAAACAAAATAATAAAATATGCAGTATTTTCAATTGAATTATCAAGGCAATATAGGCAATACCACATTTTATGACTATTCATAATAAGAACTAAAAACATCTTCACCAAAAAAATAAATAATAAGAACTGTATGGGATAAATACCCTCTCCCGAATATACGGCCCAAGGCCCAAACGACACAAGGCCCACGCTCACTTGTCTATATAAGCCCCTCATAGGGCTAAGGTAAAAGGATCTCTCAGAATCCACTCTCTCTCCCTACATCCACACTTTCTCTATCTAAAATAAGTACTGACTTGAGCGTCGGAGAGCCCGTCCTCGGGACACCCCCGGGGGTTTGGGGTTCATGTGCAGGTTCTTGGCCGGAGCTCGGAGGGGAACCGCTCATCTCCGCCGGAAAGAGGTACGACAGTTTTGGACAGAAACAATTTGGCGCTAGAAGGAGGGGAAGAGAAAAGCGCCCATGGGAAACCACCATTTCCATGGCTACATGGCTCAAACAGCTATTCTATGGTCTGATATACTCCAAATCAGACCAAAATTTGCAAGATCTACAGACTACAAACCCCCACCTGAAGGATATACACACACAAAAATAAATCCAGCGAAGAAAAAAAAATGGCAGTAGAGGAGGTAAGGTGATCCCTCTTGGAAGCTTAGAATCTTGACCACAAGCTTGTGATGCTTAATGGAAATCCAATAAGAAGGCCAAGGAAGTGTTTCAAAACTGGAAAAAAGCTCCACCCCACATTCTTGAAATTCAGCTCCACTCCCACAAAGGTATAAATACATACCCTTTCAACGAGAACACCAGTTATATGTGTGCGTCTCCACTACCACAGAGTTTGCAAATTCAGCTTCACATGGACCAAAATGCTCCATCTCAATCCTACTTTAGAGGAGTCATCATCATATTGATGAGATAAGCTTGCATCTCCATTAAAGGGCAACATTCTAAAGCTCCACCTGGTTTTCTTCCTTCCATAATAGCCTCGTATTGCTAAACTGGTACACGCATACTACGTGTTCGATAAAACGCTTCTTAGAAGCAAATTCAAACAATCCCAAGAAGACTTGGAATGTTGTAGATTGCCTGTAAGCAAGAATCGCAGAGACAGACCCCAACTCCCTGCACACTCTTGGCAGAAAGGAGACCCAACTCCTAACTTACGAAATCAGATGGCAGAAGCCTGTACTATGATCAACTTAGCAGATAGCAGACCAACATAACAACCTTGGCCTGCAAACTTCAGATAGGTGTTGGTCAAAAAGAGCAGTTTACAGCAAAAGAGCAGAATGCCACCATGTACAATAGCTGGTATCCTATATCGAACTTGAGCAGAATGCATCAAGTTGCAGAAGTAGAGGGTAGACAACAGACCAATCTGCACTTAGTGGGCAATCTCGGGCACAACCAGCAGAGCTAGATGACGTGGGTGATGGGTCTGCAACGTCAACCAGAGAATCTGCAAGCCAAAAGGGACGAAAGGCAGAGTCTGCTGCATCAATGCAAACCATGATGGCCCAAGCAGACCAGCAGACCAGTCCACAATGCTTGAGCATAGCGGGTTTAAGTGAACTTCTGCATGGTGATTTGCAGACTCAACCTATAAAACAATAGCTCCGCCAAAATCGATCATGGTCTGCAATAGAACAGACCAAACAATGAAATAACATATTCTGCACTAAAAATCAGATCAACCTGTGACGGTCTGCGATCAGACACGCACCGGGCAGGCTACTACAGAATTTACTAGCGAAGAGCAGACTCATAGTCTATCTCAGGCTAGCAGAATACAATAATATGAACCAAGCCAATCACTAAGGTCTGCAAATCAGACTCAACTTCGCAGAGTGCAGACTCGACATGCTAGCCAGTGCTGTCTGCATTATTTAACTCATCATTGGAGCTTCATACCGGGGGACTTACTCTCCGAATATTATTTCTCCGACTCCTCCCGGAGAGAACATCGAGCTAAGTGCTTTGCTCCCATTATTATTGATATTAATTTTGCTTACTTTTGGTGCAAAATCAGATTGAATTTCATGATGGACGTTGTACTTAGCTCCAAAAATTGATTATTTGTCAATGACTATCTGAGGAGTTAAACTGACATTCATTGTATTTAATTTTATGACATGATCAAATTATGTATTTGGACCTTTATGTATGTCTGGTTGGGAATATACTGCTCTCAAATTGACCCAAGTTCAACTTAAGAGTGGGGGGCAAATGAGTATATGTGACCCAGCTTGATGGGAAATTTGATCGTAATATTCATTGTAGTGCTCGAGTATACATGACCCAAATCGCAATATTCATTGTAGTGCTTGATTATGAAAGCACCTATTTTTTGAGTCTGCACATATTATTGAAGGCTTCAGCAGGCTATTAAGCCGTTGAAAAGATATATGCTGTTATTATTATTGCAGACACATCTTATCGAAGACTCTAGCAGGCTTAAACATGCTACAGAGGTATTCTGTTATTATTATTGCAGACCCATCTCAGACAGAGGGCTCTGCCATCATCATTATTGCAGATCCTCGCTTCAGACAGAGGATCATGCCTCTTATTTTTATTGAAGACTCCAGCGAGCTACTAAGCCGTTGGAAATACTTAAGCTAAGAGCTAAGTATAGTTATGAATCGAACTCTACTGAAGAAGCAGAGAGCTTTGCTGAAGAAGCAGAGCGGAGGACTTAAGCGAAGAGCTAAGTTCTTTACCGTCATTATTAGCAGATCCTCACCACGGATAGAGGATCCCGCCCCTCATTATTATCGCAGAGCACCATCTCAGGGGGCTCTGCCGTCATTTTTACAGTAGATCCTCGCTTTAGACAGAGGATCGTGCTCATTATCATTACAGCGGATCCTCGCTTCAGATATAGGATCCTGCTCATTATTATTATAGCAGATCCTCACTTCAGACAGAGGATCCTGCCCCTTGTTATTATTGCAGATCCCATCTCAGACAGAGGGCTCTGCCATTATTTTCATTAGTAGATCCTCCCTTCAGACAGAGGATCCTGCTCCTTTTATTATTGCAGAGCACCATCTCAGAGAGCTCTGCCATCATCATTAACAGATCCTCACCTCAGATGGAGGATCCTGTCCATTATTATTTCAGCAAATCCTCACCTCAGATAGAGGATCATGTATAGCAGATCCTCGCTTCACACAGAGGATCATACTCTCCATTATCATAGCAGATCCCCGCTCGCTTCACAGAGAGGATCATGCTCTCCATTATCATTGCACCAAAAATATTAGCCACTTGCAGACTAGGAGGGGAAAACCCCCCAGGCTGGCAGAGCAGAACAGGGTTTGAGCCAAAGCAGAGACCGAAAAGGTCCTCAAAGCGCAGAGATTGTCTGCATAAAAAGGGGGTCGACCGTAAGATAAAACACCCAGAGCCCCCGAGGCCAGTGGAGTGAATCGGTTGTCGGCTCGACTTAGCGATGTCATAGACCTCTATCCCCAAGTTCTGCAGGACCCAAGGTCCAGAAAGCAGCGAGGATAAGTCACAGACACCTAAGGTTGATGGGGATAGTGGAGTCCAAAATAAGGACCAAGTGCACCCCGAAAAAAGGGCGCATGCTGCAGGCACAGTTGATCAGACCCGAAGAGGGTTACCGTATAAGCCTTGCACTGACGTGACTTGGACGTCAAAATAATTTGCTCGGCTGACCTCGCTGTAGCCCTAGAGTCAGCAGGCCAGTCCGACGATTAAAGGGCCCCAAGGTTACATTTATTCATACGCAGATCCCACGGATATTGCCTACCACTATTACTGATCTGCCATTATTATCATTAGAAGATCCTCGCTTCCGACAGAGGATCATGCTCCTTATCATTAGCAGATCCTCGCTTCAGACAGAGGATCATGCTCCTTAGCAGATCCTCGCTTCAGACAGAGGATCATGCTCCTTATTGTTACAGCAGATCCTCGCTTCAGACAGAGGATCATGCTCCTTATTGTTACAGCAGATCCTCGCTTCAGACAGAGGATCATGCTCCTTGTCATTAGCAGATCCTCGCTTCAGACAGAGGATCATGCTCCTTATTGTTATAGCAGATCCTCGCTTCAGATAGAGGATCATGCTCCTTATCATTAGCAGATCCTTGCTTCAGACAGAGGATCATGCTCCTTATCATTAGCAGATCCTCGCTTCAGACAGAGGATCATGCTCCTCATTGTTATAGCAGATCCTCACTTCAGACAGAGGATCATGCTCCTTACTATTATCGCAGACCCCGTCTCAGACAGAGGGCTTTGCCATTACTGTCATTAGCAGATCCTCGCTTCAGACAGAGGATCATGCTCCTTATTGTTATAGCAGATCCTCGCTTCAGACAGAGGATCATGCTCCTTATCATTAGCAGATCCTTGCTTCAGACAGAGGATCATGCTCCTTATCATTAGCAGATCCTCGCTTCAGGCAGAGGATCATGCTCCTCATTGTTATAGCAGATACTCACTTCAGACAGAGGATCATGCTCCTTACTATTATCGCAGACCCCGTCTCAGACAGAGGGCTCTGCCATTACTGTCATTAGCAGATCCTCGCTTCAGACAGAGGATCATGCTCCTTATTGTTATAGCAGATCCTCGCTTCAGACAGAGGATCATGCTCCTTATCATTAGCAGATCCTTGCTTCAGACAGAGGATCATGCTCCTTATCATTAGCAGATCCTCGCTTCAGACAGAGGATCATGCTCCTCATTGTTATAGCAGATCCTCACTTCAGACAGAGGATCATGCTCCTTATTATTATCGCAGACCCCACTCAGGCAAAGGGCTCTGCCATCATTATCGTACCAGATCCTCGCTTCAGACAGAGGATCATGCTCCTTATTATTATCGCAGACCCCACTCAGGCAGAGGGCTCTGCCATCATTATCATAGCATATCCTCGCTTCAGACAGAGGATCATGCTCCTTATTATTATCGCAGACCCCACTCAGACAGAGGGCTCTGCCATCACTATCATAGCAGATCCTCGCTTCAGACAGAGGATCCTGCTCCTTATTACTGTTGCAGACCCCATCTTAGACAAAGGGCTCTGCCATTACTATCATAGCAGATCCTCGCTTCAGACAGAGGATCCTACTCCTTATTACTGTTGCAGTCCCCATCTTAGACAGAGGGCTCTGCCATTATTATCATAGCAGATCCTCGCTTCAGACAGAGGATCCTGCTCCTTATTACTGTTGCAGACCCCATCTTAGACAGAGGGCTCTGCCATTATTATCATAGCAGATCCTCACTTCAGACAGATGATTATGCTCCTTATTATTATCGCAGACCTCACTCAGGCAGAGGGCTCTGCCATCATTATCATAGCATATCCTCGCTTCAGACAAAGGATCATGCTCCTTATTATTATCGCAGACCCCACTCAGACAGAGGGCTCTGCCATCACTATCATAGCAGATCCTCGCTTCAGACAGAGGATCCTGCTCCTTATTACTGTTGCAGACCCCATCTTAGACAGAGGGCTCTGCCATTATTATCATAGCAGATCCTCGCTTCAGACAGAGGATCATGCTCCTTATTATTATCGCAGACCCCACTCAGACAGAGGGCTCTGCCATCACTATCATAGCAGATCCTCGATTCAGACAGAGGATCCTGCTCCTTATTACTGTTGCAGACCCCATCTTAGACAGAGGGCTCTGCCATTATTTTCATTAGTAGATCCTCGCTTCAGACAGAGGATCGTGCTCCTTATCATTAGCAGATCCTCGCTTCAGACAGAGGATCATGCTCATCATCATTACATATCCACGTATCATCGCTATTACGGACTTGTCTATAGCATTCTAATCTCAGTCTGCCTCCTCTGCCGCAAGCAAAGCAGACAGACTGGGGGGCAAGGATACGTATGGTAGGAGGAAGAAAGTAGCAAAGAAATAGCATATTTTCTTTCAAAAACTACTCAAAAGAACACAAAAAATACAAAACTAGCGGAGGCTATAGGCAATGCTACATTCTTGCTCATCAGAACAGACTCTCAGATTGGTGAAGCAACATCACAGACTACGTGAGCAGACCTTCACTAGAGGATGCTACACGGCAGATTATCAGAGCAGACTCCTAAGCAAAGGAAGCTTCGTCTCTTATTACATGAGAAGATCCTCACCTAGAGGATGATACACCTTAGCTCATTGAAGCAAGCTCTCTGGCTGAAGAGGCTACATCTCACAGCAGAGACTCGATCACGCACAAAGGTCATCATGAAGACATACATGTCCAATATCATAAGGAACCAAGTGAATAAGCCCAATATAGTTCAAGTTCAATCAACGATTATCACTCGAACTAGGAGGGCAAATTGTATGGGATAAATACCCTCTCCCGAATATACGGCCCAAGGCCCAAACGACACAAGGCCTACGCTCACTTGTCTATATAAGCCCCTCATAGGGCTAAGGTAAAAGGATCTCTCAGAATCCACTCTCTCTCCCTACATCCACACTTTCTCTATCTAAAATAAGTACTGACTTGAGCGTCGGAGAGCCCGTCCTCGGGACACCCCCGGGGGTTTGGGGTTCATGTGCAGGTTCTTGGCCGGAGCTCGAAGGGGAACCGCTCATCACCGCCGGAAAGAGGTACGACAGTTTTGGACAGTAACAAGAACTAAAAACATAAACATGTACTTCCTTGTACAGGTATGAGGTATCCCTTTAATTTGTTTCGTAGGTGATATCATGAGGATAATAAAAAGGGTAATGATATACTATACAGATATATAAACATTAAATATGTTACTCCGCATTTAAAATAGTATTAAATTGGGAATTTATACCTCAATCACGCCTGAACCAGTGTTATTAATGTTTGAAACTTGCTTAAATTTCCTTATTTATATTCTTATATGCAACCCTAAGGATTGTATTTATCGTTTTCCTAATAAAATAATATAAAAGCCAATAAACGTCGTTGTAATCGTAAACGACTAGGTCAACTGACCCTGACATGGTCCGTTATAGCTTTTCACCGGCGTAACCCGACTAGGACCCGTCGGTGTGCAAAAAATCCAATCCGTAAAACAACTATCTGATCACAACTCCGAGTACACGATCCAATTTTTGAAATTCAGATATTTTGGATCAAATAACCGGTTTCAAACAGGATAATCTGATCGGATATAAAAAATATCCCCTCCTATACAAATGCAACATATGCGGTTATCACCACATCTTGCTGCTATCTCTCGCTTTTCCTTCACAGATGTGCTCACAAAAAGAACTGACTTATCTTGTAAAATTGGATTGATTATCAAAAAGGAAAAAAGGGGAAGAGATGTCATGCCTGTAGAAGATATTGCCTGTAGAAGATATTGTTAGAGGAACAATAAGCAAGAGATGTGTAATTAAATTTTAGAATAGCATTTTGGCACTTGATATTGAAATAGAGCTTCTTGTTAAGCCATAATATGAGTTAATGGATGAAGCAGAGAAGCAGTACTATTAGAGGCGCTTTTTACGTTTTGTTTATGTGAAATAATATAGTGCATAGATATGAAAGTAACACAGAGCATTTCAAATTAGAGGGAGCCATGAAATTGTAAAACAACACAGGATGATGACAGGAGCATACCAGAAAACATAAGCACCATCACTGCCAAAACAAAAACTACATTTGATGTGTTTGTGTTTCCAGCCATATTTGTTTTAAGAAGGGGCCAAGTTGTTTCAAGTGTTACTATTTAGAGCACGTTTGGCATGGAAATTTGAGGGACTGGAAACGGAATCGATAAATCTTTTCCGTTATTGGTTGTTTGTTTGAGGGGAGAGGATAACAATTATCGTTATTTAGGGGATACTCAATACACCCAATTGTTTCTGCTCGTAGACCACCGGTAACAACTTGAGTGTTGAATAATAGTTGTTTAGTAGAATAGAGAGATAGAATCAAAAGCTTGGGAAAGAAAGTGAAAGGTTATGGAAGGGAGAGAAGGAAAGTGAGAGGTTCCACTAAAAGAGTTTGGTTGAGAGATGGGTGTTTGTTTTTGTTTGACATCTTTATTTTAATGATTCCATTTCATTTATTGGCTGAACAAAATAAGTTAAATAATCAATTATTTTTGTTTCCATTCTACTCCTTTAGTCCTTTCTTTGTTTTCATTCCACTACTTGAACCAAACGAGGCTGATGTTAACATCTTTGACATCTTTCATATGCATTGACGCCTCAAGGATGTTGTTCCCGTTACTATATATGTGAAAGCTCATATTAACTTATCCAATTTTTGCTATAAAATATTGACATCTTTGACAATAAAATTAGATATCACAAAATTTCCCCCACTTGAAATTACAACCATCCAGAAAAAAAGTAAAAGTGGGTAAAAAAAGGCTTCTTAATCGACAGTCATATGCTCATATCAAGCTGGCTGTTTTTTTTTCTTTCCTTTGCAATTTTAATTTGTTCGAAGCTTTGTCTGCCTCTGCAACAAGTTTTGAGACGGTAAAGCCAGCAACTTCAAACTGTTGTGCTCTATGAGGAATCAGGGCATTTCGAAGTACCACATCAACTCCATCATAAGTCCAAGCACCTATGGTTGCCTCTCCTTTGATGCAAATGGCAAACCATCCCACACCAGCAACAGCAATATCAACAACGCTTGTGTCCCAATTATTTCCATTTATATTAAATTCATGTCTCACCCAGATACCAAGTTCTTGTGCACGATTTTCGCCTAGTGGCGGCTGAAGCAAGAACATAATTAGATGGTTTTGTGATTACTAAGAAGAATAATATAGAAAAGAAAGAAAACTCAAGGAAAAAATAAAGCGAAGTTACCCCCACATAACCTCATATAACCTTATACTTGAGGCTGTTTTCTCATATAACTATAAGTGATATAACTATAAGAGATATCATATACATATATCTCTTGATATATATCTTTATTATCTACATAATAATGAAAGATATATATCAAGAGATATATGATATCTCTTATAATAACCTCACATATTGACTTCTTCCGTAGGAAACCCTGTACTTCAAAACCTTATTGAAGTTGCCTTGTATATCAATCTTATGGATATAATCCAAGAAGAAGTACAAGGTCATATGACAAAAGTTTAATAAGGTTTTGAATGTACTAGGTTAACAAGGGAAGGTGTTTACATGTAGGGGTTATATGAGAAACTGGCCTTAAGTAATAAGTTTATATAAGATAACTTGCCGAAAATAATCACCATAATTAAAATTCTAACTTGCCGAAATAATCAACATAGACAAGCAGTCATGGTTGGATGAATACTTCAACATCTACAAGAGTAAAAAAGCTACAAGACTAGTCTAATTTTTTTCCAAAGCAGACAATAATTTAACAAATATTTTGCATTAAGCATAAGCATATCTACCTGCAACTGTCGACCAAAATGATCTGTTATCATTCTACCAGCGTTTTCTGTTTTCCCCATATGCAACGGTAAAAAAGGGGAAGCCCAGACGGTAGTGTAAACGGATTCTACAGACAATCCTTCAACATCAAGCCTTGCAAGCCCAGCTATATGAATTGTCTGACCAACCTGCAACGTAAAAAAAAAAAGATGAGCCTTATGACATAAAAAGATACCATATGCTCTTGTACAATTTATAATATGTATGAACAGTAGTGTCTAACACTACGTATTTTTTGTTAGATATTTTTAGCACCCATAAAAGACTTAGTGATTCGATATCTTGTGTAGGGGATTAGTAATGCATGTAAAATATAGAGCATTCTTTCTCTTCTGATCCATATTTCCTTCCATGCTACAGATCTACAACTGTAAATTACCCCATAAAAGGGAAGAAAAATACTAGATGATGCAAGACACGTTATTTGCTTTCTTGTCGGACATACTAACATGCATCATATTAATGCTGCCATGGCTACAGCAGCAACTTAACCACACAAGGGTTGGCAGCAGAGAGGGTTGTAAGTTTGTAACGAATGTGAACCAAGAAAGACTCAGAGAACCACTGTGACCAAACAAGTAGTTTAGAAGCCACAAATATGCTTGGAAGTCCAATCCAAGCAAGGAATGGTGTAGCGCCTAATAGTTCTGATGATGACAAAGGCAAACTAGTTTGACTAACGTATCAACTTGGTTATTTTGGTGCAAGATATATATTTGAGAGTTCCTTGTGGAAGGTGTAGATTTCAAGGAGTTTCTTGTGGAAAAGCTTGAGCAACAATGGCTGATGCAGAATAGTAATAGTATTCGCAGCTCTTATGGAAGAAGAGAAGAAGTTAATTTGCAGGAGCATGCTGCATATAGCAGCTTCGTTTTAAGAAAACTGGAAATTCTCAATGTGCAGGTGGAATTCTCAAAAGAGTGCATATAAGACACCACCATATCTACAGTGAAGGCTAAATATATGGGACATATTAGATAGTTTTGAATTGTCTTAGGATTCCATCATTCCATGAGTTCTGCAGTTGTTAATTGAAAAAAAGGTCAAATTTAACTTTTTAAGGCCATTAATTATTGTAAATTTATTTAAACTTAGGAATCTTATGTTAAGTCGAAACAAAGATGCGCAATTACTAATTACCTGCTCCATTAGTGCAGACAGTGCCCTTATCTATAGGAAAGCATAATGTTTAATGGCTTGAAGTTAGGAAGTGTCCTATAAAAAAGACGTGGCATACTGGCATTAGTTTGTAAGTGTATCTGACTAAGTGGAATAGTGCATACATTAGATAATACATGGTGGTCATAAAGAACAGTTAATTCCACCTGAATGTTCCATCACATTCTCGTTCTAGTTCTATAAGGTAAGTAAGAGAAACAATAAACTTTGGGGTTTTGGGTAAGAGTTAAAATGAACTCTTTGTAGAGTCAGGCTTTGGGTGAAGCCTAAGCGTCATATCAGGAGAGAGGACTAATTGTGAAGTTAGTGAGATACCACAATTGAGGAATTAGTTTAGGGAAACTAGAGTTCTGAGTGGAGCTCAGGAGTTGGCCAGAGTTCGAAATAGGTTGTAACTGAGTTGTTGCCCTATCATAAGGAAGAGTTTGATTCAAAAGCCCTTGAGGTCAAGGTTTTTACTTCTACTTGAACTAGGAAATTTTCCTGGTAGAAATCTTTGTCGTTTAGTGTTTATTGTAAATTCTACTTTTAGTTCCACAAAAAGTAGACACTACTGTTCCACTACCCCCTCTCTTTTGTAGTCTTTCATTTGTTTATCAACCCAAACAACAAATCTAATCAACAGATGTAGAGATTTCAAGAAATACATGGAGCAGATCATATAGCAAGTGAAACCACCTAGATTACGCGACAGACGAAGATATTAGGACATATAATACGGACCTCTTTCATGTTACGATCTTCGATCAACCTCCTATACAAGATTTAAATGCTATAGGTGATATTTAAAGATACATAATTCCCTACACGTTATATACCATTTAAGTCATTCCAGTATTCCACTATTACTGCCCATGAAGAGGAGGCCAATGAACCAGGTAGGCCTACTTCCAAAACACTCACTCCTCATCCGGAGACTTTCAAGAAGGGAGAATCAAGATTAAGAATCGAAGGTAAAGCATCTACAAGATCCAGAAAGGAGATGGTGCAAATGAAATAGAATGTGCTTAGGCTGGAGTAAGCAAGAATCTTCCTATCTCAAACAGCCTAATTGATTTCATGCCTAAACCCTTCAGAGAAGATCAACAATGGGCTGACCAGGAGGCAAGGGATTGCAATCTACAGGTAACTCTTAATTTTAGGAGCATGACACTTCCTCCTTCCAGGATCCTTTCAGGAGGTTGGTTATAAGCTAAGAATCATGATTGCTGACAGGAAGGATGATATGATAGTGGAGATATTTTGAGTCAATGATACTAAAGCCGGAATTCAGATATAGTAATCAAGTTGTAGCCTGACATTTTTGGCACTAATCCTCTATTCCAAATGCTTAGTTGGTTTGATAATAATTGGACAGAGTTTGACATTAATTTTGATGCAATATGGTTATAGTTCTTTGGTCTATGGAAGGCAGAGCGGTTATCCTCGATGCAGGGCTCTCTTCTGGTCCCTATATGGCCAGGGATTGACCTAACTACTAAGAAAGCTAGTTGGCTGCTGTAGCAAACTTTTCAGAATCATTGGAACTTCTCTACAGTGAATAAGAACACAGCAGAACAGAATCTAGTAATCCAATACTCTTCTTTGAAGTTGATGCTAATGGAATGCTATACAAGGGTCTTTCCTTTAGGGTACTGTTGGGCAAAACAGGTACAGAACTAATGGCTTGTAAGGAAACTACGGGAAGTCCATGATTTTGTGTTTGATGTGAAACAGGTTGTCGACCTAATAAAACTGATATCAATCTACCTATTCCACTCCAACAACTACTTCTTTGCTTCCAGATTGAAACAAAGCAAAGAGTAAATCCCAAGAAATTGTCTATCTCGAAACTACTAAATGGTGCCATTTCAAGGGCAATTATAGAGCCTTGGTACACTCGGAACCAAGAGGAGATACTAGTTCCAGTAAAAAAAGAAGAAACTCTTACAACCAGGCTTATTTCATTTCTCAAATTTCACAAGGGAAATCATCAAGAACCAAAGTGCAAAATCAAAATGCTCTCACCAGGGCATACTCATCAGTGTATCATATCCAAAGCGGCACTTAGTTACCTAAATCCATCTTCCATTATTCGTATGTTTGACCAGGTACATGACCAAGACTTTAAATTATTGACAGAAAAAAATAGACGACTTCTAGAAAAAAAATATTAAAAAATAGATACAAAAGCACCATCATGTTTTCTATTATGGAGGTAACCTCCTTGTCTCTCCAATCTAAATTACACCAATTTATAAGTTTGTTTTTCTTTCTGCTCTTTCTTACGCATAATGGTTTATTACAGTATATTTTAAACAAGAAATACTATATTGCAGGGATTGGGGAAATTGGTTGTGCATGTGTAATTGGCTTAGCATTAGAAACAACGTTTTCAATTAGTGGTGAAGGAATGAAAAAGTGAAATTAAATGGCTTCCCTTTCAAGATGGACCATTGGTTATTTTATGCTTATATTTCCTTATTGAGTGTGATTGTTCTATTCATTTCATTAGGTTACCATTTTTCAGGTTTTGATTCGCGCATGACATAAATGTGGGATGGACAACTTTCAAGACATACAGAAAATGACGAAACCTGGTCATAAAGCATCTTGTTCTCTCATTGCTTCGCTTCAGAGGTATGCAGTACAGGTGTTGATTGAATGGAAGAGTAATTTCTATAACTTGAACGAAGAATTGTTTGTCCCCTGTCGCAAACTTTCTGTCTCTTGATAGAAAATCCTATTCTTTTGCTTCTTTAGCTTTATCCCAAATACATTATCTATTGTGATATTCCCATTTATATTAGTATTTGACACTTGAGATAATTTTGATCTCATACTATGCAATGTCTTCATTTTTCTAAGGTTATTAATTTATCTTCACTAGATATATTTCATTAATCTTCATTCATTTAAAGTAGAATTCCATAACCATTGGACTTCAAATTAGATAACAACTTAGTAGCATTGTCAAAATTGATTCTTCCAGAATAGTCAGTGATTTCCCCTTTGTTCCATGATCTCAGTTCTCATTTGATCCAGTCTGGGTTTCCATTGGTGCAGATCCTTGGATTAACTGTTGTGCTTCTTGGTGGGTTGGTTAAACGTATTCACGTTGGGTTTGTGGAGGGGTCGATAATAAACAGGTTAGGAATCCCTTGACCCAGAAACACCTATATAATAAAGGAAAATTTGTCAGGAATGAGTCAACCTTTGCGTTGACCGTTTTTAACAAGTCTACCTTAATTTATTCCATTAACAAGTTAACCTTGAATATCCTCCGCTTTTAACAAGTCAAAACCGGCTATCACCTCTTATTAACCTTTTCAACAGGTTAAAATAACACGTGTCACTCTTCTATTAAACATTTTAATATTTAACATTTATATTTTAAAAAGTAATTAAAAAAATATAAACCCCTCTCCCACTTCCCCGCCCCGCCCCCCCCCCGCCCCCCGCCAAACTCAGACCTCCACTCCCCAGATTATGATTGAACCAAAGTGGATGGTTGGAGAAGGTGAAAGTCCGTGAATTTAGCAATGGTTTAACTCTGGTATTGCAATTGCGGACCTGCGGTGGCTGCAGCGGCAGAGCCGCGGTGGTTGTGTACTGGGCAGCCCTCAACCCAACATTCATCATTACAGAACACTAAAATTGAGCATAAAAACACTCCTATCAATTTCCCATCAAATAAACCACCTCAACATAGAGGCTTTTGGAGAGAAGAACACAACTATTGAAGCAAATCAACTTAGTGCCCCTTTAAATTACCGATTGAAAGAGGAGGAGGGTGGTGGTGGTTAATCTTCGGACTCCTTATTTCAGTGTCCCTTTTGAACCAAAACTGTAAATCAATCGAACCCAGAAGTGTCTCTGTGGTTTGGGAACGAACAGATGATAGTGCTGTGGGCATTTCAGATGGTTCTTCATTGAGTAAGGATGTGAAGAAGAGGCATAAAGTGACGGATTTTGTTGGCATTTTTACTGGGTTTGGATCTGTTGGTTGACGCCGTGCTTTGCGCCAGACTTGGACTTTAACAGTATAAGACTATGATCCCCTTTTCTATTATATTAATTGAATGATTTGCTTTGTTGGGTTATTCAGTTTGTGTTTGATTCCACGTTTGGTGACAGCATTGCCATTCCCATGTCAATGTTTGTTAAAATTATCTTTGTCAAATTTATGAAGATGATGTTTTGTAAACAATAAGCACTAATGTTTTGTAACCCTCTTGATCTTATTACATAATTTAATGAGTTGCAGAATATTTATACTCTGTTAAGTCACATTATCAGGCTGGTTCAATGGTTGAGGTTGGATGTGTTTAGTGGTGGTTGTGCCATGGAAAGAGGAGGAGGGTGGTTGTTGTCATGGTTGTGGAGGAGAAGGAAGATGACAGAAAAGGGAAAAAAAGGGAAAGAAAAGAGAGATAAAAAATTATAAATATTAAATAATTTAAACCAATTGAAATAAGACACGTGGACAAGTGACCTACTCTAACAAGTTAATATCAAGTCACAGGTAAAAAACTTGTTAAAAGCGGAGGGTATTCAAGGTTAACTTGTTGATGGAATAAATTAAGGTAAACTTGTTAAAAGCGGTCAACGCAAAGGTTGACTTATTCCTGACAAATTTTCCTATAATAAACAGGAGACCAATAGACCTTGTTTAACCATAATTATTGCTACTATCAATAAATGATTTACTTGTAGAAAACTGGCTGAAGAAATTCACTAAAATAAGTATGCATGTTAGAAGTTAGAACTTCTTTTAAAAAAGATGACCTATCTTTGGAGCTTTTGTATATTTTTTGACAAAATTTTCACAAATATCAAAAACTATACTCAAAAATATTCAATAAAAATGGGTTAGAGCTTGTTACTTTCAAGTTGAAAATGGTAACCCTAATCGAACCCGTTTAATTAAATGGGTTATTTGTGTGAACCGTAGATGGATTCCAGTTTAACCCAATAATTTCGGGGCAGGCTCCGGTAGGATTGGCAAAAGCCTTCTTTTCTAGCATAGTTGTCACTTCAATTGTGCAAGAAGTCAATAAAGTACCAACAGCAATGCCACCCGGAATCTGAAGAAGTCACTTTAGTTGTTGCAGGAACACTTACAAACGGAGATATAATCAAAGCATGACATACATGGCATTGCTTAGTGCTGAACATTGGAGTGACGTAGTCATCGAGTTCCAAATTCCAATACCATAGGAGTTCATTGGTCCACCAATGAACTACTATTAGTTTACTAATTTGTACTTCGAGTAGAGAAAAGAGCTTAGAGGAACATTTCAGGAACTTGACTTTAGAAACTAAGTTGTGGCCTGAATATAATTAGGTTGTAACAAAAGTGTTTGGCCTGGTTGGTGAAAGAGTTGAGTTTAAAATCTCTTTTGGTCAAGGTTGTTTCTTCGTGTTAGGGCAGGAAGTTTTTCCTCGTAAAATTTCTCTTGTATCTTTAGCTTGCTTTTCTATTTAAGTTTTATGATTCCGCAGAAAGTACTTTCATTTCCACACATACAATTTATCCTCCTTCTTGTAGTGTTTCTAGTGAAATAACAACAAACATTCAAACAGCATATCCAATTACCACATAACTCCTTTCCCCAGCAAAAACCAATAGCCATACTATTATAATAATCTATTTTCTAAATTTGTTTTGTGTTAGTAATAATTGCAAAGAACTAGCTCCTTCATTATACACGGGCACTAGTGCACTACTACCACCTAGCATCTAAATTTTAGCCTTCCTCTTCTTCTAATATTTGTGCAAGAGAAATAGAATATACCCAAATAAGCCATTGCTAAAAATAAAGCAAGACATAGCAAAGACAGGGTCACTGACATAATAAATGAACCGCCACATAAAATTTCTCAGTAAAAATTTACCTTGATTCTGTAAGTCCTTGGCTTCACCTCCTTGTTAATCTGCACAAGCTTCTGTTCTTCCCTAGTCAACCTAGTAGCTATATGATGTGGATGTAGAAGCCCCGGCGTGTCGAGCAACTTTGCCTTTCCAGGGAGGACTCCGTCCATCCTTATTATTCCCAATGTAGTCCCAGGTACAGGTGCCTCTGTTATAGGTGCTACCTTTCCAGTTACTTGCTTCCCTATTGCATTGATCAAAGTAGATTTCCCAGCATTTTGAGCTCCTATTGCCCACACATTCCCCCTAGCCCCTACCAATCTCACCACATCATCGATCAAATTCTTCACACCCCAATCTCTCACTGCACTAACCATATGCACACTAGTCAACTTATTCGCCCCACCCTCGCGAGCCCTTTGCCTAATCCAATGCTCCAACCGAGTAGGAGATAACGAACTCGGTAACAAATCAAGCTTGGATAACACCAACACCATCCTAGGAACATTTCCCGACTTCCCTTCCTTCCACGCCATTAAATTCTGATCAATAGTAGATGAAACCAACTTAGCAACCTTTTTGGGGAACGACCCATCAAAGTCAGCAGCATCAACAACCAACAAAACCACAGACCTACCCCCAGCTGCAGTAGCTAACTTCCTACCAACAGTATGATCAAAATCGAAATCCGGCAGTAAATTCTCCACACTAAGATCTTTAACCTTGCCATAATGTCTCAAAGAATGACACCTCGCACAAACAACAGGCTTTTCAGATACATTAGAGCTTAAAGGAGGGTTTTGGGGTTCTACAAGCTCACAAAGAACACCCTTTTTAAGGGAATTCGATACTTCGGGCTCATCAACGACGAACTTACGACTAATGGGCGATTTGTAATCTGGGTTTTTAGTTGTAGGTGTAATATAAAAGCCAGGCAATTTAGGGTCTAAACCCTGCATATAAACACCACAACCTGGGCAAATCTGCTGTCCTTGAGATGCAATTTCATCAAAATTACCTTCTCTAATGAAATTAAGAGATGGGTTTTGGACAGATTGTGAAGATAACTTCTTTATGATTTGCAATGAAGATGGTAAACATGGCAGAGATTGAAGAACAGGGTTTTGAAAATAAGGGTTTGTTTTGTGAGTTGTTATTACAGTTTCTAAAGAATTGCAAGAACAAAAAGATGAAAACTTTGAATTAAAATGGTTATTATAAGGATGGAAGAGATAGCTGGATATAAAGCGTTTGAGCTTATTTGATGGGTAGAGACTTCGAATTAGCATGTTGCTGCAAATGAATATTATACAATGGTAATGCTTGTAATCAAAATATTGAAAGAAAGAAAAGGAAAAAGAGAAGAGCTTTACTCTACATTTCCATGGTAATGCTTCACAAAAGGGGTGTGAATATGCTTGTAATTGATTTTGCAGCTAGTGGCGAACGAGTTGACTCAGTGAGTAAGAAATTGCTGCCATTTTTAACCTGTGGAGAATGCTACTTGTTGATTGGAGGTGTAGAGTTTAACGAGAGGGGTTGGTAGAGGAAGAACTTGGGAGGGTTTAAGGAGATTTGCGTTTTGGGGTTTATCGAGAGCGATGCCAAGTCTATCCGATATACTCCCTCCGTAATGAATTACATGCGACGATTAGACATTTTTTACTCATATTTTATGTCAAATCGTTACAATTAATGCGTTATGGAGTGAGTATGTATATTTTCATGGCAAATTCCATGGTGAACGCGCACCTACCATGAGAAAGGTGCGCTCACCTAAATGAACATCAGGCGTAAACAAATGTACATTAGAAAAGATAAAATACATTAAACAAACCACAAATCAACATATTGCTTATGTTTGACAAGGAATGAACATCAGTTGCGAACAAATATACATGGGAAAATGACAAACAACATTTAGTTTTGCTGAGAATGAACATCAATGAGAAATAAATGAAATTAAGTTTCGCAATAGTTGTAAACAAACAACGAATGAACATCAATCATGCTATGAAGAACACATGGATAAATTAAATAAATAGGTGACTATTCTTTACTTAATTTATGAAAATGGGCAATGAGATGTATAATAATCAATGAAATTATCTGTTGTTAATGTTTAACTAGTTATTGTTAAAATTCATTATGTGTGATTTATTGTTCATCTTATTAGTACACACGTTCATTGTGTCTACTCTAATGTTCATGTATTATTATCAATGAACTTTTGTATTGATAATGTTATAGTACTTATTATCAATGTTTATTATGTTTATTCAAAAGTTCATCTACTTGGTACAAAAGTTCATTTTGTTTGATATGGATTGTTATCAATGAAATTTTGTACTGTCAATTATTATCAATAAAATTATATATTGTTAATGTTCAATTACTTATTATCAAAGTTCATTATGTATGATGCGTTGTTCATCTTATCAGTACACATTTTCATTGTGGCTGCTATCATGTTCATGATTTGTCATCAATTAACTTTAGTATTGATAACTTTCAAGTACTTATAGTCAATGTTCATTATGTTTGCTTTATGGTTCATCTACTTGGTACACAACTTCATTGTGCTTCATGTAATGTTCATGTATTGCGACCATTTATTCTGTGTTGTCAATTGCTATCTAATGTTCATTTTATTAGCACACATATTCATTATGCCTGCTCTAATGTTCATGTCTTGTTATCAATTAACTTTGGTATTGATAATGTTTAAGTGCTTATTATCAATGTTCATGATGATTGTTCAATTGTTCATATAGTTGGTACCAAAGTTCATTGTGTTTGTTTAAATGTACATTAGATGAATATAGCTATTCACAATTCCCGATTTGATGTTCATTCATCTATAAGTATATATCTAGATTAATATTCATTGCTTTGACATGTAATAATCATTGTTCATTTATCTATAGTTGTTATTACTTTTTGACCCGACGATTCAATTACGTCAATTAGGATAAAATGAATAAAGAACGGTGAGAAATGATTTAAAAACAATACGAAAATAAATAAAAGTAAATATTCTTATTGATTCCGAAAAGTGAGTACAATGCTTACATAAAATGCTGTAAAAAATATACAAATGACGTTTTTACATATTTATACTATCTGACTAAATAAAGAAACGGCCACCAAGAAGTCCTAAGTCTCCCTAATATTAAGGGATTTGCCTTGATCACCTCATATCCTCATGTTGGACCGCACTTCCTCCATCTGCACGTCCAACGATACGTGAATTCGCAGTAGAAGTTTGATTTTCGAGTTAGGGGTTTACTCTTCACAACAGGTTGTATGATTTTATTTGATCTCTGTGGCCGGGGCTTTGTCCTCAGTAGCGACTTTGGTTTGGTTGTGGGGTTTGGTTGTAGCAGGTAGTGCATTTGGTTTATCAATTCTGCACATTCATGAAGTTGACAATGAACATTAGATGACAAAGAATGAATATTAGATAATAAAAAATGTACATTTAAATAAAATGAATGAACAATGAAAATTGACTAGTGAACAATGAACAACGAGAAAACAGTAATGAACAATAGTGAAGTACTAGTTAAATATTAAATAAATGAATGAAATTGTTATAAAGAATGGATAACTGAACAAAATGAATGAACAATATAGGTAAATGAACAATAGAGTAAGCAATTGGACAAATAATAAAAATATTAAGCAGTAGAAAAAAACTAGTTAACCATGAATAACAGGTAAGAACTAATGAACAATTAACAAAAAAGTCCTAGTGAACAATAAGAATGAATAATTGAATTAAATGAAATGATCAAATAAACAATTGAGTGAATTTAATGAACAATTGAATAATATGATATGATTAAATGAATGATTGAATAATATGATATGATATGATTAAATGAACAATTAAATAACATGAGTGTACAATTCAATTAAAAAAATTAACAATTGAACAAATAAATGAACAATATAGGTAGATGATCAATAGATTAAATAATTGAGCAAATGATGAAAAATATTGAACAGTAGAAAAGAAATAGTTAGCAATGAATAACAGGTAAAAATGAACAATAGGCAAGTCCTAGTGAACAATAGGAATGAGCAATTATATTAAATGAAATGATCAAAGGAACAATTGAATTAAATGAACAATTGAGTGAATTTAATGAATAATTGAGATAAACCAATGAATAATTAAGTAATATGAATCATGTAAAAATGAACAAAATATATTCAAATGAACATCAAAACAAAATCCCCCTCTTTCAAACGAAATCCATTTCAAATTAACATTATATTATTCCATAATGAACAATAGAACATACCAAATGTACCCTATGTCAAAAGAGTTAATGTTAGTTGGACACTTCAACATACATAAAGAACCCATTTCAGGTGAACAATAAAACAAAACAGATGAATCCATTTTCAAAATAACATTTGAATATGCATAAGAACAGTAACACATTTCAGGGTGAACATAAGCATATATCCAATGAATATCAGCCCAACATAAGTGAACATACGTAGTCATTTAGGAACCAACAAAATAAGAATCAACAAAAACAAAAAAAAACTCAAAAACTACATTATCATTCACATAAATATTCTTACCATTCGAATTTGCTTTGTTGTTGTATAAGTTTAGAGTTTTCAAGGGTTGAGGTTGAAGTTTGAAATAATTTTTGGGGTTGAAATTCGAATTTTTGGGAGAAATGATGAATATGTGTGGTATTTTTACAAATATAAGTTGAATGTTTGAAGTTGGCTTGAATTTGACTTGAAATTGGCTTGAAATTTGAATGAAAATGGTGAATTGAATGAGTGTTTGAGAAGAAGATGGAGAAATTTTAGAGAGAAAATGGAGGAGAGAGAAATGGATGAGAAGGAAAGTTTTTGACAAATGAATTCAAATTTTGAATTGAAAATGAAAGAAAGAGATAATGAAGGAGAGGGGAAAAAATCTGTCAGAGGAGAGAGAATGGGGAAAATTTTCGGTTTTTCTGGTTCATTGGAAATAAACGAATGTTCATTGAAACTGAACTATTGTTCATTCCGTGCCAGAAGTAAGGGAGTTTGTCTGCGTTTTAGGTGGGCGCACCTTCCTCATGGTAGGTGCGCGTCCACCATGGACCTATTGTATTTTCATCGCCTCACATTTTTAGTGGTATATTTAATGAAAATGGTAGTACATTTCTTATTTATGGTAGTACATTAAAATATGCATGGTAGTACATTTTTTAATGAAAATCATATGCCAAATACAAACTATATAGTTATAGCTGTGAAAATATCGATTGTTATATACTTATATACTACTTTTCTCGGTAAATGTACTACCATTTTCATTGAATATACTACCAAAAAAGTGAGGCAATGGACATATACATATATCGGATATAGACTTGGCATTTCTCGTTTATCGACAAGGAGAATAGGGTGAATAATTTAACTTAACTGAAGTGAGTAGTGAATGATGAAATTAACTTAAATACGGCATGAGTGGTTAATTGAAATATAAGGGGGAAAATCTTAGCTGATAGAGCCATAGAGGATGGAAGGATTTTTTGTTGTGTTGCGGACGAATTTTGATGGTGATTTTGTCGCAATAGGAGTGTAGCACAATGTCGTCCGTTTGTGTGTACTCACAAGTCACAAGCATATAGAAGGAGTGATAAAAACTTCACGAGTTGACAGACGGTAAAAAAATCGCAACAGTAAGTCAGTTTCATGAAGAGTGGGCCATACAAAGAGCCACAAGCCCATACCTCGCGCCGTGCTCTCCACAAGCACGGCCCGACAGCATGTGCGTACGTGCAATACCTAAGCATACTTCTAGCTCTTTATCAAACAAGAATAAGAAGGAAATGCACAAGGGTAATAGATAAACAAGGCAATTAGCTCACTTTCTTTCCACGTGGGACTTAAGGATTTCATGTACAAGGAAAGTTTAGGTAAAAGATAAATAAAGCAAATAGTCGATAAACCACCCATGTAGAACATAACTTTGAGGTTATCTTAATAAAGGTATTGTACTGAGATTATTCGAACTGAATTCAATTGAATCGAACCGAACTAAAAATAAGTTGGGGAGCGTGGAGAACAAGTCCTATCTTTCACCAAGTTCAACTTAGATGTGTTGTCTTATCTTAATAAACAAGGGATCTTGCTAACGAACGCCTCGGTGTCAACTAATATTAAACATTTCATAAAGCATGTCAAAATCACGCGTCGATAAATGTAACCATTATCGTCCAGTGAGGCATTTGTTAGCTTTTTTCATACAAAAGAAACACTTTAGGTCTAATCTAAATTTCACAGTTAATAAATTCTGATACATTACATACTTCGATCATTTCATAGCAACATAGCAATTGTATTTCTAGCAACATTATATATTCACAAACGTTCTAGCTATCTTATACTCCGGGAATATCGTTTAATTGCATACCATGCTGCATCAAATTGTCTTAACATTTCGGTTTAGATTGGTTTAGCTTTAACCTAAAGTACGGTATGAATCGATTCAAAAAAAAGTAAGATTATTTCTTTCCAATCTAATTTGGTTTAAGTTCCGACTCACATCAAACCAGTTCTAATCTAATTTGGTTTATGTTCCAAACCACACCGAACCAATCCGCAAATACCCATAATTGAGAGATGCACACCATTGAGCTCATATTAGATGAAGTTTGCAAAACTCAGAAAATGACAAAGAACACCTCTAAATCCACGTATTGTAAAATCACAGTACACAATCCACATGTCAACAAACTGCTCGAGTTCAGCTCTGCTTAACCTCATAAACAGAACACAACAAAACAATCCTTTTCTCTTTATCTGTATCTTTCTTTCAATCTTGCTCACAGTCAATCTAAAACACAGAAACTGTTGAATATTAATTCATAGTAAAAATGATGGGGTTAATGGAGAAGGGAGTGGAAATAACAAATATGGGAGAAAGTGGGCATGCACAGGTGGTGCCCATATCAGTATTTGTAGCTGTTCTATGTTTTTGCATGGTCATTGGTCATTTACTTGAAGAAAATCGATGGGTTAATGAATCCATCACTGCAATTCTCATTGTAACTTTCTCTTCTTTTTGTTTTTCTTCATTTCTAAGTTTTCTTTTGTTACCTATGAAAGCTTAAGTTATACTATATAAGTAAGTTGTTTTGAGTTTTTATCAGGGTTCTTGTCTTTTAGATGCTCTGTATGGTTGGACGGAAAATATTTTCCTAGGGGAAAATAACTAGTAGAGTATTATTTTTCTTTGTTTAGTTCCTCGCATGAAAAGTTAGTATCGAAAATCGGAGAATTAGAATGGATTGGGAGGATAGATGTGAGCAAAGGAATTGGTGTAAGAGATTGAATCGACAAAAAAGAATTAAAGAATGTAAGGCACTTAAGAACACGCAGCAGATTTAACGTATTACACTAACAATGTCTTAGCTACGTCTAGCAGTCATAGAGACGAAAATGTTATTAATGTGGAGGAGAAAATACAGATTTGTGAATAATTGAGACAGATAATTATTAGAGGGTTTATATAGTATAACACCTTCCTAATAAACTAAACAGATTAGGGCTAAAAATGGACCCAAAGTAAATCAGAATAGGAAAGCCCTTTACACCATAAGTTTGTTGGCAGACAATTCAAGGTATTCTCAAGTCTCAACAGAAAGAAATAGGAAAGTAAGAAAAGTATTAGAGAAAATGTGGCATTCCTCCCTTTGATAAGGGAAATAGTACTTCATTTTCGGCACGTTATAGATCAAATAAAGGAAAATGGAACAACTACTTTTAGAAAAGTATTTTCATCCTAACTAAAAAATCTTTAAATGTGCTATATGGGATAATCTTTTAGTTGTTTCGGGGGACTAGTAATTTTCATACAAGATGTAGCAATAAAAATAAGTATATTATAGTACCATCAGTTTAGACATAGAATTTGTTCTTTTGAACTGAATGGAGCACAGCTGAAGTGAACTTTCTGTGATGAATGGAGCAAAACTAAACTATAATTAATTGGTCCAAAGGAACAAGGCCATAATGGTACTAGACTACTACTCTACTAGTACCATTAGAAAGCTTCATTAGTACATAGAAGTCTATAATTTAGAAAAGTTCTAGAGTACCATCAAAGAGTATATTATTTGTCATTGGAATCAATAGGTTTCAGTACTCCCTCCGTTTTCTAATGATTTTAATCAGTCCTAGATACGCACACCAATACAATGCGTAATGAGAAGCCAAAATTAGTAGCCCTTTTGGACTGGGGTAATACAGGTGAATAGGAAAGTGAGAAACATTACAAAGCCTGAGTGCAAATATTCTAAAAACTATTTAGTATTTTGAGTTCCAAGGCACCATGAAATGATATGTAAACGAAGAAGAATGTACTAAAATTACTTAGGTAAGTCCAACTTTTACAATTAAAAAGGGCATTTTCGGGTGTCGAAATTCTTCTTTTTCTGGTAACGCCAAAGTTGAAGTTCGTTGTATATTCAAGTAGTATGTTGAGTAGATATAGTAGGGAGGAGGCAAATTTGTTGCCCGTTAAAATATGCTCATATAGGAGATCAGGAAACATTAAACTGAGGGGGGCCTTGACAATTTTGCATTCTCTCATCAGTCTTGTAGTCCTTTTTTCGGTTTGTCTCACTAAACGGGAAGATAGTAACTCTAATGGATGAAGGATGTGAAGATGAGCAAACTAGTGCACAAACTCTTAGCAATTCCTTTCGTTGATACACGGTTGAGTAGAATGAGTTTTAAGAAAGTTAAAGTTGTTTCTACCATGACTATGATGACTTCTGTAAGTCTTGGGGTGTGCAGTGTTAGGTTCTGGTCTTTGGTTTTCAGATTTTCGAAGCCGTATAGATATAGGTTGCAATAAATTTGAAATTAGTCGTATTCATACTGATCATATTTATACTGAAAACTGACAACAGAACTAGCAAAGACGCCATTTCTCTGCTTTTAGTTTTAAAAGAAAATGAAAAGGTTGAAAAATGAAGACTGAAAACAAAGAATGATAAAGGACAGACCCTTAATGATTAATTTAGAGTGTTACTTTAATACAACTAAACATTCTACAGAAATAAAAAGGGATCTTGAGTTCAAAGATTGGAATTTCATTTGGCATGTGTTTCAAGTACTGATAGTTCTTGTGTCTGGCTCCAGGGATGCTTGACTGGGATGATCATATTGTTAATAAGCAAGGGAAAAAACTCTCACATATTAAGGTTTGATGAAGAATTATTCTTCATCTATCTCCTACCGCCTATCATCTTCAATGCAGGGTAATGATACAGTCAGTAAAGCTTCGTTTCTTGGAAATATAGATGACTATAATTTGCGGTATCATATTGCTTGTATTGGTCACAGGTTTCAGGTTAAGAAGAAACAGTTTTTTCAGAACTTCTTGACAATTATGCTTTTTGGAGTTATTGGTGTATTTATCTCAACATCCATCATTTCAGTTGGTAATATATAGACCTCCCTTTTTCTTTGTTTCAGGATATTATCTCATACTAAGGCATTATTCTAATATAACCCCCGTGTTTACACCTTTCTGGAGGTGAACTTGGTACTTTAAAAATCTCATCAAGCCTTAATAAAGTTACCTTCTTGAATGAATCTATTAGGGTCATACGATCCGACAAGAAATTAAAATGTGGAATTATATAAGATTATGAGGATGCAAATTGCAAAGTACAAGGTTACCTCTAGAGTAGGTGTGGATATGTGTTATATACGGGGTTATAGTTATATTGTTTTCAGATCTCTTTTTTCCGCCTTCCTTTCTAAGTGTTTGGCCTGAAATTGAAATCTTAGTCCTCTAAGTTTTCCTGTCTGTTTTAGGTAGCTGGTGGCTGTTTCCTAAAGTTGGATTTATTGGGCTAACTGCACGAGACTACCTTGGCAAGTTGTTATCTCATTTCGATCACTTTCTTGTTTGTTTCATTTATCTGTTATGTTGAATTATCTCCACTTCTACCTTAAATCTATCAGCTATTGGAACTATTTTCTCGTCCACTGACACTGTGTGCACACTTCAGGTCAGTTCATCTGTTTAGTCAAGTGTGATTATGTAAACATTCCCATGATTCACAAATGTTTGTCTAACAAGTGCTTGTAAGTTGTAACTACTTGAAGGTTCTTAATCAAGATGAGACTCCTTTCCTGTACAGCCTAGTCTTTGGGGAAGGGGTAGTAAATGATGCAACATCAGTTGTTCTCTTCAATGCGATTCAGAAGCTCGATGTGAAAAGTTTTGGTGACTGGACAAAAGTACTTGGAGATTTTCTCTATCTTTTTTTTGCGAGCACTGCATTGGGGATCGCTGTAAGTTCAAACCAATCACAATGAACTCTCTTAGTATGACATGTCTGTTTTTGTAATTTCAAAAACTCTGTGAACCTCTATCTCCTAGTTTCTCCTTTGCTATTTCACTTTCAAGTAGTATTCGTTCAATTAATTTAACTTAGTTTGGAAAAAGGTTCTCAAATGGGTTCCAATGAGTTATAATAGGAACATTGGGATCAACCAACTTTGAAAACTGTTAATGTACGAAAACTCGTTACGGTTATTTTATTCGTGCAGACAGGGCTTCTGACTGCATATGCTCTTAAAGCCTTGTATTTCGGCAGGTAAGTGTTCTCAGTTTATGAACCATTCCTTGACATAATCTGTGTTTGGACTATTGATATAACTGTATTTACTCTTTTTCTAATAGACATTCCACGGATCGTGAAATCGCATTAATGACCTTGATGGCATACTTGTCCTACACGTTGGCAGAGGTAAGTACAATGTTTCAGTTCATTGTTGCGAGTTTGTTGGATTTCTTTCAACTATGCATTGATTCTAGATACTGTTTCCTTCGTTTCTAAATATAAGGCACGCAAGCTTCTCGAAAGTTTTCTTTGACCACTAATGTCTTTAGGGATATGAATGTCAAATTTCGAAATTGAACATTGTGCATGCCTTATAGAAAGAAAGGGCATACCATGTAAACAACCACATACTTGCTTATTCATTAGTTTTGGTGGTTTTTGATACATATACTTTGCTTTGGTTTTATGAATTGTGTCATATCGTGATGAAATTTCTGGATTTTGCAGCTGTCACAGTTGAGTGGAATTCTAACTGTTTTCTTCTGTGGTATCGTCATGTCACATTATGCGTGGCATAATATTACCGAGAATTCAAGGATTACGACTAGGTAGATTCAGCAAACCTATTCTATGTGTATTCTAGGAATTAAGATTCTGCTTTAATGTTGCTTTTCTCAAACGTGCAGGCACATATTTGCAACTATGTCATTCATTGCCGAGACCTTCATTTTCCTGTACGTCGGTACAGATGTTTTTGATATGGAGAAATGGAGAATGACCAAGTTGGGGTAAGGCTTCAACATTGTTTAAGAACAAGGCTACATGAGTAAAAATTTGTTATGTGGGCTTGAGGAGGGCACTTTTGAACTTCAGTTGATTCCGTCTCTGTTTAATTAAATTTAACGAGGGTTTCTTTATTCAATGCAACTCGGACTACTTAAGTTATTTGATATTGGTATCATTACTTGTGGTTTTAGCTTCGTTGATCATACACGGCTAAATAAGACTAATGAATAATATCATTTCATTGTGCGTATACCTTTCTTCTAAAAGTTTGCTTATGGAATTAACATGTTATTTCCGCTTGCACGAGCCTATATAAGTAATCTTACAGTTTTCTTTGTCGTCGTCTGCAGTTTTGGGACATTGGTGGGCATCTATGCAACCGTAGTCTTTCTTATATTACTAGGTCGTGCAGCTTTTGTGTTTCCTCTGGCCGCTATTTCCAATCGCATGAACCGAGAGAAAGAGAATTCTGGAAGAAGATCGTCTATTACATTCAAAAATCAGGTAAACGTATTATTGTTAAGCACAATTCCTAAACATGTATTTTCTCTGTCCCAAAAGTCTCGTAACTTTTTAATTAGAAAACTTGGTGGACATAATTGTTTGGCAAGAAGTGCAGAGATTTTTCAAATAGTTTTGGAGTATGAGAGGAGTCTCGTATTGATGCCCTCTCATCAGTTGTTCTCTTCTCTGTATATAGGTAATTATATGGTGGGCTGGACTTATGAGAGGAGCGGTCTCAATTGCATTGGCATTCAAGCAGGTTCGCTTATTGTAATGTCGATGTCCTACATTTCTGATTTTTCATTTACCTCAACTACCGATGTGGGATCCTGATATGCAAACATGGGACTGGACTCTCGAACACTTCATTTTAGGCCAAAATCATGGGAATTTTTCATAAAATTGACGAGTTAAACACTACAACACAATTCCATGTCCATGGTACCCCGACTATGAGTAGCGTAACTAAAATCGACCTATACTAAGTATTCTATTGTTCTTAACCAAACAAAAAAAAATCCTTATAACCAAACAATAAAAAATTCAAGAGGGGTTCTAGTTGAAATATACTGGTATGGCTAATTGACCGAGACATCACCAAATAGTACTGTTGAACTGTTGATAGGGGTTTGAACTGTTGTGATTCTCGAGGGTAGGGATTTTTTATCTTTTCCCCCCAATCCCAAGGAACTGGTTTACAAAAACCAGTACTGTCCAACTAGAAATGGTTCAAATTCTTTAATGACTTGTGTAAATTTTTATGATTTTTGAAGTTTACATACTCCGGCGTGACAATGGATACACGAAATGCAACAATGGTTACCACCACTGTGATTGTTGTACTCTTCACTACACTGGTATGCCAATTATATATGCATTTCTGACTGGGAAAAGGCTATTTACCTAACTGTTCTCTATTAAACAAAGGACATTCGTGGCCTTATCGCTCCACATTTTTGTTGTGTGGAGAACTGTTAGGTTAATAGCTGTACTCTATGAATTGCTTCTGCCACAATATGCATTGTGCAAATGTGTGATGGTACTTTTTGTCGTCAATCGGGGTTTTCCTTACACATGCAGGTGTTTGGGTTTTTAACAAAGCCGCTCGTACTTTACCTAGTCCCACATGCTCCAATTCACGAGACAAAGTCCCTAGATGACCTCACCTTACCGATGCTTTCAATGGACGAATCTGCTGCTACAAATCTCAGTCGGGCTAAAGACAGTTTGTCGATGCTGCTAGAAAGACCGGTGCATACGATTCATTCATACTGGAGAAAGTTTGATGATGCTTACATGAGACCACTATTTGGTGGACCAGTGGACAATCAGCGCAGGTAAGGGAATGATTGACTTCTTGATCGCGAGATTTGGAAGCTAATCCTAGCTCCAAATGTCTTTGATGCCTCAATGCTTTGGTGAACATGCATCGACGAACACATGTACTCTGGGTGCTAGCGCGTTTTACTGTCTGCAACCATATGGTTCTGGCTGGAGGATGAGGGAGATCATGGAAAAACTGCAGTTTTCTGAACCAAGAAGCCACTACTTACTTGCAGCTGGTGGAGGACTACTTGACTATGTTCGCGTTGCAATAATATCTCTCACTCAAATAGTTCTCTCAATCTTGATAATCCGTTATATGTTTTGTAACTAACCAATAAGCTAGTTTATGAGATACTCTTCATATCATGGTGCAAAAACGATCAATCTAAGCTTATTGAAGGCCTGTTTGGTGGGTGAAATTGGCTTTGTTGGGAAAGTGACGTATCCCTATATAATTTTATAAAATTTCATTACTTTTTAAAAGGTAAGATTAGAATAGAAGATCCTTATATGACAAGAATAAGTCAAACCGGATCTATACTAATTTATTGTAGACCCAATAAAAAGCTCAAAAGTTAAAGATCTTGTAATTAAAAGTTAAGGTTTTGTAATCACGTGTTATAAATGAAAAGTTCAAATTTGTTTTAAATGTTAAGATTTTGTAATCAAAAGTTATGGTTTTAGCAATCAAAAGTTAGGTGATTTTACACAATTTTTTAGTGTGAACCAGGTCCACCCAAGTGTTTCTCACAAAAATATACTAATCTGACAATAATTTTCACTTCAGATCTACATTAAAACATTGACCTTATTTTTTTTTTGAGGGGAAATACTGAAATTTTTATTAAAGGAGATCAAGGTCCGCAAGAGTGGCAATACTCTGCGGAAAATCGTCAAGCCATACATGTTCAGTTTCCCAATCCAAATCCCATCTAGCTACTAAATGCGCCACTACATTTGCCACCCTTCTTACATGTGAGAACTGATAGACAGAGAAAGAACACAAAAACCTACTAATCTCATTGTATAACATGAACAATGGAGAAGCTCCACCACTTTGTCGATTCACTGCTGTCACCAAGGCCAAAGCATCACTCTCAAGGTGGAAACATTGACCTTATTCTATTCTTCTTGTCTAGAACAACTTGGAACTGGGAATAAATAAAAGCTATTGATAATAAAATGTAGATAAGAAAGGCAAGAGAGAAATCACTAAAATCTTGTACAAAGCTTTTTGAAGGTTCGGTACATAAGATAAACACCATCTACGAATTCCTACAAGTTAGAAAACTCCATCATAGTCAGAGTGCATCTCTACAAAATAACAAATAAACAGCAGATTCGATCCCCAACCCTACCTGTGCCCTTTACTTACCTACATTAATTTAACCCCTGCATCTTAATTACAGTCATCTCCCTACTCATAACTTAAAATACTGTCCAGAAAGATTTGCTCAAACTACTATTTGCTAAGAACATATCCAACCCCATGTCAGTTAGATCGCGACTACATCAAACACCTGCAAGCAACAACCAAAACAGGTGAGTTTAGGTGAATAACATGTTCCGTGCTGCACAGGAGAGAGACAATAAATAGGCTGGAATAATAAGGTCCGGTCTAGAAGTTAATATTATGCGACTGAGACTCATCATATTACCTCAACAACCACTGCAAAATTCCCAACACCCTAAAACAGGCACAAACCCTTCAAAACTTGCATTTTGAGCTAAAAACATGGGAATCTTTTCTAATCATCCAGATCGAAAACTTTAACAGACACCAATGTTTAATAGGTATCCAAGTAGGGTACTCTCACACGAGCTTCAAACATATCAAGCGAAGGACCATGCAAGTTGGATCATCTTTTACAAATGCATGTGTGGCACATCTTTGAAGAGATAACATCGAACTGTGGCACATAGTCACGAAGATATATGCAACTGAAAATGTATGGATGTATCTATAACTTTCTGGATGACATTGATGATAGATAAACAGCTCTCTGAAATTAAAACTAAAAGGAATTAAAATTTAGATGGGGAACATATGTGTTCTTGACAGTTTTTTATATTGTAACCATCAGATGGAATGCCAGAGTCTGACATGTCCACTAATACACATATGCATAGGGTACCCATGTTACAAGAAAAAAAACATTGGAACAAAACTGTGTAACCAAGGACATGAGATTTCATAAAAAAAATTAGATGCCACAGAGGCCATCACAGAAACAGCTGAGACACAGATAAGTTCAAGTTTGAATCAGACCCTCACAAAATGAGCCACAAGAAACAGATAAGGCACAGCTTTTCCTGATTATAAGAAAATTTGCATTAAATGACAGGTTATACCAAAAAAAAACTACATGATACATGCTTTTCATAGCAATTGATCATAATGACAGATCACAAGAGATAACAAATTGAAAAGAGAGAGAATACTAGGATTCAAATTGTTGAACATAAACTAAAAACCTTGATGAAACCTTTAAGCCAACACGCACTAAGGTATTCAAGAAGCGACCAAACTTCAGAATAACCATGTTCCATGTCACAATGTACGGTGGTATCAACCTAGGTAGTCAAGGAAAATTTCTCTATATGAAAGAAAGCAAGCACACACGAATTTTGTATAGTAAACTACAGAACATCTCAGATCCGTTCCATATCTATTACAACATAGAGAGTTTTATGCCTCCTTAAAAGTTAATATCTCTAATTTTATTTCAGTAGAAATTATAAAAAGTTGATTTAATCAAGCATATATCTAGACGAATCACAAAATCCCACATGACTGTATTTGTCCTGTGTAAATCACAAAAAGGTCAAAGGGGAGTGTATGCAATAGATGTGGAACGGAAAAGGACTATTCATGCCGAGCAATTAACATGACATGAGACTAATTGCTTAGAATCATGTATTCCTGCAAATTCTGACTCTACAAAACCGGGTGATATTTGACTTCGAAGACTTGTGGGAAATCCTATATCGTTATCCAAGAACGCAGAGCCATAAACAGTTACCATAATCAGAGCTAGATATGTGACAGATAAACAGTGTATTAATGTATGTTTAAACTTAGAAGTGGTACACAAATATAACCAATCATGATACTAACCAAATTACATCATGCTCGCGGGAAAAGATGATTACGGGCTAACGCTTCACGAATCCCAGGAGCAGGAATGCTCTCACATCCCAAAAGTTCTTGAAGTTTTGTATCACACGTGACCATCGAGTTCAAAGGATCCTGAGAAAATTATAAAATTACAGGAAGCGGTCAGTCATTTAAATTAACATATTCCCAACTCAGAAAAGACTAAACACGCAGATAGACTTAGGTCATTGCAAATCCAGTCCTGACAATCAAAGAAAATTTCACGCGTGAACTCAGCTTTTGTACTACTAAACTCACTCTTAACCAATCTAACAAACAAGAGCTTCAGATGCACAACAATCAAGAGTGCCGATAAGAAGCTAGAATTCCAGGTAGGAGCACACAGTGCGTGCTCTATGAAGATTTGAGAGACCATAGCCTCTATACCTTCATGGGGATCGGAGTTGTTGCAACATAAGTGCAACTACTCTAACAGCAATAAAAAAAACTAGTCAGTAATTATACAGCAGTAGGGAAATGAAAATTAGAACTTGCCAGGTTCTTTCGGGCGCAACAACTAATAGTACCTAACGCTCAAGGGTGTCTCCAGTTGCAATAAGGGTATAAACCACAACATGCATGCTTTTTTAAGCTATCATAATCCCCCTTTTCCTACCTCTGTTCTCACAGAAAGCCATAAGACAGGATAAATCCTGCAAAGAAAAAGTACACTAGGCAATCCAAAAATCTAGACAGACCACCCACCATCTAAGAGATTCACAAATTTACTGCTACAGAGGAGTGTTTTCCAATATGAGATGTGTATTCTCTCAATTATTTTACAGTTCAAGTCCCTTCAAGATATATTTGCACTCAATACAAACCTAGATAGTGACCACCACTTTTGACAGTCCAGGGCAACAGGCAACTAAGAACAAAAAATGACTTTGTGAAGATCTTTCTCCACAAGACTTTGTAAGTTAGAGTACATAAATCACCAAAATCTTTCAGGAATTTTACCGACCGGAAATCCGAGAATTGTTGCAAATCAACTTAGTATAACCTCAATAAGGTCTGACATATTCACACACCTCTAAACCTTCTGCCTTAATGTACTCTTCGATACGCTTATAGACCTCTGATTGAGGCATTTCCTTCTCACTTGTACCAAAGAATTTTGCCAATGCTTCAGAGATCACAATAGGAACAGGGCCAGCAGGCTCGGTGCTTGGAACTTCAGGTTCTTCAACCTTTGCTTTCTTGGATGCTTGTTCTGAAACTTCTGCAATCATCAGAACATGTACTTGAAAAGTTCAGCTTTAAATGAGCAGATAATATTAAAAAATCAAATATATATCTAACTTCTTTTTTCATACTTGTGGGATCAAGAGGAACAATATGTTTTGCCAGCAGCTTGTTCATCTGAAACATGTCTGTGCAGTCAACTTCAAATACCAATCGTAGCTCGTCATTGCATATTATCTTTCTTTTGTTACTAGGATCCTGGAGATTATTCTTCCTTATATAGGCCCAAAGCTGCTTCACAATCTGCAACAAGTAAAAGCATTAAATTGCCAAGAATAATAGATATAGAGGGTAGAAAGAAAAAAAAATGAAGGAGACATACCTCTGTTCTTGGCAAAGCTGGTTGGCCAACAATTGCCTCAAGCTGAGGTGTAACACCACAAAGCTTATTCAGTCCACCTGGCCCTCCTCTCCTTTTGGGCCGACTTTGGGTACTGCAATATAGGTTTTAATACAATAAGACTTAAATAACAGCTACTTAGAAAGTGTACAGGTGAATTTCTAACTGCAACTAACAGGGTGAAGCAAGAAATCGGATAATAAAAGGATAATTTCTATCTTGGTATCCGGAATAACTTGGTGCATTTTCTGAATATGTTGTACACAACCTTGTGAGCTTCGTGGTTGAAATTACAATCCCGTGTTTTATCAATTTACAAATTCTTCCTCAGTTAGTTAAAAAAATGTATTTGGGATGTTTCACCTCCACAAACAAGGTGTCAGACACTCTTTAAATCTTTGAGGAAATGCCCATGCATCTTTTGGACATTCAGCAGGATGTCATAAAGCTCACAGCCTATTACCATCAATTTGATAAGAACTTCACAGACTTAGACCCTAGGAGTCCTCACACTAAATCATACATCACAAGCACAGGTGTTATTTTGCCTAAAATCCTTGTGAAAACAGCATATGTCATAATCAAGTTTTACCATCATTCACCGTTAAAGTAGAGGGATACGCACTTGCTAACAAATCAAATTACTGCTATAAAGTGTAAACCATCAAACAAAACCAACGTTAATATTCAACAATCAACATATAACAGAAAATCAATACACTGCCATATAATTTCCTCTAAGCTACTCTATTTTCCCTAGATCACAGAAGTAAGTGATATGATGCAATAGTTGTCAGAAGAAACAGCCCAAGTAAGTGCCATAAACTAGTTCTCTTTCTACTTCTTTCCCACTGCATTCACATTTCTCCTTTTGCAATCTAAACAAACGGCCCAATTACGCCTTCACATTGCGACCTATCCTTCATCGTAACTGCTTCAGTGGAATAGCAATCTGCTTTAGTCTTTATCATCCAAAAATACAAATTTCTTACTCTCTGCCCTAAATGAAGCCCCAGGCAACTTTACCATGTGACTTGAATACTAAATAGACATGAAAGCCGAACAACTTAGCGAAAGCCTCAAGTTCCAAAGAATCAAGTTCTTCATTCCTATCATTCCTTACCACACATTCAACTTCGTTCTTCCTACATTCCCACTAACTTATCAGAAATCACCAAGGACCAATCATAATACCCCGAAACGCTTCGGAACATCTCTCAAGCCCACTCACAGAGTGCAAGATCAAAACTTTACCAGACACAACATCACAAATAATCCCCAATTCTCCCATAAGATAAAATTATTCATGTGAAAAACCAAGTTCCGAACATTCAAGTTCTTCATTCCTATCATTCCTTACCACGCACTCAACTTCTCCTTTTGTACATTCTCACTAACTTATCAGAACACACCAAGGATCAACCACACCCCGAAAAGCTTAAAATCATCTCTAAAATCCAGTTACAAGAGTAAAAGATCAAAACATTACCAGACACAAAATACAACAGAAAATCCCCAATTCTCCAAAAAGACAAAATAATTTATCCATGTGCCACAAATTCAAAATAACTAACATAAAAAATTATTGCAATACCCATCACAAAAAGGAACAAAAACAAGATTAAAAAAAACAACCCCATATTATAAAAATCAAAACTTTACACAAAAACTAAAAAATACCCAATAAAAAACAAACCTTTCCTTAACAGGAGGTGTTGACAGAGATTCAGCAACAACAGTACCACTCCCAGGTTGAGCAAAACTAATCTCAGTGGGTCCCCTTGGAAAGTAAGAATGAGCAGAAGGAGGAGGTGGGTGATGAAAAACCCTGTGTTGAGGATGAACAACATTCACATTAACATTATTCACATTCACATTAGAATTAGGGTTAGGGTTAGGGTTAGGGTTTATAATTTGGGGATGAACACGAGGAATAACGACCGGAGAAGCGGAAACCGGCGGCGGAAGAGGCGGAGGAGGAGTACTAAAGAGGAAATTGATATGGGCACGAATGAAATCGAATTTAGAAGAAAGATCAAACCCTAATTTGGATTGTAAACGAAGAATAACTTCATTTAGGGAATTGAATGAATTAGGGTTTGTTTCACGAAACAAAGCTTCCAACCCTTCTGCTATTTCTTGGTCCGACACCATTTTTATGGATAAAAAAAAGGGTTTTTTAAAATTTTAATTTTTTTTTGTAACAGAAAAAAAACGGACAAAATCCCACTCACTCACACTCACAAAACCCACCTTCTCAAAACTTCTGTCTTTCTCTCTCTCTGTGTGTGTGAGTCGCTCTCTTTCTTTCTCTCTCTTCTGTTTTTCTCTTTCTATGGGAGGAGAGAGAGAGAGAAGGGGAGCACTTTATTGGATTTTATTTTTAAATGACAAAAGTGCCCTTCATCACCTTGGTGAAGACATTCTCTGAGATTTTGGGTACCAAAAGTTCAACTTCAACCACCACTAGTTGATATGTCATTATCCAAACTTTAAACAATGAAATTGGTGTGGTTGTTTTTTGTTGGTTTACATGTAAGATTTACATAATCGTACCTCTAATCCAAGTTTTAACCTTGTCAAACACTATATGGTAGTTGTTTTTATTCACCTTGATTTTTCTGGATTAACGTTGTTTTTACTGAATTGGACTTGTGTATGCAGAAGTAAACTTGTTTTTCTAATGATTCTCTTTAATTTTTTACTTTTTGCACTACTTATTTAATTAAGGTTATTAGGATTAGGGTCCCACCTTTGGACCAATGACAGGGGATAGGATTGAATCGGGAGAACCGTAAGATCCTACAAAATTGTGAAAAGAGTAATAACCATTTTACAAACAATATGGATGTTAAATAATTGATTTTTCTCACATAATATGAATGTTTCATAGTAAATTTGGCTTGATAAGAGTTAGATAAATTAGAGATGATTTTTTTCTACCGCTTATGATGTTCAACTATCATTTTTTAGACTTAGAAAAGGTAGTTTCTTTTAGGATCATTTGATGAGTAAAAGGTAAGATTACATACGATTTGACCGATCATATTCCGATCATATACGATCCCAATTGATTCCACAAATTTGATGTAACAGTATATGTGAAATGTAGGATCGATCGATCGATCCCATATGATCCTCCACGGTCCTAAACGATCCCATCACCATTACGATTTGGATCGTTTTGCTATATTTGAATATATCGTAGGATCGTACGATCCCAAGGTCTGGAGTGCACTTCTAATAACAATGTATTCATACAAGGACCTTTCGCATCGCATAGCCTAATAGATACTTATAGATGCGATTATTGAATTTGTGGTGGACCGAAAATGAATTTGTGGCGACCATTTGGTATGCATAAATGGAAAATTATGAATTAAAAGCGAACAAAAATGAAAAAAAATTTTGTAGCCATGATTTTTTGTTGATTGTTTTTGTCATTTCTAATTAGTACCTAAAACGCGTATAATATCCTCGAAGTAAGTCATCAATACATGCATCACAATGAGAAAACCATCTACAAAATCAATGTTGACATAAATGGCAAGTCAATCAATCTATACTAATATATCTAGGCGTTCTTCAGACAGCGTGTCACATGTGGCACTCTACTCAAGCAAGTGCTTTTTATCCATGTGAAATCCGCAATAAATATTAAACACGTAACCTTTGAAATAAACAGTGAGAGGTTAACTATTAATCCATAATAACAATGTTTGAAAACAAACATGATAGAGTCTTATATAATTATGTATAACTTAAAAGACTTTGACAAGCATTTAGAACTCTAACACTCCTATTATGGTAATAACAAGAGACAGTTGTTGACATGTCTTCTTACCCCAATTCCTCTTAATTAATTAATGTTATTATTTTCATCTCCAAATAATTAACGTTTTGTTACTTATCATATCATAATGGTACTTTTTCGATCTCTCACTAGACAATTTAAAAATTATGAATAGTAACGGTATCAGTTATTAATATATATACATAATAACATAGTATTGTTTGTTGTAACTGATCGGGGCATTATCTGGGCCAAAAAACTAGTTTAGTTTTCAAAACAAAATGTAAGCTAAGTAAAAAAATCGTGTTCAACTACAAACATTACAACAAAGTGGGAATTTAAAGATTAAAAAATGAAGTTTATGTGTAAGATTAATTTTTCACAAAAAGATGTTATAGATCCTCATAATCACAAGGTAAATTGCCATAACTTGATTGCCACTGGTGATTGACGAATATATAAGAAAGATGAGAGGATAGCAAAAATCAACACTTCAATTTATTTTTAATTTCCTAATTAAATAACAACTCCTTCTCTATAATAAACTGCTTTAACGAATTTTATTTTTGAGAAAAAAATTGGAAAAGACCCTAAAGTCCCTAACACAAATTATCGTTATTTCCATTATCTCCTTTCTCTTATTCCTTCTTATAATTGTTTACATGTATTAGAGATATGTTAGGATACTAAAGATATGGTAAATATCTTTAGGATAATATTAATAAGTAGGATATATTATTATCTTATCTTTAGTATCTTAACATATCTCTAATAACAATATAACATGCATTTATATGCATTTAAGCCTAGTGTTACATAATGCAACTGTAGATCCTCGTTATGAAAAATTTTCACTACTTCAAAAGTAACTAGTTAGAAGCTCATGCGATGCACGAGTCAACTATAATACTCCCTCCTTTCTCTTTTGTTCTTCTTATTTGAAATCTCTTTAAGAGAGGAGAAAAGTCAAAATAGGAATAATAAAAGGGATCAGAGGGAGTATCTAACATATATTATTTCGTTCCACAATAGTTTATGCATAAAATATATTAACATATGATATACCATTGCAAAAATTAGAAGTATATAACTTGATTTGTGAATATGTAATAAAAATATGCATACTCTTACACAATAGAGAGAGTATATATATACTTCCTGCCTTTCAAAATAAGAGATACATTAGTATATACTATTCAGTTTAGAGTTTAATTAGTTTTGGTTTTACATTTTAGGAAAAACATAGTCATGTGTGATCTTGTTAAACTCATCTCAATGTGATTTTTTATAGGTAAATTTCCATTGGTATGTCTGTGGTTTTGGGTATCCCCAATTGCATACCTAAGTTTTTTTTTTTAATCTCAATGGTATCCCAGTGATTTTGAAAAATTCCCAAATGTATCAATATTAAATAAAATCGTTAACATTTAACCACCATAACTACCCCAAACTAACCACCGCAAGCTACCACCGACATCCCAAATAGGGTGCGTGGTTGAGGAAGGAGATGGTGGTGGTGCGTAAGGGATTGAAAGGAGAGAGGGGGGATATTTGGATTTGAGGAGAGATATATAAATTCTTTTTTGGCTTAAGGGGGGATTGTTGTCGATAATTTGGGGCTGCCGATGGCGGCTTGCGATGATGCATGGTGGTTTGGGGTAGTTATAGTGGTTAAACGTAAACGTTTTTATTTAATGATGATATATTTGGGAATTTTCCAAAACCACAGGTATACCATTGGGATTAATAAAAATTTAGGTATACCATTGGGAATACCCAAAATCATAGACATACCAATGGAAATTTTTCTTTTTTTAATATCAAATTTTTATAATTACTTATACTTATTGATAATAATTGTGGATATTAATGTTTAAAATAATGCATTGACAAACGTGATAACATGCATTGTGTCACTTATTTAGAAACGAAGAAAGTATATATTACATGATTAAATATGAAAACATAATATTAATGAAAAAGACCGTTTTATCTTGTTTTCATATTCACAGGAAGAATCACTTTATTCTCTAATTTGTAATTATTAGAATAATTTGATCACATCTTTGACTCATTTTTATGTATAAATTTGTAGGCCTCGTTAAAATTAACTTTTTTTTTAGTTATTATAAGAAAAAAGTAAGTTCAAATAAGTTTCAGTGAATACTTATAAGGTTTGACCCCTTACACATATGTTTCAGCTAATCTAAAAGTCATGTACCAACACTTTTTTCAACTATTTAAAAATATAGAAAAGTTAAAACTCATTTATCAGACACCCTAATATATTTGATTGGAGAAAGAAATATAGGAATTCTTATTTGATTTTGTTTGCAATATTATCCTTAGTCAAAAACCCTGCAACTTATTTGACATGTGTAAAGGATTTATGAATAAAATTATTAGTAAATAATAATCCTTAATTTTTCACAATTTGAGGATCACCACATGACTTCTTCCTTTTCTTTTTCTTCACCCATTAAAAGCATTATGATCCGAAATTTCATCATCTTTTTTAATTGTCATTTCTAAATTAAGTGTGCATTAGTACCTTTGTTTGGTTGAATGTGCCTCTAAATATTGTGATCCTTTTCCTTCCTTATTTTTCTCGAGGTGGCTTTTTTTTAGGATAATCAATATGTGTAAACTTTGAAATCATTTGATGATTAACTTCCTTACAATCAAATACTATTTTTTTCTTTCCTAAAACTTCTCTCTTTATTTGTTATGGTTATGTTTGATACTTCAATTTTTCTAATGAAGATTAATAGTGCAATTTCTCTAAAGTAATTATTAACAAAGGAGGTTAATAGGTTATGATCAATTAAGAGTTGAAATTCAACAAATTTTTTATTGAGATACATTAATTTTTTGTTTGATAAAAAGGGATTGAAAGCAAATGGGAGAAACAATTGATCCAATATCATCTTCAGCCCATGAGAGTGAAACTGAAGGAGATCCACACCCTCCAATCAAGAGACAACCTAGTGAATCTTCATTGTGTCCAACTGAAGAAGATGAAGAAGAGCTAAATAGAATACAATTGGGTCCAAAATGCAGTATTAGGCAACACCTTGAGAAAGATAAGGTGTCATGCTTTTCTTCTTTTCTATTTTCTTCCTCTCTCTCCTTGTTCAAACATCAAGATTTAGTAGGAGGTGTTTCCCAAGTTTGTCATTCGCTTTGTGTTGGCCAGCTTGATCAGTTGTTCGTATTGGCTATTAATATTATAGCGGTGGTTCGTAAAATCATTTGGTAAAATCATTAGTTAATGTTGGTTATTAAGTACTAATGAAAGTAAAACCCAACAATCACTCCAAAAAAATGTAGTAAAAGCGGTTTTTTTTTAACGTTTGACTAGAAAATTTCAATTACTCAATAATCATATACGAATACTATTCCTTTAGGACAAAAGATAAAAATCAGGAAGGTTATTCAATGGCTACAATTTTATTGTAGCCACTACAATGGTTTCAATCTCAACCCTTAAATTTTTGTAGATTTCATCTCATCCATCAAATATAATTAATTTTAAAAAAAATTAAATTTATTTTTTTATTAAATTATTTAGATTAATGGTCAAGATTAGTCTACAACTAATGAAAGGTTTAGATTTAATTAGTTATAGTGTGCTACAATTTTATTGTAGCCATTGTAGAATTATCCTAAAAATCAACAAAACGCCAAAAACCAATAAGCATATTATGAAAAGAGTTTCTTCCTAATTTGCATGATTTTGCACAAGATTAAGTGTTATCATTTTTATCCTTCGAAATTAGATTTAAACTTTATAAAATGTGACAGGATGATGAGAGTTTAAGGAAGTGGAAGGAGCAACTACTTGGCAATGTTGATTTTAACTCAGGCGAAGGTATGAAACGTTTGTTTGTGTGAAGAATATATAATTTTGTTTGGTGATACCATTATCATTACAAAAGGGACTTTTACAAGAGGAAAATTCATTGCTTCACAATGAAGATAGTACTAATTTATAGATTTAGCCCTTTTTCTTTGAATAAAATACATTATTACCCGGAATCTCAAATAACATGCCTACATTATCTATTAGAAGTATATGACTATTAGCAACTAATTTTGTAAACCCGTGCAGAACATGACTCTTTTATCATGTATTACAAATCTGCATACGTTTTATATGGATAATGTAAATTTTCTTTTTAGTTGCGTCATAAAAACAATGACATAAAGATAACTTTAGAAGAATATTATGAATGTAACGAGAAAGTTATGATTATGCAAGAAACTCTAGCCATGGTAATATAAGATTATGAATACTAACCATGATTTTTTGTCAGTTTTGACCTAATAAACAAGTGTTTTTGTAGGAAAAGACCTTGTGAAAATTTTTCTTCATCCAGGAAGAATAATATATGCAATCCATTTGTCATTTAAGACCACATTTCTAATCTATGGCTACATAGGCAGCAAAACCAGTGTTGATGTATTATTCACCTCCAACTTCTTCCTTTCTTTTTTAGGTTCACCCTCAACACATAAGCATACGGGCTGTGATGTAGTAAACATGCACTATAATTAACCTTACGCTTTGTTTTCGGTAGTTTAGTAAACATAGGTATATAAGTAAGTAATGATGTATTTGCTGTGTTGTAAATGTAGAAACACTTGAACCAGAAGTGAAGATATTGAATTTAACAATTTTATCACCCGGAAGAGAGGAAATAGTGCTACCATTACCAGAGTCAGGGGATCCAAAAGGATTATGGTTTACCTTGAAGGAAGGTAGCCCTTATACTCTCCGCTTTTGCTTTCAAGTTAGCAACAACATTGTCTCTGGCCTTAGGTACACCAATACTGTTTGGAAAACTGGTCTCAAAGGTACTCTCTCTACCTCCTTTTATAAAAGTTGCAATATGTTGACTTTATGCTTTACACATATCCTACTCCGACACATTATTTTTTATTAACACGTCTTCCTTTATATTTGTTCTTCATGGATGACATGTTTCGGGAGTAGAGCCAAACTGGGACTCTAATTTTAAAGTAACAATTATTTCTGATTTTTACTAATCTCTGATATTGATAATATTCGAAAACAATGCAAAAGGCAACAATAAAGTACGAAAAGAAACATAGGGTAGTAATCAAGTTTTGTTTTAGAATTTTGTCTCATGTTATTTTGTATTCCAATAGTATTTGTTTTGAATTCATATCACAAAAAATAATCTTTTATTTCTTAATCTACTTGAAATCTTTTAAATTTTTACATTTTCTTCTGTATTTCAAAATTCAATTTCAAGAAACTTGATTTTTATATTTAATTAGCGTGCACAAATACTTATTAGTTTTAAAGCTATACATGATATTCTTTTAAAAAAACGTAGAGATTCATCTCCTTTTACAAATTTTCCTTTTTTGGGAAAATCAAATTCTTCTAACTATTTTTATATAAAACCTAAAAATGATGGTATCCTAACCCTCACGTACACCTCAACTGGTAGCTAATATTAAATGAGGGACGTGTTGATAAAATCAAATCTGATTTCAAACAAAAGTTCCCTATTTTTACCATGTTATGGAGACTCATCCTTAATCACGTAATTTTCTTGATATATTTCCATTTTCATTCAAAACCACTTTTAAAGACGTAATGTGGTAATACAATGGATGGTAAAGATACTTATGAAGAAAATCACATTGAGATTAGACAAGATTGTCATGGACACTAACAAGATATTTCCTATAAATTAGGTACCATTAGTAGGGAATCTACATTAAGGATAGAGGTAACTCTTGACACCCGAAATGAATAAAAAAGACTTTATGCATCTGTCTATTTGGCCAATAAAATACGAAATATATGTTCGTTATTAGTTATACAACCCCAGTTTCTCAATTCTTGAACCTATTAAGAGATATCCCTAAAACCAAATCCTTGGATCCGCCATTATTTTACCATTACCGTCACTTATCGATATCTATCCAACAAGGTTCTTTTTCCCTTTGTGTATGACTATTGTCATCTATATTTACTTTTTTGTTGGGTTGATGCTGGTTAAGTCTTGAACCAACTCGTAGGTGCATCAAATTGATTCAAGATTATATGTTAGTACTCCCTTCGTCCCACAAAGTTCTTCCCACTATATTATTTTATACCTCACATATATTTAAGAAGTGGGAAAAAACTTTATGGGATGGAGGGAGTATTCTTTATCTCCATTAGTACACCAACACATGTTTATGCACCTTAAATATGTTTGTGAAGTAAATTTTAGCATATGATCAACTTCTAATTGGAAACTTTGGTTGTGTAGTTGACAGTGCCAAAGAAATGATTGGAACCTTTAGCCCTCAATCAGAACCATACACACATGAGATGCCAGAGGATAACACACCTTCAGGGTTTTTTGCAAGAGGCTCATACAGTGCTAGGTCCAAGGTAAATCCTTAAGCGACTATTTGAACAATTTTGCTCCTTTGCATACTCTAAAACACATGAATACATGATTCACGAGTTGTTCGTTATACCAAAGTTGGTTGGTATGAGTGGTAAGTACTCTCATCCCTTAAACAAGTGGTCAGGGGTTCGATTGTGAATGGAGTAACCAAAGTTGGGAGGGGTCTACCCATTAAGTTGACTTCCGTACTCCGAGGGAGACTATCCATACTATCGGTGCGGGATACTCCTGGCTAACACAAAAAAAAAACGAGTTATTCGTTATTGTTTTTGTTTGGGGCCTCAATAATTTTGAAAACGAAAAACAAAAATGTGAAAGCTATAAGAAGTAATTTCCATATAGAGATAATTATCGGTTGAGCTTTGGTAAAAAAAAAGTGGCTCTTGCCATATAAAGTGTTAGGTCGAGCCCATTTTTGGACCAGATGTTAGTACACATCTTGGATAATTAGGTTGGGCTTTTTCAGATTAGAAATTAATCTACCTAAAAGTTATATTTTGGGCCTAAACATCAAGCCAAAGCCTAGTTTTGGCCCAAACTTGGGCTGGAAAATTCTGCCTCAACCTGAGGCTTTTTCCATGTTGGTCAATTATATTTTGGGTTCTAGGTATAAGTTTTCAGGATAGACATAATTAGTTAATGGTGATAGTATGACTATAAAAGTTTATTATACAACCAGATATTATACTTCATTATTTTTATAATATACAAAACAAGAATGTGGAAATTGTTACTAATATCGAACAAGTCCTAATTTATTGTTTATGTATTATGCTTGTTTCAGTTTCTTGATGACGATAACAAATGTTACTTGGAGATCAATTATACATTCGACATTCAGAAAGAATGGCCATCCACTAATTAGAAGTTTTTTTCTTCTTGAGCTTGGTTGTGACAACAATGGAGTAATTTGAACCAAAGATGTCGCTATTGAGGAATGCACGAGAAAAAAATCGTCGAGAAAACTTGAGATATATAGGTGCAATTTCTAATTAATAAATGTTTGGTATTTACAACAAAATACCAATTATTATGTAATGCTCGTCCTTTACATATTTTTTTTGATATAATGATTTTGATATTGTAAGACTAGCTAGAAATTTTCTTACAATTAATCTTTATACTAATTTTATTTTTTAAATTTGTGAGGAAGTTGTACAGGTCATATTAATATTAGTACCTTCATCAACTTTATAAAGAGTTACCTTATTTCTTTTATACTCTGAAATAGGCCATATTATTTATAATTTATTTTCAGTCTATATGAGAAAAATAAATTTAAATAAGTTCATATAAGTTCTAATAAGAATTAATAAGTTCTAATAAGCTTAGACAAGTAAAAATAAGCAAAAAAAAGGTTTGAATAAATTATGTTATATGAGTTGAGTCATCTTACCAAATCTAGGATAATACAGTCTCGTCGGATACTTTTCTATAGCATTTCTTATGATAATAAAAAAAATTATCCTCTACCAGAATTATGTTAGATTTAAGGTATGTTCTCTTCGACTGAAAGCAACGAAACTAAATTGAATGAGGCAAAACTACACCAAAATGAACTGAACTGGATTGAATCGAATTATCATTAATAATAACTAGTAATTAAATAATAATTATAAATAATAAAATAATAATTATAAATAATAAATGATTATTACTCCCTCCGTTTTTTTTTAATATGCACATTTTTCCATTTTTGGGTGTTTTTTTTAATTGGTACCTTTCTACCTTTTGCCATAAATAGAAGGTTGGCCTACCTAATTATTACACTTCTCTCCTACTTTTTCTTTTATTCTCTCTACCTTTTTCACTTTTTCTTTATTTTTACTAACCTTCTCTCTTACTTTTGCATTTTTCCTTGGTTCTAGTGCAAAGCCTTAGGTGCATATTAAAAAAAACGGAGGGAGTATATTATTAATTAATAATAACTATTAATCAAGAATTAGTAAATAATAATGCTAATAATATTTTATTTTTTATTAATTGATAATTATAAATGATTAAACAATAGTAATAATAGTAACTTACTGATAAAAATATTTAATAGTAATAACTAATTACTATTGTTATTATCATTAATGTATTTATAATTGACGATGATTAAATGATGATAAAAATGTTTAAGATAATACTATTATAATAAGAAGAAAAATAATATAATAATAATAAAATAACAATGATATAAAAATAATTGGTTCGAGCTGCACAAAATCGCAACCCACTTCGTTTTGGTGCGATTTGAGTTGGTTTATGCGCTCAAAAAGCGGGTTGATTTGTGCCTTTAACCAAACAATAGTTTGCGGTTTAGGGTTGGTTTATACTATATTAATATTTATAAACCAACCCGCACTACGAACCGTTATTTTGGTGAAATTAAACAACAATTTCAAATTAGAATATTGGTATTGAGATAATAATACGGGTAAATCACAAATCTCGCTGCACCAAACCGTTTTATTGGTGCAATTTAGATCTTTGAAAAAATTTAAATTGTTTTTATGTAGGCTGGTTTGGGTTACGTCCCAAACCGCACCAACTCAAACCATATGTAACCCTAATAGTGATAGCAATAATAATGAGTAAGGATATAATAAACGAAACTAGTATTTAGGTCACAGTGATGCTACAAGGCTTTTCTCTATTATACTTTAGTACCAACTGAAATTTGGTGTACAAATGTTAGTAAATAGTTATATATTAGTAGTTTTATTATAAATGCAATTAAAATATTATAACTTGATTATTGTAATTAATTGAAAACACATAATATCATTTTTAATATTGATAAAAGAAGGAACAATAATGTAATTGAGAAATGATTAGAGCATTTATCTTCCATACTCGAGGTCACGGGTTTAAAGCTTCTCTTGGACAATTTGCACCTTTTTATGAGAATAATGTAGATAAAACATTGTTGAAAAGAAGGGAGCTAGGGTGACACGTGACAGATTACAAAACGTGATCACACTTTTTAATATATATATATAGATATACTACAACCTTCCCAATTTATTTGTTATATTCACTTTGTAACAGTTTCCAAGATAGGATTTCAAAAACTAATATATATCTCAAATTTGACATAGGAAAAAATTGCAAAAATTATATATTTGGAAAGTACACATTGAGATGAATCAAACAAGATCTCGAATGAGTATGTTTCTCGTTACGTATATAAACTCAAAGACAGTCAAAGTGTCAAAATGAATAGTGCCCAAAGTCAATATGTAGCAAATAAACTCAGACAGAGGAGTATATAACAATAACAATAATAATAATAAGGAAAAATTGCCTAGAATAATGCAACATTTTGCTCATTCGCAGATAATAATGCAACCTAAAGATTATTCTGAAATAATGCAATCTTTATACCCCATTTATTTTAAATAAGATAAATTATCGGTTACCTGAAGAGAAGGTAATTTTTTAATTTAAACTTTTAATTATAATTAATATATTTAATAAACTTACAAAGTAACAAAAAAAAACTAATCCCACCCCCCACCCCCACCGGCCCAGCCCCACTGCCACCCTAACCCTTCCCCCTCCCCTCCCTTCAACCCATAACCGCCACCCATGCCACCCTTCCCCAGCCACAAGACCTCAACCCACACACTACCACCTCCTCCCTCTCTCCTTCTCCAACCGAAAAACCTCATGAATCCCACCCAATGTTCTGTTCGCAACCACCAACCGCACAACCCGCAGCCACCACCGCATCTACACGCACCACTCACAGCCACCCGCACCACTCGTAGCCACCACAGAAACCGGCCAGCCAACCAACCTCCTCTTGTTTCTCTGTCCATAACCGCGACTAAAACCCACAGAAACGCGGCACGACCGTCGTTTTATATGGTTGTCGTCGGCGTAACCTAACCCCTTCCCTGCACCGGCGAATTCTGTGGGGAAGACGGTGTTGTGGGGTGTTAGGGGGTGTCATGCGGTGCGGGTGGGGTGTTGTGCGGTGGTGGGTGGGGTGTTTTGCGGTGGGGGTGGAGTGGGGGTGGGGTGTTTTGAGGTGGGGGTGGAGTGGGGGTGGGGTGTTTGAGGTGGGGGTGGGCTGGGGTTGGGGGTTGGGGGTTGGGGTGGGAGGTTTTATGTTTTTCTTTTAATTTTTCTTTTTGATTTAATTTTTTTAAAAATTATTTATTGAAACCAATTATTAGATGACACATGTCCTATTTTACTGATTTATCAGGTTGCAATTGGTTTAAGCCTATTTGAAATAAATAGGGTATAAAGGTTGCATTATTACAGAATAATCTTTAGGTTGCATTATTATCTGCGAATGGGCAAAAGGTTGCATTATTCTAGGCAATTTTTCATAATAATAATAACAATAATAATAGTAAGAGTAATTAGTAAAATAAACTAGACCAACAATGATAATATTATCAAAATGGTTAAACAATGAATAGAGCTGAACTGAACTGAACAGAACTAAATGAAGTTGAAATGAATTTACCGAAAAGTAATATGAAAAGAACAAACCCTTTAGTCATATGATTAACCCGTATTCTTATTTGATAGTAGTAATTAACAATTACATCATAGAATAATTTCTTTTGAATAGGAGTAAACATTTTACAATTTTATTGTATAACATAGGTTATTATACAACAGTTATGGATCTCTATAATATAAGGGAAGAGACAGGGTGAACACCAAAATTAAGAAAAGAATAAATAAATAAAATAAATTAACGAAGTTATTAACTAATTAAGTTTGATATCCAAACGTAGCCATCAGATTTTTAGCAAAAAATATTTAAAACTGCAAACAAACATATCTAAAAATTTATAAAGTAAAAACAAGTTTAAAAAATATCAATGATTATATTTTATTGAGGTCTATAAATAGACACCCACTTTGGAATATTTTTATATACTTTTGATTTTTTTAAAAAAAATTCAAATACATGAGTAATTGATTGCTCATGAGTTAAGGTGTATTTGAGCAAATTGATCATGAAACATGATAATATATTTTAGGATGTGAGAAAGTAGTAGAGGGCTAGAGGGAGAGGGATGTCACTCCTAAGTGATGATGTTAATGACGTTTTTCATTAATCTTTGGTAAGTTTTTTTTTCTTTTTTGCGTTTTATTTTTAAATCACTATTGCTAATCTACTCTCTAATATTTATTACATTTATGTTTCTAAATTGTTTCACTATTTAAACTCTTTTGAAATTATTACATTTCACTAATAGTTTATCCAAAGTCCTTACATATTAATCTTTCGCACGAGTCATATACGCGTACATATATGGTTAATAAATAATGGTCAATGGAGTATGCATAGAAATTATTCAGCTTACTAGCAACGTTTTCTAAGCCTTGGCTGAAAAACACAAATAAGCTAAGCGGCTAAGCCACTAAGAGTTTGAAAAGCCGGCTGCAAAAGTGATAATGGAAGCCAACTAGAAAATAAAGAGAGCATACCAATTTGCAAATACTCGTAGAAGTATTAATGTATTATCCTTTGAAAAAGCCACGTGTAAATTTGCAATCAGTGAGCTTCCAGTCTATGAGTAAACGCGCAGATGTGGGACCAAACCAGCTAACAGTCCTTTGAAGACAGTTGGGATTTATTAGACTTTTTGTAGTCTTTTACTAATTGATACCTTGACACTCAAATGTATGCATAAAGGATTAAAGGGTGAAGACAATGTGAAGTGAAGTATGTAGCCTCAGCCCTCAAGGGTTAGTATATAACTATAAGATTATACTAGTATTTTTTAAAGGATTATATATATGTATGAGATATTAGTTTTTTAAAAAAGTATTAAATCGTATTTTTTTAAAAATAATGTTCTTTTTACTTTTTGAATTTGCTATGTTATGGAATGATACAAAATTTTAGGACATGAATGTGGAGGTGGCGGCAGAGACCAATGCTTTATAGGTAAAAAAGACAAAGTTGAATAGGTGAAAACATCAAGAAGGGTAGAGCAAGTAGGAATATTATAGAGATAAAAAAACTTAAAAAAGGAAATGTAACTAATAAATCGGGGCATCCATTTAAAGTAAAGGTAGCAAATAAAAAGTGACAAAGAAGTATAAAGTTGGCAATATCTATGTCAAAATCACACGTCAATCAGTATTTTTTAATGTTGTTTAATGCACAATATTTTCTTTTTTATACGTAGCCAAAGGGCTACATATATCATTTTCTTTTTGAGCATTATCATGACTTTCTTTTAGTTTCAAATGGTTACTCTCTCCGTCCCATGATACGATCTTGACATTCACCCTGATACATAATCTCTCTCTATATATATTAAAATGCATAGACAATAATTGCAACATGTCACGTGTCACCATCCATCTCTAAATGACACTTTTTTCACTTCATTCTCATATATTAAAAAAATATCAACGTGAAGATTCGAACGCGTAACCTTGAGTATGAAATAAGAAGTTTTAACCACCACTCTAACATGTTATTAGTGCTTCTTCTAGCAAAATCAATAATGATGTACGAATGCAAACCAAGAGTAGTTAAGTTGTAACTTTTTAATTAGAATCCATATTGTAAATGACATGGCTTTTTTTAGATAATTTTTTATTTTTAACTACTATTAAATTCAATGCACAAAATCCCGGAGCATCGTCGAGGCCTAACTAATAGTTTTAGCAGATAAGTTGTTATTGTTTGGTTATTACTTGTTATTTGTTTATTTTAAAGAGTGCATATTATTATCAAACTAGACTACGTGATAGGAATTGGCCCCACACTACGTGATAGGAATGATATTATTTTATTTTAAAGAGTGATAGTGTGGGGCCCAATTATAAGTGTAGATGTGATAGGAGTTTGTGAAAGGTTTAATAAAATATAGCAGTGATAGACCATCTTTGTAACAGATAATATAAATAATCGTTTCCACAAATAGAAGTGTAAAGAATATTATGCGACAAAGGAAAAATGTAAGTGTACATGGTATTATGGGGAGTAGATTCTATTTAGAAAATCTGGTTCATAATCAACTTTTACTACATCTTTTTAAGTGAAACAAAAGTAGTTTTACCTCCCACAAGGAATCATCACTTTTTCTATAATCATCAACAAATTCGTAATTTGAGCTTCTTAAACCACTATCAATGAATCATTAATTATAAACAATGATTTTTTTGTCGAGAGTTACCGAATATAATTCATCTCGCAGGGGCTCAAATACCATATGCAATGTTTGTTGAATTTAACGACCTTATATATGCATTAATACCAATTATTTTCACTAGAAATGAGTGAATTTTCAACCAAAATGAATGCTTTCCGACAAAAAAAATGGTGGTCTTATAGCCAAAAAGTCATGGGTGAAAGTTACTGGTATTGCATATATAATGTAGCTAATCGAAGAAAAATACCAAAAATATTTAAACCTATAAGGTGTGTAATAATATATAGTTTCGACAAAAAATCCCCTAAACAACCATGTTTATCACCCCAAAAGTGAAGCCTAATACCTTAATTTAATCAACTAGTTTAACAAAGTGAATTCAAAAAAATTCCTCCTTTTTGTTCATTTGAAGTCCACGTTAAAGGCACCAATATCCTCCACAGTACACCTAAAAGCTATCATCAAATTCATCAATTAATAAGTCTTGTTGTTGTTTCGGTTTCGAGTTGTTCCGATATCGAAACAATTTTATATGGTGGGGTTTGTTGATGAGCACTATGAATATGATGTTGTTGCAGTAAGACGAGAGGCATATGATACATTGTTGAACAGTAAGACGAGAGGCATATGATACATTGTTGAAAACACGAGGGAGACTCTATACTTTTAAGTAAACCAAAAGGTCGGACACCTGTTGTATTATTGAAAACATAAGAGAACCCTATACATCTAAGTAAGCAACAGGTTTGATTAGTGAATCATTGAAACAACGAGGGCACCCTATATGCATTTAGGTAAACTTTAGGGTACCCGGTGAAAGAATCGAGTATTAAAGGATAATCATACACACAGTTCTTAGATGTCAGGGTTGAATGCATGCCTTAATATATTTTCTAAAATGTACTAAGTTGAAAATTTATGTAAAATACACGCATAAATCGGTAATATTACTATTTGACAGTTACTTAAATTATCCTTCATTAAGTCTAAGAATAAATATAAAAATATCCATTTTGACACTAAAGATCAACCTGTGTTCTTTGGACTTATTTATTGAATTTTATATTTTTGTTGACTCATTTCGGTTTTTTAGTTCCTAATCTGATCTTTAGTCATAATGAATCTAGTTAAGTTATACTACCTCCGATCTATATATATTGTAACATAGGGAGTTTTACGCTTCCCAATGCACCACTTTAAACGTTAATATTTCTAATTTTATTTAAGTAAAAAATATAATAAGTTGATATTAATTAAATTGAGATATTAATTAATCACAAAAAAGGTCAAAGGAAAATATATAAATAGTGTAAAAAATCAAAGATTGCCATAGATATAAAACGAATGTTATATATATTAAATCCATTTTTGTACAGTTCAACACATTATATATATATTATCGTCATACTCCCTCCATTCCCTAATGTTGTTCCCATTTCCCGAAGTAGTGTTCCTTTAAGTTGTTTCCATTTGGAATCTTTTTAAATTTAACTTACATAAAGTCAATATATATTCTTATAAACTCAAAATCTTATTGGTTGTTTTGCATAGTATTATGTGTTGCCCTTACATTAAATGTTTCTTTTACATTTATTATGTTTTGGTAAGATAAAATATTCAATAATTAACCCAAAACATGTAATCTTTAAATAATATTATACTAAGATTCAATTTTCTTAATTCTCTCCCCGATTTCAAATGGGAACAATATTTGAAAATGGAGGGAGTACTATTTATTTTGGTCCAAAAGAAGCATCGTAACAAAAGACAAAAAGGGAAAGAAGGAAGTAGATTAATTGATCGACCATCAGTTAAATTGAGATGTCTATGAATTGAAGATATAAACATGTTAACTTAGGACAAAACACAATATGAAATAAACCCCTTATTCTGTTTAAGTTCAAACTTCAAACGTATCATATTCAATTATACAGAGTATAATAGTCACAAATTCGATCGTCTTCAGTGTACTAGTAAGCTTCGACTTATTCTGCTATGAAGTTAGTGGTTCAGTTTTGCATGTTAAGGATTATGAAGTTGACTGCTTCATCTAATTGGTTCAGTTTTGCATGTTAAGGATTATGAAGTTGACTGCTTCATCTTATTCTCTTGACTTGCTACTTGCCGGTGACTTGATGCTCTGAATTATTGTTAAGTGTCCAATATTTAATAAATGATTGATATTATAACTATTATTTTTATAAACACGAGTAGATAGAATGAAAACTTTTTAAGTATTTATGAACTTGAATATGTCGGAAAGTTTTAGTGTTCTTTGTGCAACTTTCTTGCTATCTATAAGAGGTTTAAACAACCTCCTATTCTTGCTTTTCAAGTTAGTTATGGGTTGCATGAATATAGGTCATGATCTCCACGTTTGTAGCCGTTATTCCCATGATCTGTGCATGCTCAGTCCACACGCTCCTCATAATCAACAAACTGTTTATGGACTTCCTAGAATCTAGCAACCACCTGGGCAGTCAGTTTATGGACTCCCTAAAATCTAGGAACCACCTGGCTGAGAGATCTGTAGCTGAGTATGCGTGGGTTGTTATTGTTGTTATGCTTGTGCATTTGACTCGTTCAACGTACGACAAACAACCAAGCTAAGTAATACTCCTATTTAATAACATGCGATCAAAATAAATATCCAACGCTATTAGATTTAATCATGCAAATAATATATATAAGGGAAATTCCCAATGGTGGCCCTTAGGTATTAGAAACTACCAGTGGTGGAAATTTTAAAAAAACTTTTCCATTGGTAGCATTGCTTTATAAATTATTCCCAAGCATATTCGTTAATAATAAAGCATATTTCACCAGTGAACCGTTAAAGCGAACATTCGAACATAAAACGAGGCATTTCGGATTGTTTTTTTCTTCTTCCAATTTCGACCTCAAAATCGATTCTTAAAATTAAGTTTAGGGGGTTAGTTTTACTCCTCAAAGTTCGATTTTGATGTCAAAATTGGCAAAAAAGACCCAAAAGACCTCTTTTTACGTACGAGTGACCGTCTTAATGGTTAACTAACAGAATATGCTTTATTATTAACGGAATATTCTTCATTAAGGCTATATTTGGGAATAATTTGTAAAGCAGGGCTACCAATGAGATTTTTTTTTTTTGAAATTTCCACCACTGAGAAATTTCTAATACCTAAGGGCCACCATTGGGAATTTCCCTATGTATAATAATTTTGAGTGTAGAATAAACTCCTAAATTAATAACTTGATTAGGTTAAACTATTAACCATTTCTCCACAAGTCATATAATAAAGAAGATTATAAACAATTATAAAACTAGGAAAAACGAATCATATATACTTTATTCTAAAATCTAAAAATATTATTTGTCATCATTAAAATAATGAATACTACATGTCTTAGCTACCTTCTAACTTGAAACGACAAGCAAACCTTGAATTTCTTTCCATTTCTCTATTTTTTCTTGGTTTTTAATTCAAATAAAAGTCTTATGTTTTTCAAGACAACATGTAATCGAGTTTTTCAGTTTTTGATGCTGAACACGTCATTTTTTTCGAAAAATGGACACCCTCATGGGTCCTTATGGGCACAATGTCAAAAATCCCTACGAAACGAGCACCAACAAGCTGGATTTTCATACATGCATTTCGAGACAACTTTTCGACGTTTTGATGCTAAGACGACATTTTTTTTCCCAAAAAAAGAGACACCGCCTTGCGTGTTTACGGGACACAAATTGAGTATAAGTAAGTCGGGTTTTTGGGCACATACTTTGATGCGACTTTTTCGATTTTTTTTCAAGCTAAGAATTATTTTAAATTCCATCAAAGTAAACCTGTACGGAGCACCCCCAAGTCATGTCCTCAACCTTCTGCACCTCAGGCACATGTTTGTTAGCACTCTACCTTCATTGTTGGGATTCCATTTACTGGCCCATCCACTACATCGATCGTGGACGGGCCGTGGAAACAACGTATATCTCAGACTACTATGGGCACCATTGGCTGGAAGCTGCGTACTCAAGACTACAATATATTGAAAGCTCATCGCATTTTTGCTTCCTCCCCATTCCAGGCAGAAATGTGAAGGTTAGGATTGCAGGCAGCTCAAGGACATTGTCTTACACTGTGTGTTTTTGGACTCATAGCTGGCCGTCTCCTCCTCACAAGATCTGAGTGTGTGCGAAGTGTTGTGCGTCAATATCCTCCGGCGTAACCTTGCTATTATCTCTACCTTTAATTCCTTTGTCTGTGTCAAAGCTGGTCGTTGTGTTGTCCAGGAGACCTACGACCTTGCTGTTCAAGCGTGTCGAGCCTCTACTTTTAGTCTTCTTACTTGTAAGCTCGTCAAAAAACTTAACTTTTCACGATATTACTTCTTTACTACACTTTCTAAAAACCGTCTAATCTTACTTTGATGACAAGTAGGGATGTAAACGAGTAGAGCCGAGCTCTACACTAACCATATCGAAACAAAACTACACATTACTACAAATCTACAAGTGGACAGATCAATCGGCTTAGGCGTTAAAGGCGCAGCCGCCCATGTTATCCCCTCTCTCTCTCTCTCTCACACACATCTCTCATTGTTGTCTGTGACAACCTGGCTTCTCACACCACAGTGTACAATCATATTCTCAGCTCTTAATTAATTTATTTTCTTCTCCACACGTAAAATTAGCATAAATCCAGTAAACCCCACCAACCTGTAAAGTTTTGATTTTTCACACACTCTCTACTTTCCTCTTGGGAGCTGCAACTTTGTCATATTCTTCTTCCTGAACTCAAAACTCTCACTTTCTCTCCTCATTTTCTGCCGGAGGATAAGTTTCCGGCAATGGGGGGTTTCTTCAATATTAGTGTAGTACTTGTGCTTCTTCAGTTATCTGTTTTTGCTTCTGCCCAGAAAGCTAAAAGTTCATGGCTTACTCTTGATGGTATACTTTCTCTATCCTCTAAAAGCTAAAATGGGAATCTTTGCATGTTTCTGTGATATGGGTTTGGTTTATTTTTTGATTTTGTGAACTGGGTTGGAGTTATTTTGGTGATTACTGAAATGGGGGTGTTTAATTTGTTGGGTACTTTAGATTTGGATTTTGTTTTGGGTGGGTGAGGTTTTGTTCTGTTTGTTTTTGTGATTTGGTTACTTAAGAATGTGAGATCTGAAGTTGAAGTTGGAGCTAAATTTGCTTCCTTTTTTGCCTGCTGGATTGGTGATTGGAACTGTGTTTAAGGTTTTAATTTGTGAATGGTAACACTTAGTAGAGTACTAGATTTGAAAATTGGTAATTTGATGGGATTTTAATGTTGGGATGTGTCATTGATGCTGAAATTGCTCATAATAGTGGGTGTTAGAGATTTAGAATGCAGATCATGTTTAATTTGGAAAGATGGAATTTTAATATGCTCAGTGCTGTCAATGTGGCCGAAGGGATGGTAACGAATTTGCACTCGACATTATTGGTTGATTTTAAGTCACTTGATATTTGATTTCTGCTAAATGTAATGCCCTGTGTTTTGAGAATGGAATAAACATTAGTGTATGTTTAGTTAATCCTTTTGTTAGTTTGATTTTCGCTGTTTTCGTTTGTGTGCCTGCTAGTGTTTAGGCATTCTAGTGTGAGAAGCTGTAACAACGTCTCCACTTGACTTTCATTTTGTATTTCTAAATTGTTAAATTTGATAAAACTGATCTTATATTGAGATTTTGACACAGCATTCACCACATTATACTAATATTGAATCTTCATCTAAGCCAGGTTTAGGATTTGATATGACATTGTGTGTTCATCGGATTACGTTATTGCAGGGTCTTGTAAACGGTTGAAGCTTTCATGGCATGTTTTTTTTTGTCATGTCGACGATATCAATATGTAGTGGTCCGTTAGCACCCAAAAGTAACAATCCATAACTCCGAAAATATTGGCCGGACAAGTTGAAGAACCAAAACATATCAGCTAATATTTATAACAATCCTCATAAGGATCAATAGCATGAGTTTCAAATGTCATTTTCTTGTGATTTTTGTACTTAGGATACTCCTTTGTCTCACAAGTAAGTTAAGATGGTTGGGATGTCCCACTTGTCCACAACAAAATTAACACATTTAAGAAAGTATTTTCTCTCTACATTTTCGCTCTGAATTGCCCGGTTTGCGCCTCACACCCACCCCGCCCGCACCCACTTTCTCTCTTTAGCCTCTAGCAAAATGTGAATGTTTGCTTAATGTGCGGACCGAGGCTTTTTTTCAACTTTATTTGCCTCAAGCTTGATGAGGATTGAAATACTACGCAGTCCTTTTTTTTCTTATTTATGTTTTATGTTAAGCGCGTTTACTGCTTTGTCATAGTTGGTGTCCTTTTCTGACGAGAGGTTAAAACATTTTGTAGGGTCTCCACCGCTTGTTATAGCACATGGTGGATTCTCAGGATTGTTCCCCTCTTCCAGTTCTTATGCCTACAATTTGGCGATGATGACTAGTGTGCCGGATGTGGTCCTATGGTGTGATGTCCAGTTGACGAAAGATGGAGCTGGCATATGCTTCCCAGATATCAGGCTGGATAATTCCTCCAACATTAATTTGGTTTATGACAAAAGGGGGAATACATATGATGTTGATGGTGTTCAAATGAAAGGTTATTTCCCCATTGATTTTACTCTCAAAGAACTATCAACAGTCACTTGTAAGCTCTCAAAATCTATCTCTTATGAACTTTCTTACTCCACTGAAATTGTTTGTTACTTGAAAATTTGCTACTAATTTCAATCTGTGTGAGAGAAGGCTACCTTGCATGCAATTCCTGCTTCCTCTATGGAGACATTTGAAGTTAGGTGCGCATATTATGTATACGTAATTGGAGATGAAGGGAAAAGGAGTAATATTTTTTTAGCTGTTGTCTTGCTCTCATTTTTTTTTATAGCAAAAAGCCACACTGGAATTTTTCAGCGTCCCCTTTTATATATATTTTATTTATTTTGGCCATTATTTTCCATCATTTGGTCATTGTAAAAACTATATGATGATAATAATCTTATGAAGCTATGTTAAGCACCAAATTGCTGTTGGATAATTTAGAGTATTTGGTAGATTAATCTTCATGTAACGCTAACTTGAATTACTTGGTTACGGTGTCGTTATTCAAGTTACGTTAGAATGCACTTTGTTTGTTTACGGTATTATAGTAAACATATACGTGGTTATAAACGTGGAAAAGAAGCAAAGCAACCAAGCCAACGCAAGGAGGACGGCAGTTCCTCGCGACTCGCGACGAGCAGCTCGCGACGCTACTGCTATACGTGGTCATTGAGATTCCTTTGTTGCCAAAACCAATATCGCCCATAGCGATACATTGTGATAACGATGCAGCTTTGGCAAGGGCATATAGTCAAGTTTATAATGGTAAGTCAAGGCACATTGGTGTGCGGCATTCCTATATTCAAGGACTTATCAAGGATAGTGTTATCACTGTTGACTATGTGCGGACTACGTATAATCTAGCGGATTGTTTTACTAAGGCCTTGGCTAGTGATACGGTGAAGAGGATGGCAATCGGTCTTGGATTGCAGCCCTTAGTTAATCACGAGTGAGGGAATCTTAACTTAACGCCCAATAAGACGTTGGGTCTTAAGTTCAATAAGATTAATTCCTTCATTTGATGATTGAAGAACATTTGTAAGTATCCTCGAGTATTGTTCTTATATTGACTATGATGTTGATAAGAGGTTGTATATACTTAATAGTTCTCTTGTTATGCCTTATCATAGTGGCATGTTTGTTTAAGAGTTCTACTTATGTAAGTGTGAAGTTTAGCCGCTTCAAGTAGCTATAGGGGCATAGCTATGATACACTTATGAATGATACGGACACATGGCTTTAAGTGCCAAGTTTAATGAGTTCAAATAGTTAATCTTGTGTGTATGGTATCTTTAAGCTTTCCTTCAATCGCTTGCGACACCTTTCGGATACGGATTCTTGGAATGTACTACCTCCGTTTCACTAAAGATGTTACACTTTTTTTTTTTTGACGGACTCCTAGGCAATTTTTTGGTAGGAGAGAAGTAGAGAGAAAAAGTAAGTGGGGACCATGTGATTGGAAAGAGATAGAGAGAAACTTTTTGCAAAAAAGGAAAGTGTAACATCTAATTTAAAACTTCCTAAAATGGAAAGTGTAACATCTTTAGTGAAAAAGAGGAAGTATATTATACTAGGTGGAAGTTCAAGTCTTAGTACACTTTCATTGATGCATGAGGTTGTTTGTTTTGATGATGTTTTGGTGCTTATTATCTTTTAGAATACTCTAAATGGGGGAGGATTGTTGGATAATTTAGAGTATTTGGTAGATTAATCTTCATGTACCGCTAACTTGAATTACTTGGTTACGGTGTCGTTATTCAAGTTACGTTAGAATGCACTTTGTTTGTTTACGGTATTATAGTAAACATATACGTGGTTATAAACGTGGAAAAGAAGCAAAGCAACCAAGCCAACGCAAGAAGGAGGACGGCAGTCCCTCGCGATGCTCGTCGCGGCTCGCGACAGGCCACTGATCCTCCGTGCATACTTTTGCGGTTTTGGCTTTTGGGCGGTTGTTGTCCGTTTCTTTGCCTTTGACGTGCATATATGTGAAGTTTTATCACAGATGAAGGGACATGTTCATTTGCATTCTCTCTAAAAGCACTCTCAAGTATTCTCTCTTTTACATTGATCATCAAACACATAATCACACAAAGTTTGTTTTCATTTGACAAGATTCATACGAGCGTGACTCTTGTTGTTCTTCTTTGTATTTCGGAGGTGAATTCCGTGTAACCTGTGCTTCGTATAGGGTCGGAATATCGCTTTTGGGAAAGTGTTCCCAAACACGCCTAGAAGATTCTTTGTTCGTTGTTATTATTGTTGTGTTCATCTTTGTTTTCCGGTTACTAGCACTAACAATTGCTACCTGACATTGACTGATGATGACTGATGATGCCTATGCTAGTTTTTGACCACCAAGAGAAAAGATCTTCTGATGATTTATGATACTATGAAGTAGTTATGTATTTTGACTAATTTACGGTCGAACTTAACAAATTTTGATCACCACATTAAAATTTGTCCTATTGCTTCAAATGAAGGTAGTACTTATTTGCAGCAACACATAAATCTGTCAGTTTCTCTACTAAGGTCGCATGGATTGAGCTGCTCATCTGATTAAGCATATTGCAGTCGTATGCTGTATGCGGAGTGAGCCCCTTGTGGGATCAGAGTAGTTTTATTAATTGTCTGATTCCGGATCATCCTAGAATTTGGCCAATTCAATTGTATATTCTAAACGAAAATCAATATCAGGCCCGAGGACAAAGGATAAGAATACGGGAGATCATGATGATCTGCTGTATTTTATTCCTTTGTTGTGTTTCTTTTTTAATCCTGATACTTGATACTATATGCTTCTTTTTTAAGAGGATGGTAAAAGTCCACATAAATGCAAACCCAGGCTCCCTTTATGAATATTGTAACCAAAGTAGATACTGGATCCAAGGAGAAAGGGTGGACTTAGTGCCTAGAAGTTGGCTAACTCAACTGAGTATTCTAAATGAAAATCAATGTCAGGTCCAAGGAACAAGGATTATGGTGCTTAGGGGTGGACATGAACAAACATGTTTGTGAACAGTTCGGGTTCGGCTCGGTTAAAGTTCGGTTCGAGCTTCGTTCGTTTATAAATGAACCAAGCTTGAGCTCAAAACTAAAGCTCGAATATTAAACGAGCCAAACTCAAGCTCTATAGTGTTCGGCTCGAAAAGCTCGTTAAGTGAAGATGAATAATTCATATTTCATAATTTATCTACAAATTCTGTACCTCCAAGGCCCAAATTATCAATTGATTAACAAATATAAAAGATCTCTAATACAATTTTATGTAAATTGAATACTATCATAGTAGCAAGTGGCAATAAAATTAATATGGCTTTCAATTAGTGCTAGAAATACTCTATCAAGTTAAGCTCGACTTTAGCTTGATAAGAAATTAAAGAATTCGAAGCGAGTTTGGCTCGAGTTCGAACTCGGTAAAATTTAATCAAACCAAGCTCAAGAATCTTGGAGTTCAGCTCGGCTCGGCTCGTGGCCACCTCTAATGGTGCTCTACAATGTTTTATTCTCTTTCAAGTTTCTTTTTACTCTGATACTTGATGTTGTATGCTTCTTTTTTTAGAGGATGGTAAAAATCCACGAAATTGCAACCCCAGCTCCATTCATGAATATTGCAACGTAATTAGATTTTGAATCAAAGGAGAAAGGGTAGACTTGGTTCCTGGTGGTAGTTCTGTAGCTTTGCAGAATTGCCTTTTCTATTTTTATGTTTCATTTCAAGATATTTTTCTTCATGAATACACATAAGCTCCAAACATGTGAGACATGATGTGCCGAGAAAATTTGAGTGAGGCATTTTCATGGCTCATAATTTGATTGCATTTCGTTACTCTTGATGTTTGATACTGATTCCTAAATGATGTTCTGCAGTAACTCAAGGAATTTATACCCGAAGTCCTGATTTTGACGGGAGTGCGTTCCAAATTCAGATTGTTGATGATGTGTTTGGGCAAAACAAACCTGCAGGTTTCTGGCTTAATGTTGAGGTATAATCTGTGTATTATTGCAGTGGTAATATTCTTCATTACTTGTTGCAGTTTGATATGTTTTGGCAGTTTGCCTATAACTAGTCTCATGTATTGTTTCTTTTATCCTGAAACTTTTATAAACAATACTTTCTGCAGCATGATGCTTTCTATAAGCAGCACAAACTAAACATGAGAAGCTTTTTGATCGGCGCTTTAAAGAGAGTGATCATTAGTCATATCTCATCTTCTGATATTGGCTTTCTGCAAGGACTTGCTAGACCATTTGCAGCAACCAAAACAAAATTAGTTTTCCGCTTTCTTGACAAGAATGCTATGGAACCTTCAACCAACCAAACTTATGGTTCCCTCTTGAAGAATCTTACAATGATAAAGACTTTTGCTGCTGGAATCCTTGTCCCAAAGGCTTACATATGGCCGGTCGATGCAGATTCTTATCTGCTACCTCACACTTCTCTGGTGGCTGATGCTCATAAAGTTGGGCTTGAAGTTTTTGCTTCAGATTTTGCAAATGATGTTACTTTTGCCTACAACTATAGTTACAACCCAGTTGCTGAGTATCTTTCTTTCATTGACAATGGGGACTTCTCTGTGGATGGTGTGCTGTCTGACTTCCCAATAACACCATCAGAAGCCAGAGGTGAGCTACATTTTCTTATCCCCCTCTCTTCTTGCCACCATATCATATTATGGCTAAAAAAACTATCTTATGAATGTTGCTCCCTCCATCCCTAAATGACAGGCCACAATAATGTGGTCTTATTTTCAAAAGAGGTAGTCTCATAGTAATCATTCACTATCTCAAGTTCTACTTCCCCATCCTGCCAAGGGTATTACTGGAAAGTTGCATATTTAAACTTACAAGATCCAGAAGTTGCCAATTATTTTGGGATGACCTAAAACGAAATTGTGGCCTATTGTTAGGGGACGAAAGAGAATAGGAAGTCAATGTTGTAGGAAGCTCACACAATTAAGTAGGAGCATGAACATAAGTTCAGGGGAATCATGTGTATTGATGAATTGAAATTGTTAATTGGTTTTTTTCACTTTTCCAATTTTGAAGCCGGGTTATGTCAATGAAGTTTTGCTTTTTTGGTGGTGTAATTATGGATAGTTCGTGTTGTTAGACTCGGATTGGTAGCCTACTCCGATTATGTATTCACAATCAATAATAACACGGAACATACACAAGAAACAACATACAAGTAGTTGAGGCCCTTGAGGGAATATGAGAATTGGGAGGAAAAACCGCCAACCAAGGCACTAGGACATTTAATAATGTGTTTGACACGGAGACTTAAGATCTGCCCCAGGTGATTCGGGATCCCTCTTAATCAAACACTAGCTGCATCACCTGCATGACCCAACCCTAACTCATGCTTTACCATAACACTCATCTTGGCTTTCTCTTCGCCACAATTTTTCCCCTTCCATGTTCAATATTTATAGTCTAATTGGAATAACTTAATCAAACTAAAATTACACAAGCTTGTGATAGAGTATAAAACTAATTCTGGACCTTCAGTTCCTTACTTAATTACCTAATCACTTTACGAAACTAATTTGCCATAACTAAGAGACCGTGATGTGTTGAAGTTGTTCCCATTAACTGTTGCTTTGTAAGTCCTAGCACAAGAAACATTGCACTTGAGCCCACGTGGAACACACTTGCTGCTCATCAATAACATGGCCTTACTGCAAGTATAGCCCACCCGCGCATGTCTTCCTTGCTGCACAACAATCTGACACGCTGCCTACTCTCATATTCTTGTCTAACTTCAAGACATGTCCAACAGGCTCCATTAAGTCCAACAGGTGCAGTGTTGACCATCCCCCTTTTTCTATTCCTGTGACAAGTTCTAAGACCGAAGAGAGAGAAGTTTGAGAGATTCTGTTGTGAGAAAGAGCAATTGGATTTTTATTAATTTCAAATATCTCCAAATGATTACAACAATACTGTTTATACTTGGAAATTTCTAACATACTCCTACCAATCTAAACTGAACAATCAACCTAAATAAGCAAATTCTGTTATAATAGAATTTGTATCAAACTATTTTGCGCCAAAAAGTGTGTCACAGTATTTGTTATTGACTAAGCGAATTTACTGTAACAAAGTTTTCTACAGAAGATTCTGTAATGAACTGATAACAGTGGAGACGATGATTGATGAGGATGAAATGAAGATGGAGTTTGTGATTGGTAAACCGAAATGCATAAATTAAAGGATAACTACAAGCTTTCGAGAGCCTTGAATCTCTCCCATCATTACAAAAGACTCTTAGCAATATTTGCCATGATTCCTCCTCTCTACTTATGTCCACTATATATTGCATTTCTTCACTTCTCTTCCCCCTCTAGTCTCTGACTGACTAATTGCCTTCCTCCCAAGCTAATCATAACAAACAAGTTGCATTACCAGAAGTGCCCCTTTCCCCGAGGCTTATCTATTACAGATTTATGAGGCTTCCCTTCTCGTGTTTTATACTGGAATCGACCTCAATGTTGTAGTGTATGCTGCTCTCTTACCACCGCAAAGCCTCCTAGCTTTTGGGATCTTGCTCTGTGTATTTAACCTGCAACCTTGGTTCGAAAATGCGGTTTCAGTTGCACTCACGGTAACGGAGATGGAGATGATGCGGTTGTCGTATCGACATATATTGGTCCGAGACCAGAATTTCGACCAACCAATTAAATAGAAGGACGTAGTTTTTTTTTACACCTTTACAATGCGGTTGTATCGGTTTGGTAGATTTGATAACCTTTACGATGGGGCGATACGATACGACCTTGTTTGAACACCATGCCCGCAACACCCTGGGATGAAGTGTCTTCAAAACTTCGTACGCTCCTCTAGCAGCCATGTCAGTTAGTCAAACAGGGTGAAGAATAGTCGGGGTAGTTCAAAGTACGTTGTCATTTTTTTATTTTGTACTCCGAATTAGAGTTGGAAAACGTGTCTTGTCTGATCGCGTTCGTGTTTGGTCTCGTCATCATTTCGTGTCGTATACAAAACTTACCAACAACCACGTAAAATGTAGGATAATTGAGTAATATGACAAATTGATCTAAACCGGTTGTGTTCAGATTGGTTTCAGGTCGTGTTCGTATTTTATCTTAGCAACTACATATTCGTGTGATGTCGTGTTGGTTTCAGTCGTGTTGTCGTATTGTGTCAAAGACTGACACCTCTACTTTAATATGATGACTGGAAGTGTATGTATGCGAATCTTGTAGTTTATTGTATGCTAATCTTATAATATTTCTTGCAGATTGCTTTGCCCATCTAGACACTGGTGCATCAGCAGAAGGTTTGTAGCCTTTCTCCTCTTTGGCTTCTCTACTCTTTTGTGTTGTAAGGGTAATTATCAAGCATTGACATAGCGAACACATTCTTTATATCCTCATTGTTTTTGTCTTTCAGCCAAGCCATTGGTTATATCACGTCATGGGGCAAGTGGCGACTTCCCTGGTTGTACTGACATAGCATATCAACAAGCTATCAAAGATGGTGCAGACGTGATTGATTGCACAGTTCAAATGTCAAAGGACGGGACACCTTTCTGTTTGAGCTCTGTCAATCTCATGAATAGTACACTGATTGGTCAAACACAATTCAGAAGCCTTTTAACAATAGTGAATGAGATCCAGCAATCTCCTGGAATATTTTCGTTCAGTCTGGACTGGGCTGATATTCAAGCCTTGACTCGTAAGTAGTTTGAGATTACATGCTTGCTTTTCTTCCATTTATCTAATTACACTACTTATGATATCTTTCCATGCTGTACAAAACTTGTGCCTGGAAAATTTCTCTTCCCTGTAGAAGAAAAATGAAATAGAAAAAAGGTTGTGTCTAATTTCATGATATTTCAACTTTATGAACTTGCAGAATGTTGGTCTGGTATTCATGCTGTAGTGGGTCTCAACGCCTGATAGGCGCTGACGCACAAGTGGGATTAAAGCTTTGAAATTCATCTTTGTTTTTTTTTTACTATTGGTTCAAATATATACCTCAGTATCTTCCTTGACTCTGATAATTAGTGTTTGAACTTCAAGAAAAATCGAATTAATGTGATATGTCGTGAGCTGATGTGCAGTTTGAAGTCTGAACTGATCTCATATTCAACGGTTGATAAACATAAGGAGATATGATAGTTAGAATATTTCAAATCAATCTTATTAGTCTATCATTTGTTTAATTTATCTACCTCAGGTATTGTTCCGGACTCTGAAAACTAGTGTTTGAATTTGATGAGAATTCAAATTCATATATTTCTACTTGGCTAGCAGTCATGTAAGCTGTAGTGGTGGAGTAGGGGAAAGGGGTTTCCCCCTACCTTCTTTCTTTAGTTAAGTGGTGCTGTGACAATTTTGGAGATGCATTAGATTCTAATGTGTAAGAATTTACATACCATATGTCCATATTAGAGGGCTTGTTTCTCTTCATATGATTATGATTTATGTTGGTCAATGATACCTGTTCCATGCAAGAATAGCAAGATCCTGTGTTCGTTAACCGTGTTCTAGACCTGAACAACAGATTCCCGAGGCGTGATGCTATATGCTACTTTCCTAACTGTAAATTTTATTATTATAACACAAACACAGGCATATCCGCATATATATATATAGAGAGAGAGAGACTCATGCACACTAATTCACATACACATCCATTTCGAAATCTCTATATGCGCGTTTGGCTGTAATTTATATATATATATTATTTATACTCGATTGAACTTCTTTTCTCCATGTGTTTTGCTCATTGAGCTGAGCTAATATGAAAGGACGATAGATTACTGCATTTATTTTTGCTATCAGTTAATATCATCTCAAAGTTTTGCCAGATGCAGATGCTCCCTTTCTTCTTATATATTATCCGCTTGTTGATTCTAGAGACGAATTAAGCTGTTCCAACATTACGGGAATTTGTTGACATCATTGCTCATTTTATATTCCTTCTTTGCAGCTGTGATATCGAATCCATTCCCAGAGTATTTCCTATACAGAAATCCCAAGTCCAAGACAGCTGGAAAGATTGTATCCTTGGCTGAGTTCCTGGACCTTGCCAAAAACGCGACTTCACTTTCTGGTGTGTTGATCAAGATAGCGGTGAGTGTCCGTTAAGGCCGAGCACTGATGCAAGCTCTTTTTCCACTTTTTGGTTCTTTCTGCAAAAGTTACTGATTTGCAATTTCACATCTTTCCAAGTTTGATATGTAGCAGTATAGTGTACATAATTTGTTCCAAGTCACTGGATTTGGGGTGTGTGTGTGTGTGTGTGTGTGTGTGTGTGTGTGTGTGGACGGGACGGGGTTGTGTGGGCAGGGCAGTTATTTTTGAATTCTAAGGGTTCTGTTGGAGATTATAGTCACCATTTTTGGAGTTCTAAACTTCGGTACAAATATAACCTCAACAGCCTAGGGAACTTGTATAGTCAGTTTGTCACATATGGAAGTGGCAATAGAAGTCATGGTTATTGGTTCCTATGTCTTCAAGGAGTGGTGTTAACCGTTTTTAGGGTGTAAGAAGCACATCAATTTTGCAGAGTATTTCTTCGCTTGTGGCTAACTAGGTAGTGGCATGATGGGTGATGCGTGAGAGGGGTCGAAGTTGGTGTTGTTCCCATATTCCTGTCCTGTGTCCCACTGTCGACATCTTGAGGAGGTAGCGGCCATGAGGTCATGGGGAGGCTGTAGAAATTGAATTGGATCATAATGGCTTGCCGACTCCAGGTTCAGTCTTGCCTGAAGAAAAGAGAAAATGAATTACAAGGTTGCGGCATAGGTTTGGTTAAAATGAAAAGTATGACTCCCAATACGGTCCATAATATCGTTATGACCAACAAACCAATATGCCATGCTGATTAACAAAATAACGACATAATTTTGTTATGTGCATAACAGTTAGGTATAAACCTCAATTGAAAACTATCAAGGATTATACAGACAGTATTTCATTACTGCTTTTGAAATAGCGACATTTGTTTTTGAAAACTTTTTTTTCCAAAGTGGTTTAGGGACACCCTGTAAGCCCTATCTCAAGGTTCGGCCCCACAGCCCAAACTCTTGAAAGCCTCCCCTACCCCTACCCTGCAAACTACCAGCCTAATGCCGGCATGAGGATTCGAACCTGGGCCTCATGCCTGGAATGCAGGGTGGAGTACCACAGTACTCCCACGGTCCCACTTCATCTTCTTGTTGTAGACAGGTTAAAGATAAAATAGTCACTGTTTTTACTGACAGAGGCAGTGAATAGCAAGGTGGAAGGAGGCTTGATATTCTCTTTTTTTGATGTTAACTCAGAATGCAAACTACCTGGCATTAAAGGAGGGCCTGAGTGTAACTGATGCAGTTACGGAGGCTCTGGATAAAGCTGGCTATAATGGTCCATCAGCTGAAAAGGTTATGATTCTCTCCACCAACAGTTCAGTCCTCAAGGCAATGAAGGGAAAGAAATATAAACTTGTTTATGAAATTGATGAGGCTATTCGTGGGGCCTCCGACGATACTACTGCCAATATCAAAACCTTTGCGGATTCTGTAGTTGTCCAGAAGCAGTCTATCTTTCCATCTGATGGGGGATTCCTTATACCTGCGACTGATGTTGTGAAACAATTCCACTCATTTAAGCTTCCCGTTTATGTTCGTGTTCTTAACAATGAATTTGTAAGCCAAGCATATGACTTCTATTCTGACCCAATTGTCGAGATCAATTCGTTCGTCATGGGAGCTGAAGTTGATGGTGTAATTACGGACTTCCCAAAAACTGCAGCTCAATACAAGAGTAAGTTTCTATTTGACTATGGTTTATTTGCTGTTCTTTTGCTCTTACTGCTGTTGCTGCAGGATACAAGGACTAGTAGTTCCTTTCAAAAATGCTTCTCCATGCTCTTCTGGAAAGAGTCTCTTCTTTATCCCTCCCTCCCCCTTTGGGACAGTTGTCAACTTGTCAGATCATCCGAACTTCTCGTAATGAAGGATTTGACATGGTTCTGTTACTTTCTAAACTCAGTATATGATATCAATGTTGTTCATATCACTTAAATAAGAGCATATTGGAAAATCCAATCATGAACAAGTTGAAGATCAATGGTAGAGCTCCTACGTCCCAACCACGAGGGTAGGGGTTCAATTTCATCATTGGTATTGTCGGTGGTTTCTTCTTGGGTAAAACTCCGAACTATGAGTCTAATGTAGACTTCCGACTTCCAAAAAAAGTTCCAGTTGTGGACAATTTCTCTGTTACATTTTATTCTAGGCATCCCTAAAGAATGCATGTGATTATTGATTCAGAGAGAAACTGAGACGGGATAAAGGCATTCATATTAGATCATTGCTAAATCAGTTCGTGTAGCACATTTTCTTGCATAAGATTAAAAATTGGTTGTTCTTAAGCTTATGATCTGTCTCTTTCTCCACTCTGCAGGGAATCCATGCCTGAAAACGAAGAACAGACCCATGTACATGAGCCTGGTTCAGCCTAATCAACTCTTGCAACTCATGAACCCAGCTTTAATGCCCCCAGCTGGGGCTCCTCAGCCACTTCTCGATGTCTCTGATGTATCAGAATCGCCTCTTCCTGCTGCCGTGATGAACAGCTCAGCTCCCCAAGCAGCAGAAAGCCCCAAAGCGTCGCCAAATGGCCAGCTTCAGATTTCTGCATCTGCATTGTTATCTTTCTTGGCTATGATTGTAGCTGCTGCTCTGCTGTTTTGATAGGGTTTCTTAAAATAAGGCAGTTCTTCTTCTTACTGACTTGATTGTTTTTGGAGCTTGATGATGCAGGTGCCTCTACCTGTTCATCAAATTATGTATTTTTTTTAAAATTATATTTTTCCCCTTCCATCGAATGTGGAGCGTTTAGGTTATTATGTCCATTCTTAGCCATTTCTATTGTAATCATGCAGTTCAAGTACATATCATCTTAGATAATTTTTTAATCTCTGTATCTTCCTGTATGGCTGTATGATTCCCTGTTAATAATTATTTTCTTTGGTTAAATTCTGCATTGACTTTAATATTAAATAAGAACAAAAGCAGTTGTTGTTTATGATTTTTTTTTACTAACAGCGTGTTTAGTAGAGGGGATTTGGATGGAAAAGAAAGGAAGAGAAAGGAAAAAAAGACATCTTCCCATGTGTGGTAAAAAAAAACAAGAGGGATTTGATTGGAAAGGAAAGGAAGTGGATGGAAAAGAATATTGTCAAATACATATTTTCCTTTGCTCTCAAAATCGGAGGAATTTGGACGGAAAGAAAGCTAATAGGTTTTTTGCCGTTTTTTCTCTTTTTCTTTCCATTCCTTTCCTATACTAATTACTAACTAAACATGGGATTCCCCCAAATTCTCTCAAAATACCAAACACTAGAAACTACAATTAGTTTTTTTTCTTTTCTTTTCCTTTCTCTACCTTTTTTTCCTTTCCTTTACTAAAAAAATAAAATACCAAACAAGCTGTAATGGTCCGTTTGGTTGGGAGGGAGGTGTTTTCATGGAAGACCAAGTTCCACCGTTTTCCTTTGTTTTGGTTTATAAAGGGTGGAAAGTAGTTTTTCTAATATTGGAAAATAGTTTTCTGTGAAGAGCTTGTTTGTTTAGGGCCGGGGGATTTGAAAATCTACGTGGGATAGGGATTGGGATAAAACACAAGTTATTCCACCAAAATTATACCTAAGGGGGGTGGTTTAAGGGATGAGGATAAGAATAAGGGGTAAAAGACAAACATACCTTTTAGGAAATGGGAGGAAGGAGGAGAGAATGAGAAAATTAATAAGGCTATTTAAGTAATTTTATTATTTATTATTTATCCTTAATCTTTATCCCAACCCATACCAAATATGAGATTACTCTAATTTTACCCTTATCCCACCTATCAATTCCTTATCTCTATCCCAACTTTTAAATCCCTATCCTCATAACATACCAAACGCCCACGAAGTGAATAATATTTTCCTATCTAAATAGTGGGAAAATATATTTCCTCCCTATTTCTTCTCTCATCTATCTTCCCATTTCTTTTCCGTTGTTATTTTTTCCTTTTGAGTTTTCCAATGATTTCTATGAAAAATCATTTATCTAATGATTTTCAATTCAACCAATAAGAAAGTTTCGACTAATGTTATACAGGTATAGATGCTTTATTGCCTGATGTTTCGCTTTTGGGTTTTTATCATCGGTCCTTACTCCTTAAGGTTGCATATTTTATTTTCTATTTCTACAGGAGACATACGATATTCGAGATTGAACTTTGGACATTAATGAATTGGTTACTAGTAACAAAAAAAAGTGATTAAACATAGTGAAAGTATTGTTTCAGATGGTGTGAACAGAACTTTGGGTCAGACGGTTTCAATTGATAAACTTATGATTTCAGTTAATGAATTTTGAGTTCTAGTTATTGAATTTAGTGATTCAGTGGTTTTAGTTAATGAACTTATTGATTTCAGTTAATATACTTATTGTTTCATTATGATTCCAGTTAATGAATTTTGGATTTCAGTTATATATTTTAGAATTTTAATTAATGATCTTATAATCTCACTTAATAAACTTATGATTTTAATAAATTTTGTGTTTCAGTTATTTATTTCAGTGTTTCAGTTAAATTACTTATGATAAGTCATTAATTTTTGGGTTTCAGTTGAATCGATCTGACCAAATATAATAGTCACATACGTCTAAACTCAATACGCTCTCCAAAAAAAATACTATAAAAAGTGTTTCAAAATGAATTAACAATACAAATATATAATCTTATATTTTTTTGGTGTAAAAGAGGGTCGAGGCCCAACTTTTATCGGAATATATAATCTTTCTTGGTCATAATATAAGAAAATTAACGATCGAATATTATATTAGTGAGTAATAGTATTCAACTAGCTTTTTTTAGACCGTGCAAAAATGCACGGGAAAGTTTTTTTGTAAATAGATTTTGAGTTATTATTTAAGAGATCGTAAGATTACAAACTAAATTGAAGATGAATAATGTAAATTGATCTAATAAAAAAATAATCAAGTTAAGAATATAAATAGACACAAACAATAATTTTGGTTCATTATATATAACCTTTTCACAATATATAAGATAAGGTCGAATAAGGATTAATTAAATTCAATCGATTTTACAAACTATTTTCAATACAGTGTCGGTTATTATAATAATAACTCTTCTTGCAGATTCAAAAACTCTTCGGGAGTTTTGTTAACCAACTCACGAACTACCCTGTCATATAAAATAAAACAATCATTCTTTGTTCCGTCAGACACAATAATCTTCAACCTAGATCTTTTGTGATAAAAAAAATTATCTAAAGTAATGAGGAGTATTTTGTACATTGAAAGTTTCAAAAAGTAATGCAAATAGATAGTTACTAAGATTGGTTCTCATAACAATGTATCTATCTTTTGGACAAATTTGTCTTTACCATCTTTAATAACTTTAGTAGCACATCTTATATAAGCTTGATACCACCACCCAAAATCAAAAATCAATGTCCACTATAGTTGCCAAACAAATAACTTTCCCAATTAATTAGTTTTTTTTTTGTAATTTTAAAGTCATAAATTTAACTGATACCTTTGAATTTTCATATATTTCGCTAAGGCAACTAATTTCGGGATCATCTCGTAAGCAAAAATTTGAATGCCAACTGAACGGGGTATAAAATCATTTCTTACTTCTTGGCTATAAAGCTCCCTCGTTTCGCAAACAATAAACAAACGCGCGACAAATCTCATATTTGTCACATATATATCACCAATTTAAGTAAGGGATAACTATTATTGTATTTAAACAAAACGGTAGTATATTCAAACAGAATATTATACACATTAGACGATGGTTTTATGGCAAAAGGATAGGTTATATGCTGATTGTACGTTTTGTTAACTCGTCATCAATACTTCCCACTTCATTAGGAGTGACATAGTCATTCCTTTCCCATACACGTATTATTCGAACCCTTATGGTGTAAAATTTCTTCTCTTTGCTTATTTCATCTATACTGATTATTTGACATAGACGATCCATTGTAGATTTATTTTGAAAGAACTTAAATATGATTCTTGTAAAGTTGGGAAAATGCAAAACAAATTTGTTAAAAATATTATCATATTTATACATAATATTAAGTAGGTAGTGACTTAATTAAAGGAAAAAACTTCAAATAAGGAAATCCAAAAAATTACGGAAAATTTGTAAAAGTAAAATAACAAAAAAGATAGCATGTTCATATAAAATTTCAGAAAATAATATGGATATTATCTTCTTCTAGAAAAATTAGATTATCTTAATTGCATTTAGTAGTCTTAATCTATTAGACACTCCTTAAATCTTCCTTAATTAAAGGAAAAAACTTTAAATAAGGAAATCCTAAAAGGTGACATGTAGCATTGACAAATATGGTGATTATTATGGTGATTTTTTTGTAGGAGAATCGTTAAATATGGATATTAACTATTAAGTAGTGAAAAGTCAGATTATCTTAATTGTATTTAATAGTCCTAATCTATTGGATACTCCTAAAATCTTCAATAAGTAAAGAAAAATACTTGAAATAAGGAAATCCTAAAACGTATAATAATAAATTGACAGATATGGTGATTTTTTAAGTGATTTTTTGTATGGGAATCTTTATTTATGTTTTTTTTTAGAATTATTATTTATGGTGATTTATCTTATTACTACATAATTTATGAGAAACTTTATTTTGTGCGTGTTGCATTGTACTCCCTCCGTTTTTTTTTAAAATGCACATTTCTCCATTTTGGGGTATTTTTTCTTAATTGGTACATTTCTACCTTTTGCCATAAATAGAAGGTTGGCCCACCTAATTATTACACTTCTCTCCTACTTTTTCTTTCCTTCTCTCTACCTTTTTCACTTTTTCCTTACTTTTACTAACCTTCTCTCATACTTTTGCACTTTTTCCTTGGTTCTAGTGTAAAGCCTTATGTGCATATTAAAAAAAACGGAGGAAGTAATGTTTATGCTGGAAATTTAGGAAAATACTTAAAGAGGGTCATACAATTGCTTCAGTTTTCCCTTTCAGTGTAAAAATATTTTTTATTCTTTGATACTAAAATTTGAAACAGCATCTGATAGTAACATTTTTTTATTCTTTGTATCAAATGTTATTATTGAAGAAATAAAAAATATGTTATCATCAAATGTTAACCTAAATAAAATTATAACGTCCATAATTAAACTAAATAAAATCAAGATACTTGAGGAAATTAAAAAATTTAAGCAGATGGATTATTATGGTTAATTGACCTAATAAAAAGATTATGGGCTTGAATATCAAAAGCTAACGGCTAAATATTATTATTAATAAGTTATGACTTTATGTTTGATTATCCTATAATATATTATATGATTATATTATGATATGATTTGAAACAATATAGGTGATTAGAAAACTTATTAATCTTATGATAATCAATCACATTTTGAATGACAACTTTATACATATTATCTCCGTCTTTTTCATAGGGACGTTTGCCTTTCCACACGGTTCAAGAAAAATGTGCAAAATTAAGAGAGAAGGATGGTAAAAGTAAGGAAAAAGTAAAAAAGGTAGAGAGAAGGAGAGAAGTGTAATAATTAAGTGAACCAACCTACCATTTATGGTAAAAGATAGGAGTGTCTCAATTGAATAAAAAGATCTCTAAATGAAAAAAATGTCCCTATTATAAAAATGGAGGTAGTATTATATAATTAATCTATATAGACTACATGGTTGCTAATCAATCTATATATATAAGTGGATGGATTATAATTAATTGACCTTATAAAAAGACTGTGGGCTTGAAAATCAAAATAGGAATTTTATTTGTTTAATGGATTGATAAATATCATCTATAAAAATATATAATTTCCTTTAAATTAAAGTATAAGAATGTGATTGATAAAAAATAGGAAGTTTAGTTTGATTGATAATTATCGTTTAGAAAGTTGATAATTTCATTTAAATTAAACTCTAAAGATCGTTTATAAATGGTAAAGATAAGTATAATCTATGACACAACCATGGAAAATTGTAAGTGCTTAGGTTTAGGTTTGAATTTAAAATTTGAACTTAAGTGGATAAAAATGAACTTAGATTATGATTAATTGACCTAAATTAAAATATTATGGGCATGAATATCACAAGATAACGACTAAATATTATGTATCTAAATTATATTATTATTAATAAGTTACGATTTTATAATTGGTTATACTATAATATATTAAATGATTATATTATATGATCTGATTTAAATCAATATAATGAGATTTCATTACTATATTTACTTTAAAAAAAAATATAATAACTAAGTGATTAGTCAACTTATTAATCCATTGACAGTCAATCACTCTCTTAATGGTAATTTAATACATGTTTTAAAAAACAAATTTAAATTATTATAATTACAATATTTAAAATATTATAATCGTTTTTTATAATAGGAGTAGGATTACAATTGTTGATTGATTGATTATGTGATAATTTGATTGAATTATGGAATATTTAATTCATTTAATTTATTAGTTGATTCAACTTAATCAATCAATATCCTATCAAATTGATTGATTTAATTGAAACCGTGATTGATTTCTTAATAGGAAGTTTAGTTGTTTATCTGAATGATAATTACCATTTATAATACTTGATTGATTGAGTCCATGATTGATCTAATTTGATAGGTTATTGATTTATTGGGATAAGCTAAATGATTGATTGATATCATATTTCAAAACGTGATTGATATAAAAAGAGACAAGTGTTTTATGTTATTCTCAAACAGAACCATTTATAAGACTATTAAAATTTTATTTATTTTAAAATATTTAAACATGATTGATATCAGAATATGAAGTTTTGTTGTTTAATTGATTGATAATTACCATTTATAAAACCAAATTAATTTCCTATAAATTAAATTCTAAAGATCGTTTATAAATGGTAAAGATAAGATAATATCGTTTATAAATGGAAAGATCGTTCATTTAAATTTATGGGTTAGTCAAATTTGAATGCATGAAATCAGTTAAGGAATATATTATCTAATTAACTTGGGAAATATTTGTTAAGATATTTTGCTATAAAAACGAAAATTTACAAAGTTAGTCAAATTTGAATAAATGTAATTAGTTAAGGAAAACAATATCTAATTAATCAGGAGATTTTTGACAAAAATAGGCGTTATTGAATAGTTTACTAAAGAAAAAAAATCCCAAAAAAATTTTTCGTAATCTTTTGTTAGAGATTTTAATCTACTGATTTCTTTACATAACCGAATTTAAAAAGATTTTAAACACAAAAACGGAAAAGATACTAATTTGAAGAAGAAAAGATGTTAGTCAAATTTGACTACTTCGACAATAAAAAGGAAATTTATGGATTAGTCAAATTTGAATACATGAAATAAGTTAAGGAAAATATTATCTAAATTACTTGGGAAATATTTGCTAAGATATTTTTCTATAAAAACGGAAATTTACAAAGTTAGTCAAATTTGAATAAATGTAATCAGTTAAGGAAAACGATGTCTAATTAATTAAGGAGATTTTTGACAAAAATAGGCGTTATTGAATGGTTTACCAAAGAAAACAATCCCAGAAAGATTTATCGTAATCTTTTGTTAGAGATTTTAATCTACTGATTTCTTTACATAACCGAATTTTAAAATATTTTAAACACAAAAAAAAAGATACAAATTTGGAGAAGTAAAGATGTTAGTCAAATTTGACTACTTTGACAACAAAAAGGGAAATTTATGGATTAATCAAATTTGAATACATGAAATAAGTTAAGGAAAATATTATCTAAATATTTGCTAAGATATTTTTCTATAAAAACGAAAATTTACAAAGTTAGTCAAATTTGAATAAATGTAATCAGTTAAGGAAAACGGTGTCTAATTAATTAAGGAGATTTTTGACAAAATAGGTGTTATTGAATGGTTTACCAAAGAAAAAAATCCCAGAAAGATTTGTCGTAATTTTTTGTTAGAGATTTTAATCTACTGATTTCTTTACATAACCGAATTTAAAAATATTTTAAACACAAAAACAGAAAAGATACAAATTTGGAGAAGAAAAGATGTTAGTCAAATTCGACTACTTTTACAATAAAAAAGGAAATTTATGGGTTAGTCAAATTTAAATACATGAAATCAGTTAAGGAAAATATTATCTAATTAACTTGGGAAATATTTGTTAAGATATTTTGTAAAAATTTATTCTATTGATTTCAATGTATAATCGAATATAAAAAGATTTTAAACCAAAAATCAGAAAAGATAAAAAAAGGGAGGGAAAAAATGTCAATGGATAAATGATTTTTGACAAAATAGGTGTTATTGGATGGTTTGCCAAAGAAAAAAATCCCATTAAGATTTGTCGTAATTATTTGTTAGAGATTTTAATTTACTGATTTCTTTACATAACCGAATTTAAAAATAATTTAAACACAAAAACAGAAAAGATACAAATTTGGAGAAGAAAAGATGTTAGTCAAATTTGACTACTTCTACAATAAAAAAGAAAATTTATGGGTTAGTCAAATTTAAATACATGAAATCAGTTAAGGAAAATATTATCTAATTAACTTGGAAAATATTAGTTAAGATATTTTGTAAAAAATTATTCTATTGATTTCAATGTATAACGAATATAAAGAGATTTTAAACCAAAAATCAGAAAAGATAAAAAATGGGAGGGAAAAAATGTCAATGGATAAATGATTTTTTTAACAAAAATGATTATAATTTTTAAAATGAAAAATTAAAAATATTACGAAAATTACTATGAACATTTTCAAAAAAAATCAATTTATTACTTGGGTTAAAGTAAACTTCAAAATAGTATATAATAATGATTTAATAAATCGGTTGGCTACATCAAGATATTGTATTCAACAAATGCAAATAAAATTAAAAATTACTACAACAAAACACTACAATTTACTAATACTCAAAAAATAATTAGGTAAAAATCTAGAATAACTTTGAGATTGCATAAAGAACAAACAAAATATATATTCGAATAATCGAATTATAATATAAATACGACAAAAGAAACAAAAAAAATGAATTTATTATTATTCAATAAAGATAAGGATTACATTTGATGAATTAACAAACAATAAAATACATAAAGAAATGACAATACGAAAAAAATCGATTAGATCGATGATACTTTCATGAAAATATTCAAAACCTCCATTGTGATGTGTTTGTGATGATGATTATGAAACTTTCTTCAATCGCATTCGGATAATTCATCCAATATTCTTCGAATCTGAGAAATAAAACAAAGTAACAATCTTCTTTCAATCGAAATTTGTCAAACCATTCCAATATTCTTGAATGATTTTATTGAATGAAGCCATGTTTTCAATTTGAGAGAGAAACATTTAATGAGAGAGGCTAGATTTAATTTCGATTGAAATGAGCTATCTTGTTGTATGTATTTATAGTGGCATATTTATGAAACAATGAGCTAACTTTCTTAAAAAAAACGTTGGTTCTTTTCATTCTATGATGATTCTTTCCTATAATTACTCTTTCCTATAATGAAGATTAAATTTAAAAACATTGATCTGTTCAATTTTGATTTGTTAAAATTCTAAAACATGAAAGCAGATCTTAACTTTTGATTTGTTATTTTAAGCAATTATATAATTAAGCGAATTGATTAAGGAACCTAATTGATTAAGGAACCTAATTTTAGGCAGTTATACCGAATTGATCTTAATTATCCCTTTTAATATCAACGATTTTTTAGGAATTTTTTAATTGCCGGATTTCTTAGCAGATTTTATTCAATTAAGGCATTTATTATCAAAGCTTTTTTAGAAAATGATTGAAGATATGATTTCCTAAATAAACCAGCTATCTAATTCAAAAAAACATAAAGCTATAATGTTGACACGTGGCAAAAACAACGCTATGAGGCATGTTAGTGTAATTTTATTTTGCAGATCTAATTTTATTTTGCTTGAGTGTAATATATAGATAGTATGTCCGAAAATAATATAGGTTTGTTAATTATGGCAAGTAATATTAATTGATATTATAAGCTTATGGAATAATCATTGAAAAGTGATCAAGTACGTATAAATGCAATTCGTTTTTTAAAAATAATGCACAGGGATTTTATTGGTTCATCCCATACGTGGGCTATATAATTGCCAAATCTCATGGGATTTGAGAAGAATAATCCTTACTGAAATTAAGCCAAATAATTGCCACAATATTTAGGAAGATAATGAAAAGTCAAATCTATTCCTTAATTAAAGGAATCAACCGAATAAAATTTAGGAATCTATTCAATGAAGGATTTGAAAATCACGTTAATTTAGGAATAGATTAAGGGACTGATTTTTATTTTTTTGAAGATCCTTTAATTAAGGAAAATTCTTACTGAAATTAAGCCAAATAAATGGAAGTAAATGGGTAATTCTTACTGAAATTAACCCAAGGTCCCTGCCAAATCTGAGAAGGAATAGAATACGCAGAGAAGAAAATAGACAGAGATAGAAAGGGAAAGAAGAAAGAATTGTAAGAAAGAAAGAGGGAAAACTTAGGATTATTATTGAATGTCTTTCTTTATAGCTGCTATTACAGACTTTAAAAACTAACAAACTAGCTAGAATTAAGGGAATCAGTTATAAAGTAGTTTAACTACTTAAAACTGTATCATATCTCCCCCCTTCAAAAAAGACTTGTCCTTAAGTCTTAGCATATTCAAGTTAAAGGAAGGAAATCGCTGCTCAAAGTCCTCAGCCACCTCCCAAGTAGCCTCATGTGAAGGAAAACCCAGCCATTGAACCAAGTACTGCACTTGGGCGTGATTTTGATGTTTAACTACCCTTCTATCTAACACAGTAGCTGGCATAATGTCTGAACTGGAATCCTGTCCTTGGATGCAGTGGGAATATGAGCTGTCAGAGGCAAGGTACCTTCGAACTTCTTCAATTGAGAGACATGAAATACATCACGTATTTGCACAGAAGCTGGTAACTTCAACTTATAAGCCACCTTTCCTATGCAAGCAACGACCTGAAATGGCCCAAAAAATTTGTATGCTAGCTTTTGGTTACTTCTCATTTGAACTGATGTCTGTCGGTGAGGTTGTAACTTAAGCCACACCCAATCGTCAACTGAAAAGCTTCGCTCTGTTCTATGTCTATCGGCAAGCTTCTTCATTATGTCTTGACCTCTCCTCAAATGAAATTTGACATTAGCAATCATCTATTCCCTTCTCTGCATGCTTCTATCAACTTCATGTTTAGCTGCCTCTCCATTCAAGTAAGGTAAGTGTAGTGGTGGCGGTTGGTTAAAAACAATTTCATAAGGGGTAAGCTTAATAGCGGTATGGAAGTGAGTATTATACCACCATTCTGCTACTGGTAACCATTTGCACCACTCTTTAGGATTATCTCCAGTCATGCATCTCAGATAAGTCTCCAAACACCTATTCACCACCTCTGTTTGACCATCGGTCTCTGGGTGATAAGCCGAGGATAACAAAAATTCAGTTCCCTGAAGTGAGAATAGACCTCTCCAAAAATGGCTCAAGAAAACTGAATCTCTATCACTCACTATTGATCGAGGCCACCCATGTAGTTTAAAAACATTATCAAAGTAGGATTGTGCATTGTGCTACCTGAATTGCTGTAAAAGGATGGGTCAAAGCCATGAAGTGAGCACATTTACTGAATTTATCGACCACCACAAATATAACGTCTTTACACAAGACCGAGACAATCCTGTTATGAAGTCCATGGAGATGTCAGTCCATACTTCTGCTGGCACAGGGAGAGGTTGTAACAACCCAGGTTTAGCAGCGGTATCATACTTAGAGGCCTGACAAATTTGACACTTTCTAACAAATTGCCTCACATCCCTGGTCAAGCCACGCCAGTAAAAAAGACTTTTTAATTTGCATAAAGTTCCTTCCCTACTAGAGTGGCCTCCTTCCGATGAAGCATGCAGCCAAGAAAGGATCTTATCCTTAAGATTATCATCAACACCAACACATATTCTGCCATTCTTTCTAATCAGTTCATCGTGTAGGGTATATCCATGTACCACATCTCCATTCTCTATACGGTTTTAAGTAGTTAAACTACTTTGTAACTGATTCCCTTAATTCTAGCTAGTTTGTTAGTTGTTAAATTCTGTAATAGCAGCTATAAAGAAAGACATTCAATAATAATCCTAAGTTTTCCCTCTTTCTTTCTTACAATTCTTTCTTCTTTCCCTTTCTATCTCTGTCTATTTTCTTCTCTCTGTATTCTGTTCCTTCTGACATATAATTGGACACCCAAACCTCAGCTTTATCAACCATGTTCAAAGAAGCTAAATCAACCCATTGTTCAATGGGAATTTTATAAAGGCTAAAATATTTCATGCATTTCTTAAGCCAATTTGCAGAATTAGTACCACTAAATTTACGAAAGTCAATTTTAGGATTAATACCTATGGACCTGGTGGAATTGGTCCTGTCATGAGACAAACTCTGTGGAGACTCAGACAAATGGGTAGGAAGCTTTTCTTCCCTCAACAACCTCAAGAGTTCATCCATCTTCTTGGATTGCTCATCCATTTTCTGAGAAACATCAGCGTTCCATTTGGACTGTTCAACATTCCATTGAACCTGAGATGCCATTTTTGCTTCTAGAGTTTGAATTTGTTGCTCCATTGTTATTACTCTCTTGTTAGTTATTACTGGCAGGAGCCAGAGCTTCTCAGAGGAATTTTAGCAAACACCTGGTGAGCGTGGATAGAACAAGATTTTCAAGAAATGAAGATTTCTTGATGAAAAAAAATGGAACTCGCAGCTGCTATGCTTCAGCACAGGAGGACGGCTCTGATACCACTGATGCAGGACCCAAGGTCCCTGCCAAATCTGAGAAGGAATAGAATATAGAGAGAAGAAAATAGACAGAGATAGAAAGGGGAAGAAGAAAGAATTGTAAGAAAGAAAGAGGGGATTATTATTGAATGTCTTTCTACAGATGAGTGACAATGTATTTATAGCTGCTATTACAGACTTTAACAACTAACAAACTAGCTAGAATTAAGGGAATCAGTTACAAAGTAGTTTAACTACTTAAAACCGTATCATTAAGGCCTTAAGGGTACTATGTGATATTTTCCACTAGTCCTATCGAACCCGAGAAGAAGTGCCTACACTAGATTGATTCGGGGCAAACTTACCTAAGAACCAGGAGTGCACGACGGCCACGACCTTTCTTTATTTTTTTCCCCTTTGTTTTATGTGTGCGCTTTCGGAAGCCGTGTTCTTTTGCACCGAACTAATCGAAATTAAATGCAACGAAATCGTACTAGTTTCCTCTCATAATTTTATTTTAATTCAGTTTAATTTCTCTGTTCTTTTGGGTTGAACGGTTCTAAGCTGAACTGATATTACTGAGACAAATGGAGCTGATCGAACTGATTTGAACTAAACTAAAATTAATTGCAATTAATCAAGTCTAAAAGAACATGCATGACCATAGTCTCACTCACTCATTCTTCTGAAAAGACTTTAAGGGCCCGTTCTTCCTAAATTTTTAATTCAATTAAGCTCTAATCAATTCACTTAAGTTCGGTTCACCTCCATTCATTATTTGACCATTTAAGCTGATATTATTATTTTCGTTGTAAATCTAATTTATTTTACTTAATATTATTATTTATATTGCTAAATATGATTGGTTGAGACTCACATGAAGACAAATGAGAAGCAGGGTATTACTTTTGGCCTTGAAGCTTTTTCTCGAGGTGCAGTGCTTGTCTTAGATGTAAGTCAAGGCGGAGATTTGTGAGGATTTTGTGACTTGATCTTTGGTATTTAGTCCTTGGTTGATTGAGTTACAAAGTTTAGATTGAGTGTGTTTGATGCGAAAAACAAAGCTTGGGCTTTGATGCAAGGAAGAGACGAAGAACGTTGGTGAAAGAAGCACTCGACAAAAGTCGCGGGTCGCGGTCTAGGTCTTCGTCAATGGAAGAATTAGCAAGCCGGGTCGCGCACCGCGAGTGGCGACAGGGTGTTGTCTTTCATAAACGACGTGGGCTCGGGATTGTTTCTTGAATCATTAAGCCTTATGTATATTCTCATGTTTATTTAACCTAGTATAATCACAGTGTTATTAGGGTTATTGAAATCATCACCACAACTACCACAAAAGAGAGAGATTAAGAGAGATAATAGAGAAGATATATAGAGAGAATTCTTGCATATTGTAATTTGTAATCGCATCAAGATCATAGTATAGAGTATCCCTTTCCAGAGGATGTAGCTATCGCGTTGATAGTGAACCTCTTTAAATTATTGTGTTCTTTGTTTATTGTTATTGTTTGCTTGATTGTTGAACGATTTGTTTGCTTTTACACGCTTCCATTTTAACAACTCTAAATTATTGAAGAATAAACCAAATTGTTAATTTTAGGGCATGTTCTCTTCGGCATAAAATAGCTCAACTGAACTGAAGTGAACTGAACTAAACTGGACTGAATTGAATTGAACTGAAGTAAACTGAGCTGAATTGAATTGAACTGAACTGAATTGAATAGTGATATGTGAGAGTAAAGGTATTGTCAGAGCTGAACTGAACTAAAAGTCTAAACTAAAAATAATTTGCGGAGAATAGACCCTTAATTGTTGAATTTGATCTCCCCTTCAAATTTTTGCTTGGAGCTTAAATGCCAGGCAATTAGTTAGTCGACATTTGCGAATTATATTACAATTAGTGGCTCAGTCACTCAGTGGCATTGATTCGTGTCTAGTATCCTATAACCCGACCAGGATAAAAACAACAACCCATTTATAGGTCTCGAGTGTTTCAAATCAGGTCATGGGTCGAATTTTCAACCACACAAATCTTCAGCTATCGAGTGCTTAGCTTTGAATGCTCTCCTAAATATAAAAGTCGAAAAAAACGTATCTTGAAAACTGTAAAAAAGTAAATAATGCAAATAAATTGAAACGGAGAGAGTAATAGTTAATGCTGGACAGATGGGCATCCAAGTTGGCAGGCGTCAAACGCCGGCCTGTAGAGCAAGATAATGAGAGCCCCTTAGCTCGTCTCTGACTTCTTCAATTTATATCAAACAAAAACAAAAACGAAAACGTGCATACGCGTAATGCTACTAAAAACGTATAGCTTTTTCTCATCTTAATAAACAAACCAATAATAAAACAATTATTCTTTTTGCTGTCCAATCTTTAATACTTGAAATATATAAACTATAAATGAAGTCTTCCCTACAACTTTCTCTGATCTCTGTCTTTCTCTCCTCTTCTGAAATTCAGGAAAGTTCCAGAAAATAAACATTAAAAGAGAGATGTTTAATTTTAGAAATATTAATGGGTTATTATTTGGAGGTTTCAACCTTAGTTTTATTGTAATATTTCTGGTTCTTCAATTCTTTGCATTTGTTTCTGCTCAACAAGCTACTTCTAATTCTACATGGTTGACACTTGATGGTATGTTTTTACTCTTTTCTTTCTTTCATTTCTGCTAATATAGCTTAAATTTTTATAGTATAATTTGGGTTCTTTTGGGCAATAGTTAATTTTACTAATTAAAATTAAATGACAAAATATAGATAAAGGCAACTATTTTTGTTTAGTTCATGCCAAAAATATAAAAAAGTTACTAAATATATGCATTAGTTTGGTCAAGGCATTGGAACTTCTTTAACTAAAGGAAACTTTAGTGGTAATATCCTTTTATTATATGTTTCTCTAATTAATTTAAAAGAATAAAACAAGATTCTTAATGTTTGATCATAATCATGGAGTTTCGTTGATTATACATTGCTTTTCTTCTTTCTAGTGAAAAGTTTGGGGTGAACAAATGTGAACTTGAATGGTAAAAAGTAGAGTAGTAGCTAAAGAACTTGAAAGTTGACTAAATATTTTTCACCCCTTAATTAGCTTAAGCATAGTTTAGGAGTAGTAAATTAATTACTTTCCTCCTTTCCTATAAGGTGACAACAATTTAAATAGACGGTTATATTTGCCTTTATAATTTTTATTTCAAATCTTTAGCCATTAAAATTTCTTTTTTTGAAAGAATTAGCCATTAAATTTTTAGTTATGTATCAAAGAATGTCAGAAATAGTTTCTATACTAAAACACGCAAAATATAAAGTGCCGACTAATATTAGAATATTAGAAAAGTTGATAACTCACTGAAGTATCGCATATTCTAGTATGTCATTTGAATCTTGATTCTAACGACTTAACATTATATTGAAGAGAACTTCTCTTTTAACTTGTGATAATAATTGCGGGTCTTCTGTACTTTAAGTTGCAAATTCGTGTATCAAAGTGTTACCCTAACAAGAGTTATTTTCAACAAATTATGTCACTTGATCAAAGAAAAATATACTTAAACAAATATTCCATCTCCATCCCAAAAGTCAAAGCCCCCACCTAATCCCAATTTCTTTACACAAACATATACATATGCATGTGTGATGTATGTAAAATGTATGAATGTACGTGATATGTCCCTTAAACGTTACATACCATGTGTCCATGTCACACAATCGACTATATGCAAATCTCTCCCACCAGGCCACGAACACACAAAAAAAACACCCTCCGTATCGCAATACTCGCAAAAACACAGTAAATCGGTAATGATCTATTAATTTTACATTATTTATTTTTGAAATATATAAGAAAAAATATAACTAAGTACCGCATTGGATAGTGTGCAAACAAAAAAGGTTGCGAGTATTGCAAAACGGACAAAGTAAGTTTTCAAACAAAGAAGATGAATCACCAAACACCTTAAAAACTCTGAAAAATTACCTAAATTTCAATGGGGGTAATTGAACTGGAAATCAACCAAAACTTGGAGTTAGCTATAAAATTATTTGCAAATTTGTTCAAATTGAATTGGGTAATTCTTAATATACATTTCTTCTTTGTAACAATACATAAATTATGTACTATATCTAATGCCCAGAAATTTACGAACTTTCATGAATTTGCAGGGTCTCCACCATTAGTAATAGCAAGAGGTGGATTTTCTGGGTTGTTTCCTGATTCAAGTGCAAATGCATATCAATTTGCAACTGTTGTTAGTGTACCAGATGTTGTGCTATGGTGTGATGTTCAATTAACAAGAGATGGAGTTGGAATTTGCTTCCCTCACCTTAATATGGATAATTCCTCTGGAATTCAACATGTATTTCCAAATGGGAGCAATTCATATGATGTTAATGGTGTTCCAACAAATGGGTATTTCCCCATTGATTTCACCTTTGAGGAACTATCCAATGTCCCTTGTAAGTTTCTTCAAGTTCCCTAATCCATGTAGTTTGATTTTTTTTGTTGTGGTGGTTAAATATGATGTGAATTTTAAGATTAGGTAACTTTGTGAATCACTCCTACTAATTTTGTTTTAGTTTACCATGAATGAAGTAAGTACCCGTGTTAGATATTCGAAACTCTTATAATGACGTGGATACGGAAGCTCGATACTTTATTTTTGACCATAAAAACACAAACTTCGTGTACAATATAGGGATAACTGAAATAAATAATCCGAACTTTTACCCATCTTTTAGAGATAATCTCAAGTTTTGAGGACCTTCTCGAAAAAGTCCGAAAGGTTAATATTGCTATGCATCATAGACCCAAAAATGGATAAACAAGAGCAAGAAAAATACTAGATTATTTGTAAAAAATCCAGAGTTAGTAATTGTTTTGAGACGATGGATGGGAGTTCTTATAGGAAGTACATAGCTTATGAACATCTTTTCACTTGATGTGTTTGGAGAACTCAAAATTGCATGATTATCCTTGGTGTTTGAAAGAAAATTGTAAAGAAAGTGGATAATAAGTTTTAGAAGAAAGGATATAATTATAACTTTTAGTAGTACATATGTCCTAGAAATGAGAACCCAATTGTGAACTTTGTAGTAGTACTCTGGTCTTTTTTTATCTACACAGTTTTTCTTTTACGTTTGTAATGCTTAACTGTAGCCATTTATATACCTTCATGTTTGGTATCAACTTCCATCATGATGTTATGCAGTAACTCAAGGACTTTACACTCGACCTCCTGTATTTGATGGCGTGTTCCTGATTCAGAGTGTCGAGGAAGTGTTTATGCAAAATGAACCTGCAGGTTTTTGGCTAAATGTTCAGGTATGACCTGCTTATTGCAATGTAAACTTTTGTTCATTCTCTACATCATCTTAACTTAGGTGTTGGGAAAAAGAGCTCTCAAATTTGAAGTAATGTGCCTTTAGGCTTGGAAATGTTTTTTGTGTTCAGCATGCCACAAAGGCTAGTGTTTTGGAGGGGATCAGATCTTTAGCATGACCTTCTAAAGACTTTCGTGTTACCCATACTTGGGTACTTGTGTCAGACAAAAGTACGTGGCCAAGTGTTTAACTCGTCTATTTTATGAAAAGTTTCTAAAATTTTGTCCTAAATCGACACGAGTACTTGAGGCTAAAGGAAGAGTCTCAGTAACTTTGAGTTTTATCAACTAAGCTAGCTACCTAGCATCCATTAGGCTTGGATGATTTTAAATGGTTTATAACAATAATATTCTTGATATTCTGTGCAGCATGATTCTTTCTATGGCCAGCACAATTTGAGCATGAGAAGTTTTCTTCTCAATGCTTCACAGAATATATCTATTAGTCACATCTCATCACCTGAGGTCAACTTTTTGAGAGGACTCGCAAGACCATTTGCATCAACTGGCACAAAATTGGTTTTCCGCTTTCTTGACCAGGACGAAACTGAACCTTCAACTAACCAGACTTATGGTTCTCTCTTGACAAATTTAACCATGATTAGTACATTTGCTTCTGGTATCCTTGTACCAAAGGATTACATATGGCCAGTCGATGCAACCTCGTACCTCTTACCTCATACTTCTCTGGTGGCAGATGCTCATAGAATTGGACTTGAAGTTTATGCTTCAGGTTTTGCAAATGATGTATCTTTTGCCTATAACTTCAGTTACAACCCAGTTGATGAGTATCTTTCTTTCATCGACAATGGCGACTTCTCTGTGGATGGTGTGCTGTCTGACTTCCCAATTACACCATCAGAAGCGAGAGGTGAGCTATACTATGTATTTGTATGAATACAATGGGATTAAGTGATAATTCAGTTATAGTTACTATTATAAAACAAATTTGAATTTTAGGAGCATCACAAAAGAGTTGTATACAACAGGCGCATTGTATGCAACAAGGTACAATAACAAAAAAGGAAACCAGCTCTGTAAGAAATTGTCTTTTATGTGATTTAGAGTGATTAATCCTGTTGTTCGTTATACACCCACGGAAGACGTCCTGTACAAAATTTACATAAACTCTTCCAGGAGTTGGCTGGAAGCTTAACAACTCTATGTTCCATCAGAGATTTTTCACTTCTCTTGAATTCTCAATCAATCAGGGCCATTTTCAAATATATACTTTGTAAAAGCTATTCAATCATATGCTGATTTTGTATTAACATTTTGCAGAGTGCTTTGCCCATCTTGGCGTAAATGCGTCAGCAGAAGGTATGCAGCTAGTCTTTGATTGGACTTCAGTTTCTTGTTCCATTGACCTATTTCATCTAGTAGACAAAGTGACTTAGTAACAAGGGCGTTTTGACAAAAAATCTTTGGTTTATAGCTGTTTATTTATTCAAGTTCTGAAAATTAAATCTAGCAAAAGGAGGATCGACTGGTCCATCCTCTATCACTTTAACCCTCTAACATATTGTTTTCTGTCGTAACTATTGGATTCAGCTAAGCCCTTAGTTATATCATACAATGGAGCGAGTGGAGACTTCCCTGGCTGTACTGACATGGCATATACACAAGCTATCAGAGATGGTGCAGATGTTATTGACTGCCCCGTTCAAATGTCGCAGGACGGGATACCTTTCTGTTTGGGCTCTATCAATCTCCTGAACAACACACAAGCTACGCAATTTAGGAACCTCATGTCAACTGTTACTGAAATTCAGCCGGCTCCCGGAATATTTTCTTTCAGCCTGGATTGGGCTGATATCCAAGGCTTGACTCGTAAGTGGGATTAATTTTTTTACCATTTGTTTCATTTATCTACCATAGATATATTTCCTACAAACAAAGGTTATCTCAGTTAGTAAGGATTTTTCCTCCGAACACCCCAGAATCACCACTGCAGAAGTAAGCAGCAGAGTGATGGCGAGAAATGTCCTTGGCCACAAATAATAGAAAAAACAATAGGGTGATAGCAGATATACTCCAAGGAACTTTAGTTTGCATCTTTCTCCGTGAGCTTTTTGAAAGGATTTTCTTACCTAGTGATGGTTTCAAGAGACATATAACTTCGTAGTACTATTGGATTCAATGTACATTGATATCTTTACTCATTTTCTTGTCCTTGCTTTCAGCTGTCATATCAAGCCCATACTCAAATTCATTTCTGTTAAGAAATCCAAGATTCAGGAATGCTGGAAGAATCGTGTCCTTGGACCAATTCTTGGACTTAGCGAAAAATTCAAGTTCAATTTCTCGTGTTTTGATCAAGATTGAGGTGAGTTTCTAGACCTGGACAAGAGAATGGAACCACATGTAAAGTAATTGACTTCATTACGATGATTTTAGAGAAAGATTCATCATTCTTTAACTTCGTATGTATAATGAGCTAATATAATGGCATACCAAAATCAAACTTCTTGTAATCATGGGTCCATCGGAAACAACCTTTATATTATCGTAGTTTTGGACTGTATCTTATCATGCTTAGAGGCAGGAGGCATTGGGGGTAAAGTTGATGCTGATGTTGATGTTGATGCTGAGGGAATTACAGACTACAACTATACTCTGCTTTCTTTGATGTTTCCATCTGAATAATAGTACTAGGAATGATTCAATCACCGAGCCAATAATTTGACCATATATTCCTGCTAATATAAGAGAAACATACACATGCAAAATTAGTTTGATTTGTCTTCTGTGCATTGTAAACTGTGGTATATGGACAAATCGAATAAATAGGTAGGGAGGAAGTAATAGTCAGGCAAGCTGCCCAGTTCATAACAATTAAGAACGTATTTCCGTTCATAAAGGTACTCCATATTGAAAAGAAAAGGTAGCATATTGAATAATGAAGTACGGAGTACTTTTTAATTCAAATGTACTCCTATTTTTATTTCGTTCATTTAGAACTGTTTTGAACACAATATGCTTATAACAGTTGTGAAGTGTCCGTTTCTCGTAGTTGGGCTATATAGTACGATTTAGATAGTGGCACATTAGGAATATCATAATTGATTAACGAAGAGTATTTCAAATGTCGAGAAATAGTATATGTGACTATTCATTTCTTGACAGAGCGAGATTATGTAAAAGTTAAATGGAGCCTGATCCTCTGTTCTTCTTAATGTTATTATTCAGAACGCGCAATACCTAGCAGCTAACCAGGGCCAGAGTATAACTGAAGCAGTTTCAGATGCATTGGAAAGAGCTGGCTATAACAACACATCTGCAAAGAGGGTTATGATTCAATCCAGCAGCAGCTCAGTTCTGAAGGCAATGAGGGGGAATAACTATGAGCTTGTCTATGAAGTCGATGAGATAATTCGTGGAGCCCTCAACGATACAATTGCAGACATCAAGACTTTTGCTGATTCTGTGGTTGTTGACAGGAAATCTGTTCTTCCATTCAATGAGAATGGGTTCCTTACAAATATGACCGATGTTGTACAACAGTTTCAGGCATTTCAGCTTCCTGTGTATGTTCAGGTTCTTAGCAATGAGTTTTTGAGCATACCGTTTGATGCCTTCTCTGATCCAATCGTCCAGATCAATACATTCGTTAATGCAGCTAATGTTGACGGTGTCATTACAGACTTTCCTCGAACTGCTGATGCATACAGAAGTAAGATTTTACTTCCGAGTTAAAATTTGATTACGTGCACTCTCCTTTTGTCATCTAAATGCTTTTAGGTCGTAATTTCCTTGTTAAAAGCGCACAATAGGCCCCATTTTTCTTACATGTTTTCAAAATCATCTTTTTAATCGAATCTTACTGAAGTTTTATTGATTAAAATTTGATTTTTGTTAATCTCCTTAGTTTTTTTTTTTTTCTGTTATGGAGTTTATAGATTACGTTTGATTTTTACTTGTTCAAATTGATTTTTAATTTTTTCATTACAACCGAGATCTGCTGATCAATATTATTTTTGCTAATTTAAACTATTACATATTTTAAAAAAGAATTGAAGGGAAATATGGTGGATTATATTTCTCTAACAGGTGAAAATTCATCTATCAATAAATCAGGCAACTATTTAACTCAATCTGATACATAAAATTGCTAACAGGGTAGTCCATTGTAATTTTTTGTTGTTCATGTTTGCCTTTTCATGATAGCTACCACCCATCTGTAACCATTAATATCCGTTTTTATATAATAGTAAAAATTAGAAAAGGTTGATGCTTTTGAAAATGTGCATTACCATTAATCAAACAAAATCACAATATTCTTAGTACTAGGAGCATATCATTTGATCTCTTATGTAATTATGGTGTAACATGAAATAAAGATAAGATGTAAAATAAGTGAAAAAATGTTTACTTTCTGCAGGGAATGTGTGTTTGAATAGGAACAACACACCAGCTTACATGATGCCAGCTCAGCCTGGTGCACTTTTGGGTCTTATTGCCCCGGGAGCAATGTCGCCGGCTGGACCTCCTACACCGCTCCTAACTGTTGAAGATGTCGCGCAACCGCCCCTTTCGGCTTTGGTACAACAAAATACCTCGCCCCCACCAAGAGAGGCCCCAACAACGGCAGCAAATGGCCAACATGAAATCGCTGCGTCTGCCTTATTATCTTTCTTGGCTATGATTGTGGCAACTGCTTTTTTGTTTTAAGAAAGATTGCTCATGAAAGAAGGTTAAATGAAGAACTTTTTCTCCACCAACCAGAGATGAAGAATTGGCATGGGGCCGTATCACTAAGATTTGCAAAAATATACGTCGCTTGACAATTGATGGAGAACAGTTTTCCAAATAGTGTGGTGCTTTGTTGTAAAGGTGGTTCATCGTACTCGTACATACATGATTGTTTTGTAGTCTACCACATACTTCAAACTTGCCCCCCTTGTTCATCCTCTTCCCCCTTTCCACATTTTGAGTCAATTGTTTTGTTGAGATATTGAGTAAATATTTGAAGGCAAATTGTTGATCTGTTGATTATAATATACTTATGTCTAATGTCTCAAAGAAACACTGTCAACTTTTATTGTAGACAAAATATATTGCAATTGTGGACATATAAAACAATGACAAGGGGGCGTTTTGCAATTTGCAATTGGTAGGTGGCTTTTTATGATGGTTGGTTTGACCAGCTGTGTAATTATTGAATGTTAATAACAGTGTTTGGTAAAATGTGCTGTTAGTGATGGCTGTTTCGTACAAAATAAAAACGACTAGTACAAAAAGTTGGTAAAGTAGCTTTTGGCTTTGACTTTTCAATCACTCCAAAACTAATATAACAAACAATTTTTTTGACTATTGACCGCATAATAAATCCAAAAGCCGAAAGTCAAAAGTCAATGAAAATCACCCAAAAGTCATTTGTCACACACCCTCGAAGTCTTTTAAAATGAGGTTTAGGCTAACTGTAATGAAAAATTGCATGTCATATGCAGGGAGTACAATATAAGAAAAATTGTATATTACCACCTTTCATGTACCACTTTTGAAAAAGTACCACCTTTTACTTCTTTTTTTTTTTTAATATTACCACCTTTTAACTGCATTTTTCACAAACTGCCACCACTTACGTTTTCAGTTAAGAATACCGTTATGTGGTATCATTTCCTCAATTTAGGCTTTCAATTCCAATTCGAGAGCAAGACTCAAGTGATTTCTGTCTATTTGAATATGTAAGTGGAAATCAAGAACTAGAAAGCAGGAGACATTGAAGACTCGGGTGATTTCGGTCCATTTGAGAGCAGAAGGAGTTGAAGAAGGTAGGTGCAAGTGGTTAAGTATCAACTATAAGAAAATTAAGGTTTTTTAAGTCACGAAAATTAGGGGTTTTGTTGGTTTTGATTGTTCAAATGAATTAGAGTTTTTCTTGTTCAATTGAATTAGGGTTTTTCTTTGTTCAATTGAGTTAGGGTTTTTCTTGTTCACTTGAATTAGGGTTTTGCATGTTCAATTGAATTAGGGTTTTTTGCTTGTTCAATTGATTTAGGGTTTTTCCTTGTTCAATTAATTTAGGGTTTTTCCTTGTTCAATTGTATTAGGGGTTTTGTTTGTTTAATCGAATTAGGGTTATGGCTTGTTTAGCTAAATTGTCCATGATATATCACTTTATAATTGATAGCAGTAACTTTGGGAATTTAGGGGAAGAAGATGAATCTTTAAATGGAAAAAAGGAAACGGTAATATTAGTAAGAAGTGGGCCCCACATGACCATATTCTTGAAAAAAAAAACGGTTAGCGACATAAGAAAAATGATATATTATTAAGGAATAATTATTTCTAATAATGCAATCTTTTAGCCATTTGCAAATAATAATAAATATAAAGAAAAATTGTCAAAAACCACCTAATAAAGACACTTTTTTTTTTAGAAAACCAGATAACAAACGTTTTATTATAAAAAAGCACCTAATAAAATACTTCTTCTTTCAAAACACCACCATTTGAGACCAAATAAGTAACTCATTTAACCTTGTAATCAGTTCCCTCCATTTGCATTCAACCCCAAGTGACTCTTCTGGAGTTACTAATCTGTCGATAAGTGGTTATGGGGCTAACGGAGTTATCAATTTGGTCTCAAGTGGTGGTGTTTTGAAAGAAAAGTGTTTTATTAGGTGGTTTTTTTATAATAAAACGTTTATTAGGTGGTTTTCTCAAAATAAGTGTATTTATTATGTGGTTTCTGACAATTTTTCCTAAATATAACCTTTAATTATTCCGATTTTCAAAATAATGCAATCTTTATACCTCATTTTCTTTTAAGTAAGATAAAATTGTATAAACCCTATGAAAGAGGTAAACCTAAAATCTTTGCGCTTAACGATTAATCAAAAGGTTGCATAACACCTATGAAAAGAGAAGAAATTACCAATTCTTCTACTTCACCCGTTTGAAAATAGATATTGTCGGAGAAGAATGTCTGGGATATACTCCATGTTTTCACGCTTGCTAATGCATTATTGTAAATATTAATATTTATAATTAGTGATAGGTAAATATTATTAAAAAGTTGACATTACAGAAATACACATTGAAACGAATCTAACAAGATCCAACATGACTATATTTTTCCCAAAAGTAAATCATTAAAGCTAATTAAAGTCTAACATGTGAATAGTAAATGTACTCTATACAAATGTATCATCTATATATTTTTGAAACTGAGGAAGTACTAAAATTTCATTTTATTCTACTCAGAAGAAAATGGGGTATAGAAATTGCATTATTTAGAAATAATTAAAAGGTTCCATTATGCGAATGACCAAAATTTTGTATACTTAAAAGCAATTATTCCTTTTTAAAATACGCGAATCATAATATTACTCGGTTTAGGAAACCATTCGTGTTAGATATCTATTATGTTTAGATAATTATGTTCGTTAGAAATTCCGATTAAGTCAAGTCCAGAAGAAATATTGTACTCTATGAATGTGGAGGTCTTCGTATTATATCAAGGATAGAGATATAACAACCTCAATATATTCTCTCCCACACATTTAAACCTCATTTCAGTTAAGTTGAGTTAACCTCATTTCAGTTGTTCACTTTTCAGTTACAATTATAGCAAAAATAATTTCAGCTTTTTTTATAGTTTAGTTTAGATTAACTTATTTCAATTCAACTCTACTCAATCTAGAGAACAGAACATATGGTCTAACTTTAATTCTTATAACAAAGTGAAAGTTACACTGAGGCTTACGATCACCTTGAAAGGAACTTCTAGACTGATAAATAGGATTTGTGCAATTCTTGGAATACATGTTGCTAATATAATCCAAACGATGTTAAATCATCAATTAGAAGATTTTTTCAATTGGCTAGATGTTATTACTTAGACAATAATAAAATATATCTTGTGTAATCATATTTAATATATAGATATTTATGCAGTGCCTTGCCTTATAAAATTGATCCATATTTACTAATTGTATATTGTTTAACCAAATTCAATTCTCTCTCAATATTTTCCTAAAAAAGAGAGAAAGACAATCATACTATTCGATCCAAATCATGGTCGTTGCGGATTATTGAATCAACCAAATAGTATACAAAGGGAAACTCGAGATATTTGATCGATAAATTTATTTAAGAATGAGATATCAATTGTAGTGATGATATCATTAACTATCATATTACTAGGATCCCTCTTTTCTTCTACAATCAGATTCATGCATGATACTTTATAGGTATTTAAAAAAAATATTTTACAATAATCCAATTATCAAAAAAAGCGCATTTTACATGAAACTGTTTTAAGTTATACGTTAATTAGAAAAGAAGATCAATACAAGTGAGTGACCACCAAAATATTAGTAGCACCTAAGGCCAGGGTCAGTCTAACCAATGTTTTTTTGAATTTATTCCAACAAGAAAATATGTATATATGTAAAGAAACATTATATTCGAAAATCACTAATGATTTCTTTTTATAAAAGGTAAATATATCCTTGAAAGGGCAACAAAGCACAAATTGGAATGAATTTGATCTTAATATATGGTAAACCATGATCTACCCTTGTTTATGGCTATACTGGAGTAGATTCCTTGACTTTTTTTCTACCTAATATTTTGATTCATCACATATATAAAGCGCAAAGTTACAACAAAATGTGTAATAGAGCTTCATTTTATTTGTGTAATAGAGTTTCATTTTGTTTGCAAGATGGACTCTAAAGCGAGCATTGCAAATTTCAGTGTCTTAGTACTCTTTTTGTTGTGCCTTACTAAAGCACAATGTCGATCAAGGGTCTTTCATTTTGAAGATTATGGTGCTATTAAAGGTGGAAAAGTGGACAATAGTAAGGTAAATCATTTTATCAAACTCATAATTTTCCATGTAAATTAAAAGTTAAGAATGAAATTTATCATTATTGGAGCTTTTCATGTCTTGACATTTCTTTTTATGCATCTGGATTTAGGAAACATAAGAAAGTAGACGAAGTATGAAATAGTCAAAAGATATTGTGATTATTTTTTGATAGCGAAGGGTTTTGATAGAATAAGAAATGAGAATAACATAAAAACAATCATAAGTTGACTCAATTTTTGTTCATATAAAATAGGGGAGATTCTAGATGTATACAAAAGTTATAGGCATTTTATAATTAACTTTCTCGTTGTTTTCATTCTAGCAATCTCTTTGATTTACCCATGCAAATAGGAACACAATAGGTAGCCCATGCATATTTTGCTTGGTACAACCAAATCAAACCAATACCAAACAATTATTAGTACTTTTATAAAAAAATATCACAATACCCTTACACCTATAAATGATTATACGTATTTGAAGATCATGGTGAGCACATTTACTTTCATTTCTCTATTTTTTAATTTTTTATAAATAATAAAGTAAACAATCATCTCAAATATAGAAGGGAAAAGGTGACATCAAAAAAGAAAAAAATAAAATAATATCGTAATTATTTAAATTATTTGATAATTAATAGTTTCACTATTTAAGTTTTTTAATCGATTTCTCTTATACATTTGACGCTGGTACTTCGAATATTGACAGGCACTGTTGAAAGCATGGAATGCTGCATGCAAATGGAAGGGTGAATCCAAATTGGTGATATCTTCGGGTATTTACTTGGTGAATCGAGTACTATTAGTAGGCCCATGTAATGGCCCAGTTGAGTTTCAAAACTCGGGAAGTTTAAAGGCTCCATTGGGCCTTAAAGGTGAATATTGGATCGAGTTTCGATATATTGATGGGCTTAGACTAAGTGGAGGTGGGTCATTTGATGGGCAAGGCCGTCCTAAACAAGGCTCTCCCTACCTTCCAACGGTAATTCTTTTACTTACATGTTTTCTTACGTTTACATGTATAAATGTATATTTGTACTAAAATTTAATTATGTATTAGTAAATATAATATATTAAATTGTTTTAGTATTGAAATGATAATTTAACCAACCTATGTCCTCATTTTTTTCTTTCAATTGCAACATTTGTCTTTTGTGGATCAAACTTGTTATGACCACATTTAGTATTATACACATATAGATTATTAAATTTTAAAGTTCTTAATTCTTTAGATTTACTTATCGACTCCGAGTTTCTACTTGTTACAATTGTTCGCTTGAGATCGGAAAACTAGTAATGTGGAACTTAATAAGAAATAAAGGAACCTAAACAATGGTAAAAAAAACACAATGGACATTCATTACAAAACAATAACTTTTATTAAAAAAAAAAGAAGTGTTACAATCTAATTATCTATATAGATATAGACATGTATTGTATCTATATACAAAGAGAGCATTCGCCATATACCTGGATGTTGCACGCTATATACTTGGATGTATGGTGCAAATGGTAATATATATACAAATGACTATGATTGTATAACTACTACTTTGTAATTGTCCTCTTTATCTCCTAGAATATGTTTTTTTTCCACCAAAAATTTCTAACATATATGCTTTGTGACATGATTTCAGCTACTAAGATTCAGCTTTGTGACAAACTCAAAGGCGCAAAATGTGAAATTAATCAACAGCCGAAGCACCCATTTTAACCTATTTGCATGCAACAACACTGACATTAACCAAATCACCATTTCTTCATCAGGAGATACCCATAACACTGATGGCATTAAAATTGGATCATCTAATGGGATTAGAATTTCTGACACTGACATTGCTTCTGGAGATGATTGTGTTGCCATTCTCAACGGTTCGAAAAACATTAGTGTCACCGACGTTAATTGTGGACCTGGACATGGAATTAGTATCGGAAGCTTAGGAGGTGCACCAAATGAACATGTTGAACAAATCTTTGTTAGCAATTGCAATCTTTACAATACTACAAATGGCTTGAGGATCAAGACCAAGGCTACTAATATGCTCGGCGTTGTTAAGAATATTCGATACGAGGATATTTACATGGTTGGTGTTGATAATCCTATTATTTTCGACCAGAATTATTGTCCATCGGGGTCTTGTGGAAAGGTACGTACGTTACTATTATTATTACGTATTGTGTTACCATATATACTTATAACGTGCTAACAAATTAGATTTTGCTTGTCTTGTATGTGTGTTTTTTCCTCAATTCTTAAACAAAAAGGGTTTTTCAAGAGTTCAAATAAGTGACGTGAAGTTCAGAAACATTCATGGGACATCAATGACAAACGTTGCAGTGAATTTGCAGTGCAGTCGAAGTAATCCATGTAACAAAATCGAATTGAGGGACATCGCGATTAAGCTCCTAGGGCAGAAAGGGAATACCATTTCAAGTTGTTCTCATGTTAATGGAGAGGTGTATGGTGTACAAGTGCCTAAACCTTGCCTTTAATGAAGAAAAAATAATTTTTTTGGAAGGGGTAGACTTTTTAACGTATAATGTTAAACTAGTTGTATCCGGTTCTATCTTGTTTTTTCATGATAGACTTGAGTATACATAATTTCCTTAACTTTTTTATTGACCTATATAGACCCTTTGATGTGCGATTTTCTTATTTTAACATTTTAAATTTGGTTTCATTAACTATGATCCATATAAATAATTTTAACTAGGGTTTAGGGCAACCGCTTGGGCTATGTAATGTTGATAAATAGCTTTTTGATGGTCGGAGTAAATTGGATTTTATTAAGATAACATTAGCTTACACAATTAAATCTCATCGAATATATATCTTTGTTCCATAAGTTAAGAAACGAAATTAGAACCCTTATGTTTTCTTTCCATTTTTCAATCACTGATAAGAACTTTGATTCGTTGAAAAATGGAATTGTCAGCTGTATGATGCATGGTTTCACTTCATATTTGGAACATAATGTTACACACTTTAAAACTAGTCTGCAAAACCTTGCTCATGAAGCCCGGGTATGGAATTAGTCAATGCTGAATAGCATATTCGAGTTCAAAAATAGGCAGATTTCTAGGTTTTAATTAAATATGGCAATGGATTTTGTATTTGGTCTTAATCCGTGGATCCATATTTGAGATCGGATCTTCAAATTTGGGATTGTCCGTATTTGGTTTTGAATTCGCAATATCAAAAAGGAATATTGGATCTTGAGATCCACATCCGACTTAAGTGTAGCTATTTCAAAAAAAATCTTTAGAATATAATGCAAAAATAGTAGGTAAATAAGGTAATATTCTTATTGTGTAAAGTGTAATATTGAGAAAACAAATACTATGTAAACCACTAAAGTATATAAGTGATGGTTATAACAAAACCTTCACTTCCAACCTTCAATATGGAGAATTTTGTTTTAGCCATGCAAATATGATATATATGCATATTTTTTTGTTTTACAAAAAAGTACACATAATTATTTTAAAAGTGTAAATGTTTCTATAAAACAAAAGGGTATCTGCCTCGATCATATCTGTTTTGAATCCATGGACTTGGATCATTGTTTTCCATCTGACAAATTTGGACCGAGGATGGATCCACTTTCTAAAAAATAAATCCAAGTATGAATTCGGTGTGGTCTGAAACATAGATCCAACTCGTTGTCATCTCTTATCTGTCTCCACTACTGTTCTTTTAAACAAAGCACATCTTTAATTATGTTTTCTAAATTAACATACGACGATCCATGTGAGCTCATAGTGGCTTCTTTACCGAAATTTCTATATTCAAGGGCCTTTTTCTTCATCTCCTTGCCCTTTTCTCCTTGCATCAACTCTTTAACTATCCTCTCAACTTCATCTCCTTTTCCGGAACCATTCAAATTTATACCAAGGCCCAAATAATTACAACAATACCAACTATTGGTAACTTGCTCAGCGAAAAAGGGCCAACAAATCATTGGAATTCCATTGCTTATACTTTCAATTATCGAGTTCCATCCGCAATGAGTCAGAAACCCTCCTATAGACGGATGACCCAACACCCTCTCTTGGTCACACCAACTTAGCAATATACCCCTTTCCTTAATCTCTTGTTCAAATTCAAGGGGAAGATGGTTAGTCCCATCAATAACTAGATCAGATCTTACAACCCAAATGAACTTATGGTGACTATTTGCAATCCCCCATGCAAATTCAACCAGTTTTTCTTGAGTTAATACTACAAGTGTCCCAAAATTTATATACAAAACTGAGTTGGGATTTTGAGAGTCAAGCCATTGGATGTAGTCAATATCTTCCTTACATGAAGGATCATCTTTGGGAATGTGGTCCATTAATAGGTTAAGTGGACCAATTGGGTAGATGTTTGCATATAAACATGAGAGATCCTTAAGAACATCTTGTTCCAAAGTGTTGAATGTGTTAACAAGAATAGCTCGTGATTTTAGAGCTCTATATTCACTTGACATCACAAAATTCATCATCTTATCATTTGGGTCTGTGGTTCTTATAGATGTAGGCATATCCTTCAAGCGTATACCCTTCAAACTTGGTATCCAATCGATTTCCATCTCAAGATAACCATTTGTGAGGTAATTTGAGTCTGCAAAGGATTAGATAAAATTAAAGAGTTTTATATTAAGATCAAGTATATGTATACCTAGTTTAGATTTTTCAAAGGTAGTTGAGAAGGGCAAAAGTTGAAAAATGATTAAATAAACTAAAAGGAAAAATTGAAATGATAACTTTTAATAATTTGTATAACCACCGTTATATGGACTTATGGTGGTGGTTGGGTTGTTTAAGGGTGATGGGGTTGTCCAAGGTCACTAGGTAGAATATTAAAAACTCAAGGATCACTTTGTATTAATGTCTTAAAGTTGGGCTACTATATAGAAAAATTAAAACTTATAGGCCACCTTAATTATACAATTTCCCAAAATAATTTTATGGTAAACTTCAACCTTTTCTATTTCTATTTTATAAAATGCACCTCTTCTTTTCTTTTCTTATTGACCATTGAATTAATTCAGATTTTGGTATTAATAGTTTCGTGGAACCTAAATCACCTTTCATCCAAGTGACATGAAATCGAATCCTCGTGTTTCACATGAGGGTTGGGATCCCCTTTCCTATACAGATGTACCCATCTTCTCCTATATAAGCTCCTAGATCAATATTATCGTCAACTTTTAGTTTTTGAATTTTATAATTTTAGAGTCCTATAATGTTAATATGATAAAGTTATCAAACTCATATTAATATGTTTACTTAGAAAACCGACAATAAAGTATAACAAAACTATTTCTGATTTCATAGTATTAAATCTTTAAAAAAACGATAAAGAACATATCTTTGAGTTTACTCTACCTTGGAGAGGAATAATGCCTTTGTCAAGAAGCTGCCGAGTTTGGAAGTAACCCATCATTCCACAAGCTCCACTCGTCTCCAACGCCACGGCTGGAATTCCCATTTGTTCAGCCACGTCGAGAGTGATCATCGACATGCCGACGTCGGTGACCATGCAAGTCACTGGTGGCAGCCTCGGCAGCTCAGCCGTATGCACCAAGTCTTGGTTATTACCAAATCTTAAGAGGAGCTCCTTAAGTGGAGCTTCCAAAAGATTATCCAAAATGGAATTAATGACAGACATGTTATCTTTTGGGTCTTCAACACAGTCAGGTATGTAATCAAATCTGAACATAGGTGAGTTACAAGAATAAGAATTATGATAAGATTGGTGAGATTGAATTAGGGTTTGGTGATTGTAATGAGTGTTGATGAATGTAATGTGAAAATCATATTTGAAATGGAGGAGTTTAGCAAGTTTTAGCATGGGTCTTATATGACCTTGTGCTGGCATTGGGATACAAACTGCATGATTTTTGTTCATCTTTAATTCTTAGGAGAGTTTGATGTGAAAAAGAATATGTTGATACTTGATACCGAAGATTATCACTAGAATTTATAATTACCATTAGCGTAGAATGGTAAGAGTATATATTCTATCAAGTCAAGATGACTAGGTTTTAATATTGTGCCAATTTGTGAAGAAGAAAAACTGACGTCATCCATGAAGTCATTACACATTAGTGACATTATTTTCATGGGGCACACGTTCCAAAACGTAGGAAGGAAAACACAAAACGTGGTTTTATAAAAGAAAGAGACGTACAAGAAATATCTGGTTAAAAGTAATGAACACAAAAAGAACGTATAGTTCAAGATAATGAACAAAGCCACGTGAAATGAACTTCTGGTTTAACAACAATGAACAAAGGAACACACTAATGAACTATACCGGTTACTAGATACTGAATCTCAAAAACTAGTTAAAAATAACTCAGGGGGTTGTGGAATTTATCGGTATCCTAAATAGAATTTTAAAGTAGACGAGTCGAGAAAGAGATGGTTGAATCAAGATAATTTTTTTAAGTTATATATATTTCTCTTAGAGGACAATATGAATCTTAAAGAACAAATATAGATGAGCATGGGAATTTTTGGGCGGGACTTTTTAATCAACTCAATTTCAAGAAAGAATTTGTTCCAACTAATAATGTTCATAATGTTATTCAAATGTTTATTTATTGATATCATATGTACATTATAAATCAACTCAAATACTCAATTTAAAAACAAAATTGATAATTCGAACTAATTTTGACATATGTTCTTTTACATAATATTAATGTTTATTATGATTATTTAAAACTTTCATTTATTAATATCAAATGTACACTATAAACTCAACTGAATTTGAAAAAAGTTTTTATTCCAATGAACTTTGACATATGTTCTTTAACATAACCTTAATGTTCAATTAAATAATTTAGGATGCTCAATATAGTGGGTATTGCCTAGAATTTTATGATGCTCAGTCCATGAATAGTCCATCTTCATTAGTTAGTCCTTGTCTTGCGGTTTATCAAATAATGCATCCAATATATAATATTTGTAGATCCTTATAGTCTTCATCAAACATTATTCGCAATACACTAATAATGAGCACCGATCTGGATAAACATTTAGGATCAGTAAATGTTGTATAGTGTGTGAAACGTACCATATGAAGTCAACGAACACTATAACTTCCTGTCTACTATCCATTGAACATTAGAATTACAAATATGAGCATTAATAGGGATCGAATGAACATCAAGTGCAGTAAATGTTACATAGTGTATAACACCATCTAAAGTCAATAAACATTGGAATCACACATATAAACAATGATAGTCAATGAACATTGGAATCACACATATGATCATATATGCACATTAACTACAAAATCAAAATTACCAAATATTATCAAACTAAATTAAAAAATCATTCAATAAAATGAACAATACTAATAAAACAAATGTTGAAAAATGAGTTCCTGACCTACTATGTGGTTGATGTGGCAATTTCTGCATTAATGTCCTTTAATGAGCCCATTTGCCCAATAAACTAATAAAATCATTGGTTTGCATTAATATATTTTGGACTAATAATAGAATAAGATTATTTAAAAATTGTTGATAGGAATGGCAAAATGGGCAGGCGGGTGTGGGGACCCCCTCCCTTACACCCACTTAAAATTCTCATACCAACCACCTACCCACCACCCATGACGAGTTCAAATTTCTTTGTCACGCCTATCCATGTAGGTATATCCTTAAAACCATCCTCATCCCTACTCCCCAATTGGATATACCTACTCACCCATACCGGGTGACAGATGGATGAATGAGAGTTGGTCTAACCGGGTGATGGGTGCGGGTGAAGGCTCACCCGACCCAAATCCCACTCATTGTTATCCCTACATATTAGTAGTACATCAACGCTATGTCAAAGGATTACTTGAGACACTACAAATCGCTCTACAATGAGAGACCATGAGTTTTAATAAGTATTATATTTAGCTAACGGTAATTTTAAAAGAAACCAATAGGTGCAAAACATGAGTGAAGAGTTAAACTTCCTACGTTCCCTAAATTAGTGCTCTTGTAGCTCTCGCCTATTGATAAGCCAAAACAAATATCTATACTAGATAATAAAGCAGTCCCAAAAGGAGGCACCATATCGCTCTTCATCATTATTATGTACTAAAATTAATAACATAATTTTTCATAAATAATAATTAAAAAGAATAATTATATTTTAAAGAAAAGATTATATTCCTTATCTAAAGATATTATCAATATGAAATCATAAAATTAATCATAACTTTCATTTCAAATCTCATAAAATTATAATTTTGTACCGTTAGATTTATCTCGAAAAATACATCGAATCAAGATCCACTTATGATACGTTTATCTTAAATTGTAAAAAATCTTATATTTTACCTAATTGAGGCATGTTTTATTTGGCGTAAATGAGTTGAACTGACGTGATTTAAATTAACTGACTAATTTAATTTAGATCCAATGAGGCTTAAGGGACTGTTCTCCCCAGCTTATTTTCAGTTCAGTTTAGTTCAGCTCAGTTCGGTTCAATTGAGTTCAGTTCAGTTAAATTCAGTTTAGCCCTGTTCAGCTCTGGACAATACTTTTACTCTCACATATCACTATTCATTTCAGTTTAGTTTAGTTCAGTTCAGTTCAGTTCAATTCAGTTTAGTTCAATTCAGTTCAGTTCAACTATTTATGTCGAAGAGAACAGATCAATATCGAGTAACATCTGAGGCCAATTGAGTTTTATCACTTTTAAACTAATAGAATTGACTAAGAACACAATATTACTTAACGCTAAGTCCCACTCGAGTTGGGCATGTAAAAAACCCATCTAATTCATGTAAGATAGAAATATGTTGAAGTCAGCTCGAATTAATAAAATACCAAAAATCATCCAAACTAATTTAAACTCAATCAAGTTTAGGTAAAATAAATGTACTAGCATGCTTGAGTTAAATTACGATATACATTAAGTTCGATTGAGTTTGATCTCTTTCAAGTAATTCGAGTTAGTTGAAAATATTGTATTGATATAATAAGACATCTCCCGGGCATTGCCCGGGTTAGAAGCTATCTATACTAGATAATAAAGTAGTACCGAGAGGAGACACCACATATAGCTCCACCTTATTATGTATATAAATAAATAATTTCTATTTTAATAAACAATAATTAAAAAGAATAATTATATCATAATAAAATATTACATTCCTCATCTAAAAATACTATCAATATGAAATAAAACTATTCATAATTTTCATTTCAAATCTCATAATATTATTATTTTTGCACCGTTATATTCATCTCGAAAAATATTTTTAATTAAGATCCACTTATGATACGTTTATCTAGATGCAAAAAATCTTATATGCACACTCGAGTTGGAGATGTGAAAAAAACCATCACAATAATTAAAAAGAATAATTATAGTATCATAACTAAAAGTTTACATTCCTTATCTAAAAATACTATAAATATAAAATTATAAAACTATCATAACTTTCATTTTAAATCTCATAAAATTATAATTTTTGCACCGTTAGATTCATCTTGAAAAATACTTTGAATCAAGTTTCACTTATGATACGTTTTCCTAGAATTGCAAAAAATCTTATGTGCCCACTTAAGTTGGACATGTAAAAAAACATCTAATTCAATTTAGATACAATGACAAATTATTAAAAAAATCTTATATTTTACCTATTTAGGGCATGTTTTATTTGGCATAAATGAGGTGAATTGAACTGAATTAAACTAAACCAAATTGATTTGAAATGCATTGATTAATTTAATTTAGATCCAATGAGACTTGAGTAACAAGCGAGGCCAATTGAGTTTTATTACTTTTAAACTAATAGAGTTAACTAAGAAAACAATATTATTTACACTAAATGCCCACTTGAGTCGGACATGTGAAAAAAACATCTAATTTCTATGTAGATACAATGACAAATTATTAGATAGAAATATACTTAAGTCGACTAGAATTAATAAAATACCAAAAAAAATCCAAATTAATTTCAATTCAATCAAATTTAGGTAAAATAAATGTACTAGCTAGCATGCTCGAGTTTAAATTACGATTCACATTAAGTTCGACTGAGTTTGATCCCTAATTCGTGTTGGTTGAAAATATTGTATAAAATAATAAGACATCTCCCGAACATTGCCCGGGTTAAGCCCTGTTCAGTTCACCTTAAAATAATAATATTCGGTAAAAATAAGTTCAGTTCAGTAAAAATAAGTTCAGTTCAGTAAAAAATAAGTTCAGTTCAGTAAAAATAAGTTCAGTTCAGCAAAAATAAGTTCTGTTCAGTAAAAATAAGTTCAATTCAGTAAAAATAAGTTCAGTTCAGTAGAAATAAGTTCACTTCAGTAATAATAAGTTCACTTCAGTAAAAATAAGTTCAGTTAATTATAAATAAATTCAGTTCAGTGAAAATAAGTTGAACTGAACGGGGCCTTAGAAGCTAGTATATATATATACTAGCCTTTTATGCACGCTATGCGTGCGGCGACTTTTTAGGCTACATTGGCGAACATATATGAACTCATCAAATTTGTCGACTGTAAGTTGTATATCTCAAAATAATATATCCCTAAAATTAGAGTGTTGTTGATATTATTTTGTTGATTTTGGGACTATTAAATTTAGTGATGTTGTAAAGGCAAAGATATATAATATGCAAACAAACTTGTTGTTCAGGGATCAATTCTGGTAACTCTGAACGAAGGTCCTGCCCATCATATGAACATTATTATAATATGTTGCAATAAGCTCAAAACGAAATTTGAAGTATCACGTCGACCTTATTTTTTCTTTCATAAGCTTAAACCAACCACTTCATTCTCCTCCAACTACACCGTTGCTTTACATTATTTCCCCTTTTTCCTTCATTTTGTATGTCTTTAAAGTCTTGATTTTTAATCTATCTTCCAATATGCACTATTTTGGGCTTGAATATGATGTATCTTTATTAGTGAGAAATTGGATTGTGTGCTCTTCTAAGAATGTTTTGATAGAAAAATTGAGAATCATTCATTGTTTGACCTGCATAATTCGTGCCGTATTTGATTGTGAGATCAACATTTTACATTTGATTGTGTATCTAACAATGTATCTGATTTTATGGAAGTTTGAACATTGACATTCTTATTTATCTATTAATGTATCATTGACAAAATCTAAAATGTTGTACTCAACAATGATACTTTCGACACCATTTACCTTTTTCAGTGTTTTGCTACTTGTGATCTTCAGTGATGTTCCTCGTATTGATTTTGAACGGTTGCCAAAGCTACATTAAATGAAAACAAACCAAAACATGTTTTAGTCAAAGGATGGTAAATTTGCATAATATATTCATAATTAAAAATATGAAAACTGAATATAGAAACTTAGGGATTGTACGTAAGTAGGTAACCGTTTGGTGAGTGAATGCGTTTAGTTGATGCTTTTTATTTTTGATATTTTGCAGGTGATGAAATGGAGAGGAGAAAGAAATGGAATGGAGAAGAGGAAGAAATGGAATTCTGAAGTAGAAAGGGGGAAAGATGTTGAATGTTGATTCAGTTGTGGGTTCCTAGTTATTAGGATTAGATAGTGGGTTTTTATTTGGGGGTTAATTAAACGTAATTAAACGTGGGGTGTGGAGGGGTGTGGGGGGTTAGTTATTAGATGTTATTAGATAGTTTAATTATTGTTTAATTTTTAATTAAAAGGTGGGGTGTGGGGTAGATATTGTTTAGTTAAACGTAATTAAACGTGGGGTGTGGGGGGTTAGTTATTTGATTGTTGTTTAATTTAGGATTAGATAGTGGGTTTTTATTTGGGGGTTAGATAGTGGGTTAGATATTTTAGTAGATAGTTTAATTATTGTTTAATTTTTAATTAAAAGGTGGGGTGGGGGGTAGATATTATTGTTTAGTTAAACGTAATTAAACGTGGGGGTGTGGGGGGTTAGTTATTAGATTATGTTTAATTTTTAATTAAAAGATGGGGTGTGGGGTAGATATTATTGTTTTAAACCTGGGGTGTGGGGGATAGTTATTAGATTATGTTTAATTATTTTAGATTGTGTTTAATTATTGTTTAATTTAGGATTAGATAGTGGGGTTGGGATGTGGGGTTTAATTAAACGTAATTAAACATGGGGTGGGTGGGTTTTTATTTGGGGGGAGTTTTGTTGTTTTTTTAATACTAAAGGGTAAGGGTAAAATGGGCAATCTAATAAGTTTGGTGTCCCACCCCTCTTCCCTTACATTTATTTTATCTAAACTTGATTTCCACAAAAATATGTAGATATCATCAAGGATATGTATGAGGGGGCAACTACGAGTATGCGGACTACGGTGGGGAGGACAGAAGAGTTCCCTATTACGATCGGAGTGCACCAAGGTTCTGCACTTAGCCCTTCTCTCTTTGCTTTAGTGATGGACGTACTAACGAGGTCAATTCAAGATGATATACCGTGGTGTATGATGTTTGCGGATGATATTGTGTTGATTGATGAGACAAAGGAAGGTGTTGAGAGTAAGTTGGAATTGTGGAGGGATACATTAGAAGCCCGTGGTTTTAGATTGAGCAGAAGTAAAACGGAGTATATGGAGTGCAAGTTCAGTGGGGTTACAAGCAACGAGGCAGGGGTGGTCACTTTGGATAGCAAAGTGGTTCAAGGATCGAACGTCTTTCGTTACCATGGATCCATTCTCCAAAAGGATGGAGAACTGGATGGAGACGTGGCTCATAGAATTAACGCGGGTTGGTTAAAGTGGAAAAGCGTCACCGGGTTTCTTTGTGATTCTGGCATTTTCCAAAGATTGAAGGGAAAGTTCTACCGTACGACAATTAGGCCTGCTTTGTTAAATGGCACCGAATGTTGGGCGGTGAAACAATGCCAAGTTCATAAGATGAACGTGGCAAAGATGTGTATGTTGCAGTGGATGTGTGGCCACACAAGGAAGGACCGATTAAGAAATGAAGTGATTTGGGAAAAAGTTGGAGTTGCATCAATTGAAGAAAAGATGAGGGAGAATCGGTTAATATGGTTTGGTCATGTGAAAAGGAGATCGGGTGATGCACCGGTGAGAAGAATTGAAGAGTGGAGGAGTTATCAAATTGTAAGGGGTAGGGGAATACTTAAGATGACTTGGATGAAGGTAATTGAAAGTGATATGAAGCTACTTGGGATTAAGGAGAGCATGGCGTTGGATAGAAGTGGGTGGAGGGGCAGTATCCATGTGGAGGAAGGGTGTGATTACTGCATTTATTTATTTTTCTCAATTGTGTTGGTATTTAAAACCTTTTGAAAACCTATTTTAAAACTTTTTGGTGTAAACCTTGTTTTCAAAAACTTTTTAAAAATTCTTAAAACTTAAACCATTTTAAAAACTTTTTATCACTCTTGTCGATGCCATCTCCTTTGGCAACGGTTTCAGTTGACAATTCATGTTAGCCGACCCCAAATCACTTTGGGAATAAGGCTTAGTTGTTGTTGTAGTTGTTGTTGTTGTTGATTGAATTTAAATTAGTTTGGATGATTTTTGATATATTTTTAATTTTGGGCCGACTTTAATATATTTCTATCTGATAATTTTTTTCCCCATATGATTATGAGATGAAATATGAACTATTTTATAACTTTAGAAAAAAAAATTTATTATTGGGTGATTAAGGTGTTTGTTAAAAATTTTAGGTTCGTCTTCAATTTCTTAAATTTGTGATGTTATTTTGAGAAATTTAACTAAATAACTATTTCATAACTAAATATATATATTTGAAAAAAGCTAAAAGATTGCATCAATTTAGTAAATTTAAAAAGACTATCATTCTTCAATTTCCATCCCAAGAGGTTCTTCAATTATTTGATTTTTTTTAGATATTTAATATTTTCGTTGAACCATATTAAATGTAAAGGGACTAAATCAAAAAAGTCTTAACATGAAAGTAAACCCAAATATATTAAGTATTATTTTTTTCTAAATTTAATTGAATTGAATAAGGCCTTGTTCAGTTTACCTTAAAATAATAATATATAGTAAAAAGAAGTTCAGTTCAGTAAAAATAAGTTAAGTATCAGTAAAAATAAGTTAAGTTCAGTGAAGATCAGTAGTGCAAAGAATAAAAAATAACATGAATCAGTAAAAATAAGTTCAGTTTAGTAAAAATAAGTTCAATTCAGCAAAAATAAGTTCAGTTCAGTAAAAATAAGGTGAACTGAACGAGGCCTAAGTATTATTATCTTTAACTCAAGTCGATGTTATTTCTTAGAAATTAATTATTTTGTATTCCTAACTGCTAATTGAACAATTAAGTTGCTATTTATGCTATGTTTACTTAATAAATTTTTATTTATTAAGTAAGCATATCATATAACTAAGACTTAACTCAAGTCTTTAAAAATGTTATTTAATCCTTATTAAGTGTTTATTAGCAAATTGGTCAATTGAGTTCGGGTTAGGTCCATTTGGACATGTTTGCTACTGTTTGGGTTGGAATCTTGTATTTAATTTATATTATTTCTTAGTTAATTAACTCGATTAACTTAAAAGTGATAAAATTCAATTTTCCTCGCATCTTAGTTAATATTAGATTTACTTTAGTATCATTGTATCTAAATAGAATTAGACGATTTTTTTTATATGTCCAACTCGAGTGGAACTTTAGTATTAATTAATACTCCCTCCGTTTTTATTAATAGAGACACTTTGACTTTTGTTATTATTCACATTCCAGTATTTGACTATCTTATGGTAGTTATACGTATGGAAAAACATAGTCATGTTGGATCTTGTTTGATTCATCTTAATGTGTAAAATTATTGCATCAACTTTTTAATTTTTACTCGTGTGCAATTAGAAATATTTATGGTCAAAGATTTGCATTGACATGCGTAAAAAGTGTAAATGTTCCTATCTTAGTATTCATTGTTAATTTAGTTCAATTCAAATTCAAATCACCTTAGTTCAGTTTAGCTCACTTATGCCAAATAAAACAATGCCCTGAATAGGTAAAATATAAGTTTTTTTGCAATTCTGAAAAAACAGATCATAAGTGGATTTTGAATCAAAGCATTTTTCGAGATGAATCTAATGGTGCAAAAATTATAATTTTATGAGATTTGAAATGAAAGTTATAATCAATTTTATAATTTCATATTGATAGTATAAGGAATACTTCCTCCTTTTTTTTAAGTGATACACCTTCTAAAAATGGATTTTTGTTTAAGTGATACACTTTTAAAACTTTCTAACTTTTGTAATATTTACCTTATAAAATTATAATATTACCCTTACTTACTTATTTAATCAGACATAAATCCTTTCACCCATACTAATTAATCCTACCTATCCCATTAATGATTCCCACCAAATTTCATCTACCCAACCCCCCTCATTTATGAATCAAAACTGATTCATGAACAAAACCCTTCACATTCTAGGGTTTGTTCATTCATCAGTTATTGATTCTCACTTTCCCTTCTCAAAAATCCTCCCCCTTCTCAAAACTGTTCTAAGGTTTCTGTACTTCTCTCGTCTCTCTCTTCATCCTCCAAATTCTCTCTCATCAATCCTCTTTGTTCATCCTTGAACCTTTCGTCTCCCTCTGTTTCACTTTCATTCTCCCAAATATCGAACGAAATCTGCACTCTCCTCTGCAAAAAAAAATTGTCAAAAGTCCCTGATTTGAAGCCTTTAGTTGACGCGCACTTCAGATCAAGGGATGAAGATGAGGCAATGTTCATCTATGATGTAATTCAATCTCTCGAACATGGATCTCCTTGGCCAAGGCGATTATATGAGAGTGGGGGTGCAGAGAAGGTGATGGGTCCCCGTGCATGCCGAGCTTTAGGTAAGGTTCTGGAAGCCCAGAAAAACAACACACCGGTTGTTTGGAGTGATGATGAAAGTTTTAGTTCCGATTCCGAGTTTGGCACTTTCAATTTCATTGAAATTTCATCTGATTCTGAAATTGAATTTCATCTGATTCTGAGGAAGTGAAGGTGAAAGATGAGGGAAACGAGGAAAGAAAAGGAAAAGAAAAGGTTGGGTTGAGTGAGGACAGAGAACAGGAGGTTAAGGGAGAAAGGTTGAAGGAGATTGTGAAAGGGAAAGGGAAGGAAATATATATAGATCTGTCAGTCAGATTGTCTGTGCCCTACGTGCTCCTCAGCCGGAGGATTTTTATGACTACACTAAGAGAATGCAGATAATGGATTTTAGGGTTTGTATAGATGTTTCTGGCAAATTGTGTGGTGTTCCTGCTTCTTGTGCCCCTCCTTCTGCTTCTAGGTCTGCTGGTGGAGCTAGTGGTGGTGGGTCCCCTGATGTTGGATCTGGTGGTGGTGGTTCCTCCACTGGTGGGAGGAAACCATACCTCAGATCCTCCTTTGCTAAAGATTTGGCTTCCTTTGCTATTGCTACTTCCTCTTCTAGAAAGAGGAAGGGAGGTGTGAATTTCCTTTTTATTGCTTTACCGCTGATTCCTTCAAATTTGGCTTGTGGTTGTTATTGTTGTTTGATTGCATCAATTAATTATGAACTGAGCTATTAACACTTGATTAGTATTGAATTTTTTCATGGTTCTTACATTATGTTGGATGCGTATATGAGTCCCTAGAATAATTGTGGGGTTGTTTTTGTTGGATAATGTTCATGAGTTAATTTTGTGCTGGTGCTGCTGAGAATTCATTCCTTTTGTGATCATGATTATGGTTTCTGAGTAGCATTTGCTTTGACTTAGTGTTTGATGCCTAATTTGATGAATGATGAAGATGCACATTGATTAAACTGGCTTGTAGTATGTATTGCACAATTGTGAGTCCTTGGTAAATTGAAATAATAAAGAGTCCCTTGTCAAATTTCACTCAACAATTCAAATGATGAAGGGACTCATAATGAACTCGAAGTAGGTCAATGAATTGCTCGGCAACTTGTGTGCCTTGAGGTAACATTGCTCTATCTTCATGAGTTACTCTGTACTCCCTGATGGATTTAAAGGTCAAATGATGTTTTTGTGATGCATATTATGGTTCTTCCATCTTATTCACCTATATCAATCCCTTGATGAACAATAAATGAATGAAGTTAACGACAAAGCAATGACAATCATATTTGCATGTAACTCTTAAATGGTTAACATAACATGTTTTAAACTGCATTTATAAACCTAGTTACAAAAAATACTTGTAATTTGAACTCCATCCTCCTTCCTAGCTACCTAAGATTTGTTTTGCAGTTTAAATACCCAAAAAAGACCAAGTAGTCACCCAAAAAATGTCTGACTTACATGTCCTCTGTTTTTTGTACTCTGTTTTTCTGTACAATGAATTTCACAAAAACTGCAACTTCATGCTTCATTTTTTCCCCCAAAAAAGTCTTCACCCTTTTTTGCATTCAAATGTCTTCTTTCATTCTTCATAAACAACATCAGTAGTTGTCAAACTTGAGTCATTATCAAAAAGGATCATTTCTTCTTCATTTGAGGGAATTATTTCATTTAAGTACTTCACACTTTCATCAATCAATGACTGATCAACCAAAACAGTTTTGGGGAGGAGGCCCAATCTTTCTAATCTAGCCTTACCATGATGGGGGTTTTGTAGTTGTTACCACCCTAACTTTCAACATTCCAACCATCACATATTGTAATTGTAGCCAAATATACTTCATAACTTGAGGATCAAACCTTGCATAAGCATCATTAACACTTACAATAAGTTCATCAATGTTTTTTGGAAATGTTTGATACATAAAAGCTTGAAGAGCTCTGAAAAACCCTAAATCTAAAACATTTAAATCGGGGATTGAGGTGGTTGTTGAATGAGTTGGATGTTGAATCCATTTTGGGCTGCTGCTACTTTGAATTCCTCATCATCATGGTGTACGTCTAGCATTATCTTGCTGAATGAATATGTTTTTAAACATTCCTTCAGGCCATTTACTCATGATTGAGGGGATGACATGTTGAATTATCATGTCTATGATGACCTTTTGAGTGATTGTTTCAATGACTTTTGTTTCAATTGTGCCCGCCTCTCTGTTTTTGCTTCTCTTCTTAGCTGGTACCTTTTCCACAAAGGGGAAAATGCCAAATTTACCATCATGTAACACTATTCCTTCATTGTCAAATATTGGTTCAGAAGTGGCTGCCATGAACATTGCATTAATCTTAAACCTTTTAGATTAGTAGCACCTATAGGGATCATCTTCCCTTGGCAGCAAGTAGAACATTCTAGTTTATGGACTTAGATAAAACCATTTTTCATCAATATAGATTATGTTTTGTAAGTTCATAAAACTGGCTGGCTGTGTTGAGGTTTCTGGTTCAATATGGGATAAAACCCTTTTCATCCTAGCCAACTTATGTGCTTCTGTTAGACTTGGGTGATTACTGCTTGCATGACTTCTTAATCACCCCTTTTCAAGGAGTGTGTAAACTGCTGAGGGGTGGATTTTAATGCCCCTGCAAAGAATCTCACACTTGTCCTCAAATTTAGAGGGACTGACTGCAGGAATTCCTCACTTTATTCCTTTACTTTTCTGCCAACTCTTCCTTCTTTTTGGTTCCTGACATCAATGGCATCACCACTTGCTCTTTGTGCACATGCTCTCCTCCATAATCTGTCCATTGTCACCCTGGACACACCGTACTTCAAAGCTGTTTTGGAAATTGCTCCAAATGGTAATTTGTTTTGCTCAAGCATTGCTAAAAGCTCATCAATTGCTTGCCTTCTTTTCTCATTTGTTAGATTTGTCCTTTTTCCCCTAACTTGTATCTGTGTTTCTTCTGTTTCAAGAGGGGATTGACTGTCCATGTCAGGCTCCATCTCAGTTAGAAGTCGTTCATAGTAGGCTTCCCAATTGTTTTCATCAACCATGGCTTGGAAGAACTCATTTGGTGCATCTCCCATTTTGTAAATAGAGTTGATGCAATTTTTGCTTAGGTAATTGGGAATTTGAATTATTGGGGTTTTTTTGGGGGTTTCAAAGGATTATGTTTTGTAATGGATTGTGATGTAAAGCTTCTGTTTTGAATTTGGTTTTTTTGTTGAACTTCACTTACTTGCTGCTGTGACAACAAGCTTTAAATTTGCTCCCAAAAAAATTTAAGCCCTTAAATAGGGCAGATTCTGATGTTAGGGGGAACTTTGGGGAGGAAATGAAAATGCAATGGAGGGAAATGTTTGGAGAATTTTGAAAAGTGGGCCAGCAGCCAAATAAATTTAGGCGCCTAAGGGCAGTGGTCCCCCATCTTTGCCGGGTAATTAAAAAAATTTGGGGTGGGGGCCACACCCACTTATCCTACAATTAAACCCAACTAATTACACTTACAATCTTTTGCCTCAAAAAACGTAAAAGCAACTTTGTATCACTTAAAAAAAGGGAGGATTATATAATAACATTAATACCTATGAAGTAAATTCATATTACTATTTTATACATTAAATTTATAAATATAATGATAATTAGTAATAAAATAATAATTGGGTCGGACCAACATAATAATTCGGTAATAATAATGATATAAAAATAAATAATAATAATAAGAGTAATTAGTAAAATAAATTAGACCAACATAATAATAATATTTTGTAAAATAAATTAGACCAACATAATAATAATATTTAACAAAATGGTTATAAAAGAATGGAGCTGAACTGAACTGAAATGAACTGAACCAAACTAAACTGAAGGGAACTGAATTCTGAACTGATTGGAGCTAAACTGAACTGAACTGAACTGAAAATAAGTTAGGGAGAACAGGGCCATTATGATGTGGAGTGATGTGGTGTCTTATTTCGGGACGGATTTTGTAACATCCCGTCCGATACAAAGAAGAAAAGAGACAATAATAAAATAAATAAAGCAACTTGTGGTAGCGGAAATACCACTAAGACGGAGATGCTACTCTAAGGAGTAGAATTAAACTATAAATAAACATAAATCCTCCAAATATAATAATTAACTTTCGATATTCATATATAAAGGGAAATGAGGTCCCATACCCTCATTCCAACCAAAGTTCCAAACATTAAAGAAACTCCAAAAGAAACCTCAAGATTAAGTGATCCAAACCCAAAAGACAATGCTAATAATCCATGGTTAAAAACATACGACAAAATATAACGAAAAATTACTTAAGACCCACTAAGTAGCTATTCCTAATTCCCGACTCAAAATGCTCATCCACTATGACAAGCACCACCTTCTTTTGCTCACAAGGCCAAAACGCACATTCCCGGTCCAAATCGTAACAATCCTAAACAACATCATCATCTGCATAATAAATCAACAACTTCCACAATCAGTGGGGAGTAACTAGCAGTTCTCCAGTACAAACAGGAACAAATAATAAACTTAAAGAAGGTAGAAACATGCCAAAGACAACACCACAAGTAACGTAACTAAAACATGTGAAACATGCTAAGACAAACATAAACACAAAACATGCGTGAAGAGAAAACTAAGTACCCCAAAACCAAATCATCGCACACACAATCAAGTACACATCAATACAAAGACAACAGACCATACCGCCTATGAGTAGACTCATTGGACCATACCGCCCAAGGCCTACTATGCATATTCGAGGACCATACCGCCCTGCCGAATAGCAATGCACATTCGAGGACCATACCGCCCTACCGAATGGCATACTCAAAGAACCATACCGCTCGTGAGTGAACCAATGGACCATACCGCCCATGGTTAAGTAACCAAATCCTAGGACCATACCGCCCTCAGGATACAAACAAATTCCTAGAACCATACCGCCCTCAGGAAAACAAACAAGCAAATTCCTAGGACCATGCCGTCCATAGGATCAAACAAACACAAATTCCTAGGACCATGCCTCTCATATGATCAATCAAACACAAAGAGCAATGTATGCACGACAAGGCATACAAAGGAATCCAACAACCAACATATGTATACACGGCCAAAGTATACATAGGAACCCAAACAACAACAAACATGGGTATACACGACAAGGTATACCAAGCAACTCAAACAATCAACATACGTATACACGCCAAGGTATACATAGTAAATCCAAACAACAACAAACATGGGTATACACGACAAGGTATACACCAAATCCATCGAACCAAATCATGAGTATATGCGTCAAGGTATACGAGGCAGACCAAACAACATTCAAGGTATACACGACAAGGTATACGTGCAAAACAATTCCATAAGACAACAAGTCAAACATGTTGAGGCGTATAACACAAAAATGTTATCTGAGTTTGGGTACGAAGTCAATTATGACTAAGTCACAATATTCCCCGTACATAACTCTTGGAGAAGAGATGCTAAGGACAATATTATCCTCCCCCGAGCATTTCGACGTCGACAACTCAAAGTATAGGCCCACAATACATGAAAGTACCACAACACAACCTTCCTAATCATGATACTACACTAAACCATAATCACACAATCATCTAAGTTCCACCAACATGAATCTAAGTTCTCTAACGCAATTCTAACAACCTAAGTTCAAAATCTATTCCCCATCAAACTAGAAAAACGCTAGTTACCTCGATCTTCGAGAGGAGTGCCGCAAAACATAATATAATAGCCTAGAAAATGCGCGGATCAACAAAACCTTCTTCTCTCTTGAAGACTTCTCCTCCATTGAACAAGGTATTGCCCTCTTAAACAATATTACCGTCCTCTAAAACAGTCAGTAGTTTTCCGAAGAAGATTTCCAAATATCTAAAACTCGGATTCAAAATCCCTCCGATCAAAGTGAAGGTCTAGGTGTTGTAAATATCCTGTACAAATTTGAAGACGATCCAACGGTTAGATCTCCGACGATCTTTATTTTCGTGAGGGTGTGCAGGGAAAAAACGGGGAGACTTTCTCTCTTCCTTTTCTTTCTTGAGGAGTTGCGTGTGGGAAGGCAAAAGGGGAGAGAACGGGGATGAAATTCTGATTATAAGGACAGCAAAAGGGAGGGGCTTAATAGGGTGTTTATGGTAGGTTTAATAGGGGTACATTATGGCCATGATTATGGTAGTTTATGAGGATAAATGAAGGGATGTAGTCCTTGGGTTGCATTAGTGTTACAAAGCAAAGGATGGACAGCTTTACTGGAGTCTTCTAGGAGCCTCTAGATGGTTAACCTTTCGGCCCTATATGAATAAAAATGGTGGGCTAAAGTTCGTTACATGGTTGGTCCGCAAAAACAACGATTAAGCTAAATCAACATATTAGCCTAACTAAGACTAACTCAGAAATTATACTTAATAATAATAATAATAATAGTAAAATGTACGATCACATTTTCATATATCAAAATAAGCTCAACTTAAAATAAATAACATTAAGTTATATTTTAACTTACAAATCAAATCGTCGGAGCAATTTTATAGATAGTTGCACCGTATAAAATATAAGCTTAAAGAAATATAAAATAACTAAATAAATTAATAAAAACTTAAAATTAAATCAAAGAACACAAGTTAAATTAAGAAGTAAGGGACTAAATGAAAATTTATAGTCTCATAGATAAATTAGCTTAATAGGTAAAGCTAAGCAAATTTATAAAATATAAATACTATGAAAACCGTAAAATAATTACACGTCCATCGACTATACACATTTTGAAATTAAGGTACGTTTGCACAATACATTGTCCACCGAAATATTTTCCGGTTTCAAATACGACCATTATTTAATAGAATATAGTTTTATAAATGAAATTATATTTAGAGTTATAAATAACAATGTAAACTATATAAATTAAGACGCGAAATTTCTAGTGAAATTACGGGGTGTTACAGATTTATTATCTAGTATATAGATATATAATGAAAAACTCTCTAGTCATAGATGAAACAACTACATAGCATTACACTTCCTAAAAAAAGCTAAAAAGAAAAAAGGACAATGTAGGAAGCTATTTTAAGTTCAAATATTCATAAAGTTTTTGGCTTCATTATAGTAGTGTTGATCATGATAATGAGCTCCTTTCAAGAAGTTAAGGGAATAAAATTCTTCAATGTTAAAGATTATGGTCCTGTTGGAGATGGATTTACCGATTTTATCACACGTAATTTGAAAAGCAAAGTAATGCAACATGGTATATAGGGAACCACAAAAATAAAATGAGAATCGATTCATATACTTCTGGAAATTAGGAAGAACTAGTATTTAGATCCAGGCGATGCTCTGGGGTTTATATGCATTATACATTAGTATTTTAAGACAACTAAAATATGTTGTGTAGAAAGATGTTTTTAAAAAGTTATAAGTTAGTTGTTTTATTCAAAAATGCAATTAAAATGTTGAAACTTTATTATTGTTTTTCATTATAAATATATAATATCATTATTAGTATTGATAAAAGGAGCAACAGTAATGTAGTGGCACAGTAGTTAGCGCATTGCATACTCGAGGTTGCGGGTTCGAAGCTTCTTCTTGACAATTTGCATTTTTTGTGAGAATAAAGTTGACAAATATTGTTGAAAAGAAGGGAGAGTGACACGTGGGGGATTGCAATCCATGCTTACGCTTTTTAGTATATATATAGATATAGATTATCTAACTAGCCCACTCTCGTAAAAAAAAAGCACTTTAATTGCAACATAAACAAATTGTTTTAATCTTGATCTTCTTTTGACAATAATCTTTCGATGTTGATCTTACCTGCTTATTGAGGGAGTAGTAGAAGAATTACACGAGTAGATTTTTTTATCTGTTCTCGATGGTTTTGTTTAACTTTTTACTCGACATATATATATTAGAGATAATATTAATATCTTTGATATGATTATCTCTTTTATATTATATTTGAAGGTATTATCTTGTATGTTATTATGATAGAATATTTAACATAATATTATCTTTAGGATATTATAGCTATCTTAATAATTCTGATGTATATCTTTTATATATTGTATTGTAGTATAAATAAGTTAATTTGCTTGGGATTTGGGGGGAGGGAGGTTGGGGGTGTATGGCTTGTAATGGGCCCCTGGGTGGGGGTCCTGTGCGAGAGCAGCCCAAAGGATTATTAATTCTTCTTACCTTAATATAATCTCATACTTATAAATGAGATTATATTTTAAATAAAAAAAATCTCAATGAATACTCAACAATCATTTTCATAACTCTATTCTTCTACTCTTTTCTCCTAATCTTATCATGCATGTTATCATAGCTTTGATCCGCATCTACGCTTCCCCTCCCTTCCTCTATGACGGTAGTGATCTATCAATCCCAACCCAGCCAACTCCTCAATATTGATTGTTCAACCCTAAAAAAATACTCTAATTATGGCGGTAGCAACAACTCACATCCAAAACCAGCCATCATCCTCTACACCTCCCTAATTATAAACCTACCCTCCCAAAACTCTCATTAATAGAAGAATCCCTCTTTGAAGGTGGTAGTACAAATCAAAACTACCAAAATTTACATCTAGTAGCAATCTCCATTATGGAAGAAGCCCTCCATAAACTCATAATTTTTTCTCATGCTGTAACATCCCGTCCGATACAAAAAGAAAAGAGACAAATTTAAATAAAATTAAAGACAACTAGTGGTAGCGAAAATACCCCCGAGATGGAAAATGCCACTCTAAGGAGTAAAATTAAGCTATAAATAAACAACAATCCTCAAATAGTAGTCAAAACTCCAAACATATATATGCAAAGAGAAATGAGGTCCCATACCCTCATCTCTAACCAAAAGTTCCAACATTCATAATTCAAAGAAGGTAAAAACTAATACCCAAATTGTGAAACAAACTCGATGAACATAGTAAAACTACTGAGGCCCGCTATAAAACTAGTCCTAATATCCGACTCATAGTGCTTGTCCACAATGACTAGCATGACTTGTCGACTTCCTTGCTCACACGGGTAAACCGCACAACCCCCAGTCATATTGTAATAACTCTAAACCACACCCTCATCTGCAAAATATATTCAACAAAATTCCACAATCAGTGGGGAGTAACTAGCAGTTCTACCAACCCAATTTAGAAAACAAATAGTAAGTTTAAAGAAGTTAGAATAAACGCTAAAGACATGCCATCACAATAGCATCAAAGAGGCATAGTACACATTACAACATACGTCATGCTTTCACAAGGAAAAACTTTATTAATGATCATAATAATAATAACAAATAGTGGCAATAGTCATATGATTGAGAAAATCCCAAAAGCATAGTTTTTCGAAAAGTATACAAAGTTCAAAAAGTTTCATAGGACACAAATGAGGCAAATATGAGCGCCTGCAAAGAGAATGCAATGGAATGGAATAGAGTAAGGATTACATCCTAAGGACCATGTCGCCCTTGTCTAAGTATGGTCACACTCTCAAACCCAACTCACGGATCATGCCAGCCGTGATTAATGCTAGAATTTGAACGACAGCTCTAACCAAACACACCCAACAGACCATGTCGCCTGTGAGTAGACCCATTGGACCATGCCGCCCAAGGACCAACATACTCATACCCGGGAACCATACCGCCCTTCCGGATTGCTATAACTCAACAGATCATGCCACCCGTGAGTAGAACCATTGGACCATGCCGCCCAAGATTTGCTTGCTCATCTCATAGGACCATGCCGTACATAGGATTAACTTGCACAACTAACATACAAAATTCCTAGGACCATGCCGTCCGTAGGGTTCACAAACAAAATTCCTAGGACCATGCCGTCCGTAGGATTAACATAACAGAAATTCCTAGGACCATGTCGTCCGTAGGATCAGCAAATCACAAGAGAAGGTATACACGTCAAGGTATACAAAGGATTCCATAACATCAAGACATGAGTACGCACGACAAGGTATACAAGGAAATTCCAAAATCACAAGGCAACAAAGTATGCACGACAAGGTATACATGAGATTCATACTCATAAGACAACAAAATGTACATGTTAAGGTATATAACACAAAAACATCGTCTGAGTTTGGTTACGAAGTCAATTATGACTAAGTCACAATGTTCCCCGTACATAACTCTTGGCGAATAGATGCTAAGGGCAGTATTATCCTCCCCCGAGCATTTCGACGTCGACAGCTCAAATTAAAAACCTCAACACTCATCAAACCAAAAGACATCAAAAGCTACCCAACAATGTAGGGCACATACCCTTAATATATAACTTAAAATCAATCAAAACATGTTCCAACATGCTTAATATACATAAATAAATCAATTAAACCACAAACAAACTTGTTGTAAATACATTTAAATAATCCATAATTCGAACAAATGGGGAGGCCGAACCTCATCGTGAGGTGCGACCTGGCCCTTCTCGTGGTGCGAGCAGCTCCTGCCTGCTTCTTGCGGGCAGGGCTCGTCTTTCCTTCGCCAACAATACGCATATACAAGACCATAAGCAACCAACATCAATTCATCCCACAACAATAGTCATCCAATCTAACAATGTTTAGCATGAAGTTCACAAGAATAATTCTCAATTCAACCATATCAATCAAATTCATAAATTTCCAACTCATTACCAATAAACCCAAATCGACAATCCATTGCAAGGAACAAAATAAGATCATATAATATGTTCATTACAAGAAAATTAAACATAGAAACAATCCTAAACATGATTGTAGAAAGATCTACGTACATACAATCACCTAAGTTCCACCGAGCATGATTCTAAATTCGCTAACGCGATTCTAAACATCTTGAGTTCACAATATAATCCCTAACGTGCTAGAATAATGCTAGTTACCTCGATCTTCGAGAGGAGTGCCGCAAAACATTATATAATAGTCTAGAAAACGTGCGGATCATCAAAACCTTCTTCTCCCTTGAAGACTTCTCCTCCATTGAACAAAGTATTTCCCTCGTAAACAATTTTAGGGTCCTCTAAAATAGTCAGTGGTGTTCCAACAAATATTTCCGGTGATCTAAAAATCAGATTTAAAATTCCTCTGATCAAAGTGAAGGTCTAGATGTTTTGCACATGCTGTTCATATTTGAAGAAGATCCAACGGTTAGATCTCCGACGATCTCCATTTTTGTGAGGGTGTGTAAGGGAAAAACGAAAAGACTTCTCTCTTCTTTTTCTTTTCCTTTTTCCTTGGTGGATGGTGTGTGAATGGGATGGGGAGGGGTTGATTTTCTGAATTTTAAACTCATCATAAGGGGAAGTAAAAGGGTGGATTTAATTAGGCACATAATGGCCATGATGATGGTGATTTATGAGTGTGAATGAAGGGGTACGACTTTTGATTATCATAAATGTTTCAAAGGAATACAAAGCTGGCCAAGACTTTACATTATCCTCCCTAATGCTCATAATGTTCGTACCCCCATGTGTTAAGCATGGTGTGCGCGCAACTCGCTACTTCGTAATACGATCAAAGAATTATAAACGCTCATAAATAAAACATATGCTAATATTTTTATAATTAAAAATTATGAACAATAACGTAATATGAATATGCACTTACTAATCATACACATCTATATATATATTAAAAAGCGTAAGCACGCATTGTAATCTGCCACGTGTCACTCTCTCTTCTCTTCAACAATATTTTGTCAACGTTATTCTCATAAAAAGATGCAATTGTCCATGAGAAGTTTCGAACTCGCGACTCCGAATATGGGAGATAAATGCTCTAACCATTGCGCCACTACATTGTTGTTGCTTCTTTTCTGAATATTAATAATGATATCATATGTTTTCAATGGAAACAATAATTAAGTTACTATATTTTAATTGCATTTATGAATAAACTACTAATTTGTATAACTTTTTTCCTAACATCTTTCAACTCTAAATTTAGTTGCCTTAAAGTACTAAATTATAATACAGATAAACCTCAGAGCATCGTCTGGGCCTAAAAACTAGTTTTATATATTATACTCATACATGTATCACATTGTTCATTTAAACGATACCGACACAAGTACAACAACCAAAATAAATAAACGAGTATATATTATATTCACGATTTAAAATATATGTATAAATATATATACATATAGGAAAATTTGCACAGAACCACCTTAAGTTTGCCAATATTTGTAAACTCCCACCTTTATGATTTTTTTTTCTTAAATTACCACCTAAACTTTATCAAACCTTTATAAACTCCCACCTTTTGACGGAATTTGCCTAACTCCGTTAACTTTGGACCCCATATCAGTCCAATCTTTTGCTTTTCCCCCAAAATCCTCATTTCCCCATTCATCTCTTTATTTGTTCCTCTTTCCACCATTGATGACTTACTTTTGAGCTTAAGTTATGCACACATCTAACCCAAAATTCATATCTATCCTCTAATAAAAAACCCAATTTTTTTCTCGTTTCTTTAATTTCTTTGAAGTGTCAGCCAAAAGACTCAAACTTTATTGCTTGCTTGCTGCTCATAGATATGGGTCTCTTTGTAAACCCAGAAAATTCACTACCCAATTTGCTGGTCAGGAACCTCTATTTCAATCGAGTAACTGAACATTTGAAAAATTAGTGAAAGATTTGAACTACCCAGTTAACAAATTCAATGGAGATTTAGCAGAAGATTATCTTTCATACAATTTGAACATATTAGATGCTTTAAATTCAATCAGTTCTTCGATTTCTCATCTGGATATATGTCGTTTAACACTCACACATGCTATAAGTTTAATCCCTGATTCACCTTCTTCAGCACTTCATCATATGAAACCAATTAAACCCAGAAAATTGAAGGTGCAAAGATTAGAGAGATGAATGGGGAAATGAGGAGTTTGGAAGGAAAACAAAAGATTGGACTGATGTGGGGCCCACAATTAATGGAGTTAGGCAAATTCCGTTAAAAGATGGGAGTTTATAAAGGTTTGGTAAAGTTTAGGTGGTAATTTAAGAAAAAAAAACATAAAGGTGGGAGTTTACAAATATTGGCAAATTTAGGGTGCTTTTGTGCAAATTAACCATACATATATAATGAAATGTAAAAGATATTATAAGTTTAAAAATATAAGAATAAATATAATTATCGTCGAACATATATAATTAACGCTTGAAAATTAAATCACACAACACTTAAATTTATAAAATAAAATAACTAACTATATTATAAAATTAATACGCACAATACATATCCACCGAAATGTTTTTCGGCTTCAAATATGATAATTTATTTAATACAATATAGTTTTTATCTACAAAATATATTTAGAGTTATAAGTAACAAAGTAAACTTTATAAATTAACGCGCGAAATTTCTAGTGAAATTACGGGATGTTACACATGCTCTCGGTTTAAACTCCTCTTGTACTCAAACTATCTCTCAATCCTCTGCATTGAAATCCATTACATAAAGTGCCAACGCACTATCAACTCTTTCCTTTCAACGTCAATACTCAATACCAAAACTATCTACTCAAACCTCATCAAACCATTTCTTTTAAAAAAAAAAGTTTCCAAATTTCATTTGTATTGACGAATATGTTGTCACAATCCTCAAACAAATCTCTCTCTCCGGGTTGCAACAATTGGAGCTAAACTGAATTAAACTGAACTTAACTTATTGGAGCTAAACTGAACTAAGCTGAACAGAACTTATTAAAGCTAAATTGAACTAAACTGAACTGAACTGAACTTATTAGAGTTGAACTGAACTAAACAGAATTGAATTGAAATAAATATATAAATAATAATTAAATAATAATTATTATGAATATTAAATAATGAGTAATTAATAATTTAGAATAATATTAAATGAAGAATGATACTCCCTCTGTCCCATATTCGTTGCAACAGTTTGACTTTTACACTATTCATATATCTTACTTTGACCTTGATTTTTAAATAACATATAAAATCAAATGTTAGTAAATAATCTGTTCTTGGATTTATTTCAATGTGTAAATTTGACAAATTAATTTTTTATAATTTTTACTAATTTATAGTTAGGTATATTAATGGTCAAAGTTGTGTATTGGCAAGTGTGCCGGTCAAACTGTTGCAACTAATATAGGACGGAGGTACTGATATTTTTGATGTTAAAAAATAATAATTATAAATAATTAATCGTAATTATGATAAATTAATTTTAAAATTAATAATTATCGATAGTAATAATAAATTAATAATGAGTAATTACTATAATTGGTATTAATATATTAATACTTGATGAGGATGGTATAATAATAATAATGTCTAGGAAGTAAATTAATATTACCATTATAATAAAAATTACTCCCTCCGTCCCATAAAGCTTTACACACTTGATCATGCACGTAATTTAGATGATAAGTTGTTGTATGGTTATCAATGTATTTTAATAAAACGATAGATGTGATAGGAGTTAGTGGAGTATTATTATATTTGAATGTGAGAGAGTAGTGGGTCATGGTTGTAAATTCAAAAGAATAAAGTAATAGTGGGTCATGTCCAAAAATAGAAGTTTATAGAGCTTTATGGGACAGATGAAAAGACAAGTGTATAAAATTTTCTGGGACAGAGGTAGTAGCAATTATAATGATAGTTAGCTTAAAACGTGGGTTGGTGCTTCTAACCAAACCACGATTTGTGGTGAATTGTTCTATAAAATTTATAAACCAAACGCCACCTCAAACCGTCAAAGTATCTTTAATATTCAACGTAACGACGATGTTGTACCTTAAATAGTACTCCCTCTGTTTCTTTTTGTTTGTCCTACTTTTCATTTTTGTCCTTTTTTTGTTTTCCATACTTTTACATTATTCATTATATAGCAAAATTATATCACCCATTTACCCTACTTTATCACTTTTTGGTCCCACATGTACCTTAAAAGTTTCTCTCACCTACTTTAATCACCACATTTATTATAAAATAAGTGGACTCCTTAATTGTTGTCCTCACCCAAATGCCTATGACATTATCTTTCTTGGCAGTTGGAGCTACAGTAAATGGGACAAACAAAAATATATGGAGGGAGTACTTCAGTATTATTAGCAACTTTGTAATTTTTAAATATATTCTAGCTTTTGTAACTTATTTGTATGATGTACTCATGAATATCTAGTCGGTAATGTAAAGCAACAATTTCAAATTAAAATACTCGTATTGACATGAAATTTGGTTAAACCGAGCACCAACCCAAACCATGCTCAGCCATAATAATAATAGTAATAATAAGGAGTAAATATAATAACAAAATGACCATGCTCAGCCATAATAATAATAGTAATAATAACGAGTAAATATAATAACAAAATGATAAAAAAAAAAAAAATAACAAGCTATAGAAAAAATAGTAATTATAATAATAAAATTAAAAACAATAATAATAAGTAAAATAAATTAGACCAACAATAATAATAATACTTCCTCCGTTTTTTTTAATATACACCTAAGGCTTTGCACTAGAACCAAGGAAAAAGTTCAAAAGTAAGAGAGAATGTTAGTAAAAGTAAGGAAAAAGTGAAAAAGGTAGAGAGAAGAAAGAAAAAGTAGGAGAGAAGTGTAATAATTAGGTGGGCCAACCTTCCATTTATGGCAAAAGGTAGAAAGGTACCAATTAAAAAAACCCCAAAATGGAGAAATGTGCATATTAAAAAAAACGGAGGGAGTATTAAACAAAATGGTTAAATTAAATTATAAGGAATGAAGCTTGAACTGAACTAAACTTATTGGAGTTGAGCTGAACTGAACTGAACTGAACTTATTAGAGCTGAACTGAACTGAACTTATTGGAGCTGAACTGAAGTGAACTAAACTTATTAGAGCAGAACTGAACTGAATTTATTGGAGCTGAATTGAACTGAACTGAAAATAAGTTGAACAGAACAGGCCCCTCCGTTTCATTTTGATGTTTCCATTTGGAATATAGGGGAAAACCAATGCAAATAGAATCATAGAGGAATCTTGTGTTTATTTTAATAATTTGCATGTACTTTTTTGTCCTTTTTGCTTTTTGTAAGAATAAAATGATGATTATACAATATTATAATAGTTGCTAGATTTAAAGTAGAGTCCATTAGAAGTACAAATGAGTAAAAGGTAGGTAAATATTTAAATATTGAAGGGTAAAATGGGGAGAAAAAATGTATATAAAAAGATTTAATATGGGAACAACTTTTTAAAATGGCCTAAAACGGAAAATGGGAACATCAAAATGAAACGAAGGGAATAGTATATATTTTTTAAAACAAGTATTGGATTCATAAAACAAATTTATATATACATTTAGCAATCTAAGATTCTTGACCTTTATTTTTAATTTTAATACTATTATATTAAATTATTACTTTATTAAAAGGTAAAAGCTAAAGAACGCTCCGAGGATGTTAGATAAGGTAGCTCAAAGTGGAAATAATAAATTAACATAAACATTAATTACGCCGATCTATCCGTGATTTTGGCCTATATTCCAATATTAATGTCATATTAGGAAATATATTAAATGTTAATTAACACCCCGGGGCGTCCGTTAGCAAGATCATCACAACATCACAGCTCTTTTTAAAGTACTAATAGGATGATAAGTTTATGGACAAATGCCGTAAAGATGAAATTGGTTTCCACTTCACCTAAATATAACGAAAAGGAAAATAACTTTTTTCATTTCTTATTTGTCGCAACAATTTGATTGAACCTGTCGATATTATTGTTTGACTATTAAATTATTATTAAAGAGTTTGAAAAATAAATAATATCGAGTACATTATTAGTAATTTATATGCTAAAGTTAGTTTTATATTCGTGAAAAATTATGATCAAAATAAAGTATATAATACGACAAAGTTGAAATTGTTGCAAGTTGCAACCAATATACAGTGAAAGAATTAATTTGAATTGCAGGTTTTCAAGAACTCATGGATTGCAGGTTGCAAATGGAGGGGGGTAACGGTAATTGAAGTTCCACGTGGGACCTACTCCCTCCGTCTCAATTTGATGTTCCTATTTCCCTTTTTGGGATATTTCAACAAGTTATTCCTACTTTGAATCTTTTCTATTTTAAAAATATTTATTTATCTTACCCTTTAACAACCAATTGTTTACTACAGTATTTTACTGTCTTACACATGACCCACTTTAGAATTTTTTATTTCTCAATCACCTACTTTTCTTTCTCTCTCTTAATTTTTTAAAGCAAAAAATGTACTAAAGTACACTTCATACAATATAAAATTAAAAAGATTCTCATTCACCTCAATTTACATTGGTTTTCCCCCATATTTCAAATAAGAACATCAAATTAAGACGGAGGGAGTACTTGTTAAGAGACCTATTACTTATGGGCCCATGTATGGGCCCTGTATATTTCCACAACGGAGGTGTAATGAAGGCCCATAATAATAATATTGGACTCAACTATTGGCCGGAATTCAGATATGTTGATAAATTGGCAATCTATGGTGGTGGGCCTAGTGGCTTTGTTGATGGACAAGGCTCAAAATCATGGATGAAGATGACGGGAGATGGCAACGTTAACTCCCTTCCCATTGTAACTTCTCTTGATTTTTCTCATTTTTTTATTTACCAATTGTTGGAAATTTTATTACATACTCCCTATTCTTGGTAGGGTTTTGAGGTTGATTTCGAAATTAAATAAACAAATAAGGTTTAATGTTATAATAAATATATTAAAATATGGTATACTGATTTCTGTTGATATAAATGGATTAAGTTTTTGATGCAGGGTTTCATGATTTGCACTCTTTTTTGTAAGGCGTTTAACTACCATCTGTAATACTCCATTTTCTTAACTATCAATTTAACTAACCTAATTCCTTTGCTAGCACTTCAACTAGCTTGTTTTATAATAAATTCTCATAATCAGCTATGTTACAATCAACTTTTCAACTTTTATCCATCTTTTAATAAAATTTCCTCTTTTAGCTATCTTTTAGTTTTCATCGTGATACCTTTTTCAGTACAAGGAAAACAATGTAAACATGGAATCAATCGTTAAATTTTGGTACCAGAATAAAAGTATTTAAGTGCAAATTTGACTTTGCTTGTACTAATGGAGGAATATAGAATTTGAACGTTATCTATTGTTGTGTATTACAGTCATTACTGTTAGATTTTGTCAACAACTCAAGAATTGGCAACATGAAGTTCATCAATAGCAAAGGTAGCCACGTCAAACTAAATGGTTGCAGAAATGTTAGTATTAACAACATTACAATATCAGCTCCTTATGATAGCCCTAACACAGATGGGATCAACATTGCCAACTCAAGGCAAATTCAAGTATCAAATTTAAAGATTTCAACAAGAGATGATTGTATCTCAATCCTTCCCGGAGCTAGAGATGTTAACATTAGTTATATTCGTTGCGGGTGGGCCATGGGATTAGCATTGGGAGCATGGGTATGAAGCCCGATGAGCCTGCTGCCTGTTGTAAATGGGGTACGTGTAAAGAATTGCAACTTCACAAATACCCAAAACGGTGTAAGGATTAAGACATGGGCTAATAAGAATGTTGGGAATGTTGCTCATATATCATTTGAGCACATTCTTGTTGATAATGCTAGCAATCCCATCTTCATTGATCAAAATTATTGTCCATCACATCGTTGTCCTAAGGTAATTTATTTCCTTCATACTATTATATTAAGGGTCCGTTCTTTTCAACTTATTTTTACTTATCTGAACTTATTATACCTTATTCAACCTTATTCGATCTTATTCGACCTTATTAAATGAAACCTTATTAGACCTTAATTTTTATAAACTTGATTTACTCATCCATTGAGATTTTCAAGAAAGATAAAAAACATTGAATAAATAAATCAATACACAATATTTTTACAAACTTGATCTAATTTTTCGTGTACGAAGCTCAATCACTAATAAGGGTCCGTTCTTTTCAACTTATTTTGCTTATTTGATCATATTAGACCTTATGAGACCTTATTCGACTTTATTAGACCTTATTCGACCTTATTAGATGAAACTTTATTAGACCTTGTTAGGGCTTATTCAATCTTATCTGAACTTATAAGGATTGAAAAAAAGTTGAAAATAACGAACTCTAAAAAAAATCAAATTTTATTCCTTGAGGATACTCCCTCCGTTTCATAATGTTCGACGGTTTTACCCAACTACTAATACTACAAAAACCAAGGCAAATAGGAGAGTTGGTGTGAAAACGAGTCCCTTTTGTTTAATTTAAATAAGGAAGATGATGTGGTTGTGAGATAGTGTAGAATTATGTGAGTCCAAGAAATAGGAAAAGTAGTATGAAAAAAGGAATAAACCTTTACTTCTTTAGCAATAAAATAGAATTGGTAAACATAAAAAAACGAATAAAAATGAAAAGTGGGTCTATCATTACGAAACGGATGGTGTACAATTTTAATTTTGAAGAATTGCTTAAAATTAGAACTCATGTTTAGCCTAATCAAGTAGAATAATTTTAAACACAATTTGCTTGATTATTAGCACAAACAATTTTTTACTTAATTTTAACTGATCGTAAATAAATTTAAATGATAACTCAAATATTATCAACCACAAATATCCAAATTTAATCTCAAACTAATAAATAAATCTAGAAATTAATTAATTTACATGAACTGACTCAAGGCATCTCCGAGCCAACAATTAGTTGTTATTAAAATCCCAATCCAGTACGACTTTGTGATATAAAGAATGTGACTCGTCTCAATGCTACGTATAGGACCGTTTGATCATATTTAACTAAAAACTTCACTTGGTGGGATCATAATATGATTCTATGATCCTACAATTCAGTCGTATTATAAAAATTATAAAATAATCTCATATATTATTTTTCTCCTATTTGATCTCAGTTAGATATTAGATAAATTTTAGAAAGTATATAATTATAATTATTTAAATTGACACTTTAGATAAAATGTTAATTTCAAGCCACAAGTATCCAAATTCAATCTCAAGCTGTAAAACTAATTTATGATTCACTTAAATTAACTAAAATTTAAAATACTAAATTTATAGTTCAGTTAATTTACATGAGATAACTCAAGGCATCCCCGAGCCAGAAACTAATTGTTATTAAAATCCTGATCCAATACAACTCTATGATATGAAGAACCTAAAACTAAAAACTTCAAATGGTAGGATCTCATATGATTCTACGATCCTATGTTCCAATCATATTATAAAATAAACGCATAGATTATTTTTCTCCTATTAGATTTCGGTTAGGTATTACTCAAATATTTGAAAGATTAAACTGCTATCACCATATGTGAATTATAAATACTATTACAAGTTTGTTTAAACTCTTAACATGACCTTTTCTTACCACATTTAGCATAATTGACATTTTTATTCAAGAATACTCCCTCTAATTCTTTTTGTTTGGTCAAAGTAGGACAAATAAAAAGAAACTGAGGGAGTATAGGAATTTACAATCTCGCTATACAATCCTATCGACTTAATCCTACACGTCTTTTTGGTCTAAAATATAGAATCTCGATCTTGATAACATTTTATCTGTAGAATATACATGATTTTTTGTGTGTGTGAAGGACACATGACAATATGATTTATGATTTGATTATGTGTACTGAACTAATTAGTAGAATGTATTGTACACTATTTATGCTACGATTTATTTTTCTTCCTCTTCTATTTTTTAAAGGGAGAATCTCATGTTCAAATTAGTGACGTGAAGTTCATGGATATAAAGGGATTTTCCAAAACGTATGTTGCAGTTAGACTTCAGTGTACTAATTATAGACCATGTAACTAAAATGATCACGTTAATATAACTTTCGCTCACTAAGGGAGAGCATCTCACTCTAGAGATGAAACCTTACACTCTCCTACCTTCAAACTCCTTCTAAACCCTTCCAGAAAAGATTCTCAAAATCCCTCCTAATAAAACTCCCTCCACCACTGATCTCTCTTTCCCTTTCTTTTGTTCAATCCCTCCTCCCCCCCTCCTCATTTACACTACGGCTTTTATAGAATGGATGTCGTACTTAACATCCAAGGAGAACTCAGAAAAATGGGTCAAAAGGTTTTCTTGCGAGAAGGCGACATGATCCCCTCAGATAATTTGTATAATACTGCAGTAGTTGGGAAGTTCAAAGACCAAAGAAATTTCAGTGAGGAAAGGATACAGAGCTGGGTATTTCTGAGGTGGACATCAAGAGATATCATACAAGTGAAGAAAGTGGGGATATTATTTTTCTTCTATTGCTCCCATGCAAGGGATAGGGACAACCTCATCGCCCTTGGCTCCGCTTGCTACGAAGGAGCGCTGATGGTGTTTACTAATTGGTTCCCCAAGGCCTCCTATAGGTTACTCGACTTTTCCAAAGCCACTTTATGGGTTAGGGTTGAAGGGCTCCCATTGATATATAATAAACCTAACATTGCCAGGCGTGGCTTAGAGAAAATTGGTCAGATTCACTACTTCGATGAGGAATCAAATGCAGAGGGACCTAAAGAATACATTCGAGCCAAGGTTAAAATAAATATTCAGAACCCACTCATTCCGGGGTTTTATCTGGAGCTTGGTGATGAAGAAGTGGAATGGATAGACTTTAGATATGAAGGGGTGTTTTGTTTTTGTACAAATTGTGGTAGGGTGGGGCATAAAAAGAGGAAATGCCTCCTCCCCCAGGAAGTTGCAAAGCTGCATTATGCTCAAGCAATGAAAGATCTCTATCATTACAATTTCAATTCGAATCAGCCGTAAATCCGAACCTTTGTTCACTAACAAACTTATAGGATTGAAGAGGGTTGATAGGAACAGAAACACGAGGGTTGATCTTACTCAAACCCATTCAGCTAGAGAAGTCCCAGGCCCAAGCGTCTCGGAAGAAACAGTTGAAGGAAGCGAGGAGGAGGAGGATGACTCGGAGGAAGACCCTGACCAATCCAACGCAATGGACGAAGATAAGGACGATTCAAAAAGATCGGATGACTCGGATGGTCCGGGAAGTGCATACCCAATATATAAAAATGACAACAGCGATGATACAAGGGGAAAAAGGAAGAGGACGCAAAGTGATTCGGATAGCTTCGAAATTAACTCTAAAAGAAGAAATTTCCATGAGGAGGACAGTCCATCAAACTGCACTCATACAAGCCCAGACGAGAAACACAGCAACAAAAAACGCAAGTGTAATTCCGTGTTGATAAATGATGTCATCCATCGCGTCAGCAAATGGACTTCAGGTATTATTGCCTTCGAACCCCCTAATGGAAATTGTGCATTTGAGAAATGTGATATCTGGAAGCATTTATTACCCTCCAACCACATTTCAATTACAATTGAAAATCTTGAAAGTGATTCACAAAAACTCAAGTTTGCAACTACTCCAAACTTCAAACAACTGAAGCTTCACACTTTGCACTTCCAACTTCCCACAATAACGTCATTAAATGCTTCTCCTGTCCCTCTCAACCATACCAAATTTATGGATACATTCTCCCCCCAAGTGCATAAACATAGCTTGAATTTAATGATCTCATTGCCCCAACTACTTTCTCCTCCTATATCTACGCTGGAAGTCCCAAAAAATACCCCACCACACTTCCACTTCTTCGCTCAACCCCAAAAAAAGCCTACCAATCATCCCCTACATTCTTCCTCTTTTGGATATTATTCTCTCCACATCAGCTTTCATTCCCCACCATCAATGGAGGACCACTACTTCTTAAATGAATTGTTCAATGAACAACAAAAAGAGATCATCCATTCCCTCGTGAATGACGTCAACGTTATGTGCTCCCCAAGGTTTTACTTCCCAACCACCCCTCTACTAGACCCGTTTATCCCTTTCGGGTCGATTGATTATGGGGAGGTTAACTGGCTGTTCGGTAACATGTGGGCCACGCCACAAATCCAGCCCGCTTTTCTAGCTGAAAATGACATTTTCGCCCCTCCCGCTCCCCAAACCCAGCCCGCTTCTATTGCTGAGAATGACATCTTCGCCCCTCTTTTGGATGAAAATCTTGCTAACGTTTATCACATGGATGAACTCAGCAAGATTTTCGAAGACTGCTCCTCAAATAAAAAAGAGTTTGAAAAAATTTCTCCCACTTCACAACTCCCAACTGTCAACCACGACACTACCCATCCTTTGGAAACTGACATCCCCACTCTCGCTCCCATCTCACAAATCCTAAACAACCCTCCAAACTCGCCTACCTCTGAAAACTCTTTTTCCTCAGCTCATACTGATTTCCCCGTAAAGGATACTTTCCCCTCCATTGATGAGATAGCAGTGATGATATCCAAGATGAACCAGGAAGCCCTCAACCCAGCCATCATGGCGGATATTGAGCGCCAAGAGCGCCAAACTCTGACTCAAGAGAATGTGAAGGACAATGGTAAAGGAAAAACCAAGGTCAAAGAGGAAGAAGCAAAGGAAGAGATAACGACTAGCCAAAAGAGAAAGCACAGATGCCCTAGCTGCTACTGCGTCCCCGGAAGGAGGGAGAGGAAAAAACCAACTGACAACAAGGGGAAGAATTCTGCTACCCTGGACCTCAATAACTCTCCCGTCACAGACGACATGGAGCCGTGTGACTTTGCTCAATCCCCTCTAAAAAGAAAGAAGAGACAATTAAAATATAAGGGGAAAGGAAAAGTCAAGTTCGGACTCAGTGACGAGGATGATTGCTACCTAGAGGAAGAAGGAGACAAAATGGTGAACGTCCTAGTCAAGATGGAGATTAGCTTTGGCCAACAAACTCTGAAGAATGAAGTTTCTGCCTCCAAGGGAAAGAAGACGGTGAAGAAAGGCGAGGCTGGCCTACAGCCTCCGACGGTTGAATGACTACACTCAGCTGGAATTGTAGGGGTCTAACTGACCTAAACTCCCCTACAATTCAATTTATTAAGTATATTATATGTAGTAGTAAAGTAGACTTTCTCTTCCTAGTAGAAACTAAATGTAAGGTTAACTACCTAGAACCAATTTTCAGAAGAATGGGTTTCCATGGTGTAGTTGGCTCGGATGTTGTAGGCAAGGCAGGTGGTTTGTTGCTCTATTGGACTTCTAGAGTCCAAGTCCAAGTTAAGTTAATCAGCTCTAACTATATTGTATGTCAGGCTTCTTACAAGCCCACTTATGAATATATTATGATCTTCGTGTATGGATCTCCTTACTACTCTGATAAAAACAAGATCTGGGAGGAGATTCAGTCTATCATGATGAATCACCAAGGGGGGATCGTATTGATTGGCGATTTTAATCAAGTGGAAAGCCAAAATCAGAAATTTGGGGGTGCAAAATACCTTTTGGGAGCAAGAGAATTCCAAACATGGAGATTGTCCAATAAACTGTATCACATCCCCACATAGGGAGTCCACTTCACCTGGACAATCAACAGATTAGGAGGGAAGGCAATTTATGAGGAAATAGATAAAGCCCTTGCTAATGACGAATGGCTCATGCACTTCCCAAAAGGAAAGGTTGTCAAACTCCCTATCATGCTTTCAGATCACAGTCCAATTATTCTATATCCGGAGCAGGTCCGTCCCTCCAAGCGAAGGCCATATAAGCTTGAAGCATGGTGCTTAAAAGACCCCAGGGTGGATAATATCATCAAGCTCAAATGGGGGAAAATTTATGAAGGATCCTCCTTAAAAAGGATTCAAAGAAAACTGTCTTCTATTCGACTTGCTCTAAAAAAGTGGTGTCTCGACTTCAAGGCAGATAGGGGAATATGTTGGGACGACTTCAAGGATAAGCTAGAGGAGGCGCAACTTGAAATCAGCACAACATACCAGGCATATCAAGAAAAAGGACTCAGGTCAGCTTGCTACCAGGAAATCGAAAATCACTGGTGGTACTGGAGACAAAGAGCTAAGTCAAGATGGGACCTGTTGGAAGACCAACTACTGGCTATTTCTTCAGAAGTGTCAAAGCGAGAAAGATGGTCAATGAAATCAGATATATCCAAGAAGGAGACACGTGGATAACGGATAGCAAGGAGATTAAGTTAATATTCTTGAACTATTATATGGATCTACTTGCCAAAAATCCCGCTCCTGACTTCACAGAAGAAGACCAAAACTTTCTCGATAGCATCAATCCTCTAACCAGCTCTTAGATCATGTGGCTCCAGAAACCTTTCACGAACGAAGAAATAAGAAGGGCCAATTTTAATTCAAAACCACTGAAATCTCCAGGGCTGACGGTATTCCTCCAGCTTTTTTCCACTGCTATTGGGACCTGATAGGTGGAAACATCATTCAGGGAGTAAATTCTTTTTTCGCTAGCGGGGATATGCCCAAAATGCTAAACAAAACTTTTATCACATTAATCCCCAAAAAGGAGAAAGCTCACCAAGTTTCTGATTTTCGACCTATAAGTCTCTACAACTCCCTATACAAGGTTATTACCAAAGTATTGGTGGAGAGACTCAAACCAATCCTGAAAGAGATTATAGGAGACTTCCAGAATGCATTTGTCCCGGGCAGAGCGATGGCGGATAACTGTCTCATAGCTCATGAAATTCTGGCCAAAGTTAGAAGGAAGAAAAAAGGGGGTACGTTTGAGGGAATTCTCAAAATAGATCTGAGTAAAACATATGATAGAATAAGCTGGAAATTTTTGGAGCAGGTCCTTAGAAGGTATGGTTTCCCCCAAATCTGGATACATTGGATTATGCAATGCGTCTCATCTGTCTCCTACTCCATCCTAATCAATGGGGAGCCAACACACTTCTTCACCCCAAAGAAGGGATTAAGACAAGGTGACCCCTTATCCCCATACCTATTCATCTTATGTATGGAGGCCCTCTCGAGACACCTAATCAGAAAACAAGAGGAGGGGAAGATAAAAGGTCTCAAGCTAGCAAGATCAGCTCCTCCCATATCCCACCTATTCTTTGCAGATGATGCTTTATTCTTTTTTGAAGCCTCGCCATCAACTTGCTGGGAACTCAAAGAAAGCATTGAAAGATTTTGCAAGAATTCTGGGGAAATGATAAATTTTGAGAAATCCCATGTCATCTTCATCCCCAATACCCCATCCCGCTTCATTAGGATTCTCAGGAAACCGTTAGGAGTCAAGGACAGGCCTCGGCTGGGAACTTATTTGGGCTGCCCTATGGAAGTAGATGGAAGATCAACCACAACCTTCAAGGAAATAGAAGAGAAAATCTACGACAGAATCCAAACTTGGAAATTCTCTATCCTCTCCCCGGCTGGAAAGCTCATCCTTTTGAACGCCATTCTAGCCATGACCGCGGCCCACATCTTTTCAATTTATCTGCTTCCTCAGAAGTCATGTAAGAGCATTACCTCCCTTTTCCTCAGATTTTGGTGGAGCTCAAAAATGGAAAATCGGCCGATTTATTGGAAGAAAAGGGAGGTTATTGAAGAACATAAACATGCGAGTGGTCTGGGTGTTAAGAACATAAGAGCGTTCAACATTGCTCTCTTAGCCAAACAAGCTTGGAGAATTCACAAATCCCCAAATTCTCTAGTCTCGAAGCTTCTGAGGGCTAAATATCGGGAAGACCCCCTTTCTAGCATCCTGAATGGAGGACAAAAAACCCCCCGAGAAATGCTTCGTATGCTTTTAAAAGTATCTTCAAAGCAGCACTAGCCTTAAAAGAGGGTTGGAGAAAACAGGTGGGTAGAGGAGAGAATATTAGAATCTGGGACGATACCTGGGCTGGCAGTTCTAAACTTTAGGGGAAGACACAATCCAATGGCCAGACAGAAGCGAGACCACAAAAAGTGGCAGAACTTATAACAAGGGAGGGTAAATAGAATACATCTATGATTTGGAACCACTTCCCAGCTCCTGAGGCTGCAGAAATTCTATCTATCCACATCTTGAACACACAGGAGAATGACCAGATTCTATGGAATTGCACACACAATGGTGAATATACGGTCAAGTCAGGCTACTGGATGGCTAGAGTGAGAAAACAGGATAAAAGGGACTGCTCAGCCTTCTGGAAAAAGCTCTGGAGTTCCACTATCCCCCCAAGATGGAAGATTCTCATCTGGAAAATCACAAACAGAGCTATACCAACAAAAGAAAATCTCAGAAGAAGGCAAGTGGGAGAGGGGGGTCCCTGTGAATTCTGCGGAACCCAAGCTGAAGACACGGTACATCTCTTCAGAGACTGTAGTATCACTAAGCATATTTGGAAGGGAGGAGATCCGGGTATCAGGGTGATAGACCAAGAAACAGTTGGAATTGAAGATTGGGTCAAGAACATTTGGAATTATCTCAGAGGTCTGGATGAGGATCGCATGGTGATCTTCTCATCTACATTGTGGGCCATATGGGTGCATAGGAACGACATCATCTTCAGGAAGGCTAGCCCAGACCCTAGGAGAATAATGGAAGTCCAAAAAGAGTCCTTTAGAAGGTGGAAGAACAACAAAGAAAGACAAAAACCCCAAACTTCCAAAGGGTGGGGCAGCTCCGAAGCAAGGGATATCACACATAGATTTGAAGCAGGATCAGGTAACCCAGCTGATTGTCTTACAATTCAAATTGATGGCTCCTGGAAACCCTCAGGAAAAGGTAGACAACAAAAGTGGAGAGCAGCTATAGGCTGGGCTAGCGAAGACGGCGAGCGCATCTGTTGGGGGGCAGAAAGAATTTTTGCGTCTTCCCCACTTCAGACTGAAGCTAAAGCTCTTCTTCAGGCCATCTATAAGGCAACTCCCATCTCTCAAAAAATTCATATCAAGACGGACTGTGCCATCCTCATTGACGCACTTATATGTCCTGTCAACTCTCCAAAAGAAATTCATACAATCATGGAAGACTGCAGGTCGGAAATAGCTAAATGTAATCACTTTGTTTGCTCCAAAGTCCCTAGAACAAATGTAGCTATGGCCCATGACTTGGCCACCAAGGCTAGGAAGGGCATTCTAGCGTAATTCCTTGTATTCACATCTGCCAAAAAAAAATTATAGACCATGTAAAGTTCAGACTAAAAATATAAATTTGGAGTATGGAAGATTGGAAGTAACAAAGGTCCCACAATTTCATCATGTTACAATGTTGAGGGCGTTTTTTTTTTTTTGGCAGAAGTTGAGGGCGTTGCTTATCCTTATCCTTACTCTTTTAAAAGAGAGAAGTCCCATCACTGTTGTTAAGAACAGTGTTCTGAGTCTGTTATAGGTGAAATTCATTGTTCATATAAGAAACCAAAGAGCATTCCTTTGCAAGCTCAAAGGCTTCGTCACCTCCTTCCTCCTTTCCTCCTGGTTTTCCTCTCTACCACTCATCTCAGTTTTCTCCACTCTTTGCCTTCCCACATCTTCACTTTTCTTCACTTTGATATAATCCCACATCTTCCTCTCTCCTCAAACCTTGCTCAGACTTATCCGATCTAGGGTTCGTAGTTCTTATTCTTTCTATTATCAGATCAGGTATATCTCTCTTTCCTCCAATCTTCTTTATTTTCTTTAGCTTTTCTTTATTTTTTTTGCTACTATTTCTTTAATTTCGTTTCTATCATCTTTTTTCGCGTTGATCCTTATTATGTTTTTCAAGGTCGTTTTTTTGGTTTAATTGGTTGATTTGTCTTCGATTTCATGGCCTTTTGAAGGATTTTTGTGAAGTTATCTCCTTAGATCTGTTATAGACATGTTATTCATTATTCTGTAGAATTGAATTCATGGATTTTACTTGTGTGAATTTGCTAGATTAGGGATTTGATGTTGTTTAGCTTGTGTAAAAGATAGGGATTTGATGCCATTTAGCTTGTGTGATTATGAAAGATCTTGTTTTTTTTATTTGGATTGAATAAAAAGTATGGTTGTTTGAATTTATTCATGTTCGAACGTAATCATATGGTGTGAGGGGTTTAAAACTGTCTTTTTAATCATGGGTTAGCTTCTCTTTACCTCTCCATATACGCCTTACAGACAAAACAGATCTACCAAACCTTTATTTTTGGTTTTCTGTTGCTTCTTGGAATATGGATTTCCTCCTCATGTGCTATTTGATCGCTTTGCTTTTAGTTTCAACAATACAGTCCTTTATTCTTAGTTTTTCGTTGCTTTGTTCTGCCTTTGTTTCAGCAATACAAACCTTTATTATTAGTTTATTGTTGCCCTTTGGAATCTGAATTTCCTCCTCATTCTATTTGTTTGCTTTGTTCAAGTAGATGAACTAAAAAAAATCATTGTCACCAAGCCATTAATCAGCCTCTTCCGATGCAGATTATTTTATTTCTCCTCCCTTCTAAAGCCTCAGTTTCAACCTAATTGAGCTCAAAAGATTGCGAGAATTTGGGATTCATTGGCTGGCTATTTGCTCCGATTGCAAGAACATTGTCATAATATATCAAAGACCGAGGTTTTCGTATCATTTTTTGTTTGATTTTCTATTTTCATGTTATATCAAGTAGGAATTCCAGTAATATCTATTGGTTCTTGTGAAGGTTTAAACATGGGAAAGATTAGAAGTAAACGGAAATGAAATTTGTTCAGTGCATTCAATTTTCTATCCAAGTTTGAATTGAGAAAGATATATTTCACTTAATCAAGTATGCTTAGTTTTATGTTCAAATGTTGTATCCTTAGCATCAGCTTTCTGTTGTTCTTCTGTTGCCTACAACGATCATCTGAATAAATTACTTTTGGAGCTTTTGTTCTGATTCATCCATTTCTAAATGTTGTTTCCAGCAGTTGTTCAGGTCGATGACTTTGGAGTTGCTAAGTACAGACACAATCGGGAATCCTGACATCTGAAATAGGAACCTATAGGTGGATGGCCCTAGCGGTATGTCTTGTCTAGATTTCTTCACATATTTTGGGAGGTTTTCACCATTTAAATTGTGGGCTTCTTATCCATATTGCTTTACTGATATGAATCATGTTAACAATTACTCTTCTTATTTTTATGGCGCTAATTGGCCTTCTTATATCTACATGTCTCAAGTGAAGTTTTGACATATCTTGAGAGCGTAATAGACATTATTAGCTCAACTGGATTTAGTGTCTTGCAGCTATAGTTGGAGACCTAATATACATGAGCAAGCAGAGTGAAGGGGATCGGTTGATTTAAGATGATAAAGAAAATCTAGAAAACAAAATTAGACTTGGAAACAAGTAGGAAAAATGTGGAAGGCATGATAAATCTCTATGGGTTGATAAAGCTAGATATAGGAAGATGTATTAGCCTAAGTGAAGATAAAACTTTGGAAGTTTTTCACTCTGGTTGAAATAGTTTATAAAACAGTCAAATGATGAATACTGGAAATATTACAAATATTATTAGTCAATAAAACCTGAGCAAGTAAGTGCATTTATGTAATATTTGCACTCATTTTCATTGGTCTGGAGTTATCAGTCCGGGACACACCTATCCGATTGAACCGTAGCAACGTTTTACTGCTTCTGAGTTTCAGTATTTGTAGTTGTCTCTTACTCTTAACTCTTAATCAATCATATCAGTTGCAACTAGAATTATATATATCTCGTTTTTCTTGTGAAAAGGGAGGTTGTGCTTTCCTATTGGCAAGAAAATCTTGCTCCACAAAATGATCCATGCTTGTGCTTCTCCTTTAATGGTTGTGTAATACCTTCTTTGATTAATCTTCTTGGGTGTTATTTCTTTTTCATCCATTGAAACCCTCATTTTAAAATTGACAGGCACAAAACATGCATCCAGCAGAAGCAGAATGTTTAGTCGTCTCATCCTTATATTTATACGGCAAAATTCATCTTTGTAGAGAAAAATGTTAGTTAAGCTAAGGAAATGACGCTGATTTAGATATTGGCATGTTTAGTTCTGTGTTGGTTATGGAAAAATTTTGTGTCTTAGTGAGAGGTGCACGTTGATGTCTAATTTCAGGCTGAGGCTGGAGGTCCTGGAACTGTTTCAGGGAGGATGCCATGTACCTCAGGGGAACCATATGTTTTGACGGTTCCAAACAAGGTAACAACAATGTGCTTGGGAAAAAGTTACAGGACTTAATTTAGTTTACATTTGTTCTAAGCTTTACAATATGTCAGGTTGGGTTGGTGATTGGGAAAGGAGGCGAGACTATAAATAACATTAAGTTCAGGTCGGGAGCACAGTGCAGGTTAGTTGCGTGAGTTATTATGTTACTCATCTATTATGTTTTGATTTTGCTCTTTCTTTGATTAGTTATCTATCTCATTTCATTTGACGCTTGCAATGTACTTTTGTCATTTAGAGTAGGTTTGTTTCTTGTTTTCTATTATGTATATAATTTGCTACATTTTGGTCAAACCAATTGGATTTCAATGAAATGGTGCGAGAGATTACAGTGTGTCTTTTTCTTTTGGACGTGATACAGTGTGTCAATTGTACATTTGGACTTGTTCTTAGAAATTCAAGGTTGGGAGTAGGCTACTATTCTATTTTCTAGCCTATCTTAATTGTTAGTTTGCTATGTGCATGGTGAATTAGTTAAACTGCTCTTCAATAATGGAAGACTCCTTGATCTGGAAGGTGAGTTCGAAGTCTAATTTCTTTTCCAAGCTACTTTTGAAGAGCATTGTATTTGTCTAAAGAGGGCGTATCTCTTGTAAGATGGTTGATTGATCCTTGTAACAATTGTAAGTATGAAGAGCATATCTTTTATTAACACGATGCAATTCATATATCAATGGAATCATTGATCTAAGAAGGATGGAATTATATCCTTACATATTGCCTCTGTGTATGTAAGAGGAAAGGAAACTAATTTGCATGTAGCTTCCCTATTTTCCTAGACTATTGAACTAGGAACATGTATCCTATTGGTCTATAGCACTCTAATAATTGTATATATTGTGGAAGTTAAAACTTACATCAAAGAGTTTAAGCTAAGGTTGCTTTAGTGGCTTGTGTCTTCTCTCTTGTTTCCTGTTAATGAACCAACTTTTGGCTACAACATGAGTCTATAGGACTATAGTCATAGAATCACATTTTATCATTTTGAAAAAACTTGCTTTTGATCTCGAAAACTCTTATTTGTTTTGAGTTGCTCTGTATATCATAGCATATTGATTCTACATTATTAGCATTTGTTCTTTTTGTGCCATTGTCTTTCATATCATTTTTTTTTGTAACTGCTTTTATATATGGATTTAAGAGTTTTAATAAAAAAAAAAGGTGTGCTTAACTTGTGTGCTTTTACTCTCATGGTGGACAATTAAGATTTCCAACTCTAAGAAGTAAAATTTAAAAGGAAAAGAAATGTTTATTTGCATGACTTAATCAACACAAATTTGCCTTACACTTTCACATATAAGAAACTTATACAAAATATTTTGGGAACTAACCTATGTTGGCTAAAGACAGAATTAGGTATATTTGGTATGAACTTAAATATGCAACATTTGCAAAGCTTCAAATATGAGCTAATATATATAAGAGTCACTAAAGCTACATTGGAATGTGTATTAAGTTCTTTATTAGTAGTAATTAAACTTTTATAATTTGATTTATAAGTCATAATTTTCTCACATATCACATTCACCACATCGACCACGATTGATGTAGCTACAATACGGGATTGTAATGTATATTTTGCCATTTATGATGTTAGCTTTAATTTTGTCAATGCAAGTTTCTCTATTACCATGTAAACTTTATTATTGCTTTAGTTATTTTTTTACTATGTAAACTTCTCTAATAATTTTACTACATATTTCACCATCTCTAATTGTACTTTTTGCTTTTGATCATTCATGGACAAGTAACACGTAAGGAGCCAAGAAAATTTAACAGAAGCCAAGGTAACAAGGGAAGCACCGACATCGGGATGTTAGTCTAGAATGTTTTTACGATGGACAAACGGAAGCATTTATAGTGAAACACACATGATAATTAGGCTATAGATAGTTAACTCTAAAATGCCCAAGATTTACTATATGCTCTCACTGTTTCAAGTATTTGTCTTCGAATGCTTATAAGTTTTTTTAAACTACTATGGTTATGTGCCTTTTTGTATTTCTTTCCTCTGTCTATGTTTTTTCACATAATTGTATTATCTAATTTCAACAAAAATAATTACACAAACTATATATGACAAATTGGACGATAAATTATATTTCCCTAATATTTATACACACATATTGGGGGACCGTGCGCGTTGTTGGTAGGTATCAAAAGCCACCCTCTTGCATTTTTTCACGTCATTTGTAACTTAGTGTTTATAATAATATTATGTGTTGTGTTGTATTCAATGTGAATGCATGAATAAAGTTGAAAATATTTACTTTTTAGAGTTTTTGAGATAATCATTCACGTATTCTTCTAATATTGTTATAAAATATTGGCATAATATGAAACAAAAATCTTTAGAACATATGTCTACCTTATTTTTATTGTGCAAACATTGAGAGTTTTCAAAAATGAATAAGATGGAGGACGGTGGAACAATTTTTCGTACGTAGAAATATTCTTCGAACACGTACTAGACGGTGGATGGTGTAGGTACCAACATATTAGGCATCGACCTAATATTGAAGAAACATATCGGAGTGGATAAGAAAGTATGTAACATCTCAACCATGTGATAAGGTTTTTTTTTTCGGTCACACCATTTTGCGTCTGCGTACGCAGCCAAGCTTTTTGAAAATGTATGTCCAGGTCACGAAAATCTTGAAGGAGGGGAGCATTGTCAAACTCCCACCCACCACCACTTTGGAATTTTTGATTTTTGAATTGAACATGTTTCTCATTTGCTATTAGAATTTTAAATAATAAGAGTACAATTTTTTTCGTATGGGATAAATCCATGAAAATCAAGAGAAAACCATCAACAAATACCAAATAATATTTATAAAGCTGATTGGACAAGATAGGAAATTGCAACACATCACTATGTATTAAATATAAGGACATGGATAACTATGTTCAACTTTCTCATACCTAACATGATAGTTTCCCATCATAAGACTTTCTATATATAGATTAAGCCATTGCCAAGGAGCTCATTCGTTCAGATTTCATTGACTGCTTATGAAGGAAGACGATGTATTTTTTCTAACTTGCAATGCAAATAGTATTCATGAAACTTAGAAGTACAAGAAATGAAGAAATGACATTGTTTAAGCATACATTCCCTAGAACCAAACTTGACCACAAGGGATTTTAAACTTAACTCTTTCACTAATTAGGTCAGACACCTTTATACAACCTAATTACTTATTCTCAGGGCCACTCCTTGAGTTCCTAAACTCAAGTTCTTGAACAAATGTTCCCTGTTCCCTTAGAAGTTGTTTCCTCTCAACTTCACTTGAAGCTATCTCTTTTTTACTTGCTTCACTCAAAGTTTCTCTTATACAGGATTCCCCTTACATCAAAACCAAAATTACAATGAATATTAAACTTAATGAAATAGAGTAAGAAGATAAAGAAAAAATCGACTTATAAGAGAATGAATATTCCTAGACTATGTGGACAGTATTGATGTAAATAGGTTTGAGTCCGACGCAAAGAGGGGATATATTTTTGGGTTTAGCATTATTGACGAAAAAAAATATTTTTTATATTATAAATTCTACAAGATTCTCACTAATTACTATTCGCATTGATTTTCCTCCTGATTCTATATAGAAATATAAAATAAGACCAGAGCGAGTATTACTTTAAATTTCATTTTTCTTGTTTTCTTTAGTTTAAAGTAGAATATTATTAAAAGTTATAGGAGAAAATTAAATAAACTGTTGGTCTAAAATAAACTAAATTTATTTTTGGTAAATTGAATTTAAAATAACATATCCTTAGCTCAGAGCCACCCAAGGGCCAAGGTACACTACAATCCCATATCCAAAAGTCTAGCCCCCTTCCTTTCCAATTACTCTCTCTGTCCCATAATATAATGCTTGTATCTATTTCGGATGTTTCAAAATGTTGTTCTTGTTTATCATATTTTCATTTATAAAATAGTATCAAGTTCCAAAATACCTTCATTTAATTACTTGAAAAGTGGAGCCCTATAATATTTGTTCCAAAATATCCCTCCTTTATGTACTTGTCATGATTGCATCGTCTTATTCTACTTACTTTACATCTTTAAAGTTGTTGTTTTATTGTCACAATTCACAAGTATTTCAATCATTGTTTTAATTAATTAGTTTGTTTAACCTTAATTTTTGTGAAATAAAGAAACAAACAATATATTACGGGATGAAGGGAGTAAAAAATATGAAAAACATGGGGGAATAAAAAAGAAAGAAAGCAAATACTCCCTCCTTCCCATAATATAAATCTTGTTTTCTTTTGCACAATTTTCAAGACGCACATTTAACTTTTCATATCTTCAATTTCGTATTAATAAAAAATATAAAAAGTTAATATTGTGAAATTAAATATTAAAGCGAATCTAAAAAGATCCCATATAAATATGTTTTTATTATATATATTTATAAAAAAATTTATTGTTTAATTCCCAAAAAAGTAAGAAAACTTATATTTTAAGACGGAACGAGTAGAAAATGAGACGAAGGGTCTGTTCGGCAACAATAGCTGTGGAGGTAGCTGTTAGCGGTAGGGGTAGCTGTCAGCTGTCTGGGTAGCTGTCGCTGTGAGTTGTTAGCTGTCAAAGTAACTGCGTAAAATATTAGTGTTCGGTAAAAGTAGCGGTTGGAGTAGCTGTTAATAAATATTTTCTTTATTATTTATTAAAAATTTTATTATATATTTTCCAACCTCTACCTCTACCTTCAACCACTACTTTCTTTTAGCTTTCCACAAACACTACCTAAACTCAACCTCTACCTCTAACAGCTACATTTACCACTACCTTGCCAAACACTTAAATTAAAAAATTAAAAAATTAATCCCTACTTTAACCACTACCTCTACCTCTATCACTACCACTACTTGCCGAACACGCTCGAAATAGATAATTGAGAAGTTAAGGTGGGGGTGAAAATGTGGATGGTGATCAGCTGATCACTGAACCCTAAGCTAAGTTCTTAACTCTCACCATCTAGCTTTGGCTAAATCTTAAGAACAGCCAAAAACGCTCCAATAAAATTTACCCAAATAAAGTAAGAAAAAACTGAAACATGTAAAAAAAATAAAGATCATACTTTTATTACTCAGTCAATCGTCTTCTTCTTCAACCTAATTACCCACTTTCTCTCTCTTCCTAATTTTTCAGTGGTTTCATGATTTGATCTTTATTCATCCATTATTCGTTTCACTGTTACTGGGTTTTTGTTATTTTTCTCCTTTTTCAGTTTGCAATTCATGGCCAAACAGATTCTACTCTGAACCCAATATTTCTGTTTCAAATTTCTTTTCTTTCTCTCCCCAAATCATCATTAAGATGAGGTAATTTCCTTTGTTCTTCATTTCTTTTTATCTAATTTCTTGTGGGCAATCTTGATTTTGGTTGTTTATGTGATTATGGATGTTTAATTTTCATATGATCTTCTGGGTGTTATAATATGATTCATTTTCTTTCTTGTTTGGAAAATTTTCCCCTTTTCCCCCTTTATAACAGCTGATTTTTTTGGTGAATATTGGTAATTCTTGGTCAATATATGCCCTTTTGGTGTTGCTGTTTTATATAGATGATGTGTTCTTGAAGATTTGGATTTGAAACTTAAAAAGCATCTTAGACTTAGATCATAACCTTCTTGATAGTATGGATCAATTAGTTGTTAGTTTATGCTCCCCTTCGGCTTAGAGAAGCACCGAAATCAGGGGCGGAACTGTAAGGGGTTAGCGTAGGCTGTGGCCTCCCTGATCATTTTGGATAGCTACTTAAAAGTTTACTTATCAATTGATCATATCTAAGTGAAATGTTATGTAGACTCGACCTTCCTATTTTCTAATAGAAGATTCTTAGTTCGGCGTCTGACTGGTATACTGGCTTTAGTGTTGCTGTTTATGTAGATGTTGTGTTCTTGAAGGTGTGGATTGAAACTTAAAAAAGCATCTCAGACTTAGATCATAACCTCCTTGATAGTATGTATCAACTTAGAGAAGCACCGGAATCAGGAGAGGGGACTGGCGTAGGCTGTGGCATCCCCAATCAATTTGGGTATTTATTTAAAATTTACTTATCAATTGATCGTATCCAAGTGAAATGTTATGTAGACTCGGCCTTCCTAATATAAGGTTCTTAGTTCCGCCATTGACTGGAATACTGGCTTTTGTTGCATTCAGATTTTATGCTGCCAATCTATTTGCTTCATTAAGACAATGATATTTTGTTTCATTATAAAACATTTGTAAATCAATGTAGTATAAATTTTTATTTGGCGATGTGAACAAAAATAACTTCATATTCAATATAAATTGGGAAAGCTCATCTGTAGCGAGAAATGCTTTTAATCTCTATGTTATTATGTGTGAATGGATGCAGGTCTAATGTAACAGGGGTTGGCTTCTACACCTCTGAACCACGCAACTTCAACCGTGGTTTTGGACGTGGAACTCCTAAACAGTTTCAACGATCTCAGAGTCACCCATCTCCACCACCACCTCGTAAAGGAGGCGATCTTTTTATAGAGGCTGGTCGACTAGCAGTAGATTACTTAGTATCGCGTGGATTGTTATCCTCAAATGTGCTTTCTGGCAAATATCAGAATGGTAGTTTGAGAAATATTGTTGGGGAGTCACAGGATCTTCGTAGTTTGCAAGATAAGGACAGTAATAAAAGGTCTTCAATTGATCAAGATTTGACCATGTCAAGGAATTACTCAAGGGAGAGGAAAAGACTTGGACCTTCTAGGAGTTATAGCTCTGACTCGAGCCGCGAGAATGGAAAGGAAGGATCATTGCCTGAAGAAGCAATTCCTCCAAGGGTCGTGGAAGGTGATAATGATACTCCACACCAGGATATGACTAAAGATAAAGAGACCAATGCTCAAAATTCCTGTCCACCTGAGCCTGCTAATGAAATAGTGAAAACTTCTGATGGTTTAGATTTAAAGATGGCTTCTCTGGTCGAAAAAAAGGATGATAATGAGATAGTGAAACCTTCTAATGTGGTGAATGCTGACTATATTATGATCGAGGAGACCCAAAATCGCTCTGATAATCATGATAAGGAGAAAGATGCTATTCAGCAAGGTGAGCAAGAGAGCAATCATTCGCCTCCAGTAAATAACAACCCAAAGAGTGATCCACTTTTCATCAGCAAGGAGAACAAGGCCAGTGTGACTGGCCATGATTCTCTTGACTCCGAAAAACATGATACCATGAATGGTTTGGATGAGATACCGAGTCCCAAATGTCTTGCTACAGCTGTATCTGACAACTCTTTCAGGGAGTCAGGAATACTGAACACGTTATACACAGTTGATCTGCAAAAATCCATGGAATCTCTACCTTTTGCCGATAAAACATTTTCTTACGAGCAAGAATCTTGTGGATTGCCTGAACTCGGGATGTGCAGTTCTGTTGTTAAAGATAGAGGTGAAAAGCGACCTGCTGAGGAGGATAATATGATGATTGAGGGAGTCAAGAAACCTAAGCAACAATGGCTTTCTGTTGCTCCAAGTGATGAGTACTCACAGCTTTCAGATCTGAGCGACAAGCATTCTATGTCACCAGCGAAAGGGCCTATCAGCATATTTAATGTGTCTGCCAGTCAAGAGAGCTTTACCAATATCTCATTGCCTCTAAAAGCCGATGTTGAACCTGATATGAGTCAAGGAGAGAAGCAGCTACTCTCAAGCTCGTTTAAAATTTGCGACCTCAATCTTATGGAAGCTTCTGATATGCATGAGAATCACGAAGTTCCTGCTATAATGTATCCCACAATTTCAGGTCACAGTCAAAATTTACCAGTTGATATTGATCTATCCATGAGGAACAGTTGCAATTTAACCAATGAGTATAATGACTCTGGATCAGTGAGAAAAGAAATTGAAATAATTGATCTGGAAAGTGCTTCTTTGGAGGGATGCAAAAGCCCAAATACTTCAATGGAAAAGTATGTTATCCAGATTTCATTACTGCTTTTAAAGGGTGCTATCCTTCCCCCTTTTTTGTTTGTTTTTGCGTTTGGTATATTTGTTTGGATGCATTAGTCGCTTATGTGTCTCTTTAGATTTGACCTTGCACTGCCTCTGCATGGTGCAGCCTGTATGTGCTGATGAGATGTTTCTAAGCTTATTTTCCACTATATGTTTCATCAATGAGCAGTACAGAAGCTGGCATTACAAGCATGGAGAGCTTTCGAAATCCACAAAGTACCACCGATAATCCAGATGGTCAGGATGGGTATGGGTTCATGATCTCAGAGTTGCTTGGTAATGATGTCCCAAATTGTTCTTCAGTTCAGCCTGATATGAATTCTTTGCACAATGACATGGGCATAAATCATGGCGAGGTATAAACTCTAATGATTGAAAAAATTGTTTGATCTCACGATGTTTATTAGTTCGGTTCCTTATTTGATTCCCTTTATACATGGATAGGGTTGTCTTTCTGATGTGGTTGTTGAATTAGTTGGGAACTAGACGGTGTTTTGTTGAACAAAGAAAAATAGGATTAATACATTGCTGACTTCCATTTCTTATACGTTTATGTGCATTCTTTTCACATTAAAAAAATTATTCTCAAGCCTAAGTTAACTTAAGTTTCAATAAGTTCTATGTAGTCCCAATTAGTTCTCCTAAGTTCCAATAAGTTCTAACTGCTGGGTTTGCAAACCCAACGAGTCCAACACGTTTAACAGGCTCGGGGACGCGTTCTAAGAAGGGTACGTAAAGGGAAAAGAAACAAAATCAAGAGGATCGAAAAGTTGGCACACAGAGTTCACCCCGGGCAGGCTGGGCAATGGCCTGATCGGGCGGGCCTTGGGTGGGCAAGTGGCTGTACAGAGGTCACTGCAGATGCTGTTGGCAGGAAGTTGCTTCACGTTTTGGCCCGAGTGGGCTTGTTGTCAAATCTACAATATTATCTTTCCGTCTTGTTTTGATCTTTTTTCCTCACTTTTAGTCAGAGCGGGATTATGATCATAGTTGCCTAAGTTTAGGATAACATTTGTTTCCTAAAAGACAAGATAATATTTCCTAATTATAATTTTATTAATATCAGTTTTCTTTTAGAAATAGGGTGTCCTAAACTTTATATAAAGAGGGTTAGGATGCCAATTTCAGAGTAGAGAAGTCTTTGTTGAGAATTAGGAGAAATGTCTAAGAGTCGTTGCTCATAGAAATTAGCAAAATTGTGTAGAGGTTTTCGTCCTACTTGATTAATGAGGGATTTTTATAGTATAAAGTTTTTGCCTTTTTCATTCTCAAAGTTCGCCCATTTTTGTTTCATTGATTCTCGTCGTTGTTGTAATTATTTTACTTTCGCTGGTGCCTTACACTAACCCCTTTTAAAATGATCTTCAATAAATTCCAATAAGTTTTAATAAGTTCCAATCTCTTCGTATAAGTTCAAATAAGTTCACTTCAGATAAGTTAAGGAAAAATAAGGTGAAGAGAACACACCCCTAGTGGATACTAGCAATTTTAGTGTGTTGGTCGAAAATTTTATGTAAGATTTCTGGATAGGCTGCTATTTGATGCGAAGTGCAATAGAAAGATGAAACTAAATGAAAGATATCAGCTCCTAAAAGTTTAATAGCTGATTTGCTCACAAAAGTCATGTCTAAGGTTAATTATTCGGTTAAAAGATTAGCTCTCAAAACCTTCTAATCAGATTTGAATAACTTGTCCTAATTGAAGTTTCTACTCCCTAGTTTATTTGTTCAACAAGCTAAAATCACAGTTTTTGCTTAAGAGAAACAAAGTGTTTCATCCATAAAATCGCAAACAACAATTAATCTGATTTATTGTATGCTTGTATGAGCTTTTATATGCTGTCCTAAGTCATGCTTACATCATCATGTACTAAAATGGTAAAATACATTACTAAAACATGAAGGAAATACTAAGTATGTATGAAGCTACACATCAAAACTCCTACGGTTTTGGTTCCAAAAATATGTCTTCTGCATCGCTTCTCCTTTTCAACACATGCCAACAAGAAGGTTTCTTACATGAAGTCATCTTCTCAAATATGTCCAAAGCCTTCTCAAATGTCACTCTTCTCAAATAATAACTCTTGAACTTCATCATTGGCACTCTTCTCAAATATGTCCAAAGCCTTCAAGAGTCTCCTCCTCATTATGGCCGAAATTCTGATGTCTTGATCAAAAGGGTCCAATTTTTTATCACTAGTGAAGGACGGGTTAACCGTTTCTCAAATGTTATGGATATCTACACTTTGTTTGGATCATGGTGCAAAAAAATATGGTCATATCGGAATAGTTCGCCCGAGTTGGAACTATTTCTAACTTAGGCGAACAGAACTCAACCAGTTTAACACGCTGGATTTAAAAAGCCCGAAATTTTCGTTGTTTTAGCTGTATCACCCGTGACAACAAGGGTTCGCCTTTTTTTCCGCTGCAAGATTTTTTCCAGAGATTCCTCATCTTTACTTTTACAATAGCAGCGCTCTACCACTCTACCTCCAATATGACTCAACGACGAGAAAGAAAAGAGAAGAGGAACCACTGTTCTGCTATAACTCCCCTTGTGTTATAACTCCAGTCTGACTAGTTAATACTAAAGAGTGTACTAAATTTTAAAAAATTTCATTCTTATCATATTATTATATTAATATTGCAGTAAAATCATTAAACACACCTAAAAAGACTCTAGGAATTGACAACCGACTAGGACCCGCTCTGCGACCAATGTATCCGGTCCATTACCCCGAAACCGCGACCGTTCACCGTCTCAAAAACTGAAACCGTATGTTCGAACCATGGTTTGGATAGCAATGGTGGAGGGAAATTTAGGGGGATGGAAGGAAGATAGAAAGAGTGAGCTTGCATTTGTCTTGCAAGTCTTTCCAACTTGAAAGGATTTAGCTTATTAAGATGAAGGGAAAGGATTCCCTTCAACTTTCTTCTCTTCCAATCCCTCATTTTGTGTCCAAACAACGGAAAATGGATCCCTCCTACTCCCTTCTCCCCCCCCCCTCTCTTCCCTTAAACTCCCCTGTGCAAACAAAGTATTAGTAAGAAAATCATTTGAGTGTGGTGCTTGAACTGCCAGCCTATCACTCCAGGGCCAGATATTGACTATGGTGATGTGCCTCATGTTTCATGATTGGCATACTGAGTCTTTTTATTGCATCCTATACTGAGTGTTCCTTCTGCATTGCTGTATTGAGATAAAAAAAAATGCTATAATTTCTCCTCTATTAAGCGATGACTTTCACTGATTATTTGGTGGTTATTATTGCAGGGAATGTTCAGTGAAGATGATCCTATCTACATGTCCCTGGGAGAGATTCCTCTAAGTATGCCAGATATTTAAATTGCTGGTATTATTGGTTTTCTTATATGTAGAAACAAATAGCTTCTGCGTCCCAAAGCTGTTGGCTGGACATATAGTTGAATTTGCAGGGACACTACCTTTGCCATCATATTGGCCTGTTGAACCTTTTTCTTTTTAGGTACAACATTCCGATATGCATGGTTAATTCTTTCTCCAACTAAAAGGATGCTGAAATTTTCTCTGTTGCACAACCACAAGTTATACGTTTTTTAGAAACTCTGCTCTTATAGTACCACAACCACAAGTTCACTTACCCCCGGCCCCAAGGAAAAGGGAAAACAAAATTATTTGTTGGCTTGGGATAATAATTTCTGGGAAATAGTTTCTAAGAGGCTCTAGTAATGGCTGGGTGATATAAGATCTGCTACTTCATCTGTTTTGCTTTTTATGTTCTCATCTTGTGTAACATATCTGTTGATGGGTGGCATCTTATATTTGATTCTCAATTTACAGCAGGTCTTTTACGCGCTTGGGAGCAGCCTACACAAGAGAGAAATCCTTTTGAACTGTAGCTTAGTAGTTATGTGTTGCAGATACCACTTTAATCAGGTATTCTGCCTCTTCTTCTGATAAGCTTGGTTGCTTGTGGAAATTTTGGTAGATCAGTTGTTTCTGAGAATTAAGATTAGTTATTAGTGTATCGCAATTGATTTTTGGAGCAAATTGATATTCCTCCAGTTTTATTAGTTGTTCACTTGCCTTTTTCATGGTCTCCGATGCACACCTTTGTCCATTAGTGGCCCTATGATATTTTGAAAATATGCTTTGAAAGAAAAATAACAAGATCCCACACGATACTAATTTCTTACGATGTTATTAAAAAATTAAACGGTATATTAACAAGTGAACAACTAATAAGGCACAAAGGGATTTGTTTTGTCGATAGATCATGTTACAAGAAGCTAGGCTGCCTGTAATGCTTTCACGCTAGCTTCTTAACTACTCGCTTTAGACGTGTCTTGTTGGGGATAAAAGGCATGAAGCCACATGGGTATGAAAGCCTAGGAATAAGGCTAGACTCTAATATGAACTCTCGTGGCCATAAAATAAATATATAGGTCATAATCAATTATGCAAAGATTTCTATGAGGCATATTAACGCAAAATCATAGATTGTACACATAAGCTGTAAAAAAGAACTCTATCTCCTTAATCCTTATCCTTTTCAATAAGTAATGCTTTATCATTTTGTACCTTACAAAATGAAATTCTAGGCATAGTAATTAAACAAGTATGGCTAAATGGCTCACAATGTTGCCACGTATTATTAAATATTAAGTGTTCGGCAGCTAACATGGTAGTTATTTAGTTATTATTTTGTATCAATTGAATGTTTAGAGGCACACATCTTGTTTCTTTAGGGCCTTGGACGTGATTTTCGGAGACAATCACCTTAGCAACGGATACATGCTATTGCACTCATTGATGGGCTAGTTTGCTGTTGGTATTAGTAATTGTAGCAACATTGACTGATTTAGTATCCCAAATCTCAGGGCAGTGACTTAAGTCGTAATTCCTCTAAGGCTGTACCTTATCATTTTTAGCCTTAAAAAAGGTTAGCTCAAACTCAGAACATGCCGTTATGGAGTTGCCCCTCGGAAAATTGGTTGTTAGTCAAAGTTCAGTTTTATAAAAATTGGTGTCTCAACAAAATTGAAAATTAAAATTACCTGTTTTTCATCTTGACATTAGCTTTAAGCCTTTGAGGTAGGACGTAGGTCTTGTGTACAATTGGCGTATACAACAAGGTCTTGTGTACAACATGCTCATTTATCCAAATGACATAAAAGTCAACTTTGTAACAGGGTGATTTTTCTGTAATTTTGGGGTGACTAAGGCCTATACAGAAGTTCAAAACACACTTTGCATACAAGTTTCCGTGCCAGAAAAACTTGTTGGAACCTCTGCATTGATGCATGTGTCGAATCAAGTTTGGCACGAGATTGAATCATAGCATTCTAATAGACTATAGGTAAATATGTGATTTTATATTCCTTTCGCAGGATTTGCTTGTTTGGAGCGCTTGTGAAAGTGATCAAACTTCATTAGGAGCTTTGAATTGTGTATAATGATGACGATAAATTGAGTGTGTTGAAACACCCATAAGTTCGACCAGTGCCCCCGTGGAACTTCTGAATGAACCCGCAACTCCGAGGTACCAAATTCTGAGATCAACTGCCTCCGTCTTTCTTGCTTGCTCATAAAGCTAGTGATTAGTGTGTAGTAGTTGAATATATACAAATTGTATAACAAGTCTTGTGCTTTCGTCCCTGCCAAAGTTACTGGCTACATCAATTTCTTGTGAAATTTAGTTTTTGGCAAAAGATGTTTTTGTTGGTCTTCACGTTAATCTGTGAGGAAGATTCGATGGCAAAAATTCGTTAAACGAAAGCGGATGATTATCATTGAAGAAAGCTTGGATTAGGAGCAGCAAGAACAAGCGATGGAGGACTCTCACTCTCTCCTACTTTGTAGAATCAATGTAAAATAGTTGATCATCTCTTGTGCTGTAAACAATTGGATAAACTCCCTTGAAATCTAAAGCTGATTTCATATACTTTGTAATAACACAGGTCTTTTGCCTGGTTTCCAGCTACTGTCAATTGCAGCTTGTTTTCAGTCGAGGAAATGATGAATTTGGTAGTGAAAATTGGTCGTTTTCAGACATGCAGCTTGTCTTTCCTAATTGATATTCTGTAATCTTATGTTAGGAATAATCTCCTTCAAAGGCACCAAGCAGAGTGTAATCTATCACTGGCTAGAATTAATTGTAACTTTTTAAACATTTTAAAATATAATCTCATTTATAAGTATGAAATTATATTAAAGTCAGATAAATAATCTTTTGGGCTGCCTTCGTATAGGGCCTCCACCTAGAGGCTCATTACAAGGCATAAATGAATAATCTCACTCGTCTATTTTTATATATTGATAATTGTAAGATCAATTTTATTTTCGGGATTGATAGATGACAAATTCTTAAATGAACCAGTCTCGTGGGTTTGGCGATGTGGCATTAGTTACGGGTGAGTAATTCAAAATAATTAAAAGCTCAGCTTATGAAACACTAAAAAGATGTATTCTTATTGGTGATGTGGCATTAGTTACGGGTGAGTAGTACAAAACAATCAAAAGCTTAGCTTATTGTAGTGTGAAACTCTAAAAGGGTGTATTATTAGAATCAAAATTTTCTAGATATTATCAAACAAACGTCGCCGAGATATGCTAAGATGTCATGTATCACCTCTACTTTTCAAATGACATGGTGCCATGGCATCATAAATAAACAATCATGTATTCTTTCCTCATAAAAGAAATAAAAGTAAGCAAATGTAAGCATCAAGCCGCAAAATCACACGCAAATTAAATTGAATGATAAATTATTTCTTAACCCGTTCGCACGGATTTTGAACTATTCACCATGTACTCATATATATGTATATATTATCAAAGAAAGTGGCCAAGAAATGTTATCATGCCACGTGTCACCCCCTCCTTCCAAATGACATGGCAACATGTCACCAAACACGGATTACAGACATCATTATATATTCTTTTTCTCATAAAAAGAAAGTAAAGTAAGAAAATGTAAGCATCAGGGCTTAAACCCACAAGCTTATGTTGTTCAATAAAGTCGATCAAGACCATCTAGCACCATTTCATGACATAAATAATACTTAATTAGTAACCCCCCAAAAATATAAAGTTATACTCATCTACATATATATTAAAATGCATATGCAATAGTTGTCACTCGCCACATGTCATCATCCCTCTTTCGATTGTCATTTTATCCATGTTGTTCTCACGTATTAAAATTTGGTCAATGTCAGAATTTGAAAACCTCAAGTATGGAAGTTAGAGCTCTAACCAATTAATCATCCCTCCACTATACTATTATTGCTTCTTTCAGCAAAGTTAATAATGATATATGAATGAAAATCAATGGTTAAGTTGTAACTTGTGAAAACAATATTATAAATGGCTCTTTTTAATTGAGATTTTCTAAATTACATTAGTCATCTTATACTATAAAAGTGTAATGTACAATAACTTTGGGACATCCCAGAGGCTTAATACTAGTGATTAATTATAACACGTCATTACTTAATTCTTTTTATTATAAACAAACTTTTTTGTTTCATGAAACTTAATCAACAAACATACCAAATTCAATTCAACGTGCATACAATTAAAAATTCAAAAAATAGCGTAAAATCTAGTTTCAAGTTAATCTAAAATAATTTTAAAATTAGTTTACTTGATTGTTGATTAAACTAGATATATGTTTGATTTTGATTGAAGCCGTGATAATTTTAAAAAATTGATACTGAAGAAAAAAAATTGATTTCGAGCCAATAGTGATTTAACCTAATCTCAAATCTAAAATAAATTTTTAATTCACTTCATATAAGTAAACATTATTGTTAAGTTGTATGAAATAAGTTGAGGTATCACCCGAGGTTTAAGTATTTATAAAAGCAGTTCTAATGCACATATCATGTGTTGCCTAAACCCCTAGATCAGCATTTGGTTATGTGCGTGGTATAACTTATTATGAACATATGAAAAATTGATGTGGCGTCTGGCGTGAGAATTGTGACACATCTTTAATTTGTTGAACGATTAATTAGCACAGTCTACACGTTACTGCAAGACAGTTACCTTGTATAGTACTTATATTTCATTTTATTAAAATTTTTGGAAAAAGAAAAAGAAGAGGAGAGTTTTTGAACCAATCTACTAACAATTTATTATATTCTTGTAATTAATCTTAGTTAGACTTAATTTTTCATTGTACAACTAATTTTTTTTATTGAATTGAACATATTGTTTACTGAATTGAACATATTGTTTACTGAATTGATTGCATATTTATTGAACTATATTTTTATTAAACTTATTATATTATTGAATAGTTTGATTATCTGTCTACACATTGCTTAGCTCATTTCTTTTTTTGCATTGGTGTCGGAAAGACTGAATAGAAGTCGAATCCCATAACCTCTTGAAACCGGGAAAGATGTCGGAGTCATTCCTTACTCTTATTTGCTTAGATCATGATTATATCATCTATCATCCAATGACTATATTTGTGTCATGCTTTTGTGGAAATGACATCATGTTTCTTGAAAAAAAAAATAAGCTGCTGCCGTTAGTATTCATCTGCTTAATTAGTCCGTGTCACAGTTTAAAGTTTTGGACAACCAAGTGTGATTACTAATTTTGTACATGACGGCATTTATAATTAGACATAATATTGCAATTTAGGTAGGATAATTGTTAATGACTCGGTATAATGATCTCTAAAGCCTAAAGGATAGAATTGTTGGTAATCTTTTCTATGATAAGAATAAGTGACAACTCTTGATCAAATACAAGAAGTTGGATGTATCATGTATGAAGAGGACTTGTAGAATTGTAGTAAGTTATTGTGGAAGTTGGGTGACTTTAATTTTAAAGATAACTACTCGTTTCCCACAAAGAATTTATAATGTCTTATAATGAAAAGTTAAAGTTTGTTTCACCAAATATATAATAAAAAGAATTTATAGTTGGGATCTGTCGGAATTTTGTTTATTGGAATCAAGAAATTTTAATGGCTCTTATATACTAGTTTATGTTTTAGTCCATAACTTTTGATATGTTTATGAAATTTTGTAAAAGCTTTTCTCTGTCGTTGTTAGAGGGACCTTTGTCCACATATAATTGAGACTAGACTTTCTAGAAGAAAGCATTAGGGGAAGGGCGAGGGGTTGTCTATCAGTTTGGAACTCGGTTGATATTCTGAGATAAGGTCAGCATGGCCAAATTCTTGTATCAACCAAAAACATGTAAGGAGCAGACAAAATTGTCTAATAGAGTGTTTAGGGCCCGAAAAATTCTGAATATTTTAAGTAGCATAGTAAATTTGTTTGTTTTTTTCTATTATCGTAAATTATTTGGTTGTTGTGTGGTTGTCTGTTTACATTTTAACTTTTTGGCTAAGATTATCTAGAGCATGGTAGCATGTATTTATCAAATAGTACTATTATGTTATAAAAGAAGATTTTGCAATTATTTAATTAGTATCTAGTCACCTTCTTTATTTAAACGATTTCGAGAGTGGATCTAAGTATTTAGCTTAATTTTCTCTTATTACATAGTAGTACATAAAAACAGATACACGTAAATTTTTGTGAGCCCTTCTCTCAAAAGAGTGAACCATCTTTTACACACTCCTTATCTATTATTTACATTGGTAGTTGTGCTGCCTTTTATGGATGATGAGAAAAAATCATCATAGTCATATCATCAAATTGTTTAATGATCTTTATGAACAATTTAGCATGCTCCGGGTGTGATTTGCTTTAGGTTGTCCCACAACTTCAAACTTTAATTATCTGGATCCCACATGCTTATATTTTCCTCCAAAAGTTATTGAATGAGGCGGTCTAATTTTATATTAAAATGAGACTAATAGCTTATCACTTTATTTAAAAAGCCTATTATTTTATTAAAAAATATGTTTCATTCTCTTCTTTCTATTGGGCTTGGACTGTTGCCTAATTTTAAATTAAAATTAGGTGGTTTCGTATAATACCAACTCTTTTTCTTCATGTATATATATAACATATAGCACGGTCAAATAGTAGAATATGATCAAAATGTCTCTATTAAATAAAAATGGGAGGAGTATTCAATATTACTATTATTATTACAGTTATTACTAAGTATTAATATATTAATAATGATTACTTACTATTATTAATTACTAGTATTATTAGCCTTAATTATTATTATTGTTTTTTGTATATTATAGGAGTATCATACTAATTTATCCGTTTTTTTTTGTATGTCCTACTTTTTCATCTTTCCATATATAGGAAAATTATATTACTTATCTACCCCTACTTTATCACTTTTTGGTCTCACATGTACCTTATAATTTTCTCTCACATACTTTAATCACCACATTTGCTATAAAATAGTAGACTATTTAATTGTTGTCTCCACCCACATGTCTATGAGATCAGTTTCTTTGGCATTTGGAGTTACAGTAAATGGGATAAACAAAAATAAATGAAGAGAGTGCTATTATCATTATTATTATTATTTATAATTATTAATTAATACTCCATAGGTTTTTTTTAGCAATATGCACATTTTTCCATTTTGGGGTGTTTTTTTAATTGGTATAATTCTACCTTTTTCCATAAATGGAAGGTTGGCCCACCTAATTATTACACTTATTTCCTACTTTTTCTTTCCTTCTCTCTACCTTTTTTTTACTTGTTCCTTACTATTACAATCCTTCTCTCTTACTTTTGCACTTTTTCCTTGGTCCGTGCGCAAAAGCAAATGTACATATTAAAAAAACGGAGGTAGTACTAAGTTAATGAATACTCCCTCCGTTTTTTTAAATATGTATTTTACCATTTTGGGATTTTTTTTTAATATGTATCTTTCTAGCTTTTCCATAAATGGAAGGTTGACCCATTTACACTTCTCTCCTACTTTTCTTTCCTTCTCTCTATCTTTTTCACTTTTTCTTACTTTTACTAACCTTCTTTTTTACTTTTGCACTTTTTTCTTGGCTCGCGCGCAAAAACAAACATGCGCATTAAAAAAACGAAGGTAGTAATTGTTATTATCATTATTTAAATAATACTATGAAATAGTAGTTGTTATTACTACTCAATATTATAATAATTATTTATTATTTTATTATTATTTTTCTCATTTGATATTTATTAGGGTTATTTGCTTCTAATAAAATGCAACATTTGGGCGATTAATTTGATTATTGCATAACAGAGCAACCTTATACCTCATTAACTTTGAGTAGAATAAAATGAAATGATATGTGAACTACACAAACTTCGGCAAGATTTTGGCTGCAAAGACATACAACTAAAGAAAAATGTCGCCGTTGATAGTTGAAGCTACTGCTCAAAAAACGGTCTCCTTGAAGCAAGCCAGATGCACATCTCCGACGTAATAATCGAAGGGGATAATTTCATTGTCATCAACATCTTGCGAGCGAAGTTCAATACTCCATGGTGTATTCGGACGCTCATAGACAATATTAGACGATTACTATCCACATTTACTTCTACAACAATAGTGCATATCTGTAGCGAGACCAAAAGCTTATAGACTATCTTTCTAAGTAAGAACATCTTCTTACTCAAAAATTCAATAGTCTGAGGTCCAAACAAATGTTATATCACTTTTCTTTTCTTGATAGATTAGACTATATCCTTAAGATAGAATTGCCGAATTCTCTTCCTTGCATCTTAAAAAAAAACATATGTGAACCACTTTCGAAGTTTATTGCACCAAAGTAAGGCTAGAGTGAGTTTAAATTTCATCATGTTTGCAATGGAGTAAGGGGAATTCCACCGGCATGAATGTTTTGACTACCTTATATCATGTGGGACCAATTTATGAGTTACAACTTACATGGATCTTTCCATGGCCATTTAGGAGCCATTTCCACCTCAATCTTTTCTCCACCCTTTAAAATTAAGCCAAATTCTGATCTCATAAAATATCTTCCATTGACCAACCCTTTTCATTAAGTCCCATATAAAACAAATTGATAAAAAAAATTCTTCATGATTTCTTCCCTTATGTTATGTATGAGCATCACTAACACGTTATGGTGACATCATCCAAACAAATTAAAAAGATTGCCCATACAATCAAGGTAGCTCTTCATTAGTGGGACCCAAAAAGAAACAAAAAAATGGGACCTACAAGCAAGTTTCCATCTTGTTGACTAGCCAAATAAACTACTACTAACGAACTTCCCCTCCTCCTTATATATAGATGCATTCAAATTGTTGTTTCTAGTACATTTCTTCATAGTTTTTGAGAATTCTAAACAACAAAAGATACAAGAGAAAATGATTGAAACAGAGGTTTGTGATGGTAGTGTTGATGTTTCACGCCCTATTGTTAGAAAATTCCAAGCTAAACCTCAACGTGAAGGTGTTGGTGCTGTTGTAAGAAGAAGCATTGGCCGGTAAGCCCTTTCTTTCTTTGCTAAATTGGTTTTCTTTCGGAGTGTATCGGAATTAGTATCCTTAAATAAGATCTGAAAACTTGTCCATATCATAGTTTTACGATATATTTTTTTCATTATATAAACTACACACGATATTTAGTACTCTTAAAAAAGGTGTAAATTCAAGTGTCAGAATTAGTACACTCGATTAGGATTTAAAACTTGCTTGTACCATAAGCAAATATTGTAAGCAACCAAATATGTTTGTTGATGGGAACTTGTATTTTTTCCAGGTTTGAGCTCAAGTACTTTGATCCTTTTCTTGTTTTGGATGAATTTTCAGGTGGGTTAATATTAACATTGTGCTATTTTTCTTATTTAACTCTGTTTTTACTAAGTGAAATATTTTAATTCAAAGAAGTGTTATTTTTCATTGACATTACTAATTCCTTTTCTTTTTGTAGTTTCTGCTCCTGCTGGATTTCCTGATCATCCACACCGAGGTTGGTTCTATAATTATTTTCAGTTTCAAATTAATTTAATTCAAAGTACTCCTATTAATTTGATAGATTTGTGCTCCGTTTTATTGCTCACACTAAATCATTTTATTCTCCCTTTTTCTCCTCTTCTTTATAGGATTTGAGACAGTGACCTACATGCTGCAGGTAATATTCATTTTATTTCAAGTAGGTGAAACATAATGTAATTGAAGTTTACTATGCATTTATGATTGTTTGCCAAAAAAAAGGATTGTTATTTAACGTGCTATTTGTTTAATTTATTTATTGCTTAAAGCCAAGATTACTGACAAAGTATTATAATCTCTTAAATTCGTAATTAGAAGATATGGATAATGTAGGTTATAATTTTTCAAAGTGTAACACCAAATAAGTTTTCACATTAGAGTAATTAATTGGGTTGAAATATCTTAATGACTTCAACTTGAATTTCAAGCAATATTAATGCGTTTTGACAAAGAACCGAAGTGGGGTTTCTCCTTTTTTTTATATTTAATCTGGTGTGTTTGCAATAAGTTGCTTGTTGTTGTATCTTTGTCTTACTAATGCTTAGCTAATGAAGTGTCATGCTTAACATGTTCTCCTGATCAGTTGATTTATACCTAGTAATTCTATTTGTATATAATACAGAGTTGGTCTTCTATAAGATGGTCTAACTATTATGTTTCGTCAAATTACTTAATTTCTTTAACTTTTTTTTTCTTAATTTTGACTATCTTTTGTAATCATTAAGTTTTTTAGAAATATGTACAAATAATTAACTCCCTATTTATAGTGATTTTTATTGCTTTTTGGTTAACTAATAATCGTGTAACTATGGGGCCGACTTCTTGAAACATTACTAGTACTAGTGAACAATATTCATATTACATTTTTGTGTATTAATTTAAAACTTAATCATTTTTGTTGGTCCATAGTAAGCACAATAAAATAGTCATTTTCTTCAAATTATATGTAGATAAAGCTAGAAGAGTTCTATAGTATTCTCAATTTAAAAACTTAAAACATACTGTAACAATTTAATGTTAAACCTTACTATTTTTATTTTAGGATAGAGTAAATATTTTGATGTTTACCATGGTGTTATGGAGAGAATACAGAGACATGTTCTTTTTATATGGTACTCAACCACAATCCACCTTACACAATCATACATGTCTAAAATTAACAAATATTACCAAATACTTATTAAATCTAATGGGTCCCTATTTCATTTAATATTACGTGTCATCATATGTATATTAAGTTATTTCAACCACTAATTAAATCTATGAGTAGTAAGCAATATTTTTGATATCTTGCTTCAAATTGGATACAGCTAGAGCCACTTAGTTGTTGTTGAGAAAACATGGCTTCATGCTTTGAGGGCTAATATGGCATCCACATTATTGTCTAGTGCTTGGTGGCCGGCTGGTCCATACTTCATTTGATTTTTTTTTAAAGGTGACAAAAATTGTTCTCAAATTATTAGATTAGATTCTCACTTGTTTTGTAGGCAAACACATTAAATGATGAAATGATTGTGCACAAAAGAGAATGTCAAAGTTTTTGGGTCATGTCATCATAACTATAGTAATTATCAACAGACCAATATTATAAGCTAAACAACTCATTTTATCTGAAACCGTCAAATCAAAAACCCGATTCGTTGTCCCGAACTTGTGAACATTTACATGTAAGTACTAACTATCTAGCCTCTAAATCTTATTTTTCTCTATAACTTTATATTTTATTTAATTGATAAACAATCTAATTGTGATACCGTTTGAATTGAGCTTTGGCTAGTTAGTGATCAAGTTGACTTTAATGAAACATTTCATATTACACTTGAATTTACCATTAGTGGACTACTTTCAAGATGGTATAGGTTGACCTTGGTAAAATAGTGTTAGATCACTCATTGCCTTGCCATTAAGACACTAAATATAGACAATCATGTAAGGTAAATTGCAATCTCTGAATGGCAAGGTTCGATTCTCGTCATCAATAATCGGGGTGGGAAGAGAGGGGTGTTTTATTCGGGTTTAAATTTTGACTTTGACATAAGATTGAACTAGTAAATCCTTGTAGATTGTATCTAAAAAAACACTAACTGCATGAATAACATGACATTTTCCGAAGTAAAAAGGATGAAAATAAAACATAATGTAGAATGCTGATTTTAACGTTTTACTAATCAATTTTATTTTATTAGCTTGTTATTAATGTATTGCATGATTAATGATTGAATGTTAACCTAACTTTAACTTTGACCTATTAATAAATCCAAAATTCCATCGGAAAAAAATAAAGATTTTGTCGGTTATGTTACAGGGAGCTCTCACACATGAAGATTTTGCTGGACATAAAGGGACAATTGGTACTGGTGACCTGCAATGGATGACTGCTGGAAGAGGAATAGTTCATTCAGAAATGCCTGCATCACAAGGTGTCCAAAAGGGTTTGCAATTATGGATCAATTTATCCTCTAAACATAAAATGTAAGCAACTTTTCTTCACATCTTTATGTTTAGCTAGTGTTTTCCATAATGATTTTTGTGCACTAAATTTCCATAAGGATATTATTGATAAATCTAATAACAATATATACTTGGATTAATTTGAAGGAAGTTTGATCTAAAATTAATAGCTCATAAATTAAAGTAGGTTAAATGAGGGTAACAAATTGGGTTTTGAATTACGATTAAGTTTGGTTATATGTGCATGCTATTCCACAAAATTTTAATTAGTTTAATATAATTGGTCAATTCGGTAATCTTAAAAATAAATACCAAAATAAGTTTCATATGATTAGAGTTTCTCTCCCAATTTCAAGAGGTGTTAAGATGGATTATTATGTGCCTCTTTAAAAACAAATAGATTAGAATTACATCCAACAAAACTGATAACTCATCATTTGGCCCGTTAGAAAGGTGTTAGAGATCTATTCAGATACTAAAGATACTTAATATATCTCTTACAAAAGGTAAGTAAGGTTTTTTAGTTCCCTTCTTTGTCATTTTTAAAGCTCACGCAACTTCACTTTTTCACTTATTTGAAAAATGATAACTTTAGAAAAATTAAGTGAAGGGTTTAAAATCTGTTTAGGGACAATAAAATAAATTATGACAATTAAGCTTAGGACCAATAAGTGTTATCCAAGTTCAACTAAAACAAGTTGTGATGAATTAAATAAGTGACAATGAGATGAAAAGAACATGTCCTTAGATCCTAGATCAAGTGGTAAGCCCCTTTTTGTTCATTATAATATTCAAAATACAAAAGAGCAATTGATTTTAAACGTAATAAATGTAAGATATAAAAATATGTAATTTTAGTTTCAGAACCCTAAAAGGTTGAATTCAGAAAAAGTTTCTCTCTTGTTGATCATGCCTGATTAATCTAAATCTTTTAGTTTATAGAATGCCACGAAAAGTAATGTGAATAAAATTCAATTGTTGCTTTTATATTCTTATGTACCATCCCCGCTACACTTTTACTATTGAAGTTTGGTGGTAAATTAGCCACCACTAAATAGAAAAAATGCCTATTTTTAATTTCAGTATCATAAGATCGACATGATTTTCACTCCCTAATCAAGCCTTTATTAAATTTTTATACGTTGTATTTACAAATCTCTTAATTTTCAGGATTGAGCCAAAATATCAAGAAATACAAAGTGAAGATATAGCAGAAGCCGAGAAAAATGGGGTGAAAGTTCGAATTATAGCAGGGGAAGCCTTAGGTAAAAAATCATTGGTTTATACTAGAACACCAACTTTATTCCTAGATTTTACTTTGAAGCCAGGGGCAAATCTTCAACAACCAATCCCAAAATCATGGAATGCATTTGTTTATGTATTGGAAGGTGAAGGCATTTTTGGAAGTTTAAGATCTTCACCCATAACAGCCCATTATCTTCTCCTTCTTGGGCCTGGTGATGGGCTAATGGCATGGAATAAGTCCACAAAATCTCTTAGGTTTATTTTGGTTGGTGGTGAGCCATTGGGTGAACCATTAGTTCAACTTGGACCTTTTGTGATGAACACACAAGAAGAGATTGATCAAACCATTGAAGATTTAGAGAATTGTGTTAATGGATTTGAGAGAGCAAAGTATTGGCAATCTCAAGCAATAGCTTGAGTCTTATATTTCATTCGGATATACTTTAAACGGATTATTACATTTTCTCCCTCTTGTTAAGTAGCCTCTAACTAAACAATAAAAAATGTTTAGGCGTAATTGTATCAATTTTTACATTAGAATCATAAAAGAGAAAGCTAATAGATTTTTTTAGTTGACAAAAGGCTGAATTAGTAATTAAATGCTTTGCCCATTTGTTTGTTACATTTCAAAGTTTGTAAGTAATAAATGTTGTCCCTATGAATTCAGACGTATAACTTGTAACTTTATGCACGTTTGGCAATTAATTGTACAACACAAAAAGGACTTTCATATTTTTTTATCGTCAGCATGTTAAAAGAAAGATAATACGATAGCTCTACTGGTCATGCATCAAGAATACGTTCTATGGATCCTTTTCTCCAAAATGTTCGCATTGTCAATCTTGATTTATTATAGAATCCTTTAACTTGTTTTTAAATATAAAGAAAAAACAAGAATTGAAAGTACATTATTTACATGAGGTTTCCCTTTTCAATTGGCTATCTTTTATTTCTTTATTTTAATTCACAATGCTAAATTATCAAAGGAAAGCGATACAAACATGATTTCATACTCTTCACGCTGTGTATGCAAACTGTTAACACACACTTGGTTAGCCATCAAAATTGCAGCGCTTACCAAGTGTTGTGTATGCATATTGTTAACCTACACTTGGTTAAATCATCAAAATTGCAGCACTTACCAAGTACTATTTAGGTCATCGTGAGAGCTTGTGGAATTTTAGATATCCATATTAGAAAAATATGGTCAAAATCAGTACGTTAATAACGTTAAGCTCAAAAGGTTGCAATTATAAACGAATGAAAAAAAAATATTAATGAAAAATGTATAATCGAAATTCAACATTGTTGACTATAATAGATGGAATATAACCTACTTTGACTATATTGTATAGAACTTACATAAATTGAATTTAGGGATGTCAATGCATTCTTAATTGATATGAGGCTGACCAAATTCGGAGAACTTATACAAATCTACAATATGGAAGTCCAATTAGAATCCTATAGGAGGTATAGCTTATGTCTGTTGCGAAAAATACATCATAAATTTTATCATAAGTGGTATCTCATCTATGATCTACCCATTGATTAAAATTATATAAAGTTGATATAATATAACATAGTCCACATCCACTTAAAGTACAACACAATCCAAGAAAAATTAAATTGTTAGAAATCGAATAATAAACTAGGTATCTAGATATGATATAACAAATACACTTGTTATTCCTAAATGAGCTATATAAAGGGAGAAATTGTTTTTATTTTAAACTAGCATTACATGCCACGATGCTTGCGAGAATAGTTAAAAATTTAATAAGTAAAATAATTAATTGTTTATTTAATTAGTAAGCAATAATAACACTCATTTTTTTCCCCATAGTTTTCTTCTCTTTCTTTATTGACTAAAGATTTTCTTAGAAACTTTTACTCGGAAAAATACTAGGTGAGTAGCTCTTAGCATTTTTTTCGTTAATAAGATAGGATAAGAATCGATTATAGAATCAACGATATTAGTCGAGATGCTTCAAACAACTAAACTATCCCTCACTCTTAAGCTACTAAGCATTAATACTAGGAAAAATTGTCAGAAACCACCTAATAAAGACACTTTTTTTGAAAAAACCACCTAATAAACGTTTTATTATAAAAAACCACCTAATAAAACATTTTTTCTTTCAAAACACCCCCACTTGAGACCAAATTAATAACTCTGTTAGCTCCGTAACCACTTATCGGCATATTAGTAACTCCAGAAGAGTCACTTGGGGTTGAATGCAAATGCAGGGAATTGATTACAAGGTAAAATGAGTTACTTATTTGGTCTTAAGTGGTGGTGTTTTGAAAGAAAAAATGTTTTATTAGGTGGTTTTTTATAATAAAACGTTTATTAGGTGGTTTTTTATAATAAAACGTTTATTAGGTGGTTTTCTCAAAAAAAATGTCTTTAGGTGATTCTTGACAATTTTTCCTTAATACTACTTTATTTTAGCGTTTTAAACAGTTACATACATAAAACTATATAATTAACTTAATTGCACTCCAAAAACCCATATAATTATAAATACAAACAATATATGCAAAAAGTAGAAAAAGGGTGCCGGCCTAATCACGCCAATGGCGCAAATCTAGCAACTAACTCACCCAACTCACACCATCATCTTCATCTTCATCTTCATCTTCATCTTCATCTTCTTCCTCCCTCCTTCACTTTCTCTCTCCTCCTCCATCAATGGCGAACTCACCAAAATCACAACCCCAAACACGAAAACTACGCTTCACTAAAAAAACCAGCATAATAATCCTCTCACTCTTCTCTCTAAACTTCATATTCACATACCATTTCCACCATTACTACCCTACTTCTCTCCCTTCCTTCAACCTCCTTCATCTCAACCCTCACCCTCTCCTCCTCACCAAAACTCCATCTCCATCTCTCTCTTCTTCCTCCTCTTCAAAACCATGGCCGATTCTCCCTTCATACCTCCCATGGACCCCACCATCATCTTCTCCTTCCTCCTGTGAAGGTTTCTTCGGTAATGGCTTCTCCAAAACAACCACTCTTCTCCCTCGTACTTCTTCTTCTACTTCCTCATGGTTTCGCTGCCATTTTAGTAGTACTCTTCGGAGCTCCGTTTGTGAAGGTGGTAGGGTTAGAATGGATCCGAATAAGATCCGGATGTCTGTTGGTGGTGAGAGGATTCAGGATGTTATTGGTAGGTCTGATGAGGATGAGCTTCCTAGTTTTGAAAACGGTGCGTTTCGATTGAGGAGGAATGATGGTGTGGAGAGGGAGATGAAGATGAAGAGAGTTAAGGCGGTTTCTGAGGAGTTTGTTGAAGAGCATGTTCCTGAAGGGTTGATTATGAAACATACTATGAGGGAATTGTTTCAGTCTATGGAGTTTGTTGATGATGTCAATGATTTTCATTGCTCTCAGGTTAGGGTTTATCATTTTATTTTCAAGTTTTGGTTTTTTTTGTCGAATTTTGTTAGATTTATGCAGGTTATGTAGCATTGTACTGTATTAAATTTTGTTAAAAGTTGCATATAATGGCATACTATAGGTATAGGATTCTATAGTAATAAGTTAATTCATACAACAACAACAACTAAGCCTTATTCCCAAAGTGATTTGAGGTCGGCTAACATGAATCGTCAACTGAAACCGTTGCCAAAGGAGATGGCATCGCCAAGAGTTGAGTTGAGTTAATGGCATACTAATAAGTTAATTCATATGCTTCTTAATTGGGAAGGAGGTGTTTTGTTTACCTAGGAATAGTACAAGGTAAGTGGGGGTTGAGTTGTAGTTGTGAATTGTGATTTTGCGGAGTTTCAACTAGAATGGAAGAAACGAGAGAAAGGAGAACATCAAAAAATTTAGCGAGGAAAAATTTCCAAGACCCAATCAGAAGACCTAGATCGCTAGTGATCTTGATCATAATGTCTTTCATTACAAAGGCCAAACACCTAAGTACAACCTATAAACTCTTTGGGCCGCGTTTGAGTTCCTCTCAAGTTCTCTAAGAAGAGTTCCTAAAATGTTGTTCTTTCAAACTTCTCTCTTCTCTTGCTTCACTGAAAGTCATGCTGAATATACATAGTCCTAGAAATTCCCTTATCTAACCACAATATAGAACACCAATGGGAATGAGAGAAATAAGTTAAAGGAACTTATGTGCTATTGAAGGAATCAAAGCAGTGAGTCAGTGACTGTTATTTCAATCAACTTAATGAAACACTTAGTGAGTCGTAACTGACGTATAACGTCTCTTTGTATAGTCAAAAATCAAAATTGCTTAGGATTCTTTTCCTAATATGATAACGTGTTCTCCTGATTTTTAGGTCTTAGGACACACATACTCAACATGTTCCTTTGCCCGGGAAATAGGGCCGACTAGCAAACATATATGAATGTGCAGCGTTTCCTCAATAAGAACTTGTTAGGAATCCTAGGTTAATTAGTTTTTTTTTTCCCCTATACTATCTCTAAAAGATACTTCTTGTCGTTCCATATTAATTGCCACATTTGGAACTTTATACTTTTTACGCACTCCTCGTTAACCTTCAGACATAGTTATTTTGAACCTTGTTAGATTTGGGTTTATATATGTTTTCTACATATCAACTTGTTATAACTATTACTTATACATAATTGAAGATATTGATAGTTAAAGTTGTCCTGGGAGATGTGAAAGTCTACATCTTGCTATTAATATGGGACGCAGAAAGTATCAAATATTCTCTTAAGATGTTATCTCTAATTAAACATTATCTTTATAGATTTTGTTTTCTAATTAAACTCAATTCCTTAAGATGTTATCTCTAGTAGCACACCTTATTTCCCTAAATTGTAACCATTGTTAAGTCAGTTTCTTAGATCTAACATTATTTTGTGGCTTAGGTGTTCCTATGCATTATTAGTCTCACGAAGTACAAGTAATTAAACAGTTTCTTTGTCAAGTTATTTACTCCTCTTAGACGCAAGTTGCACCAAACTTTTTCTTGACTCAAGCTCCAAAGGAACTTGCAAAACACAAGTTCAGAGGATCATATTTTTGAGCAAGACTTCGAATAGACCTTTGAGGAACTTTTTATCAAAGGAACAATTCCTTCATTCCAACTTTAAACTCAAGTTTCCTTACTTTTCTAAAAGTTAAACACGCTCATGTAGTCTAAGATTCTTCTCTTCTCCTTGGTAGGTGACCTTTGAGTATCTTCACTTCAATCTTCAAATCAAATCTCTTCTCTTCAATTTTTCAAGTCAAATCTCTTTAGTTCAACTTTGATTATAGTACTTTGTTTACTCTCCAAGCAAATAACCTTGCACATATGTAAACTGAAGTATATCATTACAATAGGCTTAGTTTGTGCTTTGTTCCTTTTGTCATCTTCAAAACTTAAGGTAAAAAATGGCGCTTCTTTTAACTTAATGTTAACCCCATTTCCATTTATGTTTAAAGTAATAGAACCCTTCTTGTAATACGCAAGGAATTTTTGTTCCTCCTCCTCTTCAGTTATAGACCTCCAACTTCATGGCCCAATTTGTTGATTTCTCGTTGAAAATAAAGTAGTGCGTGTTCAACAAGAAATTTGGTGAATTGGCAGGAGCAGAATAGACCTCGTACAAGTACAGAAGGGAATGATGTCCATAGATACATGATAAATTTTCAATAGACCGCTGTGCAACTACCACTCCATACTGTGATCTTTAACCTTCAATCTCTTGCTGTTACCTGTGCATTTATCCTTTGTCAGTATAGTTGAGTTCATTTAATCTCTCTGTGTTATGTGACACAACATCTTGTGTTTGCAGTGGATTGAGGAGCCAACATTACTGGTCACCCGGTTCGAGTATGCTAATGTTTTTCACACATATACAGATTGGTATAGTGCTTACGTCAGCTCTAGAGTAACTGGCTTACCAACACGGCCAAATGTGGTATTTGTTGATGGCCACAGCAAGGTCAGTGAGGCATCTTAATGTTTGTAGATTTTGGCACCTGTTTCATGTACCTTTAGCATGCTTAATTGGTTAGTACAATAGTACCTGTATTTTAACATTGTGTAGTTGTGCTTTCACGATCACTTCATCTGTCATGGAAAGAAAGGGCTTTTCTTAGAATCAGGACAAATGTAATTAAATTGGCGACGATAAAATTAATTTTGATGTTGATGGGTGTTTAAGGGAAACGAAAAGAAGAAGAAAGAATTGACAAAACTTTGGAAGAAGATACTGTAACCAAGGCACGGGATGTTTGATGTTTCTAATATTTGAAAGCTGATTGAAAAGAAGAGTTAAAAAATAACTTGACCATAACCAAGGGGATTTTTTTTTATCAATCTAATTCTTTCTCCATCCCAATTTACTTGCTACATTAGATTTCTTGGATAAATTTTAAGGGAGTTGAAAAGACAGAGAGAAAACAATGGGCGGGTATCGCTTTCAAGGAGTTCTTTTTTAAAAAATTAATCTGATCCTTTTTCTAATGCAACTCTAGTGAAAGTAGAGAGGAATAGCTTGCTTAAAAAGGCATGTAGCAAGTAATTGGAGAGATGTCCAGAAAAGGAATACGTATGTAGCTTTTAAGGGGAAAAGATCTTATCATAAGTTTACCTTTTTGAAACTTGCAATTAGATACAAAAGTTAGAGATGGGGAGGGGGAAAAAAGGTGAAATTGATAAGCAAAAGAACAGTCATGAGAGATTGAAAATCATGAAGCAGAGAGTTGATGGGAAAGAGAGAGAGAGAGAGAGAGAGACTCAAAAGACTTGGGCAGATTGGAAGAGGCAAAATTGTTATTTGAGAGGTGACTGAGAGAGACGAAAGTGGGAAGCAAAAACATGGGGAGGATTCTCGGAATAATTAAGATCATTGTTTTTTTGATTGTTTCTTTTGGTGTTATTAAATTTGAAGTAGGGCAGCGAGGAGTTCATGGAGGGTCTTCGTAGAATTCCTAGATTGGGGGTTTTTAAAAGTTTTAATTAAAACAAACTCCTCTATCATTACACAATATTGGCTAGACGTGTCTTAATTGCTTATGTGCTTGGTCATGATTCATGAGTCATATATGCTCGAAAAACTCTTCCACTTGTGTCAGAAAAGAAAAATCATCCACTTCATCATAAGCTTGATTGAGAAAGTTGAAATCCTCTTAAGTGGGGAGAAGGCCTAGAATTACGACTTTTCTCGTCTGTATTTATCTTTGAGTGGAGGACTTTTATTTTCATCTTGCTTCAATAGTCAGCCTGACATTTCTAAATCAACCAAGTCTATCATCACACTCATCATATTTCGTTATCTATTTTTCCAGACACAATTAGAAGAAACGTGGGAAGCACTTTTTTCAAGCATCAGATTTGCTAAAAACTTCACTGGTCCTGTCTGCTTTCGCCATGCTGTCTTTGTACCTTTGGGATATGAGACAGCCTGGTTTAAGGGTCTCAGTCAATCTATCGATTGTCATGGGGCTTCTGCAGGAACCCTGTGGGCAAACCCTGATGATCGCAAGACTGCACGACTATCTGAATTCGGGGAGATGATAAAGGCAGCTTTTGACTTTCCTGTTGATAGACCCCGAAGTCCGAATCCCTCAGAACATAATGTACTGTTTGTTCGCCGTGAAGATTATTTAGCACATCCACGTCATCGTGGTAAAGTTGAATCCAGACTCAGCAATGAACAAGAGGTGTTCGATGCTTTGAAAGCTTGGGCTTCTAATTATTCTCAATGTAGTATAAACCTCGTAAATGGGTTGTTCGGTCACATGTCTATGAGAGAGCAAGTCCGAGCTATCGAGGATGCATCAGTCATCATTGGAGCTCATGGGGCAGGGCTCACCCATGTGGTATCAGCATTACCAAAAACTGTCATCCTTGAAATCATTAGCAGCCAATTTCGGCGTCCTCATTTCCAATTGATCTCCCAGTGGAAGGGTTTGGATTATCATGCCATAAATCTCTCTGGATCTTCTGCTAATCCAACAAAGGTCATTGAACGGCTTAAAAGGATCATGAAAAGCATCGGATGCTGAATACTGTATTTTGTCTCAATTCTTTTCCACATAAAAACAAACAACCTGCCATGATGGATCCAGAATATCCCTTCAGCCATCGATGGCACTATATGCAAATTCTTGTACTGTACTAGTATTAGGAGCTAGGAGTTAGGATGGAGTTCGTTGACATTATTGAAAGACTGGCAGATCCGAAGAATTGTGGTCATGGTGACTGGCAATTCAAGGATGCACAGCTTTCTGAGCATTTTCAATATCCGGGAGTCGCTTTTCTTTTATTTGCTTCCACGGGCAGCTCTATGTAAGGTTAGTTTAGTCTTCTAGAACTACCATCATGATCGATTTGTACGTTATTCACATCACAAATTTTCACCTTAGGACTGTAGGTAGTTTGTTTGACTTGTATTGGGTGTTGTCTTTAATTTATACCCTTTGAATCTGCAATAGTCTGTGTATAGGTATAAGGTATAAGAATTTGTAAGGTGGACGATCCCCTTGAATGATTACCAATTTTGCCAAAGTTGCCCATCTCTAAACTCAAACGGTCACGGGCACATAGTGCTGTCATATCTTGTACCTCTTATAATTTGGTCGAATTTAGAATGTACGTAATTATCTTTAGTAGTATGAAAATAACATTTCATATTTTTCTTTATACATAAACATTTTAAGTCTTTTGGATGGTCTTCAATCTTGATTATGTGGCAGACAGTAAATACAGCGACGTTGCTCTGATGCAAAAATTTTCCTGCATTCTAGAGTCTTCCTGGTGGTTTTTGCTTGTGAATTTTAGACTTCAGAGAGAAAACTTCTGGTGGTGGCCACCACTGAATCAAATTCTGAGGTGGTAATATTTCTCACTGTTATTCTGCAATGCTGCTCCATGCAATAACAGGGATAAGGACATAATAAGGTGGCCTTAAGTTCAGGAGAGATGATTTTTATTGTGTTGAAAGTTGAAAATGAAAGATCAGTACTGGGATTGTACATATCAATATCAGAATAAATATAGTTTTTTTGTTGGTAGGACATAGAGTTGGTATGAATGTGTGATTTTGGAATGCAGCATATTATAGTGTAGGGTATTACCAATTGCTAGCTTGTAAAGTATAGTTTGCTGCTTATGGATCATCCTGCTGTCTTTGTCCTGACTCTTGATAAATGTATACCATTTTTAATGGTAAAGTACAGTTTGAAGATCAAGAGACTTTGTGGGAAGGAACTTACGAGAGTTTGCTCACGCCGTTCAAAGGGACTAATCTAGCAGCTAAATGAGCAACCGTTTTTCTTACTCAACTCTCTTACACGACAAGGATTAAAGTATTTAAAACTAGAACTCAATGAACAGATTTCTTCAACCATGGGATTCACTGCTGCTTGTCCCTTCTTCTTCCCATGGATAGCTTTAATGAGATTTTACAGTATTGCATTCAAGCTCAATTTTTTCAGAGCCAAGATACCTTGCCACTTCTGTTGAAGCTCTTGGCCCCATGAAACATCACATGTGAGAGTCCCACATTGATTAACTTGGAGAGAGATGTTCACCTAACAAGGCTAAGGGACTACTCCCCTTATTGCCATATGTTTTTAAGGTGGAACCTCCTTGGTCTTGTGAAGTGGACTCTCTCTCCTCCTTATGGGTGCGGCCCAGGCCCATACTTAACATGGTATCAGAGTCAGGCCCACGGTTGGGACCTTTATCCGCCATAGCGACTGCCCAGTTATCCTTGATCCTCTTCACATCAACTGTTGGTAGTCGTAAATCGGCATTTCTCGAAATAATAAAGGGGGGGAAAATGAGATATAAGTTGCTATCCGTCTTATTATAATAAGGATATCTCTTACAAATTTACAATCACGGAGCACAAATGACATAAGGAGGTTGGTTGCAAATTCATTTTCTCTGTTGTATTAGTTCATTGATTATCTTACAACTCGTTTGTTTGATCAATTTCCCGTTAGTAGCATGGAAAGATTCAAAGCAACAACAACAACAACATATTAAGTGTTTAAATGAGCAATGAGTTAGAAAATAGTTTTGACTTTTAGAATAGTATACTCGCAGCACCACCTAGATATTTGATAGAAATTATTAAGAATTTGAAGGGAAGGGCTCTCTTTCCTAGACTGATGAGACTATGAGAGGAGGGCTTTAGACCACCTTACCAACCTTGATGTACATTGTTTGGTCTATTTGATATGAAGTATATAATTCATAAGTTAGGTTTGATGTACTTCATGATAATACTTAGTCATAAGATCAATTTCCAAAATTTAGGTAGGAATGACCACTCCTTAGTCCTATTACTAGAAGTTTTTGGTGTTATCATATAGGTACCTACTATTTGGCATCTTCTCCCGTTTCCTTGCCAAAGTTAACCCCGCATGGGGATGGGGGTGCTAATCGAGCTAGCAGCTCGTGAGTATTCGAGTTCAATCCGTTCAAAGCTCGGTCAACGCTCGACTCGAGTTAGCTTGGATCGAACTCGAGTTCAAATCAAGACATTAATGAGACCGAGTCGAGAAGCACAAAACTCGAACTCGAATTCAAATATTCACATGTAACTCGAATGATATAATATAGGGTTAAAGCATTCAATTTTTATATACAATCTATCTTATAGGCGTAAAATCACTAAAAAACTCGCAAATAGCTTGAAATGACTCGATTCAAACTCGACTCAAGCTCGTGCAAGTTGGTCAAAACTCGACGGAAGCTCGACTCAATTGTGATTGACTTGAATCGAGTTTGACTCGAGATCTTAACGAGTCGAGTTATGCAAAAGTCGACTTGACTCGGCTCGTTATCACCCTTAATGGAGGATAGGAGTGAGAAGCCCTATTTTTGAAGGTGATAATCTTTTAGTCATCAACAATATACAATATAAACAGAAGTTTTTAGTGATTGGAAAATACATTTATCAAAAACAAATTGATAATTGGATTGCTAGCACCAGTCACATAAAATTTAAGCCTACAAAAATTTGCAAATTTTATACTAAAGGACAAAAAAGGATAAAGTTGACTTACTCTCGCTGCCCACATCCATTGTTATTAATGTTTTATTTTGCAAGATATCTTATGAAAGAATAGTGATAGGTCAATATAGAAACCTCGAGTATATTAACTTTCACAAAAAAAAAACCTCGAGTATACTATCAACTTAACTTATCCTTATAATCAGTTTCTTTTCCCTCAATCGTCTTGCACTCGCCTTTTTACTCCCCAGTTTTTGCATATCAATAAGATGATTCTACCGTTGCTTCGTCACTAGTCTCCTTGTTACTTCTCGTACGTACACAAATGATTGTAATAGTTTCTCTTCCTTCATTCTTGTATGCTAACTCATTAAGACCATGTTTAATTCATTTTATTTTTGTTGAAATGAACTTGTATGTAGTATCAAATTTATTTTTGTTGAATTAAACTTATTTTATTATTCATTATTGTTTTTGCTTCTTTGTAATACTGATTTTTATTAAACTGAACTATTTCTTTGCTGAACAAAGTTGTTATTAGTGAAATGAACTCAATTACGAAATATTATTGATTTAAAGGTGAACACAACCGAGCTTTTAGTATTTCTATTTTCCCTGGCAAGGAGGATACCCTATAGTAGTTCTTTTGCTTACTTTTATAAGTTATTTCCTCTGTTTTTTATTAGTTGACCTGTTTCTTTTATCACGTTTGCCAACGCGTGATTTCAACCACTTTTATCTTGGAAAATTGAGGAGTAAAAATTATAAAAATATGATATTTGGAAAATATATAATGAGACGAATCTAACAAGACCCCACATGACTATATTTTCTCTTATGTATAAATCACAAAAGATAGTCAAAGTAGATTATGTGAATAGTGTCAAAAGTCAAAAGTGTCAACTAAAAAAACGGAGGAAGTATATAATTATATTTATATTAATAATAATACTACAAAATGCTGTCCTCGTCAAAAGAAGTTATTTACAGATTTTTGCGAAACACCTACTCATAATACAACAAATGCAATGTCTTTTTCTTTGATACAGTCCTTCCTCTTTACCCGATCTACCCATTGCATAGATGACACATTCATTGCATAAAACAAGATATATAAAATATATGATCTGAATTACCTTTTTTATCCTATCTTTAATTCCAAATCAAAGTTTCAAACACATGATATGTGTTCCCCGCTCTAATGCCAGCCTTTATAGTACCTTTAGTAGTAGAAGTTTCTACTTGTATGAAATATCTTATGATTAGATTAGTTCTTCTTCGCAATTAGTTGGAAGTATGTAAGTCCACTTTGATTCGGTTGGAAATCAACAATTTAATGATTCTTCTAGTCTTTTTTGCATTTTTTAGGCAAATCTTATTATGAACCTATCATAAGTCAATCCAATCTAACTACACAAACAAAATTTATTGAAAGTAACTTAAAGTTGATGAATAGACAATTGAGCATCACTGGCAAAGACCTTTTGTAGTGCAAAATCTATAAGGTGGGATGAGAACAAGTTTCTTTAACTCGTGATATTGCTACTTGTGATCATAGGCCTATGACTTGTTTCATACTATTCAAATATGTTATTTCTTTGTCTCTTGAGCCCACAAAAAACCAACTTATTTTTGTCACCAACATAAAAATGGTTCATGAATCTTCTAAATTTCAAATACTTGCATGATAGATGTTGGCATGAAAGCAAATGATCAAATATTAACGCGAAACACTCAAAAATTAATGAGATTTACTATTAATGCGATAACTACGTCCTCCAGACAGGGGGAAAATTCTTTCACTATGATATGAGACTATTACAATTACAATGAACAAGAATTCAATTAAATGATGTTTCAATTGAATTTCAAAGACTCGATCTTAACTTCTCTATTGCATTTATGCTAATCTCTCTCCGATTTCTGTGGTACAAAATAACTAAACGCGGCTTAAATGTATTTATGTCAAAGCGGAATAAGAAAACCTAATTGTCGAATAGAATAACTTATCACATGGGCCTCGAGGACCGCGACTCACGCCTTGCTCGCGGCGTTTGTCTCTGAGTCGTTGTCTTCACCACGACTCGCCAATTCCTTAAACGGGTTATACTCCAACTCTTATCTAATTTGAGACTTTGACAATACACCTCCAATGCTCCCAACTTCAATCCATGATGCCAAATATTTCATGTCTCTCATACTAGATTGATTATCACCAAATCTTATGTACTCAAAGAACGAAATATGCACCTTACGCACACATATTGTCATGGCGCATGACACACATACGCCCACCTCCCATACAACCTATAACAACGAGACTATACTATACAAAGTATATACGGATATATCAACGATAGGTAAGAGCACCATGCTCAATATTCCTAAGTTGACCATATAAATTTATACTTTTGCATGTCTTCTAAACCCTTCATATCCATCATTGAACCAAACATCTAGCTAATAAATAAACAAAAACTTGTGTGCTTTAAAGAAGTTAACTGAAGATTCTACTTAGTCAAATGATAAATCTGATTTGGTCATCACAATTCACTTGATCAAACCGTGCACACATTTGTTTTATGTATTTATATCTATTCAATTATTTGACAAGGAAAACGCCATAATTTTCAACACATAATATAATAAAATATGTAATCCAACTAGCCAATTAGAAGAAAAGACAAAAATAAATGCTCTTACTTCATACTTCCACCATTCTTTTATTCTCGTTTTATTACATAGTTCCGCCTTTTAACATAACCTTAAACGTTACCATATCTAGCTTTGTTTAAGTAAATTTTACAGAAAGTTAGTCAACAATATCTATGTAACTACTACTTCCGTAACATATTATTAGCAACAATAGACATTTTCTACTCAAACATTATGTCATATAGTTGCAAATAATATGTTAAAAAATACGAATATAGTATATTTAATGGTATGCATAAATTATTATAATATGTCAAAGAAAAATATATAAATAGCGTTAAAATATGGGAAATACTGATTATAAAAGAACAAATAAATGATATCGTTTTGTCAAAATCAAAATTCCCAAAACACATGGCATTTGTCCCCTCTGCTATCTCTCTTCCCATCTCTCTCCCCAATCCTACAGGTCCTACACCAATAACAGGAAAACAAAGATCATCATCATATATTCATATCTTAAAAGAGGGAAAATTCAATTTTTACTTACCATTATCAGAAATAGAAAACAAGAACTCATAAGTCTTTCTTGGTAAAAACATAAAACATGTCATTTTAGCAACATACTATTCTCTTCTTTTCTTCTTCCTCCTTCTCTTCACATGCTACCTAACTTGTACCTGTAAATTTATACTCACTTACTTACCCATTATTTATTCACTCATTTTGTCCTTTTGTTTCAAAATTCACACCATTTTTGAGTTCCATCCTCGTAATATTGCATTCCTTAAAGAAAAAGTTCATAACAAAAAAATAAGTCCTAGAAAAAATTTAAGAGAAGCTATAATTGAGCTCAAATAATGCCTAATCCATTAAAGACCCTTCTGAAATTTAAGTTTAAGCTCAAGTCTAAGTCCAAGTTCAAGATTCGAACCCCGGCCGATATGGTTCGTAGAGTTGGGGAGCTCTTGATTCTCATCCATGGTGAAAATGCCATGGTTGATCATGGTCCTAAATGGGATGAAAAGGTTTGATTTTTATTTTTTTATTTTTTTATTTTATCATATCTTTATGATATGGAGGTTAATATGGTTGGAAAAGGCTTCTTTTATTATTAAATTTTTAAATTTTGGTGGGTTTTGATTTGTGTTAGATATTGTGAAACTATGTAATTGCAGTGATTTTCATTGATCAATATTTATAGATTACAAATTAATTTAGTTAATTGGTTCTAATTGTGTTAGGAAAGCTGAATATGATGAGATAATATTGATACAAAATAGTATCCTAATTAGAAAATTATATCCTATAGAATAATGATTATTGATAGCGAGAAGATATATGGAATATTTGCTCAGCTTATTATCTTCTCGCAATCAATTATATTATTCTGTATGAATTTGTTTAGTGAAGATGATGTGATTTTGTTACTGGAATTTGATTTGTAGGCTTGAATGGGATTTACAACCCCTGTTTTCTGCTGTCCTCTATGCCTTGTTCCTGGGATTGTTACTGGAATTTGATTTGTAGACTTGAAAGTACTCTTCTTGGAACTTGTTTGATAATCTTTAGATAAAATTTGGGATTTTTATTGAATTTATGAAAAGAAGTTGATAGGAACATATTAGTATATCTTTATTGGGATAAAATTGTTTAAGAGAAGACATAGAGAATCTACTGATACTAAGGACTTCATATTAGTATGATAATGTGCATTTGAAAGTTATCGAGGACATTTCATAACAGAATTTTGTCGAATTGTCTTGGGAAAATGTTCATTTAAGTACTGGATACTGGTTAGTTATGTACTTTGATGAATGAAAAACATGTGATGATTTTGATGTTGGATTATGTTTAATTAGATCAGTACTGTGATTTTCTGTGTTCAGATGGAAGAACTAGGGAAACTCATTGCGGATGTTAAATTCATTCTTTATGGCACTAGTGAAGCTGAACCTGTCCCAGAATCTTGTGCACAAGTAACTCAAGAATTCTTCCGAGAGAATACTCTTCGTCTCCTAATAACTTGCCTTCCAAAACTAGACTTGGAGGTGAGTTCATTGTCCTAGTACAGTCAATTCTAGATTAACTTTCCTGCTAGTTTACATTTGAGTAACATGGAAACAGTTGAGGTTTCGGATATGTTTCTGTTTCTGAAATTGGGAAACCTCAAGTACCTGCTATTGTGGGATTCATTAGCTCCTGAACTGCCAGGATTTAGGAAAACATTTCCATATCGGGGAAACCTCATGGCCCTGCCACAGTGGGCTTCATTAAATCAGAGATTTAGAAAAAGCTTTCGAATTGGGGAAAGCTCATGCCCCTGCCATTTTTTGAGGTTCATTAGCACTGAAACAGTTTGGGATTTCCGAAATGAAACGTTTTCAGATAGGGAAAACCTTAGTCTCTTGTTACTTCCGGGCTTCATTAGCACAAACATAGGTGTAGTTGAGGATAAGGAAACATCTCCTAAAAGGTGAGACCTCTGGTCTTACCATTTCTAGGCTTCATTAGCACGGAAACAACAGGCATTTTAAAGATGGAAACATTTCCAAAACATGGAACCCTCAGGTGGGCTGTATCCCTGACATATCCAGGCTTCATTAGCACAACAAAACAGTTTGGATTTCCGGAAAAATAGTGTGTTGGAAACTGAGACATGTGAACCCCCAATTGTTTCCGTGCTTCATAGCTTGGTCGGATTGATTTTTGCTTTTATGAATTTACCTAGTTGAAGTTGTTGCATACAGTATTTGTTAGCAATATAAGTTTTGGCCAAACTCCTCTTTTCCTAATGTTGCTTATTATTATTAAAAAGATGATCTCTCTTAGGCCCGAAAAGATGCTACCCAAGTAGTAGCTAATCTGCAAAGACAACAGGTTAATTGCCGCCTAATTGCGTGTGATTACTTGGAAGCCAACATTGATCTCATAGATATTTTGGTCTCAGGGTAAGTAACCATCTGTGAGCTTTCGGGCTTCATCAGCCTAATTGTCATCCTTAATTAACTCTGAAGAAGTGATTAAATTATCTAACACCAAATGGATTATATCAACTACTGATTAGGTATGAAGACTACAGAATAGCCTTGCACTATGGTAATATGCTCAGGGAGTGTATTAGGCATCAAAGCATTGCAAAGTAAGTGATTGGAAATCATGGTTTAGTCTCTTATGCTTTTATAGAAAAATGTGTCAAAGTACTAAAAATGATCAAAAAATATGTCTTTCTTTCCTTCTTGTTTATTCATAGATATGTGCTGGATTCGCACTTGCGCAAGTTTTTTGACTATATACAGCTTCCAGATTTTGATGTATCATCTGATGCTTCAGCAACTTTCAAGGTTTTCATCTTCTCCCTTGGTCTATCTGTTTACTTACACATTCTTAAATCTTCATTTGTCATATCAAACTTAAATTCCTAATCATATTTACTGCGACATTGCTTACATAACCTGATTTTTACTGATTAAACTAATCCTGGCTGGTTCAACTGATTTGCTGATTGAAACTGCTTTAAAATGATTTTGATGATTCTTAAGTGTTTTTTTTTCTTATTGTGCAGTTTATTGATTATAAAAGATCTTTATTGATCAAAACTGATATTTTGCTTATTAGAACTGATTCTGTCAAAGGCTTATAGCTGAAGTGATCAGGACATGTTATGCCTGAATCTTCTTTATATGTGATTTTCGCAGGAGTTATTGACCAGGCATAAATCCACAGTTGCAGAGTTTTTGTCGAAGAACTTTGATTGGGTAAAATATCCTCAACTTTGTTTACTTTCGGGATTAATTGTATAATTAAGCATCCAGCACGCTGGTAATGAAGGAATTTTTCATATGACAGTTTTTTAGAGAATTCAACACTAAGTTGCTTCAATCCCCTACTTATATCACAAAGCGTCAAGCCATCAAGGTAAGCACTTTTGAATTTCTACTATCTTTTGTGAGGAAAACTCTCTTAACGGTTAAAAATCAGTTTCTTCTGAAATTATACAGTAGTTCTGTACGACTAAGAATACGCGTTAAATTAGCATGAGTATATGTTTATATATCGTGTTGATTGCCTGTTCAAGACCCTCCCCTCTTCTTGTTTCCAGCTTTTGGGAGATATCATGCTTGATCGTTCAAACTCTACCATCATGGTGCGGTATGTAAGCTCAAAAGAGAACCTGATGGTTCTCATGAATCTCCTCAGGGTAAAAATCTTATTTTCCTTAATAATTAGTGTTCATTTTCTCCCCAAAATGTAAAACTAACTGTTGGTGTTTGATTCTACAGGAACCAAGCAAGCCCATACAACTAGAAGCATTCCATGTCTTTAAGGTGTAAAACTAACTGTTGGTGTTTGTTTTCTTCATGTTTATGTTCTTGCATGAACTTATAGAATAAGAAAGACTCTTAGCTAACTTTCGGAAAGTAGTATATAAACTTGAGGGAGTAGAACTCTAGCTATGATGTATGTGTTATTGTAGACTCCTCAAACAAAACAAGATTGTTCTACCCCCATCATGTGGTTGTGGATATAGCTAACTCATTGGTAGTGAACCGCGTATGTGTAGTTTTCCTTGTTATTGTGCTTATTTTTTCTCACATCCATTGTGACACTTTATTATACTACATGACAGCTATTTGTAGCCAACAGAAACAAGCCACCTGAAATCACCACCATATTGATAGCTAATCGAAGCAAGCTTCTTCGCTTCTTTGGTGGCTTTACGTTGGAAAAAGGTATATGACTACATTGCACAAATAAACAGATCATATATATCCAGGGTCTAAGCTTTCAGATTATCATATTTCTCCTGCTCATTTGCTTTCTTCTATCATCAGAGGATGAACAGTTTGAGGCTGACAAAGCTCAAATTGTTAAGGAGATCGCAGAATTGGAACCAAGAGAGATTCGATAACAGGCTTCGTGGAACTCTCAGGAGCGTGGAGCTAAGTTGAAGAAGTATAGAACTTTTGCTACTTGGTGGAAGGAAGTCGTTATCCTCGGTGCTTGTTTAGTTGACATAAAAAGAGTATTGGATATAGAAATTCTTAGGAAGTGAAAAGAAATGTAGTTGTTTGGTTCACATAATATACAAGTGCAACCCAACGATAAGTTCTACTCCTCACAAAATGGAGGAAGTTTAGGTAATGATCAACCAAAAGACTTACCTTCACTTCCTAGTAATTGAATTGCATTCATTCTTATGTTCAACCAAATGACCACGGATTACTTATGATTTTATAGTGTATTCAATCTAGTTGTAAATTCGGAAAGTAAGCACTTCCTCTATTGTAATGGAAAGCGAATTGTAAGCAGAGTATACTTTTGAAACATATGAGTGATCAAAAATTTGCCTCAATTTTAGCGATGAGACTAATTTCATTTGTTAGCAATTTTAGTAAGAGTGATATTAATTAGAGTCTCTGGTAAGGACCTAAGTTGGTAAGAGAATAAATGATGCTTGGAATACATTGCTAAATCTTCATTATGAATTTCTGACCTCATAACCACCAACACTCAATCCTTTTGCCTTAGAAATCACTCCCAGCAAAAGCTAGTAATTTGTTCTACTTTTGTCATAACATATTAAAAATTGACTTCCTATTTTGTGTTTTCATCAAGTTGTAAACTTGTAACTTCAAAGCTTTGGCCTTTGGTCAAGCATTTATAGAAACCTCAAATCCATAATTAATTGTAGGAATTTTATTGAACTTGTTATTTGAAGTACTAGGGAAAGAAAATAGGACCATTCACATATATACATCCTCCGTTTCTTTTTATAAGGAACAGAGAGAAAATCACTCATACCAAAGAACTTAGAGAGAGAAAGAAAGGACCACTTGTTAATGAAGGAAAATCACACATAACAAGAGCAAAGTTGCAGATAAATGGAAAAAGACTTTCTATTTTAAGCAATGTTCCAATTAATATGACTATTCCTAAAAAGGAATATGTTCCTTATAAAAAGAAACGAAGGTAGTATATAAGATGGATTTTCAACTTTCGTTGATCGTAGAGTATAGGAGGGCAATTTATCTCTTACACTCGAGTGAACAACGTTGCTAATACATGTACAACATGTAATGTGTGTATGGTACTCGATGGTAAATATACTGCCAATTAGTGCTAGATTTGTGCGATAGGGCGGGAGCTCATTTTCAACCCTGATCTGACCTGACTAATAGGAGGACCTTGGAGAGGTGGGCTCAAACGAGTTGTGTAAGAAACAAACAGGGAGCGGGCTCAAACGGGCTAGAAAAGGGGTTTTTATATGAATCATTTTATGAGGCTTTTGTTAAGTTTTTTTAAAATATGTGTGTGGTCATGTCTTGTCACATGAACATTTATTGATGAATTATACTCTTTTTCTTCTCTAACATGAGAGTTTGTTCTATTTGGCATAAAATAGCATAACTGAACTGAAATAAATAGTAATATGCGAGAGCAATAGTGTGTTTGGTAGGGAAGAATTGGATGGAAAGGAAACGAAAGGAAGACAAAGGCTTTCCGTTGTTTGGTAAAAAAACTGTAAAGAATTTGGTTGGAAAAGAAAGGAAATGACATGAAAGAACTTAAAGAAAATCTTCTCTTTCCTTTCCTCCTAAAATTGGATGAATTTGGGAGGAAAGAAATATTGATTTTAGGTTTCCCATCCCTCCCATTCTCTTTTCGCCTGAACCAAATATTGGAAACTTTAATTCCCTTCCTTCCTTTTCCTTTACTAAAAAAGTGAAACTCTTGGGTGGACCTAGTCCACACAAAAAATAGTGTAGACCCACCTCCTCAACCTCTTGCGGGAGATAGAAAAACGACATCCTATACCACTGTTTTACCTTTTTTAAACCCAGGAACATCCACAAACAACGCTTTACATTCACCGGCGACGATAGCATCTTCCCCGATGACGCTTTTCATGTACACTTCAGAAATCGACACCCTTTTTCACCTAAAAACTTCCAAAAACCTAAATTAGGTACAAATTGAGTTCAAAATTGACGAAACTGACCTCATTGTGAGCACTGAGGAAGGAGAAGACCGCAGAAGCAAAAGAAAATGAAAGAATGTATGTTAAAGAGAAAGAGTTAGGGTAAAATGAAGAGGAGAGAGGAGAGAGAAAGCATGTTACTGGAGGAATGGAGAAGTCGATGTCAGAGGATGGCATTATTGTTATCGCCTGAGGTTTTCACCGAGAGTTCTGAGTATGGGATTGTGCGAGATGATGAGTGTGGAGGAGAGATTGGGGAAGAGTGGGAAGTGGATTGTGAAGGGTCGGAGGGAGTAATCATGGGAGAAGAAGTGATCCCAGAAGTCTTGTGAAAATGGGGTGAATGGTGTTGTGCTATTGTTGTTGTTGGAGGTGTTTGTGGGGATCAGTGACAGGGTTGCTCACTATGTGTTTGATGCAATGACTGTGAGAAATGAGTTGATTTGAGGAGGAAGATGGGGATAAGTTAGGTTTGATTGATATAGAGAGCATATAGAAGAATCTAGAAAAAATGGATTTTTAGTGCGTTTAGACCTTTGGGGAAAATATTGTGTTCATTAATGATTCCAGGAAGCACTAGCAGTAGAAAAGTTTTCGAAGTAAGGCTCTTTAAGGGGCTGTTTCGTCCCTTCATTTGGGAGGTAAAAGCTATGATGATTAAACCCATCTAACATCACCTGAGATACGTATGAATATTTCATGTTTTACTAAATCTTAACTTTTAATTGCTAAATTTTAATTAACTTTTAGTTATAAAATCTTAACTTTTGCAAAAAAAAATTAACTTTTCATCCTTAACACTTAACTTTTGATTGCTAAACCTTAACTTTTATTTACAAAATCTTAACTTTTGCTAAAGAAACCTTAACTTTTCATTCATAACACTTTTTTTTTTTATTACAAAACCTTAACTTTTAATTACAAAATCTTAACTTTTGTTAAAAAAAACCTTAACTTTTGGTGAGCTACATTTAACTTTTATTAAAAAATCTTAACTTTTAAACTTGGCCCTGGTCTACAATAAGCTTAGTGTAGACCGGCTTTATATTAGACTAACCAAATACACTTATCTCTATTATATAAGTGAAGAGGTGGGGGTGGACACCAAAAAGAAAAAAAGGAAAAATAAATAAAATAAATCAATGAGTTTATTAATTAATTAAGTTTTATTTCCAAATTTAGCCATCAGATTTTTAATAAAAGATGTTCAAATTTTCTAACTAAAATATCTAAAGACCTACAAAGTAAAAACAATTTTAAAAAATATCAACGATTATATTTTCTTGAGATCTATAGATAGACACCCACTTTGCTATACTTTTATATACTTTCGAAATTTTTTATTTTGAAATACATGAGTAATTGATTGTTCATGAGTGAAGGGATATTTGATAAATTGATCCTGATAAAGTATTTTAGCATGAGTGAGAAATATGATAAACTATATGCAAGTACTTTTGAATTTTTTCTCATTTAGACAATGAGCAAAAAATACCTTACCGGGTACTATATAACAAAAGTTGTAGTTGATGGTGGGGAGTAAGGGATTTTTTCAAAGAAAAATGAGCCAGAATGAATTTAACTTGAAAATAAAATATGTTGTGTACCTTCATATTTTATCATGTTATAGTAGTCAAAACACACATCATATGCAAATAAAATTAGGATTTTTTTGTTCAAAACCTCCTAAATTTTTCACGTTTTTAGAAACTCCCACCTTAATGAATTTTTCTTTTGAATTTTCACCTATCATTCCCAATTTTATTAGAAACTCCCTCCACGTAATGATTTTTGTTAAATTCCGTTAACAAAACCGTAAAGTGGGCCCCACATATGCACTGTATTATTAGTTTACGCTAAAATTGAAGTCAATTTCGTCAACTTAAGGGCAAATCCTCAACAAATTTAGAGCAAATTTGGAACGAATATCTATTATATAAGTGAAGAGGTGGGGGTGGACACCAAAAAGAAAAAAAGGAAAAATAATTAAAATGAATCAATCAGTTTATTAAGTAATTAAGTTTTATTTTCAAATTTAGCCATCAGATTTTTAATAAAAGATGTTCATAACTTCTAACTAAATATCTAAAAACCTACAAAGTAAAAACAATTTCAAAAAATATCAACGATTATATTTTCTTGAGATCTATAGATAGACACCCACTTTGTTATACTTTTATATATTTTTGAAATTTTTTACCTTAAAATACATGAGTAATTGATTGTTCATGAGTGAATGCACATTTGATCAAATTGATCCCGACAAAGTATTTTATCATGAGTGAGAAATATGATAAAGTATTTTCAAGTACTTTTGAATTTTTTCTCATTTGGACAATGAGCAAAAAGTACCTTACCGGGTACTATATAACAAAAGTTATAGTTGGTGGGGAGTAAGGGATGTTTTCAAAGAAAAATAAGCCAAAATGACTTTAGCTTGAAAATAAAATATGTTGTGTACCTTCATATTTTATCATGTTACAGTAGCCAAAACACACATCATATGCAAATAAAATTAGGATTTTTTTGTTAGAAACTACCACCTTAATGATTTTTTTTTTTAAATTTCCACCTATCATTCCTAATTTTATTAGAAACTCCCACCACTTAATGATTTTTGTTAAATTTCGTTAACAAAACCGTGAAGTGGGCCCCACATATGCATTATATTATTAGTTTACGCTGAAATTGAACTCAATTTCATCAATTTAAGGGCAAATCCTCAACAAATTTAGAGCAAATTTGGAACGAATTACAACTTTTTGGAAATAATTGCAACAATTTCAAGTTCCATTTTGTTAACAAAATGTATATGTGGGACCCACTTAATGGTTCTTTGTTACTAAAATTTGACAAAAGCTGTTAAGTGGTGAGAGTTTTTAATAAAATTGTAAATGGTAGGTGGAATCTAAAAAAAAATCATTAAGGTGGGAGTTTCCTAAAACATGAAAAGATGCGACTATCCATAAAATTATCTACTATAGATTATAAAATTTCATAATAAAATTGTTGTCGCACGCATCGCGTGCATAGATTTCTAGTCTCTATTATAAGTGAAGAGGTGGGGGTGGACACCAAAAAGAAAAAAAGGAAAAATAAATAAAATAAATCAATGAGTTTATTAAGTAATTAAATTTTATTTCCAAATTTAGCCATCAGATTTTTAACAAAAGATGTTCAAAACTTCTAACTAAAATATCTAAAAACCTACAAAGTAAAAACAATTTAAAAAAATATCAACTATTATATTTTCTTGAGATCTATAGATAGACACCCACTTTGCTATACTTTTATATACTTTTAAATTTTTTGTTTTGAAATACATGAGTAATTGATTGTTCATGAGTGAAGGCACATTTGATCAAATTGATCTGATAAAGTATTTTAGCATGAGTGAGAAATATGATAAAGTATTTTCAAGTACTTTTGAATTTTTTCTCATTTAGACAATGAGCAAAAAGTACCTTACCGGGTACTATATAACAAAAGTTGTAGTTGATGGTAGGGAGTAAGGGATGTTTTCAAAGAAAAATGAGACAAAATGAATTTAGCTGGAAAATAAAATATTTTGTGTACCTTCATATTTTATCATGTTACAGTAGCAAAACACATATCATATGCAAATCAAATTAGGATTCTTTTTTGTTCAAAACCACCTAAATTTTTCACGTTTTTAGAAACTCCCACCTTAATGAATATTTCTTTTAAATTTCCACTTTATCATTCCCAATTTATAAGAAACTCCCACTACTTAATGATTTTTGTTAAATTCCGTTAACAAAACCGTGAAGTGGGTCCCACATATGCATTTTATTATTAGTTTACGCTGAAAATGAAGTCAATTTCATAAACTTAAGGGCAACAAATTTAGAACAAATTTGGAACGAATTGGAAAGAATTGTAATTATTTCAAGTTCCATTTTGTTAACAAAATGTATATGTGGGACCCACTTAACGGTTTTTTGTTAATGAAATTTGACAACAACCGTTAAGTGGTGAAAGTTTTTAATAAAATTGTAAATGGTAGGTGGAATTTTTTAAAAAAATCATTAATGTGGGAGTTTCTAAAAACATGAAAAATTTCAGTGATAAGATGCGACTATCCATGAATTATCTACCGTAGATTATAAAATTTAATAATTAAATTGTTGTCGCACACATCGCGTGCATAGAAATCTAGAGTTGAGTTGAACTGACTTATCGAAGTGAAAATTAACTGTAGAGGACAGGCTCGAGTTTCTGACTTCCTCTCATTCACCCAAATGTTCCCCAAATAAAAACCGTAAACGATTTCCCCAAATTTCCCCCAAATAAAACCCTAAAAAATTTCACCCAAATCATAAACCCTAAATTTCGTTTCCAATTTCGATTACAAGATCTGATCAATTCTTAGCAGTCTCAATTTGGAAAAAATGAACCTTTTCTATCTCCTTTCTCTCTCGGCAATTCAACTTCTGCTGCTGAAGAAGTAGAGTGTTTGAGCTTCTTTAATCAGGTAACTCAGCATTTCTGGAAATTTAATCGAAGAATTTTTAGTTTCTGTTTCAATTTTATTCAAATCAGATGACTTTTGTTGAATTTGCTTCTTTGGGTATCTTTCTGTAGTATAAAGATTGGAGCTTTTTTAAAGTCATTTCCCTTTTATGATTTGATGGTGCATTTAGATGGAATCCAAGCATTGCATATTTCATGTTTGATGAAACTACTCAATGAATCAGTTTATGTAATATATATCTATCTAGTTGGATAAATTGCTGATTTCTCACCTTTTTTTTCCCACTAAAATTATGTAATATAACTCTATCTAGTTGGATAAATTGCTTATTGTTGGCTGTAAAGCTTGATATTTGTCTCTCTTTATCGTTCATAGTTGTCGGTTGCTGCATCTTTTTGGGTGAATGAAGTAATTGAATAGTTGTAAAGATGGGGATGTGTTATCCTTCAACGCCTAGAAAGGTGGCAGTGACAATGGGATTATTTTTTGGTGGCATTTCTTTGTTTGTTGTTGGCATTCATTATTCCTACAAGAATGTTGCTCCTCAACAAGCTCGTACTAAAGCGCGAAGTGATTTTGTTAGGGAGCATCTTAGGAAGAAGCATGGATTTGGTGAGAAGAAGAATTGAGGCAGAATTGTTTAACCTTTGCTTTCTATTTCAAGTATGGACACATACATAAAGTTGATGACTTGTAGCTTTGAACATCGAAGGCAAGAATTCAGACGAGACTTTTCTCTGTGTAAAGTTGATGATTGATTAAGGTGTTGCTTGATACGGTAGAGATTTTCTTTGAACTTTGTATATATCTATTGTGTTCAGTGATGGATGTTGAAGTGGTGTCATGGTGGTTGTAGAGGTTGAAGTGACCACAATTTTGACATGATTTGCAATTCTGTGTGGTGCTGTGGTTGATGTTGACTGTGTTACTTGGAGTGGGGTACCTAAGTCGGACACGGTACGTGTCTAAGTGGCCAACGCAACTATTTTCAAGAAATTTATCCATGATTTTTGCCCAAAATGAAGTGTCAAAGAAACTCGGAATGTTGAGGAGTTGAGGACCGAACGTGGATCCTTGAGGTTATAGGAGTTTGCGTAACATTGTTGTGTGAGAGGACGGAAGATTTGTGCTGCAGTCATTATTGAATCTGAATTGAAACCTTGGTGTGCTGAATTGTTGGTTGTATAAGCGGGTTTCTGCAGTATGTGCAAAGTTTCCGCTCTTTTGGACGATGTTAACATTTTTGGACTGCATCAATTCTAAAAACTTTGCTATCATCAGGTTTTTGCAACATCATATGTAAAGGGTAGCTAATAGCTATAAAGGGCTCATCAGTCATCTGTAAGAGATTTTCTAGTGACAAATATGAAACACAATAAACACATAAAGATTACTCCTATTAGAGAATGATTCACTGTGGAATATGAATATTTATGTTTATGTTTTGAATTCACTGTTAGTTTGGAAGTTCAAGTAAAAATCCAAGTGGTTGCCTGTCATTCTTTCCAAGAGTGGATGTTTCTTGATGCTTCTAAGTGATAAGATGACTGTCTACACTATGCAGTTGAAACTTGAAAGTATCAAACCATAAAGATGAATACTTCCTCTTTTATATAAACTTCAACTATGTCAATTGTCAAAGCTTATGTCCACCTGATGTTAGTGAAGAAAATAGCTTAGAACTTGCTTCTTGCTGTGGTAGTGACAGGGTGACATTGTGGGATTCCTGTTTGTAGGACTTTGGCACTAACATGACAGTTGATACTTTGTTTTAAACATTTTTTTTGTTGATGGTGTACTTTTTTTTACGGTGAAGATCAATATCATTAATAACGAGCCATACGGCATTTAGTACAATGATAGCATAGATATGAAAACCAAATGAATAGCATAGATATGAAAACCAAATGAATAGAGAAAATACATAGTAGTTTCAATCAAAACAATTACTATTTTGCCTCCTAAAACACGGCTCATACTCCCCCACTTCTACCTCGATGTTAGCAGGGGTTTTACAGTACTTTTTTTGTTTGTGTGTAAGCACTCACCCCACCTTTCCGAAGCATGAGCCTGATCCAACCTACTTTTAGTATTCTCCTCTACTTGCCTCCCATTATCATAAGTGAACTCATAAGCAGAATACGAGACATCTTTCAAACCACAAGTATCTACAACACTACAAAAGTTACACATTTGCCACTCAACCCCATCCCATCATCCTCTTCTCACTTTGAAGAAGAATTTCGTTTAAATCCCTAATATACCTAAGGCAGGTTAAATTGGGACGCCAACTACTCCGATAGATGTCAGCTCTCTGTCCACTCATAAAAGCCTCTAAACCTCCACTCCTCATCTCTTACTACTCTTAACCAAAACATCCTTACAAATGAATTGACAGAGTGAAGAACAACATTAATACCCCGCCTCCAAAAACCCGACCGTCCAATAGACTCCATAACAAGACCATCAAAACTTATTCTTAATCCTACTAAACTCGCCACTACTCAACTTCAACTTCGAAAGAAAAACTAATGACGAGGCTTCCTTCACAATAAATTATGAAGGTCGACAATTGGAGTGGGATTACCAAACTCTCTACAAAGACTTAGAGCATTTATTGAAGCTGGCAGTGTTCAGTCTCGCTTATCTCCTCCAAACCATCCCCGTCACACAATACCAGTTTTTGACACACTGATCTCCGAGTCAACATCCATCTCCTCCACCCAATCACAATTCCTCAAATTACACTCAACGTCCTTACGCTTTCTGTAATACTCCCCATGATTGATTTAAAGGATTTAGTTGTACTACCCATACCAATAACGTGCATCTTTTTTTAGGGAGCTCATATTGCTAAGATATTCTCATTTAAGCGTGCTTGGCTGGGAGTAGTCTTGGGATGGGTGACCTCCTGGGAAGATTATCAGGTACGCATGGGTGAGGACAAAATGCGCCGAAAGGACTTGTGTTGGTTTGTCGAGCCAGTTATTGGTCCGAGATGCTTATTTGGTGACTCTAATCGGCCCGTAGGGGTTGGGGTGTTACAAATGGTATCAGAGCAACCCTGCGACCGCGTCTTCGGGCGACCCTAAGGCCGTCAGGCCGAATATTAGGAGTTCTCAAGCGCCTAATGGGGGATGATTCTGAGGCTGCATTGTCATAAGGAGCGACCCAGAGGTCGTCAGGCCAAATAGGAGTCTCCAGGCGATCAGTTTCTAGGTTGGGGCAACCTACAGGCTGCGGCCGAATATGTGGGGTCCCCAGGCGTAACGAGGGCATTGCTGTTCTCAAGTGGGGGTGTGTAATACTCCTTATGATTTCTTTAAAATATTTAGTTGTACTACCCATACCAACAAGGTTCATCTTCTTTTTAGGGAGCTCATATTGCTAAGATATTCTCAGTTAAGCGTGCTTGGCTGGGAGTAGTCTTAGTATGGGTGACCTCATGTGAAGTTTCTCGGGGTACGCATGAGTGAGGACAAAATACGCCGAAAGGTCTTGTGTTGGTTTGTGGGGCCAGTTATTGGTCCGAGATGCTTATTTGGTGACTTCCATCGGCTCGTAGGGGTTGGGATATTACACTTTCACTCCCTTCCCCCTTTCTCTCTTGGCCACTTTCGACCACCTCATCAGTGCAGTATCATCACTACACCCCCACAACAAAAGTACCTACAATGTCACTACCCATTTCCTCCTTACTCATCATGCATGAAGGACTCATCTCCTTTCCCCAAAACAAATCAGTCTCACCCCAGGCGTTCAAAGACCCTTCCCTTACATCCACCTCTTCACCATTACCCCCACCCTATATTATCCCTACCCCCACTCAACTTCTCCCTCTCTATCGTCGGCTTCTTGCTAACAAAAAGAGCCTTGCAGGTAGCTTGCACCTTCACTAGCTCCTATAGCAATTTGTGTCTTCCGATTCTAGGGGAAACTTTCAGGCTCATACTTCACCAAAACCCGTCACTTGCTACTCCACATCTTCTGTTGAACACTCCTTTTCCATGTGCCCCATAATGCCGCAAAGAAAGTAGAAAAAAGGAAGTCTTCCATTCTTGAAGATGATTGTTGATTCTTTGCCGTCGTTGCCAATAATCCTGTGATCCCTATGTAAATGATTAGCAGCATCATGCGATATTCGAACTCTACAATAATTTTCCAACCATAGTTCACTGGGATCTAACTCAAAAACCTGCCCCATTGACGCAATAACAACACAGACCGCATTATCCAACCAACTTAGGGGCAAATCCTTCACATGAACCCAAAACGATGAATGAGTAAACGGTATATCAGACGATTGCTTGTTCCCAACACTTCACTCAAAACCAGAACTTTTGCTCAACGCACCACAGACTTCCCAGCATACTCGCTCTTTAGATTTCCAATGAAATAATTGAAAAAAAAACGATTTGCACCAATAACCTTAATGATCATCTTCTATGATACTCCCGGTACGCTAGTCAAGGTGCGTTTGAACACATTGATTATGTAAGGGCGATCTGTCACAAGTCTACCCACCACCATTACGAAAACCTTAGAATCGGTGTCCTTGATATCCATTATACCTAAGTCCACATTGTCAGTCACAACCCCAATAAGTTGCAAGTTACTGCATTTGTCCACCAACTCGTTAGCCATGGTAAAATCGATCTTTGTTAGCACAACCTGTCTTCCGAGGGAAGAGAAAGCCTGTCTCCCATAACCATGACTATTATTTTTTTGGGGTGAAAATAACCAAAACTATTATAAAGGTTGTGTTCATTTCTTTAGATTTCGGCCTGGTCTTTTAGACTGAATTAATTGAAATTTGTTTCAGTTCAACTCCATTCAGTTTGCTCCATTAATAACAACAAAACTGTTATCATCTTCATATTATTCTTAATTTATTACTATTGTTATTTTTATATGAATTTCAATTCATCATATTTTAATATCTAATTATGTTCTTTGATATTATTATCGATCTTTCTAATGTCAATGTCTATCTTTTCATACTTTACTGTTATCGCTATTAATAAAATACTCCCACCATTTCTTTTTGTTTGTCAGATTTCCCGTTTTTATCCGTTTCTTTTTGTTTTTCCTACTTTTTCACTTTTTCTCTAAAAAGGAAAATAATATTACCCAGCCACCCCAACTTTTATCACCTTTTGGTCTCGCATGTATCTTACAATTTTCTCTCACATATTTTAATTACCACATTTAATGAAGTACTCCCTCCGTTCCCTTTTGATGTTCCCATTTTCCGTTTTAGGCCGTTTCTAAAAGTTGTTCCCATATTGAATATTTTCCATTTATATACATTTTTTATCTCCATTTTACCCTTGAATATCTAAATATTTACCTACCTTTTACTAATTTGTACTTTTAATGGTCCCCATTTTAAAGGAATAAGGACAAAAAGTACATGAAAAATATTAAAATAAGCACAAGATTCCCTTGTGATTCTATTTGCATTGGTTTTCCCATATTCCAAATGGGAACATCAAAAGAGAACGGAGGGAGTACAAAATAAGTGAACTCTTTAATTATTATCACCACCCAAATACCTAGAACTATAATAAATGAGACAAATAAAAAGAAACGGAGTGAATATATTACTACTATAATTTTTTTAATATTCTTATCGATATTTATATTACTATTGTTTACCCTACTATGGTTTGTTCTCTTCGACGTAAAACAACTGAACTGAACTGAATTGAACTGAAAGGAACTGAACTGAAGTAAATAGTGATATACTCCGTCCGTCCCACAAAGTTCTTCCCACTTTTTAAATATATGCGAGGTATAAAATAATGAAATGAGAAGAACTTTATGGGACGAAGGGAGTATGAGAGTAAAAGTATTATCCAAAGATAAACTGAATTGAATTGAACTGAACTGAAAATAAGCCAGAAAGAACAGACCCTATATATCCAAAAACCAAAGCATTGGGGTCATATTTCCGGGTTAGGCTGCACATCAACAGGTTTGCTAGTAATACCAAAAGTCCGCCCATCATATAAGTTAGTAAACGGAGGCCCAGATTATAACCCCCCATTTAAAAACGAGGTCACTAGGGTTTATCATTTTATCCCCCCCTCCCCCCTTTCTTCTTCATTCTCTCACTGGCTGCTATATACTCTTTCTTCTGAGCCGTAACCCTAATTTCTTCTGAGCCGAAAACATGGGTATGAATTCTACACTTTCTCTCTCCTCCTTCAATCGATCTGATCTTCTCTTCAAGTTATTCAACAATGGCGTTACATTTCGATCATGATTTTGTGCTTTTATTAATTTGATTTTTGTTTTTGATAGGTATTTCTCGTGATTCTATGCACAAGAGGCGTGCCACTGGTGGCAAGAAGAAGAGTTGGAGGAAGAAGCGAAAGTATGTTTCTCTTTCATCTCCTTCTATTCACATAATTACTTTGGGTTAATAAATGTTTGATTTGATTAATTTGTATTTGATTGATTTGATTGGTCTGTTTAAATACTTGATTATGTTATGTTTGTGTTTATGACGATAGAATGACAATTATTGTTTCTGCAAAGAATCGTTGTTTTCGACTTATGATTGGAATATATTTCAAGCTCTACTGAGCTCGATTAGGTGAAATAAATCTCTTTGGTGCATTTAAACAATCGATATTTTGTGTTCCATTTACTCATTGAAGTGTTGTCTTATTTATTGCACAGTTTTAGTTTCTAATTGCAATATGAGGAAAATTTTGTGCTTATTAGACGGTCCTGTGCCGATAAGTTTCTCCATCGGCACGCAACATAACTATAAGCTACATTGCGTTGCCTTGGCATCGAGTATTTAGTTTTCCTTGTGTTTTGAGGAAAGCTACTGATGCCATGGCGTACATTGTTTTTCTTTAATTCATTCCACATTGGTTAAAGAAGTTGATTGGTGATTAGTTTTTGAAATCAATTGTGTTGATTTATGATATTAAGTTTAAATTTGCCATTGTATCGTTTTACATCTTTGATATAAGGATATTGATGCTTTGGTTTCATATTGGATGTTTTGGGTGCGAAATGATTATTTGAGTATGCAATTGAGAGATTCATGTTAATGGGCTCACGACCACTTGGAAAAGTGCTTTGGTTTTGGTATGTAATCTATGATATTTCCTTCAGTGTTTTAGGGAATGTTATGGTGCTGATATCATAATTACTAAGCTTCTAGGCACATTTCTGTGATCAAAACAATTTTTTTGTCAACCAAGTATGTGTTGCTTTTCACTACCTTTGAGTTCCATGATAATATGTGCTTATGAGACGGTCCTGTGCTGATTAGAAACTCCATCTGCACGCAACATATCTATAAGCTACATCGTTTTTGCCATGTCATCAACATTCGGTTTGCCTTAAATCTCAAGGAGAAAACTTTGATGCTGTGGCGCACAATATTTTGCTCGATTATGGCTCCTGCTAATGTTGTTTTTTTGCTTATATATATCTTGTGATTCTTTTGGCCTTGTTGTATTTCTGAGAGGTATTCTGGTTTTTCACATATTTTTCCATGTACTGTGAAAAAGGTACGAGCTCGGAAGACAGCCTGCTAACACAAAGCTGTCAAGCAACAAGACAGTTAGGAGGGTTAGGGTTCGTGGTGGCAATGCCAAGTGGCGCGCACTAAGGTTGGATACCGGAAACTTCTCATGGGGAAGTGAGGCTGTTACCCGCAAGACCCGTCTCCTGGACGTTGTTTACAATGCATCCAACAACGAGTTGGTTAGGACACAAACTTTGGTCAAGAGTGCCATTGTCCAGGTTGATGCTGCCCCATTCAAGCAATGGTATCTTCAGCACTATGGAGTCGACGTTGGACGCAAGAAGAAGGCTGCTGCTGCTGCCAAAAAAGAAACCGAGGTAGATTTCTCTTTCCCAATAGCATCTTGTCAAACCCCATGTGATTACCCAAATCTCAGAACTACCTTTGCTATTAGCCTATTCTACCTATCTGTAATTGAAAGTTCTGTGTAATACATTTCTTTTGTAATCCTTGTTTTCACTTTTAATGATAGGAGGGTGAGACTACTGAGGAGGCCAAAAAGAGCAACCATGTTACAAGAAAGTTGGAGAAGCGTCAGCAGGGTCGCACATTGGACGCTCACATTGAGGAACAATTCGGCGGTGGTCGTTTATTAGCCTGCATTTCATCTCGCCCTGGCCAATGTGGCCGTGCTGATGGGTAAGTCATTTTAAGTTCATGAGGGGGCAACAATATTATAACTAGTTGACAACAGTATTCCGCCCTACTTTGTAGGCGCTACTTACTAGAAGTAGTGCTTTTGAAATCATGTTCGTTAGGAAAATTCCCGGATTTCTTACCCATGGTAATGAGTTCCCGTCTATAAACATGTGATTTATATCGGTACAAATAGCTTTCTACTCAAATCTACCTCTAATGGAACTGGATTGAAAAAATCACAAGAAGCATTATCATAGGCATGTTCATATGATTTGTTACCATTGCCATCATTTGTTGCCATTTATCAAACATCCCGATAGTTGTTGAAAATGAGATGGACCTGTGTTTTTGTCTGACTTTCTAAAATCGTCTTAAATTGGTGTATGGCAGATACATCCTGGAAGGCAAAGAGCTGGAATTCTACATGAAGAAAATCCAGAGGAAGAAGGGCAGCAAAGCAGGAGCTGCCTAATTTTTTGCTTTAGGATTTCTAAAGTCAGATTTGAGTTTTTTTCGTTTCTTTTTGGTTGGTCTTAGTCTTCTAAAGTTCTATAACTCGATGCCAATTCCAAAACGTTTTGTAATCAGTAGTGTGATACTTTCATATTTACGTTGCCTTTAGTTAAAAGGTTTTGGCACTCATATCTCTCTCCTGTCTTCTCTTTCATGATTAAGCTGTTACTAGTGATACATGGAAATTTTCGGCACTCATTCAAGAAATCCATTGTTAATTTACAAAATCAAAAATTTTGCAACACTTGGGAATTATGGTCTTCAAAATAAGTCCGTGCTAATAAGACTTGCATTTGAAGAATTATTTTTGTTTTTCTTCCCTAATAGTAACATATCGTAGACGGAGTAAAACATGTGATAGGAGAGAATTGTAGAGAACGTTTTGCCAAATTTAATTGTTGCACTTGAATGAAACTACGAATGAAATGTAAAGATATACTTTCTCCGTTTTTAAATAAGTGACACACTTTATGTTTTTATATTTGCCAATGCATTATTTTAAATATTAAAATCTACAATTATCAAAAAGTAAAAATTATAAAAAGTTGATATTAATTTTTTTTACATTGAGACGATTCTAACAAGATCCCATATGACTATGTTTTTTCCAAAATATAAATCACCAAAGCTAATTGAAGTCTTAGGGCCTGTTTAGATTAGCTTAATTTCAGTTCAGTTCAGCTCCAATCAGTTCAATGCAGTTCAGTTTAGTTCAGTTCAGCTCCATTCTTTTATAACCATTTTGTTAAATATTATTATGTTGGTCTAATTTATTTTACTAATTGCTTTTATTATTATTATTATATTATTATTTATTTTTATATTATTATTATTAAGTATTATTATTATTATTATTATTTGTATACACTTTTTTATTATAGCTTTATTCATTATTATTACTAGTATCATTATGGAGGAACATGATTTAGGTTAAAAACACAAATAAACCCGCGTTTTCAGCCCATAATCCAATCAAATCACGTTAAAACGATTTATGATGTAATTTTGCACGGTCCGACCCAATCATTATTGTATTACTAAATATTAATATATAATTAAATCTAATAATTAAAATAGTAATATTAATTTAATTCTAAGATATTATTGTTATTATATAATCATTATCAGGTATTAATATATTAATACAAAGACTATAAAATAATTTTTATTAATTATCATTATAATCATTAATCATTATTATTATTAATTTATGATTATTAATATTATTTATTTATAATTATCATTTAAAAATGTCCAAAATACAATTATTATTATTCATTAATAATTATTCATTATTATGACCCATCATCATAATTCTTATTTAATATTCATATTATTATTGTTTAAATATTATATATATATTTATTAAATTCAATTCAATTCAATTCAGTTCAGTTCATTTCAGTTCAGTTCAGCAGCGCCAATCAGTTCAGTTCAATTCAGCACCAATCAGTTCAGTTCAGTTCAGTTCAGTTCAGTTGTTTTCAGTAAATCTAAACAGGCCCTTAAGTGTTGATAGTAAATACTATGTAAATGTGTCGTTTATTTGTAAAGATATACTTCCTTCGTTTCTAAATGTTTGCCAATGCATTATTTTAAACATTAATATCTACAATTATCAATAAGTAAAATATTATAAAAAGTTGATATTAAATTTTTTTACATTGAGACGAATCTAACGAGATCCCACATGACTATGTTTTTTCTAAAATATAAATCACCAAAGCTAATTAAAGTCTAAAACTGTTAAATAGTAAATACTATGCAAATATATCGCTTATTTAAAAACGGAGAAAGTATTTTCTATGATTTTAGCCAAATTTAATTATGAATCTCTGATGGTTGCTTACTCATTAGCTGTATCTGTTATCATCTGATTTTGTTTATGTTCAACCACATAACCAATCCTTGTAGCAAATACACATTTCAAGCTGATGTAATTTGGTTTTTTACTCGTCCAAAACCCTTCCCAAGAAATTAAAGACTTCCTTCGATGGTACGGATGAGACTTGTCGAATGTTACGTGCCATCACCGACATTGGTGGATATAGATTTTACGACTTCCACCATGCTAAAATGTCAAGGTTTTCCTTCTTAGTGTTCAAGATTCATATATGCCTACAAAAAACGCGTCTTGCTTTTAGTGAGAGAAAATTCTCCTTCCTTGCTCTCCTCAAAACCAGGTCCTTCAAAGGCTTGCGAAAAATCACAGTTGAGATACGTTTGAAATTCTAATTTATTGGACAAAGTTTGACATGGTTCCTTATGTTGATTCAATAACTTAGGGGCGTTTGCTTCAAATATTTGGAATGGTATGGATTGAAATCTCATACCAAGCCAAAATTATTTGGTTCAATTTTAGAATGGATTTTACTTTCAATCCTAGTGTTTGGTTCAAATAAATTATGAAATGGGTTGTATTAAAAAAAAAAATTTTATTCAATTAAACCCAAATTTCTATTCCAATAAAAAAAATCAAAAAACAATCGCACAAACATGAAGCCTCTCTAACCACCCCTTCTCCGGCGATCCGCCCAACCACCTTCCCACCACCCAACCGCACATTCCTTCACCTTCTTCCGACGTTGCACAACCCTTCTCTGTCACACTCCTGCGGTTCTCCTTCACTGCTACACATAATCGCAGCGTGGCACAGCCCTCGGCCCTAATGCTTCCGTGGACGACGGTTCTTCCTTCCACGACACTAATCTCCGCCGGCCATTGGTCTTGGTCTTCTATAACTCGCATCAGTCGCTTGATATGGACCGAAATCTTCTGTCGGCGGGGAAGGGGTGAGAAATGGGCGGTTGCGAAGGAAAGGGGGTGGCCGGATGGTGGTTGTTTGCGGAAGGGGTGGAGGGAGGGGCTCCTCTATCTTTCTAGGGTTTGATACCTTGTTGGAATGGATTCTGAATCTTCGGGAGGGGGGTAAGTTTCTGATTCCAAGGATTTGGGTGGAGTTAGATGCCCATGGGTATCATATTCCATAGCAAAATATGCTAACCAAACACTTGGATGGCTTCTAATCCATACCATTCCATTCCAACTAGGTGAACCAAACACCCCTTAGAGCCTGCTGAAAAACTTGTCTAATAATAATGAAAACGACATTAATAAAGATTATACTTCCTCCATTTTGAAATAAATATAATTCTTTTTTCACGCTTGTCAAAGAAGCTATTTAAGGGTGTAAACAATTGAATTTTTCGATAAAATTTTAACACAAGTAATATATAAATGGAGGAAGTATAAATTACAAAGAGACTTGTTAAGTTTGTTCTTGTAATTTTCAAAACCAATATCAATTTTTAAAATCAAATAATACATTTGAGAGCAATTTTTTTCAAATTTCAACCTATGATCTAGATATGAGGCGAAATAAAGGCTACTTGGATATACTAGAAACGCTCTATTGACTTCGGAAAATGTTTGGGTGATCCTGAGCATTGCCAACCCTCATGAGAGAGATATAGTTTTATCTCTATCAGTCTCATGAGAGTTACCAACCTTTAAAGATAGGATTTGGAGCTTTCCTTGAGCTTGACTCGCTAAACATTTAGCCAAATTGTACAAATAAAAATGTAAAAATCAGATATTCATTGTAGTGAACAATTTAGAGATCTTATTGTAGTGAACAATTTAGAGATCTTAGTCTACGCTATCAAATGAACAATAGCACTATCAATTACACTTTCATATGAGCAATTACACTTATTAAAAGAACACTAAACCAATATCTATGAACTTGTACTACATAAAAATATAGCCAAGACGTTTTCAGATAAACCTTAGAACATGGAGTAACAAATGAACACCCATTTCAAATGAACATTAGAATATTTAAGATGAACCAAAATAAGTAAAATATGAAAACGCACAAAAGAACAATATTATACACTTTAATGAACAAGGAATATTTTACAAAGCTTAAGTCTATGCTTTTGAATGAGCAATAACACATTAAAGAACAAGAAAATTCAGAAAACGTACAGATGAATATAGTTACTTAAGTATATATATTAGTGAACAATGACATAAAACCACTTGACATAGGTACATTGTTTAGGGATCTACAATCTACGGTTACAAAATGAACATTAACACTTATTAACAAAACAATAAATCAATATCTATGAACTTATACTACATAAAAACAAAAATCCTTACTTTCAGTTCCTTCATCATCTTCCTCTTGAATTTCTTTTGATACTTGGGAGTCCACCAAAGTCCGCTCTAAAGCCAAAACTTCTTTTTTCTCGCTTTTGTTCTTTTGGTTCTTTTGCTTTTTATTAATGTCATTAAAGGAGAGTCGAATTATGTGTCTTTTCGTTCATGTTTGATTCAAAAGGACAAGTGAAGATCTACTCTACTTGGACATAAGCAAAGGAGAAACAAAATTGCAAGCAAAATTTCGAAGTAATAGTACTTCTTAACAATGAATAAACACATGATAGAAATGGAAGACCTTTGTTCTTGTGGCGCTACAATTGTAATTGGTGTGGCTTCTAGAGAATGTGTGTGTCATTGCATCTCCTCTCTTAAATCTATTGAAACTATTGATGAAGATTGTCAAAGTTTTGGAGAAGAATGTCGAAATCTGGTAGAGAAAAGCGAAAAAATTAGGCCTTGATAGTGTTGCGCTATTGGGAGAGAATAGAGAAAAAGGATGATTTGGGACAGAGAGTGATTGCTTGTGGAGAAAGAAAGTACCTTGGGTTTTGTGAGGAAATGTCGGTTTAGGTGTAAAGGTGGTTTGAATTTTTTTTTTTTGAAATAAACTATCAATAGAGAGAGAAAATGGTGAAAATTTCCGTTTTCTAATGAACCATTGTTCATTCCATGCCAGAGGGAAGGAGTTTGGCCAGCATTCTTTTCTATTGCGCCTAAAATCTCTATTTCTGCTTTTTTATTCTTTTGCCCAGCGAAGAACTAAATTGATCTGAAATTAACTGAACTGAGAGAGCATTCATCGTACACTCGAGTGTATGGTGCACCCTCTCACAGTTTCTCTCCTCATGTACTCTGCACATAAGAATAAAGGGAGAGAATGTGAGGGTATATATTGCACCCGGGTGTATAAAAAATTGCAAGTGAACTGAAGTGAAGTGCAACTTTTGACTCAATAGGAACTAAACTAAAATTGAACTAAAATTAGTTGAACTGAACGGAAATTAATTTAAGTTTTTTGCGCGCTAAAATAAGAGACTTATGCGCGTTTTGTTTGTGTAGGCGTTTTGAATGGAGCATATTGTTAGTGCTAGTAACCGGGAAACAAAGATGAACACAATGAAAACAACAACGAACAAAACGTCCTCTAGGCGTGTTTGGGAACACTTTCCCAAATGCGATATTCCGACCCTATACGAAGCACGGGTTTCACGGAATTCACCTCCGAGATACAAAGAAGAGACAGTGATTATCACGCTCGTATGAGAATCACTAAATGAGAGCAAATGTGTTTGTGAGAAATGCTTTGATGATCAATGTAGAATGAGAGAAAACTTGAGTGCTTTTTTAGAGAGTATGTAAAAGCATATGAACATTCATCTGAGGTTTTTCCTCTTATAATGCACGTTGATGCTTTGGAAAAAACCGACCTCAACCGCTCAATAAACATGAAACGGTCTAAAAAGATCGTCCGCAAACGGCCCAGTCGCGACTCGCGATACAGGTCGCGAGTCGCGACCTTAAGGAAATTTGGAGCAGCAGAATGGCAGTGGCTCGTCGCGAGTCGCGACCAAGCCGAAATCCCAGGTCGCGGGGGGCGACCCAGCTCGCGGCCCGCGAGCCCACGCTTCTCCCTTTTCTTGTTTCCTTGCTTGCTCGTTTCAAAGCCACATCAAAGACTTTAGTTTCCAAAGCTATACAACCACAGCATGCATATCTAAACACCACTTAAGTAGCGACACCATAACCAAGCATCTTAAGTTAATGTTTCATGAATATTATCAACCAAATACTCTAAATATTCAACAATCCTCCCCCATTTAGAGTATTCTAAAAGATACTAAGCACAAAAACATCATCAAAACAAACAACCTCATGCATCAATGAAAGTGTACTAAGACTTGAACTTCCACCTAGTATAATATACATTCCAAGAATCCGTATTCGAAAGGTGTCGCAAGCGATTGAACCAATCTCAATACATAGTGGAAAACTTGAAGATACCATACACACAAGATTAACTATTTGAACTCATAAAACTTGACAAGTTAAGCCATGTGTCCGTATCATTCGTAAGTGTATCATAGCTATGCCCCTATAGCTACTTGAAGAGGCTAAAATTCACACTTACATAGGTAAAACTCTTAAAGAAACATGCCACTATGACAAGGCACAACAAGAGAACTATTAAGATTTACAACCTCTTATCAACATCATAGTCAATATAAGAACAATACTTAGAGGATATTTACAAATGTTCTTCAATCATCAAATGAAGGAACTAATCTTATTGAACTTAAGACCCAACATCTTATTGGGCGTTAAGTTAAGATTCTCTCACTCGTGATTAACTAAGGGCTCCAATCCAAGACCGATTGCCATCCTCTTCACCGTATCTCTAGCCAAGGCCTTAGTGAAACAATCCGCTAGATTATACGTAGTCCGCACATAGTCAACAGTGATAATACTATCCTTGATAAGTCCTTGAATATAGGAATGCCGCACACCAATGTGCCTTGACTTACCATTATAAACTTGACTATATGCCCTTGCCAAAGCTGCATCGTTATCACAATGTATCGCTATGGGCGATATTGGTTTTGGCAACAAAGGAATCTCAATCATAAGATTCTTTAACCACTCCTCTTCTTTACTAGCCAAGGACAAAGCAATGAACTCCAAAGTCATAGAGGAGTCCGCAATGCAAGTTTTCTTCTTAGAAGCCCAAGAGACAACACCTCCCCCAAGTAGAAAAACAAATCCACTTGTGGAAGAGTGATCCTCTCTATTAGAGATCCAACTTGCATCCGAATAACCTTCTAAACCGAAGGATTTCCACTGTAGGATAAACCATAATCTTTGGTTTTCCCCAAGTATCTTAAGACATGACGAATAGCATGCCAATGCTTCATACTAGGATTACTAGTATACCTACTAAGCTTTCCTACCGCAAATGCGATATCCGGCCTAGTACTCGTCATAGCATATATATCAAACAACCTATGACCCGTGCATAGTCAAGTTGAGATACCGCACTACCGTCATTTGACATTAATTTTTCACTTGGATCCATAGGAGTTGATACAAAGGAGCAATCACTAACATTGAACTTCTTAAGTACTTTTTCAATGTAGTGTGTTTGAGATAAACTCAATTTACCATTGCTTCTTTTAATTCTTATGCCTAGAATGACATCCGCTTCTCCTAAATCTTTCATGGAGAACATTGATGATAGGAAAGCCTTTGCCCACTCAACTTATGACAAATCAGTCCCAAAAATCAACATGTCATCTACATATAGACAAATCATTACACCATGACCTAGTTCATCAAATTTGCTATATACGCACTTGTCCGAATTATTCAATTTAAATCCGTTAGACAACACAACCTCATCAAACTTTTGATGCCATTGCTTGGGTGCTTGTTTTAGCCCATACAAAGACCTAACGAGTTTGCAAACTTTACCTTCTTGACCTTTTAAACAAACCCTTCGGGTTGTTTCATGTAAACCTCCTCATCTAGCTCTCCATTTAAGAACGCTGTCTTAACATCCATTTGATGGATCACAAGGTTGTGTATAGCCGCAAGAGCAATCAACAACCTTATAAAAGAGATTCTAGCAACGGGTGCATATGTATCGAAATAATCGATACCCGGCTTTTAGGAAAAGCCTTGAGCCACTAACCGGGCTTTGAACTTATCAATAGTTCCATCGATTTTCATTTTCTTCTTGAAAATTCATTTACACCCAATAGGTTTACACTTGGGAGGCAAATCCGCGAAAACCCATGTGTTATTCCCCATGATGGAATCCATCTCATCATCAATAGCTTCCTTCCAAAAAGGAGCATCTTGAGATCTCATGGCCTCACCATAAGTCAAAGGATCACCTTCCACATTAAACACATATGGAAATTTAGTCAATATAGAACTTCTAGACCCTTGAACCAAATATACATGAAAGTCCGGGCCAAAGGATTTCTCCTTTCTTGCCCTTTTACTTCTCCTAGGTTGTGATGAAGTCGATGCTACATTCTCTTCTAGAGTTTGTTTATCTAATTCATGATCATTTAAAGACCGATCATCTTCTTGAATAATGGTACTTGGAGTTACATCCTTTGGTCTAGGAATTGATGAATATCAATTTTCATCAAAGATTGCATCTCTTGACTCCACAATAGTGTGAATTGACCAAACGTCATTTTGTTCTATAACATAGAACCTATAGGCCTTGCTATGAATAGCATACCCTATAAAGATGCATTCAACTCCCCTTTCACCTAACTTTTTACGTTTAGGTTCCGGTACTTTTACAATTGCCCTACAACCCCAAACTCTAAGATAACTTAGATTTGGTTTTCTTTTGTACCATAATTCATAGGGTGTAACTTTGTTCTTTTTCATAGGAACGCGGTTTAATAAATAACAAGCCGTTAAAACCGCTTCACCCCAAAATCCATCACTCAAACCCGAATAGGATAACATAGAATTTACCATTTCTTGTAAAGTTCTATTCTTTCTTTCCGCTATACCATTTTCTTGTGGTGTATAACCCGCGGTTCTTTTATGTATGATTCCTAATGATTGGAAATAACTAGGATCATGGTATTCACCACCCCTATCAGTTCTAAGCAGTTTTATTTTGTCATTTAGTTGCAATGCAACCTCGTTTTTATAGATCTTAAACTTATCTAGAGCTTCATCTTTAGTGAATAGAAGATAAACATAACAATACCTAGAATGATCATCTATAAATGTTAAGATATACTTCTTATTACATAAAGAAGGAGTGCTATGAAAATCACATAGGTCACTATGCACCAAATCAAGCAAATTAGTATCTCTTTCCACATTATTAGGGAAAGAATTTCTGGTTATCTTTGTAAGCATGCATGTTCTACACTTCTCTATGCTTGGATCAAAACTAGGAATCAAATCATCCTTTGACATAGAATAAAGCTTTCTATAATTAACATGACCAAGCCAGTAATGCCATAGAGAAGAACTATCATTAACAACGCAAACATTGTTTAACAAAGTATTCGAAATACTTAATTTGAACATACCATTACATAAATAACCCAGTCCAACAAAAGACCCTCCTTTAGATAGAATAAATTTATCCGACTCAAATACCATTTTAAAACCTATTCGATTCAAGATAGCTCCCGAGACTAGATTCTTTCTAAGGTCCGGAGCAAATACAACATCTCTTAAAACAAGAGACTTTCCGGAACTAAAAACTAGCTCAACTTGACCTACTCCTAAGACTTTAGCAGTAGAATCGTTCCCCATGTAAGGAACTTCTCCTTCATCCGCCTCCTTGAAGGTCTTGAAGAGAGATCGTTCCTTGCATACATGTCTTGAAGCTCCCGAATCGATGTACCATGAACAATCATCCTGTACACAAAAGATTTCAGAAATCGTACACACATAATTCAAAACCGAATTAAGTGAAACTTGTGCACAAGTACCTTGCTTGGTTTGGGTATGGCTTGACTCGCATTTCCCACCACCATGCCCATTCTTTTTCATCTTTTTCTTCCAAATGGTGCTATCCTTCTTGAAGTGATCGGGCTTTTCACATTCCCAACAAGCTCGTTGTTGTCCTCCTCCACCAAACTTTGGTTTCTTACCATAGTTTTCCTTGGTGAAGTTATGTCCCCTCTTCTTAGGATTAGAGTCATGAGACTTTCCATCCTCCACCATGTTAATAGTGGAAGAACTAGGATTTACCTCTTTTTGACCATCTTGAACCCGAATGCCCTCTTCAATCCGAAGATGAGCACCCAATTGTTCAATAGTCATTTCATCTTTCCTATGTTTCAAGCTATTTCGAACATCTTTCCAAGAGGAGGGTAATTTATCGATTATTGAAGAAACGACAAATGTTTCATCCATATTAATATCATGTTGTTTAAAGCTTCCTAAAATTCTTTGGATTTCATGGAATTGCTCCATAATTGGCCTAGACTCAACCATTTTAAAGTTATTAAAATTGCTCACTAGAAATTTCTTACTAGAAGCGTCTTCGGCCATATATTTAGATTCTAAATCATCCCAAAGAACTTTAGCGGATTCATAGTATTGATAAACATCAAAGAGATCATCGGACATACCATTGAAAATGTGACCACGGCATATGTAGTCGTCGTTCTCCCACTTCTTCCTCTTCCTAGTAGCCTCAATCGTCTCATCATCCACTTCAATGGGCTTCGGGGATGTAAGAACGTACACCACCGCCAAAGAGGTAAGAAGAAAGTGCATCTTCTTTTGCCATCTACGGAAATCCACGCCTTCAAACTTATCAAGTTTGTGGAAATTCGCTGTCATCTCACGAAGTGTAGCCATCTTAAAGTAATATCGCTTTTGGATTGTTAGTGCTAGTAACCGGGAAACAAAGATGAACACAATGAAAACAACGACGAACAAAACGTCCTCTAGGCGTGTTTGGGAACACTTTCCCAAATGCGATATTCCGACCCTATACGAAGTACGGGTTTCACGGAATTCACCTCCGAGATACAAAGAAGAGATAGTGATTATCACGCTCGTATGAGAATCACTAAATGAGAGCAAATGTGTTTGTGAGAAATGCTTTGATGATCAATGTAGAATGAGAGAAAACTTGAGTGCTTTTTTAGAGAGTATGTAAAAGCATATGAACATTCATCTGAGGTTTTTCCTCTTATAATGCACGTTGATGCTTTGGAAAAAACGACCTCAACCGCTCAATAAACATGAAACGGTCTAAAAAGATCGTCCGCAAACGGCCCAGTCGCGACTCGCGACCTTAAGGAAATTTGAAGCAGCAGAATGGCAGTGGCTCGTCGCGAGTCGCGACCAAGCCGAAAGCCCAGCGTCGCCCGCCAGCTCGCGGCCCTGTGAGCCCACGCTTCTCCCTTTTCTTGTTTCCTTGCTTGCTCGATTCAAAGCCACATCAAAGACTTTAGTTTCCAAAGCTATACAACCACAACATGCATATCTAAACACTACTTAAGTAGCGACACCATAACCAAGCATCTTAAGTTAATGTTTCATTAATATTATCAACCAAATACTCTAAATATTCAACACATATTGGGGTTAGAGTCAGGCGGGTTGAAAGAGAAACAGAAGAGAGCCATTGTGCAACCGGCTGAAGGAACCCTTTAACGGCAACTTTACTGGCAGGGCCGAGTTCGTGCCTATTGAAAATGGGTTTTGCTAATTTGGTTGGTTCCCATGTTTCAATTACTCAAAATTCGAACAAATTTGTTCCAAAGTTGCAATCTTTCAAGCAAGGAGGAGAATCCCATTATATGAATTTGAAGTTAGGAAGAAGGTCAAAGAGTTTTCAAAAGATTGGAATTAGTATTCCCAGTTGTTGCAAACGAAGAGATTTGATTGAGATTGAAGAGAGAACAAGCGCTAATGAGGTATTTATGATTTTTAATCAGATTTTAGCTTCTTTTTTTGGGAAATATATACAGTATAATGTTAATTTTAACAGGGCGTTCGTTAGCAAGATCCTCAATCTTATAATGTAGTAGTTGGTTAATGATGCTCCAGTATCTGGTGAAGGTATTTAATATCTAGCTTGATTGAGTGATGTTATAATTTGCTTGTGAAACTGGTATTTGCTCTTGCTGAAATTGAACTGTTGAAACTTAGAAGAAGGTTTTATTAGCTGATAAAATTGCAGCTTTATGTTTATATTCACTTTGCAGGTATAGAATTAGAGTAGCTGTAGTTGAGTGATTAAATACCTCACTGTTAGCGTGTAAGTAAGTAGCATTGACTGTAAATAGGGTATACTCCCTCTTCTTAATTGGAGGGAGTTCTAATTTCGTACCTCCGTTCCTTCTTTCGGAATTTGCTTAAGAGATAACCAGGTCAAAATAGGGGTAAACATAAGGTAGTTTCGGGGATGATCGGGTCAGATAAGTTCGGGTGAAGATAACGCACCCTAGTCTATGAATTGAGAGTCATGGGTGTTATGCTAAGGTTTAGACTATACAGTTTCAAGGCATTGGCGTTAGGATTCTCGGAGGTTCGTTGCTTTTCTATTAAGGTTTATTTGCTTTAGCAGTATTCTCCACTTCTGTTTTACCATACTGAATTTGCTTGTTCTGTGACTTGCTGTATCATAATAATATAACTGCAGTTCATGCGCGGTGCTTTATTTTGTGATGTTTCAGTAGCTGATGCAGTGGTTTAATTTTGCGTTTAAAGGTCAGAAAGGAGATTGAACGGTGTTATGAACTAATTCACAGGCTAGGTAGGGGAGTTATCTACATTGGCTCTGCAAGACCGGGATCTAATCATCCACATTATACACAAGCTCTTGAGCTTAGCAGAGAGGCAAGTCATTCCCACATTGTAGCTTTTGCTCTTCGTCACTGAGACAATCATATTTCTGATTATTTTACTGTCAGACAACCACTTGAGAAAATGTTTTCCTCCGAACCAAACACTCTTTAACATCAGATTTGTGTCTTTGCAGATTGCAGATATGTTGGACTGCACTACATGGACAGGAGCTGGTCCAGGATTAATGGATGCAGCTATTACAGGTGCACTTCAAGCTGGGAAGCGAGTTGGTGGATTTAAGATCGAGAAAGAAGCTGGTCAATGGTCTTCAACAGGCTCTCATCCTTATCTTCCTCCTGATACATATCTCACTTGCCGGTACCGCTTATAATTTCTTCTGCCATTGTTAAAATGTCATGGTTATATTCATGGCTGCCTCTTGATAAAATTGCTCACTTTCTTCTTATTGCGACTTTTCTACCTATCGAAATTCTTTGATCGAATGATCTGACCGAAAACATTTGGTCACACCAGGTATTAGTTACACAAAAGCATTGCACTTTTTTGCATGTATTATCAGTTATCACATAATATAACTTCCACACGTTGTGGCAAACTTTTGATGTTGTGTGTAACTAATACATAATTGGTTTAATAAAATCCATATGCCAGACGGTCTTACTGGATAGAAAACATGCATCTGTTCATATGAATGATATCTAGTAATTGATATCTAATCAAAATCCAAGAACACACAAATATATCTGAATGGAAAATTTTTCTTGATCACTGTTGCAAACTAAGGTGTCTCACTTCTCCATCATAATAACGTACAGGTTTTTCTCTGCAAGAAAACATGGATTTGTGGATGCTGCAGTGAGAAATAGCCCTTCAGATCAGACGGCTGTAGTTTCTCTTCCAGGTGGGATTGGCACTCTTGATGAGATGTTCGAGATTTTAGCACTGATTCAGCTGGAGCGTATTGGGTCACAGCTTCCAGTTCCGTTCTTGCTCATGAATTATGATGGATATTACTCTAAGCTGCTAGCTTTTCTTGATGACTGTGAACACTGGGGCACTCTTGCAAAGGGAGAGGTGAAATCATTGTGGAAGGTGTGTGGTAACAACAAAGAAGCTCTCGCTTATTTAGCAGCATTTTACGAAAAGAATTAGATGAACATGTCATTAAGACTGTTTGATCTACTCGAATGTCGCAAGGCCTGCAAGTTTTGGCTGTAGGTTTGTGATGTTTCTAACCTCATTATGTTCCTTTTTTCAGTGGTTATTTATCTTCAGATCACAACACCACATAAATCATAATGTAAAAATAATAATGATAATAATAATAAATAGTATCTCAACATCCTCCTTATTTTTCCGCATATCACAAATCTGACTTTATATTGAGAAACATAGAATTTCACTCACAAACTTTTTTGATAGAAAAAGAATAAAAATTCAATGAGATACAACTCAGGTCAGATTTCACCTTGATTGCAATAAAGAATAATAAGAACAATAGTGCAATGAAAAAATAATACAGTATATTGACAAAAAACGGTGACGCGGAAACCCAAGGTGGGTGAAAACCGCGGGTGGCAATGAGTCCACCAATCTACTATAACGATAAGTGTCGACGCCACTTGATTACAGGTATGATGAATAATAATGGTCCCTCTACAACTTTATCTGTATTTTACGGCTGATGACAATGTCATTGTTCGTGGTGTCACATTGTTGCTAGTGAAGTCTCGTATTAATTCTACAAATTCGCCAAATTGATAAAATAGACCCAGAAAATTGTCAGAAAGAGATACAAAGCTTCTGAATCCGGCGAGACAAACCCTTCTTGTGATCCTGATTTACGCATTGCTGCAATGTCTTCATATTCTTCCCTTCATCAAATACTGTTGCTTCAAACTTCTCCAAAATCGTTACAATCTCTGAAAACTCCGGCCTCTTCTTCGGATTCTCGCACCAACAGCGTTCAATCAACTTGGTCATAAAAACCGGGCACTCGTTCGAAATTGTAGGCCTTAAGTTCTTGTTAGCAACACCATAAGCAACTTGAACAGGACCCATATCACCAAAAGGATTACTCCCTGATATCATATGATTCAATATGAACCCGAAACTATACACATCAACTTTCCTATCATACTTCTTTCGCCTTATCATCTCAGGTGCCATCCATCTCAAAGTCCCAACATCTCCAAAATCACACCTTTTTTCCTCACACGAAACACCGAAATCAGCAACTTTTAACTTAAACCCGTGATCGATCAAGATATTGTCTGGCTTTATATCTCGATGAATTATACCTTGGGAGTGTATATATTCCATCCCACGAGCGATCTCTAGACCAAGAACAACAACTTTCTCTAAGGGAAGACGAGTGTTACTCCGCTCGAGTTTGCTTAAGTACGCACTCAATGAACCCTCTGGTACAAACTCTGTTAAGATGCAGTAAACTGTTGTTTTTTTGCTGCATGCTCCAACGAACTCTACCACGTTCGGATGGCGAAGCCGAGATAGAATATTTACTTCTTGATCATACTGTTTTTCCAATCGTTTCGCTTGATTTTCCTGTTCTTCTACTTGGAGAATTTTTACTGCAACATGTTTGTTCTTGTATGTTCCATGGTAAATTCTGCTGTCTGCTCCTTGAGCAAACTTTTTTCCTAACAATAACTGCGAAAAATCAACGGTACCTTGTTTTTCTTCCATCTGAATATTTACGTAATGAGGTTGTATGGGTTGAAGTTTGTTTGAGTTATGGTGCTAATCAATGTTTATGTTATGGTTTATAATTGCTTAAATAGGTTGGTTAACATAAGGTAAGTGGGTATTTTATATCTTTAAAAGAAAAGAAGAGTCCTAATTATCTAAATACTCTTGGAGATTATAGAATCTAACGCTAAGATTCTAAGAAGATTGACTAAAGGATGAAATTATCTAAACTAACCAACCTTAGCTAATGATAAAAAGAAAAGGAAGTTACATGGTAATACACGGCTTATTAACAATTAGATATATATTTGGTATCCGGAATGTAAGGTCTAATTTATTTAAATTTGAGTTGCATAAGGGCTAATACTTTCCTATTTTAATAATTGCACAATACTAAGTCTTAACATCTCTCACTATTGGTAAGTAAAATTATCCTAAAGTTAATGTCTTGTGAATTAAACAATATCTCGTATAAATAAATTATTTTTTGAAAAATGATTGGATGACTTCAAGGGTTGGCAACGCTCATAAGAGAGATAGAGAGAGCGATAATATATTTTTTAATAAATAAATTTGTTATGGTTTATCTCTATCTCTGTCATAGATAATGGTCAAAGAGAATAAATATAGTCAAAGTAAAAGTCGATTAATAGTGCTAAAAACGGTTACGTTTAATAAATGACAAAGTCTTATAAAAGACGGTCTTACATTAAGCTTAATGTAAGACCAGCCCAATAAGCCAATTAAAAGTCTAATTACGCGTGCCACACGCTAAGGAGCCCAGAGAAATTGATTTTTTAACTTTTCAACCTAAAACCTTAACTTTTGCGTTTTTTTAACTTTTCAACCTAAAACTTTAACTTTTGCATAAAAATCCATAACTAATAGGGCTAATGGAGTGAAGGGTATCGATTCCACATATGATATTAGTTATGGATTTTTATGCAGAAGTTAAGGTTTTAAGGCGAAAAGTTAAAAAACGCAAAAAGTTAAGGTTTTAGGTCGAAAAGTTAAAATAAACTTGGTTGAGCTGCTTAGCGTGTTACGCGCATCATAGGCTTCTCTAAGGCTTATTGGGCTGGTCTAGAAATGACAATGGGTAGGGTCTGGGTCGGGTTTGACCAGCCCCAGACCTGTTAATTTCTTCCAGACCCATTGGGTTTGGAATTTTCAGACCCAGACCCAAATCCTTTGGATTTGATGGGTCTAGGGTCCTTTCGAATTTCATGTTTAATGGTATTTTTTAATCTAATAAATTTATTTTGCGTATTTTATAGGTTTGTATGACCATGGTTAAGGCTTGTATCGAAACAATTAACATAATATAGCTCATAAAATCTAAAAAATGTTTGAACTTAATTACATGTCTTAAAATGGAGCCACAAATTACAACTTTATTTTTTTTTAAATTTTTTTATTGTAAATGGGTCTGTGGGTAGGGTCTAGGTCTGATATAGTTGGACCCAGACCCGCCTGATAACCTCCCGACCCAGACCCGACCCAGACCCATTGGGTCTAAAAAGGTTGGACCCAGACTCTTATAAATGGGTCTATAGGTCTGGGTCTGGGTCGGGTCCAAGATCCATTGCCATCCCTAGGCTGGTCAGAGGTTAAGGCTTAACCTAAGACCGTCTTATAGTAAACCAACTCTGGCACAGTCTTATAAAAGATGGTCTTACATTAAGCTTAATGTAAGACCATCCCAATAAGCCAGTTAAAAGCCCAATTACGCGTGCCACACGCTAAGTAGCCCAGAAAAATTGATTTTTTTAACTTTTCAACCTAAAACCTTAACTTTTGCGTTTTTTTAACTTTTCAACTTAAAACTTTAACTTTTGCATAAAAATCCATAACTAATAGGGTAATGGAGTGAAGGGTATCGATTCCACATATGGTATTAGTTATGGATTTTTATGCAAAAATTAAGGTTTTAGGGCGAAAAGTTAAAAAACGCAAAAGTTAAGGTTTTGGGTCGAAAAGTTAAAAAAATCAACTTGGCTGGGCTGCTTAGCGTGTGGCGCGCGTTATGGGCTTCTCTAAGGCTTATTGGACTGGTCTGAAGTTAAGGCTTAACCTAAGACCGTCTTATAGTAATCCAACTCTATATATATACATACATCTATACTAGATAATAAAGGCGCACCGAAAGAAGACACCACATTACTCCACGTCATTATCTATAAAATTAATTATTTAATTTTTCATAAATAATGATTGAAAAGATTATTATATCCTAAATAAAATATTACATTCCTTATCTAAAAATACTATCAATATGAAATTATAAAATTAATCATAACTTTCATTTCAAATTTCATAAAATTATAATTTTTGCACCGTTAGATTTATCTCAAAAAATACTTTGAATCAAGATCGACTTATGATACGTTTTTATTAAATTGCAAATAAAAATCTTATATTTTACCTATCCAGGGCATGTTTTATTTGACATAAATGAGATGAACTGAATTAAATTGAATTGAACTGAATTGTCTTCTTTAATTTAGATCCAACGAGACTTAAGGACCTGTTCTCCCGAGCTTATTTTCAGTTCAGTTCAGTTCAGTTCAGCTCAGTTATGTACATGTAATGAGGCTTAAGGGCCTATTCTCCCGAGCTTATTTTTAGTTCATCTCAGCTCAGTTCAGTTCAGTTTAATTTAGTTCAGTTCAGTTCAGTTCAGCTTTGGACAATACTTTTACTCTCACATATCACTATTCATTTCACTTCAATTTAGTTCAATTCAATCCAGTTTAGTTCATTTAATTTCAATGCAGTTTAATTTAACTATTTTATGTCGAAGAGAACAGACCAATATTGAGTAACATCCGAGGCCAATTGAGTTTCATCACTTTTAAATTTATAGAGTTAACTAAGAAAACAATGTTACTTAACACTAAAGTCCCACTTGAGTTGGACATGTAAACAAACCATCTAATTCAATTTAGATACAATGAAAGATTATAAGATAGAAATATATTGAAGTTGGCTCGAATTAATAAAATACCAAAAATCATCTAAAATAATTTAAAATCAATCAACTTTAGGTAAAATAATTGTACTAGCATGCTCAAGTTTAAATTACGATACGCATTAAGTTCGATGGAGTTTGATCCATTTTAAGTAATTCGAGTTGGTTGAAAATATTGTATAAAAATAAGGGAAATTCCCAATGGTGGCCCTTAGATCTAAGGAATTCCCAGTGGCGGAAATTCCAAAAAAACTTTCCCGTTGGTAGCCTTACTTTACAAATTATTCCCAAACATAACCTTAATGAAGAATATTCTGTTAATAATAAAACATATTCCGTTAGTTAACAGTTAAGGCGGTCACTCGCAAATAAAACGAGGCATTTTGGGTCTTTTTTGCCAATTTCGACCTCAAAATCAACTCTTAAGGGCTAAAACTTACCCACTAAAATCATCCTTTAAGGGCAAAAAACGACCCAAAATACCTCGTTTTACGTGCGAGTAACTACTTTAACTATTAACTATTATAATATGCTTTATTATTAATGAAATAAACTTCATTAAGGTTATGTTTGGGAATAATTTATAAAGCAGGGTTACCAGCGGGAAAGTTTTTTTGAAATTTACACCACTGAGAATTCTTAAGACCTAAGAGCCACCATTGGGAATTTCCCTAAAATTAATAAGACATCTTCTAGGCATTACCCGGGTTAAAAGCTAGTACACTAGATTATAAATTCGATTGCTCACCACATATTGCTTCCCGCCATGGCAGGAGAGAGAGGCCGATCTCTGAAATTGGATTTGGGGTTGGCCTCAGCCAAAACCCGGCTTTGTTAGACTATGTCAAACTCAGACATAATGCCAGTAGACATCCTCACCGCATACATGTAAGAAGAGTCGAACCATAAACTAATTGCTTAGAAAGTGGCAACACTGCCAATACGCTACTTCCTCAAATTATTATGAGAAACTTTTGGATGGACATGGTCCATACTAAAAATAGTGTAGACCACCTAACTTTTGATTGCTAAACCTTAATATTTAATTACAAAATCTTAACTTTTGAAACAAACATTAACTTTTCATTTATAGCACGGATTACAAAACCTTGACTTTTGATTGTTAAACCTTGACTTTTAATTACAAAATCTTAACTTTTGGGCTTTGTAATGGATCTACAATAAATTTCGTGTAGACCCGGTCTATATTAGACTTGTTACATTATTATTAGTTTTCACTTTCATCTAATATACTACCTCCGTTCCAGGTGTATTGCAACATAAGGGGTTGGCACATTTATTAAGAAAAGCAAAAAAGTGGGCCATCTTCCCCACTTGTATCATGTGATAATAAGTAATATTGCACATGTGATCTTTTTGGTGATTAAAATAGAAAGCACATTTATTAAGAAAAGCAAAAAAGAGAGAGAAATGTTGCACATGTGATCTTTTTGGTGATTAAAATAGAAAGGTTGTAATTAATATGAAATTGTTAAATAAGGTAAAGGTTGCAATACACTTGGAACGGAGGTAGTATCATTTACCTTTTAAATTTGTTTAAAAACAAAAGTCCTTCGCCTTCCGTTTCTCAATTCGTACATTTTTTTTTCAACTTGTCACTTCTAATTGACTTTAACGTACATGGAACTGTATAATGTAGGTTGGGCATGGATCTGTATAATTTATACACAATGCTCAAAAGTGTCTTCTGTGATAATTATATTTTGGACTTGTTACAAGCTTAATATGTATTTCATCAATTATATTTTTCGAAACAAAAAATTTTAAAAATACCCGGGACATCACAGGGGGCAAAAAATCTAGTTGACATTATTAAGAATGTATGTGGCATCTCAATTACTAACCTTGCTATTAGAGCAAGATTATATGAGATTTGATGTTGTGTAATCTTCTTGCACAAAAAATTTAGCGCAATAAATTTAAGCTCAAACTGAAAGCATCTCCATTCGCAAGATCATTCAGACAATCAGCTCCCCATTCTCCACTCCAACAAAATTAAGGTATTAAAATCCCTAAGCAAACTCATGGGGCAAAAAGAGTGAATGAATAAGCTAACTAAATCAAAAGTAATGGGTAAGAAGACGAGGTTGCAAAATCCTAATTTACATACATAGAAGAGCTTTGTAATCGCATCTGGAAAACATGAAAAGTTAACATTTGCATCTCTGGACATTTATGTTTCAGAAGGGTGATTGCGCTTCTTTGGTTTTCTCAGTGATTGACAAAAGGATAAGAACGGTCCCTTCAGTTCATCCGAGAGAGGAAAAGCCAGAGGAGGTACTAAACTCGGGAAACTACGGTTTTCTCGGGAGTTGAAGGAATGTGCCAAAGCCGATTGCTTTTTGTTCAACCCTTCAACGACAAATGCAAATGCACCGAATGTAAGACAACTCTGTAGAAGAGCCGTAGGAGCACCTGCCAAAGATGATCAAAATAGAATACATCAATGCTTGTAACCCTGGTTCAAAGCAGCATATGCACACAAATCTTTGAAGTGCTTTCTTAACTAAGAGCTATAGGGCCATAGCTGTTGTAATACTTTGGCTCTGTTTTCCTTGCCTGCTTTTCACCTCTTCCAGAAAAAATATTAGTCTAGTTCAGGGTCGATAAAATTCAGATGAGGTACTTATACCCAAGTACTGATAAGTTACGTTCATGGTCAACAAGTTCAGATAAGGGCCCATAAAGGGCTACCCCAAGTTCTACTTACATCTGCAATAAGCTAAGAGACAACAAGTAACACACACTTCATCCCACACTTTAACACCTTCCATTTCAGAAAATCTCAGAATTGTTATTCTCACAATACTTTTTCACTCTCCCCTAATCTCCATGCAAATACCAGATGTGAACTTAGCTGTGGCACAAAGAGAGTATAATTCAAATAGAATTGTGGATACATCCAACAAAGTTGTCCTTTTTCCGGACCATCTCCTTCACTAAATTATTCGGGCACACAACCCAAGTAAGGATAGAAGGCAGCGCTAATGATTTTACCCTTTGATAAAAGAGTTACTATTGCCAAAGACCAGCAAGTCTCCTCAAGCAAATATTCTAAGACCAGAAAAACCAAATAAGGCTGAAAGGCAACATATATAATACTCCATATATGTCAATCTCATATGGGCAAATGCTAAGAGATATCAGGCTCAGTAGCTAACACATGTCACGATACCTTAGAAGTGAACATGAGATGCTGGTAGGGAAGTATTTGCCAGAAGAGAAATTTAACCACGTAGCCATAAAGCAACTAGGCATTAGGCAAATCATGATCAAACATTGTAGCCCACTCATCTAGAAGCACATAGCATATATGCAATTTAGCACAAACATTGATTATACCGGTATACAACAAAACCACATCATATTTAACAAGAAATAGTTTCAGAGTACTATGAACCTGGAAATGTTAGAGCAAGGCCAGTGCAGCAGCCAGCCACTCCTGCATTGATGGCTTAAACAGAAGCAAACAAGTCAATATGTTAGATTATATCATAACAAAAATTGAAGGAGCATCAATATTCAAGATGACATAGTAGCATACCATCATCCTTCCCTCTTAGCCTCTTCAAGAAGCATACCACCAAACTATGCATCCCAGACAGTACTGCAAATGTCTTTTGGATAATCCATTGAAATATATATAAGTAAAAGTACATTGCCCGAGAAATATTCATCATATACCCAATATGTTTTGAAAACTCACCATGTACTCCAACGTTTTGAATATTTCACCCCAATATTTTCATAACTTCACAATGTAGCCTGAGGTTTGGCATAACATCAATTTTTTCCCCCTTAACCTAACAACTGTCAGACTTTGTTATCCCCTCAAGTAATGGAAGAGAGAGAAGGTCAATTGGGTGAAGTAAGGAGGGGAGACAGAGAAATGGAGTTGGGAGTTTCACTAGCACAGGACGTTTGTCATGTTTAGAGGCATGTCTTTACTCAAACCAAATCTTGGAGGAAGATGTTGGGGTAAAGCCATAGGGGACGGGGTACATGTGAGATTACATAATACTCAAAAGGGATAAATTCACTAGTGATAAAATCACAAGCATAAATAAGTAATTCTTATGTCCCACAAGTATATATTGGCCTAGATGTTTTTCCAATAGTATTAAAGAGTTCAACAAATATGTTGTTTTAAGTTTTAACCGATAGAGTGTTAGCATAGTGGAAATGTAAAATGTAGTGGAAAGACTATTCAGTTATAAAGAAAAAGGTGAGTCTATAAATGACACAAATATAATAAAAATGAGAACAATTTAATGGTAGGAGCACCAATAATCTAGATAATAGTACATAAATCAAACATAGAAATAACCCCACCTTGGCACTAGCACCCGCTTCTGCGAAGGATCCTTTAAAGCCTTTCTTCTTGACCAATCCAGCACCTATAGCATACACCAATAACAATCACTTTCAGATTGCACAAAGAGCAAAACTAACAACAACAATGCCAAAGACTTATGAAAATCCTCAAGGATGTGATCAGCTGTGAGAGCCAACTACAATCGCCTTCAGATTGCACCAAGCAAACTAGATAAATACAAAACATCCAAATCCAATGGACCAATAAATCAACAGATACGGTGACACAAGCAAAAGAAAATACACAGAGATGCTACCAAGAATAAACTTATTAGCATAATGCAAGGAATTACACCACCCCTCCTATCAGGTTCACATACGCAAGGAGGCACAGGTCAGCGAATACACTGCATCAAGCTTAAGGGCAATTTTGGTATTTAGAGCTGAGTGGTTATTCTGTTATACAGGGAATCTGTAATGGAGAGTTTGTTAGGAGTTTCTCTTTAAATAGTAAATGGGAATAATCAGAGTGTGTACTGAATTCCTTAGAGTTATTTACTCTCTTAATTTTCTTTTGTGGGAGAGCCCTTACCTCTCGAAAGTAAGGTGTATTGGTGTTAACTTGAATATCAATACAACTATCCTCTTCTCTCTATCTTATTTTCCCTCTTTTTCGGTGATTTTCCAGTGCAAATCTGTGTGGTATCTAGCACATAAGAGATCAACGATAAGGGGAGAAACAGCCATGTCTCCTTAAGCAGATAGAGAGGGGCAGCTAAATCCAATCGAGTAAAAAAACTCACTACCAATTCTTACAGAATCTAATTGCAAAATGCACCGCTGGTTGGAGTTGGGAGGGTAAGGGCATCACCCACGACCCACGTACATAAGCTCAGATGTGAAACTATTGGAAAGAATACAAAAGAATTCACTTTCCCGGTCACAGCTCTTCATAATTACTATGAGAACTTCTTGATATTTCAAGTAAGGTCAAAACTATTGCCATAACAAGGGCATCTAAGAACTTCAAAACGAGAAACGATTCAATCATAAAACATTGTTCTACTACACCAAGATTAACTCAAATCTCCTCTACATCAACTTCAATTACACCAGTGCCTCTGATGAACCTTCCATTCAATATGTGTGTGTTAAGGAATTTTCATTTAGCCCTTGATCTAAAGACATAACAACCTTATTGAGCCAAATTTCATAGTCCATTATAATCCGAAGCCGAACAACACTAAATTCGATCTCATATAATGACTCAACATTATCCATAAGAAACAATATTACAAGGTAATGGAAGGATAATGAAAACAAAGCATGATGATGATATATAGAAGCGAAAAAAAAGGTCAAAATTAATACGAATAGCACATTATCAATAAACAATTTCGAAGAGAGACATACTTAATTCCGCATAAGAGAGAGCTCAAATTACTTTATAAACCTAACATCATTGACAATTCCAAAACCATACGAAAAACAATCGCTAAATTCATAACTTCCTCATAAAACAGAAGCACAAAATTCAGTAAAATTCATTACCATAGCCGAAAAGGGAGCCCATGAAAGCGCCAGCAGCAGAATCACCGGCAAACCTAACGAAACAGACTAAAGGAGAAGAAGGAAATCCATTCATAGTAGTAGTTAGTGCATTACTAGTTGAGGAGGATGATGAGGATGAGTTAGGGTTTTCATCGTTTCCAAGCTCAGAATCTCTGCCATTAATGTCAGTGTTAGGAGCTTCTTCCGCCATCGCCGTTTTCACCTCTCGTCTATTTCAGTCTGTAGGCGTATTTTGCTGTCAGCTCAGCTATCTACTCGTTATTGTTGAAATATTGGAAAATAATGTAAACTTTAGGTTTGGCCTTTTTGATATTTTGGAGATGCGTCTCAATCTTTTATCAACGACGTGTTTTATTCCCAAAATTGATAGCTAGTAGAAGTAGACTTGGATTAGCAAATATTTCGTGCATGGGTCCGGTACTTGAACCGATATCGGTATTTACGGTACATGTCTATAACCTGGTTCGATAAGTACGAGCATTGAATATAATCAAAAACGAAAAAAAGTTTAAGTTTGAAAATTAATTATAAATGGATCTAATATTTATTATCAACATTAGGTCATTAGCTCATAATCTCAAGTTAGTTACCAACGAGAGTTGTTTGTTCAATGATTAAAATTAATCGATATATTGAACATTTTCGGATCTTGAGAAAACAAATTTGTACGTTGCCATTCGCTTCTTATGGGTCATCTCATCAACAAGTAATTGAAGAAGGAAAATCATGATTGTAAACTAAATTTCACTTCAATACGAGGTCCTAGATAAGGAGACCCTATATCTCCTTACTTGTTTATAATTTGTATGGAAGTCCTTTCCGAACAACTATTATTTGCTTCCAAGACCTAGAATCTGGTATTGGAATAAAAACTTGCCCGCGAATGAAAAAAATACCAGGTCTGCTCTTCGCTAATGATTGTCTTCTAATTTGTAGAGCCACCTCATCAGCTATTCAAAAGCTCAAGGGGTTTCTAGATATCTTATGTAAAGCATCCAAACAGTTGATCAAATACCATAAATCGGCAATAACATTCTCAAACAAAACCCTGAACCATAAAACAGTTTAGCAAGTCATTTCAATATGAGACCTCAACCACCAACAACAACACTACCCATAAATGCCTTATTAACGATCTAAAGTCCTTAATTACCCGCATAGACAAACATCTTAATTCTCAGACATCCTCATTCCTCTCAAAGTCTGGTTGAGCTATCCTAATTCAAAGTAACCTAGAATCCTACCCTGTCTAGTGTCTACACTATGGCAACCAAAAAAAACTTCCAAAACTATCGCCCAAAAGTGGGATTTTTTCTAGAAAATTCCTCTACTACTAAAGGAATTCCCCTTATATCCTAAGATAAATTTTGTCGCCCAAAAATGATGGGAGGTTTAGGTATCCGAAAAACTAAACATATGAACCAAGGATGTTAGCTAAACTATTATGGAAAATTCTCTCTGATCAACACAACCATTGGGCATCTTCCTTTGACAAAAAAAACATGAAAACATCATCTTTCTTTAAGTGCTCCTTAGAACTCTCTGATTCACTTGTCTAGAAAGTAATTCTCCAGACTCGTGACCTTATCCGTCGTGGTATTAGGTGGAAAATCGGATCTGGAGCTGATATTTTCTTTTAGTTAGACAATTGGTGTACAAGAGCTTTTTTCAATATCTTAAATTACAATCTGCTGATATTAGCTATATCAATGTAAAAGTAAGTGAAGTAATCCATTAAAACATGAAATTGAACATGGATCTGTTACGATCATTAGTCTCCTCACATGTTTTAGCCATAATTGAAGGAATTTCTCTCACCTCTAAAGCTCGCCCAAATACCCATGACTGGCCCTCAGCCCCTCATATCCTTAGGTCGATTGTCAGTCAAATCTTCCAAATGGCTTGCGTACAAGTTTGACTCCTTTCAAAAGTTGAAATGACCTTTTTCATGGATTTGGAAACTTGACATCCAACCTAAGATTAAGTCTTCATTTGGCAAGTTTTAAAGAATGATCCCCCTACCAAGAACAACCTCACTATTAGGAACATTCTTGTCCTATTGTTAGCCCTCTTTGTGAAAATACTACTGAAAATATTCGTTACCTCTTTTTATCATGTCGTGTTGGTCAAACCTCTGGACAAATCATTTGTTTCTCAAGTTCCTTGGAACTACTATAAAACCGCATTTACATCCACTATTAGATCTTGGAAGCAGGGCCAAGTCATACTCAAATAAAAAAATATTCTTTTATGAAGCCTTTGAAAAGAGAGAAACCTCATAATCCTCCAAAGTGAGACCTTCAACCTGCTACGAGTTTTTATAGAGCACGACACACATAGATGGAATGAAATTAGCGTCATTCCACAGCTACAAACACTTCCACTTACACCCCTACCCCTTTAGCAGATCTCCTCATATCATCCACGTCCAATGGAGTGCTCCACCAACATCCTCATCAAACTCAACTTCGATGGGGTCTTGTACACAATCTTCATCAGTGGTCGGCATCGTTCTCTTAAATGCCGATTGTCATATATTAAAAGCGACGACTTATAATTTGGGATACTCTTTGCCACTCATATTTTGTTGAAGCAACAATTCTACATAATTGTCTCCTTCAGGTTTTGCATATAGGAATTTCAGATCTAATGCTCGAAGGCGACAACCTAGTCATAGTCAACATTATTAAAGGCACCTTCCACGTCCCATGGTGCATCCAAAAGCTCATCGATGACATAAGTGATCTCTTCTCGCAATTCAGGGCCAACACCATAACCCATATTTTCCATGAAGTTAATCGAGTCGCAGATTAGCTTGGCTAAGTCTTGAACCTTCGCACTGACCCAAATTTGGAGAAGAAGAAAAACTGAATGGTTCCGCCATGAAGGAACCGAACTTTTGATGGGCCAACTCTTTTTACACGCCATCCAGATGGAAAAGAAATGGAAGGCTTTTAAGAAAGATGAGGACCTTGTAGGCACATCCTATGATGTTCTTGACGATCAACAAACGTACACCATTTCACTCGTATGATGTTCTTGAGGACATTGTGGGCTAACCCCTACCAATGTAAGCGCCTCAGTTTTAAACAAAATCTCACTCGTATGATGTTCTTGACGATCAACAATTGTACACCACTTATCTCATTTAGATAGTTTAGGATATACCCTTAAGAGGAGATATCTCTTAAACTTTACTTGTATCTTATTTAAAAAATCCGTTAGTTTGTTCCTTACAAAAATAAAAATATAAGGGGATATAAAAACAAAGAGAATATTAAAGATGATGGATGAAAGGAGAGAAAAGAGAAAAGGATAGTAAAATACTACCATGGACTTGTTTATAAAAGAAAGAAGATTGCACTTTTGAAATAACTCTTTTTCACTCTTAGAAAAACCATTTTCTACTCATTATAAACGAAACAAAGTTAAATATAGCAAATGAGTATAATGAGAGTGGATCATTTGTTGAAAGGGGACATTAAGTAACCAACTATTTTATAATAAAAATATATAAATGCATATTTAGGGAAATACTTGGGAGATGCCAACAAGTATTCTCCCTCTTTCAGAATATGTATGTAATCCTTTTATGGCAAAATTGCCCAAAGTTTAGATATATTCTTGTGAGTGGGAAAAAGACCAAATATATTACAAAAGGTTACTTAGGTTGAGAGTTGGGACAATACATGAAATTATTCAATTAAATCAAAGAATGACAATGTTTGATGGGATTAGTGATCCAAAGTAAAACATTGGAGATGATTAACATGGTTTGTACACACCAAATTACCACAAGAATGCAAGATGATGACCCAAGAAGGGTCAAAGGCACTATATTTAGCCACACCTAAATCAAATTAAAAAAATTTAGTAATGTTGTTGATAAATGGCTCCAAATTCTGCTTTCCAAGCATCATCATCATCTGGGCCAGTGAATGTGCTTGTGGGAAGCGGCTCATCGTAATGTACAGTCCTTAATGCAGATTCTGGCAATTTACTCTCAGCCATGTACTGTTTCATTGTTACCATTTCCATCTTGTGTTTGTTCTTCTGTTTCTCTAGTTGCTTCCTCAACTTCTCATTCTCTTGCTGAAGATCACTGAGGTTTGACTGCAAAAAAGAACAAGGAAAAAAAGTCATGACCAACAACAATGTAGAGCATTATGGGATGGTCTGAACCAAAAAAAACAGGCTGAATGGCAACCCAAAAGTTGTGCTTACTTGGGGCCGAAATCGGACTGAAACAGGCAGGGCTATATTATGTTATGTGAATTGTGATAGTGTTGCCCAAAAACGAAATACAAAAGAACAGTGAAATTTGGTTACCTCAGCAAGTGAAGCAGCTTCCTCAGCTTCTCTAAGTCTGACAAGAAGCTCACCAGCTGTTTGAACAGCTTCAGCAGTTTCTCTAAGCTGTAATCTGAAGCCCTTGTTCTCCCTTCTCAAACGCTCACGTTCTCTCTTCTCCTCAGCCCTAATCGTTGAAAGCTCTGCTGCAAAAGCCTTAGCATAACGCGCACCACTGCCTTTTGCTCCTGCCTTTGCTGCTGCTTTCTTGACATCAGTTACAGTTTCCATTATCCTTCTGTGACTTTCTGATAAGTGGTTGTATTTCTCCTGTAGCTCTACGTAATGCTCCACAAATCTAGCATGACCGAGCACTGACCTATGCAGGGCATCATCTAACTCCTCCACATACTTCTTCTGCTGTTGCAAGTCCGTCTGTACCTGCTCAGCATGTTGACGATGAGCTTCAATGTCTATCCTTAGTTCATCGGTTAAGTTAATCCACTCACTCTCCATCTCAGTCCATCTCTCTCTTTCCTTCTCCAATTCTTCGGCATTGTTGATGAGTTGGGAGCTCATGCTTTTGCGTATCTGCATGGAACGCGATAGCAATGATGATCTCAGCTTGTCGATGGATTTGTTTGGAGCTGCTGTATCAGTATAAGCCTGTAATTTGCTCTTTAACAGCTGGATTTCCGTGAGAAGTTCTTCCTTTTCTCTCATGTCAAACGATCCATTACCATCCAACTCAAGCTTGTCCTCAATTTCACATGTCTCCTTTATGACTTCTGGTTCCTGATTCTCACCATTGTTGTTGCAGGTCTTCAGAAAAATTCATAAAGAAGTTTAGAGACATTATTAAAAAGCATAGGCTACAAATCATACAGGCTTTGATGGTAGCGTGGATAAAAAGAAATACCTTGTCTTCAATCTCTTGGTTATTATGTAAAACAATAGCTTTCTCTTTTTCATTTTTCAATTGCTCCACCTGCACGGTTCAGAGATTAGTTTTTGGAAGAAGACTCATATATGAACAAAGGATAAGACAAGAAAAACAAGTCATGTTACCAGACGATTAAGCTCCTCAATTTTAGCCGCTTGATCACTGCAAACTTTTGCAAGCTCCTTCTCTCCATCATTAGCAGCATTGGGTTCTGCCCCCTGGATAAAAAGAGAACATGTAAAACTTAATATGGCGAACTAAACTCTGCCCATTGAGTCAAGGTAGTAATATGATATTTATTTACCTCTTTGTTTGCAGTTACAATCCATGTCTTCAAACTATCTTCAACATCATTTGACATATGTTGTCCTTTTTGACGGCAAGATATACACATAAAGGAAGAAGGTGATCCATCAACAGATGGCCTACCATCTGATAATGTTTGAACAGAAGTATTGGTTTTGTCAACTGCTGGAGATGGTTTTAACATCAAGTGCTCAAACGAGAAAGCAACCGAAGACTTGGACACATTCTGCTGATGAGAATCAATGACCTCTAACCCTCTTCTTAAGCTAGCAGCCAAAGAATCAGCAGGTCCTGAGAACATCTTACTTGACCTTAAGGAGGATCGAAGCGTAGGTTCACTTTGCCTAACTGACTTTCCTGGCACATCTGCACAGAACTCGGTGCTCTCCATAACAGTGTTCTGCTCAGCCAGAAGACTTAGTGAATTGACAGTGCTTTTTCTTTGAATATTCCTAATTTTTGGTGACTCGGATAAGGCTGGCTCTTCGAAAGCTGAAGAATGACGAGATGAAGAAATAGACATACTACTCCTGGAAGTCGGATCAATGCACTTCAGTGCCTGATCAGAACTGACTTCAACTGATTCATGTAAACAATTGATATCATGTTCACTAGTGAAATAGCTATCACAACTTCCCCTGACAGAGGAAAAGTTCATGCTATCGCTGTCACAAGACAAGTCTTTTGGGATCTCTTCACTGGATCTGTGCATGTTTTCAAGATGCTTACACAATTCTGTGACATCATTCTCATCAGCATTGATATCTTCTTCCATTTCATTATCTATAGAGGGTAACACCAAGGACCGATTTAGGCTGATTCTCAGTTGATTCACGCTTTCACGTATACTTCTTCCAGGCAACTGTCCGCTCCCTGAGCCAGCTGAGTTAACATTTAGCTTTGCTCTGATAAGTTCTTCCTGGAACACAAAATTCATGGCTGGTTCAGAAACTGAACAACTTTTGTAGGCAGTGTATGAGTTTGAGACTGAAAACTAGTGAATATATACCTTCAGCTGACGGATTTGATCTGTTAGATCATCCATATCTTCTTCTGTTATCTCATTAATGACTGGCTTGTTTTGGATGGATCTTACTCGTTGTCCAAACCTGAGTGTGCTAACGCTCTCAACATAATTTCTGCACTCAATAAAATGACGATTATTATGATATGACACTACACCATTCGTGAACAGAAGTTACAAGTTTTAAAACAACAGGATTCATGACTGATTAGGAACAATACTTTATATCAGGCGATATGGTGCAGATGACAGAGAGTTTGGCATTGCCACCAAGTGATTGTTGTAGTAAATTTGTCAAACAAGAATCTCTATACATAAGATCATCAGGTTGAGTTCCTGCTGCTAAGATATTCACCAACTGCCTGCAAATAGAAAGATGACATGTTGATAATAAAGTTAGCAGTCAGTAATTTTATAGCAAAGGATCTTAAGTTCTCAACTAATCTAAGCATAAGGCATAATAAGTACTAGTATGCTATTTTATTTGGACTCTACATTTCATGTCAGTTATCAGTTTAAGATCCTCGACACTACGAAAATATTTTCTATTATTATAGATCCTCTTATGCGACCCTTGAGAACACTTCAATTAGAAAAGCTAGCACTCTTAACTGTTCGAAGTATCTTGACTAATGCAAGCATCAGGCACAACAAGTACTCAAATTACGTTACTTAGACTCTACACTTCAACTCAAATTTCAGTTTAGATCCTCAGCACTCCAACAAGACACCCGTCACGCCAATTTAGACCTAAAAGATGAAACAAATTATTGAATAGCTGATTATGACTCTTGGACACATCTGTTTGTGACACCAAGTACCCAACTCTAAGTGACATACTAATTGAATAACTAATGAATAGCTCGTATCATATGGAAGCATGCTTTAATCCAACATTTGTACTCAGATAGCACGAAAAGTCAGATGCTACTAAATTTAATTGATCATACCCAAGGTGTGACAAAGAACTATTCAACTCTTTGCGTTCCCTTTCAAACTCTCTTCCAGCATCAGCTTGTTTTTCTTTTCCCAGTCCGGCAAGATCAATGAGGCTGATCCGACTAGTTTTTGAACTGCTGAAGTTAGCTGATGGTGTTTCCTGATTCAAAAACTGATTGTCAGAAACTTCTTTCAGTAAAAGCAAGTGAAATTGGACATAAACTAGGCAGTATCATTATAAATTGTGCTACAAAACAGCAAATATCCATTTTTTATCAGCTACTGATCAAAAAATATACCTTGCACCAGGATTCAATTACACATGTGAACACAATATGAGATCTAGAACTCTTCGAATTGATGCTCGTAGCACCAACTTTTCGACTAGAAAGCCCCCTGCACCATACAACTCAACATGAGAAAAACAAACACATTGATGAAACATGTGATTAGTTGGTGGTTAAGTTGGCTTGAATTATTCAATACTAACTTGTATGTCATGGCCATTAGACAGTGAATAACAAAATATGTCTATCACATACCTTGATCAGAATTTGAGTAACATCATCATAGCTGGTCACATACTCCTCAGTCAAATTTTCAATGTAAAACCCATTTTTAGCATCATCCTTTATCTGCAAAGTTATGAGAAGTTGATCATGCATTACTTAAGGCAACAATAACAAACAAATCCATAAAAAGCAACAAGAAGGCAATAGATCAAGCACCTTCAAATTTCGATGGGTGGGATCAAGTAAATCCCCAATTTGTCCATTATATAACTGTCAAGATCAAATTCACTATGTCAATTATGCTTCATTCGCTTCCAGAAGCAAAAGTTAAGTTTGATATGATATGAGTATGCAATGATATCAAGCCAATGGGAATCACCTCAAGAAATGAACAACGGCACTGGTAATTAATCTGTTTATCATCTGAGTTCTCCTTTTCCTGTTCACATAACATCAAGATAAACTCAATTCTATTACTTATGCAATAAGCACTTTTGAAACTTGTTAACTAACAAAGTGAAATCACTCATACTGTCTCAATCTCAAAGAACATCACCTTAAAGATAAACTTAATTCTCTTTATGTAATAAACACAGCCGAAATTTCTCAATTAAACAAAAGATTCACTCAGAAATGAACATGAACATGAACCTACTCTCTCAATTTCATTGAATAGCATCTTGAAGATGCGTGGGACGATTCCCTGCTGAGTACTAGGAGACTGACCCTCGACCATGGCGCTTGGCGGTCCCCACATAGTATAGGTCTTGCCACTTCCAGTCTGTAACAAACAATAGCTCCAACAATCAAAAAACTACTACAACCAAAGTTAACCAAATAAACAAAAAATAGAGCCAATTACACAAATTGAGAAGGGTACGAATTCTCTCGTCGTACCTGTCCATACGACAACATCGAAGCATTATAACCTGCCAATGCATCCTTGACTAAAGGAACACCTACTAACTTGAAAACATCCTCCTGGACACAAGAAACCAACAAATTCAAAACTTAAAATTCAAGGTTGAAACTTTACTATCATTTACAATACAAGTCATTCTACAATGTTAATACATCTCATTAACAATGCAAGTCATTCTACAATGTGAATGCAACATCAAATTAACACTTAAAATTTCAATGCAAGATTCTACCAATACAATCTCAAATCCCACATCACAAATGGAATACAATGCTAGTTATCCTTCACTTCACAAAGTAGTTGAAACAGTTCAAAATCACCCAATTTCACAAATTACTAAACCAGAAAACATAATTTGAATTAAAGAGAAAGACCCATTAAACTAACCTGCTTGGAAGTAGAATCAAGAACAGAATCAAAACTAAATTGTCGATCACCGACAGTCACTGAACCCTCAGAAGCCTTCCTAATCGTCGGATCGCCTAACTTTTCATTCACAGTCTTGGGTCTAATTCTCACAACCACCTTCAAAAATCCAAAAACAGAAACAACCCATTTTAGAATCTAAACCAGAATAACAACAGCAAAATACCAAATGAAGAAACAATCTAGATTGATCATAATATTACCTTAACAGAAGGATCAGGAGCTGAAGAAAGTTCCTGAATTGGGTCTGATCTTGGCAATTCAAGAGCTTTGGTTGAGATAGAGAGCTTTGAGGGTGATTTTTTAGGGTTAGAAAGAAGGGGAAATTGGGGTTGGATCACTAAAACATTGGGATCAAGTGGGGGAGCGTTCTCGTCGGCGAAAGACTGAGACTTTGAGGTGATTGAAGAAGGTTTGAGAATTGATTGGTGTTTAGAAGAAGAGAGTGATTTGTTTAGGAGTTTTTTTACTGAATACATTGACATTTTTGGTTCAATTTTATGATTAATTAGAGATTGATGTATTAGAGAGAGAGATATACTATGAACAAGAGAGAAAGAGAATATGGGTTTTTGAAAATTTGAGTTGAAAATGGAAGAGGGAAGAAGAGGAAATGTGTGTGTTTTGTGAGAGAAGAAAAGGAAAGATGACCGTTGAGAAATTATATTTTTCTGTTGTTTTTTGGACTTTGGATCCGTTAGCATATTAGGGTTTAAATTTTTGAATTTTTTTGGTGAAATGACTAAAATGCACTTTTCTCATGATAAGATTGGGCTCTAGATCGGGCCACCATTTTAGGAGTTAGGCTTTGTTCTATTCTTCTGAATTGACATGGAAATTTATTGACATGGCAATTTTGTGTTTGTAATGAATAGTATACATTTTTCCTTTTCTTAACCGAAAAAAATTAGTTGAAGTTCAGTTGTTTTGTATTTGGAAATTAAGTAAAAAAAGGTAAGATTATTCAATGTAGGGATGTCAATGGGGCGGGCGGGGCGGGATGGGGCGGATGTTGGCATTCCTATCCCCATCCCCGCCTACAAAACTCATACCCATCCCCGCCCCATCACCCATGGCGGGAGAAAAATCTTATCCCCATCTCAGCCACTATAACTATTTAAATCTAAATCATTCATTAGTTGTAAGCTCATCTTGACCATTAATCTAAATGATTTAATAAATAAAAGAAATTTAATTTTTTTAAAGTAAATTATATTTAATGGACAAGATGAAATCTACTAAAAAAATTGAGTGTTGAGATTGAAACTATTGCAAAGACTACAATTTTTATTGTAGCCATTGAATAAGCTTCCTTTTTTTGTGTGTGCAGAGTCAAACATATGAAACCAATTTTTGAGAGCAAATTCCGATGCTAAAAAGGGGAGAGAAAATAAAAGAGTCAATGACCCAAAAGTTGACCATTTTTTCCTCGAAATATGACTATAAGTTGTGTAATTTGATATATATAATGTCATATAAGGTATTTTCCCGTGAAAAATTATAAAAGGTGTTTTTTCAAAAAAAATTGTAACTTAAACTTACATGTCAGGTGCAACCCATTTCCTTCTCTTCTTTCCCTTCTCCTGTTGCACACACATGATGGAGGGGGGGGGGTTAAGGGATCTTCAACTCGATTTCCAATATTCACGCCCATCAACATGACCCGTGGATCACCAATAAAAATGGGATGAAGAAACACGAGTAAAATATGTCCAAAAAGAGGCAAAATGGCTAAAAGTGCCAAAAGGATTAGAAAACTCATTCAAATTAAAAAGAAGTGGATCTGGTGAAGAAATGGAGGAAAGTGGGGAGAAAAATGTTTGAAACAAGCTAAATAATGAAGGCATCTAAAGTGACTTAAAAACTCACTTATCAGAAGACTACGAGAATTTGGGGTGGGGGTGGGGGTTCCATGGCTTGAGCACTCAAACGCGACGTGTGATTTCTCCAAAAGGGGACAATGACCCCAATCTCATGGTTAGTAATCTAATGGACCGTTCAAATGGTGGTTGCATTGTGAATAGGGTAGAAGAACAAAGTTTTTCTTTTGAGAAAGAGAGCGGGTGTTGAGTATACTGCTTAGTTCTCAATTCCTCGTTGATGCATGGTGTTGGGACCTTGAGAAGAATGGCGTTTATTCCATTCGATTGTCTTATAGAGCAATCTTTGGTTAGTAGGTGAGATGGTTGCATTGTTGCCAATTAATTGTACACCACTTTGGAATTGGGTGCGGAGTGTTGTGTGTCTTCCTTGTGTGTAACTATTCTTTTGGCAGGTTTTGAGGGATGTGTTGCCTATGATAGAGATCCTACAAATACAGATTGCTAACACTAATAAGGTGTGTGGGGGTGTGATTTAAAGGAATAAAACGGTGGAGCATGTGTTAAATAGGTGTGAGTTTGCGGTGATGTTGTAGGAAGCAAGCCCGATGGTTGAAGGGTTGGGGATAGGCAGCCCTCCTTTAGGGGCTGCGTGGAGGATTTATTTGGGAAGATGACGATGGAAGAAAGGGGTAGATTCATGTCAATATGTTGGGTAATCTGGAGGCCACGAAATGAATATATTTCGAAGGGGAGGAGTTTCAAGTGGCAACATCTACCGAGGCCAAGGAGAGACAATTACTCTTGGTTAGAGAGGGAAGGGGGCTGGTGTGAGAGGTGTTGGTGAAGCTTACAATGGACAATGTTCAACGGGTGCGTCACTGGGCTCCGCCGTCAAGGTATGTGTTCAAGTTGAATGTGGATGTGGTTTGTTGGGCAAAGCTGTGGACGGGGTTGGGGCGATTATGAGGGGTCTAATGAAGCTGCAGCGGCCGGAGCTACATGAAAGATGGCATACAGATGGGATCCTATGGTGGCAAAAGCTAAGGCCATTCACTTTGGCTTTTTGTTGGCTTCGGAGTTGGGACTAAGCATTGTGGAGGTCGAAGGGGATCGTTTGAGTGTAATTAACGCATTGAAAGCAAGATTTGAGGGTCATGGATCAACTTAATTGGTTTTAGATGGTACTTTCATGTGTGTGGTATCTTGAGAATATTTCATGGAGTCATATTTGTAGATCTTGTAATATAGTAGCTCACGAGCTTGCATTGCTCATTACTCTCCTTGGGTCATTGGTAAGAAGTTATGGGTTTTTTTCTTTTCCGGATAGTGTGTCGAAATGTTTGAACTATAGTTTGAGCAGTTTATATTGAGTAGTGTCCTTGGGTACATTCTTTCAGGAAAAAATAACAATACATTACCTATAATAACTATACCAATCTGCCAAATACCCATTTTTATACCAAGCCATAAATTCAACCCACATTCTCTCCCTTTTCCTAAGATGTACCCAGCATAATTTGGCCTAGTGGTAAGGAAAGAGTCTTCCAACCTTGAGGTTCGGGTTCGATCCCCTACTTGGGGCACTTTTAGGTTGGGATTCCCATTATCCTTCCCCCTACTCTCAATTGGCTAATCTATTTTATCCTGGCCGGGTGGATGCGGCCTAGTAGAACAAATTCTTCTTACAAATAAAAGAAGAAAGAAGTTCTGCCCACGAGAATCTAAGATTAGGACCTTTCTTTCATTTCTTTTGGTAGTATGAAAATAAAAGTTAATCTCTCCATTTTCTTAAGTTATTTCCACTTACCATAACTCAAATAACCAAGGAGAATTGAAATGGAGGATCACTCTATATATCTTTTAGTTACTTTAAGGAGAAAAATATAGAAGTGGATCCCATATTGTGAAATATTGGAGTATATAAAAGAGGAAAAATATTTGTCAAATAAGAAACCAAACAAAAATGGGTAGAATTTAGGAACACAGAAGAAGTATTATGTGATATATGTTTAAGGTCTAATCTAATAGCACTCGAGTGTTTCTTTTGTTTTCCTAATAGTGTGAGATTTGGGAATACGTGATCATAGGCAATTTCTCTCTTCAACTTGCAAACTTTTTCCATACTTTAGGTTGTCTTCCTTAATGGACCCGTAGAGGCTACCCCCTTCGAGCAACTTAAGCTCGGAGTCTTCTTTTTAGAGGAAAAGCGAGCAAAATATATTAAACGAGATCAAGTTTCAACAAAATAATTAGACTTTGAAGAAAAGTATTAACACGTACAAGCTCACTATCAATACTATTTTCCACCATGCGCAAGTCTGCTTCTAAAAATATTGTTGTGTATCAAGACCCAAACTCAAAATATCTCTATATTATAAAGGAATAGGGGGGTGAACACCAAAATTAAGAAAAAATAAATAAATAAAATAAAGCAAAGATTTATTAAGTAATTAAGTTTTATTTTCAAACTTAGCCATCAAATTTTTCGCAAAGAATGTTTAAAACTTCAAACTAAAATATCTAAAAATTTACAAAGTAAAAACAATTTTTAAAAATATCAATGGTTATATTTTCTTTCAATCTTTAAATAGACACCAGCTTTGCTATATTTTTATATAATTTGTTTTTTAAAAAAATTTTCAAGTATCAATTGATTGCTCATGAGTGAAGGTGCATTTGATGAAATTGATCATAAAACATGATAAAGTATTTTATGATGAGGGAGAATGTGGTAGGGGAGAGGGAAAATGATAAATCACCTTGCTTCTCTCATCGTACACTCCTCTTCCCGGCGAGTCTGATGTATTTTTTACTCATGGGTGATGATATTAATGACATCTTCCATTGATCTTTTATAAGATTTTTTTGTCTTTTTTGGTGTTTTGTTTTTAAATCAATTTAGCTAATCTACTCTCTAATATTTATTACTCTTTTTTATGTATTTAAATTATTTTACTATTTAACTCTTTTGAAATTACAATTACACCCTCAAAAAAAACCTAATTATTGTTTTTAAAAGTATGAAAAATATGTATAAACTTCACTAGAGAAATTACAATGCAATTTTTCTAAATCCTTGCATATTAATCTTTCGCACAAGGCACGCATCACGTGCATATATAACTAGTTTGATTAAGCTCCAACAAACCGCTTACTAACTCATCTAGGTACTTGTCGCCGCCCTAATTTATATGAGCCCTATTTCATAGCTCTTTGTTTAGATCCTCAAGAGTAATGGTAGTGTATGTTTGTTGGTATATTAGTACCAATATGTTTCTTTACACCAAGTCTTATATGTGGCCCGCCATACCATTAACTAATAGTGTCGCGGGTCTATTTATTGACTCGTATATTACTTTTTCACTCTCCAGGCCAAACTCACTCAAATGTCAGTAACCCCCTTCCTCTTAATAGTCAGTAACCCTCCAAAATAGTCAGTAACATCGTCTAAAAATTCAATAACCTCTTCCCAAAGAGTTAGTAATCCCTAAAACAGTAAGTAACCCCCTTAAAATAATTAGTAACTCCTCTAGATAGTCACTAACCCTTAAAACACTTGGTAACCCACTAGAATAGTTGGTAAACCCCTCTAAAATAGTCATTGTATGTGCGCCACTCGGTTTGTTAATCGTGTGGCAAGCCGCACACAAGACTTGCTCGTTGTTTTATTGGTACTTTATTCAAAAATAAATAGTGGTATTTTAAAAGGGAAAAATTGCCTAGAATAATGCAACCTTTTGTCCGTTCGCAAATAATAATGCAACCTAAAGATTATTCTGGAATAATGCAACCTTTATACCCCATTTATTTTAAATAGGACAAAACTGGATAAAATAATATATAACCTGAAGAATAGGTTTAGTGAACACGTGTCGGCTTTTAATTGGTTCTAAATTGATTTCTTAAAAAATTTAAAAAGAAAAAAGAAAAACCAAAAAAAAACTCCCACCCCCTACCTCACCCCAGATTTCCCGACCTTCACAAATCACACCAGAATTCCCACAAATGAAAGACCGCGAGAATGGCAAAAAGAATCCTTACCCACAACATTTCCTCAATTGCAAAACCCAGAAAAAGCTAAAGGGTCGGGTCCCTCCATTGTTGTTTTCCTCTTTCTTTTCTCCCTTAATCTTTGCTTCTTTGAATCCCCCAAAAATTGACAATAAATAGTAGCACAAAACAGAACAATTTCCATGTAACTTTCACTTCTGGGTTTTGATGAGTGATATTTATACTAAGATAAACCCCTATTTCCCCCCCCCCCTTGTTTAGAGTCTTTTATCCTCCTCTTTTGTATTTTCTAGCTTATTTTGCTTATTTTAGAATAATTGAGTAAATTATAACTCATTTGTAAATATTACCTATTTTGATTATCTTTACAGGGTCTATATTGATTCCTTGTGTATTTGATGTTTTAGGATCGACCTTGAAGGTTGGCATCCCACACACCGAGTATAAAAGACTTAATCAAAGCAAAATAACACATTTGGAGGTGTTTGTGCACAAGAGTCAACTTCAAATGGACATATCTCCCAACTCACTCAACATTTTCAAGTGATTCCAATTGGAGATGAAAGCTTGTCTCGAGAGCTTTCCAATGACTGGTCATAAGCCTAATTCCGATAAAAGACGAGAGAGATATGATCGTTCGAAGTTGGGCTGTCTGGACAGTGGGAGTGGGCGCTCCGCCTATGGCTGGAGCGGGCGCTCCGAGTCCGCTTGGGAGTTCCTGTTTTGCGATTTTAGGCCCGTTTAATGAATGATTTTTGTAGCCCCTTAAAAGGGACGAACCCCAAACTTTTGAGGGGAGCTTTTGAGAGGATTAGCCTCCATTGAGTGGGGGATAACTTAGTTAGGGTTTCAAAAAGAGGATTAGCCTCCATAGATTAGTTTAGAGAGAAGTGAGAAAAACTCAAATAGAGCTTGGATTTGAAGATTCTAAGAAGGAGACTTAAAGATTTTGAGCATCCTTGCAATATTAATGAGAATTTCTTACTCTTTCTTATGTTTTATTGCTTTGTTTACTTATTTACATCTATTTTCTCTTTAATTTATTTGTCTACCTTAGATTAGTGTTTGTTTTCATGATATATAGTTGTTATTGTCTTTATTTTATAGTTTTTCATGATGTGTGAGTAGTTCTTTTTTGGGAAAAGGTTGAAGCTATTGATGAGTTCATAAACCTTGAAATTGAACATTGGGCTTTGACTTGGGTTAATTTTGGTTGATTGATTTGGGATTTTTATGTATGTTTGTATGATTGGCCATCATAAAAGCATAATTTGGGCACCCTTAATGAAGGATCGAAAGATGAAATTAAGGGTTTGCCTCAAATCAATTTTTAGGCTTGAAGGACCATGAAAATAGGGACTACCTAGCCTAGGGGATTTGTTTGCTTGTTTTTGTTCATCATGTTTATGGATATGATTGGTTGAATGCCTTAGCCATGAAAATAGGTCTTTGGTAGGAGGTTAAGCCAATCTAACTAGCTCGAAAGAGTGGTTAGAATACCGTTGGATGAACTATTCCCCTCAATTGATCCCCATTGTTGATCCCTCATTTTGATTGCTCGATTTATGAATGAATCATTTGGTGGATACCCTTTCCCAAGACCCTTTTAATATCGTTTCTTTTTCTTATTTTCACCCATAAATCTTACTCCAAAAAAATGAGACTCGACCTAGCTTATCATAAGTCATTACTTTTCGGTGCTCTCCTTAGTCCTTGTGGGATCGACCGTTACTTGTCATTTCTACCTAGTTAGTGAGACCGAGTTAGGTTTTTATTTTTGGTAGGCTCGACGACAGCCTATCAGGTTTCTGTATTTTCCCTCTCCTTTAATTTGGTGCCCTCTTTAATGTTCTATGTTGGGTCAATCTCTTGCTACCAAAGTTGTAGTCTTTTTTTGTTGTTTTAGATCAATGATGTTACTTGTGTTCTCGTAATTTTTCTGGGTTACAAAGATCCCATAAAAATGGTTGTTGAGTCCTCTAAACTCAGGTTGGTTCGTTGCCCCAAGTGTGAAAATCTACATCCTGAGCTCCCATATATTGGTGGTGGCTGTGTGTGTGGAAGGGGGTGGGCTGTGCGTGGGGAAGGGAGGGGTGTGCATAGGAGGAAAGGTGATGGAGGTTTTTTATTTTTAGATTTTATATTATTAATTATAATTAAAAGTTTTAATTAAAAATTACCTTTTCTTCAGGTCACCGGTAATTCATCCTATTTAAAATAAATGGGGTATAAAGGTTGCATTATTCTAGATTAATCTTTAGGTTGCATTATTATTTGCGAACGGGCAAAAGGTTGCATTATTCTAGGTAATTTTTCCTTTTAAAAGTGTTTAGTTGATACTAAAAGAAATTGACTTGTATTTAAAAGTTTTTATTTGATATTAAATTGAAAATCAAAATTTCACAACACCAACTTTTTACCAACCAGTGCATATTCCTTTATAGTATAGAGATAACCTAGTTATAAAGAATACCAATTGTATGCGTTGAGTATTTGAGCATATCTAACAGGCAAATACCTATTACATATTTACATTTAACCAAGTAGTACTTGGTCTAGTTGAAAGGAGAAGACACTTTACAACCTCAAGGTTGGGGGTTTAATGATTCAATCCCCACTAGGGACACTTTGAGAGTAGGGATTTCCCTTACCCATCCCTCCTACTCTCAAGTTGTCTGGCCCAAAAGGATCCGAGCGGGGTCCGGGCCACTTCTCCATACAAATAAAAATAAAAAAAATTTACATCCAGCATGGATCTTAAGTACTACCTCCGTTCCTTAATAAGTGGCACACTTCATGATTTCACGTTTGTCAACGCATTATTTTAAACATTAATACCTATAATTATCAATGTGTAAAAAAATATAAAAAAGATGATATTAAATTAATGCACTTTGAGACGAATCTAACAAAATCCCACATGACTATATTTTTCCTAAAAGATAAATTACCAAATCTAATTAATTCTAAACTGTGAATAGTAAACACTATACAAATGTGTCACTTATTACGAAACGGGGGAAGTATATCGGTAGAATTGTGGAAATAATATCCCTACCCTTTCTCATTAACAATAATTTGTTAATTATACATGTGTAATAGGCAATCATAACATGGAAAGAATATTGTGCCATCCACCAGTAGTAACTAGTAATGAAGGAAAACTTCTACTCCTAACGTCCTACGTAAGCACATACCCAAGCAAGTGACTTTCTGGCAAACATTCACTAAAAACATTATACCAGGAATTTTATTCCCTATACCTTTATGTTTAATATAAAAACACTACTCACTAATTTTTGGAAAATTTGCGAAAAAACACCTTATTTGTTACAAGTTTTGTGAAAAAACACTTTATATAATTATTTTTGTGAAAAAGCACTTTATATGTTACTTTTTATCAAAATGCACACCTTTTTATTAGATTTTGGCTAAAAAGTTAAACTTTAGACGTTGACCCTCCAACTTTTCACTCATCGTTGCGTGTCAGATTTTGACCAATTTTTTTTTTGTGAATGTGCGTCTTCCGCACAAAAAAGGGAAGGCGGATAAATAAAGAGGTTCAATGATCAAACCTTCGACTTTTTAGCCAAAATTCGACATCAAGGTGCGCATTTTGATAAAAAGTGACTCATGAGCGGTCTCACAAAAATAATTATATAAGGTGTTTTTTCACAAAAATTGTAACAAATAAGGTGTTTTTTCGCAAATTTTCCTAATTTTCTAGATGATTTTGGACCTTTTTCGTGCTTGGGCCTACATAATCTAATATACAACTAAAGTTGCATTCTTTATTTGTATATCACCACTTTATATAGAAGTTAGAATTGTTTGCATAAATGAAATTGATTTGTATTACTTTTGTTTTTTTAGTTGTACCATATTAATTTTTGATACTATTTATGTTCTTCATTAGGACCTTGTTCTATTCTTAATACTTTAACCAAAATGCAATCAACTATCCTCCAACATCTATCCATTAAACACCAAATAGGGTCCTATAAAAAAAAGGCACCAAATAGGGTCAAGATCTTGAGTTGATTTTCAATCATCTCTTTGAAAGTACTCCTAATATAAACTCTTTCAAAATCAATTTATTCCGCCAACTCGCTAACGGAATCCGCTAGTTTCCAAACACTAAAACTAGTTTTTGGATAGTGAAACTTCTAATATGCTCCTAACCCACTAAAAGTTAATGAAAAAGCTCATCGTGGCGTATGATGTAAGCACTCAGTCTCATGGTACTAGATGATGATAATAATAATGAAACCATGTGTAAATTGAAAATATTTGCTTTACAATGGTCAAGCCACCTTTAATTGGTGATAGATGCTACTGAAGTTTAATGAAGAAAACTACGAGTTTGATGAGGATTTACATTTATTACCACCAGTGGCGGATCTAGGATTTTCCGGATGGTGGTGCACCACTATCAATCGCCGTTCACATATCGAAATCAAATTTTTCTCTCAAACAAACTCTCTAATAAATTTCATTCCAAAAGTAAGAAAAATAATAATAATTCATATTACAACTAAATAAATCCTGAAAATACAACCAAATAGTACTACAAAATACAAAAAAATGTCCAAGTAGTAAAATAGTACTAAAATTATTACAATTGTTCACGGCGAGTTTTCATGTTCTGATATCGATCTATAATAGCATTCCTACTAACCTTCAAAAACAAATCATTCTCCAAATAAGTAATCAAGCAATCATTCAACATTTGATCTCCCATACTAGTACGCAATTTGTCTTTCACTGGTGTCATTCCAGAAAATACTCTTTCCACACTTGCCGTTGCAACGGGGAGAAGCAACACCAACTTCAAAAGCAAGTAGACCCTATCATGGGTTTCGGACAATCCTGTCTCAACAAGTTTGATTGAAAGCTCACTAAGACTCTTCACATTCCAAAACCTTTCATCTTCTCTGACGGCAACAATGAAATTATCAAGTGCATGATCAAAGAAAATCAATTCCGAACTTGAAAACTCTTTGGATAGAATTTTGCAAGTTCAATCAATTTTCTTTATCAAAAGAAGAAAACTGATTCACAGGATTAAAACAAGACATACACACAAGTAAATTTTTACTTATCTCTGGAAATCGATTTTGAAGTTCTTGCAATTGAAGATCAATGACATTGAAAAAAACATCAACTCGGAAATGATGAAGATTTGACACTTGTGGGCTTTTACCTCTGAACAACCTTCTCCCCGGGACAACATATTTCCCCTCCATATTGGGTACCTCAATGCCATACTTAGCCATAAAAGAAATGACTTTTTCCATATGAGAATCCCATCCATCATCTCTCATATTTTGCAAATTAGTCTTGGTTACATTAACCATGGCTATTGCATTTACAATATCTTGATCATGTTTTTGTAAGGCCACATTCAAGCTATTTGTAATGGAAAAAATAGAACCCATCAAATGTGCCAAAAACACAAAATCAAAAGACATCAACATATTTGTAAGAGTTTGTGCTTTGTTAGAATCAAGTGCATCAGACACTTCTGCAATGTCGTCAAGTGACCCAAGAATTGAAGGATATAAGTCAAGCACATTCATAATTGTTTTGAAGTGAGATCCCCAACGAGTGTCACATGGTCTACCTAACCCACGTTCTTGATTCAAACCGGACCCCGTTTCAAGCTCACCCAAGGACAATGCTTCCACAACTGTTTGGGCTTGTTTTGCACGAAGAAATTCTCTCCTCTTTGGTGAACCTCCCACAAAATTCAAGAGAGGTGCAAGTACATCAACAAATAGCCAAGCACAATCTGAATTTTTTGGCAAGTGCAACTTGAGTCAACTGAAGTTGGTGAGCAAAGCAATGCACAAAGTATGCTTGTTTACATTCATTCTCTATTAGAGTCCTAAGGCCGTTAATGGAACCTTGCATATTACTCGCTCCATCATAACCTTGACCCCTTACATTAGAGAAACACAAAGAATACTCCATTAATAATGACTCAATAGCAGTTTTAAGAGTCAAAGAAGTAGTATCAGCAACATGCACAATGCCAAGTAAACGCTCACACACTTCTCCCTTTTTATTAACATATCTCAAACAAAGAGCCATTTGTTCCTTATCAGAAATATCAGCAGACTCATCAGCAAGAATAGCAAAAAAACCACCATCAAGATCTTCAAGTATTGCTTTCGTTGTCTCTTTTGCACAAGCATTTATGATATCTTTTTGGATAATTGGAGAAGTAAGTTGACAATTAGCAGGGGCATTTTTGAAAACAACTTTGGAATATTCAAGATCATGTGTGGAGAGAAGGGTTGGTAACGAAAGAAAGTTACCTCTTCTCAATGAACTTTCCTTTTCATCGTGACCACGGAAAGGCAATCCTTGGAGTAAAAGCCATTGAATGGTTTCAATCGAAGCTTCAAGTCGCTTCCTATAAGCACTCATGGTTTCCTTTGTTTGTTTTGATAACGCGGTGGTGATGCTTGCCTTTTGTTGCTTGAATAAATTCATGGCTGAAACTGCATTGTTGTGAGCACTCATGTGTTTCCCAACGTGATTTTTTATTGTATCTATTCGATTCCAAGATCTAAACCCCCCACTAATAAAGGCATCACCTCAACTGCATTTTCATCCTTGAATAAATAGCAAATGAAACAATAGGCATCATCTTTTGTCACACTGTACCAAGCCAACTCCATGTTTTAAACCAATCGGCAACAAATCGACGCTTTTTTGTGCAATAAGTGTTTGGGGAAATTCATACTCTTTAGGTTGACATAAGTCTCTTTGAAGGTAAGTTCTCTTCACTAAATCTCTATCAGTTGGATGAAAGTCACTCATCTTTCTTCTCAATCCCGGGTCTTGTGGAAGATTTTTAAAATCTATTTCCTTAATCTTCACCAAAGACCGGAGAACAACATTGGCCATGTTGATTTTGAGGGGAATCATGAGTTGGATTTTGAGGGGAATCATGAGTTGGATTATAAGGAGAATTGTGAGTTGAATTGTGAGATGGAGAAGAATGTTGTTGACTTGCTTGATGTGGAGGCGAAATTTGTTCATTTGTGTTGGAGATGGAGGAGAATTTGGAATAGGATTTTTTTAGTGAAGAAACTAGCAATATTCTGCATTTTGTTTGGAGTACGTTTTTCTTCATTATAAAATCTGAAAACCATGTAAAAATTCAACTAAATCAAACAATCACATCAAAACTCTTACAAATAGTGATAACCATTAAGCACAATTTGAAATCCAAATTAATATCTAACATATATAATATGATTAATATCTAACAAGAAAGAATTATGAACTAATCAACACATTCGATGTTGTAAAACAACAATTTCAATCACTAATCAACACATTTGATGTTGTTAAACAACATTTTCAATCTAAATAGCAATTTAGAGCAAATATATAACCTAATTTCAAATACTACAAAAAAAGAGATCTTGACCATCTAATAAGATATTAACCTAAAATCTTAACGTAAAAATTTCAAAACTTCGAACTTTAGGCTCATATTGATACTTCAGAAATTGGTATCCATCCTTAAACTGAGTAATTTGAAAAAAAAAAAAAAACGAAAACACGATTTGAAAATGGATCCAAGTCATCCAACCGTAGCTTGTGCATTTGTTGTAGTAAAAAATTGTCAACGGATGAATTTTGAATCAGAATTTGAATTGCAAAAGCGCCTTTCGTTCTCTATCCTCCTCTCTGTTCTGTTTCTAGGTTTTCTAGATTGAGTGACAACTCAACAATGGCGGCAGAAGGTAGTGAAGTGGTGATAGATCCAGAGTCTCAAATTCTAATTTTAAGTAATTTAAAGCAAAAATAAGATATAAAAGTAATTTTAATTTATTTATTTACCTCAGTCCTCAGTAAATCAAGGTTGGCTTGCTGGGTGGCCGTGGGCCCGTGAGGCCGTGACCCAGTGTGGCGGTGTGCCGGACTGCGGTGCGGTGGCTCGATGCACTTTGACCGTTCGACGCAACTCCAGTCTCCAGCCTCCAGTCAGGCTCGCTCGCAGCCTCGCAGTCGCACTGGCACACTCGCACTCGCTAACTCGCAAAGTCGCAGCAGCCAGCAGTCGCACTGGCACACGCAGCACTCGCTGACTGCGGTTTCCGTCGCCGGTCTTCCGTTGGAGGTCGGAGGAAGGTGTCAAGGTGAGGTCTGTGGATTGAAGGGAGAAGGGAAGGAGCATTCAAAGTTGAGAGCATTTGAGAATTAGGGCGAAAATGTTTACAGAGTCAGCGTTATTTTTTTTAATTTTTGAATTTTTTTATTTTGATTTTTTTAAAAATTTACAGCTCCGCCACTGATTACCACGGACATTAACATGGTACTTTCAATATAAAATATATGAATTGATATCATTACCATCATTTAATCTCATTTACCATACATGAGGTCGATGTGTCATAGTGACAAGATGGTCGAGATCAAGATATACAAAACCATGTACAACACCTTATATATATGTAGGAAATAAGAACACCATTTAAGGGAATAAATAAAAAGAATTGGACCAATGCATTTAGTGTAAAGGAACAAAAGTTATGGCGAGTCAAGTCTCTGTCTTAGAAGTAACTTCGCCTGATAGAAATGCAAACAAAACATATGATGCCCCTCCCCCAAAATTTAAAACAACTCCTCTCTTTAGTGTGCACTTTGAAAAGAGAGGTTGAAATTCTATGCTCAGTGTTTTTAGTTAAAAAGTTTTTTGAAATCAGACTCTAGGAAAAGAAAGGTTTTGTACGTTTGGAAAAAGTCTTAGTGAAGAGTTCCTATAAGTCATCCAATTAGTAACATCTCACTATTTAAGCCCCAAATCATGACAACAATTACAACATTAAATCAGACGTTACAATCTTTAAGATTGCGCCAATTCGTAACTAATACGCCTTATAAGGTTTGAGCAATCAAAGCGGCAAAAATGCATGTGTGGGTTTGCCACTTGTAGCAAACTCTATAATAGTAACTATTTAAACACAAGTAAAAACTTTTTCGCTTGTAAACACAATAAAAATCTTCCTATTTTCTTGTGTAATTGAAAACACATTCTCTTACCTTACATATAGGATAATAACTTTTCCACTTTGCAAATTCTAATTTCATTAAACTATGCTTTCAAGCTTATTGACCTTAGCATCGTTGTAAACTGATTAAAATTAATTGCCATCTTAAAACAAATTTCGAAAATTTGGTTGGATTGAAACTTATAGATATAGTTAAAAATTGAATTGGTTGGCACACTGTGGGTCCAAGAGAATGGAGTATGGCCTACAACTACAAAAAGCACTAAACAAGAAACTCATTGGAGAGCAATGGGATCTAATGCCCACCTCGTGGGTCGGCTCACCGTTGTCGTCCCATTTAAGTCCAAAACTTGGACCCTCCTTTCTAGCCGTACTCCATTTTTTATCCTTTCTTCTTCCTCATGAAAATATAATATTGGCCTTTTTCGTTTACATTATCTCTTACTGTCTTCTTCTCCCAACGATAATGTCGCATTGTCATCAATCAATCATAATTAAAACTTATACTATTTTTTTGATAATTTGATTGACTCGTTTCTTTTTATATTTGTTTTTAACACATATTAGGAAGATAAGTGATTGAATATATAAATAAAATCGTGAAAGTATTGGGTCAGATCGTCTGACCAATACTTATTGTCGACGGAACCCAATACTTCACCTTCTTCTTCAACTCATCACTACAACTCCCTTTAATCCTCGCGAATTTGAAGAACCAGTAGACCCAAACGACGAACTACGCTCCAAAACAACCGAATAAAAGCACAAATATCTACATAGCAGCACCATTCATTCCATCAGCGACAACGAAAGGTCCTGACACCTGGACAAAGAAATCAAAGCATCTCAAAATGAATAAAACCACAAATATCTTCAGTCACAGGGTTCAGAAAGTATGATCCTCTATTTATGGTTAGGGAGCTGGTATTTAAGGATGAAGTTGTATGAACGGGAGCCATTAAAGAGGGATTTAGAGATTTGGGAGAAAAGTGAGCTTGATTGAAATGCAATCTCCATAAGTTAGGTATTGTTTGTGCTGTTCCATTCCCAGGAACTTTTTTTTTGTTTCATTTGTTTCAGTTAGGTATTGTTTTGTTTCAGTTGGGTGTTGTTTTATTTCAGTTGGTTGGTTTATCCTTTCAGTTGGTCACTTTATTCTTTCAGTTGGTTATTTATTCTTTCAGTTAGCTCTTTTTTCTTTCAGTTGGTTCTTTTATTCTTTCAGTTGGTTACAATCAAAATACATTCAACTGAATGAATAGAAGGTTCAACTGAAAGAATAGAAAGGTCCAACTGAAAGAATAGAAAGGTCCAACTGAAGAATAGAACGTCCAACTGAAAGAATATAGGTCTAACTGAACTTATTCACTGAACAACTAAAATCAAAATACATCCAACTGAAAAAAATTAAAAAAACCAACTGAAATCCGTCTGACACAATACCTTCTCAATAAAATTAGGTATGTGAAAGAATTATCAAAAATATAAAAATAAGTCAATTATAATAAAAGTTAACTAAAAAGATATTGATGTAGTATATATATATGTGTATACATACAAATACATACATAAAGCTATACATTTATATAATAATAAATTCTCTTATAACTATTTTAGTTTTGGAAAATAATCCTAGTATGTACCGTTGGTAGTTCGTATAAACAATTTTATTTTGAATATGCATAGGTGCATGGGCTAGATATCAATCGGATGACCTCACATGAGGGCCAACAACCCGCTTTGGGAGGCCCAGTATTAGGTTGTGGTCTGTTCACACCCTCATATGCACCACTTCTAAAAATTGGCCAAAGCCCCACACGACGGGTTAGCCTGCTCTCTACCCTCCTTCTATCTTTCTTCCTCTATTTTACATGCGTTACTTAAAATTTGTACATCCCTTTCAAGTTTCATACGGCAAAAAGTACGAAATGAAATAACTTTAGTTTCACAAACCCTATGCAAGGACGAGTAAAATTCATTACCATGTCAACAACACAATCCATTATGACAAAGTGAAAAAAAAAAGTAGAATCATACTCGTATACTTCAAGCGTTAATTCTCAATTTGTTAGTTGTAATACATGATAATTTAATCATTCACTCAATTTTCTAAAGACCTTCCATTGTTTTTAATATAGCAATAGAATCCAAGGTATTAAGAGGGGCTGCGTGAAACAAAGTCACTTTATATATTTTTTCATATAGGAGAGATAATATGGTTGTTAGAGAATTTTATATAAAGTGGGAATTTAATTCCACGACTTTGAAGTCATAAGACCAAAAGACCTACCACTAAGCCAAGTCTTACTTAGGATACATCAACTCATTATTTACTTCTAAACACAAGTATTTTCAAAAAAACAATGAACAAAAAGCTAAAAGTGTTCTCTCCATCACAAAGCATATTATTATGATGCATAAAGAAGAGTGGCATATCACCAAGCCTGGCTTGTCCAATGGTTAAGGTTTGATCTCATGAATTAAAGGTCATGGGATCAAATCCCACTAGGGGCATTTGGGGGTGGAGATTCCCCTACCATTCCCCATACTCCCAAATGTCGGGCCCCGCAAACACCAGATCAATAAACCGTACTAATTGAGATGTAGATAGGGGTCCACCACATTACCTTTCCAAAAAAAATCGATTATGCACACACCAGCACCAACAATGGTTTTACGTCCATACACCATTGATATTAACACTTTGAGATATCACACACTCTTATAACGCACATCCTTTACCACAATTTATTGATTCCTGTATATAAGACTCACAACTCTAAATGCTATACCAACTAAAATAACAAAACTAAGGGGCGTTTGGTTGTCAAAGGGTAAGGGAAAGGGTATCAAGAAAGGGGTAGAGGGAGAAAGGAAAAAAACACTTTGATTAAAAAGGTTGTTTGGATGGAGTTCAAAAAGTTTTTTATCCTTGCCCAGGCCACCCCCAGTAAAATAACCTGACATCCTTTTCTTTTCTCCTTCCTTCTCCTTACCACCAACTCGGCCGTCACCCTTCCACCAACTCGCCGGCGCCGGTGTCTCTCATTTCTTTTGGTGCCTGTGTGTCGTTCTCTCTTCCTCTACAAGTGCAAATTCTGATTTCTTAGTGACAGGTTTTAGTCGTATCGCCTAATCAAAAATAAACCTACGGTCCTCTAACAAAGGTAGTCAGTGGAAGCAGGGTCGAATCCACAGGGAGACAGAGTTTCTAAATCAATATTCAACCAATTCAGCTACTCCAGAGTAAATCAGAGAAGAATTAATTGAGCTAATGATTAAGCTAAGAAAGATGGGAATAATCGAGGATTTAACTATGGACTAAAACCTAGGGTATTAGGTCGGTCCACCATGCTTATACCAATCAAACAAGGGCAACTGCTATCAAAACCTAAATCAAGAGTCAGGGGATTAGAGCCTATGTTAAGCTATGGTTAAGACTCAACGCTCATTGTTCAACATACGCCGCATGTTCACTAACGTAATCAGAACTCCTGACGTGTCCTAGGCCTCTAGTCGTAAGACGAATCTGTGCAAACAACTATTAACCACAAGCAACCAAAGAAACTGCGCAATAACGTTAATTACTCAATAAGAACAAATCACACCATAACCTATCTCATCAAACCTAAAACTAATAACAATTCAAATAATCATGGTATAAACATGGATTCCCTCTCTTTGTTCCTCGTGGTCAGCGCAGCGGCCCAGCATCTAGCGTGTTGAAATGCGGCCCACCCGATCGGGCCTGAGGCATCCACCCGATCGGGCCTGGGAGCATTATGGCCCAGCACAAGAGCCTCGCAAGCAGCAACATAACAAGACCTATGAGCATCCAGCCCGATCGGGTCGGGCAGAGGGTGCCCGATCGGGTCTGGTGCAAGTCTTCCGCCCGATCAATCGGGCATATCTTGCCCGATCGGGTCCGCGACTTTCATACCCGATCATAAATACTTCGCCCGATCAGAGAACGGAAACCTCCTTTTTGACTCTTTGGCTCTCTAAACTTCACGTTTAGGGCTCTTGTACCTCCTAAACTACCCATAGAACTCGTGAGCCTTCCTACGTGCCTCGTAACATCTCGTAAGGCGTGGTTGATTCCAAATGACTCGGGAATAGGGAGAAAACTCCCTAAAACCTGCAATTCAACACTAAAACACAAAACCACAACTATATACGATAGTTATCACAAAATAGCTCCCAAGAGCTCCAATGACGCACAAATTAGCTTGTAAATAAAGGAGAAAACTCTATATAAATACGTGATATCACTTAGAGATGCTACGTCGTGCGTTTCTGGGCTCGCCGGTGATGGTTTCACATGTTTATGGGCTTGCCGCCACCGTTGTCGTGCAGTCCGGACTCTTCAGCACCATTGTCGTGCATTTCTGGGCTCGTCGGCTCCGGTGGCTTGTGTTTCTGGGGCTTGCTGGACTCTTCAGCCCTATTGTCGTGCATTACTGGCCTCGTCAGCTCCGGTGGCTTGTGTTTCTAGGCTTGCTGGTTGTTTGGATCTGGGCGGAGGTGGGATATGGGCTCGTCAAAGGTGGCGTCGGGTGGTTCTGGGCTAGTTGGAGCTAGCGTCGGGTGGTTCTGAAGGTGGGGTTGGGTGGTTTTCGGCTCGTTGGCGGTGGGGATAGCAGGGTAGGTGGTGGCGTTGTGGTGGTGGTGAGTTGGGTGGTGGTATTTGGTGGTGGTCGAAGTTGGGTCACATTGACCATGGTGAAGAAGGAAGAAAGGGTAAGTGATACCTTGGGGGTGGGTGGGGGAATGAAGGTAGAGGTTTGGGGGGTTGGGGGGGGGAAAAGGAATGATAAAATACACCCGACAAACAACATATAAGGGAATCGAACAACCCTATCCGAAAACCCCAAAACCAAACGGGCCCCTAACAACCTTCACAATATTTACGACATGATGTGTTATCATTGAAACATAAGAAGTAGTCATTCCTTAAGTGTCCCTCGCCTCAGGAAATGCACGATTTGAGTTCATTGGATAAACATCTTAAGTACCCTTTTTAGGGAAATATAAAGGATTAGATATAATATTTGATTGCAGAGAAGAAGTACCTGCTTCGTCAAGCCGCTTGAAAAAAGAAAGTCTTACTCCCAGAAAATCGGCTTTGAACCTTTGTTCTAGGGGTCCATGTTGGCTTTTCGGATGGCCCGGATGATATAATTTCTTATGAAACAACTCACTCTAGGGTGATTCACAAAAACGGGTCAATTACGTGTATTAGAGATTTAGAAGTGGAAACTAAGTGCTTATTGTCGTCCCAAAACTCATACGTATTATTGTAACATGTGCTGGTGTACTTCATCATAATAAGTACTACTTCTAGCTTTATCAATGACGTTCGACTAAATGAAGAGGAACTGAGATGAAACTAGCTAGAAAACTCACACCAAGGATAAAATTAAATTAGATAAGAAACTCAGTGCATCTTCAAATTCATAAATTAGATTGTAAGGAATGACTTAGTTCCATTTTTTTTGGAAAAGATACATATAAAATTTAAAGAACTGTTTCTTTTAAGGATGTATTCTAAACTATTTTGTACTCGGATATCCTAAAACTATCAAAGTATCTTTCACCTCTTTAGATATAGCTCATATTATGTTCGGAAGATGCATGAATTTTGTAAGCTACTATTTAGTGGTAGATAGATGTAATGAATATCATTTAAGGATAAAAATGTCATAAAACGGACTTTTATAACATTATTTTTAAAGTTAACTACAACTTAATTCTTGAATTCAATTCATATATGAAAATTGATTTTAATGAAAAAAACAATAATAATATGGTTGAGGGATGGCTGGAGGTCTTTATTTCATTTTTGAGGTTAGTTCAAATATTTACATCGACAATTTTTTTAGGGAAAATTAACAGGAATAATCAACCTATTTCTGTCTTCAAATTTAATCTCACCTTCAATTATTCTCAAAATAATCCCAACTATCACCCACCTCCTTCCCAAAACAATCTCATGAAACCCTCCCCACCCAGTTGCCCCCCCTTCCCTCCCTTCCCAGCCGCCACCCCTTCCCCTGCACGCCGGCGGCCCCAAAACCACAACCCACAAACCGAAAAAAACCCCACCACCTTCCCTTGCACGCGGCCACCGCGAAACCACGAACCACCCAGCCAAACACCACCACGTTGCCTCCTTCCCCATTTTCCTTCTCTCTCTCCTCTCACTAATTCGCCCTGTTTCCACCGTGCCTGTCGCCACATATCGCCTTCCTTCACATCTCAGCCACGCCCAGACCACCACAACTCCAATCAACCACCCAGCCGTAACCCTCCTTCTTCACTCTCCCCGTCCCCCCTTTCTTCGCCAGCTCTATCTCTCTCTCTACTCACTTAAGCTCAACAATGGCAAAGCGAAAATAAGTAACGAAGAAACCCTCTATCTCCTGCGAGTTTTGATCAAAACTGTACTCGGAAGTGGTGGGCGCTGTGGTTCGTGGTTGTGGTTGCGGCTGTGCAGGGAGGGTTTGTGCAGTGGTTGTGACTTGTGACAGTGGGAGTGGGGACTGAGGAGCTGGGTTTTAGTTTTTTTTTTAATTAAAATTTTTGATAATTTTAAGAAAATAAATAAACTGACCAATAATAAAGCGCCACGTGTCATAATTAACTTGTTCATCAGGTTAGCATTTCACCTAGGACTATTACGGGAAAGATCATTAAATATTTGAGATTATTTTGGAAATTATTAAAGGTATGATTAATTCATGGAAGATGGGCAATAGTTCGGATTAATCCTGTTAATTTCCACCTTTTTTAAGATATGAGAATGACGTAGATTGAAAACTATTAAAAAGTGATAATGATACGTAGCAATTACAACTCTTTCCCATCTTTACTATTTATAGATTGAAAATAAATCCTCCAACATCAAATAGGATGATTTAGAAAGAGGATAGTAATTATTAAAGTGTCTAACTCTCAAGATTTGGATTAATACATCCAAGAATAAGATAGTTGATTTAGTAGGACCCAATTGAACAAAAATCAAGTAATCAAGTGTGTTTATTGTCAATTAAAAGTTCCAAGATTGGCCAAAGCCAAGAGCATAATGCTAAGATTTTTTCTTGATTTTTATTCACAACTTTAGAAAGAAGGTTGGACCTTTTTTGACATTGAATATAAAGGAAATGTTGAATTTGTTGATACACCGCTGAATTAACACGACTCAATACAAATACATCATAAAGTCTTGCCTCATTGCACCCAAAAAAAAAAAAAAGTCTTGCCCTCAATTAGTTAGCCGCATAACAAATTTATTGTGCACCAACTTTAAATAATCTAGTTTTTTCATAAGAATAACCCGTTTCAAAGTAAAGTATGTTTAAGTGATCAACTAGTATTTAATCTCCCGACGACACGCAAGGATTTTAGTTAGGGGTAATTAATATAATCTAATGTAAAATATCAACAAAAAAAGACAAAAAAAGTCATAATTACTTTCCACAATTTAAGCTTTGGTTTTCATTTATATATCATCATAAATTTTGTGAAAAAATCAATAATAGTATGGTGACATGATGGTTGGAACTCTTTGTTCCATACTTGAGTTGGGTTTCGAATCTTCACATTAGACAATTTTTTTAATATGGGAATGATGTTGAATAAATGCTATTAAAAGCGGGATAGTGACATATATTGAATATCAACCCTTGATTATACTTTTTAATATATATACTTTCTCCATTTTTTTAATGGCTACCTTCTCATTCACAGATCCTAACAATTTTTTGATGAGTGAGTAAATGTGTGAAAAAAGTGGTAGGAGAGAAATGAGAGAAAAAATTACTAAGAAGGGAAAGAAAGGAAAAGTGTAGCCTAGGAAGGAAAGTGTAGTCATTAAAAGAAATAAATGTGGTAGATTTTCTTATTAATGCGATAACAAAGTATCAAATATCGTTATACGTCCGATAATCCTAGCCTCAAATGCGCGCTCGTTACTAGACTTGATCAAAATACATAGTCATCCAGACAAAAGTCCAAAAATACACTGACTCACGCAGACCCCCCACTGGCTACTTCTCTTTTTGTACAAAGATTTCATTCTTCCTCTTTTCTCCACCCTTCTTTCTCTTTCTTCTTTGTTGCACAAATTACCACCAAAGTTTCAATTTTTACTCATTCTTTTTGCTTAATTATTCCTCGATTAAACAACTGGGCAGTCCACAAATCTTTGAAATTTAACCCTCTTGAGCTCTGCGCTTGCCTCTCCAAACAAAGCTTCCATCTTTTTTCACAGGAAATCAGCTTTGACTTTTGCACTTCAAAGGCAAGAAAGAGAAGAAAAATTCACATTTTTTTTCTGGGTTTTGAATTCTACTTTGCATTTATTGCTTACTTTTGAATGGTTGAAGTTGAAATTTGTGGTTTCAGTTTCTGAATTCTGTTATGTGATCTGGGTTTTTCTTGTTTCTCTCTTTATCCTTATTAGACTGTTTCAATTTTCTTTGATTTTGGTGCTAGTGCTTCCTGATTAAGTGGGGTTTTTGTTTTGCTTTATTGGTATCTGTTTTTACTTGTGGGTTTTCCTTTTTTTAATGTTTGATTTGATTAGCTTCAATCTTGGTTCTTTTTAAGCTTTGTTGGGGTTTCACTTTTGTTCCTAGCTGGTGTTATTTGGAGCTGCACTTGTTTAAGTATGTTCTTTTTTCTATCAAGGGTTTTGGGTTTATGTTTATGTTAGTATAATTGAAGGAGCTTCAGTGAAAATTACCAATTTAAACAATTGTTTTTATAAATTTAGGGCGTGTTCTCTTCCCCTCGACTTATCTGAACTGTACTTATGAGACTTGATAACCCCCGAGGACTTAATTAGACCCGGAACTTATTTTTAAGGCGAAGAGAATACACCCGGGCTTCTTTGATGGAGGTTTTGTATAGGGTTTACTGTAGCTAAATGAGGGTTTAATTGGGTTTTGCAAGCTTTACTTTTTTATTTCATGGTTGTTGAATGATCACAGCTTGAATGAGCTAATCTTAGGTTTTTAGCGCATGGGGTTTGCTTGATTTGAAAAATTAAGGGATTTTGCACTAGGATATGATATGATGACAATTATTGAGTTTTGGGATTCTGGGTATGGTAAACATGTGCAGAGATGTGCAACTCATAAAATTGCTTTTAAATTTGTGATCTTTTTTTTCATTTCATATTTTTTATATGCATATGCTTTGAGATCAGTAAAATATTGCTTCTGGATCTTGTCTATAGTTAGAATTTATCGAATTTAGCGTGTGGATCCTGGGGCTTAGAAGATTTAAAGTTCATTTTTATCTTGTTTCCTTTTGTTTTGGAGTTGTTATATAAAGCTTGGGATTTACTAAATTTGCGTTTGAACTTCTCCTAGCACCGATCTCCTGTTCGACATTTGTATTCTATTGTATTGATTAGGCTTCTGTGCTCTTGGATATTGGGCTGGAAATTGTATATTCAGGTTCCATATGTAGAATTTCTTCAGTATCTGGGGTTCTTTTAGCTGTTAACTTTGCTATAATGTGAATGTTGAGATTTGTTGGACTTTTATGTTTCATTATGATGACTTTCTGTAATGTTGGATTATCCGCATTTTAGCCTTGCTAAACTTGCTTGACAACTTGTTTTTTTTTTTTATGGTTTCCAGGTTTGTAATTCTCGTCTTGTATAATGGACTCCCCACAATCCGTTGTGTCACCATTCAAGAACCTTACTGTAAGTGGTTCGAGCCTGAAAAACAGAGATCCGAAATCTTTGTCCGGGGATCTCCCACTCACATTTCTAACGGAACTGACAAAAATGGGCTGAAGGTGAATGTTCATAACCAAGAAGATTTCATCGGAGCCCTAGATGTGTATGTACATCAGGCAAGGGACATTCAGAACATCTGTATATATCTAAGCAAGATGTTTATGCCAAGCTTTGCCTGACTAGTGATCCTGAAACTGCATCCACACAAACCATCAATGGTGGTGGGAGAAATCCGGTCTTCAATCAAAGCCTTCAACTAAACGTCATGACAATAGAGTCCTCCTTAAAATGTGAATTTGGATGCTTAGCCGTGTCAGAAACTACCTTGAAGACCAGCTTCTTGGGTTTACCCTTGTTCCATTGTCCGAAATCCTTCTCAAAAATGAAATTAGAAAAGGAATTCACTCTCTCGTCGACTGATCTCTTTCATTCTCCATCTGGATTTGTCCAATTGTCTCTCTCATACTCCGGAGCTTCCCCCTGAAGTCTTGGAAATTCCTAAACTACCCATGGACGCCGAAAATGCAGTTCAGGAATCCGAAGCTGTGGAGGCTATTCCTTGTGGTTTCGATGACATTCGAGTTTCCTGACCCGAATGTCGTTAATGAAAACCAAATGATGGTATCTGAATATTTTGGTATGAGCTTGGATTCTCATACTACTGAAAGTTTGATTTCGTCAGACACCGAGAGTCATGAGCTTGGTGTTCGTATTGTGGAGAGCTTCTCGGCAAACAGTGAGGACTCGAAGTCAGTCCCTCATGCTGATTCCCTCCTAGCAGTGTATCCACCAATGGATCTCCTTCTGTTTGTCTCCCTACAAACTCACAATCTTCTGAGACTCCCTGTCACTTCAATGTCTCCTAGCCAGGAACATGTTTCCCCTCTGAAAGACAAGAAGAACGACGAGGGAGATGGTGAGAGCAATTCTACCGAAGCTCATAAACCATCAAAAAACACCATTATAACCCCACTTGTTACTGTGAATGTTGAGCCGGAGGGAGAAGATGGTGCAGCAGGACATTGTGGATATGTACATGAAGAGCATGCAGCAGTTCACTGAGTCCTTGGCCAAAATGAAGCTTCCCATGAATCTTGATTCTCAACCAACCAAATCAGGGAATTCATCAAGCTCTGATCAAAAGTTAGAAACACCAAGAGTACCGGATCACGCGTCTTCTATGGGAGTAGGGCTTTCTTCTAATATGCTTTTTATGGTCATGGTGGAAAGCTAAAACAGGTGACGTTTAGATTTTAGAATCAAAAGCCAATATTTAGCAATTACTAATGTATGCTGTGATGTAATTTGTGCTTCTAGTGTTTTACCTTTGTATGTTAAGATGTCTTAGATGATGGTGGGGGGTATTGAGCAATGGCTGTATTAGGTGCAAACTTTGTTCTGTTACATTTCCTGTCATCAAATGAACTAGTTTGTTCTGTCTACTTATCTCATTCTCGTTTTTTGTTACCCTGACCGATGCTATACCAATTTGACACTCCTTCATTCACCTCAAGTACCCACGTTAGATCCTTGATATTTTGATATGGGTATGGACTCTGACACTATATACCGGATCAAAATCAAGGATCTTTTATTGGAAAATAGCCGTGTCTAATACCGTGATACATACTCGTGTTTGACGGGGGTACCCATACGGCATAGCCAATGGTCCGAGTAACTTAGCTCCTAACCTTATTAACAAGCGAACCCTTTCTCCTCACGAATTTGAAAAGAAAACATACATTCTAATATGACTGATTGGTATTATAGTAGGGTTATACAGTACTCCAGATTCATGATTCAACTTTGATCTTGTTCTCAATCCTTTGGTGTACAGTTTCCTACTTTCAAATTATTATGACATGCAATTACAGTGTATGTATGCTCGTGTATGCAATTATGTTTATGAAGTCACACAATGCATGTAAGGTGGCCCCAGGAAGTATGTAAAAAGATTCATTATTTGGTATTTCATATAGTATGTTCTTTTTCTTTATCAAGTTCTATAGTGCTTAGATTCATAATGGAGGCTAAAGAAAGAAAGAAAAAGGAAAGTAGTTGAGAGAAACAGGAGCTGAGTTTGTGGGCTTTTTTCCCCTAAAAAGTTAACACCACTTGTATACAAAATTGGCTCTTATTTCCACTTTTATCTGTGCTTTGATGATCACACTAGCAGCTTTGGAGCAGCCTTACATTTGGACTGATTAATAAAGAGTATTCAGTACTGTGTAATGGGGCAAAGTGTCTATGTTATCATTATGCATTTTCCTGATAATCGTCACAGAGCTCAAGTGTGGGACAAATTAGCCTCTATTTTTCAAGGCATTGTAGTATGGACCCACCTTTCTTTTTTTGGAGACCTATTAGAAGTATCCTTCATGAGCTTTGAAACTATTGCCATGCTTAGAGTTGATGCACAAATTCCAAGACCGGATTTTTATATGAGGTTCCATTATAGATTTTATTTAAGATTAGCTGAACTAGTTGACAATTACTTTTTTTTTTTTTTTTTTTTTGTTAACGGTATTCAAGGTTGTTTTTAACTTTGGGTAGTGTTGGAACCAAAAGAAGGGTATTTGTGGGAGGTTTTTTCCATTAAGTTTCCACAAGCTATGGGAAACCTTCCTCCCTCTAAGTTACCTCAAGCTTGTAAAGGATCATACATGGTTGTATGAGGTACACCCTATGGTCAAAAGGGTTATTTTTAATTTTAATAACTTTTTATGTATTATATGGTGTTAATTGTGATGAAACTTTTTCATTAAGAAAATGATTTTCTTGTGGGGCCAGTGGGGGTGAAATTGACATCTTAGTCCCACTTTTGGTAGCACTAGTATTATAAATCACCAATTATTTGTATTGGTATTAGTGCATTAATATTATATACTTCCTTGTTCTTTTTTAAATGCTAGCAACTTATTAAATACTTTGGCACACTGTTTTAGACTTTTAGTATCATGGTAGAACAGAGAAACGGACAATTTTTTGCACAAATTTAACACCATAAAAGGTGGTGACCGTTATCACGTATCACTAAATAGTAAAATAAATCGTCTAGAAGTATTTAGGGCCTATTGTGTACAACTTATTTCCAGTTTTCTTTTAGGTCCAGTTTAGCTCATCTCTCCACAATACTTTTATCTCATATTTCAGTATTCGTTTCAGTTCAGTCTAGTTTAGTCTTTCAATTTAATTCAGTTGGATTCTTAGTAGCATTTCAAAAGAAACACAAGAATGACAAGTCATTCAGGTTTAGAGTTTCATGTACCTATTGGGTAGTTTACCCTCCTCTTAACATATTGTATAAAAAATATTTATTGTTGTTGCATTGAATTTTGTCATCCATTAAAGTTATTAGAGTTGGGTAATCTTCCAAGTGTATAGACCAAGGTATTTTCTAGCTGAATTGATATTGTGGGATGTGTGTGTGTGACATCAGGTAATTTGATGAGATGGGTGACACCATCAAACTGGTTAATGGAACTCTGATTGGAAACTTACTCTACCTTCCTCTTGCCTTTTGATTTGGGAAAGAGAATGGAAAAGTTAATCTACTTGGATACTTATCCAGGCATCATTAAACCATTAGTGAAAGTTGTGTGGAACTTTGCTTAAGTTCCTAGATTGCTTAAAAACCATGATAAATCTTGTTAGTTGATACTAACTACCAAGTGTTTTACTTTGGCTGAAATGATCAGTTATCCATTCCAACAGTTCAGACATATACCAAAGGTAGGAAATGTGTCAGCTTAGGCAATGTTGGGGTGGCTGAAATTAAGAATGTCTCTAAGCAGCTTCATTTCCTCATATCATTTTAAAATAACATAGTTACTAGTTATTATCGAGATCCAAATAGCGATTTGGGTTCACAATATGATAGATCTTTAGACATGTTAGGAGGAGTAAATCAAATGCACAAACTAAACAAGCACACACACTATAGCAATCTATGGACAAAATCTTGAATCACAAGAGTAATTACCTCAAAAACAACCTTGCAAGATAATCATCTTAGCAATTGTTCAGCGATTCGTAGTTGATATATCTCCTAGTCTCATTAAGCTTTCTCTCTAAAACATTCCCACAAGCTGAATATCTTGATAATGTTCTTTATGTAGAGCTCTACAATTAATAATGAATTAATTACATTACGAAACTTAACAAAGATCAATAACATCCCATTTATGCCTCCTAACAGATAAATAGCTTCTTCTAATAGTTTTACGATGTATCCTAAACATAATCTGCAAAAAGGTTTACTTATCGTAAACTCCATGCTACAGATACCCAGTTGGCTGGACGGGGGTATCATATACCCTCCAGAATCAAGCAGTAGCTCTAGAGCACACTGCCGCCTAGGCAATAGATGAGATGGTACCCGTGTTATTCGGTTATCATTTTACCCCAATTATCTGTTTTGGATCTTTGACATTCCAACATGGGTACGGACACTTGCAACTTTATTTTGGGCTGAAATCATGGAAACTTTTTATTAAATAATGGAGTCTTCACTTAGACACTTATCACGTCCCACACAAGTACCAGACGAGTAAACTTACGATGATACAACGTAGTTCTAACCCAAATTATTACTAACCTTCTACGTTTGTTAGGTGGGGGAGTGGGGGTTGGTTGAGGACCAAAAAGAGTTTGCTTCACTCTTGTTAGTGGTGTCAAGTTCACATGATGGTTTTTAGTGGTTTAGATTAGTGTCAAGACATAAGTTCCTTTTCATTGTGATGACAATTGTCTCCTCCCTGTAACTAGTCTTTGCTTATTGGGTCTTAGTGACGTTTTGTGTATCGAGTCTCGATGACGTATTGCAATATCCAACAATGATTGACATCAGGGAGCACTTCAACCAGAAGAGATTGTAGCAGTTTATGTAGATTGATGGTTTCTATAGGACAAGAAAAAGAATTTCATCAAATGATGAGGAAACTCAAATACTAATCATATCAAAACAGCAATTTCAAAGGGTACTTCAATTATTTCATTGTTCCTAAAACTCATATGCCTCCTACAAATCCATGCAACCTGTCCCGTATCTCTATGTTCACTCTCAGTCCAAACTTCTCAGCGATATCTCTTCCAGTCGAGCACCCTCGGTCCCTCAAGAAATCTAGAACCCACTGCTGTGCTGCTCTCTGATCCTGCTGGATATCTCGTGATCTCTGTCTCATCCTACTGCTACTCCCCACTGCCATAACTCCAAAAGCTGCTGCCCAGCTGCACCAGCTGCCCCAGTCATAAGAGAAGAATTGAGCAGATGAGCAGCTTCTCTGCCCAAATCAGGTATCATTGCTCCCATTCCTGTAGCCAAATGCGCACCTATTTTTAGGGCGAATGTTAACGGCGTCATGAACTTTGTCATGTAGGGTGCTAAGCATCTGACTGCCAGGTTATCCACTTGCATGATCTCACACCCCATTTGATCTTCTACCACGTGCATCTCTCTCCTATACTCGCACAACATATGAAGTCTCATGGCAGTCATCCCTGACATGATAGTGGTCACAAGTCTCCTGAGTAGTTTTCGGTTCTGACAAAGAAGAACATATTAGGCACTTTTCTTTCTTCAATTTGAACATTGTAATTGACTAAATGATCAACTTTCCGATGAAGTTCGAGCAGAAGCCTATGCTCGTAGTATCTCAACCCTTGGATCTCTTGCTTCAAATCTCTAATCTCCTGCTCTATGATCTTTAGTCTCTGTAATACTTGCTCTACTCCCTTAGCTATCCCACTAAATGACGGATCAACTATTGCATTATCTTCTGATACACTTTGAAGGTCATTTTCTGAGGAACCTCAAGCTCATTTGCTAGGTTGTAAAGATCATGATATCTTCTATCAAGTACTTCTCGAAAATCGTCGTCTGATAAGAGGTCCCTAGCAAAATCAAAGCCTGCTCTTATGACGACCTTTCCTGCATCAGATACTGCGCTCCAGGTATGCTGGTAATCATACATTCCATCTGCTGGGACAGTGAGCAGTGCTTCTTTCAGTTTCTGCAGTGCAAGAAACTGTGTTCTTCTGTGTCTCGGAGGTGTCAAAGTTTTAACGCATTCAGGTCGAATGATGTTTTCGAGCAACAGAACTCCTTGGCAGAGACTATGAATCGCGGGGATTATGAGCTGGTGGATGAGTCGGAGTGTTTCTGTGAGATTCTTGGTCGAGCAAGCCAGGATATCAATGTAATGGCTTAACCGTCACTCCATGCTCAACTCTCACGTCAATGCCGTTGATGTTGATTGAAATGAGAGAATTTTCCAAGCTGTAGGTTGCTCCATGCTGGTCCTTCAGTGCCATGATTTTATTGTGGAGATGCACCTGTATTGCGAATGATAGTTGTCATCATTACTCAATTTAGTGACATCATGCTTCTCATACTAGGGTACCCGTGTCAAGCACGGCATGTGTTGAAGTGTCAAAATGTGGATTCGTAAAATTTCTAATGTTTTTTGGTTCAACATTGAAGTGCCATATGTTTATATCCATGTCGGATTGTTGAGTTTCCGACATAGGTACAAGAAGTAAAATGAAAGATTGAGTTTTACAATATTGTTTGCTTTTGTGTTTTATTGTGTCTTTTCCTATTGGCATTTTATATTCTATATTATTCTCACAAATTTCATCCCTAAATTAGTTGCCACAAACCATTTTGACACACATTTTCAGGAAGGTGAAGAAGTAGGGAGAAAAAAGTGGTGGCTAGATGCATCATCCACTTGTAGAGAAAAAGTATAAGCAAAGATTGCCAAAAAGGATATGCGTAATTTGGGACACAGGAAGTAATATAGAAATATAAATATAGATTAAAGATGAATCTTGCCTGTAGTTGAGAAAGAAGCCTGGAGTCAAGAATGTGTGGCTTGAATCATCGCATTCAAGATGTCGTCCTGCATACACACAGTCAGATGAACTGAACTGCCATTTTGTGGTTTTTGTCTCCCCTCTTCGAGAAATGAAGGGACGAAACAGCAGAAATTGGATCATTTGGGTCTTGTTCATAACAAAGTTCTAGTTTCAGCATCATTTTCACAAGATCACCAACCTCCAAATTCTCAAAAATCTTAGAACCCATTCCTGAAATCCGACTCTGAAAAAAACCTTTCAGAGTTTTTCCAAGTCTTTCCTGCTAACAAAACCATTATTCAAACCTTGCTTTCGAGCATTTAATCTGAGTAATTGTCCTAGCACTTCTTGGCTAAACCATTCAAAATCTAGTACAAAAAAAACCAGGATCACCAAAATAAAGAACCTCTCCTATTTGATGAAGACAGTTAGCAACTGCTCTCCTTCTCATTTCTGTTCCGTGTTTGTTCTCAAACCTAGACTCGAACTCTCAAAGGTGGAACCTTGACTTGGCAAAGCTCATTGTACTCTTTCCAACTCATAACGGGTTTGTCATTTCTTTCCTCCACTCCAGTAGTAGCTCAGCTAAGTCATTACATAGCTCATAAACCCGAGGAACCCTTTGTAGGATCATCTTGCTCGTGTTCCTTATATGTTGAGCGAGGTTTACTTACAGATGTTGATGATCTTGCGTCAACTGTAAACACAGTTGGATAAAACTCAAGAAACCCATGAAATTTGTCTCTCAATTCTTGGATCGTGTTCAAATAGCCTGAAAATTCTGAGACGGTTGAGTGATCTTATCAAAGTGTGTTAATACATGGTCACATTTGGTAGAATGCATTGGTGGACTGCTTTCTTGAGTTAGAGACTATGAATCTGAGCCAATATTTTAAATCTTCTTCAACCTCAGCTGGGTTTTAGTCTCTTTGTTGCCCGGTTTTCTGAACAAACTTGTTACGACGAGGAAAAATGATGAACTTCCATGCCCAGGAAACATGAAGTCGTGGATAGAATAGAGTTCTTGCTGCCCAGCCAGATTCCGCATGGAAATCTTTGTGTCTTCATCTTTGAAACTTGTGATTTTCATCCCTTCTGCTTATTTGATGGCTTGCTCAACGGGGTTTACCAAAGAACGGACTTGATTTGCATACAGTAACTTGGTTGGTGAAAAATTGTAGGAAATTGAATTGCAAAGTGTGCTTTTACCTGCATTTCTAAATGCAATCAGACCAACTGTTTATGCAGAAATCGTTTGTGTCAAAATTCATAAAATATCCATTTGTTTTGTTTATCTGAAAACCAACCTTAAGAGGAAGGTTCACATTTGTCATTCTTTAGACTTAAAATTTACCAAATTAAGCTCAGAATTGGAATCTAAATAATGATTCACCTCAAGTGTGGGATAGTAAGAGAGTGACAAATTGATACTTTCGAGTTTAATGAGAGTTATATTGCAAATGTTCTTAAGTATGGATGATTTGGTAGAAAATGAACTGATGGCTAAAAAGTTTTTGAACACCTGTCTCTCATGGTTGGTTTAGTGAATTCTATTAGCGATCTTATAGAATATGATAGGGGTACTTCTCTCATATAAAGAATATGATAGGGGTACTTGCTATAGCTGGATGTGTGTTAGTTGACTGGGTGCCGATATATACAAGGTGCATTATCGACAGAGCCGTCTACTAAGGTGTTCAAAGTGACCCACAGTATAGGGCCCAAAGAGCAAAACGCATGATTTCTGTGTCTCCATCTCACAAGGTCTGCTTAGTCTTCATCAAACCTTTTGATTAATATGAATCACATTGTGGAATGTACTTTATGCTAAAACTGGGACATTTTTCTTTTTATTGGGCCCATTATAAACATCAGGCTAATTCTTTTAAGACAAACCATGGAACCAGATCATCGATCCTCAGTTCAGGAACTAATTGACTGATACTGATCTGTACTATATTGGGTACCTCTTCCTATTCTGGAACAACTATATTCTAGTTTCATGCCAGTAAAAACATAAGAAACATATGCAAAGATTAACTTTCAGTTGAGATGTTTACCTGCATATTCTTGTCCACATATGAACACCCTAGAGCTCTTGGGTGTGATCATAGGCATTTCCTTAAACAAATCCACATCTGGTTCAGACTTTGCATTCTGCCCTAGTTTCTGATATATTCCTTCAGCTAATCCTGCCTTATGCAATGGTGTATCCTCTAGATCAATCTCCTCAATCCAAGGATTCACCTGTAGAATTTCCATAATCACCTGTAAAACCACCTCTCCTCTTACCCCCTTACAACCTTTCAATGACAAATACTTCAATGATGCATTTTTCTCTAAACTCTGAAAAATTCTGACAATGTCATCGGGTTTTAGTCCCTGATCATCTAAAATCCCAGCCTGGTAACGCTCTGATTAGTCGTGATCATCTGTAGGATCGCTTCCAATCCAACCCTCCCTATCTTCATCCTTTCTCCTCCAAAGGTAAGGGATTTTAATGTTGTGTTTGCCTGGTATTGAAGAGCTGAAAATCTGCTTAATGGGCAAAGCAAATGCTCTACTCCTACCCCACTAAACCAGTTTTTATCTATATGTAGAGTCTGCAAACTTGTGTTCTTGAATAGTCCTGCTGACACATAAACTGCTCCTTTATCTTTAAACAACATCTTGACAATATCACCTCTTTCAAAGTTTTATTCTGCTCTAATACCCATCTAAACTCCCTTGCCCATTTGATTTCAATCTAACTCCTGTCATATCGAGAACCTTAACTGTCGTGTTCATCCCGAGAGAACAGGCAACTCTGCAAGCACCTGACATGTCAAGCCTGTATATTCTGAGTGTGCTGTTTTCTGGTACAAACTCCACCATTTTTGTGCACTTTTCAGGCTTTTCTAAGCTCCAAATGTGCACTTCTACATCTCTATTCCTAGCTAAAACTGCTGAAATTAACGGTGTTGCTGTGAACGAGCTGTAATCAAATACTGTCAACAGTTTCAGAGATGTGTTAACTTCAATCATCTTAGAGAGTTCCTCTGCTCCTCTTAACCCAATTGAATCTTCCCATATCTGTAACTCTTCTAATGTATCATTCACCTTCAAAGTATCAGCTATCAATCCAGCACCTCTTGTTCCAATACATGACTCACAAAATACTATCTCCTTAACATTTTCATTCCTTTTTAGAATCTCTGACAATTTCTTCAAACAGTCTGAACTGAAGTCATTTCTTGAAACACGATTTGCTTAATACCCGAGTTGCTCTCGATAACAATTCGAGACTCTGAAGATACTCAACTTCCCACTTAAAACTCTATGAAACTCCAAGTTTCTTAAGGAAGTGGTGCTGTTTTTCTTCATTGTTGACAGTTGTGTGAGGAAATAAGAGAAGAGAGCATTGTTCTCCTTGGAGAGGTTTATGTTGATGGAGGATTCTGTTACTTGTTGACAACCTGAAGTTTGTTGAAAGAGAAAGAACGAAATGTTTTGCAAGTTTATAGTTTCTGATTCTAACACCTGCAGTACCCATTGCAGATCCTCCAAGTTTTGGTTGGATGCCATATTCTTTTGTAAACTACTCGGTTCGACTACTCGGAGCGGGTCAGGCCCCTAATTGCGAAAAACTCCCTCACTAACATTCCTGCATTACTAAGGTTGAACTTGAGACCTCTAGTTAAGCTAAAACAGATACCATAACATAGTTGCCAATTGATCAAAGCTGGAACAAGGGCTGATGCCATTTGGTTGCAAAAAAACAGCTTTCTGTTTTGGAGTTTTCAAATTATATTTTCAGGGTAGAGTGGGCCCAGTTGTAGTGTGATTGATCTGGAGTTTGACAAATATTCTGAGCTTTTCTTTCAAGGCATTGCTTTTATGTAACCATGTTCCCACTTTATAGGTTTGATGCTTTTCTTTGTAAACTGTTGTACTAATTCCATCCTTAAATGGTGGATACTGGATAGGTATCAAATATTCAAATGTTGTGCAAGTGTTAATGATCTCTCTTTTTTTTTTTTGAAGGTAATGTGTTGTGGACTCTCTAGGATTTACCAAAGGACAATATTCTTGATCTGGTATTTGCGGCCCGACATTTGAGAGCAGGGAATGGTGAAGGGGATCCCCGCCCAAATGCCCCTAAGGGGATTTGATCCCATGACCTTCAAGTCGTGAGATCAAACATTTCCTCACTAGACCAAGCCCAGATTGGTAGCGGTGAGCTTTCACCACTCATGAACAAAATAACACATCATCCCTCTCTCTCTACCACTCTCTCACTCATCCCAAAATTTTTATCATGTTTTACGATCAATTTGATCAAAGGCACCCCACTCATGATCAATCAATTATTTATGTATTTAAAAATTAAAAAATTTAAAAGTATATAAAAATATAGCAAAGTGGGTGTCTATTTATAGGTCTCAAGAAAATATAACCGTTGGTGTTTTTTATAATTTTTTTACCTGTAGATTGTCAGATATTGTAATTTTGTTTTTAAACAAAAACTGTTGCCATACGTATCACAGTGTGATTAATGGTGCTTTTCTCATGAATTAGTTGATCACAATGTGATCTATTTTTACGATCGATCAATGTGATCTACTTTTACTCATGAGTGAAGGCCACTTTTTTTGTTCATAAGCCCATGATCCATGCTTTATGATCAAATTGATCATGAGTGTAATGACTTCTTAATAATCTCTTTAAAGTTGTCTTTTGTTATAAGTTGGGGAATCTCTATGCAATAATATTAAATTACCTTAACTTTGGGGGAAAATTTTGACCAATACCAAATGCACACTTGAAGTTGGAGATTAGAAAAGAGGTTCACAAATCCAACTCTCCCTTTGTTATTTAGTATTCACTCTGTGTCATAAAATAAGGCTCGTATTCCGGTTTTGGGTGTCCATTATTTATTGACCCCTGTTTATATAATTTCGTTTCGAAAATGTTTTTTCCCCACCAAAGTACTCTCATGTGCACGTTTCTTTCCAATTTTATTCTCATTGCGTATGTACTGTATTTTTTAATTTTGCCTTTGATTTATATTTTATGGTATAAATATGGGACCATTTTTTTATTTTGCTAAAACTTTGTCATGAATTCTTTTTGTACTTTTTCGGATCCCTAATAATATATTCTCTAAACTTTACTTTTAGTGAAAAATGATAAATGAACCCTATATTATCTGAAGGAGGGAAAGTATAAATTTCAATGTAAAAGATATGTTTATGGGGATATTTTCAAATTGTTCTTCCATTGATTGTCTGATGAAACTTTTTTTGGTCGCACCCACTAATATTGTACCTTTTTCGGTAACTTTTTAAGAAGTATTCTTTTTAAGCTTCGCTTAATCTTAAAGTATTTTGTATAACTATTTAAATATAAAGATTTTTACCTTTTTATTTTTTACCCAATATGAAGAATCTGAGTCGTGGTACGTAATTGCATCTTCCGGATCGTAATATTGTAAGATCTTAATTATTATTCTAATAACACTGCTAATATTTTACTTAGTCTTCTCTTTTCTCTTTTTTTTTTTAGCACAGACCGGTTCACTTTCCACACAGTCTTGATCGAGGTCGTTTCGGGGGTAAGTAGGTTTCATTCCTCTCCTGCTTGTTGCGGGATTCAAACGAAATCCATCCTATCTAAGTCGGTCCCATCACCACTCGTATCATCCTCTTCCTCTAAAGGCTTCTCTTCTCTCAATGCTATCTTATTACTCCAAGGGTGTTGCTCGACCAATTCATTCCTTTCAACTTTTTTTTAACATTTAGACTTGTGCTTAGTTTTACAACTTTTTTCAGCGGTCTATTTTGAATCCAAATTTGCACATAATATAACAGACTATGGGCTGGCCCAAACTAGTCCTGGGCCCGTGTTGTTTTTCTACTTGGTCCCCCGACTCTGATCCCAAAAAGAGTGGTCAAAGGGCCAAATCTGTGAGGGACGTGTGGAATCGAAGCCTAATCCAATGATATCTTTGTGGACTGTGGAAAACTTGTGTTTTACATAATTTTGTTTAACGTCTACTATTATAGAATGACATTTAGGTGCTCGCTATATGAATAAGGACAGGTTCATTTATGAGTTTCTCAGGTTACTGGAGCAATAAGAAAGTTTGAAAATAGAACCATCTGATTTAGTTCGTTATAATAACCACTTAGCACCCGAGGATTTATTCGACTAATAACCTGTGGGTTGGAAACCATCTCTAACAATTAATCAACAATTTAAAGTGAATGAATATTTAGAGCTACTCTTTTTATAACTAAATCCGTTTATTCACAAGTATAAAGGGTATGATGACATCATCGTCACCTTCCTCCGGCTTAGCATTGACAATCTGTTCAAAGTTCTAAACACTTAATTTTATTCTTTTCATTCAAGAAATTTAAGTTTGACCCCTTCCTCTAATTCATAATGGCATGCCAATATGTGATGGATTGGAATGTGGGAGGGAGGCAATGGGCTAAGTTTTTCTTATAAATGATACCACAACTTAAGAGTTAGCCTTACAAAAAAAACTCAGCCGGGTCGGGCCAGTCTAGGGCAATTTGTGGGAGTTTTAGCCCGCAGCCAACTTGATTGTTGGTACGGCCCTAATCACCTACAATTTGTGGTGGGTTGGACCTGGATAGACCCAGTGAGCCTAAGTTGGGGCTAAATGAGTATTAGTTACCTAAATAAATGGGCGAGTCTGTCCTTATAATTTACTAGGCGCATATACGCGCGATGCGTGCCTCGTGTATAAGACTAATATGTAAAGATTTGAAAGAAAATACATCGTAATTTCTCTAGTGAATTGAGTGCATAAATATATAGTTTTTATACTATTAAAAATAATTATTGAATTTTAGTAATTTTTTTTAGAGGGTGTAATTGTAATCTCAAAAGAGTTTAAATAATGAAATAATTTAAATACATAAAAAAGTGTAATGAATATTAGAGTAGAACAACAATAGTGATTTAAAAAATAAAACGCCAAAGAAGAGAGAATAATCTTACAAAATATTCATAGAAGATGTCATTAGCATCATCACTCATGAGTTAAAAAATAAATCATCTCTCTCCCTCTACCACTTTCTAAATCACCCTAAAATACTTTCTCATGTTTAGCCATCAATTTGATCAAATACTCCCTACTCATGAGCAATCAATCAATTATTCATGTATTAAAAAAAAATCCAAAATATATAAACATATAGCAAAGTGGATGTCTATCTGTTGATCTCAAAAAAAACCATTGGACATTTTTTAAAAATTATTTTAATTTTGTAGATTTTTATATATTTTAGTTTTAAGTTTCAAACATATGTTGCTAAAAATCTGATGGACTAAGACAGGAAATAAAACTTACATTCCTTAACTAACTTCCTTGATTCTTTTTTCCTTTTTTCTTTTCTCAATTTTGGTGTCCACCCCACCTCTTCACTTATAAATAGAGATTATAATTGTACAGATATTCTTTTATAGCAATTGTCTGAATTTCATTCGGACTACGTAACTCTATGTTTATTTATATATAAAAGTAACGTGCTAGACCCCTATTTGCGTTATCACATTTGTTAATGACTTAATGTAGTTACTAGTTAGTATGGATGTATGCCCTTAATTCGTAGTAGAAATAGTAGAAGCAATTTCGGTGTCTATAAAGATTTTTCAGCGATTAAGCTAGAGATTAAAGTAAAGAGATTTGAGAACGATATACCTAGAGTTGAGATAAACTACGCATCAAAAAAAAGGAGATAAAGTGTTATGCCACGAAATTTAGATAGCTACCGGTGCAGGTTAAAAATCATTGCAGCTATGGCTCCAGCTTGAGACCTCCAGCTAAGGAAATCCAGCTAAGAAAGATCAGTAAATATCCCCCAGCTAGAGGAATACAACTTTATTTTTGAGACGTTACAAGTCAAGACATCGAAGTCTGAAGATCCGCATAAGGATAAAGGCCATAAATACAAAGGCAATAAAAAAGAGCAAGAATCATGCTGATTAGCATTAATGGTAGACACCACAAAGATTTGGGAGCTCTTTCAAGACGTAGTTGGGTTCAAACGGGTATATTCTTCTTAGTTATATATACACTCGAAATGATTGTAAAGAGACAAGTTCATACGCTTAGCATTTACACAAAAAGTACGAGCGTTGTTTTACTAGTTTACACATTACGAATTGCTTAGTTACAGGAGCACTAGGGCTGTAATCAAAAGTATAGGGGATTGGTGGACCCAAGCCACCCTGGGTTTCTCCCTTATTCCACGGGTTTCCGCGTCACCATCTCTGGAGTCTTGTCTTTGTTTTATTTTGCTTTACTTGTTCATCCTAGCTGTGCATCGTGCCCAGAAGTTGTGGAATCTATGTAGCTCCCAGCTAAGTTTTTCCAAGCAGAATTTAGCATAAACAGTTTGGCGCCCACCGTGGGGCCTACAGCTAGATTTCATATCTAATCTTTCAAAATCAATCCTTTCCCAAAAAGGAAACACACCCAACCATCAAATGGCCGAATTCACTCCCCGAGCAAATGAGAGAAGCTCTCCTCGAGCATCTGCAGCAGAGCTCGGACTAAAATCCAATGAGATCATTGAAAACTTACAAAAAGAACTAGAGTTAGTTACGAGCAACGCTAAGAAGTCTTCACGACGACCCCCTGGTATGACACCTCGAATTTTGGAGCTGGATGCAGCAGAGCTAGTGATGATGAAGCGCCTCGAGAAATGCCAGACTAACCCCACCGCCAGGAGGAGTTGGATCCCACAGCTTGAAGCTGGCTCTCCTTGAGTCCCAGAATCGGAAAATGATGCCAATGCTAGCAAAGATGCCAGGGGCACCAATACCCGTAGCTGAGAGACCCCTGATGGCTACACCAAGTCACCTTTCGTGGAAGAGATAGCTGGGCTATGATCCCAAAGAAGTCAGATGCAGGTCCCGTCAGGTAAGCTGGGTGATGAGGATACGGATCCATACGATCATGTGAACCAGTACAAGCAGAAGATGTGGACCGTTCCTATCCCAGAAGGCCTCGACTTTGAAGCTCTGATGTGCAAATCCTTTGGAGCCACCTTAGTGGACCTGCTCTACAATGGCTTAGAGTAACCCCTCAGGGCTGGTACTATCCTACACTTCTTTCGTTCTTATTAACAAATTTTATCAACAGTTTGCTAGCAGCAGAGTGCTGAGAAACATACAGGCGACTTGTACCGCATAATACAGAAAACAGGTGAAGCTGTTCACCAATATCTGGAGCCAGGTTGCAGAATGATTTCTGTTAAGAACACAGACATCCAACGACTATCGAAGCGTTCCGGAGAGGTTTGATACCTAAATCCCGCTTGTATTATGAACTAACCAGGTATCCTTGTAGCACCTTTGAGGAAGTCGGAGCTAGAGCCATGGCTGAGATCCGTGTAGAAGAAGACCCGTCGAGGTTTGGAGAATCCGCCTTAAACAGAAAACTCAGAATAACAGCAACAACAACAAACGAAACAATTGGCGTCATCAGCCGTGCCAGAAGCGTGATCAAGCACTTGGGATGTAGCTAGAGAAGCTCCCCTTGAGCCTAACAATGCGGATTTCCCTCCTATATCTTCCCCTTGCTTTAATGTTGATGCGGGGTGTAGTAAACGCGTTGGAGAAGCTAGGCTCGGTAAATGGGTGGCCCAGCAAGCTGACAGACTAGTGGGCGAAGAAAAAGACACTTCCAGTGGTGCGGTACCATGGAGATCGTACCCGTCTAGCCGAAGATTACCAAGGCTCTCGGGGAAAAGAGGTAGCTTGCTACTAAATGACTGGAACATCTGGTGGGGAAGAAGGACGAAAAAGATGAGCATGGCAAGGACCATGTGACAAACCAGCTGGTCTACCTGATCGACACGTGACAAGGTGATCAACTTTATTTCAGGAGGCTCCT